>OW121749.1:26842433-29242433 GCA_933228765.1 Miltochrista miniata | reverse complement strand
AACTATCCCTATGCCAAATTTCATCTCAATCGCTCCAGCCGTAAAGGCGTGAAAGCGTAACAGACAGACAGACAGAGTTACTTTCGCATTTATAATATTAGTAGGGATATTGTAAGTTGCAAACTTCGGTATCTATTACTATCTGACGGACTGGCCTTGTGGTCCAGTGCTTAGTGTGCCTGACTACGGATCCGGAGGTCGTGGGTTCGATTTCCACCCAGGACGAATCTCTTTGTGTGATGAGCATATTGATTTGTTCTGTACATATTGAAAACGACACTTGTACTGTTCCACAATATTTATAAATGTATGTGCAGCAAGTTCTACCAAGTGCCATGTGCCACTTGTACTGTTCCACAATATTTATAAATGTATGTACAGCAAGTTCTACCAAGTGCCATCAATCAACAGTATAAATAATAAAAATGATTTGTTCTGTGTCTGGGTGTAATTAATCTATAATTATGTATGTATTTAGAAATATATAAGTATGTCTATCAGTCGTCTAGATCTCATAGCACCAGCTTATATTACTTTAATTTGGGCTAGATGATGTGAGAATGTCCACAAATATTTATTTATTTATTATTAGCTGATGCCCACAGCTTCGCCTGCGTGAAATTTTGTTCCTAGACTATAACATATCTCTGTAGGCACCAAATTTCAGCCAGAGCCGTTCAGCCGTTACAGCGTGAAAGAGTAAAAACATCCACACACACAAACATTCGCATTTATAATAATATCTAGTTAAATAGATTTCTGATTAACAAATTCATAATGCATATGAGCTAATTAAATTTATTTATTAAATACATTTCTTAATTCAATGGCTTAACTACTTGACACAACTTCTCTTCTAAGCAATTTACATCGTAACTTAGTTCCTTCTTCAGATAGTCCCAGCCTACGACGTTTGGACAAACCGAACTAATGTAGGTTTTGTCCTCCTAATACAGATGGTCCAACCAAGACCTGGTAACGTAGTAACAATGTAAATTTCATCAGCTGAGCGTTCATGTTCATTGTAATGGCTCTTTTCAGTCCTGTCGAATGTAGTCTACGTAGAGGCCATTCCCGTATTTTACAAAGACTTGGTGAGTCTGTTTCCTGACAGAATGCAGTCGGCACTATATGTAGAATAAAGTTCATGGCTTCCATGACCAGTCGCTTAGGGATGCTGAACACCTTTGTCGTAAGGATTGAGCGTAGATGGTTACATGCGGTGTTATTTTATTGACCAGTGGATGTGGATACTACCTGAAGCGTGGTCTTTAATTTTTTCTGGCTAGCCAACTTAGAATTTTCTTCTTTTCACAAATGTATTTTTGTCACACAAAATTTGAATAAATTAGCAATAATACTTCCATAAAGCATATTAGGTTAATATTACACCAAAATATCACTTTTTATTTAACTTTATGGCTATCCTCTATTCAGTCCGTGACGTCAGCGCGCGAAAACCCGCGTCTGTCCAACTATATTCAGGGGGGCACGAACACGTCTTCCATCAATTATGTTAATAATGCTATATGCCAAATTTTAAGTAGATCGGACCAAGGAATCACGTTGTCCCATACAAACTTTACCCTCCTTTTTTATACCTTTGGAGGTGGAATTTGCAAAAATGGTAAAATTACTTATTTCAAATTGTAACAAACAACGCTCATGCTTAGTTTCATCATCGTACCATTAACCGTTTAAGCAATAATTGATAATAACTTTGGGTCTAGGGATCGAACCGCAAAATTAAGTTTGGTTTGAATTATATATACTTTTCCGGGATAAAAAGTACCCAGTGTGGTGCCCAGGCTATTAAAGAATAATTATACCAAGTTTCATTGTAATCGAACCGGTAGTTTTTGCGTGATGCCTGAACAAACAGACAGACAGACAGACAGACAGACAAAATTTTTTTTAATCACATTTTTGGGTTCGGCATCATGGAAAATAAGTAATTATTTACTAAAGTCAATGGTTCACCTGTAATAAATCTAAAAACCTTATTATTATTACTAAAATTAATTACTTAAATAAAATGATCTCTAATTTCTAATTTATTGCAGACCCAGTAAAAAGTTTTCACTTGTGTTTAGTTTCCAACTAAAGTACAAATAGAAATAAGGCTCAAAAGTAACAACAAACCAAATTCAATTCCATGTAACTCCAATGTAAGTTCCAAACTACTAACAAATAAAAAGTAACTAACACTGTAAGACTAATTCGCCATGTTCTTTCTAAGTTAGAAAAACAATAAAGCTAAGGCCATACTGCGTGCTAAGAGCTATGCGACTCGCTTAGTGACTTGATCCTAGCCTAGGATCAAGTCACTAAGCGAGTCGCATGGCTCTAGCCTAGGATCAAGTCACTAGCCAGTCGCATGGCTCTAGCCTAGGATCAAGTCACTAAGCGAGTCGCAAGGCTCTTAGCACGCAGTGTGGCCTTAGCTTTATTGTTTTTCTAACTTAGAAAGAACATGGCGAATTAGTCTTACAGTCTTAGTAACTTTTTATTTGTTAGTAGTGGATTCCTAGTGAACAGACGCATTACGCACTATCACAGCAGCCACATTGCGTGCGACATGCTTAGCTAGTTGCCTTAATTGTCCCTCAAGTCTCTTGGCTCTTTGCTTTGAGCAAGGTTCCTACAGTGTGGCGTTGGCCTTAGAGTTCGTTCAGTAACAAGTATGTGCTAACAAATGTCCAAGTATGTTTTGTTTTGTGTAACGTACGTGGAACTTGAAGCAATAATGTCGTGGAATTGTTGCTTGTTAAGCACTTATGTTCCTCATTCAATTTAAGCTGTAAAACAAGTAGGATAGGGAAAAAAAAAATTGCCAGAAAAGATATTTTTTCATCTTCTCAATACTCTACTCTACACCCTTAGTGGATTTGAATGAAGCCATGGTTCACATACATACATATGGCCACGCCTTTATCCCCGAAGGGGTAGGCAGAGGCATATTATATACCCACATTTCACCTTTTTTGTATAATTTGTCCCACGTAATAGGTGGTGAGCCGTATTGCCGTGTTTAAATGGACAGACGCAGGTTGTGACTCCCTGCTGTTGAAATAAAGCCTTCAACTTAGCTTAACGACTGCCATTTTACTGGCAACCGGAAGCAACGGCTTAACGTGCCTTCCGAAGCACGGAAACGCTCAAATAAATGTCACAAAGTGATCACATAGATGGTCACCCATCCATGGACCGGCCATAGTGAAAGTTGCTTACTGCAGTCATCGTTTACAGAACTCTGAGTCCGCGGGCCACGAGCGCTTCCGAAGCCATGGTTCATTTTAATTTAATAATAAGTTAAGGCATTGACTCCTACCCCCTACCCCTTCACCAGAGCCTCGTCATTTGGTGAGATGGTAAATCACTAACAGGTGGGATTAAATTAGGACCCAAACTTTTTTGGTGGATCCCCCGGTAGGTTTTTTAAATGGAGGATATTAAGGTACCTATCGCAGTGATAGTTTATAGAATATGTAAGTTAAAGTGGCTGATATAGTATACGAGATATTCAAATATAAATAGCGATAATGGCTACTGGATATCGCCATGACGCGTCTCTCTATTTACAAAACATAAATATCTCTAGATTCTTACTCACAACGAACTTCAAAACGTTCTGCCAAAATTATTCGTTTCGGTTCTGCTCGTGTCAATTAAACTCAAGATCAAAGAAAATAAACGGCATGGTGGAAATTAAAGTCTGGTGTCATGGAATCGCGGCGTCCCTTGTATTAGAATCGGTTTAATTTCAAATTGAACAAAATGTAAATATATTCATTTACATTTTGTAGATCCTTTTTTTACGCGGGGGAAAATTCTTCATGGATGCTATGCCTGACGGCTACTGACTAAAAACCTGACGTATCCTGCTTAACAGCCTATGTTTGGGAGCCCCGGGTAAGCCCTCAGTAGGATATCCCAGGACAATGTAGGCACTTTTAACATATTTAGCTCCGTGTTTGAACTGTGAAGGCACACAGAAATCGAAAATGGGGCAGTTAATATTTGAAATACTTATTATATTTTCGTATTTTTGAATAGTTAAAGAAATTGAGTCTTTAGGTATAAATGATATTCGAAGATAATAATGTCCAAACTGTAAAGAGACTAAAGATTTGATTTCAGAAGAGCTTAGTGACAATGGAGGTAAGTAGTTCTCAATTTTCAGCTTTAGGTACTTACGCCTTGAAATCGTAAATAGAGTAGAGTATTGAGAAGAAAAGGGCTGTCCGGGCTATCTATGGTATGGGGTTTCGGGAGTCATTAAGAGAAAAGTTTAAGGATATCAACATCCTTACTGTGTATTCACAGTACATATATGAAAACTTATTATATATGTAATAAGTAGGTATTTTTATTAATTGAAACTAAAAGCCACGTTGTTGCTCTGTAAAGAGAAAATTTATTTTAATAATAAACGGGTTGCAACCGCAATTTACTTTTACACACTATAACTAATTACTAACCTGTAAAGAGAAACAACATTGAAAGCTATTGCTCCAATATTTCTTAACTTAATCAGTTAAAATATTAATTGATTTTTATTAACACATTTCATCTATGCTACAGATCCAAAGACAAGTTTTATTGAACATAGTGTCAAGTGCTGCCACCATAGATAATACTAATGGCCTAAACTTTATGTGTGGGCAATTTAAATAAATAATGATTGAAGATATAACAAAGCTTCATTTACATCTCCCTCCCCCAGGATTTTAAAATGAATCAGGCACTGGTAAAAGTTTTGTAACATGAAATAAGTTTGATTCAATTTTTTTGTGTCCCGTGTTGATCTTATAGATTGAGTTAGACAACTTTTCTAAAATTCTGAAAGGTCCAATTTTTAATTCATCCAACTTTTTCCTATTTAAACGGTTACTATTCTCTACATAAACGAAATCACCTACTTTTAACTGGATATTTTTTTTATTTTTGTCAAATAGTTGTTTATTATAATTGTGTGATTTTATTGTTCTTTCCAAAGCAAGAGTTCTATCTTGTAATAAATCATTTTGTGTTTTATGTTCTTGTAGTTCATCTGGTACAATATTAATAACTTTTCCTTCCATTAAATATATTGGTGAAAATCCTGTCACAGTGTGTTCAGTTTCATTATATCTCTGGGTACACTCATGAGCGATAGTTGTCCATGCTATTTTATTAATTTTCTCATTAATTTTACATCTAATCTTGTTAACTAATGTCTGATTTAAGCGTTCATTTAAACCATTTGAAAAAGGTGCATTAACTGCTGTAAAGATAATAGGTATGTTCTCTTTTTCTAGGAAACATTTAAATTCTTTAGAATTTATACCTGGGTATTGATCAGATAAGATCATCTCAATCTTATTTTCAGGTATAACTTGTTTAATAAGCTTTATAAAATCGTTTGCATTTTGAGTTTTAGAAGTTAATATGTAGGCATATCTGGTGAAATGGTCTACCAGAAGATGTAGATATGTTTTTGAAGAACGGGTGCCACCAAAGCCACCAATGGTGTCTATGGAGACAATTTCGAAAGGATAAGTAGCTGGACCTAGATGAGACATTAATCCATACTTAAATTTAGTTCTAGATTTATTTTTTATGCATATTTCGCAACTGTCACATATTTTTTTTATATTATTTGCTAAGTTCTTTGCTACATAGAATGGTTTTATTTTATTTTCTGTTTGTTTTATTCCTATATGGCAGTATGTATCATGTACGGTTTTTATTAATTTTTTACTAAATTCCTCGGTGAGTATAATTTTTTCTTTCTTACCTATTCTTTTAAAGTATATTCTATCTTTGAATATAAGTTTATTTTTATACACTTTTATGTCATCATTTGTATCTTGATCCTTTTGGATATCTTTAATTTTAATAAAATTTACTATTTTTAAAAGCTCTTCTTGATTTACATGTGATTCTAATACAGGGTTTCTACTTAAACTGTCTGCTTCTACGTTATTTTTTCCAGGGGAATATATTACTTCAAAATTAAATTGTGATAAGTAATATGTGAGGTCTCCTAGTTCTTCATCTGTTCGTGCCTTAATATTTAGTTTTTCTAAGGGTTTGTGGTCTGAAAATACCTTAAATTTTTTTCCTATAAGCCAATGTTGCCAATATTTTATTGCTTCTTTTATAGCTAAGCATTCCAGATAAATTGCTTTTTTTCGTTTCTGACTGTCATTTAATTTCCGTGAAAAATATGCACATGGCTTTTCATCTCCATTTTTTTGTGGTTGTTTCAAAATAGCCCCTATGCCCTGAATACTGGCATCTGTATAAATATGTATAGGCAAATGCGGATCAAAAATTTCTAAAATAGGTTTCAAGCAAAGAAGTTTTTTTATTCTCTCAAAAGATGCATGACATTGTTCTGTCCAAATAAATTTTTGATCTTTTCTTAATAAATTGTGTAAAGGATCTAATATGATTGATATGTTTGGTATGTATTTTCCATAAAAATTTATTTTTCCTAAAAATTGTCGAATATTCTTTTTTGTTTTTGGAACAGGAAAATTGTTTATAGCTATTATGTTATCTTTTAAAGGAGTAACAGTATTATTTTTTATAATGTGACCTAAGTATTTAACAGAGTCCTGTGCAAAAATACATTTAGAGAACTTTAATCTAAAGCCTTCTTTTGAAATTGCATCCAATAATAATGACAAATGCTGAATGTGTTCAGTGAATGTCTTGGAAAATACTAAAATGTCATCGATGAAATTTACTGTAAAATTTGATAAATTGTGTTTCCTAATAATGCTAGTTAGTATTCTCTGAAAAATTGCCGGTGATGTTTTCAAACCGAAAGGCAAACAAGTCCATTGAAAATGGTTTTCTTGAGTGACAAAGGCTGTTTTCTTACGATCTTCTACTTTTAAAGGTATAGACCAGAAAGCTGAATTTATATCTAAAGTTGAAAAAAAATTACAATTTCTTGTTTTTATAGTTAAATCTTCTATAAGTGGAAATGGTTGCGACTGAGGAATTACAATTTTATTTAAATCACGGAAATCTATGCAAAGTCTGGATTTTCTGCCTTCTTCTTTTTTATAGGCTAATGTCACAGGAGCTGCAAAAGGGCTATATGATTCTTCGATTAAATTTCTTTGTAACAATTTCGACACCTGCTGTTCTATTTCTTTCTTATCTTCAAAATTGCACCTATATGGTCTTTTGCTACAATATGTATCTACCAGTAAATCTATATGGGCTTCATAGCCTTTCACTGAACCTACATCATACTTATCTTTTGCAAATAGTGACTTATATTTGAAAATTAAATCATCTATTTCTGAATGTTGTTGAGCGTTTAAATGGTTTACTGAAATGTTGAAGTTTGTTGTTTCTATGTGTTCATTAAAGTTAACCAGACAATTATCATTTTTATTTATGAAACATTGTTCATTTTCAATTTTATCACCTGTAAAGCCAGGAATATTTTCATTATTTGGTTTAAAACCTTTGTTTAGGATTTGTGTGATTAATAAGTTTTCATTTTGAACAAGCTGAAAAGATTTTATGCAATCTAATCCAATCAGAAAATCATAATCGAAATTCTGTTCATCTATAACAAATACATCTATATTTTTTTCTATTTCAAAAATCTTTATTGTTAATGTAACTATTCCTATCGATTTTTTTACACCATTAATCGTTTTTAAATTTGCTTGATGCTTAATATTGTTGTTTGGGTAATTTTGTAAGGATAATAATTTTGAATTGATTAAACTTACATTCGAACCGGAATCATAAATTCCTAAAACTTCCAAAGAATTGTTTATTAGTAACTTAACTTTGATTAATGGTGGAATTATTAGTTTTTTGGATTTAATTCATTCAAACTCATTTCCAATTCAGAGTTATTAACGTTCCTAATTGGTTCTGTTTTGGGGCGATCATTGTCTCTATTTTTGAACCAACATACAGATTCTGAATGAAACCTAGTTCCTTTCTTTTCTTTTTCACAGATTTTGCAAGGACGCTCTATATATTTTTTTTCTTTTAATTTACTTTCTGAATCTATTCCTTTTCTTTCTACAATTCTTTTATTCATTAAATGTTCTAAACCTCGAATGCTACTAAATAAATCCTCGGTCTCTTTTAAATCATTTCTATCAATTTCATCTGCTATAAAATTAGGTAGCCCAGTTACAATTAGATCAATCAAAGTAGATTTATCTATTAATTTGTTGATCTCTAATAAAAGCCGCTCTTTCCTGAGAGCATATTGTAATAACGAGCCCTGTCTATATTTAAACAAAATAGCATACCTTATTGGTGTCCAGCCCTTGTTCACATATGTTTCACAAAATTTTTTTCTCCAGATACACCAATCAGAATTAATTGTATATTTTATGAGCATAGAATTATACCAATCTTGACAAGAATCATCCAAAAATAAGCGGAACATCTGAATTTTTTGAATATTTTCATCTATACCTATACGAGTACATTCAGCTTCAAAGATAAGCATCCACTGAGTTACACTTGAAGTTTTTTTTGTGAATTTTTCTATTACAAATTTTTCAGATAACTTTTTTAAATTAAACTGTTTATGTTCTTGCTTCAATTCAGCAAAGTTTTCCAGGATCCTTGTAAGAGCTTCTGTGGACGTCAAGTTCTCACTAATCTCTTGCTGTACCTTTGATGTAATCTCCTCCAATAAATAACCTTGGAATTGCATGTTTCCATCTTCATCCATGTACGTGTCCCGTAATTCCGCTGTTAATGAAAACCATACTTGTCTTTTATCATGTCTTCTTTGCAATGTAGTTTTCACTTTTTGGAAAGTTTGAGTTTTCCTTACCACGTCATGCAATTTCACCGGTTGAAGTTGTTCCGGAAGTATGAACAAATTTTTAGCGGCATCCATAATAGAGGTTATGCAGATCACGTTTGTTTTCGGATCGTCACTTGGTTTTACCACAAATTCAAACTTGAGTTTCTCCATCGTTATCAACAAAAGCAAGTAAATCAATGTTGTTTTGTAATAAGTAGGTATTTTTATTAATTGAAACTAAAAGCCACGTTGTTGCTCTGTAAAGAGAAAATTTATTTTAATAATAAACGGGTTGCAACCGCAATTTACTTTTACACACTATAACTAATTACTAACCTGTAAAGAGAAACAACATTGAAAGCTATTGCTCCAATATTTCTTAACTTAATCAGTTAAAATATTAATTGATTTTTATTAACACATTTCATCTATGCTACAGATCCAAAGACAAGTTTTATTGAACATAGTGTCAAGTGCTGCCACCATAGATAATACTAATGGCCTAAACTTTATGTGTGGGCAATTTAAATAAATAATGAATGAAGATATAACAAAGCTTCATTTACATATACTCATAAAAATAACAGTAAATTAATTAAAAATAGTGATATCCATAACCTAAACTTAAGAAATAAGAATAAATTGGCTGTACCTAGATTTAGGCTTAATAAAATAAGCAATTCTTTTGCGGGCAATTGTATTCGAATGTACAATACATTGCCGACAGCCATAACAGGTTTGTCAGTTAATAAATTTAAAAAAACTAGTAAAATTTAAATTGTGCCAGAAAGCTTATTATAGCATTAAAGACTTTCTAGAAGACAAGACTGCCTGGCAGTGACACGAATTGCTCCTTTCTACATTTAAAAAAAAACTGTATTAGATACTAAGATGAATAAGAGGGACCGGACTGAGTTTCTTGGGGTGTTCTTCTCAGTCTGCAGCATTTCCGAACCCCCGGTAGAGTCACAAAAATTTTGACAAACCTAAATATTTTTTTAAAAATTTCAAAGGGAATAAATTTTATTTTATTTATTTTATTTCGTAAACGTAACTTCTCTTTCAAAGGAATTGGAGGCCAAGTTCTCTTGGTCACCTATTCTTTTGCAAAGAAAATATTGTCTGTAATTTTTCAAGATTATTTCTTGGATATCGATGCAAATGTGTTGGTGCAAAAGTGTTACCTTCGCGAGTATGGCTTTCGTTGACAGGCGGTCTACATAATCATAATATAGACCTCAATTCTCATTGAAAGCCACGGTATTGACTCTGGTAGAAAGAGTTCCAGTTTGTTACCTTAAAGTCACTATGATAAGTGAATCCAACGGAACCAGCGCAGCATTATGGTAATGATAGTAGTCCGTCTCTGATATTTAAGTAAGTACCCTCATTATACAGGGAATGACGCAGGGTAAAGGAACCTTCACGTAAGTATATCTTAATTCAATTATCACGCCTCAGAGCTTCAAGACATAATTTCCTTTATGACACGAAAGCGTAACTAATTTGTCTGCATCAAAATTTGTTCTCTTATTAAAGAGAAAATTAGAAATAAGTAAGACCTGCGAACAATCTCCTTGAAGTATTTTAAGCGATCTCGATTAACTAAGAAGAGAATTGATTTAGTTTCTAAAAATAGCACTGCTTGCTTTTTGGAAAGTCGCGGCGACATTCAGGCATTGCCAGTTAGCCTAATGCGCATAGTAGTTTTTAAAATGATGGCTTTACTTGGTATATTTACTTTTCCATGCAGCGCTTGAAGAACCCGAGATTACAGAACAGTCATAGAATTATGATTTGCAATTTACAATACGGTAAAAGTCTGTGATACTTGTTGTTCACCGTAAAGGATAAACAATGATATTCGAAATGGCGACGAAGACCTGTCTGAACAAATAAAATATCTATACCTATACTTATAATAAAACTGTAGAGGGTCGGAAGTCTGTACAGGGAAGATATTCTGAAAATTTTAAGTCTAGGGCGTTCTCTAATCGATACTGAAGCCGAAAATGTAATTTAAAATTTTCATGTCTGTCTGTCTGTCTGTCTGTCTGTCTGTCTGTCTGTATCCCGAATAAGTATCACGCCGAAACTACTGAACCGATTTGAATGATACTTTGTACGATCTAAGCTTATAGTCCGAGAAAGGTTCTTAGATACTTTTGATCCCGATATTTTGCGCGGTTCTTTCAGGAGAGGGGATGAAAGGCAAAATAGGTTTTTAGCTATAATTTATCACTGCGTGGTTCGATTTCAAATATTTTTTTGGTGTCTGAAAGGGAGTACTTTAAGCATTTTTCCACACAAGTTTCAATATTGAGGGTTATGTAGTTCAGAAATTAGGGGCATCTCAACTTTCGGTAAATCTAGAATTCAACGTTTCTTTTGAAAGTGAGTCTAAACGGGCGTGTTGGCTTAATCATAAAAGAGCTTAATGATTAAGGCTATTGTAAAATAATTCAGTCCGCGCCGAAGGCGTGGACTGAATTGTTTTAGAATCGACTTAATCTTTAAGCTCTTTTATGATTAAGCAAACAGGGCCGTTTCACACGCTGCTTGATGAGTCTCATGAAGAAGTACCCCTCCATTCGTACACTTTATGTGACGCAAACGAAGTTGCGAGGGTCAGCTAGTTACAAATAAAGGTGTTCGAATAAATAAATATGAAATGTTGTACCATAATTTATTGATAAGTTATTGTTAAATTAATATATCTGTAACTAGTGCAGATAAAAAGATAAATAAATGATTGCCTAAATTTTAGAATAGTCTTTCACGACAAAAATACTTCATTATATCGAGCTCCAATAAACTCTTTAAATAATTTTCATCCTCTGAGAAACACTCAACAATATCGAAGTGGTCTGCGCAGTCTCTTATCCCGAAGTAAATTGTCTCCAAAAAGCTTGTCTTCTGTAAGGCCTTATAGAAATTTATTGATTGCTGTTTGAACGTTGGACTATCGTGTTGACCAACTAAGATATGTATCCTTATTTTTCTTCCTTTAAGGTGAGCGAAGTCATCAAACTGTGATGAAAGAGTTACTATCCATTCTTTTGGAATCTGTATGGCTTGGTTATTAGTCGTATGGACGATTTCTCGAAGGTCGTAGATCCCAGAGATGAGAAATGCTCCTTGTAAGAGATTCGATCCTGGAGTGTTCTCGAATACGTCTGTACTTGCTAGAAGTTTAGCAACTAGGTGTGCTCCCGCCGAGTGTCCGGAGAAGTATACTCCTCTGTTAACAGATACATTAGAATAATTTACATAGATTTTATGTAATTTAGGATAAGATATAGGTACATATTAGGCACATATCTGCAGAGTAATTCGGAAGAAAAACTCTGTAGAAGAAAATATTTTGTGGAAATTGTGCACAGTAAATAATTGTGATAACTTGCGTAGAATTAATTAATTATTAAACATGTCCTTAAAGTTTGACTGTGAATCCACAATCCTTAATAATTAATCGCAAACGTCTAAAGAAAATCGTACAATTGACTAACTTGCAAACATAATACGAAATTTGGCTATCTGAAAATGAAAGCACACTCACTACGTTCTCATACTATTGTAATTGTGATTAATATTTGAAGAGTTAGTTACAGAGATTCCTATTTTTTTAATTGCAAAAATCAGTGCCCAATCCTTCTCGGGTGACTCCTCGGAGGGATGTCATTTTCTTGTGGTGTAAATAAATTCATAAAAACAATAAAGGGGATGAAATTCACTGACTACGAACCTAAATACGGTGCTATCTACCTGGATTCTATTTTTTCAGCGTACTCCAACACAAACCTTCCAGCACGTCTAATTTGCTCTACGATATCATTCAAAGTAACGATGGGGCAGAGGTCGTAACCAACCACAATGGTCTTTACTCCGGCTTTGTATAGAGGCTGTACTGGATACCGCGAAATTTCACGGGATAACTCTTGCCAATATCCTCCGTGAACGTAGACTAGGATCACTGCCTCTGAAATTATAATTAAATATTTGATGGTCAACTCATGACTCCGACTGGATTTCCGTGCCGTTTTGCCACAGAAACTTGTCATCGGGTTGAAAAGAAGTCTAACTCGTAGCGCGCGTAGCCCTATTGACTCTCCTGGGGTATCCTTCCGAGGGGCTTGGAACCGTAGGTATTAGATAGGAAACGTGTGGATTTAACTTGGTAGGAGTAGGAGGAGGAGACCAGCATAGCATCCATGGGGGATTTTCGTCACTTTAAAAAAAATCCGGCCAAGTGCGAGTTGGACTCGCCCATGAAGGGTTTTGTAGCAGCAAGTAACATGATTGATGTTTTAACACGTTCGCAGTGGTAGTGATTTTTTACGTATTAAAAAAAAACTACCAGCTCTATCTCGTTCAAACTAATTTTCGTTGGTAGTTTTTATGGCAATGTACATCATATATTTTTTTTAGATTTATCACTCTCTTAGTTTAGAAGTTAGAGGGGGGGGGGGGGGGACACTCATTTTTCGACTTTGGAAGTCCCTCTTGCGCAAACTATTCACTTTAGAAAAAAATGATGTTAGAAACCTCAACAGCATTTTGGAAGACCTATCTATAGATACCCCACACGTATGGGTTTGATGAAAAAAAAAATTTTGAGTTTCAGTTCTGAGTATGGGGACCCCCAAAATTTGCTGCTTTTTTTCTAGTGTTATATAAGAATCTTGATGCGGTTCACAGAATACATCTAGTTACCAAGTTTCAATAGCATAGGCCGTATAGTTTCGGAGAAAAGTGGCTGTGACACACGGACGGACAGACAGACAGACAGACAGACAGACAGACAGACATGACGAATCTATAAGGGTTCCGTTTTTGCCATTTGGCTACGAAACCCTAAAAACAGCCCTCCTAACTCATTGTTCTGTAAACTCTTTAACTTTTGCTATGACTGTCTTAAGCAACTGTCACTGTGACTGGTCAGATAGGTCGAACATTTTGTGGTATTGCCATTTGCGAAGGTTTCAGTACTTCGGAAGGTTTCATTTGCCAGTGGTGGTAGGTACATGTTTGTTTTATTATTCCTTACGATTTAAAAGTGCTTCTGAATATGCTTAAGTGAAATCAATGTATTTATGTTTGTTTGTTTGCCAGTCACGCGGCAGTCATTAAGCCAAGTTAAAGGTCTCATGAGCGGCTTAAATATTTCAACAGCGGGTAATCACAACGAATGCATGTCCGTTTCAACACTCCATTATGCTCACTGATTAGGAGGGAAAAAATAAATGTGGAAATTTGGGGTAGACATAGGCATACAACTTGTAGGCGTGACTATAGATATACTTGAAGACCATACCATTTGGTAAATCAGTTCCAAAAATGTCCAGTTTCTGTCCAGCAGTAGGTCCATATTCAATATCCAGTCTATGTGGAATGTTTTTGGTTGCTTCTAAACTAGCTGCAAACCGAAAATTTTATCATCAAGAAGAGCAAGTAGGTAGTACAGCCAACTACAAAAAAAAACAAAAAAGTGTTTTATTTCACAAAAAATGGTGACATTGATTTTTACAAACTAATTGCGTAAACAATTACATTAAATGTTGAAATGACACCATACTGCGGAATATGGCCCCCTCTTAGCTTGTTGGTGTCTTACGGTCAACGTGATATCAGCACTGATTTTCTGAGGAGGCCAGTTGGGACAATGACGAATAACATTGTAATAAAAAAAAGTACATTTTCCATTACATAGAAAATCTAGTCTTAAACAAACATAAAAAAATAATAAATATTCACGGACATTTAACGCAACGCTATCTGATCCCAAAGTAAGCTAGGAATAACCTGCTTGTGTTATGGGTATCAGCCCACGGATAATAATACTTATATACTTTTTAAATACATACATACATATCTATTATACATAGAAACACCCAGACTCTTGAGACAAACATTTATGGGTCACACAAATATTTGTCTCCGGTGGAAATCGAACCCACGACCTCCAGCGCCGCAGGCGGTATCACTACCGACTGCGCCACATAGACAGTCAGCAATTAAAAACTAAAATTAAAAAAAAAATTAACAAAAAAGAAACCGACTTCAAACAAAACTAAAAACTGAAAAATAAAATTTACTTAGCACAAAGTTAATATATTCTGATTTATCAGATATCATCAAATATAATACAGAAATCGGTGCCCAGTACTGCCCAGTAAAACTATGTAGGCTTAGGTAGGCATTATTAAGCTCTCTCATAGTCATATTGGCACCGACTTCAGTATTATATTTGATGATATCTGATAAATCAGAATATATTAACTTTGTGCTAAGTAAATTTTATTTTTCAGTTTTTAGTTTTGTTTGAAGTCGGTTTCTTTTTTGTTAAAAATTTTTTTTTCACTGTTTTTAGTGACGTGTAGACTGAAAATCTATCTATTTAGGTGTAAAGTTCTCGACAGTACAAATTAATCAAGCCCAAACACAAGGTAACTGCTGTTTATCGTTAAGGAATTCTCTCTACTGTCTGTCGTCTCCATCATCAGATCGACTCCAGACCTTCATTAAGTTGTACTACTTTAAAGCCCTTAACAAAAAAAATTACAAACGTCCTAGATGCCCCTACAATTTTTAAAAGTTACCTTCAATTTCTCCAGGATGCCATCATCAGATCCTGACTTCCTTAAAATGGGACCACCTTGGTAGTATCTATTATCGAACGAAGAAAATTTTTTTTAAATCGGTCCATAGACGACGGAGTTCTGCGCGAACAAACATAAAAAAAAATAAAAAAAAACATATATACGGTCGAATTGAGTAACCTCCTCCTTTTTTGAAGTCGGTTAAAAAAGAACAGTGGTGATAAACTTCTAACACAAAAATAATTTTAATACACAGTATGGTAGGTACTAACTAAATGAGTCATGCTGTCAACATTTCGACAACATGGCCGAATAGTTAGAAACTCCTTCGCTTCAATTTATTTAAAAACAAAATCTACTACGAATTTTCAGCACCAATCCATTCCTACAGCGCGGAATGGATTGGTCTTCAGACATTTTTAGAGTTTTTAATGATTAGAACAATAGGTACTAAATTCTCAGACTTATCATAATTAAGTTCTGTACCTAAACCTCACACAGAAACAGAACTGTGTCAAACTACGGCCATTATACTCGTACATAGAATATTTTGGTTTCTGTGGTTATACATCGTAAGCACCAGATACACACATTTTAAACATGCATTTTAAACTGCCGCCGCCGTCTTGTTTTGTGAGGTCGACACAAAAAGGATCACATTCCACAGGTATTTAAGAATAATTTTCGACCTAGAAGAACATACTATCCTCTTCGGCGACTTTAACTCCCCACACTCTGAGTGGAACGGTCGTAAAACCACGACGAGTGGGAGGCGTCTCCGTGAGATAGTATCATCCTTAGAAATGGAAGTGTTCAGTCCTTATGACTGCACACATTTCCCAGATATTTTAACACATGCGCCCGATGTACTAGACATGGCCATTGTTAAAAACGTATCGTCAGCGCTCGGTGCGATCGAGACCTTAGACGACCTAGGGTCTGATCACCTTCCAGTCATGCTCAAGTTGGGTCCTGCGATTACAACACGACCACAAGTTAGGACATTCACAAACTGGGAAAAGGTGAAGTCATCCTTGGCGACAGCCTTGGATGACCCCACCTCCCCTATACACACAGGTCTCACTACACAACACTGATAGCCAGGCCAAAATCGACGCTAGTGTCGATACACTCACGCACTTAGTATCTTTAACGGTTAAAGACAACTCAGGAGAGGTTACCCTTCCTAGGAAGTGTAACCTGCCGCGGGAGGTCAATGACCTGTTGAAGGCTAAACGGGCGGCAATGCGAAGAGCCGCTGAATACCCGACTCCCGCTCTTAGAGCGGAGGCGAACAGGTTAAAAGATGCCGTATGATACGTCACACGTTCGCATGATGGAGAGGGAAGTAAACCGGAGAAACATCCTCCCTTTGACAGCACCCGCGGTTGCGGTATCACCTGACGAGGTTAAAACCTACGTCAGAGGGCTAAAAGTCAGGAAGGCTCTCGGTGCCCATAACATCGCCAATAATAATAATAATAATAATTCATTTATTTCAGGCATCATAAACCCATATAACTTAACAATAATATCACAATCAAAATAACAACATAAAATACACATGATAATTTTAAAATTCAATAAATATTAAATAAAATATTGTAAATTTCAAAATGAAAAAATGAAAATGAAAATATCTTTATTCATTTAGGTTACAAAGTAACACTTATGAACGTCAAAATTTTTGCTTCTACATTTACATTTACTGCCAGATTCGCAAAGCAATAGGTAGAGCCTGTGAGGAAGAACCTGGCAAGAAAACTCACGGCCACTCTTTTCAAATAGTCTTAGTACATTCGTTTGTCATGCAATAAAGATCAACAATTTTGTCTACACAAGCGACATTTACAATCGCGCCTAGTTTTAAGTGAGGAGCAAGCAACTCATGTCCATGTCTCTGTATCATTAAAATAGTCATCAATAGTATAGTATGCCCTTTTTATAAGATGTGTCTTGATTTCCCTTTTGAATCTATATAAAGGAAGGTTCATAATATTTAAAGGAAGGAAAAAAATGATAAATTAATATTAATTACAAATTCATACATTAAAAAGTCAAAAATTCAAATAAATTATGATTAAAATACATAAAAACAGAATAAAATTAATAATAAATAACAAAATCATAATTAATAAATTCACATTATTAAAATTTCTAAACTGTCAAATGAATATTAATTACAAATTTATATCATAAAATAGTCAAAAATTAAAATAAATTCATGATTAAAAATACATAAAACAAAATAACAATAATAAATAACAAAATTATAATAAATAAATTCACATATTTAGGATATTATATAATATAAAATAATTATCACAAGACAACACACATAATAAATACCCAAATCCACTGCCTATCGCATACCACAAGATTGCAACCTAAATGTCGATTACAACAATGCCGTATGTAACCACAGTCAATGCGACCAGCTATCATCACTAGGACCGTGTTTGAGCTAGTCCTCACCCTGCGCACCAAGGACGCGCACCGCTTGCGCATGGTGGTGTGGAAACAGTCGGTGCGCGCATCCGCAAACATGCCCGAGGCACTACAAAAACGAGGTAACCCCAACACAGCCCTAAACGCGTTGTTATATTGGACACGGAGGGCACCGTAGGCAGCCTGCACGTAGTTTGCCCACAGGCTGCATGTGTATAAAGATGTGCAATATGTTCTAAAAAGCATGATTTTAATAGCATCTGTGCATCGAGCAAACCTGCGAGCAATCATGTTCGCCCGTACTGACAGCGCCCTCCGCTCCCGTTCTATATCAACATTATCTTTTAAATCGGATGTTAGCCAGTGCCCAAGATATTTAAATTGTTCCACTTTCACAAGGTTTACTCCATTCAAAGTAATGGGTGGTATAGTTTGTGCATTACTAGCCCCAGGCCGAAATAACATGTACTGACTCTTGTCAGCATTGTAGATAAGACCGTGTCTACCCGCATATTCCTCACATACCCGCAATAACCTACGTAATCCACAGATCGATGCACTCAGCAGTACCATGTCATCTGCATAACTCAAGTTGTTCACAGAGATATCATCAACGTGGCAGCCAACATGCATACTGCTGAGCGCAACAATCAGCTCATTCATATAGATATTAAATAATGTGGGTGAGGTTAACCCCCCCTGCCTCACTCCACACTGCATTTTGTACGGTTCCGACATTGCATTCGCCCACCTGACTCTATTGACCTGGTGTGCATACCAATACCTAAAGATGTTAACAATATTAGCAGGTATGTTCATGTTCTCTAGTTTTTTCCACAGTATCTCATATGACACCAGATCAAATGCCCTGGACAAGTCAAGAAAACACGCATAAACTGGAGTTCTACGCTGGGTATAGTACTTGACGGTATGCTTGAGACACAGTATGGCACTCTCTGTCGACAATTTAGGACGAAAACCAAATTGATTATCGTGCAAGTTCACAAATTTATCCAACTGTGTAGCAAGCAGACCGTCCAATACCTTGGCCAGTATAGTCGCAAGAGAAATTGGCTTGTAATTATTTTTATTACCGAGATATTGCCAATGCTGCACTAAAGCATATCGCCCTCCCCGGCGAATAATATGGTAATCGCAAATTCTAAATTTTACAGGAGAAGGAAATAACTGTTTTTTGCTTATATCTCAGTGCAGGTAGATTGTATGGCAATAATTTATATGTCTAAAGAAAGCTAATTTTTGTACAGACTAGTTTCTTTGTTAATTTTATTTTAAAAGGATATTGGAAAAAAGTAATTTAAGAAAAACATTTTACTGAAATTGTAGATAAAAAGTATAATACGCAATGTATCATTACCATATTATTCGCGTGTTATTCCCATTGCTGTCGTGGTCAGTAATAATGCATTACAGTATTGTTCAAGTAAATATGGAGCTCAAAACGTTTACGGCACGTGAACTTTACCATATTATTCGGGGAAATGCATGTGATAGTGTCAACGGTAATATTACTTTGCAAACTATTCATCAATATATAGTGTCAACTGATTATTAGTAATACTATATTGCAAATATAATATTTCATCAAATAATACAGTACTAATTAATAAAATTACATATAATATGCAATATTAGAGGCAGTTGATATTCGTACTACATGTTTTATTTAAATAATAATCATAAATAATATTTAAGAAATACAATGCATTAAATTTGAATACTGTATCTATTCATGATGTTAGAAATTTAGAAAACTGTAGGTCTATTCGGGTTTCTGTGTTAATATAGTTATAAGTGACTGTTTCTTTCTGTTCAAATAAAATAAATAAATAAAACTGCAGATTTCTTTGTTAAAAATAGAGTCCGAACGAAACTGGTTTTTAAGCCGAAACCGAAACTGAACTTTCGGCCCCAGTGGTCCCAGTTTATTGTGTGGGGATTCTTTTTTCTGCTTTTAGTTGGTACATACATACAAACACAGACATACATCACTTGTAAAAAATTTAGATCTCTATCTATCATGGATTTGATAGAAATATCTCCACCTAACTTCTTTAGGTGGAGATATTTCTATTTTTTCTCTCTATTACGTGTTTAATTACTCAGGGATGCTATTGCAAGCTCTTACTTATTAAAACCACACTTTGCCCTGCTACTGCCTGCGAAGGGTGTCCCTGGTAAGTCCTCGGAAGGATATCTCATGATTTCCAACCGCACTTGAAGAGATCGTGACCCCGCTAACTCAGTGTTTTGTAAACGATCACTACAGTAAGCTACTTTCACTGTGGCTAGTCCCTGGATAGGTGGCTATCTATGTGACCACTTGGTGACATTTATTTGAGCGTTTCCCTGCTTCGGAAGACATTTTAATTCGTTGGTCCCGGTTGCCAGTAAAATGGCACTCGTTGAGCCAAGTAAAAGGCCTTTTTAGGCGGCTTTAAAAATTTCAACAGCAGGCAGGGACAACCTTTGCTTGTCCATTTCAACACGGCAATACGGCTCACCACCTAGTACGCGGAATAAATAAAAAAAAAAGGTGAAATGTGGGCCTACAATATGCCTCTACCTACCCCTTCGGAGATCAAGGCGTGTTCATATCGCATCGCATCCCGACAGACCTTGGCTAGCACTGCCGTTTCGAATAAGGTTTCTATCACGCGTCTTAAGCGTTGATTTCGGTGTTATCCCGCTATTTGGGGCGTGAGGCGTGCATGAAACTCTTACGTCATGCCACCGTCTTGAGCCGGCTTCTGTAAGGATGGCGAGCGACTATTCCGCCGTCCTCTGGCCCCGGTCATGGAGACCTATAGTCCTGATAGAAGACAATCATGCAGCGCCTGCGCTCTAGACTATGGAACTCGGTATTTCTCTTCCGCTCCCACCCTGCCAGGTGACAGGTCATGCTAGTGAGTGTGCTCACTCACGAGCATGACCTGCTCGTAGAAACAAGAGTCGGCGTCCTATTTACTTCTGCTGGAGCTTATGGTTCGCACTATGTATAATTTATTGTTAAATGAAACTAAAACAAAATGTATTAGATTCACCTTGCCAAATGTTAGGCTGGTTAATACCAGTATTAAGATTAGGGATGATCAAGTAGAATTGGTCGATGAAACTGTCTTTCTGGGCATAAAATTAGACTCCAACTTGCAGTGGGGGCCTCACATCGGGAAAGTCTCGGGCAGACTGAGCTCTGCAGCCTATGCCGTTAAAAAGATCCGACAACTGACAGACATTAGAACAGCGCGTCTTGTCTACTTTAGTTATTTCCACAGTGTCATGACCTATGGCATACTATTATGGGGTAACGCTGCCGACATCGAATGTATCTTTGTGTTGCAGAAAAGGGCTGTCCGAGCTATCTATGGTATGGGGTTTCGGGAGTCATTAAGAGTAAAGTTTAGGGATATCAACATCCTTACTGTGTATTCACAGTACATATATGAAAACTTATTATATACTTATAAAAATAACAGTAAATTTATTAAAAATAGTGATATCCATAACCTAAACTTAAGAAATAAGAATAAATTGGCTGTACCTAGATTTAGGCTTAATAAAATAAGCAATTCTTTTGCGGGCAATTGTATTTGAATGTACAATACATTGCCGACAGCCTTAACAGGTTTGTCAATTAATAAATTTAAAAAAAATGTAAAATTTAAATTGTGCCAGAAAGCTTATTATAGCATTAAAGACTTTTTAGAATACAAGGCTGCCTGGCAGTGACACGAATTGCTCCTTTCTACATATTAAAATAAACTGTATTAGATAATAAGATGAATTTTGTGAGGGACCGGACTGAGTTTCTTGGGGTGTTCTTCTCAGTCTGTAGCATTTCCGAACCCCCAGTAGAGTCACAAAAAAATTGACAAACCTAAATATTTTTTTTAATTTCAAAGGTAATAAATTTTATTTTATTTTATGATCTTCAGTGAGAGAATGTCCGCCTCAGGACTTGCCAGGTCGCTGATCCCTCGCTGAGCACTCTACCAATGAGTGGAATTCTGTGTCCTAGCTGCTTCTTCACCTTACTGGTATTTCGCTGTGGTCTGCGGGTGTATTGCCACAGATATTTAGCGAATTATTCGTGCCCGATATTATCTGTCACTAGCGGTATGAGATTGTATGTCTCGATTGTAGCATTTCCCCGCCTTGGTTGCTGAAATCGCATCCGTTCCAAGTGTCCATGACCTCCTGGTAGTCCGGGGACCGGTAAGTATCGATTTCGCTGGGCGCTGACCTATGGCCTTACTCCAACGCCTTTTAAATAACGTCGCAAGGGCTCTCGCTTCCATTTTTTAAATTTCATTAGGCTATGTATTTTCCATTAAGTGGTCCCTAAAAGGAGATATGCTGCTAAACGGAGACAATACTGCATCAGGCGAATCGAAGATAGGCTTAGAAATATTTAAAAAAAACGTCAAAACGCTCTTGACCGGTTTTAAGTAAGTAAAACTTCATTGTAGACACACCAGTAAGATTTGACAAATAAATATAAAATAAAATGAAAATGTACAACTGGCGGCCTTATCGCTCAAAGCAATTTTTTTCAGCAGCAACCTTTGAATGGACAAATAAGGTTTTGACTCGCGCACGTGGAGTTTCGAACAAGAACGTCACGTTTTTTGTATGGGAGGCCCCTTTAATATTGTTATTTTGTCGGTTTTTATTATTTGTTGTGTGAAACTTTTAAATGTTCAACAATCACGGTGTTTGTGATAGGCACAGCTTGCTGACAGACAAACGCAACCGCACAGGCTAATTAAGCAGAGCGATCGTCTCAAAATTCACAAACCTGTCGTTTGGCCTATTTTGGCCGAAACCGAAACCGAAACTTCGGTTGGTCACTATAAATAAGCGAACAAAATACGCGAGCACTTTTGCTCCGCTAATACTACCGAAAATAGTAGTGTGTTATTGCATTGCCTTCCAACATAATTGCAATATTTCAATGTAAAACCCCTTACTTTTAGAATTTTATCTATATGATACGGTAAGAAACATTACCTTTTTAATAAGATCTGTAATTTATTGTAAAAGGGCATTACGGATACTAACGGGACAAAATAACTTTGCATTATCGTTTACGGTATTATTCATGTGCAAATTGTATTACTAATTTAACTGAATAAAATTGTTATGTTCATTATGGACCTATGGGAATTATTCTATTTTCAAAAACATCCACTGAAAAATTCCAAAAAAAATCTACAATGTGTATTCGATGCTCTAAAAACCGAAAATGCAATAAAACCTAAACTGTCGTTATACCACAATACCATACTATTCGCCGGGGAGGGCGATATGCCAACCCAGGTACTAACAGTACTTTCTCTCATCTTCAATGCCTGCTTCGACCTATGTCACTTTCCAACTCCTTGGAAAGTGGCAATCGTAATTTTATTGGCATTCCAAAACCCGGTAAAGCTCTACACATCCCGGCTAATTATCGCCCTATTAGCCTCCTCAAGGCTCTGGGCAAACTGTTCGAACGAGCAATACTCTGTCACGTAAGAGAGTATCTGTTCCAGAACGACATCATCATACCACACCAATTCGGGTTCCGGCCGCAGCACTGCTGTACACAACAGGTCCAAAGAATAGTGGAGTACGCTTTAAACTGATTCTACCCACGAAGGAAAAAGACGGTCGCGTTCTTTTTCGATGTGGCCAAAGCCTTCGATAAGGTTTGGCATGTAGGGCTCGTTTACAAGCTGCATCAATCAGGAATGCCTGATCGGCTCGTCAAGTTGATCCAGTCATTCCTGGCAGACCGTAGCTTTCGCTATTGGCACGAGGGGTATTTATCAACACCGCGCACACTCACAGCGGGGGTCCCCCCTCTCACCGTTACTGTACATCACATACACTAACGATATACCCATTCCCACTAGGGGAGTTCAGCTATCGCTATTTACGGACGACACGGCGTTGTACGTAAATAGCACTCAGGTCGCGTCAGCTATTAAAGGGTCTTCGATTGATAGGTTAGGTGTGTGGTTTCACAAGCGGCGCATCGAAGTGAACGCAGACAGGAGCGCTGCAATCCGCTTCGACGCGCGAAACGGCGAAACACACGAAAACGGCCACTTCCGCAGGCACCTACTCTCTTTGGCAACCAGATACCGTGGCGAAGGGAGGCAAAATACCTTGGCGTCACTCTTGACGAAAGGCTATCTTTCCTCCCACACATTCGCCGAGTGTCAAATAGAGCTAGGTTTTATCTAGGTAGGCTCAATTGTATGCTAGGCAGGCATAGTAGGATGTCGCTTCGCAATAAGCGAACACTCTACAAGGTTTGTATATAAGTCCTGTATTAACATACGCCTCCCCAGTATTCGCACATATCAATTCCAGTTATATTCACAAGTTGCAAGTAGTTCAGAATAACTTTTGTCGCAGGGCGGCTAACGCCCCATGGTATGCTCGTAACGCAGATCTACATAGAGATCTTGACCTCCCTACTATGCAGGAGTACCTTAAAGCGAATTCGACCCGCTTCTTCGCCAACGCACAGCAGCACACAAACTCTCTCATTAAAGAAGCAGCGGACTACGAACCGCGTCAAATTCTCCCAACCACGCCTCATGTTACGGGGAGGCCGCGTCGTTCACTTTCCGATCCCCCAAATACGCTAACCAGCGACCTGTTAAGCCTTCGTGCAGCACAGGAATCTGGTCCCCACCCAAATTAGACAATCCGAGCCATCATTAGCTCCCTAAACATCAGTCCACGACGGGGATACCTAGTGCCCCCGCCGTTAAAGTACTTCACAAGCGTATGCCCAGCGTTAGCTGAGTGACGCTGCGTCACCCTCCCCTAGAAGGGTGATCACATCCGATGAGTCTCCAAGGCCCAAGGGCTAGAGGCTCAAGGTAGAGTTTAGTCAATAAGAGTCTGACATAATCACACGGCCGGCGCCGTGTGGAACGCATGTAGCGTTCTCTACCTCCACACCTCGCTCCCGGGTGGTGCCTTAGGGCTTAAAAAAAAAGTAGTTTTTGTCTCATTTTGAACAGACTGCCGTCGTGTGTGGTCGGTCGATACAAATATGGATCCCACTTGTGGATGATTTTGTAGAATTTTTCACAATTGATTTTAAATGAATTGATGAATTGAAATGAATTGATTGTAAATACCTGTATGTGGGCATTACGTGCTTCAAAAATGTCGAGTCTAGGTTTTAACAGGTCAGTCTTTCTTCTGAAAGGCTAAAAGTCTTTCAGTAGAAAGACTAAAGGAAGCTTGGATACAAACATTTTTAAGGTAAAAAAAATATCACTATTTGCATGATACTATCATAGAGTTGATATAGTTACCTGCAGTGACATGTTGGACATGATGTTCAGTAACTTCTTGGGCTGTGGCAAATCTCTGTGACCATCTGCTTGGAGAGTACTCTTTTTCTAAGTCATTGTGTTCTGTTTCCGCTGACATATTTTAACGTGATCCTGGCATTTTTTTTATTTATTTATAGTATCATAAATCGTACATTACATAATACAAAGTAGCACAATTAAACCACTGAGGTTTGTCTTTGTGCTAGAAATAGTAATTAAAAAAAAAATACAAAAAATAGTCGAATTAAGTACGTTGAAATCTCCTGCACATTCACCTAGGCACTTCAATACTAGTACACTTTTAGAACAGTGGGAGGTATACAGGAACATCCACCAAGCCCTGTGCTCAGAAAATTCCGCGCCACGTCATAGAAACAATCATAGAGTAGGTATACGTTATTAGGTAAATATGAACACATCCAAATGAGTATCGAATTGTAAATATGCTAACTGATAGGCACAATAAATGTTTGAGAAAGCACAGAGTATACAAGCAATCAATCAAATCAGCCTATGGCAGTCCTCTACTGAACGGCAATCCTCTCCCAAGTTATGCCACAACATTTGGTTCTGCGCCTTTCGCATCCAGTCCCGGCCTGCGACCTTTTACAAAGTATACGACGGATTCAAATACCTATGGAACTTCTATGAAACAGATGTATCATTTCAGTTCAATGAAAAAGCTGGAAGGAGCACTCCAGATTGCCCATTAAAGACCGTTTACGGTTTCTAAATATGAGACAGTCATTTATTAGCACAGCACTGGTAAATCCAGATGTCTGAAGAGCAATTTAATCATCCAAGTTGGTTTTTAAATTTAAATCGTCCCTAAGAGATGTTCCCTTCTGGAATTTTTCATAAGAACTACTATGTCTACTTGGGAGGGGGACTCTTCTGTAGTGAAATACTATAGTAGCCAGAACAGAAAACTGTTTCAATATTATAATACGACCTGATTTCACAGTATAGTGTAACTTCTAAGCAGCGTCAGTCAGTATGCACTTGCAAGTATTCCCATCCACCCCAAAATATACTGTAGACGACCATTGACCAGTTGGCGTTAGGAAACCAACTAAGTGCACTCTAATCATCATCTAATTGCTTAGGTACTTTGATTTTGGTAAATCATCGAAGTGCACTGCTGAGTAATAGCATCCCAAAATCATAGACACAACACGCTTGTGCCGCAAGCATCCAGCAGCTCTTTATTTTAAATCGTCTCGTCCTTGCGGGCGTCCTAACGCCACTCGAGAACTTTTCGGTCCACTGCCACTTACGTCGGTTGCGATTAAGCAGTTTATTTACATGTAAACTATTAAAAAAAGACTAAATTTGTGTAAAGTAAATAGAAATAATACGAATATGACTTACCCAATACTCTAACGTGCGAACTAAAATTTAATTTTCAGTAAAAAAATTAAAGATTCGTATTAGAAACGAGGTTAAAACAACTTAACACTTATTAAATGATAATAATATGGAGGAAGTATATATCAGTCACACCAGGTCGAGGTCGTAATACGTACTAATGAGTACACAGAACGTCAGTTGCGGTCATGATACTCGTTTTGTGTTGCACAGTTGTGACGTAGTTGTGACGATATGTGGTTGAACTAACACACCAGAACAGATGATATTGTTATGCTTCCGTGTTTTCCTCTGTGTTTGTTTGTCAGTTTCGGAGCATCAGTATCAACTGTGCAACCACTGCAACCGATGTGTATTTTTCTACTTGGAATGCAGATTAGTACTGACGTTGATTGAGCTTCTATTTGTATATGTTGTTGACAGTCTTATACAATATCTAGTAGTTATTAGAGATTCATAGTTATACAGAACTCATAGAGCTCACGCTTTCCACGGTTGAATAAAAAATAATCTCTGGTAAACTAGCTGCTGACTGAACTGAATTTTTTTATAATTTTTGGCAAATCCTACCTTATTATTCAGACTTTGCCAAAGGGATGAATGACTCTGGCAAGGCTAAGTATTTGTCTATATTTAGCTTCAGGCAGTTTATTTCAAGCGGTTTCTTCCACGTATCACAGCCCCTGTATAGGTAGCTACGTGAGCAACCGTGAAGAGCATCGAAGCAGTCTTGACTCTATTTATAAGTATTATACTAGAGCATTTCAAAATTGCAGATTACCTCTTCAGACTAAAAGAATAACAATGTAATTCTTTTAGTCTGAGATTGCCTGAAGCATATTTTTAGAGGTTGATTTAGCTTTGTTTCTCAGCAGCCAGGTCTGCAGTTCAGAGTTAGGGTTCGTGTATGGGGTAAAGGCGGTTAATGCTGAGATAGTGACCCGTTCTGACTCGTACGAAAACGTTTCTTTTTACAACGCTTTTATTATTTATACTGTTGATTGATGGCGCTTGGTGGAACTTGAAGATGAAAGGACAAGGAAGTACTGAACATCTAGAACCTTTGAAAATGCTGTGAAGCGAAACCGGTCAGGTGTATAATAATAAATATTGTGGAACAGTACAAGTGTCGTTTTCAATAAACGCTTTTATTAGTTTCACCTGTATGTTTGCTTGCTTGTTGCCTGAAATACTTACCGAAATATGGGTGACTTCTCGGACCATATTAACACAATTTTCACTTGAATGAAATCTCGGGCGTCTGGCAGTGTAATACGAACCTCTGTGTAAACACTTCGAGAACTTTAATGAAACAAAACAATTTAAATAAACATATATTAAAAATATATTTAGACCATTTTTAATGAACACAATAATTATGAATAGCTTAAATATTATAAGTACCTACCTAAATTAAACTTTTAAGGACGTTAAATTCGTAATAGCTTGATCGTTAAAGTTACATGCACTTGCATAAAACAATATTTTTAAGAACCTACCCGCAAAACATGACTTACTTGTATTGGTTAAGTAAAACACGGATTGCAGGTAGTTTCTACTTATTTCACATTCAAATACCAATTATGTCATGCAAAGTTTCTGTTAGTAAAGTTTCACTCTTTTCCTCACTTTTCACCTCACACACTTAATCAGGAGAAGGCCTATAATCGTGAAGAGAGGCATCTACAATTAGTTGTCGATGCCTCTCTTCACTTTAATAAACTGATCGGTAATCACAGAAATAATACATATAAGCTATCCGTTAACATATTGATATCACGTTAACGGACAGCTTATATGTATTATAATCTGTGATTACCGATAAGTTTAAAATGATAAAATTAAAAATAGGTTGTACTTACTTATTTTAGAGTTAGTATAAGTTATTATAATAAGCATTATTCCAACTTTATATTTATTTGGTGTTCTATACTTATAGACTAGTGAAAACAATAAACGTATGACACATACCTACTTTTCTTACGTAATTTTATGAACAAATTTTAATAGGAATGCAATAAAATCAAGATATATATGGATTTTTAAAGGGATTTCAGCAATTGGAAAATTTTGACTTATTTTTAAGTGTAAAAAGGCAACTTGCTGCAGACGGAACTTGAACCCGCGATCTTTGCCTAAACCAGGGTAAAGCTCTTCAAACTGAGTTACTGCATCATCCCGAAACAAATGAAATTCTTCACCATAATAATATAAAACGCCATTTAAGAGGCACTGAGCCATCTATCGAGCTGTAATATACAAGCGATAAATTGCGAAGCGAATATTAATTAATGTTTTGTATAAATGGATGAAATATAGGTATCCATGATTGGAGGCAATTTGGACAAATTTCCAATAATAGGCCCGTAGCAATATTGAATTTTGTGAAGTATTGTTTGTTAAATGCTTTTGAAAGCAAGCTTTTAATTTATTAGAATTGAATTAAATTTTCCACTTTTATAACCTTTCGCGACCGCTACGTACAGAGTTTTATTAAGGGGATTTGCAACGTAAGGATAGATAGTTACAGCTATCACGGAGCGCATGCTGTACCTATTGCATTGTATACTACAGTCTTATAAATATTAGTGAACTTTTTCGTTAGAATTTGGTTCACTCATCATCTAATTACGAAATATTCAAACCCTTTGAATTTCGAAGAAAAAAACAATCAAATCAACAGCAATTATACTGCCCACGATGGTGCCAGGATTTTGGATTGGCGGCCTGTAGATGAATGACGTGATCTCAGAGAGCATCTTTATTTGAATTATTTTGACATTGAGTAAATACCTAGATAATTTTACCTACCTCTACAATGTAGCTCTTAGAAGCAGAATTCCATCAAAAGCGGTAAAATAAAAATAAAATAAATAAAATAAAATTTATTCCCTTTGAAATTTTTAAAAAATTATTTAGGTTTGTCAAAATTTTTGTGACTCTACCGGGGGTTCGGAAATACTACAGACTGAGAAGAACACCCCAAGAAACTCAGTCTGGTCCCTTCTCTTCTAGTATCTTAGTATCTAATACAGTTTTTTTTTAATGTAGAAAGGAGCAATTCGTGTCACTGCCAGGCAGCCTTGTCTTCTAGAAAGTCTTTAATGCTATAATAAGCTTTCTGGCACAATTTAAGTTTTATTAGTTTTTTAAATTTATTAACTGACAAACCTGTTATGGCTGTCGGCAATGTATTGTACATTCGAATACAATTGCCCGCAAAAGAATTGCTTATTTTATTAAGCCTAAATCTAGGTACAGCCAATTTATTCTTATTTCTTAAGTTTAGATTATGGATATCACTATTTTTAATAAATTTACTGTTATTTTTATGAGTATATAATAAGTTTTCATATATGTACTGTGAATACACAGTAAGTATGTTGATATCCTTAAACTTTTCTCTTAATGACTCCCGAATCCCCATACCATAGATAGCCCGGACAGCCCTTTTCTGCAACACAAAGATAGATTCGATGTCGGCGGCGTTACCCCATAATAGTATGCCATAGGTCATGACACTGTGAAAATAGCTAAAGTAGACAAGACGCGCTGTTCTAATGTCTGTCAGTTGTCGGATCTTTTTAACGGCATAGGCTGCAGAGCTCAGTCTGCCCGAGACTTTCTCGATATGAGGCCCCCACTGCAAGTTGGAGTCTAACTTTATGCCCAGAAAGACAGTTTCATCGACCAATTCTACTTGATCATCCCTAATCTTAATACTGGTGTTAACGAGCCTAACATTTGGCAAGGTGAATCTAATACATTTTGTTTTAGTTTCATTTAACAATAAATTATTTGCGTTAAACCAGTGGACTACCCTAGAGAGGGCATTGTTTACTTCGTCAAGATCGCGTTGTCCACGTTCAACTTTAAATATTAAAGATGTGTCATCAGCAAACAAAACTACCTCGTGATCGTCTCTTATAAGGTGAGGGAGATCATTTATGTACACTAAAAATAGAAAAGGTCCCAGAATTGAACCCTGGGGCACCCCCATTGTTACAGCAGAACCATGTGACTGTTTACCATTTATAACTACTTTCTGTACTCTATCTCTTAGGTAAGAACTAATTAAATCCAAGGCCGTCCCCTGGATCCCATAATGATCAAGTTTTTTAATTAAAGTCTGATGCTGGACGCAATCGAAGGCCTTAGATAGGTCGCAGAATACACCATAAGCATCATACGACTCCTCCCAGGCCTCATATATATACTCTAATAATTTGATTCCAGCATCCGTGGTAGACCGACCGCGCGTGAAACCGAATTGTTTAGTATGGAATAGTTTATTTGTATTAAAATGATTTTGCATTTGATTAAGCATTACCTTTTCAAAGATTTTACTAAACGTGGGTAGTACAGAAATAGGACGAAAATTGGACGGATCCGAGGTGCTACCCGATTTAAACAGAGGAGTTATTTTACTAAACTTCATTAAGTCAGGAAACACACCACTATCAACACAATTATTAAATATTATTGATAATTCAGGAGCAACCATTTCAATTAACGAATTAACTAAATGTACAGAAATTCCCCAGAGGTCAGCCGTTTTCTTAATATTTAAAGATTTAAAAGTTTTTATGATAGTGTGTAAACTAATTGTACTGAATTTGAATATTTCATTACAGCAAGGAACATTTGCTTTTAACAAGGATTCTGCTATTGGGGTAGAAGAACCTAGGGCTCTGGTCAAATCTACTGGAATACGAGAAAAAAATTGTTCAAATTCGTTAGCGACTTCGGCATCTGTTGTAATTATGTTACCATTTACTTTAAGTTTAAAATTATTATCATTTGATTTTGCTTGGCCTCTTTCTGCGTTAATTATTTTCCAAGTAGATTTAACTTTGTCTACACTATTGATAATTTTATTACTTATATACTTTCTTTTGGCCGCTAAGCAGTCTGCTTTAAACTTTTTTGAATAAATTTTAACATAATTTAGAAATTCATCTGTTCTATTAAGCTGTCTTTCTGAGTATAGTTCATACAGTTTTAATCTACTTTTATGTATATCCTCAGTGGCCCATTCACTGAAGGCTGGCCTGTCACCGATTGTGACTTCCTTAGACTTGAATATGGAGTTGAATTCATTGTAAAAGGAATCAAAAAATAACTTATAACTTACATTTGGATCTAAGCCAGTGTCTAAAAATGGAAGTTTATTGCAAAGTCCAACTCGCATACGTTCCAAGCGGCCACCAGTTACTGGTCTACATAATATTTTACGTCTTTTAACTTTTTCTCTTGTGATCTTGAAAGATGTCGGTCATATTTAAGTCGAAGACAGACAAACAGCCAGACACCGGTAGGGGTAAACATCATCTTAACTGTTTTGAAATTGTGGAAATAGCTATGGCAAAACATATGAAAGATAAATTAATGAAAGCTAAAAATATTCGATTATTGAGTCTGAAGTTGTTAAATGTTCTAAGGACTGAAAGCATGATTACTGTTCTTAAGTTTATTTTATTTATACCATAGATTTAAAACTGTTTGCTTATGATTAATACAGTTTTTCAATAATATCTAGAATTTGTTTTTGTCATTAACAAAAAAAAAACCTGCCAAGTGCGAGTTGGGCTCGCCCATGAAGGGTTTCGTAGCAGCAAGTAACATAATGTAAAAGTTCTTATAGTTCGTTTTAACTTTGATTGATGTTCGCAGTGGTAGTGATACGTGAAACGCGCTTTTTTTTTAAATTTATTTTAAAAAGGACTTTATCGCCGAGCGATAATGTGACACGCGCTTAGTGTACAAACCGGTTTGCACAGTCAGAACTGTGGTGATTCCTGAGCGTGTAATAAGCTCAGTTACAATAAAAAAAATCAGGATAAATGCTTCCTTATATCATGCACCAACAGATTCCTCAAATAGTTATCATCGTGCGAGAAACATTCGACATTATCAAAATGGTCTACCCCGTCTCTTATCTGTAGATACATATTCTGCATTAAACACGTGTTATGTAAAAGCTCGTAGAACTCTCTAGACTGTTTCTTGTACGTTGGAGGATCGTACTGACACGCTATAATGTAGAACCGGACTTTTCTCTCTTGTAGGTGGGTAAAGTCGTCAAATTGTGGTGAGAGAGATATTGCCCAATCATTTGGTAGCTGAACGAAGTCGTTGTAAGATGTATGGACGAATTCTTGTAGGTCGTAGAGGCCGGAGACGAGGAAAACTCCTTGTACTCGATGGGAACCTGGCGTGTTCTCGAAGAAGTCTGCACTTGACATAAGTTTGGCGACTAGGTGAGCTCCTGCGCAATGACCCGCGAAGTATACGCCTCTGTAAATAGATACACAGAAAACATTAATATTTATTAACCTCAAATAATCAGCAGAGAACTTGTTGGTATACTAGTTAAATTATAGTTTCTTATTATAGTTTATTTTATTCTAGCTGTTTCCCATAAATTCGCTTATGACATAGGTACCACAGGGCGGAAACTCCATACAAAAATGTTTGTTTTCACCCACACTAATATACACGTAATGTGAGTGCTTGAATCAAGCTTGAATGTGTGTGTGAGTATACTAGGGACACTAGCTATGGAAACAAAATAATAAGGAACAGAACGCAATCTCATGTATATAGGTACTTTTTTTTTCAAATCTTACATAACAAAGTACCTACGTAGGTAGTAATACGTAATGCAACGCAGTGACACTCTCTCAAGTACTAACACGGCAATAGACACATCAACTTTGGCGGGGGGATGGGAAAGCTTACTCAGTGGGAGGCAGGAAGTTGCCGATCTGTATGTAATACTATTATATTAACTTTGGACATACGAAAAACCCCGTAGGATTCTTTATCGTAGCATCGTTGCAAAATAATAAAACGACTTGTTCATTACTCAGCTGGCACTCTCAAGTGGCAGAATCTCTTCACTATCTGTATTTTGTCCCATGTTATACGTGGGTGAGTCTATTGCCGTATTGAAACGGACAGGCGCAAGTTGTGACCACCTGTTGCTGAAATACTTCAAGCAGCCTCCAACTTCGCTTGATGACTACACTACCATAATACTTGCTATTGAACCAACAATATAATTTGCCTTACGAAGCACAGAAATGTTACAAACCCACCGTCGATATAGCTTTACGACGACGGGTGTGTGACGCGTACTCTCCGGATATTCGTAGCGTTCGAGTCTCCTGAGCAAAAATATAAAGTAGGTGTAGAAATGTGCCAATGTCACGATGTACGCTATGTTATCTCTTCAAACCATTGTACTCTGATTGTACGTTTTGCAAAACAGTTTACTGATAATTTTATTTACCAAATACTCCTGATATTGGCTACGCTATAATAAATTTATAAGGTTAGTATACGGGTCGTTATTAATGTACCTTTAACCAATAGGCTATCTTACCTTGAGCCCATTTTTTCAGCATATTCGAACACAAATCTTGCGGCGCTCTTTATTTGGTTCACGATATCGGGTAAGGTAACGTTTGGGCACAGGTCGTAACCGACTACAATGGTCTTTACTTTGGCTTTGTATAGAGGCCGGGCCGGATACCGCGATATTTCACGGGATAACTCGTACCAATACCCGCCGTGAATGTAGACCAGGATTGGCGCATCTGAAAACATCGATAAATAGGAATGATTAAAAAAGTGTCGTAAATACCGTTTTATCTATATGGTGAATATGGTTGAATAATTTCAACATATTGTCGATTCTATTGAAACCACTGATATTTAACACACGGCAGTTTCTAGTTGACAAAGTCAAACACAGGGCTGTATAAAAAAACTGTAACAACGCAAAAGCTGGGGCCAATTCCATGCCTTAACTACTATCATAGTATTACTACCAGACGATATTAATGGCTAATGTGCTTTTCGTAGTATGGAACAGAAATGGAAAGTCATAAACAGTCAACATTTCGAGATTAACCGTAAGGTAGAGATGCTTCTTTTTTACGTGAGGGAATATCCTAGAGGGATGCTATGCCAGACTATTAACGACTAAAAAACCTAACGTATCCTGTCCAACAGCCTACGGTTGGGAGCCCCTGGGAGCCCTCAGAAGGATACCCCAGATTACGTAGAGATGCTTTCAATGATTGTTCATAGAATACTAAGCAAACGGCTACAATCACTTCCTGAGTAAATATTGCTTTGTACATAAATAAGGTAAGTGCCTATTTGTATTTCAATTTTAGCCCCTCTCTATAAAATAGAGTGCAGAGGGGCTTATGGCGAGACTTGTAGTCTGTAGTCTGTGACTCTGTTGCATTAAGCTACGCCACTAGGTCACGTGGATTATCTGTTCAAAGTTTGAAATAAAACAAAAATGACAACGTTAGTCGGATTAAACTTTCACAATAAATAAAACGTAGTGATTATATTATCTTTGAACAAACGTTTTAGAGAGGGGCAGTCGGATGAGACCGTCTCACGGCTTCTTGTTAATATTTATTTTACACTATGTCGGAATTGCACTTATTTTTACTCATCATCTACAAACTGGTAGTAAATAAGATTTCACTTATAGTATCCCTACACCTTAGTAGGCCTGTAGGCAGGAGGACTCTCATGTTTGATATGCTTTTTTTTGTGTTAATGAGGGAATATCCTCATGGATGTTATGCCGGACTCCTACTGACTAAAAAACCTTACCTAACGCCCAACAGCCTACGGTTGGGAGCCCCGGGTAAGCCCTCGTGAGGATGTCCCAGGAGATGTTGGATATGCTATGCCCGCCCTATAATCTTCTTCTTAATAAGATTGTTTTAAAAAATTATAATGGGAATAATTAATTAATGAAAAACACGACCACGGTCATTAAATAGCTTTCTCGCAAACTCACAAGAGAACGAAGTCAATTTTTTTGAAGTATTTCTTATACATACAAACTCTTGTTTCATTTTAATTCAATGAAAATCTTAACGAGGTCGTAATCTTTTGTTTGCTTTTCTTTCACTCATATTTCTAATTATGTTGTTGCGGTCTGGGCTTTGAAGCTCACGTTGCAAATATTTTGTGTAATTTTCCGAGTTTAGATGTATTTTTTTTTTCTTTTTTTTATACCACTAAGGTGGCAGACAAGCATACGGCCCACCAGATACCTATAGCGGTGGTCACCGTAGCCCATGGGCGTTGAAAAAAATAATTAGCTGTGTATACCATTGTCTATATCCGATAGCACGACAATATATCTATTAACTAGCTGATGCCCGCAGCTTCGCCCGCTTAAAATTTGTTCCCGTTCCCGCTTCCCGTATTTTATCCCCTTGGGGGAAGAATTTATCAAACTCCTTTCTTAGCGGATGCCGACGTCATAACATATACCTGCATGCCAAATTACAGCCCGATTCGTCCAGTGGTTTGGGCTGTGCGTTGATAGATCACTATGTCAGTCAGTCTTTTGAGTTATATATCTATATTTAGATTTAATTTAGTATAATGGAATGTTCCAAAAATTTTATTCTTTACCAACGAGGTCCCAAAAATGTAAACGTAGCCGCAGCTAAGCGCTATAAAGTTTAAAACATATTTGTCGGAAAATGCAAATGTAATTATCAGCGTTATAATAATGTATGAAGGTGAAATTGTCAATTTAAAGTTCATTATCAACATTTCAAAAGACGGTAATGATGTGTGTTTGTAATTAAAATTGTGAATGAGAATGGCGTTCTCATCATAAACTGTGAATATTTTGGTTGGTTTTATAATCATCATCAATGTAATATATTCAAAGTATATTAATTAGTTAACTACAGAAGCGCTCTTAGCGCCGCGGACTCAGTGTTCTGCACTGCGATCTATTTAACACTTCGATCACTGCAGTACCTAAGCAATATTCACTGTGCCTGATCCTTGGATGGGTGACCAATATCAGTTTTCGAAGGCTCGTTTGATCCTGTTTGTCAGTAACATGACTGTCGTAAAGCTAGCTTAAAGATCTTAAAGGTGTATTAAAAATTTCAACAGCAGCGGGCAGTCTAAACCACACCTGTACCTACATTTCTCGACAATAGGTTCAACAGCAACGTATTACAAGAACCTGAAAGCATTTAAGGCCCCTGCTTACCTCTTCGGGGATAAAGGCGTGATTATATAATATGTATGTAGCTTTGCAAATTCTGGGATACTCTTTCTGAAATCCCTTCCTCCTATTTGGATAAAAATATGTTTTATTGTGATAATGTACTACATATGAAAATTTTATAGACTACCATCAAACGACGTGCGATTTCTACAGACGTTGTTGAGTGACGAGAACGTTGTTGCTTTGTTTCTGCGTGTTTAGGACAAAAGTAGTCTATTGCTGGACTTGGGATAGCCACTTTGCTACGTTAAATGTAAGAGGAGGTATGATAGACAAAATTGAGGAAGTATGCAAGATGATGAAAGAGAGACGACTCGATATTCTGTGCGTGAATGAGACAAAGAGGAAAGGATGTGACACCACCACACATGGACCCTACGCTGCCTACTGGTCGGGTGTGCCTAAAACCAGTAAAGCGTGTCAGGGCGTTGGTGTAGTACTGTCTGCGAGAATGAATGAATGTGTCACAGAATATGAATGTGTAAGCCCAAGACTCCTTTGGTTGAGGCTGAAGGTTGGACTTACCCGCATCTTTGTTTTAGGAGTATATGCTCCACAAGATGCGCGGTGGTGCCGATCTTTACGAGACCAAAGTGAGAGGCAGGCATTTTGGGAGAGCATGAGTGATGTTTTGAGTAAGTGCAAACAAAATGAGAGGATAGTAATGTTAGGCGATTTTAATGGGTGGGTTGGAGTCAAGCGTGATGGGTATGAAAGAGTATTGGGAAAGTTTGGTGATGAGCGAGTGAATAAAAATGGAGAAAGTTTGCTTGAAGTATGTTTGGAGAAGAATCTTGTGGTGACTAACACCATGTTTCACCACAAAGATATCCACTTGATTACGAGACAAGAAGGAAGTAAGAGGAGCATGATTGACTTTGTGATTGTTGACGCAAGGATGAGAAAGAAAGTACTAGACACTCGAGCCTACCGCGGTGCTGGGATTGACACAGACCACTTCTTGGTTGTCAGCCGAGTAAGAGGTCTGTTTCAGCGGTGGAGGCACCGTGTGCGTGAACCTGTTAGTGTACTAGAACGCATAAAAGTTGAGAATTTGCAAGAGATAGGTATAAAAGAGGTATTTGTGAGCAAACTAAGCAAAAAGTTTGATAATTTAGATGAAGTATGTGAGATTGAAGAATTATGGAAGCCGATTAAGGAAGGACTCGTGGAAGTTGCGATTGAAGTGTGTGGTGTGAGCAAGAGAAGCCAAGGATGTAAGTTAAAAAGAATGACCGCGGAAGTTCTGAAAGCGTTGTCTGAGAAGAAGAAAGCATGGTTGGACTGGCTGGCCACAAAGGCCAATCAAAGAATGCAGAAGGCAACGGATGAGGATGTACGAATGGCCAACGATGAGTATAAAAGGTATAAGCGTGTGGCAAAAGAGGTGTTAGTAAGAAAGAAGGAGAATGATAGAGATGAATTTGATAAAAGGTTATCTGGTGACTTCCAACAGAATATAAAATTCTTTTGGAAGTCCATAAAAGCGGTGAGGAGTCCACAGACCACATCACCGCTTAATAAGATCAGAAACCAGGATGGAAGTTTTGTGGGAGGAGAAGAGTGTGTGCTAAAAATATGGAAGGAGTATTTTGAAAGTCTATTTGATAAAGAGGATACGCAAGTGCAAACTCATTTTTGTGAAATGAATGAAATTGGCAATGAAAACGACATTAGTATGGAAGAAATAATGGAAGCATTAAATAGTATGAAACTAGGCAAGGCTGCTGGGATTGATAGGGTTTCCGTTGAGATGCTGAAAGCAGGACGTGGCGTGGTGATTGACCAGCTGTACCGCCTTTTTAATCTGTGCTGGAGGAGTGGCAGCGTACCAAAAGAATGGTCCAAAGCCGTCATTGTGCCGCTGTACAAAGGAAAAGGGTCGCAGCAAGAGTGCAAAAATTACCGCGGCATAAGCCTGCTCAGCATCGTCGGTAAACTGTATGCGAAAGTGTTGATAAAAAGAGTGATGAATGAAAGTGAAGGAAAAATGTGGGATGTTCAAGCAGGATTTATGAAAGGAAGGGGATGCACGGATCAGGTCTTCTCCTTACGACGCATAGCAGAAAAAGTTTTGGCGAAAAGCCAAAAGGTATATTGCGTATTCGTAGATCTGGAGAAGGCCTATGACAAAGTGGTGAGGAATGAACTATGGTCAACATTGTCTTTGTACGGGGTGAGCAGCAGCTTGATACGAGCACTGAAATCTCTTTATGAGGGCTCGAGTGCTTGTGTCAGGATCAACGGAGCTTGCACGGACTTCTTTAACATAGAAAGGGGTGTGAGACAGGGTTGTGTAGCGTCACCGTGGCTGTTTAACCTGTACATGGACAGTTGTTTGAAAGAATTGCAAGAGAGTGCGTGTGGTATAAAACTGAACGAGCTGTCCATCAAATGCCTCCTATATGCTGACGATCAGGTGATCTTAGCTGCATCGGCGGAGGAGTTGCAGTTGATGGTTAATATTATGCATGAGGCGCTGAAAGGTAGAGGAATGAAAGTGAATGTAAGTAAGACTAAAGTAATGGTTTTTGAAAGAGAGAAATGTATGACGAATTGCCCTATTATTATCGAAGGGCAAAGAGTGGAACAGGTGAAAGAATTTGTATACCTGGGTTCAAAATTTACGAGGGATGGAAAGTGTGACCAGGATATTGAGAGAAGAGTTTTGGCAGGAAATCAAGTGAATGGGGCGATGCATACCTTTATGAGCAGTCAAAACGTGTCTAAGAAGGCAAGAGTGGCTGTGCATAGGGGTGTGCTTATCCCCACACTTATGTATGGTAGTGAAAGTTGGGTGTGGCAGAAGAAGCATGAAAGTAAAATTAATGCAGTGGAAATGAGAAGTCTGCGAAGTATAGCTGGAGTGAAATTGATGGACAAAGTAAGAAATAGCGTGATTAGAAAACAATGTGGTATAACTGAAGATGTAGTGACAAAGATAGAAAAAGGGATGCTTAGATGGTTTGGACATGTTGAGAGGATGGATGAAAATAGACTGACTAAACAGATCTGACGAAACAGAAGAAGCATGAAAGTAAAATTAATGCAGTGGAAATGAGAAGTCTGCGAAGTATAGCTGGAGTGAAATTGATGGACAAAGTAAGAAATAGCGTGATTAGAAAACAATGTGGTATAACTGAAGATGTAGTGACAAAGATAGAAAAAGGGATGCTTAGATGGTTTGGACATGTTGAGAGGATGGATGAAAATAGACTGACTAAACAGATAATAAGGCGAGAATGAATGGGCAAGCTGGTAGGGGTCATCCTCGGCGTACGCATGGTAACCAAATTGATGACCTGCTGGAAAAAGGCCAGGTCAAGAGCACCCTTAACCGGCGAGCGTGTATGAAAGCACTTATGAAAGTAGAAGAAGCGAAAGTGGTATGCCAGGATCGTAGCAAGTGGAAAGCCATAGTCTCTGCCTACCCCGATGGGAAACAGGCGTGATGATATGTATGTATGTATGTATGCTCTTTCCAGACCTATATCTTAATAGGTACGGGTTCCGTAGCACAGATCATGATATCTTGTAGACTAATATGAATTTTATTTTATTCTGATGATAACACACATTAACTTCGTCGTTTAATCGTTTATGTTATAAAGTTGTTAATGCGTGAAAGAGTACTTTCAACCTTCCACCCATCCTCACAAACTTTTCCATATAAATATTGGTAATATTCACCTAGAAACAGCTACCTTTATTATTTATCACGAAATATTTCTCACGTTTCTGAGGAATACACCGCACTTGGGGTCGCTCCATTTACTATTTGAATAGGGTGTCTTTTGTGAGTGCAGGGTCATCAAGTCCAATGAAAAGGTGGTCAGTATGTCACTATGAATAGCGTACCTTAGCTATAGAATAGAGGGGACCTTTATTACGAGCTCTATACCTACCTACCTAATATATAGACTTAGAGTAGGTAAACATTCGTTTGCAGTTCAACAAAGCTAGTTGCTTATGTTTCTTCTATACGAGATATTAGTTCCAGTTATAGACTACTGACGAAATAAGTTACCTAAAATACCTTACTATCAAAGTTGAGATCAACTTCAATAGTATTTTAGCCCCTCTCTATAAAATAGAGTGCAGAGGGGCTTATGGCGAGACCTTGTCAGTAGCTGTGACTCTGTCGCATTAAATTACGTCACTAGGTCACGTGGATCATCTGTTCAAAGTTTGAAATACGTGACGTCCCTTAAAGGTAGGCGTCATCTGAAAATCAGCGCTGCCTAACATTAGTGCAGCAATTAGCTGAGATGACGACCTTTTCGGGCACGCACATTATACTCATGCATTTTTTTTTGTTGTTTTATATATTTGTGCGTGCCGAATAAAGAATTTATTTATTTATTTTAAATAAAACAAAAATGACAACGTCAATCGGATTGAACTTTGACTTTCACAATAAACGTGTTAGAGAGGGGCAGTCTGGTGAGAACGATCTCACGGCTTTCTTGTTTTAGACGTAAAGGTATGTACCTAAGCCACAAATCTTTGTGTGGATTTGATGAGTTTTGTAATTTTCTGTTTATACATTATTGTGATTATCGTTGTAATATTAGTTCAATGGGTGTATGTGGGCGTAAACTATGTTCCTAACCAACCCTTCAGTGTATATTATAACTATGTATTTCGAAATATATAAATATTTATCACTTACCTAGTCTAGATAGCATAGCACAAACTAGTTGTTGTTGCGTAAAAAAGGTTTGAAAACTATTGTAATGGAACTTTTACGTTATTATGAAAGTAACTACTACGCTAGTACTTAGATAACAGAAAGATTTGAGAATAATGCCTAACGAACGGCTTACAATACAGAATACAAGGTTGGTATTATACTTAGAGATTCAAATAAAACATACCATTTGGTAAGTCTGTGCCAAATATGTCGAGTTTCTGCCCAGAGGTGGAACCATATTCGATCTCCAATTTGTGTGGAATGTTGTTGATGGCTTCTTCGCTTGCTGCAAAAGAAAATAATTATGATTCTTAGAAATAATAATGTCACGATAACTTTCAATGCTTGTTTATTTTTTAATAAGTTAAATAAAAAAAAAAAACACTATCTTTTATTAAATAACAAAATAATAAGCACTAAAAAGCACAACAAAAATTAAAATACAAATATTCACCAAGAAGCGTGTTTCCTGTCCTGGAAAATCTTAAAACTATGACAATGCAGGAAACACCGCCTTTTATGTGAATATTTGTATTTTAATATATTTGATTTTTCTATATATCTACTCCATTTTGACTTTTTTTAAAATTTATAGTTAACTTTTTTGTTTGATTTGTTCTAATGTAGGGTAGACTGGGTACGGTTAAAACGGTGGACGGTTGAAACAACGCGAATATCTCGTAAACAGTGCGTGATGAGGTGAGGGGTCCAAGGGGAGTATGAAGCGGGTGGCAAGCCAAAACACGAATTTTAGTATCACGTTGTTCTACGGGCGCTGTGCTTGGCTATAGGAGGCCCCATTGTGTTTTTTGACATCCAAGTAAGTATTTTTGTTCTTACATTTTTGCAAATATTTAGATTTTGTATAAAGTTAGAGTATTGAGAGTTTTCTTTCGTTTTAATTGAAGTTTGTAGAATATTGTAGTATCATTAGTTTTTAATTAAATGTGTAATAATTCTAACTGTGAAACTTTTTATACCAATCGGGGGGTTGGGGACAGTTGAAACATTATTTGTGGGTACGTTTGAAACATTTTATTTATTCAATTTTCTTGTTTTTCAGATGCCAAGGGTACGCCAAAGAAAGACTACGAAATGTCGGGCCGACTTATCAACATGCAAACAAGCATATGAAGATGTAAAAGCCGGATTTTGTTTTGTTTAGTTCGATTTTTGTTTGGTTGATAGTTAAAAAAATTACCAATATCACAAATTACCTATATTGCAAATATTACTGTCAAGAAAATCTTACTATAATTTCATTTAAGTTGTACTTGATGTAAAACTTTAAAGGCTGATAAAATACTGTTAGGTTATAAGTATCAACAAAGACTATACTATATTACTAAAAAAATATTTGTAATTTTCATCTGTGCCATTAAAATATTATTAGATGACTAGTTCTTTACTGTTTGTTTTTGTTATTTTTCTAATAAAACGTGATAACTTATAATATTTTGTATTATTTGCATGTGTTTCATTTGACCCCAAGCACTGTTTCAACCGACCCTGACATGGGGACGTTTAAAACAAATTACCGTTTTTTTTCCACACAATTTTACACAGAAAACTAATATAAAGTGATTTCAAATAACATTGTCCATTAGAAGACGGATAAAAGGTCTTTTGTTTAATACATTTCTTTCATCGCTAACTTAACAAATTCCGATGCTATGCCCGATAAACGCAAAAATGTTTCTACCGTACCCAGTCTACCCTACTTATCAAAACCTATCTAAAATGCCTAAACACTACCCCCCATATTCATAATCGTTTATTAAACCTATTTTAGTTAAAACACATTTTAAGTCTATTGCTGTCTCTAACCATACTCTGTCATTGGTTAGAGACAGCAATAGACTTAAAGTGTGTTTTAACTAAAATAGGTTTAATAAACGATTATGAATATGGGGGTACGTGTCTATCTTGTTTCGTTGAGGAGTTAGTATAGTGATCTTAAAATTCCACCTTCAGACCAGGTCTTCGATACCATCATTTTGTATTGTCACTGAAGTTATACGTATTTCAAATTCAGCTCAATGGGAGCATGAGAACTGGTTTAAATCCTACTTGGAAAATTTGTACCTTACATACATACATAGCAAGTTAAATAAAAGCTTGTCAATGACATTGACAATAGTGAAATCCGCATGTCGGTGACGCGAACTGACATTTTTTTATCTATCTTAAAAAGCAAACCCGTAAGTGCGAGGCCGCATTTGCGTTTTTCCGCGGCGGTTTCTAACCTCAAAATGTCATCAAACTGTCAAAATCAATGAAATCAAGTCAATGTTTTGACATTTTGAGGTTAGAAACCGCCGCGATAACCGCAAGTGCGGCCTCGCCCTAATAGGTACAGCGCAGGCATTCCTCTCAATATTTCCTATTATTTTTATTCATTTTCTGTTAAGGCGCAGTAGATCACTCTCGTAACAAAATCTGTATTCCATCATGGGCAAAAAAAACCTACTGATATTAACTGAGGGTTCGTTGGCTCGTGTGTTTACGACCACCCGGTTCTTTGCACGGGTGCAAAAAATCAACCAATGCAATGATTTCTCTACATTCGTTTTCTAAACTTGATTTCAGAACTCTTGTCAACCTTGTTTTTTTATATTTATAAGGGCATTTTAGTATCATATCAACGCGGCAACGACGTATGGAAATCCCCACAAGCATCAAACCTCGCTGGAGTTCCTTATTATCCCGTAGAGCTTTTGCCATTTAAACTTAAAATTTAAAATACCAAGTCGCATCAATAAATCAAGCTTCTAAGTGAAGCGGCTGGATGTTGACAGACGAGTGTCTCGTGTTAACTGGTAGTTTTTTTTAATATAGACTTTAAATCTATTCTAATATTTTAAGTAGAAGAATTTGTTTATTTAAACGCTAGGATCTCAGGGACTACTTGTTGGATTCCAAAAAATCTTTTACAGATCACTACAACGCATAGGAGCGGAGCAGCAAGGACAAATGTTAAGAAAGTGAAGTTGCGACGGTCGACTAGTATCTTGGACCATTTAGCTATTTAGCTGCTACTACGTATCAGTAGATACGCTAATAAAATGGGCGTAAATATGATAGATATTCTTACCTGCAGTAACATGCTGTAAGTGATGCGTTATAACGTCACGGGATGCCGCAAATCTCGGCGTCCATCTGCTTGGAGAGTACTCCTTCTCCAAGTCTATGGCGTCCAGTATCACAGACATTTCTAGCTGATCTGGCTTCTGGAAACAAAATAATACACTAGTTGTATCTATTGGCTATTACTTTGGTGTTCGACTGGGCTATTGTTTTGGTTATCTCGCCTTAGATTTGCGTTGTAGAAATATTCTTCATCAGAGCGAGAAGTCTATAGTGCGGTACAGGTATCAATCCTGTATCTCACTATAGACTTCTCGCACTGAAGAATAATGTTTGAGAACTTATACCTACGTGGTAACTTTTTATGATCTGTGACTTAGGGCCGTATTATAGAATGATTCTCAAAACTTTTGAAACGTCAAGTTTATGTAAGGCAAAAACTAAACTTAGCCCGAGGCCGCATCTGCGTTTTTCCGCGGCGGTTTCTAACCTCAAAATGTCAAAACTTGACTTAATTTCATTGATTTTGACAGTTTGATGACACTTTGAGGTTAGAAACCGCCGCGGAAAAACGCAAGTGCGGCCTCGCACTTAAGCGTTTTGTAATTTATGGTCCTTAGATTTTGCCATAGACGTAATAGTAGTTCCTATATTCTCTGCATTATGGCGCTGGTCGCCACATATTCACACTCTTCGCTCAACAATGTTTTAGGGTAAAGTCCCTTACGTGTTGTGAAAATAGGCCTATGTAACATTACTGATTGTTTAGACTATAAAACAAAGTTAATGTAGGTACCTTCCTGATGTTCCTGGTATTTTTACAATGTGGTTACTTACATTGTAACTATTGTTATATAGTACCATAAATTATTATATTTGCTAGTATGAAGTCATAACGCGTTGGTGTTAGATGGATGAACAGACCCCTTATTTTAATTTTCTAGGACTTCAGCTTATCATGTATAAACTTCCTACAGAACTTCCGATATACCTACAGTGTTTATAGTTTTTAAAGTTTATAATGTATAAAATATTTATCGTACTTACATATGAATAAAACTTTTTTAACAAAAATATAACCGACTTCAAACAAAAACTAAAAAATAAAATTTTCTTACCAGAAAGTAGTATGTATTTTGATTTATCAGATTTTATTATTTAATATTGGAAGTCGGCGCTGCGCCAAGTAAACCCATAGGTTTAGGTAGATACTATTAATGGCACCGACTTCATTTTTATTTAATAAAATCTGATAAATAAAAATACAATTACTTTCTGGTAATAAAATTTTATTTATTAGTTTTTGTTTGAAGTCGGTTATATTTTTGTTAAAAAAGTTTTATTATATTATTTTAAGTGACGGGTAGACTGAAAATCTATCTATCTAGGTGTTAAGTTCTCATCAATGCAAATCAATCAAGTCAAAACATAAGGTAACTGATATAAATTGTTAAGGAGTTCCCTCGCCTGTCTTTCGGCTCCATAATCAGATCGACTCCAGACTACTAAAAAGCACTTAATTAAAAAGTAAACAAACGCACTAGTTGTCCCTACAATTTTCGGTGGTTACCCTCGATTTCTCCTTTCCCATCATCAGCTCCTGACCTGGTGAAAATAGGACCACCTCAGAAGTGAACTCTATCCAACAAAAACCAAATTTGAAATCCGTCTATAATTGACCGAAATATCAGGTCGAATTGAGACTACTTTTTTTTTCTTGAAGTCGGATCTATCTATCTAGGTGTAAAGTTCTCATCAATACAAATCAATCAAGCTCAAACACAAGGTAACTGCTGTAAATTGTAAGGAATTCCCTCAACTGTTTTTTTGACTTTATCATCATCAGATCGACTCCAGACCTTCATTAAATTATTTAGTACATTAAAGCACATTATTATAAAGGTTAACAATCTCATTAGTTGTCCCTACAATTTTCGGTGGATCGTTTTCTCCTGGATCCCATCATCAGATCCACCAGATCCATGGTGAAAATGGGACCACCTCAGAAGTAAACCCCATTAAACAAAAGAAAAAGAAATGAAATCCGTCTATAATTGACGAAAATATCAATGAACATACATAAAAAAAAACATACAGATGAATTAAGAACCTCCTCCTTTTTTGAGGTCGGTTAAAAAGAAGCTAGAATACACGAATGCACTGCCTGCCGCTGGGCGAGGCCGCAGCGGCGGCCGTAGGTCTGTTGGGAGTCACCGGACATCCTTCCTGAGGGCTTACCCGGGGCTCTCAACCATAGGCTGTTGGGCGTTACGTGAAGTTTTTTAGTCGGTAAGAGTCCGGCATAGCATCCTACGAGGATTTTCCCTCACATTAAAAAAAAAATGCACTGCCTGCCAATTATTATGTTTTATAATCGGCAGCGGTTTATTATCGAGGGAAAATGAGGGAAAATTTTTGAAAGTTTATCATTACGTCTTTCATTTATTAATCGACTAGATAATGCTTGCGGCTTTGCCCGCGTGGAATTCAGTACCTGTTCCCGCATTCCGTGGGAACATTTTTCCCGGATGAAAAGTAGCCTGTCATTCCAGACTATAAGCTGTCTCTGTGCCAATTTTCAGCCCGATCAGTTCTGCCGTTAGAGCGTGATTGAGTATCAAACATTCACACATCTTCACAAACTTTTACATTTATAATATTAGTAGGATTTGAAGTAAACGGCGTGGGCGCAACTGCGCCAGGTCCTCGTAGTGGGTCTGGACGTGGACACTCTCTCGCTCGAGACCACATGGTGCGAGCCATGCTTTCCAGCGTGAGTAAGTGGGACTGCGCCGCCTCTTTCTGCGAGCAGGTCATGCTTGTGAAAGAGACGGGGCGGGAACGGGAGAGAACTATCCGACCCGATTTCCACAGTCAGTAGCCTGGGCGCCGTCGACATGTCTTCGCCGAGGACTATCGGCCTCCATGACCGGGGGCCTGAGGACGGTGAGAGGGCGGCTCACCGTCCTTACAGAAGCAGGCCCATGACGGCAGCGTGACGTGAGCAACTCACGCACGCCCCCCCTTAGAAGCGGGATCACACCCGAAACCCCCTAAAGACGCGGGATAGCACCAGAACCACCCCCTGGGCGAGGCTGCAGTTGCGGCCGTAGGTCTGTTGAGAGTCCTGGGACATCCTTCCGAGGGCTTCCCCGGGGCTCCCAACCATAGGCTCTTGGGCGTAACGTGAGGTTTTTTAGTCGGTAGGAGTCCGGCATAACATCCATGAGGATTTTTCCCTCATATAAACAAAACAAAAAAAAAAGGATTTGAAGTAATTTGGAGAACATCTTCATTAATTAGACCTTCATTATCTCGTATTATGTGTTCATTTAAGCACACTAATTCATCACCCGCTTTGCCCTTGGTACTTTAAACACTACGATTGCATTATTTACCATTTCTTTCTTTCAATTATGTTACAATTATGTCCAAAACAAAAGTAGTATAACTTTTTACAATATATCTTCCAGTGAAAGTTCCGATATATCGGTCCAGTTTCAGTTTCAGTTTTTGTGATTTGTCAAAAGAAATAGAGAGAAAGACTGAAAAAAACTAAATATTTTTATAATACGTTTAGAAGCAGATACTTCTGGATCTACATAAATACCTTCTATTATTATTCATAATTATGTACGTATAGATAATGTAGTATTTGGTGAAAAACAAGCTATTGCTTTGTTACATTCTATACATTGAATATTATACTATACTTGCTTAATGAAGATTCAATGTTAACATTCAATTAATTAAGATAACAGCCTAATATTAATCACAATCCCCTGCTTAAGGTACTCTTGTAATTTTAACCAAAGTACGAAATATCAAGAAAAAGAAAGCGCTTTGTAACACTTTTTCCGCGTTTATATTACCTAGTAGTAGTGAAAATAATGAACTTACGTCAGCTTTACGATTCATCAGCTTGAGTTTCCAAAACACAAGTCGAATTTCTGTCAACCACTTTTTGCACATTACTTTCGCTGTATTACAAAATCTTTTTTTAAAACTTCACGGAAATAAAAGACTAGCAAAGTAAAATTGATCAATTTCTAAATTTCTAAGTTTCGGCATTCGTTCAATAGAAATTTCTAATATTACATTATATCACTTCTGGACTGCTAATCTTGTCTAAGTACAAAATAAACACTTAAAAAAAAAGAAATGAGGGAATTCCTACTAGGTAGGTAGTAAATTGAAATTGATTAGTTGGTAAATTACTTAGTTGAATTTCAGAACAGAACTGAGCAACTTAACTCACAAAACTAAAGACTAGACTGCGTGCCTATATTAGAGTAGGGACTAAATCGAGATTAGAGTATCATAATTTGGTGTAATAATGTTTACAATCCAATTATTTTACAATTAGACAACTGATTTGACTAATTATGAACATACTAACTAATGGCCACGTCTCCGTTCATTTTTGATAAGGGTTTTCCGTAACCATCATATTAACTTGATCAAAGTTCAGATTGTACCCAGTATTATTCAAATTGATTCAGTAATTTCCGTTTCATACTTATTCGGGATACAGACAGACATACAGTCAGACAATTTTCTTCTGAATACTAAATGTCCTTGACCTTCAGTAACATTAATTGCGTTGGAGACAATGCTCAGCTAACTGTTTAGTATAATTTGATGCCGGTCGAAGATGAGGCAAACTAAGATTGAGGAAAAGAGCTCGTATCTGATATTGACCGAGATCTGGACTTGATTTCGAAAGCTGCCCCTTTATTTCCAACCATTCGTGTACCTTCCGACGAACATTTATAATCTCATCCGAACGAACGTCAAATGCCTCATTCACAGAGCATAAATACATCCATAGATCGTACTTTGAACATAATTATCGCGTCGTGTATTGACTTTTGGGTGTTATATTGGATTCCTTCGGAAAATTTAAGAACCGTTTCAAAACGTGTTACGATGAGGCAGATGTAAGGGCATGTGTTTTCCTCCTCTTACAATCCCGGGTTCTTTAAGCGGAGCGTGAAGAGGCACATCACAAGGCCGCGAACTAGAGGACCACTGTCAGAGGTGGCCCCCAATCGCTAGATGCGCCACGGCTTTCCATCAGGCTGGTGGCGACGTCAATTTGGGGAGCTAAATATAAAAAAAAATCCATTACCACTTCCAGACGTAAAAAAATGCACATGCCTACCTAAATAGTCATTACTTTGTTTTACGTAAATAAACGGTAAACAAAAAAATCGTAAAATCCACTTAGTACCTACCTATATACCTACTCTCTCCGTGGGGTTTTCAAGCTCTCAGACAGTCACTAGCTTTTAAAGAGAATAGAAGAATCAATCGTTTTAATACCTTACACAGACGTCCAAATTTTACAAGTATTTATTTTTGACAGAGATGAATAAACTATTGATTTTTCAGATTGAGTCCGTGTCTATACAATCCTGCCTTTGATCTCAGCACAGCGATTAAAATTCACAGATCATGAACAAGGACCAGAAAAGTGATTGTGTGACTCTAAAAATATGAAGAAAAGCGCTTTGTTATATTTCAAATAAAAAATATTGATGGTGTTATAATTATTACAGTATTTTTGAACGTAAACTTTTGAAAAGAGACAGAATAGCAGACTAAAATCTTGTAAATGCACCTTTTGGTTACATTTTGAATTTCTTTGGCACTTAGCAAAATCATAAATTTAATTTAAAGAAATAGGTCTTCAGCGGGATTTCAACGCCTTCTGGCTTACCGAGCCTAAGCATTTACCACTTAGAGCGGATTCGACCAAAATCACAAGATGTTTACAGCACATTATTATCTATACTTAATTTCCGTAAAGGCGATCCCGCTATGTAGCCCTGAAGTATCCTTCCGAGGGCTTACCCGGGGCTCCCAACCGTAGGATGTTAGGCAGGATACGTGTGGTTTTTAGTCGGTAGGAGTCCAGCATAGCATCCATGTAGGTTTTTCCTCACATTAAAAAAAAGGAAGACCGTTTGAGGGATCAACTCTGCAAGTTTTTTTAAGTATTCACGGCAGTAAATATAATTCAATCCCTGACCGTGAATGTCAACTATCTGGTGAATTCTGGTATTGCAAACGTGTTTAGAGTATGGTTTCTACCTTCCATACTCTATAGACGTTTGCAACACCAGATAGTTACAATACAATACAAATACACCAGGAAATACAACAAACAACAACAAAAATAAAGATAGTTTATAAATAGGCCGTATATTTTACTTGTTTGCCGTGTTAGTCGTAGAAACAAGGAACTTACAACAGCTATAGGCACCTCTTTTCGATTCTTCGACTTGACTTTCCCAGACATGCGTCGTATCACTTTCAAGAATTTTCTGCCCATTAATTTCACTTTATACGTAAACATTTTTCATAACTGGTTCAATAACCGATAATTATGTTTCTGCACAGAAATATATAAATACAATCGTTACGTTTGTTTGTTTTTAACTGTCAATTTCTTTGTCAAATAGTTGTATTACACTGCACATATCTTATAACTGATTTTACCTTATCTTTGCATTAAATAAACACCTTATATCTTTGTTTTACAATATAAGAAATTAAATGTCATATCATAGCAGGTAGATAGTAGAAATTCTCTGTTTAACTATGTATTTATGTAAATAAGAACTGAGCAAGAGCTAAATAGACAACACTATTAGTTAACAACAGCGTTTACACTCGACTGGTTGAAAAGAATTCTGGTTTAACGTAACTGACATCGCTAACGATTTCGATGTGATGAACAAACGACTTATGCTAATAAATGACAACTAATTCTGGTCCAAACTGCTCACTTAACATATTATTTTGTATATAGTGACAAACTGGTCTGAAAGGTCCAGCTAAAATTTTAATAACAACGTAACATTTACCGGATTTTAAACAAAATAATGAGTCATAGTGAGATTGTTTTGCTGTCAACCCAAAATTACCATCTTCTTTTTTTTTTTAACGTGAGGATAATCCTACATAGATGCTATGCCGGACTCCTACCGACTAAAAACCAGAATTTAAGTTAGAAGCGAGGGTCAGTGCCAGTATTTTAAAAGGCTCCAATCTTGGGTTGAATTTAATTTTAATTGTTATTTTTTTTATAAGCATTTCAAATAATTTAGGGAATTAATAAGAGAACTGAGGGTTGCGATTGCGAGGCTCGCGTATCGAGAGGTCAGTGTCTGAGATCTATTTTAGTTTCGGAGTCCAGGGTCAAGGATCAAGAGTCCAGCCTCCAGTGTCTAGGAATGCTAAATTTCTTATTTTATAAAAATAGAATGTTAGTAACGTCGCGACTGCATTTTTTATCAATAACAAGATAGACACAAGATCGAGCTATATGAAAATTGTTAAGTACCAAAATTGGCATCTGTTGTCAAATAAAAGAAGTGGTGATCGCGTCTTTGGAAACGTAGGGTAGGTAGGACTTTCAACCACCAGATGGACCGCAAAACCTAGAAAACATCGCAGGTAGTAGACGTAGAGAACGTAGGGTAGACGTCCACCCGCCAGATAGACTGACGACCTAGAAAAGGCGCAGGCTGGGACTGGATGCGGAAGGCGCAGGACCGTGTGTTGTGGCGTAAATTGAGAGAGGCCTGCGTCCCACAGCGGACTGCAATAGGCTGATTTGATTGATGTCAAATACAGGATGACTTCAACAATAATCCTACTTTCTTGCTGCATAATCACGCCTTTATCCCCGAAGGGGTAGGCAGAGGCATAGTTTACGCCGATATTTCACCTAATAGTTTTATGTCCCACGTAATAGGTGGTAAGCCTTTTGCCATGTTGAAATGGATAAGGCCTTCAACTTGGCTTAACGATTGTCATTTTACGGTCAACCGGGTTTCATTTCGAGTATCCTTCTCTACGCAATGGATCTTTTTGCGTAAGCGTTCCCTTAGTCGCCTCTTACGACACCCTCAGAAAGTATAGTATTATATAAACTGTGGAAATCGTCATGACCTGTGCCCAACTCCTACCGATTAAAACCTATGTCGTACCTTCTGCCTATGACCGGGAGTCCCGGATACGCCCTCGGAAGGATGACCCTAGAGCTCCCGAAACCATCTGCTATGGGTAAAGGCATTTAGTTCGAGAGATATTCTTCTTTGTGCCTTGTATTCTGTTATCATTCATATAATATCAATACATATAATAAAATCGTAACAGGTCGCTGTCTGTACATGGAAGATAAAAAAAAAATATAGGGGAGCTTTATGAACGCAATAGAACCTAAAACAATGATTTTTAGAATTTTTGTCTGTTTGTTTGTATGTCTGTATGTCTGTATATCTGTTTGTCTATACGGTTGTGCACGCTAATCTTAGTAACCGCTTAACCAATTGCAATGCGTTTTTTTTATTGTGTTGAGGTTTGCTCCACTTAACATTTAGCGTTTATTTGTGTCAATCGGTTAATAAATAAAAAAGTTATAACACTTTTAAGACTTAATTATTAAGCTCTTTTATGATTAAGCAAACAGGGCAGTTTCACACGCTGCTTAATGAGTCTGATAAAGAAATACCTCTTATTTCATACACCTTATGTGACGTAAACGAAATTGCGGGGTTAGCTAGTCATTCATATAATTCTGGATGTACCTACTTAAATAGCCTGGCAAAATTAATAAACTAATCTGCAGCCTGTAGACGAAATGCCAGTTTACGTATACGTCGCGAACATTTTAACAAGTTAAGTACTTAGTTACGCTGCAAATGGTTTTAAAGAAAATTGTCGGTCATTTTAGATATTGCAAATAATATAAATTGCAACGGTACTCTGCAGGCGTTTTCGTAAAAAGCCTGCAGAGTACAGATGCAATTTAAAAGGATCATGCGTGGTAAAGAATTTAAGCATGTATGACTACTTCTCTTATTTTGATATATTTTTGTTGTTTTAAATTTAAGTAAATTTTAATTTCAGTTGATTTTATGTAGGTTAGCACTGAAGTTACGACACAATTGTTGTGTTTAGATTTAATTGGACTTCAGGATTACGAATGTCATTTAAATGTAGAAACATTTTATACTGAAAGATCTGCTGTCTGTTTCTGTACATATATTTAAATAAATAAATTCAGATTAAATTGGGGTTCCGTACCCAAAGGGTAAAAACGGGACCCTATAAGAGACTTCGTTGCTCGTCTGTCTGTCTGTCTGTCCGTCACGAGGCTGTATCTCAGGAACCGTGATAGCTAGAGAGCCGAAATTTTCACAGATTATATACCTACTAGATCAGGGGTTCCCAACCTTTTCGTGGTAAGGGACCACTTTTATATTTTTCTTGTTAACAGGGACCACTATAAAGGCATAATTTAAACAAACTGTGATAATCAATCTGAAACTTAAAAAAACGCAGTAGGAAATTGCATAAACAGGAAACTTTCGTATTTTTGTATCTATTAATGTGATTTCTGGCTTGCATCTTCTTCACGAGATCTGCTAACCTGGAGTTTCGTATAAGAAATTGCTTTTAAACACCAAACCACTCAAGTGATTTTTTTGTGTTCTTCCTGGATTCCTTCATTAACTTCACCAGCGTCCGTGCTAAAAGCATTAGGAAGGGGGGGGGGGGGGGTACTATTCCACTTCTTCGAGGGGTGAAGAGACACGCCACCGTCTAGGCCGGCTTCTGTGAAAGAGCGGTGAGCAGCCAACTCGCCGCTCTCAGACTCTCGGTCATGGTGGACGACCGTGCCACCGACTACGGAACTTGGAATGAAGATTTCTCTCCCGCTGCATTCTTCGCGAGCATGAATTGCTCGCAGAAAGACACAGTTACGTCACACTTTCTCCCGTTGGAGACCAGAGCCCTTAACTTGGTGTCCAGCGTGAGAATATTCACGCCCAGGCCCGTAACGAGGTCTTGTCGCTGCTATGCCCATGTAGTGCCGTGTCCCCGCTGTAGATACTTAACGAAGCACCCGTGCCCGGTAAACATCTGTGACACTCGGTAGGTGAGGCTACCATGGCGCCGAATTAGTGGTGAGTCCTCACTTTGGTAGCTCAAGTCGTACCTTCCATGTCTCCACGAGCTTCTGGCGAAACAGGAATCACTATGCCTTTATTTCTTTGGACACAGGCCTGTGGTCCCGATCCAGCGCTTTCATGCACCATTGATACAACGACGCAAGAGCCCTGTTTTCCAGGTCCCATGGAGGAGTCTTGGCTAGGAGACATGCCGCCTCAACGGATATCGTGCGGTACCCTCTCCTGACGGCCATCGCCTTTAGCGGGCTATGCAGTCTAGCCACGTTGACGGTCGTCAGGGCCTCCGCCCATATAGTGCCATACTCCGCACGACCCCGAAGGTCTCTTGCAGGGAGCGTTGGGTACTCTTATGTTGGGTACCAACCGCGAGAGCGCAGCTGTTGCCCCCTCTGTTTTAAGACTTAACTTCGGAAATGGTGTCGCTCTGTAATGATACGCTCAAGCTTGCAAACCTCGACGAGGAATACCATCAGTCGGTACCGCGATGGCGTGTCCACCGTCAGCCCGGCCTTTCGGATCAGAACCAGTTTCCCACACTTTAGGACTTCAGGAAACTGGTCTAGAGCCAGGATCCACGCTGGGCCGGGAACACATTCAATCGTGGGCAAATCGCAGACTTTGTGTTGTCTTTGCTCGCCGAGCCAATGGGCGTACCAACCGCTCCCACTACTCGCGCTCTTCTCGCTCATTGCACGGCGACTAACGGCTCACCAACCGATAAATTTAAAATCCTTAAGGGACCATATTTTTGCTCCTGCGGACCACTGGTGGTCCGCGGACCACTGGTTGGGAACCACTGTACTAGATGATGCTCGCGGCTTCGCCCGCGTGAAATTCGGTACCCGTTCCCGGTTCCCGTGGGAACAAATTCCCGGGATGAAAAGTAGCATATGTGTTATTCCAGACTATAAGCTATCTCCGTACCAAATTTCAGCCCAATCCGTTTAGCCGTTAGAGCGTGATTCAGTAACAAACATCCAAACATCCAAACATCCAAACATCTTCACAAACTTTCACATTTATAATATTAGTAGGAAGTAGGATAGTAGGAAGTAGGATTAGTAGGATTTCTGTTGCCGTTATAACAACAAATGCTAAAATCAGAAAAAAGTTGGGATTAAGGATATCCATACAAAAATCGTATATTGTATGCCGTTTTTAGGGTTCCATACTCAAAGGATAAAAAACGTGGGTCCCGGTTTTTACTCTTTTATTCATGAGACTTCGCTGTCCGTCTGTCTGTCGGTCCGTCACGAGGCTGTGTTTCATGAACGGTGAGAGCGGAAATGTTCACAGATAATGTGTTTCTGTTGCCGTTCAACAAAAAATATCTATATCAGAAAAAAAGAGGGGATAAGGGAGGGCTTTCATACAACACATGTGATTTTTTAGCCATTTTATTTTATATCTTACTAGCTGACCCGCGCAACTTCGTTTGCGTGATAAATAAAGAACCGCTCGACCGATTTTGTGCAAACTTCACATAAACCATCTACTAAATAGTCCGAATAAAACCTTAAAATTTGGTTTGAATAGGTGAGTCCGTTCTTGAGTTATAAAATTACAACGAAAAGTGGCATTGATTTTTATATATATAGATTAACTAGCTGAGCCCGCAACTTCGTTTACGTCACATAAGGTGTATGAAAGAAAAGGTATTTCTTCATCAGACTCATCTGCCCTGTTTGCTTAATCATAAAAGAGCTTAAAGATTAAGTCTATTCTAAAAGCCTTAATCATTAAGCTCTTTTATGATTAAGCCAACACGCCGGTGTAGATTACCCATTTTTGGATTCATAAGTCTACGTATGATTCTTTAAAGTGATATAACTTTTTTATTTATAAACCGATTGATATGAAATAAACACTAAATGTTAAACGGAGCAAATCTTAACACAATAAAGAAAACCGCATTGCAATCGGTTAAGCGGTTGCTGAGATTAGCGTGCACAAACGTACAGACAAACAGACATACAGACAAACTGACAAAAATTCTAAAAATCATTGTTTTGGGTTCTATTGCGTTCATAAAGCCCCCCTATAATATTTTTTCTCGTTTATTTTCCATGTACAGACAGCGACCTGTTACGATTTTATTATATGTATTGATTGATGATGATTGATAAGGGCTACAAGTAAACGCTTGAAATACTCACAGAATATCGAACTGTGTATTTTCATAAAATATAAATATTACTGCTTCAACGATTATTACACTTTCATGAAAATCGTTTATAAATGTCTGTCTGCTACCAGACTGCATCTCAAGAACCGTGATAGCCAGAAAGTTTAATTCACAGATTATGTTTTTCTATTGCAACTCACACAACTAACGAACTTTATTTTCCGTTTTTTTGGCACAAAAGCCTTTTTTTTTTGTTTAACGTGAAGGAAAATCCTCATGTATGTTATGCCGAACTCCTACCGACTAAAAAACCTCACGTCACGCCCAACAGCCTGTGGTTGGGAGCCCCGGGGAAGCCCTCGGAAGGATGTCCCAGAACTCCCAACCGACCCACGGCCGCCACTGCGTGGCACAAAAGCCTTCGTGCGCGAATTCGTCTCGCACTTAGCCAGTTTTTTTTTCATTTGCATATTTGCGTACAAGGTTCAAAAACCGGCCAAATGCGAGTCAGACTCGCCCATGAAGGGTTCCGTAGCAGTAAGTTACATAATATAAAAGTTCTTGTAGTTCGTTGTACCTAACTTTAGTGATTTTGCTAGGCGAAAATTGAAGTTTATGACGTATTAAAAAAAAGCTACCTACTAGATCTCGTTCAAACCAATTCTCGTTGGAAGTTTTTATGGCAATGTACATCATTTTAGAGGGGGGGGGGGCGCACATTTTTCTACTTTGGAAGTGTCTCTTGCGCAAACTGTTCACTTTAGAAAAAAAATGATGAGAAGCCTCAATAGCATTTTTGAAGACCTATCTGTAGATACACTACATGTATGGGTTTGATGCAAAAAAAAGATTTGAGTTTCAGTTCTGAGTATGGGACCCCCAAAATTTACTTACTGCTTTTTTTCTAGTTTTATGTGAAAATCTTACTGCGGTTCACAGAATACATCTACTTACCAAGTTTTAACAGCATAAGCCTTATAGTTTCGCAGAAAAGTGGCTGTGACATACGGACGGACAGATAGACAGACATGACGAATCTATAAGGGTTCCGTTTTTTGCCATTTGGCTACGGAATCCTAAAAAGATATTATCTATTTTCTTTACAAAATAAAAATAATCGTTACTACTCGTCAGTTTACATGACACTGAATGTTATCTTAACATTTTTATTGAAGGTCTCAGTACGGTCAAGGGTATTTGTGATAGTTAATATGTCTTAATAGCGTAAAAATGTCATAACTTTTAAGATAAACATACAATTACTTTCGGCACTTTTCTGGTAAAAGACAATAATGTTCAGAAGAAGTGGGATCAGAATCTTTTCTTTGCAAATAGTATCCAGAAAGGATAATAAGAATTAATCGTAAACTTTATCTATCGGAAAGGAAAGGAATATAAATGATAGTGGCTAATAGTCGAGCAGAAAGCCTTATGAGCGGTTTGAAAAGTAAGCATAACAGTAGGTTATCGCAAAATGCGCCTGTAAGTTTCCACATGGCATTAACGCTCATCACCAATTACATGGGACATGATCACACTGTAAAATGTTAAGCTTCATTAAAATTAATTCAGTAGTTTTTATATGATTATAGTGTGACAAACTTTCACGTTAAAGGTACCACATATACTGGTAATACGCAGGCTTCTTTTAACATTAAATATCCGTGATACATACATACATACATAACATCATGCCTGTCTCCCAACGGGGTAGGCAGAGACCATGACTTTCCACTTGCTACGATCCTGGCAGACAACTTTCGCTTCTTCAACTTTCATAAGTGTCTTCATACATGCTCTTCGGTTAAGGGTACTCTTGACCTGGCCTTTTCTCAGAAGAATAAGAAGAATATCGATAGACGTTTCTTAATAAGTATACCAAAGAGGTATTATAAAAGTTCTTATTAAAGTTACATAGATTACGGTGAACGCAACAAATTTTCAAGGGCCGTAAATTTCACTCCATCGCGTCGGTCCTTTACTGTTACGAGTTAGGGAGGGTTACATTATGTTCCGATTTTTACGGGGACACAAAATTAGGGTCGTATATCTTTGAAGCACGTGTATGAGTACGTTGAGATTTATTTCCTAGTTTACTGCTGAACCTTTTTGAGCACTTTGTTGAAGGTGGTCATATATTTCGGTTATGTTAGAAATCGGTCCTATAGATCAGGTAGTATATTTTGGTTATGTATGTAGGTATAGATTTCACTTACTCAAGAATGTAGTAGCATAGATTATGTAATAGTAGTAGGTACCTAAGGCCATAAATACCCCCCCAGAAATTTTGATCCGTGGCGGAAACCTATGCCCAACAGCGGGGAGTCCAACGGCTGACTTTGTGCAAGAATTGCGAAATCATAATGATCTTTCAGCAAAAGACTAGAAAGATTCTTAACTTATCCTTATTATATTCACGAAAATCTCTAAACTATACCACAGTATGATATGTCGGCTGTGACTATACTATGAGATTAAACAATGAATTGACTTTGATAAAATTAACATTTGCATAGGTATAACCTTGGGGCTAAAATCTCACACTTCAAAGGTAAACAAAATAAATTTATTCATATAGGAATAAATAATAAGCACCACAATAGGTGCTCATACCTTTACTTATAATGGAAACGAGTGGAAACCTGACTCCAATCCTAAATACCACTCAGGCGGACCGAGACTACCTGTGAGTTTGACATTTTAAATGGAATCGGTCCTGTGCAATGTATCTTTTTGTTTCTTTTTTAACGTGAGGGAACATCCTCGTGGGTGTTATGTCGGACTCCTACCGACTAAAAAACCTCACGTAACGCCCAACAGCCTACGGTTGGGAGCCCCGGGTAAGCCCTCGGAAGGATGTCTCAGGACTCGCAAAAGACCTACGGCTACCACTGCGGCTGCTACCACTGCGGATTAATACCTACCTTTATATAGACCGTGTTTTTTTTTTCACAATTTACATTATTGTTTACAATATCTAGTAGATAGCCAACAGTTGTAGGAGAGCCTTCGAATTCCCAGATGTAGGAATAAGTATTATGTACATCTACTCCAGATTGTGCACAGAGAGCAACATATCAATCACGATCATCTAGCTAGCTAACCACGTATACTTTTGTTTCGGTCACCAAAAACAGATCTATAAAATTGTAAAAAAATATTAAATAAAAAATAGAACCGACTTCATACAAATCCTTAAACATAAAATTTACTTATCACAAAGTAATATGTATTTAATTTATCAGATTTTATTCAATATCATATTGAAGTCGGCCCCAGCCGCCAAATAAACCCATAGGTTTAGGTAGATATATTGTTAATGGCACCAACTTCAATATCATATCTATTAAGGCCACACCCAGGGCTAACGACCTTGAGCATATGGGCGATATGACTCGCCAACATAGAGTAGCGCAACTACAGAGACATCAGAGTAAAAGAACCACGGAAGAAGAAGAAAATAGTAGCGGAAATGCGTTCCTGGCTTCACCAAATAAACAAGAAAGTCTCACCCGACTACCCCTATCTTAAACATTTATTGTGAAAGTTCAATCCGATTGATGTTGTCATTTTTGTTTTAGTTCAAACTTTGAACAGATGACCTAGTGACGTAGTTTAATGCAACAGAGTCACAAACAAAACAAAACAAAAAGGGGGGGATGTAGTGTGCCTTCACGAAGAGCGATACCTGTGCTCGGGCCCTCCCCGTAAGTAGCGGCGAAAGCGAAAACGCGAAACAAAACACTACCGATGAGTGCCGACAGGGCTAGGGCGTCCCCCCAAGGCGACGCGTACCGGTATGCCCCCGTCGGTACGACTGCATGCGCACGCGGCGAAGGGGGCCGCCACCCTTCACGCAGCGCCAACTCTGGCGGGATGCGAGGAGCCGAGTGCCGGATAGGCACGTGGAATGTGCGTGGTGGTATGGAAGGTAAGATGAATGAATTGATGGATGTAATGAAAGAGCGATGCCTGGATGTATTGTGTGTCACAGAGACTAAGCGGAGGGGGAGCGGCATCGACGATCTTCCTGGCGGAATAATTGCTTTGTGGTCCGGAGTGGACCAAGAGGATCATGCCAGTAAGGGAGTGGGTGTCTTGCTCTCCTCCCGTTTGGCCTCTGGAGTGAAAGATTATGGATTGGTAGGCCCAAGACTCCTGTGGGTACGTATAAAACTGGGGATCACGAGAGTTTTTTTGGTCGCAGCCTATGCTCCCGTCAGCTCGGCTAATCCCCAAGTGCTCGCGGAGTTCTGGGAATCCGTTAGGGACGTCCTCGATTTGGCTGACGGGAATGAAAAGTTGATCATGTGTGGTGATTTGAATGGATGGGTGGGGACCAAGCGAGATGGCTTCGATGCTGTCCTTGGTCCGTATGGAGATAAGAGATCGAATGATGCTGGTAAGTCAATCTTAGACGTATGCTTGGAACGAGACCTCCTTGTGGCGAACAGTTTATTCCGTCACAAAGATATCCACACGTATACATGGAGACGGAAGGAAGAAAAAAGTGTGATTGATTTGATTTTGATAGACAATCGTCTTCGACAGGCTATAAGGGATACAAGAGCCTACAGAGGCCCCACTCTTGAAACTGATCACTACCTGGTGGTAAGCCGGTTTGTTGGTCTTTTCAAGAAGTGGAGGCACTGGCGAGTGCGTGTCCCTTTCGGAGACTATGAAAGGATAAAGAGTGAAAAACTGGAAGATGAAAGCGTAAGGAGTATGTATGTTGGCTTAGTCAGTGAAAGGCTTGCAAACGCGAGCCTTTCCGACTTAGATGTGGATGAATGCTGGAATATTATGAAAGAAAGTATAGTGGATAGTGCAAAAGAAGCATGTGGGAGTGCAAAGAGACATGAACATTCGAAAGGTGATGCCTGGTGGGATGCAGAAGTTCAATCCTGCGTAGCAAGAAAGAAGAAAGCGTGGTTGGATTATGTCTCATCTTTGCAACTGAATGACAGTATGAAAGACACGAAGAAAGAAATTTACCGCCTCTGCAAGAATGAAGCCAAAGCTTTAGTGAAAGAGAAGCGTGAAAGGATAAATATGATTGCGGAAGAGAAGCTGACGAGGAGCTTCGAGACGAATACCAAACTCTTTTGGAGGGAGGTCAAGAAGTCTCGGAGCTGTTCGTCAGTTTCCAGAATGGATAAGATAAAGAGTAAAGCTGGGGACATTCTTGCGGACCCCTTAGAGGTGTTAGAGCGGTGGAATGAGTACTTTGGAGAAATGTATGAATATCTCCCGGATGCGGGCACTGCGAGGGAGGCGATAACTGATCTTGCGGTGCAAGCATCAAGCGGAGATATTACTTTGGAAGAGATTGAATGGTCGATACGAAGCTTGAAAAATGGAAAGTCTGCGGGAATTGATAGGATATCTGCTGAAATGATCAAATTAGGTGGTCCTTGCGTCCGGGACGCCTTCTGGTCATTGAGCAATCTATGCTGGAAGACTGGAAGGGTCCCAATGGACTGGAGGCGTGCTATCGTCGTGCCCTTGTATAAAGGCAAGGGCTCACGTATGGAGTGCGCCAACTATAGGGCCATCAGTTTGATCAGTATAGCAGCTAAAGTGTATGGCAAAATTATTGAAAGGAGAATGAGGGTGGAATCTGACGGATTACTGTGGGAGGCGCAGGGTGGTTTCCGAAATGGAAGGGGATGTATGGACCAAGTTTTCTCGCTCCGCAACATTGTAGAGAAGCAGCTGGCTGTAGGCCGGAAGGTTTTCTGCGGTTTTGTGGACATGGAGAAAGCATTTGACAGAGTTGTACGGAAGGATCTCTGGGATATATTGCCAGGATACGGGATTGATGGTGCGCTGCTTCGTGCTGTGCAGTCTACATATGTGGGATGTACGGCATGTGTGCGGGTGGGCGGCAGCCTGTCTCCCTGGTTTGACGTCAACATTGGCGTCAGACAGGGTTGCGTGCTGTCGGCTCTGCTGTTTGTCCTGTACCTGGACGATTGTCTTAAGAGAGTAAGATCGATGAATGTTGGATTGCGAATGGGTGACTTACTTGTGAACTGTTTGCTGTATGCAGATGATGCCGTGCTCATAGCCGAATCGCCATCAGAACTACAGTCACTAGTCACAACGATGAAAGATGATTGTCTAATGAGAGGCTTACATTTGAACGCGACTAAAACGAAAGTGATGGTATTCGAAAGAGAAGAGGACAGAACGAATGCCAGGATAACTGTAAATGATGTAGTGCTGGAACAGGTGGATGAGTTTGTATATCTTGGATGTGCATTTAGCAGGGATGGACGGTACACCGCTGATGTAGAAAAGAGGGTAACTGCGGGAAATAGTGTGAATGGAGCGTTAGGCAAACTTTTAGGTACCAAGGCCTTAAGTCAAAAGGCCCAGCTCGCAGTACACAATGCGGTGCTGATACCTACGCTAACGTATGGAAGCGAGAGTTGGGTATGGCAGGAAACGCATGAAAGTAGAATAAACGCGGTCGAGATGCGCGCGCTACGCAAAATCTGCGGAGTAACGCTCGCAGATCGCGTTCGGAATGAAGATGTAAGAAAGAGAGTTGGTCTGAAAGAGAGTGTCGGTGTTAAAGTAAGGAAGGGCATGCTACGATGGTTCGGGCATGTGGAACGAATGGGAGATGAAAGAATGACAAAACAGATATACAACGCGAAAGTGGATGGACGTAGGAGTCGGGGAAGGCCACGACACACCTACCACGACCAAATTAATCATGTGTTAGTGGAGGGTGGTGTCAAGAGCCGTAGGAACCGACGTGCATGCATGAAAAGAAAAATGAAAGTTGAAGAGGCGAGTGAGGTGTGTATGGACCGTGCCGTGTGGCGCTCGGTTCTTTCTGCCTACCCCGCAAGGGATTTGGCGTGAAGATAGTATAGTATAGTATAGTATAGTATAGTATAGTATAGTATAGAGTCACAAACTACAGACAAAGTCTCGCCATAAGCCCCCCTGCAATATATTTTATAGCGAGAGGCTAAAAGTAAATTAAAAAACAAACGTTTATATACAGACATAAGGGGTCTTCCACCCGCTTGAAATTTTTATTCCTTTTAAGAAACAAAATTTCATTTCATTTTATTATTACAAACCAACAAAAATATGTACGTACGTAAGCGTCGTAAACGCAGTTGCGAGGGTCAGCTAGATATGTATAAATAAGAAGCGCTCGTGGCATTGCGGACTTGGTGTTCTGTAAACGATCACTGTAGTAAGCAACTTTCACTATGGCCAGTCCTTGGATAGGTGACCATCCATGTGACCACTTTGTGACAGTTATTTAAGCGTTTCCGTGCTTCGGAAGGCACGTTAAGCCGTTAGTCCTGGTTGCCCGTAAAATGGCAATCGTTAAGCCAAGTTGAAGGCCTTTTTGGCAGCTTGAACAATTTCAACAGCAGGCAGTCACAACCTGCGCCTGTCTATCTCAACACGGCAATACGGCTCACCACCTATTACGTGAGACAAATTCTAAAAAGGTGAAACGTGGGGACATAATAATATGCCTCTGCCTACCTCTTCGGGGATAAAGGTGTGACCATATGTATGTATGTAACTAGCTGACCCTCACAACTTCGTTTACGACGCTTAAGGTGTATGAAACATGAGGTATTTCTTCATCAGTCTCATCAACCGGCGGGTGAAACTGCCCTGTTTGCTTAATCATAAACGAATTTTAAGATTAAGCATATTGTAAAACTAGCTGCCCCTTGCAACTTCGTTTACGTCACATAAGGTTTGCAAAAGGAGAGGCACTTCTTCACCAGACTCATCAAGCAGCGTGTGAAACGGCCCTGTTTGCTTTATTATAAAAGAACTTAAAGATTAAGTTTATTCTAAAACAATTCAGTCCCCGCCTTCGGCGCGGACTGAATTATTTTACAACAGCCTTTATCATTAAGCTCTTTTATGATTCAGCCAACACGCCTATTTAGATTTACCGTCACATTCCAAGGAACCCTTGAATTATAGGTTTTGAGAAAGTTGGGATATCTCTAATTCTTGAACTACAAAACCCTCAGCACTGAAACTTGTGAAGCAATCCTTAAAGTACTACCGTTATAACACTGAAAAAAAAATTGGAATCGGACCACGCATTGTGAAAATACAACTAAAAAACCATATTGTCTTTCATCCCCTCTCCCAAAGGAAGCTCGCTGAATATCGGAATCACAGTATCCAGGAACCTTCCTCGGATTATAAGTTTTAATTGTTCCAACTTTCATTCAAATCGATTCTGTAGTTTCTACGTGATACTTATTCGGGATACAGACAGACAGACGGACATGAAAATTTTAAATTGCATTTTCGGCTTCAGTATCGATTAGAGAACATCCTTCAATAATAATAAAACATAATAATAAAACGGGGCTTAATCATTAAGCTCTAATAGTTAACAGCTTAATGATTAAGCCCCGTGGAAAATTTTAGAATAGATTCTAAAACAATTCAGTCCACGCCCTCGGCGCGGCCTGAATTATCTATACTTATAATAAAACTGTTGAGGGTCGAGAGTCTGTTGAAAATTTTTATTGAAGTATGTTCTCTAATCGATACTGAATCCGAAAATGCAATTTAAAATTTTCATGTCTGTCTGTTTGTCTGTATCCCAAATAAGTATCACGTAGAAACTACAGAATCGATTTGAATGAAAAAAATGATAAAGCAACACGCAGGTTTAGATTTACCCTCACATTCAAAGGAACTCTTGAATTCTAGGTTTAGAGAAGTTGAGATGTCTCTAACTCCTGAACTTCCTCGGATCAATTTTCATTCAAATCAGTAGTTTCGGCGTGATACGTATTCGTAATACAGACAGACATGAAAATTTTAAATTTCATTTTGGCTTAAGTAGGTATCGATTAGAGAACGCGTTCTTTTTTTTTTAAATAGCTTCCATATTCAGACTCTCGGCCCTCAACAGTTTTATTATTATGTAAAGATATAGACTAGCAAGAAACTCGGCGGGCACTCACTTTGTTCACTTTTATACCTTAACCAATTTGCCGGTAGATGGTGCCTACTTGTGGCGACCCACAAGACGTACTAAGCTAAAAGAGTCAATTCTTTCAGCTTAGGTTGAGAGCAGTGTCTCAAAAAAGCAGTGTGTTAATAATAACTATAATATAAGTATTTTCATCAGTTGTCTATATCCCTTAGCACAAGGTTATAATAGCTTAAGTTGTGTGCAAATGTCCACAAATATTTCTTCATTTAATTATATTGAAATGATTAAGTACCGCTTACCATATAAGCATGACCACCTTTCGAAGTAATTTAATAAATCAATACGAAAAATAAGTTGAAATGCATTATATTCTCATGTAATGCAGTATGCATTGTGTAACTCGGGCTCTGGCTCTGTTACACGCATTACTCTGTACATGAATGAAAATATAACATTTTACGAGAATATTTTGCAGACCAGAGCGACACACGTCCGTCTAGCAACACGACTCCCCCCGCACTAGATTTTCGGGCGAGCGCGGGGAAGCAAGCAATGTGATGTATTCTTTGAATACATTATTAGGTATAATTAGTTAAAACTTATACTAATTTAAAATTGAAGAAAACCATGTTAGACGTCTATGTTTTCTTTAGTCTTTGATATAAATTTTATTATCATTCATTAATAAATACATGTCATAAAACGGCTTCTTCTAAAACATTGTAGGCTAGTTCAGTGATGTTTTACTAGTTATTTATAATAAATACACAATTTCTGATGAAACCATTTTCTGGAACACATCTTGTAGATTTTAAATCTACTTTTGGCTGTCATTTTTCGTATACTAATACCGAGAAGAACGTCTTTATCTGCACCTCTTTTTCGCAAACTTTGTCAACCACTCCCCTTAAATAAAATCTGATAAATCAAAATACATATTACTTTGTGCTAAGTAAATTTTATGTTTTAGGATTTGTATGAAGTACGTTATTTTTTTTAAGCTATTGCATAGCTTCTATCGCGGGCCTTGCGTGGAGACCGAATCCAGAAATTCTGTCACGAAAACGAATCACACTCTCGGCTACCTTCGGCCACGTTCGTGTATCTTTCAAACAATGTAGTAAACAAACAGATTGGATCTCGACTCTCCATAATTACTTACATTTAAATATCAATCCTGATCATATACGTTTTAAGGAACCATAGTTAGATTTATGCGGCCATTTCGACACTAATTTACCTTTAGAATATAGAATAATTTCATGAAAAATACTTCGATGATAAAAATTTAAACCTGTCATTCTTGCTTGTCTTGTCATTAAATTATTTTTTCTCAGTCTTGTTTGTCTTTGGCATAGTCTTGTTTAACGGTTGTACTCGCTTATTGATTATGAAAAGAGGTTTAATCATAATCAGTTTGACAACAATTAGTTAATAAATATATTAAATTTATTCAATAAAATATTAGACAAATATTTAAAATAAATTAATAACTATTGACAATATGAATAAATAAAACTAAACTAAATCTAAATAGGGCCCCCGTGGCATTGTGCCCAAAAGACTGGCAGCATTCCCCCTTTGAACGGCGATGCCTATTCGTTGGGAGAAATAACTGCCAGCCCTTAGGTCACCAGTTGACTCTACAAGACGCTTCTTCAAAATTTTTAAAAATTTATGTGCGTTGGGACCCCATGGACCTAGGGTCTCGACACCGACTGGAATAAAATTGTACGACGAGCCGAGACCCCTATACTTAATTATTTTTTTATATAAATAAATTATTTAAAAATGAACTTTAACTTTAAATAATTATAATCGGTAATCTTAAAACAGTACTGTGTGAGTGTGTATTGTTCTGAAGTACTGCGAGGTTTTTCTATTATCTCTAATTAGGTATATCAACGACTTTGCTTCAAATACTTTGGCTTTTGGACATTTTCTTTGCGAAGTAATTAAAACTTTTTTATACATACTCTACTCATATAATTTCTTAGTATGCATACATACGGAGAATTTAAAACGGCAGTAACTGAGTGATTAAAACCAATGGAATATGAATCTGTGGAAGACCTTCTACAAGTTCTTTAAAATCAACTCGCATAAACATACATGCAACACACACACACACACACACACACACACACACACACACACACACACACACACACACACACACACACACTCCCACACACACACACACACACACACACACACACACACACACACACCACACAAACACTCACACACACGCACACACACGAAAGCCTAAGCATGCTTTAAGATTTTGTATTGGTTTTGTTTCATATTTTATCGTTTTCTCTATGTAAAATTATTGTAAGTTTATATGTTAGTAGGAAACAATTTTAATATTTTAATAGTTCTGTGTAAACATATTGTCAAGTGTCAATATTTTGGGGGAGAACACTGATATCTGCAACACAGTTTGTACTAGCGCAGGCATCAGGGAATTCCAATTTCATGTATGTACACAATTAATGGCAATAAAGAATTTATCTATTTATTTATACATATTATACATAGAAAACATCAAATCTTCGAAACAAACATTGGTAGATCCCACGTTTTTTTGGCCTGCCCGGGAATAGAACCCAGGACCCCAGCGCGACAGTCAGTTATATTACCGAATGCCACCGAGGCAGGCAAATAAGAATCTGGAGGGTACAGATATTGTTCTTCTCCTACATCCAAATTTCCTCTGATGAGGAGTTCGATTCGTCAATCCTATCCTGGTTATCCGTAACTGTTGTACGTTAGGATTGAAGAATCGAGGATGGGTACCTCTGAAGAAAGCCAATAACACCAGGATATTTTATAATTATTTTAAAGTTTAGTTAGCAAAGTCCAAAAGTCCAAAAGTCCAAAAGTAAAAAAGTACAAAAGTCCAAAGTACAAAAGTCCAAAAGTCCAAAAGTCCAAAAGTCCAAAAGTCCAAAAGTCCAAAAGTCCAAAAGTCCAAAAGTACAAAAGTACAAAAGTCCAAAGTACAAAAGTCCAAAAGTCCAAAAGTCCAAAAGTCCAAAAGTCCAAAAGTCCAAAAGTCCAAAAGTCCAAAAGTCCAAAAGTCCAAAAGTCCAAAAGTCCAAAAGTCCAAAAGTCCAAAAGTCCAAAAGTCCAAAAGTCCAAAAGTCCAAAAGTCCAAAAGTCCAAAAGTCCAAAAGTCCAAAAGTCCAAAAGTCCAAAAGTCCAAAAGTCCAAAAGTCCAAAAGTCCAAAAGTCCAAAAGTCCAAAAGTCCAAAAGTCCAAAAGTCCAAAAGTCCAAAAGTCCAAAAGTCCAAAAGTCCAAAAGTCCAAAAGTCCAAAAGTCCAAAAGTCCAAAAGTCCAAAAGTCCAAAAGTCCAAAAGTCCAAAAGTCCAAAAGTCCAAAAGTCCAAAAGTCCAAAAGTCCAAAAGTCCAAAAGTCCAAAAGTCCAAAAGTCCAAAAGTCCAAAAGTCCAAAAGTCCAAAAGTCCAAAAGTCCAAAAGTCCAAAAGTCCAAAAGTCCAAAAGTCCAAAAGTCCAAAAGTCCAAAAGTCCAAAAGTCCAAAAGTCCAAAAGTCCAAAAGTCCAAAAGTCCAAAAGTCCAAAAGTCCAAAAGTCCAAAAGTCCAAAAGTCCAAAAGTCCAAAAGTCCTAAAGTCCTAAAGTCCAAAAGTCCAAAAGTCCAATAGTCCAATAGTCCAAAAGTCCAAAAGTCCAAAAGTGCAACAGTTCAACAGTCCAAAAGTCCAAAAGTACAACAGTCCAACAGTCCAAAAGTCCAAAAGCCCAAATGTCGACAGTCAAGTAGGTACTTGGTACTTTACTTTATTGAACATAGGCCTTAAAATCTTACTTATATATAATATTATAAATGCGAAAGTTTGTGAGTGTGGATGTTTGTTACTCTTTCACGCTCAAACCGCTGAACGGATCCGGCTGAAATTCGGTACAGAGATACATTATTTATTATTTTTATTTATTTATTATATTATAGTCTGGAATAACACATAGGCTACCTTTTATCCCGGGAATAACTTCCCGCGGGAACAAATTTTACGCGAGCGAAGCTGCGTGCATCAGCTAGTATTCTTATATAGAAATAATTATACTAGCATAGTTGATAAAAAATGCTATGTAATAGCTTTACCGCGGCAGTCCCCGAGTGCCACACGTCTTTTTTTTTTTATTATTTTAAGTGACGGGTGGACCGAAGAGTATTGTAAAGTTCTCATCAACACAAATCAATCAAGCCGAAACATAAGGTAACTGCTCTATATCGTTAAGGAATGTCCTCGACTGTCTTTTGGTTCCATTATCAGATCGAATCCAGACCATCATTAAATTGTAATAAATTAAGGTACTTAACCAAAAAGTTAACAAACGCATTAGTTTTCCCTACAATTTTCGGTGGTTGCCCTCGATTTCTCCTGAATTCCAGCATCAGATCCTGATACCCTGGATACGGGACTACCTCAGAAGTAACCTCTATCAAACAAAAAAAAAATTCAAAATCCTTTCGTAATTGGCGCCGCTATCGCGTAACATATGTACATACAAAAAAACATAGCGTACGAATTGAGAACCTCCTCCTTTTTTGAAGTCGGTTAAAAAGTATCTTGTCCGAAGGTGTCCGTGGTGTGCCTGGGACTCCCGGTCATAGGCAGAAGGTAGAGCACCATGTCGTTAAGGTCGGTAAGAGTCCGGTATAACATCCATGAGGATTTCCACAAGTCAAAAAAAGTAGTTACCATACCCTGTGTACGAGTATTATTATGTATTGGATTGGCTGCACTAGTCTAACTACAAACCAAATCAAAGATACGATTTTATTCATTTACAGTTGATGAACCACATTTCGATCAAAACGTCATTAAAACCGGTATGGTACAGATTTTAAGTCTTAAGGATAAGATCTGAATTTTTTATTCTTTGTAATATTGTCTACCTTATTTCTAGTTCCATTTTTTTCCGTAATAAAGTAAAATATTAAGTACCTATTGTTTCAATCAAAACCCATAATCATGGATGTGATGAACCCATAATGATGGTCAGTAAAATTGAGGAAAATGTACTACAATATTAACATGATCATATTGAACAGTGGGCTGGCTATTGGTATCAATCAAGCCTCTATCAAGGATCGATGGTTCTTTCTTGGATACATTCAATTTATTTATATTTGGAGGTGATGCAGTTTCTGTTCTGTCAGATCTTATAGAAATTAAAAATAAATTTCATTTAACTGGTTTGGAATTAAATTTTAATAAGTGTGAATTATATATTCATAATAATCACATCAATTCGGAAATCGTTGAAAAATTCAATTCCCTATGTCCGAATATTAAAAGGGATATTTTTAAATGCACCTCAGTTTAATTTTTCTGCACACTAGGTACCTCCACTAATTTACTGAATGCAAACCAGAAAATTAAATGCTGTGCAAAAAAACTAATTGATTAACTAAACATGTCCTACTTAAAAAACTTAAATATTACTCAGAACGAGATGACCTTTTTAATCGAATTCACACCAAAAATGTGCATTGTACATCTAATATATGATTTGTGAAACAAAAATACGAATTGCATATCAAAAATACTAACTTGCACTCTAAATAGTACTATCTTATAACGGAATAGGTTAGGTTAGGTTAAACTTTTATTTTTTTGGATCAATAAAATTTAATTTTGTAGAGGTGACTGATTAAATTGAGGTTTTACTTAGAATAAACGATGTTCCTAAAAGTAAATTAGGCGATAGATTTCCTTAAAAAAGTTTTAATATTTTTGTTGAACAATGGAATTTTTAGATATACTATTCTGATAATAGTTATTCGTTCAGTAAAACAGTTCTGCAAATACCATTAAACAGTATAATGAATTTGGTTTATTTAGTGTGCATAATTAGTGTGCAAGTCAGTATTTTTGGTTTAACTTTGAAATATTTTGTTCGGAAAAAGGGAATAAACAGATATCGATTTAAATACATGCCATATTAAAAATTGTTAGCAGAGAGAATCTTTACCTCCTAGGGTCCCCTATATTCGAAGATGCTATTCCCGAATTAATAGCACAAAAAATTTCAACATTTGAATCCAATGTAGATCGGCTACATTCTATTAGTTCACATTACGCAATCACAATTCTGAAATTTTGTATGTTTGTTCCCAAGTCTATTTATTGGCTTCGCTGTTGTCCTTTTTGGAAACATCAAAGTCATTTATTTTCTATTGATTCGCTAATCAAATCTTCTTTGGAATCAATTCTCAATATACAACTGAGCGAACAATCTTGGTCCCAGGCATCTCTTCCCATTAAATATAGTGGGCTAGGGATCCGCAAAATATCTAGTGTGGCTTTGCCAGCCTTTTTGTCATCTGTACATGCCACGTCGAGTCTCGTAGGTAAAATTCTGACGAATTGTCTTACAGACTATGAGACGACTGGCCTTACAGATGCCAAGAATGCTTGGCTAATGGCTTGTCCGGGACAAAATTTACCCACCCATCCAAATTTATAACGGAGCTGGGACGACGCTATGTCAAAATTAACCTTTGACTCCTTTTTAGGGTTTCGTAGCCAAATGGCAAAAACGGAACCCTTATAGATTCGTCATGTCTGTCTGTCTGTCTGTCTGTCTGTCTGTCCGTCCGTGTGTCACAGCCACTTTTCTCTGAAACTATAAGGTCTATGCTATTGAAACTTAGTAGCTAGATGTATTCTGTGAACCGCATTAAGATTCTTATATAAAACTAGAAAAAAAGCAGTAAATTTTGGGGGTCCCCATGCTCAGAACTGAAACTCAAAATTTTTTTTTTCATCAAACCCGTACGTGTGGTGTATCTATAGATAGGTCTTCCAAAATGCTATGGAGGTTCCTAACATTATTTTTTTCTAAAGTGAATAGTTTGCGCAAGAGACACTTCCAAAGTGGAAAAATGTGTGCCCCCCCCCCCTCTAACTTCTAAACTAAGAGAATGATAAATCTAAAAAAAATATATGATGTACATTGCTATAAAAACTACCAATGAAAATTAGTTTGAACGAGATAGAGCTGGTAGTTTTTTTTTAATACGTCATAAACCGCAATTTCCGGTAGTAAAATTAAAATCACTACCACTGCGAACGTGTTAAAACATCAGTCAAAGTTACAACGAACTATAAGAACTTTTATATTATGTTACTTGCTGCTACGAAACCCTTCATGGGCGAGTCCAACTCGCACTTGGCCGGTTTATTAAATGCTAGCTTAGGCCCGGATCGGGTCAGATTATTAGCGCTCAGTAGAAAGGAATCCGGTGATTGGTTGAAAGCTTTCCCTACAGCCAACACCGGAACTTTTTTGGAACCGGACATCCTAAGAATTTCAGTTGGTTTGACTTGGCGTCACGCTTTGCGCTCCACATCGATGCCCCTGCGGTTTTAACGTTGACACTTTGGGGCATCAGGCACCCAAGGGCTGGCAGTTTTCTCGCTCAGCGAATAGGCATTGCTATTCAAAGGGGGAATGCTGCTAGTCTTTTGGGCACAATGCCACGGTGGCCTTATTTAGGTTTAGTTTAGATAGTAATAATGTAAATATAGATATGTAATAATTATGTTTCTCATTTATTTAAGACTACTTACCCCACAACTTCATTTACGTCACATAAGGTGTATGAAAGGAGATGTATTTCTTCATCAGACTCATCAGTCTATTGTAAAACAATTCAGTCTGCGTCGGAGCGTGGAGACCGAATCCTGAAATTCCGTCACGAAAAAAGCGTAACACTCGGCTATTCTCGTCCACGCTCGTACATCTCGCACTTCATAATTCAAAAAGTGACCGCTTGTACCCAGAATCGATCTTGCACCTTCTGCGTACCGATCCGCGTCTCTTAACCACTCGACCAAAGTTGAATTAAGAGTACTGGTCGAATTTAGAGTTCTTAATGTGAAAACAATTTCGATGCTCCGATTGAAATGTGTCATAGATAATATTGACAGCACTTTGCAAATCACCCACTAACTTTTAATTCACAATTTTTCACAACGGACACGGTAATGTTTATATGTAAAATAACGACACGAATCTATAAGGGTTCCGTTTTTTTGCAATTCGGCTACGGAACCCTAAAAATGCTATGCAATAGCTTTACCGCGGCAGTCCCCGAGTGCCACACGTCTTTTTTTATTTATGAACCGATTGACATGAAATAAACACTAAATGTTAAGTGGAGCAAACATCAACAAATATACCAATAAAGAAAACCGCATTGCAATCGGTTAAGCGGTTACTGAGATTAGCGTGCACAAACGTACAGACAAACAGATATACAGACATACAGACAAACAGACAAAAATTCTAAAAATCATTGTTTTGGGTTCTATTTCGTTCATAAAGCCCCCCTATAATATTTTATCTTATTTATCTTCCATGTACAGACAGCGACCTGTTACGATTTTATTATACCTATGTATTGATATTGATTGAAATTAATGACGAAAATGTCTAAAATGTGTAAAAATACCAGACTTGATAGTCTGGTATTTACATTATCGTCTCAGGTATATTGATATATACCTGAGACGAGAATGTTTAAAATATATGTACTAATACAGGCATAATTTGCTTAAAAGGAGGGTCCAGTATACTATTATGTAAATGTTTAAATTGTTAACGTAAATAAATATTTTGTATTTGTATTTGTAAATATTTTGTATTTGTATTTATTTGTAATACCACTACACTATCAACATATTATTTCTCGTGTTAATCTTTATAGCAGTCTTTTACGCCCACAACACGACACAAAGTCGTGACTGTATATATTTTATAGCTGTATGGATTGGGTTTTAAAAAGAAAAGAGTAGGTACTATTGATATCGGTAAGGGCCACTGTCTACGGTGGCGTAGCTTATACCTGTATTCGGTACCAGTGGCACCAGTAATTCCAAACAGTTTGGAAGAACAGCTTCTTCCGACTTTCAAAAGGAAGCTCACTAAATTTCTATTGCTTAGAATATTATTACTCCATGACAGAGTTTCTGGATGATTTACTCTAGCCAGTTTTTTCCGCCTTCATTTGTATTCTATGTAGTAGGTACCTACTTAACTATAAGCGATAAAAAAACCGAATTGTAACTCAAAATATTTGTATGCCAAATTGGTAGAATTTCAAGGATACATAAATAACAGCTGTTTAAACGAAATTGAAACAACCTCCATTCATTACAAAAAAGAAAAAAAAATAACGGTTCGAAGCTTCAGGACGCCCGCCCTGCAATGCAGAATGTTGTACCTGTTCTTACAGCAGGTACAGTAATTTTAATTTATAGGTCTTTGGGCTTTATGAGAGTGGACACCATGAAACGTTTTGAACTTTGTAAAACGTAGGTAGTACATTGAAAACGTAGAAAACGTAAAATTTCTATACTGGCGTATTGTCGTTGGTCAAAAATAATCAGATGAGAGTATCCTTAAATTTTATTTATAAGGTATACTTTTCTAAATCTGTTATTTTGGATTACCTATAGGTACGATTAAAATTGCATATCACGATCCAGCAGCAAGTAGGTAATCAAGAGTTCTATAATTGTAAGAAACTGAGTTTTTTACTCTCGGTATCTAGTCACGCTATAAACTAATTTATTCAAAATGATTTTAATGTCTTTAAGGACTTTTACAAGGTTAAAACAATATACCAAATTAGATTAAATGACTTATGAATCACCTTAATCGGGTCCATTTATTATGTCCTTTTATACTAGGGATAGAGATCCGTTGGCCGTCGAAATTGATAAAAAAATGTTCTGTCATAACAAGCGTCATTTACTTATTAGGTATAACAATATTTATATTACTTATAAATATTATGATATTTTTTGTATATTATAAAAATCACCACATGTCTTACTTTAGGTATAGCTGTATATATGTAGGTCCACCAGAACTTTGTTCCTATCGCGCGCAGTTGTCAGACGAAGGATTAACCTGGCACGCGATGTAGACTCACTCATGCAGCCTGCAAAATGCTGCACCTCTATTAGTAATTCTTAAAATATATGCCAAACGAGGTTTACCTTAGTAGGTAGGTATGTACCTATAAAATTATTTCAAAAAAATTTTAACTGTAACATTATTCCTACCATGTATTACAGATCGTACGACGGAGAACTCGGTTAAGCCAGAGTTTATATAATTCTACTATGGTTAAGCTGTGTACAGCTATGCTTTGTAATTTGTACATTTGTTACTCACGGAACGTTAATATAGGTACAGACTGATTAGACCCATAGGTAAATCTACATAATACCTAAGATAAACCTGCAGGTGGTCAAAAATCTGTAAATCGGAGATATTATGATTGTTTCTGCTGACGGGCATTCATGAACAATACAAAAGTAAAAAAATATACTTAATTTAAAAACTATACATAAGCGGAAACTATTGAAACGGAAACTTGACAAAATATGAGTTATAAATCTGGGAATGGCTTTAGGATACTTTTGATCCCGATATTCTGCACGGATCCTTTGTCAAAGGGGATGAAAGTCAAAATTATTTTTCAAATAAAGTAATGAAAGTCAAAATAAAGTATTAAAATCAGACAAAATTAATAGGTCTATTTTTTAACGTTGGTAAAAAGGTTCTTAAGGAATTGAAAAGTACTTATAGAACCTTGTGGGTCACGTCTTTTGAGGTTCATGAACAAATACAGCTCTCTCTCTCTCTCTCTCTCTCTCTCTCTCTCTCTCTCTCTCTCTCTTGTGTGACGTAAATATTGAATGTGAATATGTCGTTCATTTGAATCTTACATTAGTGTGAGTGATGGGATACGAGTGTGCGTGGGATGTGCGTGTTCTTATCTCTTATCTTTTAATGTCTGGGAGCCGTTTTGGTGATTGCGCTTGGAATGGAATGGAAGGGAACTACTGTATCATATTTTGTATTTTATGAAATTTTTAAATATTTATTTAATAAGTACTTATCTATGTTATTTCATATTGCTTTTGTATTTTTTTGGTTATGTCACTGTTTTGCTCACTGTTTTCACATTTTTTTGTTTTATTTTTATTTTCGTGTATATCTAATTAATTTTATTGATGTCTAGAGACTGATTGGCATCCGTGGCTCGGTAGGGGTCTGGTTGAAAACCAGCGCTAGGCATCAGTCTAGCACACGCTGAACCAGGCCCCTTTCGGTAAGCTTGAGGGATTGCATTAAAAAAAAGTTAATGTTATTTACACATTTTCTCACCATTATGTTATGTATCTCGAAGGCTGCTGAATAAAAAAGACGTGTGGCACTCGGGGACTGCCGCGGTAAAGCTATTACATAGCATTTTTTATCAACTATGCTAGTATAATTATTTCTATATAAGAATACTAGCTGATGCACGCAGCTTCGCTCGCGTAAAATTTGTTCCCGCGGGAAGTTATTCCCGGGATAAAAGGTAGCCTATGTGTTATTCCAGACTATAATATAATAAATAAATAAAAATAATAAATAATGTATCTCTGTACCGAATTTCAGCCGGATCCGTTCAGCGGTTTGAGCGTGAAAGAGTAACAAACATCCACACTCACAAACTTTCGCATTTATAATATTATATATAAGTAAGATTTTAAGGCCTATGTTCAACAAAGTAAAGTACCAAGTACCTACTTGACTGTCGACATTTGGGCTTTTGGACTTTTGGACTGTTGGACTGTTGTACTTTTGGACTTTTGGACTGTTGAACTGTTGCACTTTTGGACTTTTGGACTTTTGGACTATTGGACTATTGGACTTTATTGGACTATTGGACTTTTGGACTTTAGGACTTTTGGACTTTTGGACTTTTGGACTTTTGGACTTTTGGACTTTTGGACTTTTGGACTTTTGGACTTTTGGACTTTTGGACTTTTGGACTTTTGGACTTTTGGACTTTTGGACTTTTGGACTTTTGGACTTTTGGACTTTTGGACTTTTGGACTTTTGGACTTTTGGACTTTTGGACTTTTGGACTTTTGGACTTTTGGACTTTTGGACTTTTGGACTTTTGGACTTTTGGACTTTTGGACTTTTGGACTTTTGGACTTTTGGACTTTTGGACTTTTGGACTTTTGGACTTTTGGACTTTTGGACTTTTGGACTTTTGGACTTTTGGACTTTTGGACTTTTGGACTTTTGGACTTTTGGACTTTTGGACTTTTGGACTTTTGGACTTTTGGACTTTTGGACTTTTGGACTTTTGGACTTTTGGACTTTTGGACTTTTGTACTTTGGACTTTTGTACTTTTGTACTTTTGGACTTTTGGACTTTTGGACTTTTGGACTTTTGGACTTTTGTACTTTGGACTTTTGTACTTTTTTACTTTTGGACTTTTGGACTTTTGGACTTTGCTAACTAAACTTTAAAATAATTATAAAATATCCTGGTGTTATTGGCTTTCTTCAGAGGTACCCATCCTCGATTCTTCAATCCTAACGTACAACAGTTACGGATAACCAGGATAGGATTGACGAATCGAACTCCTCATCAGAGGAAATTTGGATGTAGGAGAAGAACAATATCTGTACCCTCCAGATTCTTATTTGCCTGCCTCGGTGGCATTCGGTAATATAACTGACTGTCGCGCTGGGGTCTTTTTTTTTATTTATTTATTTTAAACTTTAGCACTAAGTACAAGGCGGACTTAATGCCTTAGGCATTATCTACCAGTCTACCTAAGGGTGATGCAGAGATAACATTAGGTAGGTGCTCAGGGATATGTCGAGAGCTGTTTACGAAATAATTCAAGCCGTCATCGTCATATTAAAGTACAAAAGTGATTTTACATACATATATAAATACATACAAACCTACATAAATACATACATAAATATATACATACATACATACATACATACATACTTATATACATAAAAAAAATACATACCTACATAAATAAACATATAACCAAAAATATCATAGATGAGATAAAGGGGGAAAAATAGATTTGCAACAATGAACCATTAATGATATTTCAGTTTTAGAGCAGTACTGAAGATTGTAGCGAAACTGCCAAGATTCTTTCCTTTATGGTACACTATAAAGTAGCCGTACTTTCTCCTTAAAGAATTCCCTACTAGTGGCTAACCTAACTTCAAGGGGGAGAGCATTCCAGAAAAGAATGGACTGAACCACGAAAGAAGAGTGTATAAAATCAGAGGAGTGAGTGGGACAACCAAGAAGAAGATTTTTAGATGAGCGCAAGTTTTTGTTATGATTAGAACATAGCAGTTGAAAATAAGGAGTCAAGTAAGTAGGAGCATGAGGAGAGTGTAGTATTGAATAAACCATAGTCACCGCACGCAAACTACGCCGGCGACGTATGGGCAACCATTCCAGCTCGTCCCGATAAGCCGAGACGTGATCGTATTTTCGGAGATTGAAAACAAATCGAATGCAATTATTGAGAAGTCGGTCAAGCTTATTGAGCAGATCTGCATTCAGGCCAAAAAAGCACACATCACCATAGTCAATAATAGGAAAGATTATCATCTGCACAAGCGTTATCTTGGTACTAACAGGAAGAAAGTTTTTGAGTCTGTAAAATGCCCGTAGTGTTCCAGTAACCTTCTGGCTGATATTAGTAACCTGAGCACGCCAATCAAGAGTGGAGTCAAGATACAATCCCAGGTTCTTAACAGTAGTCGTGACGGGGATAATTTGAGCCCTGAATGTACAGTTTGGCAGACTTACACCCTCTAGCTTGCTCATCATCCGGGAGCTTCCTATTATAATGCATTGACATTTCTCCGGATTAACTGATAGGCCGAACCTGTCACACCAGCTCCCTAAAGAATCTAAGTCTCTATTTATCCTGTCCATAGCCTCCCCAATGTTATCAACCCTAGCTTGACTATACATCTGCAAGTCATCAGCATACAGATGATACGCACACTGAAGATCAGTAATGAGGAAATTAATAAATATAGAAAATAGAAGAGGAGAGAGTATACCGCCTTGTGGGACCCCAGCATTTAGCTTACACCAGCATGACGAAGTATCTAGAAACTTGACAAAATATGAGTTATAAATCTGGGAATGGCTTTAGGATACTTTTGATCCCGATATTCTGCACGGATCCTTTGTCAAAGGGGATGAAAGTCAAAATTATTTTTCAAATAAAGTAATGAAAGTCAAAATAAAGTATTAAAATCAGACAAAATTAATAGGTCTATTTTTTAACGTTGGTAAAAAGGTTCTTAAGGAATTGCAAAGTACTTATAGAACCTTGTGGGTCACGTCTTTTGAGGTTCATGAACAAATACAGCTCTCTCTCTCTCTCTCTCTCTCTCTCTCTCTCTCTCTTGTGTGACGTAAATATTGAATGTGAATATGTCGTTCATTTGAATCTTACATTAGTGTGAGTGATGGGATACGAGTGTGCGTGGGATGTGCGTGTTCTTATCTCTTATCTTTTAATGTCTGGGAGCCGTTTTGGTGATTGCGCTTGGAATGGAATGGAAGGGAACTACTGTATCATATTTTGTATTTTATGAAATTTTTAAATATTTATTTAATAAGTACTTATCTATGTTATTTCATATTGCTTTTGTATTTTTTTGGTTATGTCACTGTTTTGCTCACTGTTTTCACATTTTTTTGTTTTATTTTTATTTTCGTGCATATCTAATTAATTTTATTGATGTCTAGAGACTGATTGGCATCCGTGGCTCGGTAGGGGTCTGGTTGAAAACCAGCGCTAGGCATCAGTCTAGCACACGCTGAACCAGGCCCCTTTCGGTAAGCTTGAGGGATTGCATTAAAAAAAAGTTAATGTTATTTACACATTTTCTCACCATTATGTTATGTATCTCGAAGGCTGCTGAATAAAAAAGACGTGTGGCACTCGGGGACTGCCGCGGTAAAGCTATTACATAGCATTTTTTATCAACTATGCTAGTATAATTATTTCTATATAAGAATACTAGCTGATGCACGCAGCTTCGCTCGCGTAAAATTTGTTCCCGCGGGAAGTTATTCCCGGGATAAAAGGTAGCCTATGTGTTATTCCAGACTATAATATAATAAATAAATAAAAATAATAAATAATGTATCTCTGTACCGAATTTCAGCCGGATCCGTTCAGCGGTTTGAGCGTGAAAGAGTAACAAACATCCACACTCACAAACTTTCGCATTTATAATATTATATATAAGTAAGATTTTAAGGCCTATGTTCAACAAAGTAAAGTACCAAGTACCTACTTGACTGTCGACATTTGGGCTTTTGGACTTTTGGACTGTTGGACTGTTGTACTTTTGGACTTTTGGACTGTTGAACTGTTGCACTTTTGGACTTTTGGACTTTTGGACTATTGGACTATTGGACTTTTGGACTTTAGGACTTTTGGACTTTTGGACTTTTGGACTTTTGGACTTTTGGACTTTTGGACTTTTGGACTTTTGGACTTTTGGACTTTTGGACTTTTGGACTTTTGGACTTTTGGACTTTTGGACTTTTGGACTTTTGGACTTTTGGACTTTTGGACTTTTGGACTTTTGGACTTTTGGACTTTTGGACTTTTGGACTTTTGGACTTTTGGACTTTTGGACTTTTGGACTTTTGGACTTTTGGACTTTTGGACTTTTGGACTTTTGGACTTTTGGACTTTTGGACTTTTGGACTTTTGGACTTTTGGACTTTTGGACTTTTGGACTTTTGGACTTTTGGACTTTTGGACTTTTGGACTTTTGGACTTTTGGACTTTTGGACTTTTGGACTTTTGGACTTTTGTACTTTGGACTTTTGTACTTTTGTACTTTTGGACTTTTGGACTTTTGGACTTTGGACTTTTGGACTTTTGTACTTTGGACTTTTGTACTTTTTTACTTTTGGACTTTTGGACTTTTGGACTTTGCTAACTAAACTTTAAAATAATTATAAAATATCCTGGTGTTATTGGCTTTCTTCAGAGGTACCCATCCTCGATTCTTCAATCCTAACGTACAACAGTTACGGATAACCAGGATAGGATTGACGAATCGAACTCCTCATCAGAGGAAATTTGGATGTAGGAGAAGAACAATATCTGTACCCTCCAGATTCTTATTTGCCTGCCTCGGTGGCATTCGGTAATATAACTGACTGTCGCGCTGGGGTCTTTTTTTTTATTTATTTATTTTAAACTTTAGCACTAAGTACAAGGCGGACTTAATGCCTTAGGCATTATCTACCAGTCTACCTAAGGGTGATGCAGAGATAACATTAGGTAGGTGCTCAGGGATATGTCGAGAGCTGTTTACGAAATAATTCAAGCCGTCATCGTCATATTAAAGTACAAAAGTGATTTTACATACATATATAAATACATACAAACCTACATAAATACATACATAAATATATACATACATACATACATACATACATACATACTTATATACATAAAAAAAATACATACCTACATAAATAAACATATAACCAAAAATATCATAGATGAGATAAAGGGGGAAAAATAGATTTGCAACAATGAACCATTAATGATATTTCAGTTTTAGAGCAGTACTGAAGATTGTAGCGAAACTGCCAAGATTCTTTCCTTTATGGTACACTATAAAGTAGCCGTACTTTCTCCTTAAAGGATTCCCTACTAGTGGCTAACCTAACTTCAAGGGGGAGAGCATTCCAGAAAAGAATGGACTGAACCACGAAAGAAGAGTGTATAAAATCAGAGGAGTGAGTGGGACAACCAAGAAGAAGATTTTTAGATGAGCGCAAGTTTTTGTTATGATTAGAACATAGCAGTTGAAAATAAGGAGTCAAGTAAGTAGGAGCATGAGGAGAGTGTAGTATTGAATAAACCATAGTCACCGCACGCAAACTACGCCGGCGACGTATGGGCAACCATTCCAGCTCGTCCCGATAAGCCGAGACGTGATCGTATTTTCGGAGATTGAAAACAAATCGAATGCAATTATTGAGAAGTCGGTCAAGCTTATTGAGCAGATCTGCATTCAGGCCAAAAAAGCACACATCACCATAGTCAATAATAGGAAAGATTATCATCTGCACAAGCGTTATCTTGGTACTAACAGGAAGAAAGTTTTTGAGTCTGTAAAATGCCCGTAGTGTTCCAGTAACCTTCTGGCTGATATTAGTAACCTGAGCACGCCAATCAAGAGTGGAGTCAAGATACAATCCCAGGTTCTTAACAGTAGTCGTGACGGGGATAATTTGAGCCCTGAATGTACAGTTTGGCAGACTTACACCCTCTAGCTTGCTCATCATCCGGGAGCTTCCTATTATAATGCATTGACATTTCTCCGGATTAACTGATAGGCCGAACCTGTCACACCAGCTCCCTAAAGAATCTAAGTCTCTATTTATCCTGTCCATAGCCTCCCCAATGTTATCAACCCTAGCTTGACTATACATCTGCAAGTCATCAGCATACAGATGATACGCACACTGAAGATCAGTAATGAGGAAATTAATAAATATAGAAAATAGAAGAGGAGAGAGTATACCGCCTTGTGGGACCCCAGCATTTAGCTTACACCAGCATGACGAAGTATCATTAACAGAAACTGATTGCTGGCGGTCCCGAAGGTAAGAGGAGAACCATTCCAACTCGTCAGATGAGATTCCAATGTGAGCAAGAACAGCCAATAAGATGTCATGATTGACACTGTTAAAAGCATTAGAGAAGTCCACTAACACCAGAACTGTAACCATGCCCCTCTCCATACCTTCCCTAATATCACCAGTTATCTTAAGAAGGGCAGTAGTGGTGCTGTGACCTGGCCTAAAACCAGATTGAAGAGGGCTCAATATAGCGTTACGGGAAATAAATTTAGACAGTTGGCTTTGCACACATGCCTCCAACACCTTAGACAGAAAAGGAAGTATGGATATTGGACGAAAGTGTTTAGGCAGGGATGGGTTTGAAATTTTGGGTAAGGGACGTACGTAGGCTTGACGCCACAGACCAGGAAATTGGCCAGAAACGAGGGAAAAGTTAATGATATGAGAAATAGCAGGAAGGAGCTGTTCAAGGATGGTGGTAATCATGCGGCGACTGATGTTGTCGCAGCCAACTGCTTTGGATTTTATTGAAATAATGATCTTTTTAATCTCATCCTCCGAGACCGGGGAAAATCTAAAAGGAGCATAACTGGGAATCGGCAGAACAGCCAAAGAATCTACCGTTTGACGTTTAATTGGATCGGCCATGGCATTTGAAGTGGAGAAATGTTTATTAATGACATCCAACCCAATTGTCTTAGGAAAATCCAACTGCCTAGTCCTACCAATTCCCAGCGTACCCAAAAATCTCCATATATCTACAGATGAAGACGAGGCAATGCTTTCAAATATATGGCGGCGTTTAGAGTTACGTATCATCTGATTGCACCGATTCCGAGCAGTTTTGTATAGATCCCAGTTGACATCCGATCTGTTATTTTTAAATTTACGAAATGCCCGATCCCTACCCTTCATTGCTAAACGGACCTCATCCGTAATCCATGGCGCTGGAGGACGTTTTAACTTAACCCTCTTAATGGGTGCATGCTTATCGTAAATTTCCATGATAACTCGGTTAAACTCATGAACCTTATCATCGACAGTTTTAGCCTCCACCAGTAGGTCCCAATCAATCCCAGAAGCATCTTTCAGTAATGAATTGATGTCAACCTGCCCAAAACAACGCATGTGCAGAACTTTAGGTTTTAATTTCGGCGGCTTGAGCGTATAGGACATGTAAATGAGATCGTGATGAGAGAAAGCAGGAGCGAGAAGCTGTCCATGAGAGTGAACTAAAGCTGGGGTCCTGGGTTCTATTCCCGGGCAGGCCAAAAAAACGTGGGATCTACCAATGTTTGTTTCGAAGATTTGATGTTTTCTATGTATAATATGTATAAATAAATAGATAAATTCTTTATTGCCATTAATTGTGTACATACATGAAATTGGAATTCCCTGATGCCTGCGCTAGTACAAACTGTGTTGCAGATATCAGTGTTCTCCCCCAAAATATTGACACTTGACAATATGTTTACACAGAACTATTAAAATATTAAAATTGTTTCCTACTAACATATAAACTTACAATAATTTTACATAGAGAAAACGATAAAATATGAAACAAAACCAATACAAAATCTTAAAGCATGCTTAGGCTTTCGTGTGTGTGCGTGTGTGTGAGTGTTTGTGTGGGTGTGTGTATGTGTGGGTGTGTGTGTGTGTGTGTGTGTGTGTGTGTGTGTGTGTGTGGGTGTGTGTGTGTGTGTGTGTGTGTGTGTGTGTGTGTGTGTGTGTGTGTGTGTGTGTGTGTGTGTGTGTGTTGCATGTATGTTTATGCGAGTTGATTTTAAAGAACTTGTAGAAGGTCTTCCACAGATTCATATTCCATTGGTTTTAATCACTCAGTTACTGCCGTTTTAAATTCTCCGTATGTATGCATACTAAGAAATTATATGAGTATGTATAAAAAAGTTTTAATTACTTCGCAAAGAAAATGTCCAAAAGCCAAAGTATTTGAAGCAAAGTCGTTGATATACCTAATTAGAGATAATAGAAAAACCTCGCAGTACTTCAGAACAATACACACTCACACAGTACTGTTTTAAGATTACCGATTATAATTATTTAAAGTTAAAGTTCATTTTTAAATAATTTATTTATATAAAAAAATAATTAAGTATAGGGGTCTCGGCTCGTCGTACAATTTTATTCCAGTCGGTGTCGAGACCCTAGGTCCATGGGGTCCCAACGCACATAAATTTTTAAAAATTTTGAAGAAGCGTCTTGTAGAGTCAACTGGTGACCTAAGGGCTGGCAGTTATTTCTCCCAACGAATAGGCATCGCCGTTCAAAGGGGGAATGCTGCCAGTCTTTTGGGCACAATGCCACGGGGGCCCTATTTAGATTTAGTTTAGTTTTATTTATTCATATTGTCAATAGTTATTAATTTATTTTAAATATTTGTCTAATATTTTATTGAATAAATTTAATATATTTATTAACTAATTGTTGTCAAACTGATTATGATTAAACCTCTTTTCATAATCAATAAGCGAGTACAACCGTTAAACAAGACTATGCCAAAGACAAACAAGACTGAGAAAAAATAATTTAATGACAAGACAAGCAAGAATGACAGGTTTAAATTTTTATCATCGAAGTATTTTTCATGAAATTATTCTATATTCTAAAGGTAAATTAGTGTCGAAATGGCCGCATAAATCTAACTATGGTTCCTTAAAACGTATATGATCAGGATTGATATTTAAATGTAAGTAATTATGGAGAGTCGAGATCCAATCTGTTTGTTTACTACATTGTTTGAAAGATACACGAACGTGGCCGAAGGTAGCCGAGAGTGTGATTCGTTTTCGTGACAGAATTTCTGGATTCGGTCTCCACGCAAGGCCCGCGATAGAAGCTATGCAATAGCTTAAAAACTTTTCTTTCTTTCTTTCTTCTTTCTATATTGTTGTGCTGGTCAGCTAGTTTGTTTATAGTAATTAAAGACTTCTTTCATGATAGTAATTGTTCCCTTTCTATATAAATAATTCTATGAAAAAATTAACAACTGCAGTTCATCTAATAATTTATTTGTTCAATAAGTTTTACGGTTTGAGAAAGAGAGAAATAAGAGCGAACAAATCAACAAATATCGTTATTAAACGAATATTTCAAAATATTGTTACCAAACGAAAATTATTCCATTGTGCTTTAAACCGCAGAAACTTAAGAACTTATCAGTCGATACTTTGTAAGCTTGTAGACATCGCCATTATACAATGTACTTAAAAATAATATTAATATATATGTGAAAATTTGTAAGTATGGATGGATGTTTGTTTGGTACAGGGATAGAATTGGGAAATGGAATTTAGTCTGAAATAACACATGGGCTACATTTAAATCAAGGAATAGGCCCTCATGGGAAGCTGGGAAGGGAAATAAATGTCACATGGGTAGAGTCTCCAGTTTCGTATAGATCAACAATCAACTAAGTACCTACCTAGGTAAGTAATTGTTTTTGAGTAAGAATTTTGACCCTTCGTAATATATTAACAAATGCTGGACTCCTACTGACTAAAAAACCACACGTTCCCTGCCTACTGGCTACGGTTGGGAGCCCCGGGTAAGCCCTAGGAAGGATGACCACATTTACGAGTACAGTGACGACACGGAAACGACAATTATTTATATAGGTACTTTGCTGTGGTAAAGATATTTTATAATAATAATAATAATAACCCACCTTCTCCACAAATCCGGTAGTACTACGGACCCTAAAAATTATAGACCAATTACTTGTTTACCAACGGTCTATAAGCTTCTTACATCTATTTTGAGAGTAAAATTAGGTACTCATATTGAAAATAATTCCTTAATGTCTAACTCTCAAAATGGATGTAGAAGCGGGTCACGTGGTACTAAAGAACTCCTTATTCTTGACATGGCCATTAACCAGCAGGTTCGTCGTAACCGGAAAAACCTGGCGACATGCTGGATTGATTACAAGAAAGCCTACGATTCAGTGCCACATACATGGCTGTTGAGGGTGCTGGAGTTGTATAAAGTTGATGCAACTCTTAGCACCTTTTTAAAGGCATGTATGGGGCAATGGACAACGGCTCTTGTATATCCAGGATGTCGTCAGGTTCTTGGGAATGGCGAGCCTGTCAGGATCAAGAGGGGTATATTTCAGGGTGACAGCCTGAGTCCCTTATGGTTTTGCCTGGCGCTGAATCCTCTCAGTACCTTACTGGAGGGTTCAGGGCTAGGCTATCAGTTCAGGAGAGGAGGTCAAGTTGTTTCCCACCTTCTTTACATGGATGACTTGAAATTATTTGCCTCCACCGATTCCCACTTGATAGAGTTACTAAAAGTCACAGAAGCTTTCAGTAATTCTATCAAAATGGAATTTGGTGTAGATAAATGCGCTGTCATGCATGTAAAGAAGGGACGAATTGTGGAATCTGAAAGAGTACATCTTTCAGATTTTACAAAACTTAAATCCATCTCCGCGACTGAAACCTATAAGTATCTGGGTATGTCGCAGGCATTAGGTATTTCAGAGATTGGCATGAAACAATCGTTGGTGGACCGTTTCTTTGGCCGCCTGAAAAAAGTACTGAAAAGTCTTTTATCGGGCGGTAACAAGGTGCGGGCTATCAACGGTTGGGCCATGCCAATCTTAATCTATTCCTTCGGCATACTTAGATGGACTCAGACTGAATTAGACGCCCTGGATAGGAAAGTCCGTTCACTATTGACCATAAACCGAATGCATCACCCGCGTTCGTCTGTAATGAGGTTGTATATCCCACGAAAGTGTGGAGGTCGCGGCTTTTTAAATGCCAAGACCCTACACAATCGTGAGGTATACAACCTTAGGGAATATTTCCTTCATGCTGACGTGGGTATGCATCGGGATGTGGTAGCAATGGATAACGAACTGACCCCTCTTGCTCTTGCCAAAGAGAACTGGCACAAACCAGTAATACTATCAACTACAGATCGCAAGGAGATATGGCAGAGCAAAGAGCTGCATGGACGATTTTATCGGGCCTTACACGGACCCGATGTAGATTTAACAGCATCTGTCTCCTGGCTACGTTTCGGTGATTTGTTCGGAAACAGAAGGTTTTGTGTGTGCAATTACAGACGAAGTTGTTATGACGAATAACTATCGGAAATATATTTTGAGAGATGGTACGGTTGACATATGTCGGGCATGCCACCTACCCGGTGAATCTCTCAGACATATTATTTCTGGTTGTTCTCGTCTTGCCAACGGCGACTATTTGCATAGACACAACCAAGTGGCCAGGATTGTCCATCAGCAACTTGCACTAAAATATAAACTTGTGGATTTGGAGGTACCGTATTACAGGTATGTGCCCGACCCAGTTCTTGAAAATGGTCGTGCCACGTTGTATTGGGATCGATCTATTATCACTGACAGGACTATTGTAGCCAATAAACCTGATATAGTGGTAATAGATCGATCAGAGCGCCTCGCAATAATCGTTGATATCACGGTTCCACATGACGGAAACCTCGTGAAAGCCGAAAAAGACAAACAATTAAAATATTTGGACTTGGCTCACGAGGTTGTCGACATGTGGGATGTAGATTCAGCGATTATTGTTCCGATAGTCGTTTCAGCACACGGTCTAATTGCCAAGAGCCTCGATCAACATCTCAAGAGGCTCGCGTTAGGTAGTTGGGTCAAGGGCCAGATGCAAAAGGCGGTACTTCTAGACACGGCACGTATCGTGAGGAGGTTCCTGTCTCTGCAGCCCTAACCACCGGTAGCTTGGTCCCTGTACCCGATGCCGGTGGGACGCTATTTTTTATATTTTTAAATATATATTATTTTTTTATTTTTGGAATGTATTTAAAAATTTAAATTAATAAGTTTATAAATGTAAATAAAGGGAATAATAATAATAATAAATACTTTATTGTACACCATTAATTAACAAATTACAGATATTGCTTATCAACTAATGTACAATGGGCGGCCTTATCGCTAACAGCAATCTCTTACAGGCGACCTTTAGATGGATAGGACTGTATTGAGCTAGAGTGTGGGAAGTTTAATGGTGACAAGTCTTTGTCAAAAAAATGTAGACATACATACTCACTGATATACTACACATATACTCAAATAAACATTTACATACACATATCATACATATATACAATATATACTTTCTATATTATAAATATAAATACCTTCCTATATACACATACATAGATACTTAGATTCATATGGATAAATAATATTCTTTTACCTGTGTTTTAAACGAAGTTAAGGACTGAGATTGGATTTTTATCTCGAATCTTCTCTCTTTTATCAAATATTTCTATTACTTTTTAAGTACCTATACCAATATAAGATCGCAATATTACTTTGTTCAAATTTTGCTGTAGTAAAAACCTGCACGGACAGACAAATTAAAACAAGCGATATCCTTGTTATTATGCTAATGATCAAAAACAGGTTTTGCACATAAAAAAGATAATACCACGCTAGATGATGTCGTTTACACTATATGTAGTTACCTACTTGCGATACTGATACTTCTTTCTTTTTACACTACTGAGGTAGCAGACAAGCATACGGCTTATCCTATCAAGTCAGGTTACCGTAGCCTATGTAAGTTTGCCACATCATAGATGTTGCACTCGCGCTGCCGACTTCTTTACATTGAGTTATTATTACTACGTGGTACTGTTATTTTTAAACTACACTCATACTTAAATAAATAATAATAATAATAATTTATTTGCCATAAATGGGGTACATAACATGTTAAATGAGTCTTACATAGGTAGGTACATAGCACATGCCCACTTAGCCATATAATATAGCATGCAAATATAAGTGTTACACAATAATCATAGATACTAAAAGTTTTACAAGACCTTTTCAATAATTAACACTACATATACATTAGGTTCCCAGTTTCTTGTTTAAAAATTCGCTAATGGAATAAAATGTATTCGCTAACAACCACTGCCTTAATGCTGGTACAAACTTGTTCATTTTTAATGCCTTTACATGTTCTGGAATCCTATTATATATTTTGACACACATCGAATAGCAGTTTTTTTGAAAACTGGTCGTTTTAGGTACAATGTTTAATACTAGTCTGTTTGGATTTCTGATATTTGTTCTATTGGAAACATCTTTGGCTCGTGTAAATATTTCTGGGTGTTGTTTCACAAATTTTCCTACCTCAAAGATATATAGACAAGGCAAACTAAGAATGTTTAGCTCTCTAAAATATGAAAAGCATGACACATCTGGAGCAATATCGCATATGGATCTTATGCAGCGTTTTTGTGCGATAAATACCTTATTTATATTTGTACCGTTTCCCCAAATCAGCAATCCATACCGCAACACAGACTCGACATACGCAAAGTACGCTGTACATGCCGTGCTTCGGCTAGATATCCTTGCCAGTTTGTAAAGAGCAAAGGAAAACCCATTTATCTTATTTGAGACTTTATCAATATGCTCATTCCAATTGAGTTTATTATTTATAATTATTCCCAGAAATGTCGTACTTTCAGCCATAGTTAAATTTTGTCCATTGTAATTTATGTTCATATTAATATTTTTAAAATTATTAAAATTAATTATACATGTCTTAGCTATATTTATATGCAGATTATTGTAATTCATCCAATTATTAATTAAAGTCAGAGTTTTATGAATGTCATGTTCGTGTTGAGAAATTGTCATATCTTTATTAGTTGTCACAATTACAGATACATCATTTGCAAAGAGCAAAGTGTTGTAACTGGTAACATCTGGCAAATCGTTGATGTATACCAGAAAGAGAAGCGGCCCAGAACGCTACCCTGGGGTACTCCAAATTTATTTATATTATAATTAGATCTTATTACTTCAACACAGTCCTTTGAATTCAGTTGAGAAACCTCAACTGCTTGATTCCTATCGCTTAAATAAGTTTTAATCCAATTCAACGCTGGTCCTCTGACTCCATAGTGGTCTAGCTTTGTTACAAGCTGTTTATGTGAAACAAAGTCAAACGCCTTGGACATATCGAGGTATATTACTGTTGTGTACTTTTTGACATTGGTATTCTGAAGAATACCTTTAACCAAATGAAAAGCTGCGTCTCTAGTGGATTTGTTTTCCTGAAAGCCGTATTGGTTTTTAACAATTGTATTATTCGCGTTAAAAAACGACGTGAGTTTTAAATGCATTGCCTTTTCAAATATTTTTGAAAAAACTGGCAATAATGTTACAGGCCGGTAATTACACATTTTCGTCTTTTCTCCTTTTTTGTGCAATGGTTTTATAACTGCATATTTCAGTTAGGTTGGAAATGTGCCAGTTTCTAGCGATAGATTTATCAAATATGTCAGTACGGGAGTTAGTTGGTCACAACATTTTTTCACGATTTTTGTACATATCGAGTCATAACCTTCAGACGTAGTGTTGGCGAGGGACATGATTATTTTACAAATACATCGTTCGTCGACAGGAGATAAAAACATGGAGTTGGCCTGTTTATTTTTTGAACACGTGTTACGAATTTCACTATTCGAAGAATTAGCGGTTGAGATAAAATAATTATTAAATTCACTTGCTATTTTTAATGGATCTGTAACTTTTTCACTGTCTCTGACTATCTCAGTAATGTAATTTGCCTTCCGAGTCGCGCTTGTTTCACTCTTTATTATTGACCAAGTAGCCTTACATTTATTTTTGCTTTTTAAAATATAATTTCTATTACTATTTCTTTTGGCCACATTTATACATTTTTTTAATAACTTTTCATAGGTCAGATAATTATATTTATCTTTTTTCGATTTAGAAATATAGTATTTATGTCGCAGTTTTCTTTTATAATTACAGCTTTTTCGCAGTCCTATTGTCATCCAATTATTTTTAGTCAATAAATTAAGTTTCATTTTTTTTATTGGAAAGCAAAGCTCATACAGCATGCAAAAATATTCATAAAATATATTGAATGCTATATTCAAATCACTTTCATTGAAATATTGTGTATATTGTATGCTAGGTAAATATTTACAGAACCTTGTCATATTCTCCTCAGAATAATATCTTTTAAAATAGTTTACAAACTGAAGTATTTTACTTTTATACGCCACAGTCCATGTAACAACTTGTGCGGTATTATGGTCAGATAAGAATAGGGGCAGGACAGACCCGGTTGCAGTACTAATATTGCTTATAATTAGATCTAAGCACGATTTACCTCTAGTGGGATCAGATATATGGGATTTTAAAATATATTTAATTAAGATGTCAATAAACTGTTTAATATAAGAGTCATTTTGCTTAAGAGTGTTCATGTTCAAATCTCCATCAATAAAAATATTACTCTTAGAGTACTTACTTTGGTATTTGAACAGCATAAGGTTGAGAGTGTCTAGGAATAATTGCAGATGTCTACCCTTCTTGAGGGAATTCTATAAATACAAATTATTATAATATTATCATTGTCTAGCTTAATAGCACAAAGTTCAAAGTGGTAAATCTTCCTAAATTCATCAAAATTGTCAATGTTTCTAAATGTAATACCCCTTTTGACTAATATACATGTACCACCTCTTTTTTTTTGGTCTACAATAACTAGAACCCAGTTCATAGTTTAATATATTAATACATTTTTCGGAACCTGTTTTAACAAAAGTTTCTGATAAGCAAATAATATCAGGTATCAATGACCTTTTTAAATTGTCAAGAGCTATTTCAAATAATTCTTTTTTTTTTCAAGATACCACTTATGTTCTGATGGAAGAGAGTGAAGTTACCATAATTTTTAGTGACGAAAAAACTCATCATTCTGGCCAGAAGTGGGATGATCTAATCCTACATTATCACATACACCTTTAATATCGTTCAATGAATGCATAGGTCTTTTCATTATGCAGCTTTGTAATGGAAAGTAGTAAGGTATAGTCCCCTTTTTCACCACTTCATCCGTTTTTATTAATTTATGTTGAATATTTTTGGTACTACTGTTTAATTTAGAGCTAGAAAGATACAGTTTTATTTTTGTGGGTGATAGGTATTCAGATTTATAAGCATTATAGTCTATAAAAAAGCGAACCCGTTCAGCTACATAATCTGCAAAACCATAATAACAATTATTTCCAATACATTGACTTTTTAAAACTGTACAATTTCTTAAATGACTTGTCCACAATTTAATCGTCATATTTAATTTATCAGTATTTAGATAAGGGTTATGAAATACAGGAGCAATATATATATTAGCTTTACTTAACTTGCCAATAATTAGACTAAGATTATAATGCAGCACCTGTAAATTACAGTCATTACTTCCTATGCTAAGAATCACTATATCTTCTTCCGATAGGTTATTGGCCAAACTATCACATTGCCTTAGCATTTCACAGCTTGGGGCGTTAGGCTTTATAATTGCATAGGGTTTATAGCAGCTGCTACCTTGGACACAACTCTTTAGTTTTAATAAAGATGCCGATATTCCTCGCGCTTGTACTTGATCTCCCAGAATAATAATTTTATGCACCTTGTTTTTACTGCTAGTGGAATCTATCGTCATGCGTGGTATACTAATGTGCATGGTCGGTGCTTTACAACTGTCGTGATCTATCTGTTTACAAATAGCGTGAGTATGCGTATTATGTTGACTCGATGCTCCCCTAGATGTCGCTAATTTCAATTTATTTTCACAGAACGGCGTTGTTGTAATGTTTTGATTATTTAATTGAGTTTCAGTGCTTGAAAAGTTCAGTCTTGATCCTATTAATCTTTTTTGTTGAGATTTACCATTTTTTTTTTGTGGATGTAGTTCTACAAATCTTTGTTAATTGGTCAATCCTCAGCTTGTAGTTAGTGATTAGTTTTGCCTGTTTGCCGTTCTCCTGAATCAAATTATCAATCTCACTTTCTGCTATTTGTAACTTTTCTTCTAATGAAATTAATTTCTTTCTCATGTCATTTATGTCGGCTATAACGTTCCTTATTTCGTTTCGTTCGTTATAGAATTCGGGACTAACTACGAACACCAAAGGACGTCATTCCTCTGCAAATACCAGGTGTCTACAAAGTGGATTGCAGCTGCGGTTGTTCCTACATAGGCCAAACCAAGCGGACCATCGCGGAAAGGGTCAAAGAACACATTGCAGCTGTGAAAAACCGTCAGTTTAACAAATCGGCAATAGCAGAACACCTTGATACGGGCAGTAATCACTGGATCGAACTTCACCAACCAAAAGTCCTCTCCACTGATCGCCACTATTATCCACGTATGGTGCGTGAAGCCATTGAAATTAAAAAACACAACAATTTCAATAGGGATTATGGATATAAGCTCTCCGGGATGTGGAATGCAGTGATTAATAAACTTGGACGTAAAACTGTGCAAATTAAAACTGACGTAGTGAGTGTAGTGTGTCGCCGGCCTTATCCTTCGTTGTGACAATAGCGGAGGGTAGTTTGGCAAGAAGTTACTTCATGGTTTCGATCCTCGCCTCAGTCCAACCGCGACCACGGGCGCTGCAACGTGCTCGAAACGTCGCGTCGGTGTGAAAATGTAAGTAAATGTGTTTCGCGTGAAGTCCCGAATTCTATAAGTATGACTATGTGGTACTATTATTACTACATTATAGTAATAATAACTCAATGCTTCTTTATCAGATTGTAAAGAAGTTATTGTAAGTTCAGTTGCATTCTGTCGTAGGTACAGATGTGTACCAAAATTGATTGTTTGCAACAATAATTGAAAAGAAATGCATTAATAACAATACAAAAATGCAAATCGCATACTGGTAATAATATTACAGTGAATGGTAAATCAACAATAGATGAACAAGCGGAGTCCTGGGAACTATGTCCCACGACTCCCAAAGGCAGACAAGCTTACAGACAACCACGTCTTAACAGGGTTGTTTCAATAACTGCAACCCAACTATGAGACGCTATATAAGATGGGTCTATCTTCAGGGCCCCAAATGAAAGATAAGCCACGAGCTGTCTAAAGGACTTGTAGGAAATGTCTAAGGAGCTCTATAGCGGACCACTACAAAGGGAACAATATTTGACGAAGGTTTAAATTTGTCCATACCTACCTATGGTTACATTAGTAGTAGGCATAAGTGTCTAAATTTTAGTTCACACATCTATGGTAGTAAGTAGTAGTACCTAGTTTAGAAGATAACAAAAGGAATTTAGTTTCGGAGGCCGTGTTTAAGTACCGCCATTGTACCTTACTTTAGCATTGTGCGTAAATTTACGAGTATGTTTAATCTCTACTATTATAAAATTGTAAAAAAGCGTGACGGTACATCAAGACTTTTTTTAAATTATTGTAATCGACTAATTTAGGGTTTGGGTCCAAATCTATGAGTTTTTTCTTCGTGTCTGTTTGTTTTTTTTCGGGTATGAGCAAAATTCAGAGGCTTGATCATAACTGTACTGTTAGGATATTGTAGGTATTTTAACACGCTTTTTTATTAGCTTCACTTGTAACTATGTATGTAAGAAAATCTTGGAATGTTAATTTGACCCACTTCCCGTCCTTCGTTCAGGCTGAAATTTTGCACACGCTCTGAGTTCTGATGACAATACATGATTAGCTAAAGAACGTTATTACAAATCCATTATGGCGGCCTACACAAAATGGCGGACTGGCTGTTTGAAATCCACCCCCATGATATGGGTATCGAATGAAAGGGTTTGCTGTCAGGAATACGAAAAAAATTGTCACGTGACTTAAATCCGACATGGCGGACATCCAAGATGGCGGATTGGCTATTTGAAATGCACCCCCATGATATGGACATTAAATGAAAGGGTTTGCTGAATGGGATACGAATAAAATAATCACGTGACCTAAATCCAACATGGTGGCCGTCCCATGGTGGCGGATTGGCTATTTTAAATGTAGCCCTATGATAAACGTATAAACTGAAAGTGTTTGCTGAAAATAATTCGAAATGACATTTTTTTACCAAATTATCATGTCATGGGTAGCAATCAATAAGGTTCGACGAAAGGAATACGAAGATTGGACTTTGAGTCTATGAGATCCCACTTAAGCCAAGGTAGGATACGCGCCGAGGGCTGAATGGTATGAGGGAACTCCTGGCAACACTGATGCATTGGCGGAAATGGAAAGAATGCGAGCTAACGCCGTATTAAATTTGAATGCGTAAAACTGAATTTTGTTAAGTTTGTTAATAATAAATATCTTTAAATACCGATGAATATTTTTAATTAGTAAGTAGTAAATATAGTTTGAATAATAAGAAGATTAAAAAGTATAAAATAAAAAAAAAATGGTTTATAAAAGTATAAAACACGCTTTTAGCACGCACTAATAATTACAAAATAATTCGGACATTGAGTTTGATGACTCAAGAGTTTTCCATTTGCCAAATCTTCATTAGATCGCAGGTAAACATAAAAAAAATTTGTTCGTGATGAACGATAAATACCTAATTACTTATGCGAAATGGTTATGAGTAGGTATTATTATTTATTATGAAAGAAAGCATGGAGCGTTTATGTAATCTTTACTCTTTTTGGACAAAACGCTCCACGCTTTCTTTCATAATAAATAATAGTAAATATTTCATAAAGATGATTACCTACTTATAACCATTTCGCATAAGTAATTAGGTATTTATCGTTCATCACGAAATTGCCCTTTTTAGGGTTTCGTAGCCAAATGGCAAAAACGGAACCCTTATAGATTCGTCATGTCTGTCTGTCTGTCTGTCTGTCCGTCCGTGTGTCACAGCCACTTTTCTCCGAAACTATAAGGCCTACGCTATTGAAACTTGGTAAATAGATATATTCTGTGAACCGCATTAAGATTCTTATATAAAACTAGAAAAAAAGCAGTAAATTTTGGGGGTCCCCATACTCAGAACTAAAACTCAATTTTTTTTTTTCATTCTACCCATACGTGTGGCATATCAATAGATAGGTCTTAAAAAATGCTATTGAGATTTCTGACATCATTTTTTTCTAAAGTGAATAGTTTACGCAAGAGACACTTCCAAAGTGGAAAAATGTGTGTCCACCCCCCCCCCCCCCCCTCTAACTTCTAAACTAAGAGAATGATAAATCTAGAAAGAATATATGATGTACATTGCCATAAAAACTACCAACGAAAATTGGTTTGAACGAGATAGAGCTGGTAGTTTTTATTACGTCATAATCCGCAATTTTCGGTTAGAAACGTGTTAAAACATCAATCAAAGTTACAACGCACTATAAGAACTTTTATATTATGTTACTTGCTGCTACGAAACCCTTCATGGGCGAGTCCAACTCGCACTTGGCCGGTTTATTTATGTTTACCTGCGATCTAATGAAGATTTGGCAAAGGGAAAACTCTTGAGTCATCAAACTAAATGTCCGAATTATTTTGTAATTTTTAATGCGTGCTAAAAGCGTGTTTTTTAGTTTTTTAAACTATTTTTTTTTCAACTTAATTATTGCTGTACGTTTTATCTAAATCGGTTCAGCGGAAATCATAATACAGCTTGACCTATGTGTTACTAATAACCCTATGCGTTGGATTGCTTAAGTTATTTGGTTATTCGTTATAAAAGTTAAAATCACTTTGTGAACGAAGTCGCAGGCAAAAGCTAGTAGGCAATTAATGTCTTTGTAATCATAATGTTGATGATGGTGATCGTGATGTGTTATTTTAATTTAAAAAATAAAAAATATTTTTTTCAATAAAAAATAAAACCGACTTCAAACAAATCCTGTAAAATAAAATTTACTTAGCACAAAGTAATATGTATTTTGATTTATCAGATTTTATTCAATATCATATTGAAGTCGGCGCCAAGTAAACATATAGGTTTATGTAGGTATTATTCATGGCACCAACTTCAATATCCCTACTAATATTATAAATGCGAAAGTAACTCTGTCTGTCTGTCTGTCTGTCTATCTGTCTGTCTGTCTGTCTGTCTGTCTGTTACGCTTTCACGCCTAAACGACTGGACCGATTGAGATGAAATTTGGTACAGGCATAGTTCGAGGCCCTGGGAAGGACATAGGCTACTTTTTAACCGACTGTGCAAAAGGAGGGTTATGATTTTACGATATAACGACTTTTACGCGATAACTACTTCTACGCGGTCGAAGCCGCGGGGAACAGCTAGTTATCTATATATATAAAAACAAGAACTGACTGACTGACGATCAACGCACAGCCTAAACCGCTGGGTCTAAAAGCATGAAATTTTGCACAAATGCTCCTTAAGTGGCGTAGGCGAGCAATAAGAAGGGATTTTTGAAAATTCAACTCCTAAGGGGGTAAACAAGGGTTGCAAAGTTTGTATGGGACTACGTGATTCCTTGGTCCGATCTTCTTCAAATTTGGCATAACACATCTTTAACCGAATTGATGGGAGACGTGTATTTTATTTTATTGAAATTTATCATTAAACATGTTTTAAATGGGTTAGAAAAAAAATTTGGGGGCATTTGCCTCATAGTTCATATTGATACTCCGTAGTCGGTACTTTTTAAACAATTTTTTTTTGACACATGACAGCTGAATTTTTAATTAAAAAATATTTATTTATTAATGAGACAAATGTTACAATAAAGCATAATAACTATTTACAATATGAATAAATCTAACTAAACTAAATCTAAATAGGGCCCCCGTGGCATTGTGCCCAAAAGACTGGCAGCATTCCCCCTTTGAACGGCGATGCCTATTCGTTGGGAGAAATAACTGCCAGCCCTTAGGTCACCAGTTGACTCCACAAGACGCTTCTTCAAAATTTTAAAAAAATTATGCGCATTGGGACCCCATGGACCTAGGGTCTCGACACCGACTGGAATAAAATTGTACGACGAGCCGAGACCCTTATACTTATTTATTTTTTTATATTCTGCCGCTTCCGCTGCTGCGCTGGCTTTTTCTTTTGTTCTAGGCAGATGGGACGGGGCCAAAGTGTCTACACAAGTGGCATCCCAGACTAGCACCCGACCCATCTCCCACGGAATTAAGGTCATCCCATCCGGTCTCTTGCCATCGTCCCTAAAAATGCCATTTGGCTCTAAGAGAGCGGGCACACCGACGGTGGCAAGAGCACGGCGAATGATATCGTTAAGCGCAGCGTGGCGAGAGAAGCGGCCTGCGCTCTTCAAGCAGGATAGTCCATGGTGTCCCATAGAGTCAACGGTAACACCACAGGGGCAACGGTGTGAGGCGCAGAGCGGGACGCCAAGTCTCAAGCCAACTGCCATTCTTAAAGTGTCCGGTTCAAGAAAGGTTCCGGTGTTAGCAGTTGGAAAAGCATTCAGCCAATCACCGGATTCCTTTTTGCTGAGCGCTAATAGTCTAGCACGATCTGGGCCTAAGCTGGCGTTTAAAAACGTGTCAAAAGTTAATTTTGAAATTGCGTCGTCCCAGCTCCGTTGAGAATTTGGATGAATCGGAAAATTTTGACCTGGGCAAGCCATAAGCCAAGCATCCTTGGCATCTGTACAGCCAGCCATCTCATAGTTAGTAAGACAATTGCTTAGGATTTTACCTACGAGTGGTGACGTGGCATGTACAGATGACAAAAAGGCCGGCAAAGCCACACTGGAGATTTTGCGGATCCCTAACCCACTGTATTTAATGGGAAGGGAAGCTTGAGTCCAAGATTGTTCATTAAGATGTATGTTCAAAATACGTTCTAAAGACGTTTTTATGAGGGAATCAATCGCAAATAAACAATTCTGATGTTTCCAAAAAGGACAACAACGAAGCAGATACATAGATTTAGGAACAAATAGACAAAATTTTAAAATTGTGATTGCATAATGTGAATTAATTTTGAGAAGTCGATCCACATTTGATTCAAATTTTAAAATTATTTGTGCTATTATTTCTGGAATAGCATCTTCAAAAATCGGAGACCCTAAGAGGTTAAGATTCTCTCTATTATTAATTTTGATATTTGGACATAAGAAATCAAAATTTTCTATGAGTTCGGAACGGTTGTGAGCGTTATGAATATATAATTCACACTTATCAAAATTTAGTTCCAAACCAATCAACTTAAATTTGTTTTTTATTTCCAAAAGATCTGAGAGAACAGTAACAGCATCACCTCCAAGAGTCCCATCATCTAAATACCACACGTTAAATTTTGATTTTAAATTTTGAATGATAGGGTTAATAGATAGGCTGAATATGGCTGGCCCAAGGGGATCACCCTGCTGGCAACCGACTTCAGAAGAGATTTCTTTGCATTTATACATTAATTTTGATGGTTCATGATAACAATTTAGTAAATAGTTGTAAATTTCTGGAATATTGTTTCTAATTTCTGAAAGCAGGGTGTCCCTATTAAGGGGAGTGGTTGACAAAGTTTGCGAAAAAGAGGTGCAGATAAAGACGTTCTTCTCGGTATTAGTATACGAAAAATGACAGCCAAAAGTAGATTTGAAATCTACAAGATGTGTTCCAGAAAATGGTTTCATCAGAAATTGTGTATTTATTATAAATAACTAGTAAAACATCACTGAACTAGCCCACAATGTTTTAGAAGAAGCCGTTTTATGACATGTATTTATTAATGAATGATAATAAAATTTATATCAAAGACTAAAGAAAACATAGACGTCTAACATGGTTTTCTTCAATTTTAAATTAGTATAAGTTTTAACTAATTATACCTAATAATGTATTCAAAGAATACATCACATTGCTTGCTTCCCCGCGCTCGCCCGAAAATCTAGTGCGGGGGGAGTCGTGTTGCTAGACGGACGTGTGTCGCTCTGGTCTGCAAAATATTCTCGTAAAATGTTATATTTTCATTCATGTACAGAGTAATGCGTGTAAGAGAGCCAGAGCCCGAGTTACACAATGCATACTGCATTACATGAGAATATTATGCATTTCAACTTATTTTTCGTATTGATTTATTAAATTACTTCGAAAGGTGGTCATGCTTATATTGTAAGCGGTACTTAATCATTTCAATATAATTAAATGAAGAAATATTTGTGGACATTTGCACACAACTTAAGCTATTATAACCTTGTGCTAAGGGATATAGACAACTGATGAAAATACTTATATTATAGTTATTATTAACACACTGCTTTTTTGAGACACTGCTCTCAACCTAAGCTGAAAGAATTGACTCTTTTAGCTTAGTACGTCTTGTGGGTCGCCACAAGTAGGCACCATCTACCGGCAAATTGGTTAAGGTATAAAAGTGAACAAAGTGAGTGCCCGCCGAGTTTCTTGCTAGTCTATATCTTTACATAATAATAAAACTGTTGAGGGCCGAGAGTCTGAATATGGAAGCTATTTAAAAAAAAAGAACGCGTTCTCTAATCGATATCTACTTAAGCCAAAATGAAATTTAAAATTTTCATGTCCGTCTGTATTACGAATACGTATCACGCCGAAACTACTGATTTGAATGAAAATTGATCCGAGGAAGTTCAGGAGTTAGAGACATCTCAACTTCTCTAAACCTAGAATTCAAGAGTTCCTTTGAATGTGAATGTGAGGGTAAATCTAAACCTGCGTGTTGCTTTATCATTTTTTTCATTCAAATCGATTCTGTAGTTTCTACGTGATACATTGGGATACAGACAGACAGACAGACATGAAAATTTTAAATTTCATTTTCGGATTCAGTATCGATTAGAGAACATCCTTCAATAAAAATTTTCAACAGACTCTCGACCCTCAACAGTTTTATTATAAGTATAGATAATTCAGGCCGCGCCGAGGGCGTGGACTGAATTGTTTTAGAATCTATTCTAAAATTTTCCACGGGGCTTAATCATTAAGCTCTTAACTATTACAGCTTAATGATTAAGCCCCGTTTTATTATTATGTTTTATTATTATTGAAGGATGTTCTCTAATCGATACTGAAGCCGAAAATGCAATTTAAAATTTTCATGTCCGTCTGTCTGTCTGTATCCCGAATAAGTATCACGTAGAAACTACAGAATCGATTTGAATGAAACTTGCAACAATTAAAACTTATAATCCGGGGAAGGTTCCTGGATACTTTGATTCCGATATTCAGCGAGCTTCCTTTGGGAGAGGGGATTAAAGACAATATGGTTTTTTAGTTGTAATTTCACAATGCGTGGTCCGATTCCAATTTTTTGTTCAGTGTTATAACGGTAGTACTTTAAGGATTGCTTCACAAGTTTCAGTGCTGAGGGTTTTGTAGTTCAGGAATTAGAGATATCTCAACTTTCTCAAACCCTATAATTCAAGGGTTCCTTGGAATGTGACGGTAAATCTAAACAGGCGTGTTGGCTGAATCATAAAAGAGCTTAATGATAAAGGCTGTTGTAAAATAATTCAGTCCGCGCCGAAGGCGGGGACTGAATTGTTTTAGAATAAACTTAATCTTTAAGCTCTTTTATGATAAAGCAAACAGGGCCGTTTCACACGCTGCTTGATGAGTCTGATGAAGAAGTGCCTCTCCTTTTGCAAACCTTATGTTGACGTAAACGAAGTTGCGAGGGTCAGCTAGTTTTACAATATGCTTAATCTTAAAATTCATTTATGATTAAGCAAACAGGGCAGTTTCACCCGCCGGTTGATGAGACTGATGAAGAAATACCTCATGTTTCATACACCTTAAGCGTCGTAAACGAAGTTGTGAGGGTCAGCTAGTTACATACATACATATGGTCACACCTTTATCCCCGAAGAGGTAGGCAGAGGCATATTATTATGTCCCCACGTTTCACCTTTTTAGAATTTGTCTCACGTAATAGGTGGTGAGCCGTATTGCCGTGTTGAGATAGACAGGCGCAGGTTGTGACTGCCTGCTGTTGAAATTGTTCAAGCTGCCAAAAAGGCCTTCAACTTGGCTTAACGATTGCCATTTTACGGGCAACCAGGACTAACGGCTTAACGTGCCTTCCGAAGCACGGAAACGCTTAAATAACTGTCACAAAGTGGTCACATGGATGGTCACCTATCCAAGGACTGGCCATAGTGAAAGTTGCTTACTACAGTGATCGTTTACAGAACACCAAGTCCGCAATGCCACGAGCGCTTCTTATTTATACATATCTAGCTGACCCTCGCAACTGCGTTTACGACGCTTACGTACGTACATATTTTTGTTGGTTTGTAATAATAAAATGAAATGAAATTTTGTTTCTTAAAAGGAATAAAAATTTCAAGCGGGTGGAAGACCCCTTATGTCTGTATATAAACGTTTGTTTTTTAATTTACTTTTAGCCTCTCGCTATAAATAGATTGCAGGGGGGCTTATGGCGAGACTTTGTCTGTAGTTTGTGACTCTGTTGCATTAAACTACGTCACTAGGTCATCTGTTCAAAGTTTGAACTAAAACAAAAATGACAACATCAATCGGATTAAACTTTCACAATAAATGTTTAAGATAGGGGTAGTCGGGTGAGACTTTCTTGTTTATTTGGTGAAGCCAGGAACGCATTTCCGCTACTATTTTCTTCTTCTTCCGTGGTTCTTTTACTCTGATGTCTCTGTAGTTGCGCTACTCTATGTTGGCGAGTCATATCGCCCATATGCTCAAGGTCGTTAGCCCTGGGTGTGGCCTTAACCGAATTAAAGGCATTTTTGACGTCAATTTTTAATAAAACCTCACACTCATCTTTATTAAGGTACGTGCGCAGGGCGTGAACCGCCGCTTCACACCCACCTTTGGTACCAAAACCTAATTGAGTAGGTTCAAATTGTTGTTGTAATTTAGATAAAATGTAACGGACTGAAATTTTGGATGTCAAACGTCTAAAAGTAGAACCAACTGCAATAGGACGAACTCCTCCGTCTTTTTTAGAGAGGGCAATGAGATTCGCTCCATAGATGACAGGAACAATCTCGGGGTTAATGTTACCAGTGAGCATGAGGTTTACCAATTTTGTTAAACATCCAATGAGGTGCTTACCTGCATCACCCACACAGTGAGAGGTTAGGTCCTTGAGATGTTGAGGAGAAAGACCATCAAGGCCAGCAGCTGAGCCAACTTTGAAACCATTAATAGCACTCACTGTGTCCTTTTCGTGCGAAAGCAAACACACATCGGGCGATGTAGGTGGGTCCAGGAAGTAGGCTGTATCAGGAGCTGGGGGATGTTTAGTCTGTAAAGCCAAAAGAGTGTCTGTTGTATCCGGAGATAGTACATCACTTGAAAAAAGAAGACGTGCTGCACCTTTCAAATCTCCGTCGCTAACTTTCGCTTCTACTATTTTGTTAAAATTAGAAGACTTTTTGTTATAATTTTCTGAAAATAAGGAATTCTGAAGGGGAAGTGTGGTGTTGGTACAATTATTTTTAATTTTTTGAGTGAGAGAAATGGTCTGGTCACTAACTTTGGCATGTAAAACTTTATAGGGAAATAGTGAAAGATTATGCCAATCTTCTATACAATTACTATTTAAACATTGTGTAATATTTTGTGACAAGAGTGTAGCGACGGAGATTCTGGCGCCTCGAGGAATTCGCTTTACTAGGCTGATGTTATTTTTCAAATTACTCAATATAAGATGAAAAGGGGTAGCAGAAGTATTACTAACAGATGGAACAGAAGCATGTGGTGTGAAATTATGTAAATGTAATGAAGTTGTGTTTTGGCTGAGGCATTTATGTAATTTTGAAATATGAATGTTTAGGCCTCTAACAGTTTTAAAAGATTTTAAACAAATGGAGCATGAATTAGTATAAAGTGACGTACCATCTCCGGATTGCGTCGCGCTCTGCATTTTTCTATATATTTACAAATAAACTAACAAACTAAACAGTAACTATAAAAAACACAAATAAAAACAATAATATTCATAATTTTGACGATTCTGTCAAATCTGGCGCATCGGAAGAAGTCTTCAGAGACAATTTCTTCAAAAGATCATAAATTATTTTCGGCCTGCAATGTTTTAGGGAAGCTCGACCGTCGCGTCTGCACCTTAACGGGACTTTGCACACAAAATAGTATTCCAATTCGTGAAAACACCACCATCCAAATATTAGGTATCTGTCACATTTGTAGCAAAAGAAATTTCCTTAAAATTTACTTAAAATATTGCTATTGAATTATATATAATTATGCTCTGATTTCTTTTCAGCGGATTCGTGTATAAAAATATATGAATTTGGTAGCTATTATTTTAAAATTTAATTTATTTCTTTATAAGGAGCAAATGTCGTTGTCAGCCATTTGTCAGCGTACATATCATATCATATCGTTTAAAAATTGGTCTTATTTTTGATAAACGTCAAAACATTTCAAATTGTATTATGTAAGTTTACTAAAACTGTGTATTTTATTTATGCGTATATTTATTTCAATAAGCGAAATTGCCTTCATATTATTTTGTATGGCTAGGAATTATGAAAGAATAAGTACCTACTAGATAAGGTGTACTGTACACGGTTCATCCGAATAACAAAGAGTAGGTATTCCATCTTCGTTTACTCTTATATTTTGTACAGGGATTGCCAATTAGATGAATAAAAACAATCAGAGGCATTATAGATGAACAAATTAGCAGATGAAATCTACAGTAAATGTCTGGTCACACACAATAGGAGAAACTGTATTAGCATTTTGTAAACAAAGTATTATGTATTAGCACAAAAACAGTAAGAGGACAAAGCCTGCAGCCTCTTTTTTTTTGTTTAACGTGAGGGAAAATCCTCATGAATATGACTGCCTCTGTGGCGCAGTCGGTAGTGATACCGCCTGCGGCGCTGGAGGTCGTGGGTTCGATTCCCACCGGAGACAAATATTTGTGTGACCCATAAATGTTTGTCTCAAGTGTCTGGGTGTTTCTATGTATAATATGTATGTATTTAAAAAGTATATAAGTATTAATATCCGTGGTCTGATACCCATAACACAAGCAGGTTATTCCTAGCTTACTTTGGGATCAGATAGCGTCGTGTGAAATGTCCGTGAATATTATTATTTTATGAATGTTATGCCGGACTCCTACCGGCTAAAAAACCTCACGTAACGCGTAACAGCCTATGGTTGGGAGCCCCGGGTAAGCCCTCCGAAGGATGTCCCAGGACTCCCAAGAGACCCAACGGCCGCCACTGCGGCCTCGCCCAGGGGGTGGTTCAGGTGCTATCCCGCGTCTTTGGGGGGTTTCGGGTGTGATCCCGCTTCTAAGGGGGCGTGCGTGAGTTCTCACGTCACGCTGCCGTCATGGGCCCTACTTCTGTTAGGACGGTGAGCCACCCTCTCACCGTCCTCAGGCCCCCGGTCATGGAGGCCGATAGTCCTCGGCGAAGAGCCTGCAGCCTCTTGAATTAGGAATGGGACGATCGGAAACTGATTAAATATTATTTTTGTGACTTCCTGTTCGTCCCCTTCGGGGGATAAAGTCGAGGGGACGAACGGGAATACACTAGACATCATCTATTTTTACAAATACCGATATAGATTTACTTCGCTCAAAGTAACACGTATTTTGATTTAGTTATTCAAAATTATATCTATACATATAAAAACAGAAAACTGCGGATGGAAACGGCCGAATAAGTACTGATTTTCTAAAGCGGCCACCGCGATTCGGTCTACCCGACAGATGGACCGAGGACGAAGTGGTCGCAGACTGGATGCTGAAGACGCAGAACGCAAATTAGAAGAGGCCTACTTCCAGGAGCGTACATGCTGATTTGATAGAGTTATATAAAAACAAAAACTGACTAACTGATCGATCTAGAACCTTGAAGTTAAAAATGGCGTAGGTGCGCATGAAGAAACGATTTTTAGAGTTCATACTCCGAAAATCCTACATACTACCCGTTCGCTCTAACTTTGCCGCTGGTAGAGGCGTATACCTGAATTGTTAACTAGACGAAGTAAATTGACAGTAGCTAATGTCACTTCGTCATAGAAAATACGCAACATTGTATGAAGAAGTGACATTAGTTGCTGTCAATTTACTTCGTCTAATTAAAAATTCGACTTTAGTATAGTATGGAGCCGAGCGGCAAAGTTAGAGCGAACGAGCAGTACATGCTATACGACTCCTACCGACCAAAAGCCACAAGTATCCTTTTTTTTTATACTACTTAGGTGGCAGACAAGCGTACGGCCCACCGGAAGGTTCGTAACCATAGCCTATAGACGTTTGCAACACCAGAGGCGCTACACACGCGCTGCCGACCCTGGCGCAGGTTGTGACGACCCACAGTTGAAATTTTTCAAGCCGCCCGTAAGGCCTTCAACTTGGCTTAACGACTGTCATTTTACTGACAACCGGGACCAACGGCTTATCGTGCCTTCCGAAGCACGGAAACGCTCGTAAATAAATGTCACAAAGTGGTCCACGTGGTGGTCACCCATCCATATCCGGCCATAGTAAATGTTGCTTACTGCAGTGATCGTTTACAGAACACTGAGTCCGCGGGGCCACGAGCGCTTCATCCTACCTAATAGCCTACGATTGGGAGCCCCAGATAAGTCCTCGGAAGAATACCCCTGGACACCCAATAGACCTTCGGCTACCATTGCGGCCTGGGTGTTATTCCGCTTCTTCGGGGCGTGCGTGAATGCCTCACGTCAGTCTGGGTTCGTACCCTATTCACGAGACTTCGCTGTCCGTCTATCTGTACGTCATGAGGCTGTATCTCAGGAACCATGATAGCTAGAGAGCTGCAAAATTCAGATGATATATTTCTACCATGCGATAAGAATACTCGCGACGGGGAATCTTCCTATTTCTCTTTCTCTCTTACGCAAACGAAGTTGCGCGGGTCAGCTAGTATTGTATAAAATCTAATAAATCAAAATACATATTACTTTGTGCCAAGTAAATTTTATTTTACAGGATTTGTTTCACATTTTATTCAATATCATATTGAAGTCGGCGCCAAGTAAACCCATAGGTTTAGGTAGGTATTATTAATGGCACAAACTTCAATATTATATTGAATAAAATCTGAAAAAATGAAAAACATACTTTGTGCTAAGTAAATTTTATTTTCCAGGATTTGTTTGAAGTCGGTTCTATTTTTATTATTTTTTTTTCAATATTTTAGGTGATTGGTGAAGCGAAAAATATATCTATTTAGGCGTAAAGTTCCCATCAATACAAATCAATCAAGCCCATACACATTGTAACTGCTGTACATCGTTAAGGAATTCCCTTGACTGTCTCTCGGTTCCATCATCAGATCTACTCCAGACTTTCATTAAATTGTAGTATACATTAAAGCACTTGATCAAAAAGTTAACAAACGCACTAGTTGTCCCTATAATTTTCGGTGGTTGCCCTCGATATCTCCTGGATCCCATCATCAGATCCTGACCTGGTGAAAATGGGACCACCTCAGAAGTAAACCCTATTGATCAAAAGAAAAGAAATTGAAATCCGTCCATAATTGACGGAAATATCGGTTAACGTACATAAAAAAACATAGGTACAGACGAATTGAGAACCTCGTCCTTTTTTTGAAGTCGGTTAAAAAACATCATTTAATTAGTCACAAAGCCCGATCGTTTGTCTAATTACCTAGGTATGTGAAATGCGTGTAAGAGTGCGTGTCTAATTAGGTTGTTCCCACTGTTTTTTAGGCGTTGTAGTTTCATTGTTATATTAACATGCCTTTCATCCCCGAAGTGGTAGGCAGAGGCATATCATATACCCACAGTTCCCCTTTTTAGTAATCCCACGCAATAGGTGGTGAGCCGTATTGTCGTGTTGATATGGACAGGCGCAGGTTGTGCTGCTGTTGACATATTTCACGCGCTCTTATTATAAAAAAAAACTTACTTACTTTTAGTTTAATTCTTCAATCAAATTAATATAACTCAGTATCGCAGTTCACTGCGGAATATAGGTCTCCCAGTTTTCGCCAAACACATGAGTGACATCATTTTAGGAGGGTGATTGACCTTTCTATACCGCGCTGGCGAGACGCGTTGCTAGTTGCTACTTGCTACTATATTTACTCATTCCTTACAAAAAATTATCAGATATTGTATGTACAGTACAATAATTCATTTACAAAGTTAATCAGTACAGTTGTATTTCTTATTACGTGTTGCGAGTTGTGAGTTTATATTGAAAAAAAAAATGAAATTGAAAAAAAAAATCATGTTTGTGTTCTGAAGAATAGTAACTAGATGCTTACGAGTCATTATATCTACTTGAAAGTACTACAACAATAATTACTAGGGAGTAGGAAAATTCAGATGTGCCGCTACAAATAAATAAAGAAAAAGAAAAACCACAAGCCTAATTTGCGTCATAAAATTACTCAGCATTTGTCACTGCCGATTATATCGAACATGCAATGGTTCCTTCGGGGGGCGGTTGATTGACCAGATGATTTTCGACTAGCAGTACGGGACTCCTTTCATACAACTATCGACTATTCTTACGATAACACAATTTAACTGCAACTGCTACCTTTCGTGAGCTGCACTTAATAACTAAAGTAGGTAATAAAATAAAATAATACTTCTGACACCGGCCAAGGTTGACGCGATAAGGAAATACGAGATTCAAGACATTCTCTTCGAATGATTATAAAAAAAAGATAACTATAATGAATACCAAATTTAAGTAATTATTATTTACCTATCTAATCTTTGAATACAATTTATTTTTGTGCATAGAATTCTTTACCTTCCTAGTTATTTTATAAATACAAATTTATTGTTATATATCTGGTATAGATATAGTTCGAGGGCCTGGCTGGCTACTTTTTAACCGACTATGCAAAGGGAGGGTGATGATTTTACATGATAACGACTTCTACGCCGTCGAAGTCGCGGGGAACAACTAGTATAGTATAAGTACGGCGTTCACTTGTAAATAACAATAAGTAGGTAAGTATCAGTAATATAACACAGAACACAAATCCCAGACAATTTCATCTGCAAGTGATTACTGCTGACTAACAAACCAGTGTAAGGAGAAAAAACGGAAAACTCAAAATAAAACCCTGTACGTACCAATCCGTCAGGTCATTGTGGCACATTAAGGCCAATGACTATCCCAATATAGGAAATTGGGCGAGGACTACAAAGAGTTGGCAAACAATGATCTCGATATTTTAAAGAAAATACTGAAAATATAAAGAGATAAAAAACAAATGTTACGTCATTTTAAATGGAGTTTGAAACAAGTTATCATACTGGTCGTGTTTTCAAACCGGAATCGACTGTTCTTAGATGGTTGAATTCTCAACTAGATACACATACCTACATAAGTATAATACATACATACGTCTCAGTTACGTCTAAATATCTTCTGTGACAGTCGTAGTTTTTTCGTGGGTTTAACGCATCATCACCAGACCATAGCAAATAGGTATATTATAATATTTTATGAGACATTCACTCTCTGATACCAACAAAAATGTACTACAAAGTTAATGAATGGAAAGCACACATACCGAAGGGCAGCTTGTGCGAACTGAAGGCGTGGCCACACATTGGTCGAGATTCATGTTCATCAGACTTTGTAAGTTAGTGGCTTCTCGATCAGCTGGCTTTGTACTTAATCTAGCAGAGGAATATTGTGCTACCCCCAGGGCTGCAACAAATCTCAACTGTGGCTTATCATAGGTGTTAACCTCTGATTCCCATCGTTATACAATTTTTAATAAGTATAAAATTATTGCATTCGATGTCATTGTAAAAAAATATAAGTTTTTTTTTTTACTACTTAGGTGGCAGACAAGCGGCCCACCGGAAGGTTGGTAACCGTAGCCTATAGACGTTTGCAACACCAGAGGCGCTACACACGCGCTGCCGACCCGGGCGCAGGTTGTGACGACCCACAGTTGAAATTTTTCAAGCCGCCCATAAGGCCTTCAACTTGGCTTAACGATTGTCATTATACTGACAACCGGGACCAACGGCTTATCGTGCCTTCCGAAGCACGGAAACGCTCGTAAATAAATGTCACAAAGTGGTCCACGTGGTGGTCACCCATCCATATCCGGCCATGGTAAATGTTGCTTACTGCAGTGATCGTTTACAGAACACTGAGTCCGCGGGGCTACGAGCGCTTCAAAAAGTAACGTAAGTATGTAAATGTCACCGCAAAATCTATATTTATAAAGAAACGGGTTGACTGACTCATCGACGTTCAGACCAAATAACTGAATAAAGAAAAATTAAATTTGAACAGTCGTTTTTTTGTGACGTAAATACACTAATGCCATGTCCATTTGTAACATTTTTACGGCACATTTCTTCATTACATTATCAGACTCGCGTGTTGGTGCCGTTGAAAACCGCAGGTACGCGTTACATGTTCGACACAATGACATTGTCTAGGCTGGCTATATTATATTCCCGTATTCCTAGTAAAATAACCATTACCATTACCACCTACCCCGCAAGGGATTTGGCGTGAAGATGGTAATGGTACTGGTTGTTTTACTTTGTTAAAACTGATCGAACTTAGGTTCTAGAGTAAAACCAAGACAGTGTATTGAAAGATACATTGTCTTGGCTTTATAGAACTACTAGCGGACGTCACGCTTTTCACCCGCGTTGCTGCCGTTCCCATGGAAATACAGTAAAACAAGTTTTGTTATATTTTTGATTTATTACATTATTAATAATGTAAAAAAATATTTGGTTGGCAAGGATCATTGATAATATCTCATTTAATAGTTTTTTTTTTAATTTAAACTCATAAACAAAGCCAAGAATTACGAAAAATGGTAAAAAACTTTGAGCGCCATTATCCCAAAATGACTATATTGAAAATACAGTGTTTTGGATTTTCACGACAGCTGTACGGTTCGTTGATAATTATTGTACAAATGTGGACGCATTAAAGAAAAGAAGGGTGTTTACGATATTTATCTCTTCATGAACTGTAACGAAGTGGCAAACTTGATATTTCTTAATTATGCATTTGGTATAGGTAATCATAATAATTATACCTACTAAATGCATTAATAAAATTCCGTTGTTTTTATTTTTGACTGTTTTGCGGCGTGTTTGTTTATAAACCATTTTTTTAACAGCATCCTTTTTAATTTAACCCATACAAATAACGTGATATTTTAGCCGAGTTTTAGAATGGAACTGATGATATTGCTGTAATATTTGTACATAATTTGTTGTCGTATGGTATTCATAAGACTAAATCCCATTACGATTACGTAATTACTATTATTGTTATTACGTTATTATTTTTCTATTTATTATTATTGTACGCCAATTTCCTACAAATGTCTTAATCTCAGTTTGACTTAATCTCAAAATTTAACATTTTAAGATTCAACATTTTGCGAATTCAACATTGCGGGTTCAACATTTTGCAAATTCAGCATTGTGGTCTTGAAGAAAAATATTATTACCCATACCCATTGTATGGGTTATCCTGTAATAGGATACCCAACTCCATCAACTTAAATAGTTGCTGACTGGTTTGTTTTTATTTAAACTTGTTTATTGCTTCTTTATTTTCATCATAATGATAAACTTATTTTTATGAACATATTAGGTCTTTATCTTTTGATAAAAGATTAAAATTGCGATTTTAGTACTTATAGATTTTAAAGAGTTTTTAGTTACAGATAATTTCTTAAAGGACATTGATAAACTGATAATGCAATGTCAAAAATGCTTTGATTGTGATTTGTGAGTGAACAGAAACAAAGAAGACAAATTTCTAAGAACGATATTTTAGAGCACCAAGAGAATATACGGCCGACTTCAAAAAAAGCAACACCAAACATCAATAAATACGTAGATATTTTGTTGTAAATGAAAAGTGTGTAAGGATAACGTCCCTATGCGAGAAGTTGCCAAAGGGTCATGATTTAGAATTCCAATCGTAAAGTATTTTAATGCTAAAATGTGCTTTAAAGTAAATTTTAGAGCATGTCCTTGACTAAAGACCAGATGAGGGCGATGACCATAATATTTATTCAACTGATAATCGTATTAGTGATGGGCAGAAAATGCCACAAACTGTGGCTTGAAAGATGGTCACAGACGATTAGGTACCCGAATCTTGGCGTAATCACAAAGTATTTATACGTCAATCATTGCAAAGATCAGTTTCTTTGAACCAGGTTATTTCTTAATAGTAACATTGTAATCTAAATGTTGCTAATAAGTACATTCGAGAGATTTTCTCTTTTAAATAGGTTAACTACGAAAAACAATATTGCAATCTAGATGTCATTTTTAGCAATTTCCGCGAGGGTTACTTCAATATTTTTATAATTCCAAACTTGCTATTCCAAATAGAATGTCACATGATCCCATTATTAGGAGACTGAGAAAAAAGTTTGACATAAAAAGCACTAGATTATTAAACTGGTATATTGTGTTAAATAAAACTGGAAAACCGGTTCGTGGTATCTAAATTCTACTATTTAGGTAAAGCATTCTTTTACATTTTATCTTATCCTTAAGCAGACACACAACATTTATTAAGCGAGCACTGTAATTATATTGTAGGTACTAATAAAGAGTACTATCGTAAGTATAGCCCGTTCGCTCTAAGTTTACCGCTGGCATAGACGCAGGTGTAGAGGCGTAGTATGAGAGGCGATTGGCAAACTTAGAGCGAACGGATAGTAGATAGGTACTTTACTGCAAGTTAGCATCGGTTGGTTTAAAACATTTCCTCAAAGTATTTTGGAATTAGCTGCCATATTATACTGAAATGTTCATTTATGTACTTAAATAAATAAAATAAATTATCAAAGCGCCTTGGCCTGTTGACCCCTATGTCCTCATGCAACTCTACCAGAAGCCCTGCTCCCTTTGTAAGAAAAAAAGATATGCATATAAAAATAATTAAAATAAGATTATTAATATTAATATAACTCAACATGGTAATAGGGTGTGTGTGTACAACCTCTAGTTTTGCCAGCAAGAAATGTGATTGATCATGTGGGTCGTACGGTATGCGTGTATTTCAGTTCAGTAGGGGAACTGGGAGCATTGCGGGCACCTTAAAATCGTGAAAAAATGAAAAAGTATAAAAGATATCTAAGGATAGTGTGGGTAGTTATTGAAAATTGTGGTAGGTAGACATAAAATTAAGAATTTTCCAGCGATTTATGTTAAATACCTAAGTATATACGTACCTAAATAGTTGTATCAAAAGTAAACCGAAATCGTTACCGGATGAACTTGAACTTGACACAGTTAAAGTTCATATGGAGATGAAGTGCGTACAGCTATTTTTGAATTTACTGTTGAATTTCGACGGTCTCTTGTATATGTCTACCTCATGTATTTTTCTTATTAAGTCTGTAGTTTGATAGGTACCAGGTATAAGTAAATAATCGTAAGAACATAATGAAGTATCAAATACTTTTTAAGATTTATCTTACATTAAAATGTGAGTGAAGATAAGGGTGTTAGAACAATAGGCAATATCGTTTTATGTATAAAACACAAACTATCTCCTATTGTGTAAAGTCGATCATCACATCGCCGATATCAATGTAAAAGAGAAAATATCGAAATTTATCACCTTATTACAATATAATACAAAAAAAAACATACCCAATTGTTCTTTTAGTTACACTAAAAACTTTCACTATTTTAAACTCGCGTTGTTTGTAAACAAAGTTTTGATGACGACAACACGCGTACACAGATCGCTGCGCCGGAGTGGATTGTGCTGTGTGAGACACGCCTGCACACGCTGCCTTGACAGACTTGTCTAAATATAAAACGCATTCTACTATGTAGAACTTGAGCTCGAGTTCACAGATAACAATATAATTGACGCCATTTAAGTTATTTATATAGCTATTAATATTTATAAGCAGTTATTTGTAATAAATAGGCCTACAGTCATAGGAGTCGTCAAGTTGATTCGCCTATGAGTCATTTCTAAATCATTGTTTGTGTTTCTACCGGTAGCGGTTTCAAGGATATTTATGTTTATATCGTACTATTCGTACTGGCTGACCGGCCGGCTTTGTTGTACAATGTGAATAATTACTCCAACAAGCGAAGTTGACAATTCAACTGTTACGAAAAATCTCTTTTTGGATCGAGTTTTTTTTTTGTCCTGAACTAAATTTACGAAAAATTGTTTGTTAAATTAAAAAAAAATTGAAAAACGAAACACTAAAATGCGCTAAAAATGTAAATGTAGGTACTTATTTAGGAAGTTGTAGGAATAAAAAGAATTAACTTAATTAATTAAAGCCTCTAGAACGCAATTTTTAAATTAACAAATCAAATATTAACTTGAGGAAAGCAAATACTTATATGCGACGTGGGCCTACTGAACATTGATAAAACTTAATAGAAATTTTATCTCCCCTTCCTTTTTTTGCATGGGAACTTATTCCCGGGATAAATGTGTTATTCCAGACTATTATCTATCCCTATAGCCGTTACAGCGTAAAAGAGTAACATGTACAGATATGTAGCGTGATAATAATATAGCCTATTTGAAGACCCTATCCCTAGGTAATATTTGTGCAAAATTTGAATCAAATCTGTTGAGTACTTTTCGAGATCCTTCCGGACAAAGCAAAGCAAACAGAAAAACCGACAAACAAACAAAAAAAATTCTGACTATATTTTCGGCTTCGGTATCTTATGTTGAACACCCACCGAGTATTTTTTTTTAATATTTCCAATGTACAGTTTTGACTTTTCTATCATTTTATTATATGTATAGATATAGATTATTTTGATAGTTATCAAATTGTAATAAACTAATACTTTCCCAGTTAAGTTAATATTTTTTTAGCCTTTGTTAAAACCTTGGGTACCTACATACCTACCTAGGATTGAAAAGTTTTGGCAAAGTTGTAGAATTTTCTCAAGTTTCTGAGCTAGATTGCTGATAGCCTGACAGATGGTTTTCTAACTAAGACATTTACTATAAAATAAGCTGATCCTCTCCCCTAAATTCAGTTTGAGTAGTTATGAAATTATTTATATGATTCGGGGAATATAAACGACATGCTGCGTTGGATTTGAATGTAATTTTACAGTTATTATTAATTTATTCAGTTACGATAATTTTACATTTATTATTCTTCGTTGTTTAAATTATTATGCAACTACCGGGTTGTCTTCTTGCATAATCCAAGGTCAAATCACTTAATCTAATTGCTAGATCAGTTTTAATGGGCCAAGTAAACGGTTAAGGAAGGAATGCCTTGAAAAAAAAACGCAACATTGTAAACATCGGAAAATTTTCGGACTCATTAAGATAATGCGCAATTGAATCAAAACATAGGTACATTTCACGTGACAATAAGATAGATATTAACTGGTAGATACATTTTATTTTTGTATGAATATAGTGCTAAAAACGCACCAGTCTGCGATCGCGTATTTTATAAGTTACTTACATAATTCTTCAATTATATTTATACTTTATCGTCATACTAATATATGTATACTTACCTATTCGCGGAACCTACACGGGCTACGTCTTTCATCTCCAAAAGCACACAGTGCTCTCTGGTAGATTCTTGAGAAGCTGATTATTTATGGTCACCTGTTCTGGTCAACCGTCCCTGTCGTTTGCTAATCTACTCTCCAGTATGTATGTGATACAGAATCTATAGCTGCTAAATAGCCCAGTAAGATTTGCATTTGCAAGCAAATAAGCTTACTGCTCGTTCGCTTTAACTTTGCCGTTTGGCTCCATACTAAAGTCGAATTTTTAATTAGACGAAGTAAATTGACAGCAACTAATGTCACTTCTTCATACAATGTTGCTTATTTTCTATGACGAAGTGACATTAGCTACTGTCAATTTACTTCGTCTAATTAACAATTCGGGTATACGCCTCTACGCCAGCGGCAAAGTTAGAGCGAACGGGTAGTAAGTAGCAATTTTCCCTCGGGATTCGTTGGGGGAGATCACTGGCAGTCTAAAGTTAGGTGAGGTACTACCGTACTACCAAAGAAACTTCCTGATATCTAGGGTACTATCTACTGTACTATGTGGGTACTGGGTGATGTATTACTTATTGATATGTAGATATTGGCTAGTCAAAGAAATTTCACAACCTGCGCCTGTCTATTTCAACACGGCAGTTTTATAAGAGAAGTGGTTTTCTTTGGGGTTGATAAAATTTTGCTATTTTTGGTTGTGAGATTTTGCTTCAAAGTCATAGCAGCTTAATGGGTTAAGTTTAAAGTTAAATATTAGCCCCTCTCCATAAAATAGAGTGCAGAGGGGCTTATGTCGAGACTTTGTCTGTAGTCTGTGACTCTGTTGCATTTTACTACGGCACTAGATCACGTGGATCATCTGTTCAAAGTTTGAAATAAAACAAAAATAACAACGTCAATCGGATTGAACTTTCACAATAAACGTGTTAGAGAGGGGCTTCGGGCAGTCTGGTGAGAATGAGAACGATCTCACGGCTTTCTTGTCTTTGATCATAAATCAATGCAGTTCTTAAGCGATTGAATTTTGTGAATACTTTATTAATGTCTTTGGTATTTTATTACACTAATCAAATGTCAGCAAGACAGGTTGTAGTTATTTTTTTCTTCTGTGATTTGGTCTGAAGATACCATGGAAATAAATAATTAATATTTATTACACCCGTGAAATATATTCAGTCGTAGATATTAAAATCTATTAGGTACCTACCTACCTAAATGCACAAAGTAATTATTTAGTAACGGGTATTAATTTTAATAGTGTAATCGAAATATTAAAATAAATGTATTGAGTTATTTGTGACGATTTTGTTGAAAAACATATTTATCGTGTAATTATCATGCTTTATCAATATTTTATATGAATGCTTTTCTTATGGCAAATGGAGTTAGTACATAATATACAGTTACTACATAAAAAAAAATCTTCTGCACCAATACATCGAGATATTTTCAGTGAGTACTTGTTAATTAATGTTAAACATATATACAATTTTAAATCTAACCAGAAATTCCTGAGTTTCCAGTGTTCAAACAAACAAACAAACTCTTCAGCTTTATAATCCATCGCCCGCGTATAATTTGTTCCCGTTCCCGCTTCCCGTAGGAGCTTATTTCCGGGATAAAAGTATTCCAGACTATAATGTATTCCTGTACCAAATTTCAGCCAGATCCGTTCAGCCGTTCGAGCGTGAAAGAGTAACGAAAATCCACAAATCTACACTCACAAACTTCTGCATTTATAATAATTAGTAAGATAGTAAGATGGGGCAGTGTTAGTATCTAGATTAAACTGACACTGCCCCTGCTTTGTCCATCAAAATTTTGAAGCATCGTAGATCTTACTTTATCTTCTACCGACTAATACCACACATTGCCCTGACATTTCCCTACGACTGGGATTCCCGGGTACGCCCATGGAAAGATAGCCCCAGAACTTCCGATTCTATTCTTTCCTCATGTTAGTAATGTTATTTTTTTATGTTTACAGTGCAACTTGGATACGAAAATGCCATCTGTCACCGCTCATGTGGTGTACGCCGTAACGTGCCTTCTATTGAGTATATCTATATTGCTTTTATTATTAATGGGTTTAGGTACGTATCTAAATTTTTAGAAGGTCCATTCTAATACCGAGTGTTTGTTGTTTAGAAGGAGTTAGCTTCCCCTAACGACTGAACAGATTTGGACAAATTTTCCATTTTTATTTAATTCGTGCCCAATTTTATCTTCAAATAATTCATGAGATCGTGAGAGAAAAACAATTGGAACACAGCAGGTGGTGCTGCTATCGGATTCATACAGAACTTTGTCTACCGGGTTCGTTATCTAAGTTTAGATGACACATAGGTACTCAGCTTATAAGTAGACAAAATTATATTAACCCCTCCCACCTTTTGTGATACACATAAGCACATAAGCAAATTGGCGCGACGCGATTCCGTTCTTCATTTGATCATAACAGCCGTCAACAGAGACTGTCGTCATTGGTCGTTGATATTTATTATTTGTTTATTTTTTTCTAATTATTTATTTTTTGAAACATGTAAATAGTAAGATAAACTTATTCTGAAGCCGAAAAGGTATAATTTATACTATGTTACTGTCATTACATTCTGAAATTCTTCGTTTTTTCGAAAGCCCTCTCAAAAATAAAAAGAAATCTCATAAAGACGCCGACGCGTAGAGCATTTTTGCAAATCGAGACCTGGCGCGTGAGGGGTTAAGTAGACTTATCTACTTGTCTTATATTATTAGGTAACCTTTTTTTTACGTGAGGGAAAATTCATCATGGATGCTATGCCGGACTCCTACCGACTGAAACCTCACGTAACGCTAAACAGCCTACGGTTGGGAGCCCCGTGTAAGCCCTCGGAAGGATGTCCCAGGGCTCCCAACAGACCTACGGCTACCACTGCGGCCTCGTCTAGGGGGTGCTTCGAGTGCTATCCCGCGTATTTGGGGAGGGTTTCGGGTGTGATCCCGCTTCTAAAGAGGGGCGTGCGTGAATCTCTCACGTCACGCTGCTCTACGCCACGCTGCTATTATAATATGCCTAGACTTAATTTATTCTCTAGAATAATAACCTTGTATGTTGTGTGTTTACCGTATAAATGATAGGTATACGGTATACCTAATCCAATTTAATATACCTAGATACACAGAGACATTGGCAAATGTATGAGTAACGTATTACCAAATATATTAAAATAGTATTACTTACATACAGATAGGCAACTCCCTGCTCCCTACTGAGCAAGTTTCCCCCCATCCCCGCCACAGCTATCATTAAGGTTGGAGGGTATTTTGAGGGAACGTTTGCTTAACCTTAGTGGTCACACATAGGTACATTCAAGCTCAGTACAAACATAACGTGTTTTTCAGTGTAGGAGACAGAAATGAAAACGGATCATTTGTATGGAGTTTCCACCCTGTGATATTACTAAGTGATTTTACTTATGAATAGCCGACTAGGCGGTAGTCGCTTTTTAATGAAAATTCACACAACTTTGGAACGTAATTTTAAAGCTTTTTCTAGGGAAATAATTTCACCTTATCCTTTACACAGTTACACAATTTCCTGATGGACACTTTTCTTGTTTTCAACACAGAGCTGTCACTTGATTACCAACCAGATACCATTACCTAAACAAAAATCTGAACAAACAAAACAACTTTATACTTACAAGGAAAACCAACTCACAAATACAAAATTTTACAAGTTGTGCGTCATAAAAACTCGCCATGGAAAGTACATAATAGAATACCTACTGCTCTTTTTTTAATAACCCTATTTTAAATTTCTACATTTTGATATAAAACTAACGGATGTCACGCGGTTTCTACAGCATAGTTCACGTTCCCGTGGGTATACCTACGGGAATAAAATATATATAAGCCTATGTCACTTGCGGATAGTGTAGCTTCCCAAAGGTGAAAGAATTTCGGTTCAGAAGTTACGGAGCGTATTCAATGCAAACATACAAACAAACAAACAAAGAATCAAATTTTTCCGCTTTATAATATTAGTAAAAGTAAAAAACCGCCTATAGTAGGTAGATATACAAGTAGCTATGTGCTTATCTAATCACACAAGTCCCTACAAAAATCATTCCCTCACCTTTTGGTCATGTTATATTTTTTCTATAGATACCTACTAATAACATTATAAAGAAAAAATTGAATGTATGTATGTAAACAAACATTAAAAATTTGTTTGCTTGCATTGAATAGCCACCGATACTACTAAACCATTTTATATTATCTACTTACTAATATTGTAAAGAAGTAAAGTTTGTGTGTTTGTTAAATTGTAAGTGGTAATCTCGAGATCTACTGAACCGTATTTAAAAATTTTTTCACCAATAGAGCTACGTTATTGTGGAGTGTCATAGGCTAAATAGCATCACGCTACAACGAATAGGAGAGGAGCAGTAATTGTAAATGTTTTAAAAAACGGGGGAATAGCTATTCCTTTTGAGAGCTTTGTTGCGTGTGCTGCGTAAATATTTATAGTTTTGTAAAAAATATGTAGGTACTACAAAATTGATGTGCGTGTGAACTGAGGGACCAGACTGGGAATTCGGAAAATAAATTACCAAGGATTTAGTAGTAGATTAGAAACAATTGTAGAACGAATCTTGGAATTTGTAAAAAAATGTATCAAAAACTACAGCCTTTTATATGTGGTCCCTCAGTTCTCACAGACTATTTAGCCAGATCTCGGAAATTATCCTTAAAATGAAGGTAATGTGATTACACACATTTAGTATAGAATGAGTAAGGTTCATTTACTAAATAACAGGTCCCAAAGCATTAAAGAAAAAACAAAAACAACGTCCAAACTGTGGTCCCTCAGTCCACACTAATAATATATATATTTCAGTGAAAATTACTGAATCAAATCCCCAAATTTTCCAGCTATGGTTAGAGTGAAAGACTTTAAACATTTTCTAAAAAAGAAATGGAGCAAAATATTGGCGCAATTTCAAGATAATGAGTATTAAAACTGGTCCCTCAATCCACACGTCCATTATCATATTGCGTGTGCTAACTGTTTGACCAAAGGAATATCAAAAACTCAAGTGGGTGTACCTTTTAGTAAAAAGTTTCTACTAAATAATCGAAAACTTAAATTGTTTATTAATTACCTTTAAGCTGAGATAATCATTCATTATTAACCCTAAGAAAATACACCGAGTAGTGTGACCACAAAATGAAACAAAATGTATACAGTTTTCAATGTCTTTTATGATACTTCGTATAATTATAGCATTAGACAGAACTAAATAAAGGTTGCATGGTACATTTTTTAATATACCACTTAAATAATAATAACTTATACCTTTATTAAGTTATAAACTACTTAAACCTGCAGTACAAAAGTTTTTATCATCGTCGCCTACTAGTGTAGTAGAAAGGAAACAGCTCTTTAGCAGAGCTAGATTATTATACGACGAGAGACGACACTTTCTGTTGGGCTAGGGTGAAAACGCCGTATTTTCAGCAAGCCATTTTCTGGCTTCACCCTTTAAAAGAATATCTTTTTTAACCCCCGAAGAAAAACGAGGGGTGTTATAAGTTCGACCTGTGTATCTGTGTGTGTCTATCTGTGGCATCGTAGCGGCCCAACGGATGGGCCGATTTTGATGCGGTTTTTTAATTCGAAATTTAATTTGTCGGGGATGGTTCTTAACTGTAAATTTGAAAATCATTAGCTAAAATCCTGAGTGATGAAGGGATTTTACTAAAATTGACAGGTTTTATCTATTGGAAATGTGTTATACTGGTACTTGGTAGTATTATGGGTATCAGACCACAGATATTATACTTTTAAATACATACTATACTTATACATAAACTACTTTTAAATACAATAGGTACCTACATACTTATAATACATACAAACACCCAGACTCTAAAGACAAACATTTATGGATAACACAAATTTTTGTGCAGTGGCCTGTAAGAGGATGTTGCAACAAGAATTGAAAAGAATATGCTAAGGTGGTTTTGCATTTAGAACGAATGAGTACTGAGCGACTGACACACCAAGTATGGAAGGCGCATGTAAGTGGACAGGCAAGCCGAGGTCAACCTCGCAGAACATACACCAATCAAATTAGTGGTGTTACAAAAAGGGCAGGTCAAAAGTACTCGAAACCAAAGGGCTTGCATGAAAGTTTTAATGAATGTAGAGGAAGCTTGAGCTTGATATGTAAGGACAGAAGCAAATGGCAGGCTGTTGTCTCCGCCTACATCGGAGGCAAAAAGGCGTAAGTATATGTACGTATGTATGTACAAATTTTTGTTTCCAGTGGGAATCGAAACCGACCTCTAGGCCAATAAGGCCGTAGTTTAGACTTATTGGAGCACTCTCGGGATCAGATTTTTTAAAATTTTCGAATTAACAGTTTTTCATGTTACAAGATCATATTGTCCAATTTCTTGATTATTAAATAAAACTGATTCATTCATTTCATTACACTCTCAAATAAACTATAATTTTACAAATTAGCGCAATTTCATGACTTTTTCACTTTTTGCCTATTCTCGGTCTCGGTCGAGATTTCATTTTATTCTCGGTCTCGGTCTCGGTCTCGGCCGAGAACGAAATACCTGTCTCGGTCGAGCCTAAAAATGTACCATGCAACCTTTATTTAGTTCTGTCTAATGCTATATTATACGAAGTATCATAAAAGACATTGAAAACTGTATACATTTTGTTTCATTTTGTGGTCACACTACTCGGTGTATTTTCTTAGGGTTAATAATGAATGATTATCTCAGCTTAAAGGTAATTAATAAACAATTTAAGTTTTCCATTATTTAGTAGAAACTTTTTACTAAAAGGTACATCCACTTGAGTTTCTGATATTCTTTTGGTCAAACAGTTAGCACACGCAATATGATAATGGACGTGTGGATTGAGGGACCAGTTTTAATACTCATTATCTTGAAATTGCGCCAATATTTTGCTCCATTTCTTTTTTAGAAAATGTTTAAAGACTTTCACTCTAATCATAGCTGGAAAATTTGGGGATTTGATTCAGTAATTTTTACTGAAATATATATATTATTAGTGTGGACTGAGGGACCACAGTTTGGACGTTGTTTTTGTTTTTTCTTTAATGCTTTGGGACCTGTTATTTAGTAAATGAACCTTACTCATTCTATACTAAATGTGTGTAATCACATTACCTTCATTTTAAGGATAATTTCCGAGATCTGGCTAAATAGTCTGTGAGAACTGAGGGACCACATATAAAGGGCTGTAGTTTTTGATACATTTTTTTACAAATTCCAAGATTCGTTCTACAATTGTTTCTAATCTACTACTAAATCCTTGGTAATTTATTTTCCGAATTCCCAGTCTGGTCCCTCAGTTCACACGCACATCAAAATTGTTTCTTTTAAAAAAGTTCTAAAGAAATTGCGCGATAGCATGTGTCTATCTTTGGGTTGGTGCACAATAACAATTTTAATGGCACTCAAATTTTTTCTACAATAATGCCACGTAATACCTCTTTCATAAACGAAATTGTTCTTAAAAATAATGCGACGGGAATACATGCGACGAGAAACCTTTCTCTCTCTCTCTCTCTCTCTCTCACGTAGTATTGAATATTAACGACGAGACGCTACGAGAATAAACGCAACGCGACGGGAGTAAATGCGACGGGAACAGGTAATACTCTCTTTAAGTGGCGCAAACAAAGTTGCGCGGGTCAGCTAGTAGGTAGGTATTTTATAAAGTGAAAAAAGACAAATTAGTTCAGACAGGCCTTTTTCAAGATTGTTCAAGATTTTCGACTTATTTCGGTAGAGTTTTGCGCGCGTCAGCTAGTAGGTATTTTATAAAGTGAAAAAAGACAAATTAGTTCAGACAGGCCTTTTTCAAGATTGTTCAAGATTTTCGACTTATTTCGGTAGAGTTGAGTAGCACAGTTTAAAGAGCATTGCCCTGGTTAAAGTAAAGGTCGCGGTTTCAAGTCACGTATGAACCAAGTTATCCTTTTCACTTTATCTATGTACTAGCGGACGTCACGCGATTTCACCCGCGTAGTTCCCGTTCCCGTGGGAATACGGGAAAAAATATAGCCTATGTTCACCGCAAAGAGTGTAGCTTTCTAACAGTGAAAGAATTTTTCAAATCTGTCCAGTAGTTCCGGAGCCTATTCGTTACAAACAAACAAACAAAAAAACAAAAAAAAACAAATCTTTCCTCTTTATAATATTAGTATAGAAGTATAGATATCTATAATTTTATAAACGTGAAAAACCTGACTGACTTAAATCAATGCACAGCCCAAACCGCTGGGACTGGAAAGTCTAAATTTGACAAGAAGGTTCCCTATACTCGTAAAGCCTAGGGGTTCACTAAGAAAGCATTTATGTTAATTCAATTCCTTAAGTGGTGAATTGCGGGTCCAAAGTTTGTGAGGGGAAACAAGATTAGTTAGACTATTTTATTCCAAATTTCACAGCAGTATTCATAGAGACAAATGAGTAAACACAGTGTTCAGTTTTTTTGAAAATTTAACCTCGAAGAGGGGTAAAAGGGCTTTATCTTTAAGGAAAACTCTCCTGCGGGCCTAAAAAGTCAACATTGTATGTTTCATAATATGAAACATACAATTCAAATAATTTGAAATACAGAACATACAAAGCATACCAATCATTTTACGTTTCATAAAATGAAACATACAATGTTGCCTTTTTATGTCCTCTGGGCGCGCGAAGCCACTGGCAAAAGCTAGTAAAGAATAAAGTTAGCATATTAATTACTTAGAAGCAGTAATTTACGCGTTATTACAAGGTATATACATAGATAAAATGCTCCCCGAATAGATAGGTGCCTACCACCACAGTATGAAGAGAACTCCGACGGCTGTGCTACCACACTGGGTTATCTGCAACATTCACAACTTTGTTATTCTCGCAGTGAATAACCTTCTTATTCATTTAACCTACAAGCGATTATTAAAAGTCATTGATAATGAGCGATATAAAGTGTCAACCAATTCGTTGAAACTACCTATGCCTATAAGTAGTACCTATATACCTACTCGTAGGACAAGCTACAATCTAATATGCCTATAAGTAGGACCTATATACCTACTCGTAGCACAAGCTACAATCTACTTTGATTTTATCTTTTTTTTATTTTTTATTTATTTAAGTAGGTACATACAATGATTTATATACAAGTTACTTGCCAAACTGCTGCACAGTTTGTTGGCAATACACGCATTACAATTTTAAGCTTTAGTTATACCTACACACATTACCATGGCACACAACTACATAATTGTGAGCCTTTCAAAGTTCAAAAACACATACATATTATAAATTGAATGAATATAATAATATATAATTTTGTTATACATACTTACATAAATATATTGGTTCATCTGCCATTCTCTCACTAGTTTAACAATGTTTAGTTTCATTATATGTATCTATTACACAATAAAATCTATAAATCACTGGAAGCTTTTTTTTAATTTGGATTTTAGTTGACCTTTACTTAGCATCTTTTCTGTACTTAAGTCTTTTATTTTATTAAAAATCTTTGGAACCAGGTATTTCTGATATCTGAAAATTAGGGCTACCAGTTACAATAAAATTTATAGTAACCATATTCTTTGATGATGATCACAATCGTCAACAATTCTATTATTTTTCAGAAGCCATCATCTTCCTTTATGTCATTCAAGTACCTAGTTGAAATTGCTATATGTCCAAGTCTAGATTATTCGCAATTCTCATCCCTTCTAATACGCGGCAGTTGCTCCGTCCTTCAGTCTGAACCACTGAACCGATTCTGGTGAAATTTGATTCAGAGATAGAGTAGAGCTTGAGAAAGGACAGCCTACTTTTTTCTGTTTTGGGGCATTGGCAAATAGTGTAATAATGGTAAATCCGCCTTTCTGAGCCCTTACCTGGGAGTTTCGGCAGGTAGGAACTCTGTATAACATCCACACGCAAAGGAAAATGATAAAATCTGCATTAAAAATACTTACTAACCAATATTCTCGTTCAACCAATGTGTTCTACCTACATACTTAATTTCTTAAGCACGAAGTAGGGACTCTTTTCACTCTTTAATGGACCCTCGTTAATACTCAATATCGGTCCCGATCTCGATTAAAGTGGTCTAATCTACTTGAAAATATTTTCATGAGGGCTCGTTAAAGAGCTTAATTCAAGAAAGAACAATAAGTTTAACTTAAGTGAAGCTTTCCCACTTATTTAGCTTATGCATCGTCTTATATAGTTAGATACCTATAGCTAAGACGACGTTTATGCTAATTAGGTGGGAAATAAGATAATTACCTACTAACTTAACTATATTATGATGAATTCATGTAATACTGATACCTACCTATATCAATACCTATTACATTCATACAGTCTCAAAGCTATCACTGAAGGGGTACGCAGAGGCATATTATGCGTCCGATATCACCATTTTGTTTTTGCCCCGCGTTGGTGCGACTCTTGCCGTGTTAAATTGAACAGGCGAAGGTAGTGGTATTTCACCACCAACGCGTTGTCGAAATTTTTACAGCTGCGACTTCAAACATTAAGTAACGATAGCCATGTTTCTGACAACTAGAAGAAACGGGTTAAAGTGCTTTCTCAAACATGGACACGTTCGTAAATTGAAAAGCCAAAGGCTACCTACTCATCAAGCAATGATATTTTACAGAACGCTTAGTTATCGGGACTACGAGTGCTTCAATATTAACGAAATAGTAACCCATTTGTTTTTATTTTCAGGGTTACTGCCTCCATATCACATAGATGCAGTTAACTCTACCTGGGGCAGTGGGAAGAATGAATTAGATGTGTGAATCTGCTGCATTGATTACGTAGATACATCTTCTATTAATAGTCGTTTTGATGTTAATAGTATTTGGTTCCTTAATAAAGTACATAATACTCATAGACGTTACAATGTTTTTTCTTCTTTTTATTGTGTTTATTTTTCTGCTTTTATTTTTTAGCGAGCAAACGACTTGTGCGTCAATAGCTCTGTGTAGCGAAAAATTTTAAGTCTATGGCCTATTCGATGATTTCGGCGTTATGGGTCTTTCTCTGAGAGTTCCATGCTCGTACTTGAGAGATTTTATTTGTGAATATACACCTAACATCTGTCTTGACTATGTGAATTTAGCTTTTATTATGATTACAAAATAGTTATACCTAGACACATTTTCTCATGCCAATTGCCCAGTGATGCTAATAGAGGAAGATCCCAGAGCCCCCAGACGTCACTCATTTTCTGATGGACAAAATATGTACGAGTGATTAGTGGTGGGGTGTACTATGATCATATGACTAGTTGCTACCTTGGCCAGACGGCCAATTTTCTGGTAGCAATTAATCAAGGTACATAAAAACACTGCTCATGTCACTTAAATTCTGATAGCTGATTTTAACATATATTTTACACAATATCGTTAAAAATCAGTATTCGTTACTCCCAGACATATGCGGTCGGCGGTTTCACCTTACAGACGCTTCAAAGCTCTGAAAAAAATTTATTAAGGTCACTTATTTTCTGATGCTTGATTTTTATATATGTTATTCAGACAACGGTTTTAAAACGTTTTGCAAACGGACAGACCGATCCAAGGGGCCAAACATTCCCCAGACCCAATTTTAATGTCGCTGAGAGTATGGGCGCGGGCATTATCCGTATTATGTGTGCTTCAAGCTGTAATCCTCACCTTTGAAATCTCACTGAAAACGAATTTTGACAACGCCAAAAAATAGTCGTGAAATAGTCGTAAATAGTCGTACATGTAAAAAAAATAGTCGAATTATAGTTTCGGCGTTATAGGTATAGGTTAGTGAGGATTATGGCTTGAACGTCAAGCTGTAATCCTCACCTCTAGTGCAAGCAAACGGTTAATGCTATCGAATTGGTTAAGTTTCCAAAAAATAGTCGTGAAATAGTCGTAACGACCTGCCAAATCTCAGAAATAGTCCATAAGCGGTTCCCGAGTTATGAAGGTACCCTGGTGAGGATTATGGCTTGAACCTTTGAAAACTTCAAATTTCTCCGGAACGCCTGCGAGTTTCGGTTCAAAGTTTGTGCCAAAAAATAGTCGTGAAATAGTCGTAAGAAGCTATAATAAATTTGAGTTGATTTAATGTGAAAATAAAAACTTTTTATTTTCCCTACATTTCTATTGATGTACAGTCGTGTACAAAATTTGTAACTTCCAATGATACTAGAGGAAGTCACGCGGTTTTATCCGCGTAGTTCCCGTTCCCATGGGAATGCGGGAATAAAATAAAGCCTATGTTTACCGGGAAGAGTGTAGCTTCCCAACAGTTAAAGAATTTTTCAAATCGGTGAAGTAGTTTTGGAGCCTATTCGATGCAAACAAACAAAAAATCAAATCTTCTCTCGTTAATATATTAATTCGTTAATAATATTGGTACAGAATTAGATTATTGGGAAATATTCCGCTTAATATAATAATATTTCTTTGAATGAGACGTTTTCCATACCAGCAGTTATAATTAAACAAAAAACAAACATTTATGATTTGTATCCATATTTATTACAATCGAAAGCTTGCAAATACGTACATTTGTTTAAACCTCTCTGTATGTTTATAACACAGCAATTAGTTTTGATCACAATTGTCATAGTCAGTTCAATATCTGTTGGAGGTTCCAGAAAATTTCTAGATGGCGCTTGTAGGTTCAATGCATTTTCTAAAATCATAAAATCAAACAACGAATCACACCCAAACATTTTTTAATTACTTACATCGAATAAAAGTATCTTAATTAAGATTAGAAACTAGAAGATTAAAAACTACTTAAATTAAGTACCAATTTAAGTGTAAACAATCAAAATATCCTGTCATTGTCTTAAAAACTTACTACTACTAGTCTAGTACTTTTATAACAAGTTTTAATCATAATTATCACAGTTGTTTCCTTCGAATAATCACAGCAATGTTCTACTACCATAAATGTATATATACCTACCATATATTTTGTACACGACTGTACATCAATAGAAATGTAGGGAAAATAAAAAGTTTTTATTTTCACATTAAATCAACTCAAATTTATTATAGCTTCTTACGACTATTTCACGACTATTTTTTGGCACAAACTTTGAACCGAAACTCGCAGGCGTTCCGGAGAAATTTGAAGTTTTCAAAGGTTCAAGCCATAATCCTCACCAGGGTACCTTCATAACTCGGGAACCGCTTATGGACTATTTCTGAGATTTGGCAGGTCGTTACGACTATTTCACGACTATTTTTTGGAAACTTAACCAATTCGATAGCATTAACCGTTTGCTTGCACTAGAGGTGAGGATTACAGCTTGACGTTCAAGCCATAATCCTCACTAACCTATACCTATAACGCCGAAACTATAATACGACTATTTTTTTTACATGTACGACTATTTACGACTATTTCACGACTATTTTTTGGCGTTGTCAAAATTCGTTTTCAGTGAGATTTCAAAGGTGAGGATTACAGCTTGAAGCACACCGTATTATGCGTATATTTAGCATGTCTAATCGAAGTCGGAATTAATATTTAAATGTAAATAAAAATGCATAAGTACCTATTAGTAATTAACGCCTGTCATTTTAAAATTTACATTTTTGTATTTGTTTTATTTAATATAGACTTAAGTTTTAAAGGTTATAATTTGAAAATAACGTAAATAATCAAAGACTAACTTTGAGAAAAGTGCTCGTCTGACCGCGATCCATACTATATACTATATATAATACTATATACAATATATACTATATATACTATATCCATACTAATATTATAAAGCTGAAGAGTTTGTTTGTTTGAACGCTAGGATCTCAGAAACTACTGGTGGGATTTCAAAAATTCTTTTACAGTTTGATAGTTCATTTATCGAGGATGGCTATAGGCTATATAACATCACGTTAAGACGAATAGGAGCGGAGCAGCAATCAAGAATGTTTAGAAAACGGGGAATATTTTTACCGTCTGAGAGCTTCCGAGGCGTACGCTGCCTAAATGGTTTAAGTTACGTAAAAATTGTATATTACAAAATTGTTTCTCTTAAAAAGTTCTATAAAAAAGTGCGCGACAGCATATGTCTATCTTTTAAGGTTTGCTCACAATAAAATTATTTGTCTTTCTTTTAAGGTGAGCTCACAATATTATCAAACTGAAGAGTTTGTTTGTGCTAGGTTCTCAGAAACTACTGGTTGCATTACAAAAATAATTTCACAGTTTTTTAGTCCATTTATTGAGGCTGGCTAATGGCTATATAACATCACGCTTAGACAAATAGGAGCGGAGCAGCCATGAATAATGTTTTAAGAACGGGAAAAATGTATTTCTTTTCTGAGGTTTCATTGCGTACGTTGCGTAAATGGTTAAAGTTACGTAAAAATTGTGTACTACAAAATGTTTCCTCTTAAACATTTACAAAAAAAGTCCTGAACAGCAAATGCCCATCTTTTAAGGTTCACTTACAATAACCTTCACAATAATTTTTAAAATATGAGCGACGCAACTCTACTACGCGTCGGAAGTAAACGTTTTCTGCAGCAGTAGCCAATCAACTGAAAGATAATACCGGCCAAGTGCGAGTCGGACTCGCACACGATGAGTTCCGTACCAAAAAACGGACAAAAATAAATGTGACGGAAAACATTATATCACTTCAACAAAGTTTTGCGGGTCAACTCTAAATGAATATAAGCGACGCGACGGGAAAATTATATCACTTTTTACACACATTATTAAAACCTACAACCCTCTATTAAATATACCTAAGACACGCGACGAGTGTAAAAGCGACGGGATTATATTACCTACTTAAAATATTAATACTATACCACTCTCTTTGTCACTCTCATTTGACGCAAACGAAGTTGCGCGGGTCAGCTAGTAATTTATAGAATTGTGCCTTACAAACTGTTTTATGACTTTTTTTTTTAATCGAATTAATTTTAATTTTTTAAAGTAAATATCAAGAGGTTTACAAAGTATTAATAATTTAATTAAATAACAGCAACCTTTTCAAATAATTATTTATTGGTAACGAACCTTAGCCCGAGGAAAACACTGATGTACAAGATGACGATTTAGATATTCGATATCAAGATTGACTCGATGATGAATTACCTGACTTCAACGACGATGACAATGAAACAAAATATTTGTCCTATTTTTTGTAGTTTTTTAATAAGGTTTGTTACCAATAAATAATTATTTGAAAAGGTTGCTGTTATTTAATTAAATTATTAATACTTTGTGAACCTCTTGATATTTACTTTAAAAAATTAAAATAAATTCGATTTAAAAAAAAATCATGAAACAGTTTGTAAGGCACAATTCTATATTTATTGCGGTCAGACGAGCACTTTTCTCAAAGTTAATCTTTGATTGTTTACGTGATTTTCAAATTATTACCTTTAAAACTTAATTCTCTATTAAATAAAACAAATATGAAAAAGTAAATTTTAAAATGACAGGCGTTAATTACTAATAGGTACTTATGCATTTTTATTTACATTTAAATATTAATTCCGACTTCGATTAGACATGCTACATATACGCATAATACGCACGGATAATGCCCGCGCCCATACTCTCAGCGACATTAAAATTGGGTCTGGGGAATGTTTGGCCCCTTGGATCGGTCTGTCCGTTTGCAAAACGTTTTAAAACAGTTGTCTGAATAACATATATAAAAATCAAGCATCAGAAAATAAGTGACGTTAATAAATTTTTTTCAGAGCTTTGAAGCGTCTGTAAGGTGAAACCGCCGACCGCATATGTCTGGGAGTAATGAATACTGATTTTTAACGATATTGTGTAAAATATATGTTAAAATCAGCTATCAGAATTTAAGTGACATGAGCAGTGTTTTTATGTACCTTGATTAATTGCTACCAGAAAATTGGCCGTCTGGCCAAGGTAGCAACTAGTCATATGATCATAGTACACCCCACCACTAATCACTCGTACATATTTTGTCCATCAGAAAATGAGTGACGTCTGGGGGCTCTGGGATCTTGGACCATAATTGGCTTGTCCCAAATTACGAAGGACCTAAAAGGTACTGGCTAAGTGAGGGTCTGTTATTTCCTAGTATGCCCACTCGGGGAAATAAACGTGGCTACAGTAAGTGCCTTAAGCCATTTGTAGCCACCCTTTTTTTTCGTGTGGAAAGCCTTCTTGGACTGTGGACTCTGGACTCTTAAAAACACACTCTGTATTCTAGAGAGAGTATAGACAAAGAATAATTAACTTCAAAAGGACAAGACAAAACGTAGTATTGTATTCTCTTTGGACAAAACTTGAATGGACCTCAATATTTTGTGATTATTGGAATATCATTCATTGCTTTTCATTAAAGTTTGAGAACACAGGCTCATAAAGAATTTTATGGTTAGAGCTCAGAGAAACAAACAGATATTATTTTATAATAATAAGTGATAATAGCTACTTACTAAGTAAAAATGCAAGTTCAACAAGCCATCGTCACGAGGTAAAAATAACTTACATTAAGTTGTGTTCCACGAATGTGGTCTTTTGAAAATACTTATAAGATATAAGATATTCAGGGACAAAGGAACTTAAACGCGTAGGCATATTTACATGGATTATTTTCTTTAGACCATCTTACTTATGTCAAATGCCCAAGACATGTCAAAAAATCTTCTTTTCCGTGGTGCCGGTGCGGTGGCTGTCCCGATCAGCCTGAAACTTAACTCGGAGCAGATTGGAATCTTTTTGTGCTATAAGTAGTTGATCCTAAATTAAACTTACTCTCCTATTCTTTTGTAGCGAAACAAGATACTCATACCGTACATATATGCTAATGGCATTAAACTTGGTCGGTGCAGTGCTGTGTGTTTGCCTTAACATATTACTGGGTTTGACGGCTGCAGGTCAGTACCTACCAGTGTATTTCATTAAAAATATAAGCCTTATCAACGTAGGTTTGTTATGTTTATAAGAAGTGTGCGGGATACCCCAAAAATTACTTATAGGATAGCCTGTGAGTTATTTTTTGGGGTATCCCGCACACTTCTTTATGCATCAGTCAGTTCTAGGTGATCATGTCATGGAATGCCATCTTTGAATTTTAGCTGAGAACCATCCCGCGGTCACTTCAGCTTTCGAACAAAAAAACTTCCCCTCCCCTTAATCCCCCTTCTTCTTTCTGATTTTATAGGTTCCTGAGATACAACCTCGTGTCAGAGAGACATTCAGAAGACTGATCCATACGTTGGTGTGGTCCTCTGTGGCCGGACCACAGTTTAGTACTCAGATGCTTTAATTCGAAATAATACCTACCTAAAGTCTACCTTCATCGGAATATAAATATATTTTTAGTACCTCAAGAGATATCTTTTTAATTAACAATTTATGTGGTCCGGCCGCCAGGCAGTGCTCTCTGGCCGCGCCACCTCAAATTAAATAGAGTATAATGAACTATTAATAAATCAATATCCCGAAAAAATCTACCTAAAGAGTACCTTGCATACGACAAATATGGTCCATGAAAACCCCTTTAGTTAAGGAGTTATTGGTCGTAGGGTGTGGTCCGGCTGGAAGGTATACTCTGCAGCAAGTCAATTTTGCAATATTTAATATTAACTATCCATAAATCAATTTATATAATAGTACCTTTTCTCTACTCTTCGTTGATACTGTTTTCTCTCAAGAAACTATTCATTTTGATTAAATTATTCTTTAAAGTATGTGGCGCGGCTAGGGAGGATTACTTTCAAGAAACATAACGAAATATGCTCTATTTCTTTATGCCAACGAAAACTCCATAATAAGTACTTTATAAAAAGACCTGGACTTAATCTATAAACGTTTATTTTTATTACGAACCAATGATTTTGAAAAAGGTGCGTTTTTTGGCTTTTGTTTACCTATCTTCCTAAGAATAGAAGAATTTGACGAAGTACTGAAAATATTGGTTTAAAATAAACAATAAGCATACGGAAAACAAATATATTTTGATAAACAAATATTAGCAATTGTAAACTAGCTGTTGCCCGCGACTTCGTGAAAATTATGTTATTTTTTTTTATACCACTAGAGTGGCAGACAAGCATACGGCCCCCCCAGATGTACCGGTGGTCACCGCAGCCTATGGACGTTTGCAACACCAGAGGCGCCACAAGCGCGCTGCCGACTCTTTAAAAACCTTCTAAGTCCCCTTTTGAAGAACCCCATACTGTAGGCGTCCGGGAAAACCGAAGCAGGGAGATTATTCCACAACCTAAGCGTACGCGGAAGAAAGCCTCTATTAGATCTCACCGTGCTCGAGCGCTCAGGACGCAACGTGTGAGGATGAACACCCTGTCTATGGCGAGCGGTGCGATGATAGAATGTAGCCGTAGGCATCATATCAAACAATTCTTCAGAGCACAAACCGTTGTACAGGCGGTAGAACACACATAGAGAAGCAAAGTCTCTCCTATCACTAAGAGGTTCCACACCACCTGCAAGTATGGGATCGCTGACAACTCTCATAGCTCGCCTTTGCACCGAGTCAAATGGACGAAGCTGGTATTCGGGTGCCCCCGCCCAGAGGTGACAGCAGTACTCCATATGCGGACGCACTTGCGACTTATAGAGAAGCAGTGCTTGCGCCGCAGTAAAGTAACGCCGCGCCCCTCTGAGCACTCCGAGCTTCCTGGACGCCAGCTTGGCCTTGTCCTCCAAGTGACTGCGGAACTGCACATCACTGGAGATGTCAACACCAAGGATCCCTATACTTTCAGAGATGGTGAGAGATGTGCCCTGAAATTGTGGCGCCACAGTGAATGGGTTCTTTTTTGCGGTGAAAACACAAACTTGTGTCTTGGTAGGGTTGAATTGGACAAGATTTTGTCGACCCCAATCGGACACTCTAGTGAGAGTAGCCTCGACTTCAGACACAAGTTGTTCACGACTTTCTTCCACTGCAACCCGAGAGATACCGGGACGGCCCGTGTAATAAGTGTCGCCCGTACTGTCGTCCGCATAACAATGAATGCCGTCAATAGACAACATGTCATTGATATGCAATTTGATTGTTCTCTGCTTAGCCCCTAGGATACATAGCGTGATAGATAATATATATGGCCTATTTGAAGACCCTATCCCTAGCTAATATTTGTGCAAAATTTGAATCAAATCTATTGAGTAGTTATTGAGATCTTTCTGGACGAAGCAAAGCAAACAGACAATCAGACAAACAGACAAAAAAAATTCTAACTATATTTTCGGCTTCGGTATCTTATGTTGAACACCAAGCGAGTATTTTTTTTTATATTTCCAATGTACAGTTTTGACTATTCTATCATTTTATTATATGAATACTTATATTACGGAAAAGTGTGTTATATAACAAACTAAAGTCAATTGAATTTTAGCATTTAGCCGTTTATACAAGAAATACCAATGAAAAAATGAGTACCAAAGCGTATTGCATTAACAATTTTTTATTGTTTATATTTGATTATGAAAATATATATTTGTTTTCGTATACTTATGGTGCACACATATATTTGTTATAATATAATATTAGTATAGATTATATTATTTACAACTTATTGTTTATTTTAAACCAAAATTTTCAGTACTTCGTCAAATTCTTCTATTCTTAGGTAGATAGGTAAACAAAAATCAAAAAGTGCACCTTTTTCAAAATCATTGTCGGTAATAAAAATAAAAGTTTATAAATGAAGTCCAGGTCTTTTTATAAAGTACTTATTATGCAGTTTTCGTTGGCATAAAGAAATAGAGTATATTTCGTTATATTTGCTGAAGGTTATCCTCCCTAGCCGCGCCACATACTTTAAAGAATAATTTAATCAAAATGAATAGTTTCTTGAGAGAAAACAGTATCAACGAAGAGTAGAGAAAAGGTACTATTATATAAATTGATTTATGGATAGTTATTATTAAATATTGCAAAATTGACTTGCTGCAGAGTATACCTTCCAGCCGGACCACACCCTACGACCAATAACTCCTTAACTAAAGGGGTTTTCATGGACCATATTTGTCGTATGCAAGGTACTCTTTAGGTAGATTTTTTTCGGGATATTGATTTATTACTAGTTCATTATACTCTATTTAATTTGAGGTGGCGCGGCCAGAGAGCACTACCTGGCGGCCGGACCACATAAATTGTTAATTAAAAAGATATCTATTGAGGTACTAAAAATATATTTATATTCCGATGAAAGTAGACTTTAAGTAGGTATTATTTCGAACTATAGAATCTGAGTACTAAACTGTGGTCCGGCCACAGAGGACCACACCGTACGTTGGTCGCTACAATGCCAATTGACATACCTACCTACAGACACCGATACACAAGTTGAACTTATAAATACTTACCCTCGTTATCATCGGGGGCAAAGAAATGAATACCTATCTACCTTAATTGCATTTCTGAGGAATGCTATATTAATTGTGGTTGCCTGCTTTTTGTTTTGTTTTTTTTTTCGTGTGGAAATCCTCATGGATGCTATATCGGACTTCTACCGACTGAAACTACGCGGTGACCTTGCATCTGCCTATCGCCTCGCCAGGAGTCTCGGGTACGCCCTCGGAAGGATGACCCCAGGTGCAACTGCAACACCCAAACGGCTTGCGATAAAGATATTGTCGAGACATGCCTGAGGAAGGTTCTTTCTCAGCCACTTCCAGTTGACCTAGGTCCACCAAACGTGGGTGTAAATTGCTGACGGTAGAAATGCAGGAGTGTAAGTAAACTGCTTGATGCCGTTCTACGACTCCGAGCTTATTTTATACTGGATCCAGTGGAAATCTTCTGTTCCAGGTGTTATATTCGTCGAACCGAATACAACGACGATCACAGAACGCTTTGATGAATATATCAAGAACAAAGGTGTCTTTGAAGTTGTTAACGTCAGTTTTTGGACCAGTGATATGTTTGTCCTACGCACTAGATGTGGCGCTTAGAAGGATCTTTGTGTTTCACGAAGAACTGTCACATACATCTACGTAGTATTAGGTATAATATATCTTACCTAGTTAGGTATTTTAGAAATCTTCTAGCCAAAAACAGGAAGGGCAGTCTGTAGTATACCTACACAAGCACTGCGCCTCGTAGCCAGTTACAAAAGCCTTTCACATTATCTAAAAGCTCGACCTTGGTCTATTTTAGTTTACTGAACTGCCTCTATAGTACCTAGAATAAGTCCAAAGTTAATTTCTCTTATTTTTATAGCAACTCACAGGGGATGACTATTGCTATAAACTTTTTTGCAGGCACTAACATGAGTTTGACTGGTGGACGAAAATGACCGAAACATATTTTAATTTCAGTCCTAGTATCAGTGCTGAAGTTTCAAATAAACAAATAACATGTTTTATAGTACTTTCATTAAAGATAGATACACTTGAAAGCATACGACAGAAATTTACAAGTAAAAGTAATTTGTCTTATATTTGATTACTGCAAAACATGCGACTAAGGATATTTTCATGAGTAAATTGTCGTCTAAGTTTTTAAAAGTCTGAAATTTCATAGACATAAAGTGAAAGGACATTTCAATAACTGTTTGAAAATAAATAATTATGTTGATTAATCAGTTCTTGTTTTTTTAACCAAAGTATCCCAAGGAGTTATGATGACTGTAAAGACCATTCGTAAAATATACCTTATCTGATAGTAAAACAATTGTAGCTAGTACTCTTTGATCCCCCTGAGGAGTTTTGGTGAATTGCAGAGGTCCCTGCACACCTCTTTTATGGCAGAATGGTACCAAGGAGTTTTAGTGAGTACTCCCAGTGCCAACATAAACAGGTGCTGGGTGACCCGCACACAAGCCCATCCCTCTGCAGCATGAGAAGTACGTAAGCGGAGCACTCCTTGTAAAAGTTACAGTATGGGGTTCTTCAAAAGAGGACTTAGGTTTTTAAAGGGTCGGCAGCGCGATTGTGGCGCCTCTGGTGTTGCAAACGTCCATAGGCTGCGGTGACCACCGGTACATCTGGTGGGGCCGTATGCTTGTCTGCCTCTAGTGGTATAAAAAAAAAAACCTTCATGTGCGACAATAGTCTAGTAGGTAGGAGATTCGATGTCACATGATTTGAAATGGATATAGTAGAAGGTAGACAGACAGCTCTGTACCGTTTTCATCAATTCACAATTAGATGATCGTTTTGTGTAATATGATAAAGTAAACAAAATTCTTTTTATTGTAACTTTATTAACTTCAAATAAAAAAGATAATACAATGTTTGCAATAATAACGCCGGCCGTGCTATTACAATCTATACATTAAAACTTCAACATTCTTAATCACTCAATCGTAACGCTTATACTAATAAGGCTACCCTTAATTCTACCGCTTCCACACTTAAGTATCAGCCAAATATATGCACTTTTAATTATTGCCTTATTGCTTGCATAATAAAGTAATGCACATTAAAATCGATTATTATTTTGAATCTAAATGGATACTTATCAGTTATGCGTAGATATAAATTCGCCAGCATATTTTATAAAAATCTATTTCATTACACGTCTCGACATGTTAATCTATCTACAGACGCATCTTATCTATGATTTACTATTAAATAAAATGTCTACTACACATACAACAAAATTTTATAAAAAATAATTAATAATTAATAAATTATAACACATCCAAACAACCAAAGTATCACGAGACGTTAAACAAAAAAGTACATTTTAAGTAAATGTAACGTTATCTCTTGTTTTATACAAGGAAACTTCGTGAATAAACATTGTATAATAAGTGTATAACCTTATGATATGCTAATGATATGATAAAAAATCTACACTGGATCCAGCCAGCCACCAGAACTCTGATTTATAAACCATTATTATGTAAGTATACTCGTATTACTAACATGCAATTCAATAATAAACCTTACCTATATCACTACCAGTATTTCATTAAGGCATAACTGAATTTCTTATATTGTCAAATCTATCAGGAAGCATGTTATTTTAATTAGTAATTGATGGTGTTTTATTGACATCAGGTGTTGTGAGCTTCTTTAATTAGTGTACACGTATGTAACACCATCAGTTAATCGGTGTCACATTCGCGTATACCAGCAGTTCTAACACGGGCGAGGCTGACAATACCAGTCTTTTGTTTCAAGAAGAACGAAGCGAATATGATCCCGGATTCCAGACTGATGTGGAACCGAAACGGCACGTAGCTTCATGCCAATATAATGCGGTCCCGTTCCTAAGCACCAAACTAAGACGGGTGTAAATATCAGTCTAGTAGAAACCTTCGAAGTACAATAATTATCAGGGAGTGGCTCTAGCAGTAAGCTTTGATATTTGGTAAGGCCTTTGACCGGGTCGGACACAAGTTTTCTGTCGAGATTGAGTTCCTACGGCTTCATTAATGCTACATAAGGAACTCTGTGGATATATATTCAGCTTCTTGTTATGTTTTAAAAAAGAATTAAGGCCGTCGTGAACAGCAGCTGGCTAAAGTACTGGGCTTCCACAAGGTTCGATATTCTGTCCTGTTGTGTTTTTTGTTGAACATAAATCCAATTGCATTGCAGTGCGTCAAATGTCGCAGATTGCTGGGATACGGTACGGTCCAATAAGGACTTTATTTTGTATGGGTTTGGTTTTAGAGTGGTCTGGATTCTTTTATTTTCCAAACGTATAAGTACATTGGGTATGTAAGTATGGTATTGGCTTATTAGAAAGACACTTTAAATGTTTTTATGGGCCTGAATAACAAACCTCGTCTGGGATAGACCGAGTTGCATTGATAGTCAGATAACCCAAAAAATGCCACGGTACACCAACGCTTATAAACCACTGGGTTAAAATGAATAGGTCACGGAAGCCTGTGGGAAGTCGGGACTGGCAATAGAAACGTTTATCAGTGGGACTACAAGTCTGAAAGGACTTTCATGTCCCAGAGTATTTTCATTCGTACCCCCACTATGTTAAGACTTTCATAAATAGAGGTGAAATTGTACCGCTCGCCCGTGTTAATTTTTAGTTACTATTATCATTATAACTATTCTAATAGACGAATTTAAAATTACATGTCAAGTAAAATCTGAGTAGGCATAATGTTTAGTACCGATTTTCCAAAGTCTACATTTTCTAAATAAAACGTTATAGACTCCAACATTACTTCCATCATTATCAAAACTGATTATATTTAAGGTGATTAAAATAAACTACTAAAGAATAATAGGAAGTTTTTTAAAACCGAATGCAAAATTTATCATTATTGACTGAAGTTCTAATCCTAATTGTTCATTATCTTATACTCAAGTGCACTTAATGAATTCTCACTACTACGCTGATTTTTACCAATATTTTAGCATAGTTACACCTACAGGAACACTGAGTGTCCCATGTAGAATGGTCCACGGGAAGCACTGGCGAAATCTGGTGTTATTTTCTAAGTTATAATTTCTAATCTCTATTTCTCCTCCTATAGGATACTAGAACACTACCATTAAATCAATTCCAAAATCCTAGGAGCCTACTCTACATGGGCCATTTCGTATTTCACAATAATGTACAGCTTGGCAAAGAGTAGAATTAGTCACTGTGCTTTTCATAACGGCAATCAGATACCATTCATACAGCTCACCATAATTAGTCTTGATACTTAGCAGTGAAACTGTAAGAAGTGTGCACCCACAGCACAAGATTATGGCAAGTCCTAAAACGTTTTCAGAGACTACAAATTGTTTTTGGCAATAGGTAATCTCTTAAGGCCTGATTAGACAATGTCTCGACATTTCGCTCTACATTAAATGTATAATGTCAAAAATTACGTTTGGACAATATTATTCCAGTTTCAAGCCTATTTTGCCAAGCCGTACACGCATTTTGGAATTGTCTAAAGAAAATACAACTGAGCATTTTTGACTTCAAGATAAAACCTAATCTATGTACTTAAGCAAAGCATAAAATCTCAAATATGGCCTACATAAATCGTACGTATTAAATACTACAACATGGTCAATCTTTTAATGGCCTTAATAATATAATATTGTGTACGCAACTGAAATGGATGCCACAGTATAGTCAACTTCTATTGGCCTTTTATTAATGTACTGTTATTGTTTACGTAGGTACTTTGACGTTCGGGGTTCAATACTGTGGTGGATCGTTTATCTCATGGACGGAGATATTGGGTATCTAGTTTCAATCTTGCCATATTATTCACACAATAATGTGTTCCAAGAATACAGGTATCGAACAATATAATTGACGCGATAGCTAATTTATTATCGTGCACTTTATATGATATCGTTTTAAATTATTTAATAGAAATGTCCCAACTAATAATAGGCTTCGTACAATCAATTTACATTAAAGGCTATTAATTTGCTGATATTCTTTGTATAAGTTCCTGATTTATTATCGTTTCTTCAGAATCAAGATAATTGATCCTCGTATACGCATAGCCTTAATAAATCCGTATCACAGTGGTTTACCAACTAGGAGTCAATGAATTTCATTGAATATTATAATATAATTCGTAACATGATTTTATATAGTGGCTAAATATAGCCAACAGCCAATATGCAGCGTGAATTTGGACTTTATTATTAGGTGATAGTTGCCATTTCTTAAAAATTAATTCGTTCTAACATAAACCTACAACAGTAAAAAGGCTTCTTTTAAAAATAGCCTCTAATAATTGAAATCGATTCCATCGTTGGGAATTATTGTGTGGCAACTCCACGATTGACAATATTATGGCTAAACGGAGACTGTTGTAATACGTTAATACTGAATAAAAAATATGCATCTATACGTGTCTAAGGAAGCGTCAACAATCTATCAATTCCACGAGTGCAAAGTTGCCAATATTTTAATCCGAAAAGGCGAAAAAACTTGCTTGAGTCATTTAGCGTGCATTTAATTTAGTCAAGCCACATTTTTTCTACATCTTCAATGGTCCATCTTTTACGTTTTGATATAATGATACACCCACAGTGCTTATACACAACCTGAGTTCACTAATTTAAACCTATGAAGTACTAACTGCTCCTTCGAGCCACAAGTAAGCGCAACGTTTCTCGTATGGAAGAATCGAGTCAAATGGAAAAGTGATCAGTCTTAAAGAGAAATAAAGTCAAGCACGTATAAAATAATATTTACATAGGTAAAATAAATTAATAAATGAGATTTATTCTATGTCAAAGAAAATAAAATATAATTTAAATACACTTAAAAACTAGCGTCAATACAAATTTATTTGATATATTACAATAGGCGCACACTGGGCGACAGTCGCGGCGAATTGTCGCCCAGTTTGCACCTGCATCGGGTGACATGTAGCCCAGTGTGCGGAGCTTCGAACAAAATGTACTACCCGTTCGCTCTAAGTTTGCCAGTCCCCTCCCATACTACACCTTTACACCAGCCTCCACGCCAGTGGCAAACTTAGAGCGAACGGGATACATATATGTAATTTGGCGCCCGCAACTTGTCGCCCAGTGTGCGCCTACCGTTAATCGGAATATTTATAGACTTACTCACGGACCTAAAAGAAGTACACCAGACACAACCTCTAGATATGGTGAAGCATGTCAATGCCGGTCTTCATAAGTGTGCGTGCAATTGAAGAATTCTAATGTTTGATACAGTTTTTTTTTTTCAATTAGGTTTTCAATAATAAAATTAGCCTATGGCAGTCCACTGCCAGCTGTGCGAGTTTTAAGTTCTTATAAAACTTAAGTTGGAACTTCACCTTTATGTATATTCGTACTTTTTCTTAGGTCCTTGAATGTAACAAAAACTTTTTCATTCACACTTTTTGTTCTGGAATAGTTTTACTAATTAAAAACTAACTAATAGAGCATACCTTAATTCTTGCAATAGCAATGCTTCAAGTACCTATTAGAATACAGCCATTTTGATTTTGGAGCAAAAGATATGGAGGTTTGGTAACCAGGTCATGGAAATTCATTGGATCACAGTATAATTCTGTATGGGGATGAATTCTTTACTTGTCATGTGCGTTGCGTTGTGGGCCATGCGGTATCCCCACAGATCCATTGCTTCTTTGCAAGAGTTCTGAAAAATACAATTTAAAAAAATTACATCTCCATCACCAAAAAAGAAATCTCGGTCACCATCATCATTTCAGCGAACTACGTCCACTGTTAAATTTCAGCCTCGCGAACATTTTCATGGCTTCATTTATTACGGTAAGTAATTTATAATTGAGACCTACCAGCTATAATAAAAATATATAATTGTAGGGATATTTTACACAGTGCCATCTAGCCCGAACTACGTTTAAATAAGCTTGTGCTATGGGTTCTAGATGATTGATAAACTAAACATAGGTACTTGTATTATATTTCAACAAAAGAAGAGATCCAAACTCCGTAACAAACATTTGTCGACAGCACAAATATTTGGTTCTATCTGTAATCATAAGTAAAAACCTCAGCACGGCACTCGCACACGAACGCCAATCCAACGCACTTTCTCATTTTATCAGTTTAGAACGCTTCCCACTACCAATGACCACTTTCAAAGTGGGCGCAGTATTTGCAGTCAAAATCAAATATCATTTATTTACTTAGGCATACAAATGCACTTGTAAACGTCACTTATATAAACCAAAAAGTTACCACCAGTTCACGCGACCCACCTGAGAAGAACTGGCAAGAAACTCAGCGGGTTATTCTTTTAACTACTCTATTTACAACTTTATTAATGAATCTAAAAACTATGCATTTTAACAGTTTTTTGAGAATCTAGCAGAGCAGGTCATTTCCAGGCTTCCTTATCCATCAAGTAATCACCAACCGTATAGTAGCCCTTGCTGTATAATTTAACTTTAACAAACTTTTTGAATTTATTTAGGGACATACTCTTAATTTCGTTAGGTAACCTGTTGTAAAAGCGTATACAGTTACCCCTGAAAGAATTACTGATTTTATGCAATCTGCTATGATAAACAGCGAGGTTATTTTTATTTCTAGTGTTGACATTGTGTCTATCACTTAACTTATGGAAACTAAGTAAATTTCTTTGTACATACATAAGATTTTCAAAAATATATTGAGATGCTACTGTAAGAATATTAACCTCTTTGAATGTTTCGCGCAGAGAGATCCTTGGACCTAATCTATATATAGCTCTTATGGCTCGCTTTTGTAAAATAAAAATAGAATTTATATCTGCGGCATTGCCCCACAGTAGAATACCGTAAGACATTATACTGTGAAAGTAACTGAAATAAACTATTCTAGCCGTATCTACATCAGTCAAGTGCCTTATTTTTTGCACAGCAAATGCTGCTGAACTTAATCTACTAGCTAGTTTTACAATATGTGGACCCCATTGTAAACCAGCATCGACCGTTAACCCTAGGAACGTCGTTGATTCCACAAGTTCCAACCCTCGACCATTAAGTTGAACATTGGTGTCTGACTGTGTTACATTCGGCAAGGTAAACTTAATACATTTAGTTTTATTATCATTCAGTCTAAGATTGTTAGTGTTAAACCAATGAACCACTTTCAAGATTGTATTGTTTACATCGTCATAGTTATCTAATTGTCGTTTGACTTTGAAAATCAAAGAAGTATCATCAGCAAACAAAACAATCCTGTTGTTGTCCCCCATGTAAAAGGGTAGGTCATTAAAATATATAAGCCGCCGAGTATTGAACCCTGCGGGACGCCCATAGTAACTACTGATCCTTCTGAACGTGTACCATTAACATCGACTCTCTGAATTCTATTGTTCAAATATGAAGTCAGAAGATCGAGAGCCTTGCTCCTTATGCCGTAATGGTGTAATTTCCTGATTAATGTTTCATGTTGGACGCAATCAAAAGCCTTAGATAGATCGCAAAATACACCAATTGCATCTTGTTTATCCTCCCAGGCCTCATAAATACATTTCAATAACTCTACACCAGTTCAAATATGAAGTCAGAAGATCGAGAGCCTTGCTCCTTATGCCGTAATGGTGTAATTTCCTGATTAATGTTTCATGTTGGACGCAATCAAAAGCCTTAGATAGATCGCAAAATACACCAATTGCATCTTGTTTATCCTCCCAGGCCTCATAAATACATTTCAATAACTCTACACCAGCATCAGTAGTCGAACGTCCCTTAGTGAAGCCAAATTGTTTCTCATGAAACAATTTGTGACTGTTAAAATAAATCAGCATCTGCTCTAGTATTAATTTTTCAAATATCTTGCTCAAGGTCGGCAACACCGAAATAGGTCTGAAATTACCCGGATCTGAAGTGCTGCCAGCCTTGAACAGTGGTAATACTTTACTGTGTTTCATCAAATCAGGAAATACACCACTTGAGACGCAATCGTTAAACACAGTTGCCAAGTAGGGGGCAATGACATCTATAATACTTGAAACGGATTTCACTGATAATCCCCAAAGGTCAGCGGTTTTTTTAACATTAATAGATTTAAACGCTTTTATGATGTCGTTGCAGTTGACAACGGTGAATTCGAACGCGCCTTCACAGGCAGCAACGGATTCTGCTAATAATAGCTCGGCGGAGGTAGAAGACGACCGAAGAGTGTTAGTTATATCTATTGGTACATTACTGAAGAATGTTTCGAACTCGGTCGCTACTTCCATATCCTCCGAGACGTGGCGATTGTTTATCTTTAAATCGAACTTTTTTTCATTCACTGTACACCTACCACATTCCGCATTTATTATGTTCCAGGTAGTTTTAATTACATTCGCAGAGTCTAAAATTTTACTTCTAATGAAATTAGATTTGGCTAAGGAACAGGCTTGCTTAAATATCTTTGAATATTTTTTAACATATTCCTGAAATTCAGGGTTGAAATTATATGATTTTTCAGAATACAGTTCATATAGGCTATGACGACTTTTATAAATTCCGGGTGTTGCCCAATCACTGAAAGCAGAACTGCCTCCAATTGATAATGTTTTCGGGGTGAAAATTTTCCCAAACACATCATGTATCAAATTAAATAAATTGGTGTAGGATTCATCTAAACTAGTGTAATCAGGCAATTCTGGTAATTTCTTCACTAAATTTCTTCTGAAAGTTTCCAAGCGCTGTGTGTTGACTGGGACAAAACTGATTATCTTCTTACTTTCCCTACTATTTCTCAAATAAGAAACGGACTGTCCGCGATGATCTGATTTTACAGGGTCCACTATACATTTTTTAATGGGATGTATATTAGTATAAATATTATCAATGCAAGTAGCAGTAGTGGCAGTTATACGAGTAGGTTCTAAAAATATATTATACAAACCAAACGACTTGAACAAATTTAACAATTTCTCTCTCTGTAAAGGTTCCCGTGCAGATTCTAAAACATCTATATTGAAGTCCCCACAAAATAGGACTGTTTTTTTTGTACTTTGGCATTTAAACAACGCTTCTTCAAGCTTCTCTTCGAACTGGACATATGGAGCATCCGGGGGGCTGTATACGCTTAGTACAATGAACTGCTCAAACTCTATACTAGCTATCTCAATAACTCGTTCTACAGAGAGGCCTACTATGTCTTTACGTTCTTTACACTTTATTGACTTATTAACAATAATTAATGAGCCTCCACGTTTATATTTTATTCTACAGAACGAGCTAGCAACCTGGTGATTTTTGAAATTGAACATGACCTGATAAGGCTTTAACCAATGTTCTGTTACACAAAAAATATCAATGCCATTCAAGTTCATGTACAATTCCAATTCCAATTCTTTTCCACCAATCAGGCCTTCAACATTTTGGTGCACCAGGTGTAAAGCCTTATTTTTAAGATTAATAGGATTAATAGATTCAACGGCCTGAGAGCAATCAGATATAGAATTGGGCTGTGGCTGATGTAGAACTAAATTTGATTCATACATTATGTCAAGCTTAGTGCAAGAACGCTGCTCTTTTGTCCTATATTCTAATTTAAATTACTTGGATATAAACAGCTATCCAGAGATCTAATATCAATGTCATTTTGCTCAAAAGGAGCAGGTTTGATAGCCAGATTTTTGGCTAAAACATCTATAAAATGATGTGGCGAAATTGCTACCCGTCTTTTAAAATAATCCAGAAGCTTATGCTTTCCTTTAGTCATATAAAAATAATAATTCTTCCTAACAATAGTGTTAGTGTCAATTATACTAAACTTTTTATCATGAAGTGTTAATGTGTCCAATGACAAATTTAAATAGTACCTAATCCTATTTTCCGCAACTGGCATATGTTTACAGTAAGGCAGTGTGTAAATAATAATATTATTTAAATCTAAGGAGTTTAATTTATTATAATATTTAACAAGTTTATGTTTGGTTATACCTGTCCTGTTTCCTATGAAAATGACCAGATTGTCTTTCTGTTGAAATTTATAACTGCATATGGACTTCATTATTTGTGTATACGATGAAGAAGGCATGCAGTGATTTATAAAGGACTGCCCCTGTGTACAAAAATTTAATTTTGACCCCATGTCTCTCCCAATTTCATCACTTAACATGATCCATCGACTACTTTCGCTGTTATCTTTTTTTTAGACCTATATTGACCTGTTTTTGTGTCCTATGCATCTGGTCACCAGATAGGGTAAGTGGCTGGCTCGGACTCGGCCCTGGCTCGGATTGGCTGCAGTCACATTTAGTTTTATCCGCTAAAGAGCTAAAACGGTCAGCATAATGAGATGTTGAATTTAAGAGTTTATCCATAGCCAAAGAATATTCTTTTATAATCAACTGAGATTTATCATACATAGTCTTAACAGACTCCAGGGAATCTTGAAGCTGTTGTAATTTATAACTGAATTCCTGTGTGTCTGCAGCATGCTGTTTTTGACTAATTTCTAACTTTTCAGTGCATAAATTTAGTTCACGTAATATATCCAATCTATTTCTATAATTTTTAATATTTTTGGTGAAGTTTTTATTATTATTAAGCAAATTTTGATTTTTTCTTATTAACTTATTTATTTTTATATAATGTTTTAACTTTTTGTTACTACAATGACCTAAACTTATTTTAGTCGATGGTACAGTGTGATTGGGAGTTTCATTTGTCAGATCTATAATGTCAGTCTGTTTATATTTTGCAGCGGTAACCAACTGTGGGGACCTATCTATGAGTTCATCAAACAAGGTTTGGTTTTGTTGGGTACTGACTTGCAAAGAGACCTCTTCTAGCTGAGTTATTTGTTGGTGGGAGTCCCTAACCTCATGTTCCAGATCAGCTATGCGGTTTAAGGCGCGCTCATACTCTGCACTGCACTTATCAAAATTATTAACTATTCTTAACAGTTCATCCCGTTCCCCAGTCACTTCATCTAACCGTACACTTAGCAAGGACAACTGTTGCTTTAGTTTGCCGTTGTGTTTTACAACCGAGATAAGCTCTGTTTCATTGTCCTCACGTTCATTACTGAGCTGCACAACCTGCTCCTTGGCAGATTTCAGTTCTTCTAAAACCAGTTGGAGTTTAGTCTGTTCTGTAGATATTCGAACAGTAATGCTTGTACAATATTGACAAGTTTTTATAAACGCATTATAGACATTTACCACAATCCAATACAGGACGCAAAGAAATCAAAACGGTTACTGGCCAGCGTACAATTTTAGCTTCTTTTTAAAAGTATTTTCATACATACTAGCCGTTAAGGTTATTTTAGCTTGGCTACTTATGGTAAGTTTCCAGCGAATGTTCAACCAGTCATCAAAAAGTCGACACCGGATTCAGGAGCTCGTTCTTAAAATATTTACGATTTGATCGAGATGCGTACGCCAAAGTAGAGTCCTACCAGTTTGTCAAAAACTGGCCTCGTAAACCTATTAATTTACTCAACTCTCAGCCATCCTCTCCACATCGGAAACATCTAGTCATCTTTTCAAGTTCAAAAAATTTATTCCCGAATTGTGCGGTGGAAACGTTAAGTAGGTAATAGAAATTCAAATAGATACATGTCGGTATTCCAGGAGAGACGGTGAGAAACTATGGCTGAGGCTCATGCGCAACAGTAGAATCTGTCAGAAAATACTTCTATTCAAATTAAAGAAATGATGTGTCATAGTTCTCTGTCCGGTTAGATAACGGCAACCTATCAATGACGAGAACTAGAATTACTCAAATTAGACTCCCCTCTCACAATCCACAAAGACTATTATGGCAGTGGACCGTAAGTCTGCGGTGCGATGACATGCCTCTTTACCAGCAGCTTGGAGATCTCAGGATTGTAACAGAAGGAAAACACATGCGCCAGCAGAGTATTTTAAGTTTCTATGGTAACAAAAAATAAGGAGAATACGGACCGTGTACTCGCTCACCTGTATTTCGTCCACATAAGTGAAGTTCAATTCATTTTTCCATTTGAAAGGCACGTTTTGGGTGACTCGGAAGGTGGAGCTGACGCCGCCAGATTCATTCTTCGTGTGTTTTTTCAAGTACGTATCTACAGCAGTAGTGGCACTTAGTTTTAGGAACTTTAAAATTCGATGCGTAGTAACATTAGGATCCAGAGCCAAGTCTTCGTATCGTAGCACCCTGTAGTTAAAAAAATTAAAGTCTTTTAAATGTCAGAAAAAAAGTTAGTTGTCGCCCTAGCAGAAGCAAGCTCGACATGGCAGAGCGACGTGTCCCCTCCGAAACGATTGGAAGAGTTTGTGACTCGGGTGGGTAAGATGTCCAGATAGTTTTGAAGATATACCTAAGTTTCCTAGCTACATACATCCAGTAGGAGCTACATTCACCATGTGATTTTAATCGGCTGGTGTCATCGAATAACTCTTTAGTTTTGGTCAAATTTGTTCTTCTCTAATGAATTGAATTTGTTCAGTAGTTTTCAAACTACCTACATATAAAGGTTCAACAAACAAATCGCTTCAAAAAGATACAGGACCATTTTCGGTATCGTCCAGTCGTCTGCTTCTTTGGCCTAGCCCAGGGGTCGGCAACCTTTTGAGTCGGAAGAGCCAAAAATGACGATTTTATATTACAACATTTTTAAAGAGCCACAAAATCTTTCTTGATACCACGATCCCCCCCCCCCCCCCCTCCCCGTAAGAAGTGGGATAGACTAGACTTTTGGGAAAGTCTGCTCTAGAGACAAACCAAGTCTGTCGGAAGCTCTGAGAACATTCTTCGGTCGGGCGTCTCCAGGACCTATGGCCATAGGCAGATGGTAAGTCACAGGGTGGTTTTGGAGAGTTTCCACAATTAAAAAAATCTGAGTGATTATGTGGGATTCTCCCACTAAAACCCTGGGATGTTCCTTCTTGTCACTATTGTTGGGTCACAGGGAAGGCAAGCGTACCACAGCTACCTGCAACAGTCTTGACTCTGGGGGTCTAAATATTACCCACCGAAACTACACTGCCGCGACGCCTGAAATCGAGGGGTGCGTCTTAGTCAGTCTCACGGCTGTCATAAAGCTTCCATCGTCGGCCACGCGTGCGAGGTTGGCATACTGGGAGTGTTAGGCCACCCCGCTCTGGCACCAGCAGCGCTTTTCTCATTGCAGTTGACGTCAAAACAACAGCTGAACCAATTTTCTGGGCTGTTTAACATAGCGTAGACTATAATAGACAGCGACGCGACCGGGCCAATTTAGGACTCTTAGAGCGGTACGCTCGCCACTCCACTGTGTGTGTGCAGCGCTTTATCCACGGCGCCGTCCTCGCAGTGGGTACGTTGCCTCAGGCTCAATGCCTACCACATCATGCAGGTATTTACTAAAATATCCGTGCCCCGTGAGGAGCTGTGTGAGGTGGTAGGTATGTCAGTGCCGCTTTTCTACCCAGGACCTCAGAATAAATAAGATGACAGAGACGAGCTCAATGCTTACCGCCGAGCTCTAGCCTGGAGCGCCATTTATGAATGAGTTCATTGTACGCTCTAACACGCCAGTTTTCAATCTCTTCCGAAGATGGTTGTTTGCCATTTTGACGCACTAAAACATTGGGCAGGTAGATTTCTGCCAGAACTGCGGCCTCTAGGTTCCGCGACGGACTGTCAGAATAAGACATGCCGTCTCTTATGATATTATATTCTCTGGGCTATAGCCCGCTGCGGACATCGCAGCAGAATCCTATTAGAAAGAAAATGGTGCTCCATGTAACGCTTTCAAGCGCAGCACACCACCATTAGGCGAGTTTGCTTGTTTAACTACTAGTAAGACTTTTGTGGTATTTTTGAAAATGAAAGGGTGATAATGTTCTTTAAAATGAATAATATGATAATAATGTATGCAACTAAAGAGCCGCAGGTCTACACCCAAAGAGCCGCATGCGGCTCGCGAGCCGCGCCTTGCCGACCCCTGGCCTAGCCGAGAGCCTATCTCTGAAGTCATCACACTAAACGAATATAACTAGGTACTTAGAATAGATATTTTATTTCTTTAAACGCATGACCATCGCGCAAAGCTCATAAACAAACGGCGCGTCTGACCCATCTACAAGGCTATTACGACTTCTTTAATTGATTTCTGTCAACAAGTAAAGTCTGGGGTCTAGGCCTGTAGCTAGTATCAGTTAATAATACTTGGAAAGGTTGTCAATCCCTACTAATATTATAAATGCGAAAGTAACTCTGTCTGTCTGTCTGTCTGTCTGTCTGTCTGTCTGTTACGCTTTCACGCCTAAACGGCTGGAGCGATTGAGATGAAATTTGGTATGGGGATAGTTCGAGGCCCTGGGAAGGACATAGGCTACTTTTTAACCGACTGCGCAAAAGGAGTGTTATGATTTTACGTGATAACGACTTTCATGCTGTTACGCTTTCACGCCTAAACGGCTGGAGCGATTGAGATGAAATTTGGTATGTACATAGTTTGAGGCCCTGGGAAGGACATAGGCTACTTTTTAACCGACTGCGCAAAAGGAGTGTTATGATTTTACGTGATAACGACTTTCACGCGAAAACGACTTCTACGCGGTTGAAGTCGCGGGAACAGCTATCCCTACTAATATTATAAATGCGAAAGCAACTCGGTCTGTCTGTCTGTCTGTCTATCTGTCTGTCTGTCTGTCTGTCTGTCTGTTACGTTTTCACGCTAAACGGCTGGAGCGATTGAGATGAAATTTGGTATGGGGATAGTTCAAGGCCCTGGGAAGGACATAGGCTACTTTTTAACCGACTGCGCAAAAAGCGTGTTATGATTTTACGTGATAACGACTTTCACACGATAACGACTTCTACGCGGTCGAAGTCGCGGGGAACAGCTATTTAATATAAATGAGCTTAAAGATTAATAAATATTCAATCACGCTACTTAGCCTAGGGGCTTGACAGAGAAGGCTTAAAATCTGTAGGTATACTATATGGGCAAAAGACATGCTTACGAAATAGGTTAAGTTCAATTTTTATATGCGGATAGGTTTATATAAGCGTGAATCCCTCGAGTCACGCTGTCGTCTAGGACCTGCTTCTGTAAGGACGGTGAGCGGCCTCCTCATCGACCTCAGGCCCCCGGTCATGTAGGCCGATAGTCTTAGGCGAAGACAACTCGCCGGAACTTGAGTACTTGGATCTTGGGCGGGAGAGTTCTCTCCCGCCCCCTCCCCGCCGCCTCTTTCACGAGCATAACCTGCTCGCAGAAAGAGGCAGCGCAACCACTTACTCCCGCTGGAGATTATTCCTAGCTTACTTTGGGATCAGATAGCGTTGTGTAAGATGTCCGTGAATATTTAAAATTTATTTATTTTATTTATAATACATGCATACGGTCACGCCTTTATCCCCAAAGGGGTATCTGAGGCATATTATATGCCTACATTTCACCTTTTTATAATTCGTCCCACGTAGCGTTGGTGGTGGTGAGCCGTATTGCCGTGTTGAAATGGACAGGCGTAGGTACTGTCTACTTTTGAAAATTATTAAGTCTATAAGGCTAATAACTTGGTTTAACGACTGCCATTTACTGGCTACCGTTAGCGTTAGATCGTCCCAAATCTTTCGGTTATAAGTACTTAAAGTTTTCAGTTTGTGGCCCAAATCTAACAACTGTTTCGTATTCGCGCTTCACCATACCTACTACTTACTCTTTTTATTATTAAAGGGGCCGATTAATAAAGACGTACGTCATACCGGCCTTGGACCCGCTAAAACCATGAAGTCTCTACCCATCCATCTAGCGCAGTCCTGGGGTATCCTTTAGAGGGCTTACCAGGGGCTCCCAATCGGACATTTAAAAACCTACACCTTTTTACCTCACATTAAAAAAAACCATGTAGCGCATAGCTACCCGGGTAAGTTGGAGGATGTCCTAACTTTGTCCCCACATTTTGGTTACGACTTATTCTAGAGGCTCCATAGAATACAGTTCAAACTTTGCTTATAACATAATTTCCACGCGAACGAAGTCGCGGGTAACAGCTAGTAACCTATAATCCTTTATAATCGTATATATACTGGGTGTAACAAAATTACCTCTCCAAATTTCGTCACGTGACGTGGCATCAGTGAAGAAACATTACAAAAATGAAGAAAGAAAAATCACATGAATACTTTAACCGTAAAGCCGTTTTAAAGGTCCTATAAGTTTTCATTTTCACCCTTTCTATCGCTACTGAGCGGCAGTAGAAAGCGACAACGACAGCCAGACGGGTGCTCTGTGTTTGTTTTGCCACGGCGACCATGTTACCTCGAATTGCCGCGGTAAAAAATGAATTCTTAATGTGCGATAAAAAAATTAAAAAAATTACCCCCCTTTTTTATTAAATATTTGTATTTGATTTCCGATGCCAAGTCATCTCATGAAATTTGGAGAGGTAATTTTGTTACACCCAGTATAATCGTGAGTTTAGCGTTGAAGTATATCAATCGAAAAGCATTTTGTGATACATAGTTGTTATATCGGCGGTGCATGTTACGGCCGACTGAATCTATTATCGCTATCTACTTAGCAAGTGTACTACACCTAATCTGAATTTTAATGTTGTAAATTGAGGAAACTGTATTAATTATTTTTATGATATACGTACGTGAACACGACTGTTACATTAAGATCCGTTATATTAAAAACAAAAAATGGGAAATAAAAAAATTGGCACACATAAAATTGCCGTGTAGTACCTATCTCAGTGTTTTGTGTGATTAAAAGTAATCTAATCACCTACATAAACCCAATTTATTAACAGGTACTCTAGTTTAAGTTCCGCCGGACGACAGGCAAATCTTCAAATATATTTTGCATTGAGTATTGGATTTGGATTAGACATTGGAATCATTAGACAAAACATAAATAGAGTAAAGGACGACATAATATAAGACCTTTTGTAGTTGTCCAAAAGTCGTAAGATAACTCGAGAGCATTTCACCCCCGCTAGAATTTACTTCCTTGTGATACAAGAGAGTAATTAACTCTTCGTAAATAAGAGTTATAGGTAGGTACCTCTTTTATTATTATTTTTTTACGTGAGAGAATATCCTCATGGATGTTATGCCGGACTCCTGACTGGCTAAAAAACCTCACGTGTCCTGCTAACAGCCTAAGGTTGAGAGTTGCGGGTGGGTCCTCGGAAGGATAGACTAGGACACCTACTTATGACTAAACAATACATTTATTCATAACAAAATATTTTCATTAGTTATTAATACAATAGAAAGAGTTCACAGAGACCTAATATCAAATTCGCCGTACTGATACAAATATCTCCCTGTATTGTGTGACCCTGATTATGTTACGCGATAACTTTTTAATAATAAAAAGCCAAACCAAAGTGTACCTAATAATTAAGATAGCAGTCCTGATAAAACAAATGTGCTGACTTTAAACAGACGTATTTGCCAATCCATTTATTGACTATCGAGTGGCTGGTGTTTTTTTTAAAATGTTTATTGAATAAAAACCACATCACAATCATAATATTGTACAATTCACAGCGTTTATTACAAGTTAACTTAATGGTGTTAGTTCATACGCATAGTTATCTATATATATAAAAACAAGAACTGACTGACTGACGATCAACGCACAGCCTAAACCGCTGGGTCTAAAAGCGTGAAATTTTGCACAAATGCTCCTTATGTGACGTAGGCGAGCAATAAGAAGGGATTTTTGAAAATTCAGCTCCTAAGGGGGTGAACAAGGGTTGCAAAGTTTGTATGGGACAACGTGATTCCTTGGTCCGATCTACCTCAAATTTGGCATGAAACATCTTTAACTGAATTAATGGGAGACGTGTTTTGTATTTTATTGAAATTTATATTTTAACATGGTTAAAATGGGATGTAAAAATATTTAAGGGGGGATTTGCCTCATTGGTCATGTTATATACTCCATAGTCGGTACTTTTTAATTTTTGACATATTGTCATGTTTGATAGCTCAATTTGATTTAAAAAGATGGTCGCAATTTTTGATAAATGTCAAAAAAATCTAACTATAATTTTATTAAAACTCTTCATTTATTGATTTGTGCCCTTCAATATGCAGAATTGTCTTAATATTTTGTATGTCAAAAATACATTTGTGAGAAGGAAAACGTGTACATGTCTGGCTAAGAATTATGAAACAACAAGTTCTGGGTAAGGTGTACACGGTTCCGATTATCACAGAGTATTTATTACAATCTTCGCTTACTTTCTTATTTTATACAGGGATAATACAAACGATCATATGCGTTATAGATGAACATTTAGCAGATGAAATCTACAGTAAATGTCTAGCCACAATAGGAGAAACTGTATTAGTACGGGTTGCCTCAACCTCGAAAGTCTCAAGACCTACGCAATCCAGAAATACGAGAAAGAAAGAAGTTCAGATATCAATTCCTTAGCAAAAGCAGAGAATGCTATCCATTTTAACAAAAATATAGATTTACTTCGCTCAAAGTACGTATTTTGATTTATTTAGTCAGAATTAAATCTATACATATAAAAACAGTACTGTAAAGTGCCGCGGGCTGGCCACAGAAGACGACAGACGACGGCAGATGGAGCAAACAAGTTCCAAAGCGGGCATCGCGACTTGGTCCACCCACCAGATGGACCGAGGACCTAGAAGAGGTCGAAGACTGGATGCTGAAGGAGTAGGACGTAAATTAGGAGAGGCCTACGTTCAGGAGCGTACATGCTGATTTGATTGATATTGAAATAAAAACTGACTTAGATACCTGATCGAGATCTAAAACCTTGCATGAGATTAATGGCATAGTTGCGCACAAGGAAACGATTTTTAGGGTTCGCGCCCTTAAACGTGACCCTATTCATGAGACTTCACTGTCCATCTGTCTATCTGTCCGTCATGAGGCTGTATCTCAGGAATCGTGATAGTTAACTGAAATTTTCAGATGATATATTTCTGTAGTCACTATGATAGCAAAAACTGAAGTCAAAAAAGGGGGTGGGGATTAAGGGGGCTCCCATCCAACAAACGTGATGCTTTGCTGTTTTTTTGGTACGGAACCCTCTGTCTTTCCACTCCGACCAACTAAACCGGCCAACCGTTGTTCGGAATGAGACTCATTAAGGTGAAGTGGGACTCAAAATACATATTTTGACATATTTCGAACCAATTTTGCAATGGTGTTACCAAGGATTTCACAATTTTTTAAATTGATAATTATTATTAAGTATATTGACTAGGGTTGTCAGCTCTCCAAAACACGATTGAGTAAATTCGGCTCGATAGAAATTTATCCCAAAGTTGCCTCGAATCTGTAAATTTACCTGTGACCGCCTTGACTATAACCAATTTTATTCAGTAGTTATATAATGTACCACACTATTTTTTTTATTTCCATGTCCCTAATAAGTTACCTCGGGGCCCTATGATGTTATTTATTTATTAAACTCATATTGTTTGAATATAAAATACGTTTTGTTGAGCGGGAGTGCATTTTGCCGCTATCAGCCACCTCACAGCGCCCGCTCAGTCAGCCAACAGGCTTCGTTGAGGACACCCGTATACAACGTTGTCGCGCCCGCTGACGTAATTCGCTGCCGTAGTAACGAAAATGGGTAATAAAAAAAAAACAAAAAAGGAAGTATTCAAGGCTGAATTACGCTCAAGAGCGTAAAAATATCGCATCTGTTTGGGTAAATTTCTTTGGTGTATTATATAAGTTATAGTAACGTTTTCATACTTTCCAATACAAAGTCCGCCTGATGCCACATAATAGATAAGTCCAGAAGATTCACCTATAAATGCGCTCATGTATGGGACGCCCTGACTGAGCTTATAACATGTACATTATTTATATTAATATTTAAGTAAAATCAATGTTAATACGAGTATAATACTAATGACTGATAAATCAGTGGGCCAATGCTCCTAAATTTACAATATAACAGTAGGTATAAACCTTAATTGAGTCTATAATAAAATAAAACTCAAAAAATTGGTATTCTCCTATCCAAAATTACAGTTTTCAATGTACGTATTGCGTATTGTTGATATTCTGGTAGTCTTACTTTACTACGGGGAGGATGTAGTGTGCCTTCACGAAGAGCGTTACCTGTGCTCGGGCCCTCCCCGTAAGTAGCGGCGAAAGCGAAAACGCGAAACCAATCACTACCGAGAAATGAGTCCCGACAGGGCTAGGGCGTCCCCCCGAGGCGACGCATACCGGTGTGCCCCCGTCGGTATGACTGCATGCGCACGCGGCGAAGGGGGCCGCCACCCTTCACGCAGCGCCAACTCTGGCGGGATGCGAGGAGCCGAGTGCCGGATAGGCACGTGGAATGTGCGTGGTGGTATGGAAGGTAAGATGAATGAATTGATAGATGTAATGAAAGAGCGATGCCTGGATGTATTGTGTGTCACAGAGACGAAGCGGAAGGGGAGCGGCATTGACGATCTTCCTGGCGGCATAATTGCTTTGTGGTCCGGAGTGGACCAAGAGGATCATGCCAGTAAGGGAGTGGGTGTCTTGCTCTCCTCCCGTTTCGCTTCTGGAGTGAAAGATTATGGATTGGCAGGCCCAAGACTCCTGTGGGTACGTATAAAACTGGGGATCACGAGAGTTTTTTTGGTCGCAGCCTATGCTCCCGTCAGCTCGGCTAATCCCCAAGTGCTCGCGGAGTTCTGGGATTCCGTTAGGGACGTCCTCGATTTGGCTGAGGGGAATGAAAAGTTGATCATGTGTGGTGATTTGAATGGATGGGTGGGGACCAAGCGAGATGGCTTCGATGCTGTCCTTGGTCCGTATGGAGATAAGAGAGCGAATGATGCTGGTAAGTCAATCTTAGACGTATGCTTGGAACGAGACCTCCTTGTGGCGAACAGTTTATTCCGTCACAAAGATATCCACACGTATACTTGGAGACGGAAGGAAGAAAAAAGTGTAATTGATTTGATTTTGATAGACAGTCGTCTCCGAGAGGCTATAAGGGATACAAGGGCCTACAGAGGCCCCACTCTTGAAACTGACCACTACCTGGTGGTAAGCCGGTTTGTTGGTCTTTTCAAGAAGTGGAGGCACTGGCGAGTGCGTGTCCCCTTCGGAGACTATGAAAGGATAAAGAGTGAAAAACTGGAAGATGAAAGCGTAAGGAGTATGTATGTAGGCTTAGTCAGTGAAAGGCTTGCAAACGCGAGCCTTTCCGACTTAGATGTGGATGAATGCTGGAATATTATGAAAGAAAGTATAGTGGATAGTGCAAAAGAAGCATGTGGGAGTGCAAAGAGACATGAACATTCGAAAGGTGATGCCTGGTGGGATGCAGAGGTACAATCCTGCGTAGCAAGAAAGAAGAAAGCGTGGTTGGATTATGTCTCATCTTTGCAACTGAATGACAGTATGAAAGACACGAAGAAAGAAATTTACCGCCTCTGCAAGAATGAAGCCAAAGCTTTAGTGAAAGAGAAGCGTGAAAGAATAAATTTGATTGCGGAAGAGAAGCTGACGAGGAACTTCGAGACAAATACCAAACTCTTTTGGAGGGAGGTCAAGAAGTCTCGGAGCTGTTCGTCAGTTTCCAGAATGGATAAGATAAAGAGTAAAGCTGGGGACATTCTTGCGGACCCATTAGAGGTGTTAGAGCGGTGGAATGAGTACTTTGGAGAAATGTATGAATATCTCCCGGATGCGGGCACTGCGAGGGAGTCGATGACTGATCTTGCGGTGCAAGCATCAAGCGGAGATATTACTTTGGAAGAGATTGAATGGTCGATACGAAGCTTGAAAAATGGAAAGTCTGCGGGAATTGATAGGATATCTGCTGAAATGATCAAATTAGGTGGTCCTTGCGTCCGAGACGCCTTCTGGTCATTGAGCAATCTATGCTGGAAGACTGGAAGGGTCCCAATGGACTGGAGGCGTGCTATCATCGTGCCCTTGTATAAAGGCAAGGGCTCACGTATGGAGTGCGCCAACTATAGGGCCATCAGTTTGATCAGTATAGCAGCTAAAGTGTATGGCAAAATTATTGAAAGGAGAATGAGGGTGGAATCTGACGGATTACTGTGGGAGGCGCAGGGTGGTTTCCGAAATGGAAGGGGATGTATGGACCAAGTTTTCTCTCTCCGCAACATCGTAGAGAAGCAGCTGGCTGTAGGCCGGAAGGTTTTCTGCGGTTTTGTGGACATGGAGAAAGCATTTGACAGAGTTGTACGGAAGGATCTCTGGGATATATTGCCAGGATACGGGATTGATGGTGCGCTGCTTCGTGCTGTGCAGTCTACATATGTGGGATGTACGGCATGTGTGCGGGTGGGCGGCAGCCTGTCTCCCTGGTTTGACGTCAACATTGGCGTCAGACAGGGCTGCGTGCTGTCGGCTCTGCTGTTTGTCCTGTACCTGGACGATTGTCTTAAGAGAGTAAGATCGATGAATGTTGGATTGCGAATGGGTGACTTACTTGTGAACTGTTTGCTGTATGCAGATGATGCCGTGCTCATAGCCGAATCGCCATCAGAACTACAGTCACTAGTCACAACGATGAAAGATGATTGTCTAATGAGAGGCTTACAATTGAACGCGACTAAAACGAAAGTGATGGTATTCGAAAGAGAAGAGGACAGAACGAATGCCAGGATAACTGTAAATGATGTAGTGCTGGAACAGGTGGATGAGTTTGTATATCTTGGATGTGCATTTAGCAGGGATGGACGGTACACCGCTGATGTAGAAAAGAGGGTAACTGCGGGCAATAGTGTGAATGGAGCGTTAGGCAAACTTTTAGGTACCAAGGGCTTAAGTCAAAAGGCCCAGCTCGCAGTACACAATGCGGTGCTGATACCTACGCTAACGTATGGAAGCGAGAGTTGGGTATGGCAGGAAACGCATGAAAGTAGAATAAACGCGGTCGAGATGCGCGCGCTACGCAAAATCTGCGGAGTAACGCTCGCAGATCGCGTTCGGAATGAAGATGTAAGAAAGAGAGTTGGTCTGAAAGAGAGTGTCGGTGTTAAAGTAAGGAAGGGCATGCTACGATGGTTCGGGCATGTGGAACGAATGGGAGATGAAAGAATGACAAAACAGATATACAACGCGAAAGTGGATGGACGTAGGAGTCGGGGAAGGCCACGACACACCTACCACGACCAAATTAATCGTGTGTTAGTTGAAGGTGATGTCAAGAGCCGTAGGAACCGACGTGCATGCATGAAAAGAAAAATGAAAGTTGAAGAAGCAAGTGAGGTGTGTATGGACCGTGCCGTGTGGCGCTCGGTTCTTTCTGCCTACCCCGCAAGGGATTTGGCGTGAAGATAGTTAGTTAGTTAGTTAGTTACTTTACTACTAGTACGTCGTAGTTGACAACGGCTCAGAAGCACGGAAAAGCAAAATATTCAGAAGTGCCTGATGATTTAATATAATTTACGAATTATTTAATTATGATATAATTGAAGTCTGTGTAACGTGAACAGAATTCTACACAGCTGAAGCTGCGGGCAAGAGCTATGCGAAATGAAACGTTTGGGTAATGGTAATAGTTTGGACAGGACTAAAGCCTTGTCTAGTCTAAATAACTAGTATCGAAATTTATTCCTTTATACACCCTTGCATATATGCATATAGGAATATTCGTTTTTGTATATTCTTTGGTTTCGTATCCAAACGGGACCCTATTACTGAGACTTCGAAGTCCGTTTGTCCATCTGTATCTCATGAACTAGGCAGTTATACATTTCACAGATGTGTTTCTGCTACCGCTGTAACAACCATAATAATCTAAATCTATACTAATATTATAAAGAGGAAAGATTTGTTTTTTTGTTTGTTTGTTTGATTGTAACGAATAGGCTCCGGAACTACTGGACCGATTTGAAAAATTCTTTCACTGTTGGAAAGCAACACTCTTTGCGGTGAACATAGATATTTTATTCCCGTATTCCCACGGGAACGGGAACTACGCGGGTAAAACCGCGTAACGTCCGCTAGTACTAGATAAAGAATGAATAAGGTCACTTCCATACCTACAACGTAATCTTTTAGCGTTTTTTTTTGTTGCGAAATCCTCATCAGTGTGCCAGTCCAACTTCAACTTGGCCGTCTTTTACAGTTCCGTATCCAAAGGATAAAATGAGACGAGGAGAGAGTAACTTGATGACATGAAGTTAGTTTTTCCTTTTGAAAATGCGAAGAGGCGAAAGCGGTCAGGTGTAGAGTAAATAAATGCTGTGGAACGGTAGAAGTGGTGGGTATTCAATATGCGCTGCAGGTTCCACCAAGTGCCATCAACCAACAGTATAAATAATCTGTAATAACGCAACCCTATTACAGAGACTACGCCGTCCGTCTATCTGTCATCTCATGCACCACTGCAATCGCTAGGCATTTGAAATTTACGAATACTAAAAACTGAAAAAAAATTAAGGAGGGCTCCCATACAGGTATATTTTTCATTCTTTTTTGTACAGTACCGTACCATTACACAGTACAGTAAAGTACCAAAAAATAAAAACTATGAAGGAGACGGTCAGCAGATTTTTACTTTTTCATTCAACCTGGCAAAAATCATCACAGGTAAAAAAATAAATTGAAGTATACTTCTCAAATATATTATGTTCTATTCTTATACTTTTGATATCATTTGTAATGAGGTATTCAAGGCCTTCACAAAAAACCAGCTTGTTGGGCATTAATGCAAACTGGAATGTCTATTTTGACTGGACTATTATTATGAAAATGAATTTCATTACATGTTAGTGATAAAAACTGCATCAAAATCAATTACGTAGTTGCTCACGAGTAGAAAATCTCAGAGGTTTATCTAAACAGGGCGAAAAAAATAGTTATGTAAACTTGTACTTCTGTCAATGATTTCAATTGCGTAGTGAACGGGCTAACGCGCGATAACGTTTCCGACGCACGGAGCGTCCCGAACATCTTGCGTCTGCTTCACCCCCTCCGAATCGCTGGAGACACAATTGCACTTCGCCTTAAGGGACTTTCTTCCTATCTATACTTTATTCTTTATTTATTTTCTCTGTGCGCGAGTTTCGCACTTGGCCAGTTTTTTATACTACTAAGATGGCAGACAAGCTTACGGTCCACCTGGTGGTTGGTTACTGTAGTGGACTAATTCGCATAGTTGAACGTTTGCAACACCAGTGGAGCTGCTGCATGTCGACCCATATTTGCTTTGGCATCCAGTAGAGTCACAAGAAAGTAAAAATATCCCGTAACCCTACTGATAGTGCTTCGAATTAGGTTCGTTTACAATAACCATTTTGATGAAAATCCAATTTGTGCCAAAATAATACAACGGGAATACACGCGACAGAAAACCACGCGATAAGAATAGAAGCGACGGGGGACCTTTCTATTTCTCTATCTCTTACGCAAACGAAGTTGCGCGGGTCAGCTAGTAATTAAATATGTTGATGGCATCGTTTTAAGGAGGGCGGCGGGCAGTTAGACCCTTGCCCTGCCACGTGCCAAATTCAGCTAGATCAGTCGTAACGTCATATACTTATAGCTCGTTTTAGCTCATTAGCTCTTTAGGGTTCCATACCTAAAAATAAAAATAAACCCTTATTATGATCACTTTGTAGCCCGTTCGTCTGTCTGTCAAGAACTTTAGCTCGTGAACGCGCGCTTTTAAGTTGATATTACATAACATCATCCATACTAATATTATAAAGCTGAAGAGTTTCTTTGTTCGTTTGTTTGAACGCTAGTATCTCAGGAACTACTGGTTGGATTTCAATTATTCTTTACAGTTTGATAGTCCATTTACTGAGGATGGCTATAGGCTATATAACATCACGTTTAGATGAATAGGAGCGGAGTAGCAACGAAGAACGTTTCGAAAACGGGGAGCTACGTTGCGTGCATAAATGGAAGTTTACGTAAAAATGTGTACTTATTACAAAATTCTAAAAAAAGATTTCAACAGATTATGTCTATCTTTTAAGATTTGCTTACAATTACCTTCTCAATACGTTTAAGGGTTTTAAAATATTAGCGACACTACGCGACGCGACGTGAGTAAACGTGACGGAAGTAAATGCGGGAAACATGATATTGAAATATTAATACGACACCTCTCGCTTCACTCATATCTAAGTGTAGCAAAAAAAGTTGCGCGGGTCAGCTCTAATGAACATAACCGACGCGACGGGAAACATACCACTTTAAATATTAATACCACCCCTGTTTCTTGCCACACAAGTTGTGCGGGTCAGCAGCTCATGAAAGTGAGCGACGCGACGGAAGTATATGCGACGGGAAACAATATATTATTTAAAATATTAATACCTACCATACCTCTTTCTCTTATGTGACGCAAACGAAGTTGCGCGGGTCAGCTAGTAGGTATATATTTAGGTCTAAAGCATAAATGTAAAATAATGGTCATGTAAGTACCTATGTATGGTCCTTTGAAGCTGTGAAAAAATCAATTTTCAAAGTTAACGCAGACAAAAATTACGGCCGTTAATGTCGCCAAAAACGTGTACTTTAAACACTCAAGGAAATCAAAATTAATAAGGGTAGGTACTTCTCGTTAATATAGAATTATGAAATTAGGCAAATAATATCCTCTTACAGGTACCACAAGTACCTATAGGAGATAAAGATCATACATTTGTAACTAAACAAAAAAAAATGTCTTTAACGTAGGTAAGTAAATACTTAATCAAAACTGCTAGAAAATACAAATAACTTGCATCGATCAGTACATACGATTTATTCGTATATTATATCATTCATTTTCGTCATTGAAATTATTTTTAGAGAATTACGTACATAGGTAGGTAATTACCTATCTATATTGTAAAACATTTAGAATTTTTAAGCTTCAATGTTATTACGATACTGTTTATTTTAGTAGTTATAAATATAATTAAATAAATTACTACAAAGATAATTTAATGATAGCCGGATATTTTTTGACTGAATCATAAAAAAGGTTTTTACCTCTAGTTTACAAACGTCACTATTTACACCATCAATAAAGCATCGGGCTTGTGCACTGATATGACCAGTTTGGTGTTTAGCACTCCGAACCTTAAGTTGCGCTCAGCTTCATGTTTTGTGTACAAAAATAGAATGGATAGGCGAATCGTCAGCGTCTGATAAACTATGTACTACGCGAAGGAAAATATGTAGGTGTCCTGGTAAAACTATAAAGCATAAGGAAGAGTTCCAGATATTTTGATAAAAAGACAGTACCCTAGGTACATAATATAAAGATGCTATAGGTATTTAAACTTTAAAGATTAAATGGATGATGTTTAAATGCCTCGTGGGAGCTTAATATTCCGTAGTTCCAACGTCCAACAAAATAAGCAATGTGTGTAAAAACAAAATAAATTAACATGACATCTTTCCGTCTCCATGACTCGGCGTTAACATTAAATACAGGTTCTGACCTTTACTATTAGTTATATTAATATAGAGGTAGTTGGAATCTCACGACCATTTCAATTAGTTAAAAGACCTTGTATAGTACTATTAGAATGCTTATTTATTATCTCTATGATTTGTTGTAATCAATTTATAGACAAAAATAAAATATGGCGTAAACACTCATGGGTGGTTTGGGAGGTCAAGTATATCAAAACCGGTCTTCAACTAAGTGATCGGTGTACCGTATGTAATGATGCACAAAAATAGTGTCCCCCCTCATCAATGACGTCGGATGGGCGACCATCAGTTTCGCTCGCAAGGGGCAGAGGTCCCTTCAATTTCAGAGGGACCTTCGCGAGCGGTTGAAAAAGCTCGTGACAGTAATCGGACTCTTCGCCCACTTTTGTCGGGTGGCGCGCGAATACGCCACTCGACGGGTCAAAAGTCACGAGACTCAACACTATTAGGTGGTGGTCATGGCTTACAGCGACCGTACGCTCGACCGTGTCTACGTCTTCCATACATATGGCGAAACAGTCATGCATGCTTGTTGACCCTACCCAGACATTGCTTATGTATGGTTAAACTGCCAACAAGACTGCCTCAGAGCGACCACTGCTTCAAAGCCGAAACGAAGCTATATGGCGCCGAGAGAGATGTGGCGGCTAGGGTCAACCTTCCACGACGGTAGCCATACCGCCCATCTGTCAGGAAGGACCCTGCCACCTTCCCGTGTCTGTCAAGACGCGCAGCGAGCACTCGACATGTGCAGGTCAACAAGCCTACCTACCTACTACAAGCACAAAATCTTTCATTACCCTGCATTTATAGTCGAAGCTAGTAGAATTGTATCAGACACCCTCATAGAACTCTGATCATAGATCTTTTTTAATTATTATTTTATTATTTCTGCTTAATACACTAGCAGCTTACGGCTGATACGTGTATATCACTGCACTAATTGTGTCATTAGGTTTTTAAATGAGTGTCCAGTCTGATTTTAAAAGCGTTGACGTTGAAAGCACTTATTACTGTTTCCGGAAGGGAGTTCCACAATCGCACCACACGGTTTGGCAAAAAGTGATTTCTAGGGTTGCTGGCACACTGAGATTTAATTTTGTTTAGTTTTACCGAGTGAGTATTACAGTACTGACACCACCAAGGAAGCTAATAAAAACATGTTAGTAACTTACATAAGTTTATCAGGGAACTGCGACTGCATGCGACTAGCAGCTACATAATCGTTGATCATATCAGCACACAGTAGCTCAGGGTGCCAACAATCTGGAGACGGTGGGCAGAAGGTACGATGTTGTCTGGATTGCATCACACCTCGAGGGTCTCGGATCAAGAGAAGCACCTTTGCATTAAGCCTAGAATATAAATGAAATATATTTATCAATTATAGTAGGTAGAATATGGCCGTAAAATGTCTGTGAATGTCTAAAACTTTAAAGCAAGGTTGGTTCGGGTTAATGCATTTTTATACCATCTGATGGGTGGATGGGGTTCTAATGCAAGGGTTCCTGGAGGCAATAATAGTATTTAATATCACTAAGGTGGTAGACAATCATACAGTCCAAGTTGGCACAGTAATCTATGGACAATTGCAATGCACACAAGTTTATCCCAATACATAGTGGACCTTGGAATGTGAAGATGATAGGTACTTGCAATTAAAGAATTTTAATGATATTTTGTAGATAATTCAAATTTAAAGGAAATCAACTACCTACTATTACCTAATTAACTGTATTTTATGTGTTCTTCTATTTGTAGTCTAAAATAAAAAGAGTATAATTATGGGTATCCCAGTTGCATAATATGCAATTCAACATTATGGAGAACAGGCTGCAGAATCAAATTACCAAGATAGTTAGCGAGCTACCTAAGACTTTGAACTGGTCTGAATATGTCATTAAGATTAGCTAATCTGGATAGTAAACATGATAACTAGTTACCTAATTCAAAACAGTTGAGAAAAGTACAGGAAAACAACTTACTCGGTATCTTCCAAGATATCCTGTAGGAGACGTAACCTTAAACGGACAATCTTCATCGTTTGAAATGGAAATAGTTTACAAAATTTTGAAGTGAAGTCAGCATCTTCACAAAGCTCTCTATTATATTTACAATGGTCCCATAGTCTTGTGTTATGGCTGAATTGGTGGATATGTGTTCTTCCATAGGTAAAATAATCAGCCATTTCATAAAAATCACATTTTAACATGTTTTTGATAGTGCTCAATGCCGGTTTAGATTCTGGTGGCCCCCTGATTTGAATTATTTCATAATTTAATAGGGGTTCATAATGATAGAAAGTGCCAGGAATTGCATTTAATACCTCTCCTAAAAACGTAGTTCCAGACCTCCATGTGGACACAATTATGCTTTTTATTGGTTTGCCCCCAGTTTCCATAATTAAATCTTCTAAGCTGTGTACACCAGAATATGAGAAATTGTACTTAGCTGTACCTATTTTAATGTTACTTCGAACAGTTTCAAATATCTTCTCGATATCTTGGGCATTTTCATACGGGTCAGCTGAAAGTATTTGCGGCGAGAAACTTATTTCACCATCTTCGACTTTTAAAAAAGTCCTGCCAATTCCTCCACTTTCGATGGACGGACGGTAATACGTGTTATCTGCATATCGACTTCCAGCAAAGATTAATAGAACACTGAGGCCAAATGCGAAACATATTGAGTAGAAGTTAACTCGCCGCAACATCACGTTTGATACCCTAGTAAAACAATTTCAGGGAATATAATATTAAAATGGATGTAATTACACAACACGAGCACTACCGACACGCACTCACTAACATTTTTAAAAGTTTTCGAGTGTTTTAAATCATAATTTCGTATTTCTCGTTTCCGCGGAAACACCGCATTGCACCTCCACCGCCATTTTGGAAGAATGACGTATGTTGTCATATAAAGTCACCCAAAACTCAAAGTCAATTAGAACTTTTTTGTGCTTACAAAGCACAGACCACAAAATTTAAGCAATGAAACTACAGTACAGGAGGCAGTGGTAGGTAGTACATTCTGGCAACTTTGGACCACATTATCAGACATTTCTGTACTATTTCAATTATTTATGAGAATTAGGTACCTAAACTACGATTTTTAATTCGAGTCAGTAAAATGACAATTGCAACTGTCACTGATACGAAAAAGGGTGACCCGCTACAATAGTGATGTTCGACAATCAATAGACTTAGACATTTTAGTCATTCTTTATTTTATTAGGTATGAAAGCTTTTTTTTTATTGTAAATTTGTAATAGATTAAATAATTCGAGAAATATGGACCTTACCAGCATATTAAAATTGTTTACTATAACATTATTATAAAAGCTGGGAAAAAATGTTTAAAAAGATCACGTCATGGAACGATCTGCCCGCACACGTGCTTCCCTCATCTTACAATCCCGGGTTCTTCAAGAGGAGCGTGAAGAGGCACATCACAGGGCCGCCAACTTGAGGACCACTATCAGAAGTGGCCCCCAATCGCTAGATGCACCACGGCTTCTTTCCATCAGGCTGGTGGCGACGTCAATATGGCGAGCTAAATAAAATAAAAGATTCAGAGAAATTAAGTAAAACAATTCAAGTAGTTTTTAACCGACTTCAAAAAAGGAGAAGTTTACTCAATTCGACCGTACATAATTTTTTAACCGACTTCAAAAAAGGAGGTTACTCAATTCGACCGTATATAATTTTTTTTTAAATGTTTTCTCGCGAAGAACTCCGTCTGTCGTTTATTAATCGATTTGAAAAAATTTTTTTTCGTTCGAAAATAGATAGGTACTCCCAAGGTGGTCCCATTTTAAGGAAGTTAGGATCTGATGATGGCATCTTGGAGAAATCGAAGGGAACTTTTAAAATTGCAGGGACATCTAGGGCGTTTGTAATTTTTTCGATTAAGGGCTTTAAAGTAGTACAACTTAATGAAAATCTGAAGTCGATCTGATGATGGAGACGAAAGACAGAAGAGAGAATTCCCTAACGATATACAGCAGTTACCTTGTGTTTGGGCTTGATTAATTTGTACTTTCGAGAACTTTACACCTAGATAGATAGATTTTCAGTCTACACGTCACTAAAAATAATGAAAAAAAGAACTTCTGACAGTGGTCCTCCAGTTGGCGGCCCTGTGATGTTCCTCTTCACGCTCCTCTTGGAGAAACCGGGATTCCCTCCCGCACACGTTTCCATGATCTCACAGATGAGGGAAACACGTGTGCGAGCAGGTCGTTCCATTTTTTTATACTTCGACAGAGGAATGATCTATTGAAAAAATTGAAATAATAAGTATGTACTTATCACCGTTAATGTCCCCGCGGTTTTAGAACCCCAAATTATACGGGAGGATGGTAAGCGACCCGACGGGATGTCTTTAGTACCCTGGAGAATGGGACGTGCGTTAGTGTGGAATGCCACTTGCACTGACACTCTTGCGGCGTCCTACCTCCCGGCTACTAGCAAAATAGCGGTGGGCCGGCTAATGCTCGCGAGTGGTTAAAGATCGGCAAGTATAGTTGTCTCGGTGCCAATATGAATTCGTTCCATTTGATGTCGAGACACTGGGTCCACGGTGTCGCGGTGCACATGGTCTTTTCACGGCTCTGAGTAAGCGTCTGAGGGAAGAAACGCGTGATCCCCGCGCTGGTAGCTATTTCGCGCAAAGGCTTTCCATAGCTATCCAGCGTGGGAATGCTGCCTGCGTCATAGGTAGGAAGGGACCCAATTTGTATATTGATAGGTAGTTAGTTAGTTTTTATTTTAAGTTTAGTGTAATGATATAACTTTTAATTGGTTTTATTATTATTGTTTATGAATGAATTAATGTTGTTTAATTAATTATGTACTTATAAAAAAGTTTCTTGCTATTTCGATGATTTTTAATAATTTACAGAGATGTTTTTTCTAATGTAAATTATTTTGTACATGTCACACGTGTCATTTAATGAAACGAGTTCTTAAATATTTCCTAAGTCCAAAGTGTCTTTTCGTGCATTTAACGGACGGGCCCCTTAATCTCAAGGTAAATTGGTGTGAAATGTTTGTATAAGACAAACTACGGTTCCTTGAAAAGTGGTGATGATCGGGATTGATATTTTAGTGTAAATAATTATGGGGCAATCGAGGTCCAAATTGTTTGTTTACTACATTATTTGAATGAGTTAAAATACAGTATAGGTGGTTTTATGCAATATTTAATTACTGTTTGATATCGAATAAAAAAATATAATCTCGACTAACTTTTAATCGTAAAACTCGATTCAACCACATCACTATTTATTTGTGACAAAAAACCCGCCACACTGAAAATGTCATTTTACTGACTCGAATTAAAAATCGTAGTATACATAATATCGTCGTTGCGCCTGATAAGTTCCATATGTGCATTTTTTTGATTTTTCGATTTTTGCATTTTTATAATCTCCGCCTGCTAGTTAAATCCGTTGTGTAATATTTAGCTTAGAACCAATTTTGCGAAATTCCATATGTTTTTTAAGCTTTGGAAAAAAACGTTATGTGCACATACGCACATATGGAATATGCGATCTTGCCAATATCGCGCGGAGAGCATGATAAATAATATGTAACTTTATGGCAACAAACACGGTCCGAGGTGAATTTAACCATCATTTTAATTAGTATCTAAAAGAAAAGTGTGGCGAAATTCGTAAGTAATGTGCTTTTTTTTTTTTTTTTTTTTAATGACATATTATGTATTTTTAATATCTAATTTTTGACATGATTTATTTACAAAATCCACATAATACGCAAATGTCACAATAGAATTAAATCGAAAACTAACACAAATTGTTAGCTTAATAACCCACCCCGGGTCGCGTCCGGTGCAAGGGTGCTCAAAACGCTCGCCGCATTTCCGCGCTGGATGGCAATAGCTAACCTTTGCATGTGTTTCGCGTTGCCTAAAAGTGGAGTCAGTACTCCACAACCGATTTTAGTGCATCATCAAACGACGAGATTTCCATCGGGCACAGCCAGGTAGGGCTTGTTCTCAACAAATATGTCATTTTAGGCAACGCGAAACACATGCGCAACAATGTTAACGCGACATGCGCCGACAGACCATCGAGACGTTCCTGAGCATTCAAAAGAATGTTTTTTCGCTTATTTATGACCTCGGGAAGAGCATCCGGAAATATAGGAGACCCTAACAGATGAAAGGTGTTGTGGGAGAGTTCTCTGATACCGGGTAAGATAGTATTCAAGGAAAGACATTTTGCACCAGCTGCGGCACTGCAAGGGAAAAATTCGCATTTGCACGTATTCACCTTAAGACCTAAATCTCCGAATCGGGAAATAAGAGTTACCAGGTCACAGTGAACGTCTTCCGGTTTACCACCAATCGTGCCGTCATCCAAGTACCAGATGTTCAGTGATGATTTCAACTCTTGGATAACCCTGTGAATAGCCAAACTGAATAGAAGCGGTCCAAGCGGGTCCCCTTGCTGTGCCCCAGCTTGTGAAAGAATGAGTTCATTATTATAGAAGGCATTTGAAGGCAAGCGGTACACTTGGTGAAGAAAGGGATAGATAGTAGGAGTGAAATCACAAACTTCGCGTAACAGTACGTCTCTTTCGACAGTGTTGAAGGCGTTGCATATGTCCAATTTGACTACTACGCATTCCGCATTTCCAGGATTCACAACAAATGCGCGGGTGGCATGAATTGCCGACTCACACCCCAAACGTGTGCCGAATCCAAGCTGATGTGACAGTAGATAGTCAGCCATACTCTCCCTCACAGCTTGGCATGCCAGCTTGCCTGCAAGCCGACGAAATACACTGCCAATGGCGATTGGACCTGGACCTGGACGACTAGGTCCGAAATACTTGCCAGCTCTGTTAGGACCTGAGTCTTGTCTGTTGTAAAAAACTCAGCGGCAATTGCCTTCTCTCCAGGCGATTTATTATTTTCAAGTTGCTCTAGAGCCATCCTGACTTCGAATTGGTCAATATCTTTGTGTAGTGGCGCTTTATTGGAGCCCTGTGGTCATGTGTGTCTTTAAGCTATTGGCTTATTGTCCGTGAGTCCTGTGTAAAAGCAAGTGCTTTTACTTACTAATGCCTCATTTTATACCTATGTACATTTAGCACAAAGTTTAATGAAAGCAAAAAGATTGTGAAACTGAGTACTTGTAATTTTTTTATTTCAATGAGATACCTTCAGCAGTTCTCGACATTTAAGGGTCTTACCAGACAGACGGTCAGAAATCGAAAGGGTTCCGTTGATCCTTTTGGGGTACGGAACCCTAAAAAATATTATTAATAACATATTAACATAATTTTATTTAATTAAAAGTGTTTTCGTGTTAATTATTTGAATTAAATCAATCCAAAATCTTATTTGTGAGATCTTACCTTATTTGTTTATTAAGTTGGTACTTTTTAACAATATTTAGATCCCACAAAACATTAAAGCAAGCAGGAACCAACAGACTTTAATTTTTTTTACATACTAAATCAAAGAAAAACCCTAATAATTTAGTTTTCCTTTATTGTCAGCAATATAACACTTAACACTGTGAAATTTTTAATAAATAAATTACTTACCTAGTCTTCTACAAAAATCGAATTATCTCAAAAGTAGGTAACATTCTGTGTGTTGGTTGTAGTTTGAAGAACTATGTCCAATTATTTAATTAACTTGTTGATTATTCGAGTTACCTATAAAATGGTTTTTATGTGTGGTAGCTCGTTTTATGCGCTATAATTCTACGTACCTATGTAACTTCTTTAAGTCGAATGTTAATAATGTGGTATTTATCTGAACCATGGTATAATCGGGAGCGAGGGAGGGGCATCAGAGGACATTGATCGGGACCTGGACGTGATCATGATCATACTTCGGCTTAGGGTGCTAGATCTGTATGTCAACCCGTCGCAGTTCGGGTGCAGTGCGGGCCGACTAGCACGCATGTCTGCCTGCTAGTCGGCCCGCAGGGATGAAGTCGCGGTAAATAGGCTGTGGAAACGATGGGCGGTTGGAGGGCCGAGGCTAAGTGCTGGTCCCGGAGATTGGATTTGGGATTTGACTTGGGACGTGGAACACATGGGTGCAGGCCACTTCGGTTGGAGTGGAACAAAAGATTGCCATCGCCATTCAGAGAGCCAATGCGTGTTTCCTATTCAATAGAATAAGAAACTTTCGCACCAGATATGGCCCGGGGGTAGTAGAGTGAGAAAGAAAAGAAGTAATTAATTTTCTTTTTTAAAGCTACGACTGAAAATAGGAATTCTGTTACGTTGCGCTCCGGTCTCCCCTAAATTACGAACGAAATATGCACTGTCACTGAAAAAGCATCCAAATATGCAATAACGCTTTATAAATAGAATAATATGCATTTGCATATGCAAACACGCAAATGCATTAATCGGATGTCTAGTGATAGCTAAAGAGCCGAAATTTTCACAGATTATGTAATTTTGGTAAAATGTGCTGGTATCGCTGAGGATGGCTTCAATATGCAAAATGCATATATGCAAATATACAAATGCATAAAATCCGGTCTCCAGTAATAAGTGTCACTCGTACACTGACGCCAGCATAGCCATGCATGCCGTAAGTAGACGATAATATAGATACCTACCTACATTTAGAGCAGCTACCGTCAACGACGACACTAATACTTCTATTGGACGGAAAGCTGGATAATGTGTGGCCATCTCAATCGAAAATCACGATGCCGGACCTTAAAAATATCGACACTCACTCCCGTGCCATCTTATTCATTACACGCCGTGGATTACGCTGTGTATTGATTACACGCTCGATCGAAGATAGGGACGGCTTCAGGCCTATCATTGGACGGGTCAGTCTTATCACCCTTATCATGCAGATAATATAAGTCGGTAAAGCGCCCCCATCATTCATGTCAGAATTATAGGCAAAGTGTAAAATCCTAATCCTGTGTCAAAAGATGAAACCAACTGTATCGGTCTACGTACGCCGCTGACTCGTATTATTACGAAAAGTGTACTATCTCCAAATGGTAAAAAGTACTACAGTGGTTTAGGTACCAAGTTTGAGTTCATTACTGTAAGTATAGTCACAAAATATTTCATCACTACCCACAACAAGGGTCATGATTGAGAGGAAAGAGCCTCTAGTTGCAGTAGTTCGATTGGTAGTTCGGTTGACAGAACTAATGCAACTTTTTAGTAGCAGAAGTCCGGTTGATTTTAATCACCGAACTGTTGCTACCTCTCTAGCCTGCAGTTGTTCGGTTGAAATAAAGATCGGTAAAACAAATTAAGATCAACGAAACAAATGAAGATCAACGAAACAAATGAAGATCAATGAAACAAATAAAGATCAACGAAACAAATGAAGATCAACGAAACAAATAAGGATCAACGAAACAAATGAAGATAGATCAAACAAACGAAGATCAATGAAATAAATAAAGATCGGCATATCAAAAGATCGTTGATCCTTATTTGTTTCGTCGATCTTCATTTGTTTCATTGATCTTCATTTGTTTCGTTGATCTTCATTTGTTTCGTTGACATTCATTTGTTTTACCGATCTCCATTTCAACCGAACCACTGCAGCTAGAGAGGTAGCAACAGTTCGGTGATTGAAATCAACCGGACTTCTGCTACTAAAAAGTTGCATTAGTTCAGTCAACCGAACTACCAATCGATCTACTGCAACTAGAGGGAAAAGAGGAACCCCATTGTGCGGACAAAAATTACATTTTCATTGAGAAGACAAACCTAAATCTATTGAATAAATTCATATGGAACCTCTTGTTTTATTATAGGTACTTCATGTCTTCGACGGTGGGAAGTATGGGCACTGCACATAGTCAAAGCGCATCAGTTTTTTGAATAATCGGCAATTTCAAGTTAGTGGACATAGGATTTTCAGGAAACTGAAATACATAGATTTTTTTAGTATTCGTTCTAAGGTCCCCTGCAAGCTAAAAACCAAAATCTATATCACAAATAAATTGTTGTTGTCGAATTAAGGGTTAAAAACCGGCCAAGTGCGAGTTGGACTTGCCTATGAAGGGTTTCGTAGCAGCAAGTAACATAATATAAAAGTTCTTATAGTTCGTTGTAACTTTGACTGATGTTTTAACACGTTCACAGTGGTAGTGATTTTTTTAACCGAAAATTGCGGTTTATGACGTATTAAAAAAACCGGCCAAGTGCGAGTTGGACTCGCCCATGAAGGGTTTCGTAGCAGCAAGTAACATAATATAAAAGTTCTTATAGTTCGTTGTAACTTTGACTGATGTTTTAACACGTTCGCAGTGGTAGTGATTTCAATACCGGAAATTGCACTTTATGACGTAATAAAAAAAACCCTAAAAAAACTACCAGCTCTATCTCGTTCAAACTAATTTTCGTTAGTAGTTTTTATGGCAATGTACATCATATATTTTTTTTACATTTATCATTCTCTTAGTTTAGAAGTTAGAGGGGGGCGGGACACACATTTTTCCACTTTGGAAGTGTCTCTTGCGCAAACTATTCACTTTAGAAAAAATGATGTTAGAAACCTCCATAGCATTTTTGAAGACCTATCTATAGATACCTCACACGTATGGGTTTGATGAAAAAAAAAATTTAGAGTTTCAGTTCTGAGTATGGGGACCCCCAAAATTTACTGCTTTTTTTCTAGTTTTATATAAAAATCTTAATGCGGTTCACACTTAGACCATATAACACGGGACTAGCCTTTGCGAACCACCGCATACAAAAATATTCTGCCAGTTTTCATACAAGTGAAGGGGGAAACACAAAGACATATAAAATTTCATTCCATTTAAAATGTATTAATCGACAAACGCGTAATGGCTGTTGTGTATTAATTGTTATTGTACAGTCAACTACAATGTAATGTACTAGTTTAATCATATAAAATGATGTACTGATGTACAGGCTTTTCATAAAGCCAAAAGACCAAATGGTCATGTGCAATGGCAGAAAACAATGCTTAAGTAAGGCGCATCCTGTGGTTAGATGATCTAAGGGTTCACAGAATACATCTAGCTACCAAGTTTCAATAGCATAGACCTTATAGTTTCAGAGAAAAGTGGCTGTGACACACGGACGGACAGACAGACGGACAGACAGACAGACAGACAGACAGACAGACATGACGAATCTATAAGGGTTCCGTTTTTGCCATTTGGCTACGAAACCCTAAAAAACTGCCAGCTCTATCTCGTTCAATCCAATTTTCGTTGGTAGATTTTATGGCAATGTACATTATATATTCTTTTTAGATTTATCATTCTCTTAGTTTAGAAGTTAGAGGGGGGGGGGGGGACACACATTTTTCCACTTTGGAAGTGTCTCTTGCGCAAACTATTCACTTTAGAAAAAAATATGTTAGTTACCTCAATAGCATTTTTGAAGACCTCTATAGATACCACACACGTATGGGTTTGATGAAAAAAAAATTTTGAGTCTCAGTTCTGAGTATGGGGACTTGGGGACCCCCAAAATTTACTGCTTTTTTTTCTAGTCTATACTTATAATAAAACTGTTGAGGGTCGAGTCTGTACATGGAAGATATTGTGAAAATTTTAATTGTAGGGTGATCTCAAATCGACACAGAAGCCGAAAATGTAATTTTAAATTTTCATGTCTGTCTGTCTGTCTGTATCCCAAATAAGTATCACGCCGAAATTACTGAATCGATTTGAATGAAACTTGGTACAATCAGAGCTTATAATTCGAGGAAGGTTCTAGAATACTTTTCATCCCTATGTTTTGAGCTGTTCCTTTGGGAGAGGGGATGAAACACAAAATAGTTTTTTAGTTGTTAGTTCGTAATGCGTGGTCCGAATCCAATTTTTTTTTAATGTTATAAAGGGAGTACTATAAGGATTGTTTCACACAAGTTTCAATTTTGAGGGTTTTGTAGTTCGGGAATTAGAGACATCTCAACTTTCGCAAAACCTAAAATTCAAGGATTCCTTTGAACGTAAGGGTAAATCTAAACTGGCGTGTTGGCTTTATCATAAAAGAGCTTAATGATTAAGGCTATTGTAAAATAATTCAGTCTTAGAATGGACTTAATCTTTAAGCTCTTTTATGATTAAGCAAACAGGGCAGTTTCATACGCTCCCATGAGTCTGTTGACAAAATACCTGTCCTTTCATACACCTTATGTGGCGTAAACGAAGTTGCGAGGGTCAGCTAGTTTTATATAAGAATCTTAATGCGGTTTACAGAATACATCTAGTTACCAAGTTTCAATAGCATAGGCCTTATAGTTTCGGAGAAAAGTGGCTGTGACACACGGACGGACAGACAGACGGAAGACAGACAGACATGACGAATCTATAAGGGTTCCGTTTTTGCCATTTGGCTACGAAACCCTAAAAAGGCAACCATAGACAAAATGAGATTTTTTTTGCTATTGTCTATACTAATATTATAAGGAGGAAAGAATTGATTGTTTGTTTGTTTGTTTGCATCGAATAGGCTCCGAAACTACTGGACCGATTTAAAAAATTCTTTCACTGGAGACTATTCGATGCAAACTAAACAAACAATCAAATCTATCCTCTTTATAATATTTGTAGTTTAAAAGATTATAAAGAGCATAGGGCAACAAGAAGACGCTTGAAATACCTACTTACAGAATATCGAGCTGTGTTTTCATTAAGTATAAATAACTAGCTGTTACCTGCGGCTTCGACAGCGTAGAAGTCGTTTATCGCGTATAATCATAACCCTCCTTTTGCGCAGTCCATTAAAAAGTAACCTATGTCCTTCCTAGGGCCTCGGACTACCGCTATACCAAATTTCATCTCAATCGCTCCAACCGTTTAGACGTGAAAGCGTAACAGACAGACAGACAGACAGAGTTACTTTACGTTAAGTAACTATATTAAAATATTAAGGCATACCACATCTCCCTCTCTCTCTCTCTCTCTCTCTCTCTCTCTCTCTCTCTCTTATGTGACGCAAAAGAAGTGGCGCGGGTCAGCTAGTCAAGGTATAAGTTTATACAAGCAATTTATGCGTATTCTTCTATTTCTTTGTCAAAACAATAGAACGTGCCACGGATTTGTTAATATATTATAAAATAAAAGATTAATTTGTGCTTCCATTTCATATCTATTCACTCACACATAAATACGGACGGCAGAGCATACATACATACATACATAACATCACGCCTGTTTCCCAACGGGGTAGGCAGAGACTATGGCTTTCCACTTGCTACGATCCTGGCAAACAACTTTCGCTTCTTCAACTTTCATAAGTGTCTTCATACATGCTCTTCGGTTAAGGGTACTCTTGACCTGGCCTTTTCTCAGAAGATTGTCGATTTTATCGACTTGAGTATGCCGAGGTCGACCCCTACCAGTTTGCCCATTCACTCTCGCCTCATAAATCTGTTTCGTCAGCCTATTTCCATCCATTCTCTCCACATGTCCAAACCATCTGAGCATCCCTTTTTCTATCTTAGTCACTACATCTTCTGTCATGCCGCAATGTTCCCTTATCACACTATTATTTACTTTATCCATCGGCAGAGCAGTGGATAACTAAATGTAAAACAATGTTTTGAACAATGTATCCTAAAATACAGGCCTAGCCTAGTTTGGGAACCTTGGATTGTAATCTATACTAATATTATAAAGAAGTAAAGTTTGTGTGTTTGTTAAATTGTAAGGGGTAATCTCGGGATCTACCGAACCGATTTTAAAAATTCTTTCACCAATAGAAAGCTACGTTATTGTGGAGTGTCATAGGCTATATAACATCACGCTACAACGAATAGGAGCGGAGCAGTAATAGTAAATGTTTCAAAAACGGGGGATAAGTTATTCCTTTTGAGAGCTTCGTTGCGTGTGCTGCGTAAATATTTATACTTAGTTATGTAAAAAATATGTACTAAATACAAAATTGTTTCTCTTAAAAACGTTCTAAAAAAATTGGGCAATAGCATGTGTCTATCTTTTTGGGTTGGCGCACAATTACCATTTTAATGGCAATAATTTTTTTTCTACAATAATGCCACGGGATACCTCTTTCATAAACGAAATTGTTCTTAAAAATAATGCAACGGGAATACACGCGACGAGAAATCTCTCTCTCTCTCTCTTTCTCACGTAGTATTGAATATTAATGACGAGACGCTACGGGAGTAAACGCAACGCGACGGGAGTAAATGCGACGGGAACAGGTAATACTCTCTCTTATGTGGCGCAAACGAAGTTGCGCGGGTCAGCTAGTGTAATATAATTTGTAGTCACCATTAGAAACAATTTTAAGACCTTTGCCAGTAATTTTTGTATCAAATAAACTTTATCTCAGTCAAGTCAGTATTATGATCTCGTTTTTAGGGTTCCGTACCCAAAGGGTAAAGAACGGGACCCTATTCATGAGACTTCGCTGTCCGTCTGTCTGTCTGTCCGTCAGGAGGCTGTATCTCATGAACGGTGATAGCTAGAGAGTTGAAAGGAGAACGCCCAGAGATCGTTTCTTTTTGAAAAACCTTAATAAAAAGTGTATGGCCATCTACGTAAATTGGTAAATCATTTAATATTTTTTTAACAATCTTTTAATTCAATCGATCAAAATCTTTTGTGGCGTTTTAACTTTGATAATAATTCGTGGTTGTATCGTTTGTACGCGCCGCGGACTGACCAAATGAATGGTACTGACGTGACGAAGATGGCCGCCAATCGCAAATATCAATGTGTGAGGCCTACATTTCGGGGTTCATGCAACAATGTCGTTGAGATCATAGATTTAGTATCGATAAATTCTAAATCTATGGTTGAGTTGGAAGTAGGTTCTATTAATAGCAGATTATTGTATTTTTTATATAAAATAGCATTCTAACCATAGATTTAGAATGTGATTTGAGAGTAGCGAAAAATCCTAAATCTATGATTCTAACTATAGTAAAAATCTAGGCTGGTGATATATTATTCACCGTGTTGCGAGCATATTAGACATTTGAACGAAATACGAACTGTCAAAAATTGAAAAGTTTTTAACAAAACGTCTTTTCGGTACTTGACTTTGAGTGTCCTAAGAGGACGAGGAGTCGAGGACCGAGAAAAATGACATAAACAGCTGAATATTAAATAATACAAGAATTGGCAGTATGGTTTTAAATACCTTTGCCTGTCCTTTGGACGAATAAAGCAGCAACAACAACAACAAGGAAAAATGACAGTTTAAAATGTTTATCACCGAAGGATTTTTCATGAAATTATTTTATATAAATCGGTGTGAAATGTTTATATAAAACAATGTACGGTTCCATACAAAGTGATTATGATCAGGATTGATATTTAAATGGTAAGTAATTAAGGAACAATCGAGATCCAATTTGTTTATTTACTACATTATCCCAATATGTTGATATGTGGTAAGTAAATACATTTTCAGGGTTTTTTATAAGTGTGATGGAACTATTACTTTTATCTTTTTTGAATTAAATCCATGTTCATCAATGTAACGATTACACTTTTTGGACAAATTGATTTGACGGATTGATGGACATTTGCTTCAAAACTAACCTCTAATTTGAACAGCAAAACGAAGAATGATAGAAAACCCTACAAAATAATAGAATATTTTTTATTTCCTATGAAAGTACGATATCCATTCAATTCAATCTCCGATTTTCGCTGTCATACTAAATTATTTGTTATGAAACGGCGGTCCATTGAAAGACGGGCAATCGCCTTTTTACAGATTATGTGTTTTTGTTGCCGCTATAACAACAAATACTAAAAACAAAAACAAAATAATATTTAAGGGGGGCTTCCATACAACAAACGTGTTTTTTCGCGATTTTGTCTTATATATTCGGTAATAAGGTATCCTTTTCAATTTAAATAGGTTAGTTAGTATGAACATTTCATCAAAATCATTCATTCCCTTTACACAATGCAAATTAAATGAATAATTTAGGAGGTATAGCACAATAAAATGTTGCTCAATGAAATTAATTTCGTGTCGCCATGATTGAACATTATACGGGTCACATACTAACTTATTTTTCGACTTTCATCGTAAATATTTTTTCTTTAAAAAGTGAACAACGCTTTCAGCAGATTACTTTAGGTAGGTGTAATATTTTAAAGATAGCTATTTCATAGGAAATAGTTAACAAATAGTCCATATTTTAGATTTTTCTCCAGTATTAACAATTTACGTACAAACACACAATTTATGTTGTAGACGTAGATATCGTGTTTATAATGTCATGTCATCATTCAAATGTCATCAATATTCTGAAAAAGAAATTAAACATAGAGTTCACAAAATCTTTTTTATTACTGTACCTACCTACCATAGAGGATCTATACAAGAATGGTTAACACTATAGAGCAACGCGAACTGTCTAAAGACGCACGTCGTATAACACCATAGAGCAACGCGAACTGTCTAAAGACGCGCGTTGTATAACACTATAGAGCAGGGGTTCCCAAACTTATTGGTATCACGCCTCCCTACTGTTAAAATTAATGTGCCCACGCCTCCTCACAGCCCAGGGAACAGCAAATAGACTTGCCAAACTAGTATTTGTTGTTATAGCGGTAACAGAAATACATATTATGTGAAAATTTTAGCTCTCTAGCTATCGAGATGCCTGAAATAGAACCTCGTCACGGAAAGACAGACATACGAACGGCGAAGTCTCATGAATAGGGTCCCGTTTTGACCCTTTGAACACGGAACCCTAAAACATACAATTATTAAATAAAATAAGAGTAGGTAATAAAGTTTGTAAATACATCTCAGACCTGCCTCTTGTTTATTATCCTACTTCTTTGAGGGACGAAGAGACACGCCACCATCTTGGCCTGCTTCAGTAAGACTGGCGAGCAAACCCGCCGTTCTCAGGCCCTCGGTTATGGAGGCTGGTAGTCTTGGGCGTATTTATCTGCCGCTCCCACCCCTCAACCTTTTTTTTGAACGCAGAAAGACACAGCTTAAGACCATGGCCCTCAACACGGTCTTGAGCGTGAGAATTTCCACACCAGGCGTGCGACCAGGTCTTGGCGTTGCAGCGTCCGCAGTGCTGGTACTCAGGTATTACCCCCCCGTGTATGCAAAACAGATACTTACCGAAGCACCCGTGCCCGTTAAATATCTATGAAACGCGGTAGGTGAGGCTACAATGGCGCCTCTTCAGTCACTCTTCCATGATCGACTTCATCACCTCGATATGAGTCCCCAATTCGGCAGCTCAGGGAACAGGCCTATGCCTGGTATTGCTGCAGCTACTCCAGGGCCCTCGCTTCCAGGTCCCATGGTGGGGTCCCGGGTAGGAGACATGCAGCCTCAACGTTGATTGTGCGTTACCCTCTTATTATCCTGATGCCAGAGATTCACGTTCAGACTTACAAAAGGTCACTTCTTGCAAAAAGAGTCAAAGACGGATGTGCTTGCATGATTTTGACAAAATTCTCAATTCTGAATTTAATATAAGTAGATAAAAAAAATACACAAAGTAGATTACTAGCCAAATCTAGTTTGCTTCTAAACTTTGTTTTTATTATTGTAATTGTAACCAATGCTACCCATGAATATTAATTAAAAAGGTATAAGAGTTGAAATATTTAAGCTAAAATTGTGCCTTATCCATCTTTTTAAAATTTCCATAGCTTGCTTTTGTGATGTTACTCTGATCCTGACCGCGCCCCCCTGTACATGTCTTCGCGCCTCCCCAGGGGGGCGCGCCCCCCAGTTTGAAAACCAATGCTATAGAGCAACGCGAACTGTCTAAAGACGCGCGTTGTATAACACTATAGAGTTAGAGCAACGCGAACTGTCTAAGGCGCGCGTTGCTCTGTGTTAATAGGTAATGAGGGCAACCAGTAGACGCTTGAAATACTCACAGAATATCGAGCAGTGTATTTTCATAAAAAAGTAATAATTAAAACAAAATGGACCTTTACTGGAACATCCTTTCAAGAGCTTACCCGGGGCTCCCAACCGTAGGCTGTTGGCCGTTACGTGGGGGTTTTTAGTCGGTAGGAGTCCGGCATATCATCCATTAAGGATTTCCCTCTCGTTTAATAAAAAGAAAAAAAGGGGGGCTCCCATGCCACAAATACGACTTTTTGTTGTTTTTTGGTACGGAACCCTCCGTGCGGGAGTCCGACTCGCACTTGGCCGGTTATTACGCTTTGAGTAGGTAAGGAAACCTAAAAACATAAAAATAATAACGATATTATTTAAGTGTAGATGGTCGAAGATGAATCCTTTAATAATAAAAAAAAACTTGAGAGGTGTCAAGGGACACCCGGATGGAACGAAGTTCCTTTCGATTAAAGTGAAGGAATTGTAATAAAATTTTATTTTAATTTCTAAATTTTATTGTAAGCAAAAACAAAACTGAAATGATTTATATTAATATCATTCATTCGAATTTTGAATAGCGAAAACGCGTTTCCGCTATTCAAAATTCAAATAAGTAGTAAGCGTTGCTGCCGTCAGAAAAAAAATCTGAGTGACTGCCTAGTCGCGCCTAAAGAAGTTTTACTTCAAAAACTTTTCAGAGCGAAACTCCTATTTGCTTTGGTGTTGCTCGTAAGGTGCGTATCGACTTCGCGCGGCCGCCGCGCGATCATTGTTCGACCGCGGCAAATCTGTGTTTTGGTTCGCGAGCCATTTTTAGAGCTCAATATCATCATAGAGAGGCAGCCGCGCGCGGCAGCCGATCCATGATTCCATGAACGAGCGTACATTTTATGCGAGACAACTATGGACGTATCAAGCAAGCAGGCGAGACGTGCCGCTGCTGCTTTTAAATTTTAAATTGTTTAGTGCCATACCTTCATAATAATATAATCTAATTAAAGTACGACACTTCTCGTAATCCATGTTTTAGCTGCGCGTATCCACTATAAATGCGTGAGTAGTCGTCAGGTACTCAGGTCCGTCCCAATTGCGCGCCCACAAAGTACTGTCACTCCTTTGCCGCGTCCTCAAAAACCGACACAAAATGGTTCGTCGCGCGGCATGTTCGAGCGCGCCGATGTTCGAGTTGCCGCGCGCGGCGGCTCAGTACACATAATGCGCGGCCGCCGCGCGAACCATTGTTCGTTGGTTTGCCACGTGAAGTCGATACGCGCCTGTAGAGTTCATGTTCATCCCCTGGCTATCACTATCACTACCACTACCACTATCATTACTACTATTACTACCACTATCACTACCACTATCACTGCCACTACCACTATCACTACCACATCACTGCCACTACCACTACCACTACCACTATCACTACCACTATCACTACCACTATCACTACCACTATCACTACCACTATCACTACCACTATCACTACCACTATCACTACCAAAAGTGTCGTGACAACTTTTCGTGAGATTTTTTTCCGTCTAGCCCCCTTTATTTCACAACGCGCGATAAGGAACTTCGTTCCAATAAACAAGTAATATGAGGATCATTTTAGTCCCTCTCTATAGAATAGAGTGCAGAGGGGCGTAATGGCGAGACTTTGTCTGTAGCTGTGACTCTGTCGCATTAAACTGGTCACGTGGATCATCTGTTCAAAGTTTGAAATAAAACAAAAATGACAACGTCAATCGGATTGAACTTCACTTTCACAATAAACGTGTTAGAGAGGGGCGGGCGGTCTGGTGAGAACAATCTCACTCTTCTTGTTAATATTGCTATCACTTACCAGTTGTCACTTAAAACACAGAATTATCGCAAATTGAACTGCACTTCATACACAGTAACATGCAAATAATACCCAAATACTTAGTTCAACTGTTTCTTTTCACACATGATTTACCCATAGATTTAGAATTATAATCTTTAAAACGTTAGGTTTATGATAAGATATTGTAAGTACGATTTTATCAAAGTTATAATTTTAGTTATTGAAAAACACATTTTGTTTATTTTTGAATTATTCAATGCTGTGCCAGTAGTCCAAAGTTACCCAGAATGACTGTAAAATAAACAAATCTGAACAATTATTGTTTTACCTATAGGGCATGATTGTACCAGTGTATTTACTGTTGCGCGATCGACGCAAAAATAACTCTGTTCAGCTAGGTATCTCAATCCTATCAATGAATTAGGTACGTGAGTACACAAATATACACTTATGTTTATCAAATCTTTAATGTAAAAAAAAATAAAAGCGATACTCCATGTTTCTGAGTAGCTATAAGTATTACAACTTAGTGTTACCTACTTACATAAAACATTCCAGGTAGTAAAGTTGTTATACAAGGAAGTAATATCACTGAAACGGAGAATGTTTAACTAATGGAGCACGATTGACCATATCTATGAAATTTTAATAACTAACGCGAGCATACATCGGAGTTGTCAATCAGTTGATTGTCTTGATTAGGTAAGTGAGTTAATAAGAAGGTACAGACTTACTACAATACCAAGACAAATGAAGTTTTAAAAAGGATTGACAGTGAACACCTTTTCCCATTCTGCAGTCACCAGTGTTGTAATCTAAACCTTAATCACTTCATCTAGCTCCTACCGTCAGGAGGTATTAGTATTTATTTTAACGCGTGGAAGTCTCCATTGATTAATGCCGAACTCCAAACGACCTAACTACAGAGGCACTACCTAGGGCTCCGGAGGCCTAGGGGTAATTCCTCGGAAGGATGTCCCAGTATAGAAGAGGTCAAGTACTGCCTTGTAAGATATGTCTTCATCAAGCTCAATAAGAGGTGATCGTCAATATCCTCCCTTCCTAACTGTACTGTGTTCAGCTCTAACTGTTGAGTTGAGAGTGAGACGAACGCCTTCAAGAAAACTGCTAGCAGTCATACCACCTTTATGCTGATCAATGTATTGAAGAACTTGATCCAGTTACGTATCTACTGTCAAAATCAGTTTAGCCATCCAGTGGATTACCCTGGACAAACAGATTGGTAGCTACTCACGTCATTATGCCCTTGTTCTACTCAAGGTCTGGTATTAAGTTTCGGGTGCTCACAGTTATCCTTCCGAAGCCGTACCCCGTACTCCCGGCCGTAAGCAGATCGATAGTCACCGTGTGGTATTCGGTAGGAGTCCGGCTTAACATCCATGAGAAGATCATATAAAAATGGGTAAGTACGGTAAAATAAATCTATAAAAGTGGGTTATGGATTGATATAAATATCGACCAAATATTATCATGTATGTTTATCTGGTGCATAGATAGACAGAGCCAGCCTGATAATCTTTATTAAAATAATCTTCTATCATCACCCAAACATCTACATTTTTCCAGAAAATGATAGGTAGGTATCTGATATGATTGTTTTACCCGACTGCGCCAGGGACGGTTATGGTCACCACCACCACACACGTTCAAGTGTATTTCTTAAGTCTAGGGGTAGTCCGTCCGAGCTAGAAAATCGCGGCGATGGATACTTTTCATAAGGGGTCTGGTTGGTCCCGGGACATCCTTCCGAGGGCTTACCCGGGGCTCCCAACCACAGGCTGTTGGACGTTACGTGAGGTTTTTTAGTCGGTAAGAGTCCGGCGTAACATTCTTTGAGGATTTTCCCTCACGTTAAAAAAAAAAGAAAAAAAAAGGGGTCTGGTTGAAAACCAGCACAAGGCAGAAGCCTTGCACATATGCTGAACCAGGCTCTATTCAGCTGCTTATGTTAATATATCATTTTATTTTTCTTTTATTTATTATCAATGTAAAGGCATTATTTCTTTCTTTCTTTATATTTGAATTCAGGTACTGACATCGCACTGCTGATGCTGATATGAATAGCTGTTAGTAAAGACCGATTTTATTAGAGAAAACCCATGATGCGTATTCTCCTGTTTTCTCCATTATAAATGAAACAATTTACTTATTTTTGAAACCATTTTGTTAATATTTCTTATTTTAAAGTTAAAAGCTATTCAAATTTATCTGGTAGTCCCCTAAACATAGCGATAAAAACGGGTCATTTTCAGCCATTTTTAAAGTATGATATTTTTTCTTTAAGTATTATTTGCCGAAAAATATATAAGTGATAGGGACATGTATACATCTGATCTTTATTTCAAAAAAATGAAAAGATTCTTCTCGATGCATTATTCAGGAATAAAACAGGGGAATACATTTGTATGGAAAAAGTGCTGCGAGTCTTTTCTCTTATCGTTGAATTGTATTTATTTCCATAAAATCGTTGACATTTATAAATACATGCCACGACGCTAAATCGCTGTACTATTATTATTGATTTTAATCGCATACATAGATGACCTCTAGACTTGCGCAAGTATACTTGAACGTGTATGGAGACCATTATGAATTTATGACCATCGCGTATTTACGCTTATAATAAAGTAGATAGGTATGTACGAGATTCAGAGCGAGAGAAAGGTGTATGAGAGGAAAAGTATTTCCTTTACACTGACTGAATTATTTTACAAAAGCCTTAATCATTAGGTCCGCTCTTTTGTGATTAAGCAAACACGTTACATTAACACTGATTCTAACATTCAAAGGAAACTTGAATTCTAGGTTTTGATGATATTATATTATATTATATTCTATTTTTTAAGTTGAGATGTCTCTAATATCCTTTATTTCCCGTGGTCCACCTCGTAGTCCACCCAGGTGAACCACGGGATTTTTGTTTTACCCGTGGTCCACCTGCATAGCCATATGTTTGTAACAGTAAATTATATAATAAAACTAGCTGACCCGCGCAACTTCGTTTGCGTAATAGAGAAAGAAATAGAAAGGTTCCCCGTCACTTCTATTCTTTTCGCGTGGTTTTCTGTCGCGTGTACATAGGTACTCCTGTTGTATTATTTTGGCACTAATTTGATTTTCATTATAATGGTTATTTTAAACGAACCTAATTCGAAGCACTATCAGTAGGGTTACGGGATAATTTACTTTCCCGTGACTCTACTGGGTGCCAAGCGGTAGTGCCAAGGGAAATATGGGTTGAAATGCAGCAGCGCCACTGGTGTTGCAAACGTTCAATATGCGAATTAGTCCGCTACAGTAACCAACTATCAGGTGGACCGTAAGCTTCTCTGCCATCTTAGTGGTATAAAAATCGGACAAGTGCGAAGCGGACTCGCGCACAGAAGGTTCTGTACCAAAAAATAATCCCCCGTAATCCCCCCCCCCCGCCCTTTTCTGACGTTAGTATTTGTTGTCATAGTGGCTACAGAATATATCATCTGAAAATTCAGCTCTCTAGCTATCACGATTCCTGAGATACAGCTTCATTTCGGACAGATAGACAGACAAACGGACACCGAAGTCTCGTGAATAAACAGGACCCTGTTTAAGGGTACGAACCCTAAAAACCGTTTCTTTCTGCGCACCTATGCCATTAATCTAATTTCAAGGTTCTAGATCTCGATCAGAATTTAAGTCAGTTTTTGTTTTTATATAAATCAAATCAGCATGTACGCTCCTGGACGTAGGCCTCCTAATTTACGTCCTGCGCCTTTCGCATCCAGCCTGCGACCTCTTCTAGATCCTCGATCCATCTGGCGGGTGGACAAAGTCGCGATGCCCGCTTTAGAACTCGTTTGATCCATCTGCCATCGTCTGTCGTCTTCTGTGGCCAGCCCGCTGGCACTTTACATTACTGTTTTTATATGTATAGATATAATTCTGACTAAATAAATAAAAACATACGTTACGTATTGAGAGTAAATCTATATTTTTGCAAAAAATAATGTCTTTGTTAATTGGTATAAAGAGCATTCTCTGCATTTGATTAGGAGTTGATATCATAACTTCTTTATTTTTAGTATTTCTGGATTATGTAGGTCTTCAGACTTTTGAGGCTGAGGCAACCCGTACTTTCATCCGCTAAATGTTCATCTTTAACGCCTCTGGTCGTTTGTATTATCACCGTATAAAATAAGAAAGTAAGCGAAGATTGTTATAAATACTCTCGTGTTATTCGGATGAACTGTGTACACCTTACCTAGAACTTGTTCTTTCATAATTCCTAGCCAGTCATGTACAGGTTTCCCTTCTCACAAATGTATTTTTGACATACAAAATATGAAGGCAATTCCGCATACTGAAGGGCAAAAATCAATAAATTTAGCAGTTTGAATAAAATTATTTGATTTTGGACATTTAACATATATTGACACCATTTTTTTAAAAACTCGTATTGAGCTGTCAAACATGTGTCAAAAAAAAATTCAAAAGTACCGACTAAGAAGTACTAATATGAACTTTGGGGCAATTCCACCCTAAATATTTTTCTACCCCATTTTAACCATGATAAAAGACAAATTTCAATAAAATACAAAACACGTCCCCTATCAATTCAGTTAAAGATGTTGTATGCCAAATTTGAAGAAGATCGGACCAAGGAATCACGTTGTCCCATACAAACTTTGCAACCCTTGTTTACCTCCTTAGGAGTTGAATTTCCAAAAATCCCTTCTTATTGCTCGCCTACGTGACATAAGGAGCATTTGTGCGAAATTTCATGGTTCTAGACCCAGCGGTTTAGGCTGTGCGTTGATCGTCAGTCAGTCAGTTCTTGTTTTTATATATATAGACTAGCTGACCCGCGCAACTTCGTTTGCGTAATAGAGAAAGAAATAGAAAGGTTCCCCGTCACTTCTATTCTTTTCGCGTGGTTTTCTGTCGCGTGTACATAGGTACTCCTGTTGTATTATTTTGGCACTAATTTGATTTTCATTATAATGGTTATTTTAAACGAACCTAATTCGAAGCACTATCAGTAGGGTTACGGGATAATTTACTTTCCCGTGACTCTACTGGGTGCCAAGCGGTAGTGCCAAGGGAAATATGGGTTGAAATGCAGCAGCGCCACTGGTGTTGCAAACGTTCAATATGCGAATTAGTCCGCTACAGTAACCAACTATCAGGTGGACCGTAAGCTTCTCTGCCATCTTAGTGGTATAAAAATCGGACAAGTGCGAAGCGGACTCGCGCACAGAAGGTTCTGTACCAAAAAATAATCCCCCGTAATCCCCCCCCCCCGCCCTTTTCTGACGTTAGTATTTGTTGTCATAGTGGCTACAGAATATATCATCTGAAAATTCAGCTCTCTAGCTATCACGATTCCTGAGATACAGCTTCATTTCGGACAGATAGACAGACAAACGGACACCGAAGTCTCGTGAATAAACAGGACCCTGTTTAAGGGTACGAACCCTAAAAACCGTTTCTTTCTGCGCACCTATGCCATTAATCTAATTTCAAGGTTCTAGATCTCGATCAGAATTTAAGTCAGTTTTTGTTTTTATATAAATCAAATCAGCATGTACGCTCCTGGACGTAGGCCTCCTAATTTACGTCCTGCGCCTTTCGCATCCAGCCTGCGACCTCTTCTAGATCCTCGATCCATCTGGCGGGTGGACAAAGTCGCGATGCCCGCTTTAGAACTCGTTTGATCCATCTGCCATCGTCTGTCGTCTTCTGTGGCCAGCCCGCTGGCACTTTACATTACTGTTTTTATATGTATAGATATAATTCTGACTAAATAAATAAAAACATACGTTACGTATTGAGAGTAAATCTATATTTTTGCAAAAAATAATGTCTTTGTTAATTGGTATAAAGAGCATTCTCTGCATTTGATTAGGAGTTGATATCATAACTTCTTTATTTTTAGTATTTCTGGATTATGTAGGTCTTCAGACTTTTGAGGCTGAGGCAACCCGTACTTTCATCCGCTAAATGTTCATCTTTAACGCCTCTGGTCGTTTGTATTATCACCGTATAAAATAAGAAAGTAAGCGAAGATTGTTATAAATACTCTCGTGTTATTCGGATGAACTGTGTACACCTTACCTAGAACTTGTTCTTTCATAATTCCTAGCCAGTCATGTACAGGTTTCCCTTCTCACAAATGTATTTTTGACATACAAAATATGAAGGCAATTCCGCATACTGAAGGGCAAAAATCAATAAATTTAGCAGTTTGAATAAAATTATTTGATTTTGGACATTTAACATATATTGACACCATTTTTTTAAAAACTCGTATTGAGCTGTCAAACATGTGTCAAAAAAAAATTCAAAAGTACCGACTAAGAAGTACTAATATGAACTTTGGGGCAATTCCACCCTAAATATTTTTCTACCCCATTTTAACCATGATAAAAGACAAATTTCAATAAAATACAAAACACGTCCCCTATCAATTCAGTTAAAGATGTTGTATGCCAAATTTGAAGAAGATCGGACCAAGGAATCACGTTGTCCCATACAAACTTTGCAACCCTTGTTTACCTCCTTAGGAGTTGAATTTCCAAAAATCCCTTCTTATTGCTCGCCTACGTGACATAAGGAGCATTTGTGCGAAATTTCATGGTTCTAGACCCAGCGGTTTAGGCTGTGCGTTGATCGTCAGTCAGTCAGTTCTTGTTTTTATATATATAGACTAGCTGACCCGCGCAACTTCGTTTGCGTAATAGAGAAAGAAATAGAAAGGTTCCCCGTCACTTCTATTCTTTTCGCGTGGTTTTCTGTCGCGTGTACATAGGTACTCCTGTTGTATTATTTTGGCACTAATTTGATTTTCATTATAATGGTTATTTTAAACGAACCTAATTCGAAGCACTATCAGTAGGGTTACGGGATAATTTACTTTCCCGTGACTCTACTGGGTGCCAAGCGGTAGTGCCAAGGGAAATATGGGTTGAAATGCAGCAGCGCCACTGGTGTTGCAAACGTTCAATATGCGAATTAGTCCGCTACAGTAACCAACTATCAGGTGGACCGTAAGCTTCTCTGCCATCTTAGTGGTATAAAAATCGGACAAGTGCGAAGCGGACTCGCGCACAGAAGGTTCTGTACCAAAAAATAATCCCCCGTAATCCCCCCCCCCCCCGCCCTTTTCTGACGTTAGTATTTGTTGTCATAGTGGCTACAGAATATATCATCTGAAAATTCAGCTCTCTAGCTATCACGATTCCTGAGATACAGCTTCATTTCGGACAGATAGACAGACAAACGGACACCGAAGTCTCGTGAATAAACAGGACCCTGTTTAAGGGTACGAACCCTAAAAACCGTTTCTTTCTGCGCACCTATGCCATTAATCTAATTTCAAGGTTCTAGATCTCGATCAGAATTTAAGTCAGTTTTTGTTTTTATATAAATCAAATCAGCATGTACGCTCCTGGACGTAGGCCTCCTAATTTACGTCCTGCGCCTTTCGCATCCAGCCTGCGACCTCTTCTAGATCCTCGATCCATCTGGCGGGTGGACAAAGTCGCGATGCCCGCTTTAGAACTCGTTTGATCCATCTGCCATCGTCTGTCGTCTTCTGTGGCCAGCCCGCTGGCACTTTACATTACTGTTTTTATATGTATAGATATAATTCTGACTAAATAAATAAAAACATACGTTACGTATTGAGAGTAAATCTATATTTTTGCAAAAAATAATGTCTTTGTTAATTGGTATAAAGAGCATTCTCTGCATTTGATTAGGAGTTGATATCATAACTTCTTTATTTTTAGTATTTCTGGATTATGTAGGTCTTCAGACTTTTGAGGCTGAGGCAACCCGTACTTTCATCCGCTAAATGTTCATCTTTAACGCCTCTGGTCGTTTGTATTATCACCGTATAAAATAAGAAAGTAAGCGAAGATTGTTATAAATACTCTCGTGTTATTCGGATGAACTGTGTACACCTTACCTAGAACTTGTTCTTTCATAATTCCTAGCCAGTCATGTACAGGTTTCCCTTCTCACAAATGTATTTTTGACATACAAAATATGAAGGCAATTCCGCATACTGAAGGGCAAAAATCAATAAATTTAGCAGTTTGAATAAAATTATTTGATTTTGGACATTTAACATAAATTGACACCATTTTTTTAAAAACTCGTATTGAGCTGTCAAACATGTGTCAAAAAAAAATTCAAAAGTACCGACTAAGAAGTACTAATATGAACTTTGGGGCAATTCCACCCTAAATATTTTTCTACCCCATTTTAACCATGATAAAAGACAAATTTCAATAAAATACAAAACACGTCCCCTATCAATTCAGTTAAAGATGTTGTATGCCAAATTTGAAGAAGATCGGACCAAGGAATCACGTTGTCCCATACAAACTTTGCAACCCTTGTTTACCTCCTTAGGAGTTGAATTTCCAAAAATCCCTTCTTATTGCTCGCCTACGTGACATAAGGAGCATTTGTGCGAAATTTCATGGTTCTAGACCCAGCGGTTTAGGCTGTGCGTTGATCGTCAGTCAGTCAGTTCTTGTTTTTATATATATAGATTATGGACATACTTATGATCAAAAAAGCAGTACCACCGATAAAAAAATTACCAGTAACTAAGTGGTCTCAATAGTACCACTGGTACTTCAATTTCCCTCCGGAGCAGAATGTACAAAACGCAAAATGTACAAAACGCAAAATGTACAAAACGCAAAATGTACAAAAGCAAAATGTGCAACACGCAAAATGTACAATACGCAGAATGACCAACACGCAAAATTAGCACCACACGCAAAATGTACAAAACGCAAAATGTTCATTTTTTTCTTAGGACATGCTCACAACATTTTTTTGGGATTAGCATCAGAATTTTGGGTTAGTATAAAAATGTCTAAAAATAATGTCCAAAACTAAAAAAAAATAATAAAAAAACAAATGAAGATCGGGAAAACAAATTAAGACTGACAAAACTTCGTTTACGTCACATAAGATGTATGAAAGGAGGTATTTCTTCGTCAGACTCATCAAGCAGCGTGTGAAACTGCCCCGTTTGCTTATTCATAAAAGAGCTTAAAAATTAAGCCTATTCTAAAACAATCAGCGCGGACTGAATTTTTTTAACAATAGCCATAATCATTAAGCGTTTTTATGATTAAGCCAACACATTCAAGGGAACCCTTTAATTTTAATTTTGCGGAAGTTGATATGTCTCTAATTGCTGATCTACAAAACCCTCAATATTGAAACTTGCGTGGAACAATGCATAAAGTACTGCGTTTCTGACGCCGACAAATTGAGCTTGACAAGACCACGCGGTGAGAAATTATAGCTGAAAACCCATTTTATCTTTCATCCCCACTCCTGAAAGATCTGCTCAAAATATCGGGATCAAAAGTATTCTAGAACATTTCTCGGACTATAAGCTCTGATTCTGCCAAGTTTCATTCAAATTGATTCAGTAGTTTCGGCGTGATACTTACTCGGGATACAGACAGACAGACACACAAATATTTTAAATTACATAATTTCGGCTTCAGTATCGATTAGAGAACGCCTTACAATAAAATTAAAATTTTCAAAATATCTTCCATGTACAGACTCTCGACCCTCTACTATTTTATTATATGTATAGATATAGATAGATAGATATAATTATTGTATAGATGTTTTGATAGATAACATATATAGTATCTTCGTTTTAATAGGCTTAATGGTTCACGAAGATTCCGTGACAGACCCAGCATATTCCCGGCCATAACCCTTGCTGGTGGTAGGCTGGGACTAATTAATTATTTACCTAACAACCACACTGTCATCAAGTAATGGAGTTGTGACATGGAGCAACGTTGTGACCAAGAATTACGCATTATAAAATGAAAATCTTTTAAGGCTTGTTACATTCATTGTCAAACATTGCAATAAATATATCTGCCAAGTGCAAGTTGAACTCGTGCACGGAGTTACGTAGGGTTCCTTTCCAAATAAAACGGGAACAAATCATGATTGTTGTGTGTGGGAGCCCGTAAAAATATACACTGATTTGGATATTAATTTCATATTTACTGTAGGTGTACCTACTTAAATAAAATAGAACAATCAATAATAATCACCATGGAATCTTTTAATTCGAAGTAACATTAACATACAAACACAAACTGGGTCGCAGATAACAGGTAGGTAAATAGCAAATAGCTATTATCAATATTTTTTAGGTAGGCGTAGGCAAAAACGATAATCACTTAGTTTGCAAAAACAACAAGCTAGGTACATTTTTGTAGATCGTATGTTGAAATAAATTCAAAACAAAGTTAGTTACACAGAAAATGACTAAATAGGCAATAAAAAGGAACTATGAACGGATAACATAATAAACAAAATAATCGCGAATTGGATCAATTGCGCATAGGAATAAAATTACCGGTTGACTCTCTCGTCCGAAATTCTTAAATCTAGAAATTTAATGTTTCAAGTATGCTACTCATAAGATGCGGTTCCACTCAGGTGGAGCGATGAGGAGCTGTGGATTTTAAGCCACGTGATTGGTGAATCGCGGCACAGCTCCTCACCGCTCCGCCTAAGTGGAACCGTACCTTTATAATGTAGGCTCACCCACACAAATATCGTTTTCTGATTTCTGTGTTCACCCACCAACATAGGGTTTTTCAAAATTATATTGTACCCCTAAAAGAGGTGAAATTCTATTAGTGAAATTGCCAGCGGGCGTCCACTAGTTGATCTGAAAAACTCATCATACTTTTACTAGCAGGATCCATACCTTAGGTTTATTAAAAAAAGCTAGCTGAATTCAAAGCTAGACTGAGTATCTTTCAACAAGACCTTTGAGACCAAGAAGAACTCTTCTTGGTCTCAATGTGTTTTAGAACTCTCGGTAGTCGATATACTACAATTTGGCAATCTTTTTTTTTTCAGAAAATAAAGAAGACTTGCGTCGTAAATATTTCATGGTGGAATAACGTATCCTACAATGCGACCCTTTGCAATAGTTTCGCCCAAGAAGAACCAAAGGAAAATTTCTAAACCAACTAGAAATAGAAGCCAAGCCTGCTTCACGGTCAAATGTGCTGCTGCACCGGTCTTGATGAAGTCTTTGAGCAATTTAAGGTCATGATTAAGTCTCTGAAACAAGATGGAAGATTAAATGGGTTGTAAACTTGTGATGAAGTAGGTACCTGACTAGGGAAGTCGTGTAAAGTGAATGTATCATTTGCACTCAGTGCAACTTTTGCACTGCTGGAAACAGACATGGCTTGACATTATATTTTCGACATCGTTGTCTTCCAACTCAGTAAGTGAGGCTCTGTCGTTGTCTCTTCCATTGGCCAGCAGGTGCACCGCTTGCTGGTGAGATCGCTTGGCTCTGGAGATATAGGTGGAACTCAATGCCAGGTTACCGTGGTTCTTCTCCAGCTAGTCCCAGTTGTAGATCGACGACCGGTACTGCGTCAATAACGTGAATACCAGCTTTATACCTACATTGATATAAACACAATACACATTAAAAGTAAAAGATTTCCCAAATTCTACAACGCGAATCTATTACAAGAATATAAATGTATGATTGACTCTGTAGTCAATCATACATTTGGCATTATAAACTTCCATGACCGGAAGGTGGTCATGGAAGTGTTATCTCGTAATCTATACCTATGCTTGTTTGTCACATACCTAGTGGTAAAAAAAAATATTGATTACACAGCCTGTTTATATTTTTATTGGTATCTTCAAAATCATAAGCATAAAATAATTCCGTTGCAAAAGTCGTGCTGACGCATTTCGATGTAATTTCCTGTTTTCTAGAATGTTGACATGTTGTTTACTGTTGAGAACTTACAAAATGAAATGTAGATATTTAAAAAATCGCCAAAAGTTAATTTTATTACCAACATGTTTGTCAATGCACAATTTTTTTTTATTGTAAGTACAATAAAGTTGCAGGGCAATCAAACCCCAAGGAACGTATAGCAATTCTTTATTGTTAGAAGAATGTAAGTAATATTAATTTATAATGCGACCCCCAAATTTAGAATGTATGTTTGTGTTATTTTAAAGTACAGAACAGAACAAATTTGAGGACCACTGTCAGAAGTCTTACGGGCTGTGAGAGTGGTCTCCAATCGCTAGATGCGCCACGGCTTTCCATCAGGCTGGCGACGTCAATTTGGCGAGCTTATTATAATATAAAAAAAGGACTAATGATTTAAAATATTTACATAAATCTTACCTCACTTTCGTTAGTTGGTGGAGACATTTCTAATGTGTAAAAGCCCTTATAAACTTTAATTTTCTTCGCGAGTTCTGAGTTGCGAGCCGCCTCAGCTTTTTCTATTCGAATAAAGTTAACATTATAAAAATCAATCATGTATGCGTGTACAATTTTTTACGAAACTTTTATTTTCATGCGTCCATGTCTATCTACTTAGATAGGTACCTAATTTAAATGTGCATTTTCTCAGTCGATCCACAACAATTGCTAATTTCGTTCATCCTACTATCTGTGACAATTGACAATATGTAGATTCTATTATCGCGCGTAACCTCGCTGTTCTTAGTAACCGATCACTGCGGTAAGCAACTTTCGCTATGACAGGTCATTGGGTAGGTAACCACAGTGACATTTAAATTTAGAGCATTACCGTGCTTCGAAAGGCACATTGTCAGGCTTGAAAATTTTCAATAGCGGATCGCCACACGACCTGCGCCTGTACATTTGAACACGGCAATATGCTCATCACCCGTATAGAAAAAAAGAGCTTCTACGTGGGCGTATACTATGCTTCTTCTCGTATTCCTTCGGGGATTAAGACGTGATTATAAAATGAATGTAGGTAGGTATATGTATCAATCGAGGTTCAATTGTTGTGAATTGTTTTCATCCAAAACCAGAAACAAGCCATTCCAAGGCAGTAGGGGCAATTACACTCCTACAGAAAACTACCACTTTATAGCTAAATGTAGGTGTGAAATTTACTTCTGTCTACCTCCTCAAAGATACGGGTGTGATCGCTATAATGGGCTCCGGAGATGGTCAATGCGACTTTACAAGTCTGTTGAAATATAAAAGTAGCTTCGTGTTTTCTTTGCACGTGTTTGTTCATCGACGTGTGTGTACACATGAAACTTATCAAGTCGCTTGATCGTCTCCGCAGCCATTAAACGTATCGTCCTTATTATATTTACCTCTAATCAGTTCGATAAGTTCCTGCTTTTGCCTGGATATTGCGGGTTTGTACACTTCCGACACGTCATGAAACAAAGTGAATCTGCGACCTGGAATGATGTCATGTGGTCCATGAAATATTGTGGGGGCTAGCAACATGAATAATTCCCACCTTTGAAAAAGTATCCAAGCTTTGAAAAGCATCGAATTTGCGACGGCTCTCTAGTTCACGGTAACCTCACTGTTTTTCTTATATACCTAATTACGAAAGTACTTAGAAGTTTCTGAATTGTCAATCCAAAGACCTCGCTCTGTCCTCTGGAGGACAGAGCGAGGACTTGTACAGTCTGATGACATGTCTGTCATCAGACTGTATCTTTAACATCTAAGCTCAATAACTAGCTTCAAATCAAGTTCTTATATTAAAAAGGCAAAAATATATTCATCACTGATGATATTTTTGCCTTTTGGGCAGAAGCAACTGAAGTGCTCCCGATGTAAAACTTAGTTTATCTGGAACTGGGATAGTCAACATTGAAATTGACTATGTGACAAGCGTCCTAACTGGTTAAAATCTCACAGACTTTATTGCACCTTGTCTGTAAAACCGCATCTCATGATTACATAATGAGTTTTTTTTGAGCTAAGAACTAGGAACTGCAACTTACGGAGTATATTGCTAGCAAATCTTGCTACACTGACTCTCATGGCTGTTGGTGCCATGGTGGCTAATATGTAAAATACTTAGTATATTTCCAATTCAAAGCTTGTGTGATGAAATAGATATACAGGGAAAAACAACTTCGGTAGTTGTTGGGTTGTTTGATTTTGACATTTTCTTACGTAGTATTGTATTCTCTTTGGATTTTGACATGAGAAAAAATAACCTTCAATAAAATAGCTTTTGATAGATGAGAGCTATTTTATTTATGGTTATTTTTCTCTTACCGCGACAAACCTCTTTTTAAGGTTTCGTACCCAAAAGGTAAAAAAAAAGATATCTTAGACAACATGAACCTAGAGAACCCAGAGAAATGGTGCTTGACATAATCTATTTTGGATAGGTATCTATAGGATTTAGCTAGAATGATGACTAATTTTACGAATAGGTACAAAAGTTCCGGACAATCTACTCTTTGCGATAATTTTACAGACCTACATAATAGCAACGCCTTTTCTCCGAAAGGGTAGATAGAGGCCTACTAAGCGCCCGTATTTCACGAAAGTTTGTAAGTATGGATGAATTGTCCATACATTCTAAACACGAACTTTCGCATTTAGATAATTTGTAAGGATTTGTACGGCTTTTCCTAAGGTTCCATGACACCCATAGAGCAACGCGAATAGTAAAGGCGCGCGTTGCTCTGTGGTTTAAGATAGTATTTTTTTTTTGCTCCTCGGATTAGGAGTCACAGTGTTTTATAATCGCTCAGTAGCGGTCACTCTTTTTTTATGGCCAATAACGATGATATAAACGTAGTACAGCATAATATGACACACCAAAAATTGAAAAAAAAATAGTTTTGAAATTATGAAGCTTTTCTTAAAAGGTCATTGAACTTTGACAAAAACATTTTTACAGATTTTGCTCGAAATAATCAAAATTTATGGTGGTTAAAATTAGCAATGAATGGAGGAATATATTCGTAATGATGTGTAGAAATTACAAGTCTGCACCTGCCCTAGCATACGAAATAAAAATTCATTTTCAAATTTTAGAAAAATAAATATAAAAACTTTTCTAGTGAACGGTCGCATTTTTTTTCACTATCTAACTAATGTCCAGTTATGTAGCTTCCTACTCATAAATTTTTAATTTTTTTCAATGCAGGACAGCTGAGATAAGACGTTTCTAAGTTTTTTATAATTTTCTATGGAAATAGGAGTAGAGTAATATTGAGAGTTCTAACTCACTCCGCTCGTTAAAACTCTCAATATTACTGATCTATAACTCAATCAATATTACAGGTGGTGGTGCAATATAGTAAATATTACATAACCTAAGTATAGCAACCTACATAGCACGTATGAAACGATCGTCGCGTCGCTAAGCCTTTGTCGGCACATCACTCCCAGCGAGGTCTCGTTACGCGCGTCGCGCGCGGCTGTCGAGCTTCGCCGAATGCAATATGATAATGATGCAGGTGCATATTTAGGTATGAGAAATGTTATTGTATACAATTCTCATACATAAATGCACCTGCTACTGATCGCTAATAATATTCCATGAATGAAATTACTTGACTAGTTTTACCTACGACTTCACTATTTAATATTTTATCTACGATCAATTTTACATAAAAACATATTTTTATAATAGATATCTACTTATTTTAAGTAAATCTATACATATAATAAAATGATAGAAAAGTCAAAACTGTACATTGGAAAAATTAAAAAAAAAAATACTTGCTGGGTGTTCAACATAAGATACCGAAGCCGAAAATATAGTTAGAAAAATTTTTGTCTGTCTGTTTGTCTGTTTGCTTTGCTTTGTCCGGAAGGATCTCGAAAAGTACTCAATAGATTTGATTCAAATTTTGCACAAATATTACCTAGGGGTAGGGTGTTAAAATAGGTTACATATTATCACGCTTCATATCCTAGGGGCTAAGCAGAGAGCAATCAAATTGGCATTGTAACAATTTTCACGCGTACGAAGTCGCGGGCAACAGCTAGTAGTTAGATAAAAACTATATTGTAAGACCGTATTATATTCGTATTTTATATTAGCACTTTGACTTTATCGAGATCGTCTGTTGCCCAACTTTCTACCTTGAAACGAAAACCTGTACTAAACCCTAGCTTGTTATTTAGCGGATGCACTGCCTAGCAGGATCGGATGGCTTGAGGTCCAAAGGTGTTGATGTAGGTCGCGTGTAAGATATTGAACGATCGTGAAGCGCTCGTGGCCCCGCGGACTCAGTGTTCTGTAAACGATCACTACAGTAAGCAACTTTCACTATGGCCGGTCCATGGATGGGTGACCATTCATGTGATCACTTTGTGACATTTATTTGAGCGTTTCCGTGCTTCGGAAGGCACGATAAGCCGTTGGTCCCGGTTGCCAGTAAAATGGCAGTCGTTAAGCAAAGTTGAAGGCTTTATTTCAACAGCAGGCAGTCACAACCTGCGCCTGTCCATTTAAACACGGCAATACGGCTCACCACCTATTACGTGGGACAAATTATACAAAAAAAGGTGAAATGTGGGCATATTATGCCTCTGCCTACCCCTTCGGGGATAAAGGCGTGACCATATGTATGTATGTATGTATGTATGTATAATTATTATACATATAAACACCCAGACCAATGCAAATAGTCATATTCATGCAAACAAATTATTGCACCGTGCGGGAATCGAATCCATCACGCCATGGAGGCTGACATTTTCCTTGAACAAATTTTAGCCAGATCCGTTTAGCTACACACCTACATATTAAGAAGAATATCTTTAAAAAACTTTTATGTTTAAATATAATAATTAGTGGGATCAAAAATTAAGTTATTCGTTAAAATTATAATAATAATAATAATAAACCTGGCAACCCCACCAAAGAGCAAGAGAGTATATTTTTATCAAAGCATCAAAAATTATTTTTTTTACAGTTAACTACTATATTTTTATATCATTGAGTGCCTCATTTTATAAAATATTGGAAAAATCAAAACCTACCATAAAAATTACAATAGAAAAGATGTTTAAAGCAATAAATACGATGAAGAAATTTTCAGAAGAAAATGACAAGACAAATGTCATGTCAAACATGGTTAAAGTTCTTTGATTATGTAAAAATGTACTAAAATGCTCACAAGATCGAGAGCCAGGAGCACTGTTGCACAAAAAACATCATCGGACTCGTCGCACAGCTCCGCCTCGCAGCACAAGAAACAGATTGTTGCTGAGGCGTCGAGCTCCAGCAGCAGCGACGAGTATTTCTCCCCACCGACGTCGCCACTACCTGTACGTCGGCAGGGGAGAGGCCGGCCGCCAGCCAGCTTGGGACCCCGAGGCCCACCGGCCTCGAATAGGGCCCCCGCTGCCGGTGGTAATGTGCACCGCATGCGATGGACTTCGTCAATGAATGAAAATGTCATGCGGGCATATTTTGCGGCTACAGAGGGAGGAATTAACCTCACTGCGTACCGCGTTCGTTTGCTACCTTTGTTTCAGGCTCTTGAACCAACTGTCAACGTGTCGGCGCAGCGGCTGTCGGATCAAGTGCGGGTCATTCAGCGTAGTCATATGCTGGACGATACCGTGCTTGAGAGGATTCGCTCAGAAGTACAGTCTAACATTGTCATCTCTACTTCGTCTCAATCACCACCATCACCACAAATAACTAGTGTGACATGTAATAGCAACAATTTACAATCTTTAGTACCTATTGACGAAGAAGTGGATGATAATGTTACGGTAAGTACACAGTATAACGATGAATTAAGGAGTGTTTTGGAACGAACGATTCAGGAATATGGATTTTGTGATCTCATAAGTCGTCCACGTATACCCCGCTTGCCTACGCATAAAAAAAACTTGGCGCTGGTGGGTACCCTGGACTCTATTCTACCAAGCTATTTCGATACTTGTGTAGATATAAGTGATGCACACTCAATTTTGTATTGCGCGGCTATAACACTGTGTCGAGTGGCTGGTGTAAAATTTCCAAAATTTGAGCCAGCCACTGGGCCCAAATCTATTCCAGTCTGGCAATGCAGAATTGAGCGTCGCATCGCTGAGACCAGGGTACTCATTGGTAAACTAAGCTGCTTTAGGACAGGGAACACCCGTCCCAGAGTAATGCGTTTTGTGACTCGTGCGTTCGCGGGGACCGATATCAGTCCTCGCGAATACTCAGAGCGGGTCACAGAACGTATTGACTTCCTAAAGCAGAAAATTTATGCGTGGGCAAGTCGCATACGGAGGTACAAGAAGAGAGTGGATCGCTATATTCAGAATCGCTCGTTCCAAAAGGATGAGAGATGGGTGTATAGAAGATGGGAGCAACCCGATTCGAATGTGACTAATAGGTGCCTACCAGATGCTGAAACCACAAGTACATTCTGGCGAGGCATTTGGTCGGTACCTGTTGGTCATACAGAGTGTGAGTGGATGCGGGATGTCGAACAGTCATGTGAGTCGATACAGACTATGGAACCAGTCCTAATAACATCTAGTGACATTGCCAGTGCGGTTCGTTCGTTGCCCAATTGGAAATCAACTGGGCCGGACGGACTGCACAATTTTTGGCTGAAATGGTTTCATAGCTCACATGCTTGTTTGGCATCCTGTTTTCAGTCATCACTTGAGTCCGGGTCGCTTCCATCTTTTATGACTTCGGGTATTACACACCTCCTCTACAAATCCGGTAGTACTACGGACCCTAAAAATTATAGACCGATAACTTGTTTACCAACGGTCTATAAGCTTCTCACATCTATTTTGAGAGTTAAACTAGCAACACACATTGAAAATAATTCTTTAATGTCCAACTCTCAAAATGGATGTAGAAGCGGGTCACGTGGTACTAAAGAACTCCTTATTCTTGACATGGCCATTAATCAGCAGGTTCGTCGTAACCGGAAAAACCTGGCGACATGCTGGATTGATTACAAGAAGGCCTATGATTCAGTGCCACATACATGGCTGTTGAGGGTGCTGGAGTTGTATAAAGTTGATGCAACTCTTAGCACCTTCTTGAAGACATGTATGGGGCAATGGACAACGGCTCTTGTTTATCCAGGATGTCATCAGGTTCCTGGGAATGGCGAGCCTGTCAGGATCAAGAGGGGTATATTTCAGGGTGACAGTCTGAGTCCCTTATGGTTTTGCCTGGCGCTGAATCCTCTCAGTACCTTACTGGAGGGTTCAGGGCTAGGCTATCAGTTCAGGAGAGGAGGTCAAGTTGTTTCCCACCTTCTTTACATGGATGACTTGAAATTATTCGCCTCCACCGATTCCCACTTGATGGAGTTACTGAAAGTCGCAGAAGCTTTCAGTAATTCTATCAAAATGGAATTTGGTGTAGATAAATGCGCTGTCATGCATGTAAAGAAGGGACGAATTGTGGAATCTGAAAGAGTACATCTTTCAGATTTCACAAAACTTAAATCCATCTCCGCGACTGAAACTTATAAGTATCTGGGTATGTCGCAGGCATTAGGTATTACAGAGATTGGCATGAAACAAACGTTGGTGGACCGTTTCTTTGGCCGCCTGAAAAAAGTACTGAAAAGTCTTTTATCGGGCGGTAACAAGGTGCGGGCTATCAACGGTTGGGCCATGCCAATCTTAATCTATTCCTTCGGCATACTTAGATGGACTCAGACTGAATTAGACGCCCTGGATAGGAAAGTCCGTTCTCTGTTGACCATAAACCGAATGCATCACCCACGTTCGTCTGTAATGAGGTTGTATATCCCACGAAAGTGTGGAGGTCGGGGCTTTTTAAATGCCAAGACCTTACACAATCGTGAGGTATACAACCTTAGGGAATATTTCCTTCATGCTGACGTGAGTATGCATCGGGATGTGGTAGCAATAGATAATGGACTGACCCCTCTTGCTCTTGCCAAAAAGAACTGGCGCAAACCAGTAATAATGACTACTAATGATCGCAAGGAGATATGGCGGGGCAAAGAGCTGCATGGACGATTTTATCGGGCCTTACACGGGCCCGATGTAGATCTATTAACATCTGTATCTTGGTTACGTTTCGGTGATTTGTTTGGAGAAACTGAAGGTTTTGTCTGTGCAATTACAGACGAAGTTGTCATGACGAATAACTATCGGAAATATATTTTGAGAGATGGTACGGTTGACATATGTCGGGCATGTCACCTACCGGGTGAATCTCTCAGACATATTATTTCTGGTTGTCCTCGTCTTGCCAATGGCGACTATTTGCATAGACACAACCAAGTAGCCAGGATAGTCCATCAACAACTTGCACTAAAGTATAAACTTGTAGATTCAGAGGTACCATATTACAGGTATGTGCCCGACCCAGTTCTAGAAAATGGTCGTGTCACGTTATACTGGGATCGGTCTATTATCACTGACAGGACTATTGTAGCCAATAAGCCTGATATAGTGGTAATAGATCGATCAGAGCGCCTCGCAATAATCGTTGATATCACAGTTCCACATGACGAGAATCTCGTGAAAGCAGAAAAAGATAAACAATTAAAATATTTGGACTTGGCTCACGAGGTTGTCGACATGTGGGATGTAGATTCAGCGATTGTTGTTCCGATAGTCGTATCAGCACACGGTCTGATCGCCAAGAGCCTCGATCAACATCTTAAGAGGCTCTCGTTAGGCAGTTGGGTCAAGGGCTTGATGCAAAAGGCGGTTTTGCTGAGCACGGCGCGCATTGTGAGGAGATTCCTATCTCTGGAGCCCTGACCACCGGTAGCTTGGTCCCTGTACCCGATGCCGGTGGGGAACTATTTTTTTATATTTTTAAATGTATTTTTTATATGTATATTTAAAAATGTAAATTTATATGTTGTTTATATTTAATAAAGAGGAATAATAATAATACAAATTTATATTAATACAGGATTGTACAAGTTTGCGACTGCCTCTGTGGCGCGGTCGGAAGTGTAACCGACTGACGCGCAGATGGTCTCGGGTTCGAATCCCGGGTCGTACCAAATACTTTGTGTGATCAATCACAAATGTTTGTTTCGGAGTCTGGGTGCCTCGGAGAGCACGTTAAGCCGTCGGTCCCGGTTGCCATACTAACATCTATGGCAGTCGTTACGGTTAGTTGGAGCCCTCAAAAGTCCAACTAGTCTAACTATAGAACTTCGATATCGTCAATTTGGTTGTGGAGGTCAGATGGTAGTCGCTCCACGGAAAAATACCGAATTTCAGCCGCATCATAGTTACGACTAGAAAGCCGACCCCAACTAAAAAAAATGTTGGGAATTGGCTCGGATGATAATGACAGGATTGTACAAGTTGTAGGATTTTTACACGTGGAGTATGTAAATTTACTCAATGTGATTCTTTGAAGTTATGTGGGTCGAAAATGCTTACACGAATTACATTAGGGCTGCCACTATTAGTTAATAATCAATAAATTAAAATTAATACATTTTATTTTTCGATACAATAAAATATTGTATGAAGGATTTAATAGGTATTTACACTGGTGTCAAATAATTAATCGAGATTACCTACTCTTTGAACATAATGAATATTTGAATATTATAATCCAGATAATTTAGTTTTTTAATCAAATACTTACCTCATTTCTGATCACATTTTATATCTAAAAATAAAATAAATTAAATGTTTATATTTTTTATTAATACTGACAGCATTTATTAATGCAATTTTTTATTTCAAATACATCGGGAAAAATGAAATGCTCAAGTAGGACTCGAAACCATGACCTTTCCCTTACAGGGAATGCTCAGCCAACTGAGCTATGGAGCGATTACAATTTGAGTTATTATTAAATAATGAAATTATAAGAAAGACAATTTTTTATATGTATAATGTTAAGTTCAATTTTTATTTCCATTTCCTGTATTTACTGTATACAAACATAATAGGGAAATGTAAATATTAAGTAAACTTTACGTCATACAAAATATTTTCATAAATATTTACATTATTATTAGATATGTATAACTTATTAATACTTTCATGAAGAATTTACATTACTTTTATCTTAATTTGATTATTTCCATTACGTAACGTGACGAGATATTTTTTCCTAAGCGTAGTGACAACCCTAACGTATTTTGCTAAATTATCATTAATTTTCTTATAAAATCCGGAATCATTCAGTCAGTGCTTCATTCTGACTTCGTTATACCGTTGAACGAATCCATTGGAGCAACCACCATCTTGAAGACCTTCCACCTTGAAGACCAAGACCTTTCACCTTGAAGACTAAACACCTGGCTCCAGATTTTTGTGAGTTTAATCGTCATTGTACCTACCTAAAAATGTGAGTTCCTAAGTTATAAAATATTCTATCCCATGTTCTATTGTTTTTAAGTGAGAAATCTTTTTAACCTTTAAACAAATTTGCCAGAACTAAACCTATCGTTATTTTGTGCACGGTGACGATGAGTGATACTAACTAGTGATAGCGTATTAGTCTTGTCAAATTTTATTAGTTTGAGTGACTACCGAATTGTTGCAATTGACGGACTAAACACTTCGTTTTCTGAGTTACTAGTCGCAATTAATAACTATTCTGTTCATAATATTTACAGGTCGGATTCAGAGTACGATAGTGGCAACAGTGCGACGTCGATCGACGCCGCCAAGTCAAATTCGAAGGCAGCTATAGTCATCTCGGTGTAGCATGGTGCGTATGACAGTTGTCGATCGCGTTTCGTTTCACTCTTGAAAGTTGCCGTGAATTACAATTATGAACTTAGTATTTCAGCTACATTCCATTCATAATATATTAAATCGTTAATCACTGTTGTATATAAAATTAAACTTAACCAGAATATTCTAGTCTACAAATAAAATGAATTTGGAAGAAAAAATTAACAAATTGTTGAGTATAACGTAACACCAAAGATGTCTTTAGTGATGGGATTATTTACATCTACGATGGATAGTCGATATTTTGATAAAACAAAACGTATATTGTCCGTAGTTCCAACTTTTAATGTAAAAAGTATATGATTGAGTTGTTATTATTAATATTTTTCCTCTTCTCGGGATTTTCCTTTCACCTTCTTTTTTTCTTGCGAAGTTACCTGGTCTTTTGATAGGCTGTACCTTATGAACGGTGATAGCTAGAGAGATGAAATTTTCACAGATTATGTATTTTTGTTACCGCTATAATAACAAATACTAAAAACAAAAAAAAATATAATATTTAAGGGGGCTCCCATACAAAAAACGTATTTTTTGTCGTTTTTCGGTATGGAGACCTCTGCTCACTTGGCCGGTTTTTTAAGCTGTTTAGTTAATTCAAAAATAAATATAGCAATAATTTTCATAACAATAATAAACAGAACGTGATTTATCTCGTTTATCGTAGGATTCTAAACATGAATTGCATATCGACACATCCCTAGTAATGTGGTACTGATAGATATCAACGTCATACTGCCAACTGTCATACGCACCTTGTTACAGCGAGGCGACTATAAGGGGGGTGGAAAGCGCAAATCGTCGCCAGCTGTCAAAAGCGTTGCAAGCGATCATATAAGGTACGTCCGTATGTACCAGTACGTACATGTTCATTACTTATCTATACTAATATCATAAAATATGCGAAAGTAACACTTTCTGTCTGTCTGTAACAAGGTAAAGCGTAACAACGCTTTTACGCCTCCTAAACCGCTTTACCTATTGATGAAATTGGATGTGGGGTAGATCAGACCATGTGAAAGACTAAAGCTATGTCGACATCCTCACGGACGTAGCCGCGGGCAAAAGCTGGTTATATTATAATTTACGAGTAAAAAATCTAGTGTTGTTAAAAATAGTTTTTTACGATGAGGAAGTTTTTGTGAAGATAATGTGATAGTTTTCTGAGTAGGTTTCTGTGTATTTATTTACTATTTGTAACTTATAATAGGTATTATGTTTTCAGAGCGGACCAAGAGTTCGATTGTGACAAAGTGGTAAGGAGCGAGGCTGGGACGTTGAAAAAGGCTCCCGTCAAACGCAAGTCATCTGCTAGAAGTACCTCAAGCGAATATTCAAGGTAATTATTACTCATTAGTAGATACTCTTATACCCAGCTGATGTAAAGTGATGATAACATACCAAATACTACCAATTAAAATACGTATAATCAATTACATTACGCAATATATGAGTGAGCGAGGTTACGTGCTAAATAATGGTAGTTTTGCTATTTTTATTAATATAATATTATTATGAGCAATTTATTTATTTTTCTGGCTAAGTAGTAATGAGTGACCGTAGTTGCAAATCCAGAAGTCTAGGGTTCGAGTTCCATTAGTATCAAACTTTGTGTGTCGTTCATGACAATCATCTATTAATCTGTTCACGTAATATTCCTAACTGAAGCAAAACTGATGTTGTCCAGTTCATAACAATCTTATCATAACATAACGATTCATAACATCCAATTCATAATGATCATTTATTATTTATGTAATGAACATTATACTAAGGTACAATATTATAATATAGAAAATTTCTCTGTTTCAGAGCTTCAAAGAAAAAGGCTGCGCAAAAGGGATACGACATCTTCCACCTTGACAGTAAAACTCCCACCGTCAACACCGGCAGAGCTCCATCCACATCGGTGCTTTACAATCGGGTGGCTAACGGTCAAACGAGGCGTACGGTGTCTACCGAGGGTCCCTTCCACATTGAGTTGAAGGTGTACAACTCGGTTGACGTCCAAAAAGGTGGCGACGACCTTTGGAAAAAATCTCTGCTGTGGTTGAAGCTTCGGACTGACGAGGAATCTCCTCACTGGGCTCATCTACAAAAATTTGTTAGGCAAGCCAGCGAGTTGTTCGCAGATTCTGAAGCCACTTTCTTTTCTAATAAAATTAATTTTAAATAAGTCCGTACCTACTAAACTTAATATAATTGTCTATTTGTATGTTATACATAAAAATATTAAATAAATTTGATTAATTCATTGACCATCATAAATTTCAATTAAAAATTCCATCCTAATCTGTCTGTGTGTTTCACCAATTAATATGCCGTTCTGTGATAGCTGTGGTGTTGAGGTAAATGGTAAGAAATGGATAGGACATTTAAGGAGTAAAATACACCGAAAGTCAGATAACGTAATTACTTTAGATCATGGCGTGGAGAAAGTGAACTCTGCTTTTAAAAATCGATTAGCAACATATAGATTACATACTCTTGACACGAACGAACAGACATCTTTACCTGTTTTCTTCAGACACCTTCACAGTAGGGTCAAATCTTTAATTGATCAATCTCTTGCAGCTCACACTTCCCTTAAGGTTAACTTTCATATATACTCAAAGTTTGTACTACTTAAACATGACATACCAGAAGTTAAATCATTTGAAACCAAAAATATTATTATATGTATGAACTATGATTTTACAAAGCTCTTTACAGATGTTGCTAATCAATTACTGAAAAAGATAGACGAATTTGAAGAGCGGGATTCTGGTTGGACTTTCCTTAATAACTGTTACATGGAGGTAAATATAAATAGGTATCAACCGCTCCGTGGTTCAAGATTTATTGATTTACCTCCGATCATTAAAAATAAAAAGGCATGTGTAAATATTCGTAACAATGATGTATATTGTTTCCTGTGGTCGGTCACGGCAGCTCTTTACCCAGCAAATAGGAACATTCAGAGAGTTTCTTCATATCCAAATTTTTTCAATCTGTTTAACATAGAAGGAATGTCATTTCCAGTAACTTTTACCGATATACAAATGTTTGAAAAAAATAATCCAAGATTACGAATAAATGTATATGGCTTAGAAAATAATAGACAGATCATAGGACCTTTATACAAATCTGGGTTTAATAACGATAACAAAAAAACGGTTAATTTACTATTATTAGAAAAGAGCAGATATTCACATTACTGTCTGATCAAAGATTTATCGCGTTTGGTGAGAAAACAAATAACTAACCATAACGGGAAATTATTTTTTTGTGATGAGTGTTTGCTATTTTTTAGATCAAGTATGGAAATTGATTCTCATGTATGTGCCGGTGTAATGACTCAGCTACCGCAAAAAGGTTCAGTGATTGAGTTTAAAAACTACGAAAGGAAACAAAATGTGCCATATGTAATTTACGCAGATTTTGAAGCCATGTTGGTTCCAGTGCAAGGGTGCAACCAGGATCCCTCTGTTGCGAGTACCTCAGTATGTCAGGTACATATACCTATAGCATTCGCTTATTATATAGTTTGTTCGTTTGATGAAAGTAGAAATCGTTTTGTATCTTACCGTGGGGAAGATTGTGTAGATAAATTTGTTGAGAATATTTACAGGGATGTTCAATTGATTAACAACAATCTGTCGAATAGTGTACCAATTATATTTAACAACGAAGATTCTGTTAAATTCAATGAAAGCACTCGTTGTCATATTTGTCAAAACTTACTAATCACAGACCGAGTAAGAGATCACTGTCATATGACAGGTCAATATCGAGGAGCCGCACATAACTACTGTAATTTGATGTATAAACTTCCAAAATTTATACCAATTTTCTTTCATAATCTTTCAGGTTACGATTGCCATTTTTTTATTAAAAAATTAGGAGAAGCTCGCGGTTCACTTAAAATCATAGCTAAAAATAAAGAGTCATATATTTCTTTTACAAAATTTATACAAGTTTCTAGAGATGAATATGTACAACTTCGGTTTGTGGACTCCTTTAAATTTTTATCTACTAGTTTAGACAAATTAGTAAAAAGTTTGAAACCAGAACAGTTTATACACTTAAAAAACAATTTCTCTTGTCCAAAACAATTTAAATTACTTACGCGAAAAGGTGTATATCCTTATGATTATATGATCAACATAAATCGTTATAAGGAGACAGTTCTGCCTGAAAAATGTTATTTTTATAATTCCCTAAATAATCAACACATTTCATTAGCAGATTACCAGCATGCTAAATTGGTATGGTCTGAATTTAAAATAAAAAATCTAGGTGATTATACTGATCTTTACCTCAAAACTGACGTACTTTTGTTGACTGACGTTTTTGAAAACTTTAGAAATACTTCTAAGCGATTTTATCAATTAGATCCAGCTTTTTATGTAACAGCTCCTAGCTTATCATGGGACGCGATGCTTCTCAAAACGGGAATTAAGTTAGAACTTATTGATGATTTAGCAATAATAAGGTTAATACAAGAGGGTATAAGAGGAGGTCTTTGTATGAGTTCCCATCGTTATGTAAAAAGTAATAATAAATATATGGAAGATTATGACCCTCAACAAGATGATATATTTATTGTATACTTAGATTGCAATAATTTATATGGGTATGCTATGTGCCAACCTTTACCTTTATCCAACTTCAGGTTTCTTGATAAAAATGAGATAGAAAATCTAAACATCAAGAATATAAAAGATGATGCAGATTATGGGTTCATATTAGAGGTAGATTTACTTTATCCTAAATATTTACACCGTTTGCATAATGACTTGCCATTTTGTCCTGAGAAATGTGTGCCTCCTGGAGGTAAAATTTCTAAACTTGTCACAACTTTATATGATAAATATAAATACGTAATACATTACGTACATTTGAAAAATTGTATTAAGCATGGATTAATATTAAACAAAGTGCATCGCGTTATAACTTTTAGGCAGAAAGCTTTTTTAAAACAATATATAGACCTCAATACCGAGCTTAGACAAAAAGCAGTGACCGAATTTGAACAAGACTTTTTTAAATTGCTTAATAACAGTATATTCGGTAAAACGCTAGAAAATAATGAAAATCGTGTAAAAGTTCATTTAGTAAATCAGTGGAGTGATAGCGATAATAAAACAAAAAAGAGATTAAGTGCAGATACCTTGGTTGCCAGACCGAACTTCCATAGTGCTTCTATATTTTCTGAGAATTTGGTTGCGATTCAAATGAAACCCGAAAAAATTGTTATGGATAAACCCCTATATATAGGTTTCTCTGTATTAGAACTATCAAAAAAACATATGTACGACTTTCACTATTCTATTATGCGCCCACATTATAGAGAACTTATCAAGTTATGCTATACGGACACAGACAGTTTTATTTATAAAATTAAAACTAACGACTTTTACAATGATATGAAAAACTACTTTATTAGTTATTTTGATACTAGTAATTATAATAAAAGTAATCCGTTTAGTTTACCGATTTTGAATAAAAAGGTGCCAGGTCTATTTAAAGACGAAATGGGAGGTAAAATAATCACGGAATTCATTGGTCTACGTCCCAAATTATATTGTATTCAATCTGAGCAATGTACTTTAAAAAAAGCTAAAGGTGTTAAGAAATGCGTAGTGAGAGACTTAGTAAAAGCAGATTATAAAAAAACGTTAACCAATAATGAAATAACTCGTAAACAAAATTTATTATTTAAATCCTTGAAACACGAGTTAGTAACCCGTAGTGTCAACAAAGTTGTATTATCATCCAATGATGATAAGCGGTATATATTAAAGGACAACATTCACACTGTTTCCTGGGGTAATTGCTCAATTTTTGGTTGAATTTTAGGACGTTTAATTGAAATTTATGATGGGTTTTATTTTTTCATAAGTATGACATTGTGATGTTTAAAAATGTATTTAAGTACTTTAAGTTTTTATCTCATAAGAATGTACCTACCTACCTATGTCTTTTACTCTTATTTATAAATAAATGCCTACATAATGTTGTAATCATATTTTCGTTTTATTTTACTTCATTCTCAACTAGTGACATACATTATAGAATACTTTTGCGACACACATAAGTAAAGGGTAAACTGTACCCGAATCAGGTTTGTTAAAATTTTCATGTATCAACCTGTTCTTGAAACGAAGGGGCATCAACATCCGCACAACCATCTATATAATAATTATTGCAGTAGTGAGGTAGCACGTCATAGAATTATTTTTTTTGCTTTGCTATGCACAATACGTGTTTTTACATGATAGGACTTTCATGTTTCAACTTGTACGTCGTAATATTTTGTTGTTTAAAGAAATATGTATTAGAAATAGTATCATATTTCAGAAACTGTGGGTATATAATCCCGTTGTTAATTTTATAAGTTCATTGTTTCATTCTGAATTTATCACTAACGACGAGGACATACATTATACGAGCAACTTTAAATTTATATATTAGTTTACAAATCGACATACAACATGGTAAGATATTTTATTTGATAAACTTATATAATATTGTGTTTATAGAAAAGGTAACACGTCACGTAACGTAGATAACATACTAACGTTTTTTTTATTTTCAGAACACAAATAAGAATATATTCACGATAGAAACCACAGAAGACACTGAAGAAAGAAACGGTTTGCCAAATGGATTGTATTCACCAGAATCGCTTCCAAATGCGCAAGATCCATATGCATTTGACAAAGAAACTGAACGATTATGGATCGCAGCTCAAAGTACACACCGTGAAACGCCTAAAAAAAACACCGAGAGAAAAAAATCCACGCGCAAGTCAGAATCAAAAATAGTGAGTAAAATATTAAAGAAACATAGACAACCTTCATACATCATAAACTGTGAACCAACAAAAGGACGGCGTTTGATCAAAATTGAGATTACGGACCTGGGCGGATCAAGTGAGAGTGAAGAGGAGATAATAAAGGCACAATATATTGTCAAAGATCCAGTTGATGAAATTTCTGATCAAGCCGAAAATTTAATACATAATATATCAAAAAAAATATGCGGCTATTCTTTCCCTAACATTTATTAATAATAGTTCTTGTTTTAAAATATTCCTTACTAGATTAATTTTGTGTAAGTTTGTAAATAAATGTGTTCGTCATTTGTATTGAAATTAATATTTTATAAATAATTTTTGTTTTAATATTATTTAGTGTAAAAATGATAATATGCATTAAAAGTTATATTAAGAAATAAAAATTAATGAAGATTTAAAGTTTGTTTTATTGAAATATTTATCAGTAAAATGTACATACATACATATAATCACGCCTTTATCCCCGGAGGGTTAGGCAGAGATGAGTAAACACCCACGTTTCACCGAATATTTGAGCCCTACGTAATAGATGGTGAGCCCATTGCCGCATTTCGGGCTGTCTTTTAGACTCGAGCCACACAAAAATGGCTGAGTCTAGGCTGTATACAGCTTTCAGATGATAAACAACCATGATGATTATCATTATACCATTTGTTATATTAAAATTTTATTGTGTGTACTGTGAAAATAATGTGTTAAATAATTATAGATAGGTATTTAAAATGTGGGATAAAAAATAAAAACCATTTGCTTTAAAAAATTGTTTTATTTATTAAAACTGTGTATAGGAAGACAAATTACCTTTCTTGCTCTATTAAATAGTTCTTTATACATAAAACATTTTTAAGTGCACATTGTTTAGTATGATTAATACAATTAAAACTTGTCTCATTATTTGAATATTTGTTATGCAACAGTGATAAATTTGGGCACTTGTCTTCACCAAGATCTATACAAATACAATTCATACAAAGATCTTGAATCCACTTAACTTTTTCTAAGCCCTTTACAAAAATTTCTTTATTTTCTAGATAAGGAACAATTATGCGTCGAAATTCTCTATAGTCGATATAACCTTCATTCCAGTAAATCCCTCTGTTTCTCTCCAACCACGTAACTTGTTTTTTTTCATTCGTAGTTAAGTATTTAAATAAGTATGGGGGCTTTATTAAGAATGTTTGGGTATAAACACAGGTGGCCAGAGCTAATTCTTTGACTATAAAGTTATTACAAGTGTCTTTAAAACCCTGAACATCTACTATAATAGTATTTTTGTTCATGATATCTTTCTCACGGTGCTACTTAACGGCTTATACTCGATTATACAATCGTTCAATATAAGACAATATGCGGAAGTTTGATCTGGTATATCAATATCACTTTCAATTTCCACTCTAACATCCACAACAGGACCTGATTTAAGATTATCTGGTTGTCTAGAACAATCTACGACAAATAACGGAGCAATATTTTTAAATTGTTTCTCACTTAATAACGGTTCACCGCGAAGACCTCCGTAATATGAGTGTTGGAATCTGGTGTATTGTTCATATATTAAAGCAATTCTGCTATTCGAGAAACTTGAATTTAAATTTTCGTAAGGGAAGTAGGTTGAATTTAGGTATACTCTAACATCACGAACGTCACAGTGATCAAACCGAGACATATCCAATTTTGAATTATTTTTTCTATTTGTTTGCAGACCAATAATAACAAATCTTGGTTTCTCTATTTGCGATGATGTTTTTATGGACCAAGTATGTTTAGTAGTTTTTGGTAGAGCCGGATATTCATATAAATCCCAATTCCTGAATATCATCTGGAGTGGTCGATCTTTTTCTAGTAGTTTTAACATATTTATTTTTTCTCTATCGGATACTTTGACATGTGGTACGCGCCATATTATTTTATTTATAATAATATCTTCTACCGTTTCACCATCGTTAAGTTTTAGGGCGTTCAGATTAGTATTACTTCGCAACAATATTAATTCATGTTTGCTGTTTATCACTACTTTCTTGAAATCTTCTGCAAAACCAAGAATGTTACAGAGGGGTATAGAAGCAGAAAAGCTACCCCCATTTGTGCTATTTATGCCATCGATATTCCAACCCCAAGCATTAGATACTTTAGCCTCGTTTTCGTTCATTGATATTAATGATTTCATTGTGGTAGTTATACCAGCGTTTTTTATTTTATCTATTTCCACTCCATTTATCTCATACCTTATATCTTGAAACAAGTAAAGTAAACTATTGTTTGTGAAATGAACGCTACTGACTCTCTCTTTCGCATTTCCACCCTTGTTTACAACAACAGTTCCTTCCAAAAACAAAGTGCTTGCTGATGGTAATATATACAAGTCTTGTTGATTAATAGGTATCCTGATTTCATCGCTTCTATTGAAACTTGTTACGTAAGGCTTGTAAGAGTGAAATTCAATTCCTTCCACAGAGTTGTTGTATACAGGAGCGGATAAAACATCTAGTATATTCATTTTAACAAACCAATCGCTTTAAGAAATGCTTTATTATTGTTATTCAATTTTATGACCTTTTTGGAGCGAGCTCTTATTGGTTTGATAGTTTTAGTAAGACTGTTATTTTTAGTTGGACGAACCGGACGAACCACATATTTATTATAATCTATCATTGTTTTCTTCTGATATGTAGATACAACTGCACTTCTTCACCTCGCAAATTTATTAAGTTATTATTTATATCTAACAGCCTTATCTGTATGCAGCTTATATTGGTTTGGTTTATTGGAAAGTAGATTGCGTTTTTCGGAATTTCTATAATCCTGTATCCAGGTGGAACATTAAGTGCAAATTCGTGCAAGATGTGACTGGATTGACCGTTTATATAAGAACCGCTAACTATGTCACATTCAATCCTTATGACAGTCGTAGGTAAAATGTTAACTGGAAACTCTGATACATGATATTTATTTGCTTCTAAGATCTGTTTTTTAAATCCCAATAAACTTCCAAATGTACCGTCGAGACCCCTTATTTCGCCTGGGTTTTGACACTTTTTTCATCATATCTTTTTATTTTGAAAGTATTTTAAATTGACTTGAGTAAAAAACGATTTTACTTAACACAGGCTATTACTTTAGACGATGTAAGTATCGAATATCATTATAATTAGGCTACAAATTGACTCTAAAGGTCATAGGCGAAGTTTCGGTCTTTTTCCTAACTTCGCCTACGGTATATTACGGGGTCTTATGAAGCTTATGTTTGTTGTCAACTAGGCTATTAAATTTAGAATCCGAATAAAGAAATATTAACCTTACCCGGAACGCAATAAAGACACAATTTCTTTAAAAAATGTATAGTAGGCGAAATTTGGAAGCGATTTGAAGATGTTCCATACAATTGATCTAACTTTGATAGGGTTGTCACAATTCTTGGTAACTTGCCTTACTGTGAAAAAGGTGATTAATGAATTAAGAAAATAATTGTTATAAAAAATAATCATCTACAATAAAAATAATCATCTACAAAAATAATCATCTACAAAAAAAATGAAGTCACTTAGTCAATAGTACCCACAATTTGCTCATCAGATAACCAAGTTGAGAATCCTGTATCTCTCAGAAAAGGTGTTTCCCATTGAATTTTACGAAAAATTCATCGGAGATGGTTGGTTTTTCAAAGTCCCAACCTAAGAAATTCTCACTGCGTCATTTGCATTTATAGCACAACAGAATTCACAATACCAATATGATTTTAAACTAACATATCATTACTATACATTTTATTACTAATAACGTGATTTTAGAATTGACAACCCTACGGGTAGGCGAAGATTGGTAACAATGTGACCGTCACTACCACCTCGGCAGCATTTTATGCCATTTTGAGCTCAAATTGTACGCTAGATAAAAAATATTTACGTTATATTACAGCCAAATAAATGCATGTGGTAGTCAAATAAAATGTTTAACATTCCACTGCCTACAACACTGCTTAAATACTAAATTTTCTACACCGACCAAAAAACGTAGTACATTTTCCAACACAAAAAAAGCTTTTGTAATGAACATAGGTAAGTTAGTCGCAATTTAGCTGAAGAATCTTGCTATGGATAAAATATACTTGCTCATGAGCAGTTTTATGCGAGGTTTAATCAATAGGTTTCTTGGTAATTTTGAATTTTGTGAAATCAGGCGAAATTTGGTAACCTAGGCGACATTAGGGGTCTCGACGGTACCTTCTTTAGTAAAATCTATAGTTGATGTACAAAATAAAATAGTTTTTAAGGTGTTGTTATTACAATGGAGTTTTAGGGATGCATCTTTTATCTCAGTTTTTAAATAGTCACCAATATCTTGTAATTCATAAGTTCCTTCAGGTATCTCAATAACATTTTTAGAACCATAGTATAATTTATTGTTTGTATTATCAAAATTTGGAATAGAATTATACGTAGAAAAATGTAATAATGCACATTCATACTCCCCAACTAATGGCAACGTGTTTGGATAATAGGTAGATAATACCGATGAGTTTCCAGTTATCGATAAGGTGAGTGACATCTTGCAAATGATGGAAATGAAAGAGTGATGTAAGATTTATAGTATTTTTATTTAAAGTATTATAATTATAATAAAGATTTATAGTATTTAATCCAAAAAGTTTGCAAATAACTTAAACACATATGTCCACAAACTATTGTGTTAAATTGTTGATATCTATCATAGTTATAATGAACATCACAGTTCTTAAAATATAGCATTAATTCTCTTGGCGGTTTTAAATCACCATAGCTATCAAAATATTCACAATAATTGTTTATTTTAACATAAGCTACCCAATGCGTTCCATCATTTCTCGAATTATCTAGGTTAACTATAGCACATTCAATTCGTTTTGGTGTTTTTGGTAATTGATCCTTCATATAAACTCCTCGAAAGTAGGGAATACAATAGCCATACTTCTGAATATCGATATCAGTTAAAGCGCGATTAGGTAGCTGATCAATTAGTTTTTTGAAGGATTTATAAACAATCCCTGACCTTGCTTATGTGGTTTAATGTATAAACCTTTGCCTATTGCTATAGCCTCCATAGTTTTATTATGACGTTCAGTTTCTTGCAATTTTTTCTGACCGTGTTTATAATCATTCACTGTTTTTGCAATACCAGCTGCACCACCGGCTAATGCTCCTAAAGCAGACAAACCAGCAAAAATTGGGATTAAAGGTAGAATGCCTCCAGTTTTTGGTATAGGTATCATTCGAGGTACTCGAACTTTTGGAAGGCATGGAACTAATTTTCGAGCAACCATATAAGCCATATTTATTAATGACTTATCATCTTTAGGTGAGAGTTTTTTGATTTTTCTTTTTATTTTTTTAACAAAGTTATTAAAGGTCTTAACACCAGCACCAGACTTCAATTTAGCTTTCATAACTTTGTTTACTATCCACGAACTAATCTTTTCCCCTGTTCGAGCATCTTTTGCTTTAAGTCTTTGTTTAGCCATATCTATAAGACGTAAGTCAGCTTTTTGACGGTTAGGTAGGTCCGTGTAGTTTGCGTATGCGATATCGTGATGCATACAAGCTTCGTCTAACTTGTTTACACCTTTATCACCACGTAGTAATCGTTTTGAAAGCTTTGTTCCTGGTCCACAATAGTTATAACCGGGTATGTGTAGTTCGAATGGTAAATGATTAATGATACTGTTTATTAGTCCACCACCTTGCATCGTCCAAAGACTAATGAATATACTTTAAAATTATGTATCTCTTATATAATTAACTTATTCCACTATTGCAGTCTTATCAATCCAACTGTTCTCTTTGTTATTTAAACCCAACCATTTTACAAACAGCTTGTTCCCTTTCTTTTTTAATACCTTTTCTATCAAATAGACACCAGGGCAGGACGACTTTTGAAGCTCTTGTTCGTAAAAAGTTCCCAATATGAGTTGTTTTTGATTATCTTCAATGTGATATGTTATTGGTACAGTGTTATTTATCTTTTTTATAGTAAATAATTCTGTTGACCAGTTAGGAGTGTATCCTTTCTCAAATATATGTTTGTACTTACTAATTCGAACTTTATCACCAATTATAAACTTTGGACGACATTTTCGGGTTACCTTTATCACGGAGTTCATAATATTATTTTTAATGTCCGTTTCATTAAACTTATTGACATTAACAGGTGCCAATTTAATAGTACGATGTTTTGTGTTGTTATATGTCTTCACAACACCGTTCAAGCCACCATCTATCCACTTATAGTGACCGTTCAAGCTAAAGTATTTGTACAATTTATTTTTAATTGTTTTAATAACTCGTTCTACAATTGAAGCCTTTTTGGTTGAAAATGTAGAATAGTGATTAATATTATAGTTCTGTAAAAGCTTTTGAAATGTAGAATTATAGAACTCTGTACCCATATCAGTTTGCAGATGAGTTGGTTTCCTGTGATTAGTAAAAAGTAATTTTTCAAATGCATGAGAGACATCATGTTTGGTTTTAGTTTTTAACGGTTCCACCCAAACGTACTTTGAGAAGCAGTCAATAACAATTAAAATATAATTATATCCTTTATTAAAGGTTTTTAGATTTTGCATATCAACTAAATCTGCTTGCCACAAATCATCAACACCTTTTAAAATTACAGATCTTCGAGGAAAATTTTTTCGTGCTGCTTTATGTATTTCATTAACGATTTGTTGTTTCGTCATTTTAACAAATTTTAAGGCCTATATTTTTCGATCTTTTAATATAGATTGAATTGCGTCTTGAATTAGTCTATCAACTGCTTTTCTTGTATAAAATGTATTTTCCAAATGAGTCATTATCTCAGACATTATTGTTTTTAAAGCTTTCTCAATGTGGTTTTGAACACTATTTGGAATAGAACTTTGTAATTTTTGTAAGTCATTCATTAGTACACCTTTCAATTCATCTACATAAGCTTTATTTACTGCATCATCTGCGTCTTGAGGAGGTTTGACGCCTTTTAACCTTGATGTCTTCAAGTCATAATCTCCATTATCAGATTTTATTAATGCGTTATCATTAAAATCAAGTATTTCCGATATACGCATTCGCTTATGAATATAATGACCAAATTTGTCTACATTCATAATTTATAGGTGTATTATGTTGAACGGTATATAGTAAAATGACACACATATAATATTAGTAGATTTATTTATTTAATGATTTTGCTTTCACGCAGTTCTTCAATGATAGATATTATTTCATTGTCTAGTCCTGTGTTACCAGCATCTCGAGAAGCAATTAATAACTTTAATCTATCAACCAATTCATTGGGATCATCCCAATATACAAAATCTGTATTTTTTTTCCACATTTTTGTTAAGGGTAATCCTTTTCCTACTTTCTGTCTACAGCTGGGACTTCTACTTTCTTGATCGAAAAGTGGTTTAATAACTTGCAAATATTTTTGTCCTTTATTACTTTTAATTGGTTTTTTTGAATCGAAATCACGACGATGTGCATTCGTTACAAGTAACATTGCCTTATAATTTTGTTTGTCATGGTCATTAACCAAGCTCAGATCAATGTCCTTTTTTAACAGTAACTCTCGCAACCCAGGTGTACTTTCGTACTTGTGTCCGGCTACAGTAATAACTTTATCCCCAATTGTTATGTTAGCAGAACCTAACATTAACTTTCCACGTTCTTTTCTTATACCAAATGGTACATCTAATAGTACTTGTGAAGATAACGACCAAGATGATGCATCTGGATTAGTACCGACTAATGACTGAAATGAAGAGTCCGATGAGGGTTCCGATTCGTTACTAGCAATACTGCTATCATCTGTTTCTTTCATATCTTGGTCTTGTGGTTCTTGGGGTTCTATTTTTTCCTCCTTTTTTGTTAGAGCTAAGTGGTTATTAGTGTTGGCTATTAAATTGAGAGATTCTGTAACAGGCTTAAAAACTGTATCAAGCACTTGTCTGTTATTTTCTTCAAAATCCTTCATGGTACGTATTTTTTTCCTTACAGCTTGTGTTGCATCTACAATTTGTTTTTTCAATGATTTTTCCATTATGTGAAATAGATGGTAATCCAATAAGAGCCGATTAAAGAATAACAAGAAACTGAAAGCTGTCTATTTAAATATTCAAATTTTATCTAATTCTACAAAAGTGTCAAACTTTTTTCTATAGCACCCGTTGTTTTTAGGACAGTCTTTATTAATCACAACATAGTCATAAGGCTCTTTCCATATTTGAGAACACATGTTACGAAATTCCAACCACGTCATGTCAGTGTTAACATGTTCTTCATAAACATGTTTCAAATTAATTTCATCTTGCTTAAAAAGCACAATTAAGTTAGCGTTATCTCTTATTAGTTGTTTAGGTATTTTGCTATAAGTTTGATTTAAATAAAAACTGTCAATCAATTTATGTCTCCCCATGGCAAAATAATCACGCATATTACTTTGATTTTCACATGCTACATCGTCAAAAATAATCACTGAATTAGGTTTTGCATCTGAAACTTTCATAACGTCATCATTTGCCTGATATTTCTGAAAACTGACTCCTGGTACTCCTCGTAAAACCTTTTCTAAAAAAATGTACTTTGGTTGATATAGAGTTTTAGAATATACATAAACATTATGAAATGTCAATCCATTTTCGTGCAAAAGGAGACCAATTAACAAATTGGTTTTTCCACAATTTGATGGTCCGCAAATGATGCAACGTACTGTATTCGGCAATAATTCTCCATGGCGTAACTCGATTTTTGGTAAATCATTACAGATTATACTAATCTGTAACGATTGTGCTTGTTTAATGAATTTCATGTTTGATGCAATGCTGACGGGCTGGTTATGAACAGATGTAATTATGACATTATGTATTTATAACCGTAAATAGGTATACCAAAACTGCTTACAGACAACACAATAGGTAAACGTAAGATTGTACTGTTTATGAAATAACTCTATCGCTAACTAACAGAGCATCTTTCTTCACAATTACGACGCAGGGGATCGCAGAGAGCCGATTGAACGGTAGTGTATTGAACAGCATTAAAATGTCGAACGTTGGCTTAGGTAAATGATTTTACAAAGAGTTATTATATTGCACCACCACCTGTAATAACGAAGTGAGTTAGAACTCTCAATCGTGCATGTGCGATTGAGAGTTATAGATCAGTAATATTGAGAGTTCAACGAGCGGAGTGATTTAGAACTCTCAATATTACTCTACTAATAGGGTTGTCACAAAAAATTTTGATGTCTGAAATGTATAATATTTAGAATGATGATACAATTGAGATATAATTGAAATTAAATTAAATTTTGGCTTGAAAGTTTTGGAATGGGTTAGTGATATTGTAGGTAACAATTAATATAAAAAGTGTACTTGTTTATTTTAGCGAGATTTTTAAAATTATATCTTTTTTTTTTCATAGGAATTCCTTGACGGCCGCATTTTTTAGAAATGTTTTTGTTAATTGCGCTGATGAGTACTACCACAAAAAAAATTACGCGCTACAAGCACAGGACAGCTGCGATATTCAGTTTTTAAGATTTGAGTTAGTGTTGTATCTCAAGTCAATGGTATTGTTCAGTTGTGGTCTTTATATTTTTATGTGTTAGGGATCAAAAAGAAATCCAAATTTATTCATTGATATTACACTTATCTTCTTGCGATATGGCAAACTGAACTATACCATAGAAATGAGTGACAACCCTTACCCCTCAAAACTTTAAAATTGAATTTCAGAACTATCCTGGGCTTGTAGCGTCTAATTTTTTTTTTGGTAGTAGTACTATCCATAATTAACAATTCGGCATCTAAAAAAAATGCGACCGTCAAGGGATGCCCCTAGAAAAAAATAAATAAAATAATTACAAAAAAAAATATTTTCGCTAAAATAGACAACATTCGTTAATTTTTTTTTATAAAAATTCTCTCTAAAATAGTTTCGCATTATACACCATTGCGGTTATACACCATTAAAATCGTTACTACTTAGTTTCTTTTGATAAACGTTTTATTTAATTGAAATTTAGGATTGTTATTATTACTTCAGTTAAATGTAGTTTACTCTTCATATACGTAAACATATAATTAATACAAAAGAATAGGCTGTTTTGATTCATAATCATAACACATAAAAAATTTAAGGACCACAACTGAACTATACCATAGATTTGAGTGACAACCCTAACTCAAAACTTTAGAGCTGAATATCCCAGCTGTCCTGGGCTTGTAGCGTCTAATTTTTTTTGTGGTAATAGTACTATTCACAGTTATCGATTCGGCATCTAAAAAAATGCGACGGTCAAGGGATGCCCCTAGAAAAAAATAAATAAAATATTTACAAAAAAAAATATTCTCCCTAAACTAGACAACATTCGTTCATTTTTTTTTATAAATCGATGCCAAGACTATAACTTAATCATGGAAAAATTAAACAACGAAAATAATACGAATAACGAAGGAGATGAAGGGTTTCTATGGTTTCTATGGACTTTTCTCGATTTCTTAAATTTTTCTAAAACTATGGGTGATAAACATTTTGGAGTTTAAATATCTGCTTAGTTTGGCTATTATCCATCATAAAACATAAAAAGAAGAGAGTGACCGCTACTGAGCGATTATAAGACACTGTGAGTGACGTCAAAATTCAACCTAAGTTATTGGTAAGTAGGTGAGTATTTATTACATCCATGTTGAATTATGTAATTTCTAATATTTGATAACCTCAGCCCTTACTCATATTAATTGTAGCCTATTAAAGCCCTTGTGAAATATTTGACTTAAGTATGTAGTACTGTAACGTTGTGCAGCAACGTGTGAATAAATTAATTAAAATCAGATAATTAGAAATGAAATTTAGGTCACATAAATGAAAGCGCCATCTACCGAGTAGGTGTCGCAACGACGGAAGCTTTGGTTCAGACTCATAGTTGCGGTCTTGACGTTTGAGTAGTTTCGAGTTATGCCACCAGAGGCGCTATTCATTAGTATATAAAGCGATGCATCAATGCAAGATGACCGCCAGATTAATATTTAAATTAGCTCACGGACGTATAAAATTTTTGAAATAGAAAGATAAAAGTAGAAAAGTCGCCGTTATTAAAGATAGTTGTCAAGTATAAGGAGCAAATAGCTCTAGACAGAAGACCCCATATTTGGGTAAGTTAATTGAATATAACGCGATCTAGTTTTAAACTGTGAAAATTAACGGCTGTTGGTCCACCCTGTTATGAGGGGGTAGTTAAAGGGGTGTGAAAAAACATTTTGTAAAATTAGTTCTGTAAGCAGATGTTGTAAGACCTCCGACTCCTGCAATGGTTAGCGGGAGCCGGCTGGTCTTTGGGAATATGCGGGGAAAAAGGGTTCAAACTAACGCCTAGTCTGGAACATTCCAGGGTTCACCCTCGGGGTTCTACAAAGAAGCGTTTACCCTCCGGGTTACGGAAATCCACCCTCCGGGTTGCAAACGTCCACCCTCCGGGTTCTACAATAACAGTTCGCCCTCCGGGTTGAGAAAAGATCACCCTCCGGGTTGCAATATTTCACCCTCCGGGTTAGCACACATTCACCCTCCGGGTTCTACAATACCATGCAGTTCGACGAGTGGACGGCACGGAGACGTCGCTGACTGCATCACTTCAAGAAGGCCAACCCCAAATAAGTCGGAAACCTGCGAAGGCCTTCGGAAACCGCACTTTCTGCCTGAAAATACCACGACACCCGAGTTCTTTCCTTTTTGAATAAATTGTTACTTTTAAATTTTAAACGTCACCTCTTCTCATTTCTCTCTTCTTCTTCCTGAAAGCCATCATCTTCTCTTTAATTATTCAAATTTTCCTCTATCAGTCTCCCGCTTTCATTACCTACCTAATCAAAGAACTGAGGAAGCTCGAGGATTAGGTGTACATGAACGCTCTCTCTGTGTGTGTTATATAAAGAGTTTTAGGCTACTATACCACGCTGTCCAGAGAAGTTGATGAAGAGTCTAGTGATCGCCACCTCCATCAAGTTCCACGAGGAGAGGTAGATCCAAGAAGTCGGAGCCTGACATCTATATTATAATGATCTTGGTTCTATGGATGGTGAACTCATATTGAATTGTTTAAAAAATTGCAAGAAAGGGAACAAAGGAAACCTGGATGTTTATGCATTTGTTTTTTTATACTACTAAGGTGGCAGCAAGCATACGGCCCACCAGATGTACCGGTGGTCACCGCAGCTAGCCTTTGGACGTTTGCAACACCATAGGCGCTACACACGCGCTGCCGACCCTGTAAAAACCTTATATGACTACTTGAAGAACCCCATATCTACTGTAGGCGTTTGGGAAAATCGAGGCAGGAAGAATACTAGTTATACTATTGTATTGAGTGAAGTAATGTTAAAATTGAGGGAGAAGGATAGGTAAATCAATCCCGTAGTCTAAAACGAGGGCATCGCAATAAATCATGAGAAAAGCTTGCAGATTTCGATAAACTATTCAGTGTAATACTTTACGCAGTCGAAAACACAGGCATTCGTTAGGTAGTCAAAATAAATTACAAATATATTTTTGTTAAATTATTTCATATTCTGTTTATAAAATAATTATTATACCGATCTAAAAAAATTAAGAGTGTTATTTAAAAGTTTAACTTTCGGATATTTATAAAGTGACTAAATGATTCAGAGTATAATTTTGCATGGGAATGAACTCTTTACTCGTCATGTGCGTCGCGTTGTCGGCCATTCGGTAACCCCATAGCTCCATTGCTTCTTTACAAGAGTTCTGAAAAATAAAAAAGTTTTCATGCTGGTACAATAACTCGGGTGCCGATGCCGATAAATAGAGTCTTGCAGCTCTCAGCATCATCGGACGTGATCGTTTTATTTTATTTACCTATTTGTTTTATTTATTTATTATTATTAATATTGTAGGTACATATAAAGTTACTAATTGCTAAACTAGATTAAATTAAGTAAGAATGTACACAACCCTTAGACCCTTGCCAAATTAGGTAAGAAACCTGTATTTCAGCTTGGTGATACAGCATTCTGATACAATAAAAAATATGTACCTATACTATGATTTTTAATTCGAGTCAGTAAAATGACATTTTCAGTGTTGCGGGATTTTTGTCACAAATAAATAGTGATGTGGTTAAATCGAGTTTTACAATTAAAAGTTAGTCGAGATTATTTTTTTAATTCCATATCAAACAGTAATTAAATATTATATAAAACCACCTACCTATACCGTATTTCAACTCATTCAAATAATGCAGTAAACAAACAATTTGGATCTCGATTGCTTCATAATTATTTCCCTACATTTAAATATAATCACTTTTCTAGGAACCATAGTTTGTATTATACAAACATTTCACACCAATTTACCTTGAAAATAATTTCATGAAAAGTACTTTGATGACAAAAATTTAAAACTGTCATTTTTGCTTGTCCTTAAATTATTTTTTCATCCCATCTATTCGAAAAGCATCACTTTGCACCACGATAACAGGGCGCAAAATATAAATAATCTTTTCTGTTAAGAGCTTTGAATTAAGAAAATTAAGGGCAAAGTGATTTGAATTTGGAACTTGGAACTGAATTTATAACATTACATATATAAGTATAACGTAATCAGTATACCTGCCTACATAATTTTATTGTGTTGTGCAAATATAATGAGTTCTACGTCGAATTATGACAGTGACCATGCATTAACTCCTGAATGACTATTAGAAGCTAACTACGTCGTACAAATCTCATTTTTTCTCATAGAAAGTGGATGAAAGTAGAATATATTACATAAGAGCAAATTATTTTGCCCTCGGGCGGTGTACTTTGAATCCCTCACTGCGCACAGGATTCTACGTTAGAATCCCTCGCTGAGCTAGGGATTCTATGAGAATCCTTCGCTTCGCTCCGTGATTCAAAGTAGCGCCGTCGCCGTCAAAATACTATTTTGCTCCCTTGTTATACAACCTACTATTTTCTACGACCATTTGGCGGCATTTGGTAATTTGCATACTACATAACCACAAGTCATATCTCAATAGTACTCATTCTTGCCAAGTCGTGTTACAATGACCATTTCCACACGGGTAAACCGTTCTACAATGAAAAATTTTTTTTAATGGTTTGGCATAAAAAATTCAACATAATGATTATGCCAAAAAGCGCGCGTATTTGCGTCACGATTAAACATCGCATGTATGGATGAATTGCCTTTACATGTCACTTGTGGAATTATAACAACAAAACAACTTGTATGAGACTGTATTTGAGGATCGTGCGAAGTATGGCCCCATACGGGGCCCCCGTATGGGCGGAGACCCTGATGGTCAGCAATGTGGCTAGATAGCTGAGCCCGCAGAGGGCGATGGCCGTTAGGATTATAAGGGGATACCGCACGATCTCAGGTGAGGCGGCATGCCTCCTAGCTGGGACACCTCCATGGGACCTGGAAGCAAAAGCCAAGGGTCTGCGTTTCGAGTAATCGAGGCCCAGCGGTCCCTGCTCCACCAGGAAAACGTGGAGATATGGAAGGCGTGACTTCAGCAACCAAAGGGGGGATTCGCCACAATCGCGGCCGTCAGACCGGTCATGGACGAGTGGCTGGAGAGAAGAGACGGTGATCTATCCTACCGGTTGTCACAGATACCGGGCACGGTAGCTTCGGTAAGTATCTGTGGCGAAGACACCGGAAATCCACAGCACTGCGAGGACCGCAGCGATGACACAGCGCTGCGGTCCTCGCAGTGCAGTGCACAGCAAGATTAAGTCTATTATAAAAAAATTCAGTTCAGTCAATTCAATTATTTTAAAATAGCCTTAATCATTAATCTCTTTTCTCTTTTATGATTAAGCCAACACGTCATTTTAGATTTACCATCACATTCAAAGAAACCCCTACAATTAAAATTTTCAAAATATCTTCGATGTAATAAATTCTTAAAAGTGTTTACTTTACTTGTTGTGTGTGTTTACTTTTTTATTTATCAACCGATTGACATGAAATAAACACTAAATGTTAAGTAAAGCAAACCTCAACACAATAAAAAAACCGCGTTGCAATCGGTTAAGCGGTTACTGAGATAAGCGTGCACAAACGTACAGACAAACAGATATGCAGACATACAGACATACAGACAAACAAACAAAAATTCTAAATATCATTTTTTGCGTTCATAAAGCCCCCTTTTTTTTTTTTTTTTTTTTTTTTTTAACGTGAGGGAAAATCCTCCTAGGATGCTATGCCGGACTCTTACCGACTAAAAAACCTCACGTAACGCCCAACAGCCTATGGTTGAGAGCCCCGGGTAAGCCCTCAGGAAGGATGTCCCGTGACTCCCAACAGACCTACGGCCGCCAATGCGGCCTCGCCCAGGGGGTGGTTCGGGTGCAATCCCGCGTCTATGGGGGGTTTCGGGTGTGACCCCGCTTCTAAGGGGGGGGGGGGGGCGTGCGTGAGTGCTCACGTCACGCTGCCGTCATGGGCCTGCTTCTGTAAGGACGGTGAGCGGCCCTCTCACCGTCCTCAGACCCCCGGTCATGGAGGCCGATAGTCCTCGGCGAAGACACGTCGGCGGCGCCCAGGGCGCCGACTGTCATAAAGCCCCCTTATAATATTTTATCTTATTTATCTTCCATGTACAGACAGCGACCTGTTACGATTTTATTACATGTATTGATATTGATGATATGTAATAGATAGATATTATATATTTTACAATATAAAATTTAAAATACAATACAAAAACACCTTTACACCTAATAAAATAAAGAATGACTAAAATGTCTAAGTCTATTGATTGTCGAACATCACTATTGTAGCGGGTCACCTTTTTTTGTATCAGTGACAGTTGCACTTGTCATTTTACTGACTGAGATTAATAATCCGTGTGCATCTGGATTGAGGGCCCAAAAATTAAATTCTCAGAAAGTACTACCTCTGGGCTGATAATTTTTATTTAAGGAGTTAATTAAGAATTTCTTAGAACTTTTAAGAAATTCCCAAATATGTAGAATACGATATTACCGAGTTATTGCGGTATATCTTGGGCCCTCAGTTCATTAATGTTTGTACTGAGGAATCATCAAAATATGGGTTTGTCTAAAGAGATACTTAAATTCGACTGTAATATATTTTACTTAACCGCGTCTATAAATTCCTTAAAAAGAAATAATGACAAAAAAGTAAATAGTTAAAATTTAAATTGGTAATTGAATTTTCCTAAAATGTCTGAACTGAGGGCCCAATATTTTCGGCAGTATTGACTAGGATAAGGCTTCTACAATACCGCACATCAGGGTAAGTACTTTAAGAAATTTTTAATTAAAATTTAACAAAGCGTTTATTCTTCTAAATCTCATACTTTAAGAGAAATTTGAATTTTTAATTTTTTGTAGGAGAATATTCTGTAGGGTGACCATAATTTCCATGTAAGTATACAAAAGTATTCGATGTGTTCTTGTAGTATTTTGTAAAGTGCAGGTGGACACGTCCACGAATATAAATCAAAGTATCCAGTAAGTACCAGTTCAGAAGCTGGCCCGCTTAAGAAGAACTGGCAAGAAACTCGGCGGGCATTTCTTTTTATTCTCTATTTACAATAATTAAACTAAAAATCACAAACTATTGTTGCATGAATGCTGCAGAGCAAGCAGATTATTTCCAGGCTTCCTTGTCAAGCAAATAATCGTCAATTTTCACTTTTTGAACTTAGTTAAGGGCATACTTTTTATTGCATTTAGAAGCCAGTTGTAAAAAAACGAATACAGTTAGAGTATACAGGTAGGAAGAATTACTGACCGAGTGACTCAGTCTACATTGATGACCAGCAAGGCTATTTTTATGTCTGATATTTATATTATTTATATCGCTTAACTTAACGAAACTAGATATTTTTTTATAAAGATTTTCAAAATAGTATACCTATTGCGATGCTACAGTGAGAATATTTATTAATATTTTTTTTATATTTATCATTCTCTTAGTTTAGAAGTTAAAGGGTCACACATTTTTCCACTTTGGAAGTGTCTCTTGCGCAAACTATTCACTTTTGAAAAAAATGATGTTAGGAACCTCAATAGCATTTTTTAAGACCGATCTATGGATACCCCATACGTATAGGTTTGATGAAAAATAAATTTGTTCGCGTAACATTTTAGAATATATCTACTATATAATCTGTGGTAATATTGCCCCAGAGATACCATGATACAGCGAACATGGATAAAGTACAATGTCAAAAAATTCTTTATGAGTTTATTATGTAGCTATTTCTATAATAAATAAATAATAAAGATATTAATATTACTCTCTATGTAATCAATAATCAGAACGGGTGGACCGATTTCACTAATTCTTTTTTTGTTGTGTAAGGTATTGTCAGGAGAAGGTTCTTATGAAAGAAAAAATATTGTAGTAGTTCCCACGGGAACGGGAACTACGCGGGTGAAACCGCGTGACGTCCGTAAATAAATAAATAAATATTCACGGACATTACACACAACGCTATCTGATCTCAAAGTAAGCTAGGAACCTAACCTAACCTAACCTGCTTGTGTTATGGGTATCAGACCACGGATATCAATACTTATATACTTTTTTTTAATACATACATATTATACATAGAAACACCCAGACTCTTGAGACAAACATTTATAGGTCACACAAAGATTTGTCTCCGGTGGGAATCGAACCCACGACCTCCAGCGCCGCAGGCGGTATCACTACCGACCACGCGCCACAGAGGCAGTCAATCAAAAAAATCAATTTGGTATTTTTTTCATTACCTATTCAAAAGTTTTCTGGTTTGTGCGCGAGTATGCTTCCAAGGGTAGGTTTGAAAAAAAAGTACCTACATACATGAGATTACGTTCTTTTCCTTATTATTTTGTTTCCATAGCTAGTGACCCTCAGCGCTCCATACGCTGGTGGAGTGCACAGCATGGGCGCAACAGCGCCAGGTCGTTGTAGTGGGTCTGGACGTGGACACTCTCTCGCTCGAGACCATGATGCGAGCCATGCTCTCCAGCGGGAGTAAGTGGGACTGCGCCGCCTCTTTCTGCGAGCAGGTCATGCTCGTGAAAGAGGCGGCGGGGCGGGTACGGGAGAGAACTCTCCCACCCGAGTTCCGCAGTCGGCGGCCTGGGCGCCGCCGACGTGTCTTCGCCGAGGATTATCGGCCTCCATAACCGGGGGTCTGAGTACGGTGAGAGGGTCGCTCACCGTCCTTACAGAAGCAGGCCCATGACGGCAGCATGACGTGAGGAACTCACGCACGTCCCCCCCTTAGAAGCGGGATCACACCCGAAACCCCCTCAAAGACGCGGGTTAGCACCCGAACCACCCCCTGGGCGAGGCTGCAGAGGCGGCTGTAGGTCTGTTGGGAGTCCTGGGACATCCTTCCGAGGGCTTACCCGGGGCTCACAACCATAGGCTGTTGGGCGTTACGTGAGGTTTTTTAGTCGGTAGGAGTCACGTAAAAAAGAAAAGCTAGTGACCCTAGAATACTCACACACACATTGAAGCTTGATTTAAGCATTCACATTACGTGAATGCGAACGAACATTTTTGTATGAAGTTTCCACCCTGTGCTATAATTGACAATATCAAACTCAAATCATCAAACTGATAATAATTATTATAAACTGCATTATTTAATTATAATTATTGCACCACACAAAACATCGCTTTTGACGGTTCAAGCAATAACAACCTTGTATTAGGGGACATGCTGATTAGTCTCAAAAAGTAACAAAATCATATCTACCCTACAGTATTTTCTCCTACAAAAAATTGAAAAATCAATTTTCTCTAAAAGTATGACATTTAGAAGAATAAACGCTTTGTTAGATTTTAATTAAAAATTTCTTAAAGTACTTACCCTGATGTGCGGGAGTGTAGAAGCCGTATCCTAGTCAATACTGCCGAAAATATTGGGCCCTCAGTTCAGACATTTTAGGAAAATTCAATTACCAATTTAAATTTTAACTATTTACTTTTTTGTCATTATTTCTTTTTAAGGAATTTATAGACGCGGTTAAGTAAAATATATTACAGTCGTATTTAAGTATCTCTTTATACAAACCCATATTTTGATGATTCCTCAGTACAAACATTAATGAACTGAGGGCCCAAGATATACCGCAATAACTCGGTAATATCGTATTCTACATATTTGGGAATTTCTTAAAAGTTCTAAGAAATTCTTAATTAACTCCTTAAATAAAAATTATCAGCCCAGAGGTAGTACTTTCTGAGAATCAGACTATGCCACTTAATGCAGGCATCTGGATTGAGGGCCCAAGTTATTTAATCATAAAAGCTTTATTTCGTGTTTAAGAAATGTTTGGCATAGTGCCCTAAGTTTAAGAAACTTTTAACTAACGTCCCTGTAAATCTTATTTTGTTTTGCGAAGATTTAATTTTTGGGCCCTCAATCCAGATGCACACAATAATCCGACTTTAGAAATTTTACACAATAGAAATAAGTGTACAGACAGACAAATGGCCTCACTGCAAATATTAAAAAGCATACAAAAGAGTTAGTTTGATTAATAGGACTCGCACTGACAAAATCATAGGCACGCTGTTTCTTCACAGCAATCTCTGCCCAAGAAGCCTGTAATGACCTCCAAAGAAAATCTCAGATGTTTTTGGTAAACTTGGCCGCCGATGTTGATAATCCATTTCTCCTATAACATCCTCATGAGTAGGTACGTAGTGCCGATACAATGGACCTACCCTTGCTAGGAGACATGCCCGAACAGTCGTGTCGCCTCAAATTTTGCTCTTATTGATGGTAGTTCTCGAATTTCTGCGACCCAGTACGTGTTCTACGACTTGGGAGAGAGAGCTTTGGTTCTCCATCCTTAAGCTGCCTTTTTTGTTCACGTCACCTCCTTTACATTGGATAGTCAGCTTAACCAATTACCAGATTTTAATCGTACCTTAAGGATAAAACTTTTAAATTTCTAGTTTAAATTAAATTTACTTACTTGTATTTCGTCAACGTAAGTGAAGTTTAACATATTTTTCCACTTGAAAGGCACATTTTGGGTGACCCTAAACGTAGAGCTAAGGCCGCTCACCTCGTACTTCGTGTGTGTTTGCAGATACTCATCTACTGCAGTACTGGCACTTAATTTTAAGAACTTCAAAATTCGAGCTGTGATACCATAAGGATCTAGAGCCAGTTCTTCAAATCGGAGCACCCTGTTAGAAAGTTCATGTTATTTTTATCCCAAAACATTACACAGTTTAAATTGATAATTTTAAGTTTCATTTAATTCAAGAACTCTCTATAGGTTAAAAGTCTGTATCGCTGAATGTTTACTTGGAGTACTAGACCGGAGGACTGTCCAGTCTTATACCATTTAACTATGTCCCAGTACTATAGCCAGAAGTATCCAACAATTTCTTGTAAGATGTTTTCGAGGGTGATAGTATCTAGCATACAATAAACAAATCAAATAAACAGTAACTCACATCAGTTTATCAGGATACTGTGATAACATGTTACTTGCAGCTTCATGATCATTGACCATATCTGCGCACAGTAGGTCTGGGCGCCAACAGTCTGGAGACGGTCGGCAGAAGCTAGCATGTTGCCTGGATTGCATCACACCACGGGGGTCTCGGATTAAAAGAATCACCTTGACATTATTTCTAAAATATAAAATGAAACTGTTTCATCAATTCTTTCGTTTCAAGTTACATTTGCTATGGAGCAAACTTAGCTTAGGGAATTAATCAGTGAAGTAGATCAATGGATTTGGGTGCGTTTATTTTTGCTCAAGTTCACATTCGAGTCACAGTTTTAACATATCTAATGAAAACAGAGTTGAGTAGGCTATGATAATACTATACTCGAGTAATTATTGACGCAAGGGACAGGGCAGAAGTCAGAGCGTTATACTGGATAAGATAGTTATTGACCCAGTTTATAGGACCAAAATACGACAGTGGCATTGAACATGAATTTTAACAAAGTTATTTATGACTTCGAGTATTTTAGGGGATTAAGCCGATTCGGTATTTGAATTTCATCTTCTTGATCTTGCTGTCTGTTTGTTCTTTCCAAAAGAACCGGTACTGGTTGTGCTCAGCAGAAATAAAGGGGTATACCTGACTAAAAGCTGTAGTCTATGATCGGTTCTTTCCCACCGTCCACCTGCCCAGACCACCTGGGTGTACGGTAGTAATTTTTTTTAAACTACGGTTCACCTTTGTCCACCTAGCCCTAGGTGTACCATTGAAAATATTAAATTTCCACGGTACACCTTGTTAAAGAAACTATTATTATTAACTAAACAAATGAAGATCGACTAAACAAATGAAGATCGACTAAACAAATGAAGATCGTCCAAAACAAATGAAGATCGACAAAACAAATGAAAACCGACAAAACAAATGACGGTCGGGTAAACAAATGACGATCGAAAAAACAAATGACGGTCGGGTAAACAAATGAAGTTCCAAAAAACAAATTACGGTCGGATAAACAAAAGACGATCAAAAAATTAGATGAAGATCGATAAAACAAAAGACTATAAGCAAGTTGATAAGGTCAAAAATTACTTGCAGCCATATTTTGTAATCCAGATGCAATTAAAACAAATAGGTGCAAGCAAATCTCGAACTTAATGACACTTCTCTAAAAATGTGCTTTTAGGCGTGTATAGACATCACTGATCACGAATATTTAAAAAATAAATAGATATTATGCATGCTCATAAGGTCGAAATTAGCTTGGACCCATTTTTTGTAATCTAGATGCGATAAACATTCAAAAAATAGGTGCAAGCAATTTTGACCTTATGAACATACATAATAAATATTTATTTTTTACAAATTCATGATCAGTGATGTCTATAAATGCCAAAAAGAACATTTTTTTAGACGTGTCATTAAGGTCGAGAATTAAGCAATTCTTTTGAATGGTTATGGCATCTAGATACAAAAAATGGGTGGAAGCAAAGTTCGACCTTATGAGCATGCATAATATCTGTCGCCACACCGAGAATTACTTATTAAAATCTATTTGATTATAAATAGATTAAACCATTACATGAGCAACTTTACTGATACCTTACTATTTTGTGATATAAGGTTCGAATAGAAATAGTTGTAGAATTTATTAACACTGATTTGTATAACTTGATGTAGTGTTGAACTAATTAGGTTACCTAAGTGTTGTGACTATGTAGGTTCGAAGAACCTACAATAAAAACTATTGTTAAATTCTTATTGACAATTATTACGAATATTGTCGACATTTAAAAATGTTTTTAATCAAAACAGGATTTTTGTTATTCCTATAGTTCCAGCAATGTTCATTTTACTGAGAATGAATTAATCTTTGTATTTTAACGATTTCATTCAATTTAACAGTTTGTTTGACTAATTAAATTAATAACTTTATTCTCAAAAATAAATTGAACCACATTTCTTTGATTTAAAAAGAAAACATTAAATATCAAGCCACGTGTTTTGTGAGAACAATTTGAGTGGCGGGGATTTATAAATAGACAGTGGTTGTGGCCGAGGGCTCACTTTGCTGCTGGAATTTGGAGAGAAAACATTGTGAGTAGATTCTATGTTGGTTTTAATTTGGAATAAAAATTATGTTGTAATAACCTACTGGAAGTTAAAAGAGTGGCCGGAGTTTTATTGCCAGGTTCTTTTTTCTCCAGCTCTACCTATTGCGTTGCGAATCTGGCAGTAAATGTAGATTGTGACTTACATGAATAAAGATTTTTCATTTAATTTCATTTTATTTCATTGGTGTTCCATTTGCTTGTTTTTATTACCGTGTTTCTGAAATAAATACCGCCTAAGTATTTATTTCACTGTTATTTAACTAGATATCCATCTATAAGTGTAATAAAGCATAAAGCAGACCCGATGACCTACTCCAGGTCAGCGGGCCTGCGCTTTTTAAAAACAGCTGCCGCATGTCTACTCCGACATATCTATTTATTTTTATATATATTTGTGATCAGTGATGTCTATAAATGCCTAAAAGCACATTTTAAAGGCTGCAAGTATTTTTAGACTTCATCAACTTGCTTGTCTGTTGTTTTATCGTTCTTCGTTTGTTTTTTCGGTCGTAATTTGTGCATCCGACCGTAATTTGTTTTTTTGGAACTTCATTTGTTTGTCCGACCGTCATTTATTTTTTCGATCGTCATTTGTTTATCCGACCGTCATTTGTTTTGTCGATTTTCACTTGTTTTGTCGATCTTCATTTGTTTATCCGACCGTCATTTGTTTTGTCGATCTTCATTTGTTTTGTCGATCTTCATTTGTTTTGTCGATCTTCATTTGTTTTGTCGATCTTCATTTGTTTTGTCGATCTTCATTAGTTTTGTCGATCTTCATTTGTTTTGCCGATCTTCATTTGTTTTGCCGATCTTTATTTGTTTTTTCGATCTCCATTTTTGATTTATGCATAGTTGTGCGAATAATCCTTCAACAAGATTGTCTGATGACTGATTGCACAAACGCTACAGCAGTGTATCATTTGTACAACTAGTTGAACTCTACATAGTTGTACATCAGTACCAGAGGGAAAAATTGTAATCCTGCCAGCATTAAATGAGGTGAACCGTGACCCATATCTATTAATGATTTATTGGAGAGGTGAACCGTTGTTAAAAAAAAATTACCACCGTACACCCAAATGGTCTGGGAAGGTGGACAGTGGGAAAGAACCCATAAAAATCTGATTTGAATCTGATAGTGTACAAATATAATGCAACTTACTCTGTATCATCCAAGACTTCCTGAAGGAAACGTAACCTCAGACGGACTAACTTCATAGTTTGAAATGGAAACAATTTACAAAACCGTGAAGTGAAATCTGGATCATTACACAGCTGTCTATTGTTTTTACAATGATCCCATAGCCTTTTGTTGGGGATGAACTGGTAATTAAGTGTTTTTCCAAATGCAAAGTAATCATTCATTCCATGAAAATCACATTTTAATATGTTTTTGATAGCACTCAACGCATTCTGAGATTCAGGTGGACCTCTGATTTGCACAATTCTGTAATAAATTAGAGGTTCAAAATGATAAAAAGTACCTGGAAGCTCATTTAGTATTTCTCCTAAAAACGTTGTCCCTGATCTCCATGTGGATGCTATAATACTTTTTAATGGTTTACCACCAGATTCCAGCACTAAGTCCTCTAAGGCGTGAACACCGGAATATGAGAAGTTGTATTTGGCTGTAGATGCTTTTATGTCACTTCGAACAGCTTCTAATATCTTCTCGATTTCTGGAACACCCACTGCATTATCCGACTGTAACTGCGCCGAATAGTTCTCTTCACCGTCGATTTTCAAACGAGTTTTGACATTGCTTGAACTTTTGATGTGTGAATGCTCTGCATAAATACTTCCAACTAATATTAAAAGGATATTGACACCAAATGAGACACATATTGAATAGCAGCTATGTCGCAACAACATCACGTTAGGAACTTCCGCAACTATAACACAATTTCGTGGAAGTTTTGTGAGCAAGAATTTAGTTTACACAACACGAGCACTCCTAATTCGAGATACGATACAATGAGATAACTAAAACGTTTTTAACGATCGGCGGAGAACGATGTAGGTAAAAGGTCTATGACATTGCACGATCTTTCCAAACGCTCTAGAGATCGGGTAATATTTTTATGATCGTTACTTAACAAATGATAGGTAAATAAAATATAAATAAATATTTGTGGACAATCTCACACAACATCATCTAGCCCAAATTAAGCTAGTATAAGCTTGTGATATGGGATCTAGACGACTGATATACATACTTATATATTTCTAAATACATACATAGAAAACACTCAAACTCCGAAACAAATATTTGTGGATCACACAAATATTTGGACCGACCCAGGATCGAACCCAGGATCTTCAGCGCCGCAGGCGGTATCACTACCGACTACGCCACAGAGGCAGTCGAAAAAAAGCGAGCAGCACGTTGTAACGAGATTTGCTGAAGGCCCATGTTCAGAAGTTGACGTCGAATTGACTGATGACGAGGAATAAATACATGATGAATGTTTGACTAGGGGTCTCAATTTGCACTGCGAGGACTGCAGCGATGACACAGCGCTCCACACGCTGGTGGAGTGCACGGCGTGGGTGCAACAGCACCAGGTCCTCGTAGTGGGTCTGGGCGTGGACACTATCGCTCGAGACCATGGTGCGAGCCATGATCTCCAGTAGGAGTAAGTGGGGCTAAATAAATTATAATATTTTGCGGAGAATTTACTATCGGGCGTTTCGAAATAAGAATAGGTACTTAACTGAACTTGGTAAAATAAGCATTAAAAAATACAATAAAAAACAGTACACAAATAAATATATAATATCAAGGCCTCGAGAGATGATCGTGTATTGTAAAAGCGTGTTATAACAAGCATTTGAATAACATACACATGGATGTAGGGCAGCCGCGTGTTATTCACACTCAAATACTCTACACAGAGAAGTTACTACGTACTACCACATAAGTATTAATTATAGATTTATAAATAACTGTAAAAACCACATACCAACAGTTATTCGTCCACAAACAATTTATCAAGTCAAGTCCCGGTGTAGCTACACTGTAACGTGTGAACATTCTACTGGTTTTGGAGCCCAACCAAATGAAAAACTAAGTACCTACTTACTTAATAAAAAATGAAAAATAAAAATTCTAATTTATTGAGGAAAGTTATATTATCTGCCGAATCTCATCAAACGCTGATACACGTTTCAACCACGTTTCATATTTTATCTTGATTCGATTAGACAGCTTCCATCTGGTATTTCTTGTATGCCATCGGCAGTTCTATTCGCACGGTTTTTTGGGAGGACATGGACATGGCGGGGGGCATGGTGGGGGGCATGGTGGAGGGCAAGGTGGTGGGCAAGGTCCACATGGACATGGTGAACATGGTTCTTTCTTAGGAGGGCAAGGGTCGGGCTTACATACCTTTTTCTTTTTGGGAGCACAGGGATTCTCTCGTGCGGGACAAGGGTTTGGTGAGGGACATGGATCTTTGGGTGCACACGGATCTTTTTTAGGACCACACGGTTTGCGTGAAGCACAAGGACTTTGACTTATCTTCGCCTCTTTTTTAGCACAAGGATCGGCTTTGGCTCCACAGGGCTTTGTGCATGCGCATGGACTCTTTTTAGGCACAGTACATGGGTCATTGCAATCAGTAGGTGTTGTTGGTCCACGTGAAAGGCGCTCATCGGGGCATCTTGGCACAACTTTATAATCTCTAACTGCCGTTTTTAAAGGCCGAGCTCCTGTATTGCATATTGGATTTCGAATGATTTTATCTCTGTACCCTGTAGCATTCTTTCCAAGTAAGTTATCAAATGCATGATCTGCTAATGAATTTAGAGGGATGTCCTTTAAATGTTGTTTCAATAAAGAGCCCGCGTATTTGAATGTGTTTGAAGCTTCTGAAAAAAACAATTTATAGTAATAATATGTGTTGTGGCGTAAATTGGGAGAGGCCTACGTCCAGGAGTGGACTGCCATACGCTGATTTGATTGATTGATTGATTGAATAATATAAAAATCAATTAAGTTTGATAGTCGACCATTAACATAGTACATAATAGGTAGTTACGCTAACTATCACCAGCGACTATGTCCGCATCTAAGTGGCAGAATATACATAAATTAGATAAAAAGACGAGGATGGAAATAAATTTACCAGCGTTATTTAGCAAATATACATGTAAATTGAGATTAACAATGTAAATAAAGCAGTACTTACGACGGATATTATTGAAAAACTTTGCAGCGTTTACAGCCATCGTTGATAATATTTTTTAGAAGGTAGATTATAAACTCTTGTAATTTATATCATTTTATAAAAATAAACGCAACAAAATTTTGCAATTTCGTATTATTTTACATTTTCCCAGTGTCATTGCATTTTCCTTAGATTTTGTGGAGTTTGGATATGACATTTGTCAATGTCGGATAAAATGTTACATTTTTAAAACAATGAAATTCAATGACTACAAGGAAACAAGAACCGACCTCTATACTGATGTGAAGACTAGTCAAGTAGTCACAGATGATTTATTGGTCTCCAAAACTGTTTGGGTTTCCATGGAACCCCCAGGGGTGTCTTTTGGGAGGTGCTATGGGTCTCGAACGTTCCTTAGGTCATTAATAAGCACTGATATGGCAATATATGAAAAGTTTTTAACTAATAGTGAGGAGAGTATCAGTCAAACAGAAAATGTTGAACCCATAGATTTAGAATTTTTCGCTACTCTTGAACCGAACTAAAAAAAAAAATACTACACCAAGTCAGTAAAGCTTCTTGCTTTACTGACGTGATAATACACTGCAGTAAGCAATTTTCGCTATGGCTGGTTCTCGGATGGACATTTCATAAGCGAGAGTTTCCGTTCTTCAATTGCAGCAAAGTGCAGGCAATTTTTGACCCTAAAAACTTAATAGTCTTTTTTCTCGATGTCCATTTATTTGAAATTTATTGGAGTCACTGTCATCTTATCAATGCCTTTCCCCGCCTTTTAAAGGTGTAATGGGTGCACGAGTAAACAGAAATTCCCCTCGAACCTGCTTACCGGTTACACTGGCGGAATGGGTCTAACACAACAAAGATTTAATGACAACCTGCCAACAGGTTGAAGTTACAAATTGTGGTCATTAAATTCTTTGGGGACAACTTATAATAGGGTTGTCAACGAGGGAGAACTATTCTCTGACCTGAGTTTATTTTTTATTGTGTCCGTATGAATTATTATTCCTTATCCGTCATAGCTTACTGAACTATCAAGCGGTCATTCTGCGATTCACCGGGCCTGTGTGTCATCATGCCGGCCACAGGGGGACGAGAATGCAGTCTTCAGTGTAAACATAAGAGAGATAAGTATTCATTGATGTCCGCAGGACAATACTAAGATGCGTCACCTCACTGCGAGTTAGAACTAACATTATGAATCGCAGTTATAGGCTGCTGTGAAAGGGGGACGTCATGATGACACAGGCTCGGTGAATCGCAGGATGACCACTTGATAGTTCACTAAGCTATGACGGATAAGCAATAATAATTCATACGGACACAATTTAAAAAAAACAAGTCAGAGAACAGTTCTCCCTCGTTGACAACCCTACTATACGTTGTCCCCAAAGAAGAGACAACGTTCGTTGTAGGACCACGAGGTAACACGGGGCATCAACCGCTAACACTCCTGCATTTTGCCATTAGCTCACACTTCCATCACTTACCGTCAGCTAGCCCTTAAGATAAAAACGAACCGTGGTGTTCTTATCTTATCACTTCCCGTCAGGTAGCCCAAGATAAAAACACGGTTGAAACGGCAGTTGCAACCAAATTTCTAATTCCTACAGCTGTACGAAATGAAATGAATAGTGGATTAAAATATATTTATATTGTCAGTGCTCTTAACTGTTCCATTATATTTTAGTACTAAAAATTTAAACACATAATTGACAAAAAAGTGCCGGTAACATCAAACAAAAATCACAACATGAAACAGTGCCTATATTTGGCAGGTATTTTAGTTGCCCACATCATAATTGTGGCGTTTCCACCAGACGTTTTAATTTAGGTCTAGGTGACTTAGGTTTTTGTACAATTTTCTTTGTAGGTTTCGATACCCTTTTTTCACTTCCACTCTGCTTTGCCTTCACCTCGCTAAGTTTATTTTCGATTTTATTCTTTGTTTTAGGTTTTGATTTTGCTGTTGGTGTTTTAGGGCTGTATTTCTTATCCTTGGCATTCTCTGAACAAACTTTTTTAGGTGCAGGATAATATTCAACCGGTAAAGGGTCATATAGTCTGGGCCTAAATTTGTTATGTCCCCATATACTAATTTCAGTTTGAGTACTCCTGTTCTCTGGTTTCAAAATGTTATCAGGTTTTTTAGGTTTATTCTTCGCTGATAAATTCATATTTTGCACTTCATTTGCAACCTGAGGCATGTCTCCATTTGCCATATTTCTAAAATCTATGCGCTCCTTTTAATAATCGCAGTTATTTGTTTGGAACTTTCTGAAAACATAGCGAGCACAGAGCTTAATAAAAAGGAACAATAATGTCCTACCTACTTTTCAAAATGATCATAGTGATAGTAGGTACAGTTACATAGAACTTTTAAGAGAGCGACTAATTTGACTAACTTGAGTGAGTAACTTGTGTTGAGTGTTTAAGGAGTTCCTCTATTATCTTAGCCGACAAAGATAGTCGACACCTGCCGACTTATGAAATGTAAAATAATGTAGCTGTTGAGAAATCGGACGGCAGTCGCTTACAGTACCAGAAAATCGTAAGACAAATCATTGTTGCAATCAATCTCATAGTCAACAACTTAAAGAGCGCTTTGGGAGCACTTCACTTGTCAACCAAAATGAGATATCGGACGAGGTAAATATGATAACAAAGTGGACGGTTCCGTACTAAAAAAAGTAGCAAAATATATCACGTTTGTTGTGTGGGAGCCCCGCATATTTGTTTTTATAACGGCAACAGAAAAATATGTATATCATCTGGGAAATTTTCAACTGTCTAGCTAGAATGGTTTATGAGATAAGTACAAGCCTGGTGACAGATAGATGAGCAGACAGCGAAGTCTTAGTAATAGTAGAGTCCCGTTTTTATCTCCTTGGGTGCGTAACCATAGAAACCTATTTATAAACCATTACGGACTCACTCAAAATGCTTTTAACTTAATTATTAACTAAGTAGAGTTGATGCCAAGAATGGATGTTTCGTCACATTACTTTTCAATATTGTCTCAATCTTTCCTTTCACATTTTAAAAACCAAAATTAAATAAACTTAATAATTTGCAAATTTAATTCATTGTTTTACACTGACGGGATACAAATGTCAATCACCTGTATAATTTTTATTTTTGAAAACCACAGAGTTTTGAAATATAAAATATCAACTCTTTTCTTATTTTTTCCTAGTGCAATTGTCTTTTCGCTGGAGACCATGCATGGTAAGAGCCATGATCTCCAGCGGGAGTAAGTGGAACTCCGCTGCCTCTTTCTGTGATGACCTGCTCACAATGCTCACATGCTTGTGAAAGATGCAGCGGGGAGGGAGCGGGAGAGAACTCTCCCACCCGAGTTCCAAAGTATTCGTCCAAAACTTTCGGCCTCCATGACCGGGGCCTGAGGACAGTGAGGGGGCTGCTCACCGTCCTTACAGAAGCAGGCCCTAGACGACAGCGTAAAGTGCCAGATTCACGCACGCCCCAACCCCCAAGGACGCAGAATAGCATCCGAACCCTCCTAGGTGAGGAAGCAGTGGTAGCCAAGGACTGTTGGCAATCCTGGGGTCATTTCGGGTCGGCAGCGCGATTGTGGCGCCTCTGGTGTTGCAAACGTCCATAGGTTGCGGAGACCACTGGTACATCTGGTGGGGCCGTATGCTTGTCTGCCACTCTAGTGGTATAAAAAAAATCCTTCCGAGAGCCTACCTGGGGCTCCCAACCGTAGGCGTTAGCTAAGAAACGTGTGGTTTTTAGTCGGTAGGAGTCCGACATAGCATCACTATGATTTTCCTAACTAAAAAAAAAGTACCTACAACAGTCGTCCTAATTTTGGTCTCCGACATAGATTTTGAAAAATTCGCATGGTTTCTGGTGATATGTGTATCTGCCACCACTAGCACAGTAGGATTAATATAAACTCTCAGTTATTAATTGCATGATGATTTATTGAATGACTGAAATATAATCAACTCATTGCTCAGTTGACTTAACTTATTCAAAATCTAAGGTTTGTGTCACAAATTCACCGTATCCTCAATGATATTTAAAACTATAGATACGTTACCAACACTGAAAAATGGTAACAAAAAAGTCAGGTAATTGCCTTACTTTTCATGTGCTTTTCATACATACCTACTACCATAGACAATTTCATAGAAATTCTTTTTTGAAATGTAAAAGAGATCTGCCGTTTTTGAAAGCCGTGATGTTCGTGCATGACGTGTCTAATAAAAATACGTCGTTGCGTATCCTTTATAGTCATTCCTAGTAGTTCTACTACGGAACTCCTGGGATCAAGTGAGAAATCCATAGATTTAGGATTTTTCGCTACTCTCAATCTTCTATATATATAAAAATCAATGCCACTTTTCGTTGTAATTTTATAACTTGAGAACGGGCTCACCTATTAAAACCAAATGTTTAGGTTTTGTTGGTTGGTTTATGTGAAGTTTGCACAAAATCGGTCCAGCGGTTCTTGATTTATCACGCAAACGAAGTTGCGCGGGTCAGCTAGTACATTATAAATCTATGGAGAAATCGGCCGGTGAGTCGCCTAGCGCCTAGTCGGTCGCGCTGAGCAGGATGTACATTATTACATGGTGGCATGGGCATGTCCGTTCGTGTCATCGAGCCTGGAAGGTAGTAGGTTGAAGTGCAAAGAGAAAAACTGGTTTTCGAGACGCATCACGTTGGTTGGCGTCGTTGCTTCCATAGTCAGTCATTCATACACATCATGATTTAGTAACCCAAAAATATTTTAAAATAAAGAGATCCCAAAGACCTTATTTATATATTTATTTTTTCATACTTTCATAGGGCAGGATTATATAGCGTCACTTCACGCCTTCGGCGCGGACTGAATTGGTTAAAAATAGTCTTAATCATTAAGCTCTTTTATCATTAAGCCAACACGCCAGTTTAGGTTCACTCACATTCAAAGAAACCCCTACAATTAAAATTTTCAAAATATCTGATTCTTAAAAGTGTTATAACTCTTTTATTTCTAAACCGATTTACATAAAATAAACGCTAAATGTTAACTGAAGCAAACCTCAACACAATAAAAAAAACCGCATTGCAATCGGTTGAGCGGTTACTGAGATTAGCGTGCACAACCGTACAGACAAACAGATATACAGACATACAGACAAACAGACAAAAATTCTAAAAATCATTGTTTTGGGTTCTATTGCGTTCATAAAGCCCTCCTATAATATTTTTTCTTATTTATCTTCCATGTACAGACAGCGACCTGTTACGATTTTATTATATGTATTGATATTGATGGTGTGAGAGTGATAGTGTGATGGCTCCAAGCTGCCAAATAACTCGTGTCCAGACAACGTTCACTTTGCCTATCTCAGGGTAGCCAAACTTCATCACAAATATATCATAGAGAATTCTTGGGACAGCTTAAAAAATAAAATAATAAAAATAAACATTTTTTTATGGTTGGTATTTTAATAAAATCTTCGGAAACACTATGTCACATTGTACAAGATAAATTATTAATTTCAGAGGGTCATCCATCAGTATTAAGAAGCAATTTACTTTCTTCCTTTACTATGCCTCTATCCATTGCCTTTGGTAGGTACCTACTTGACAAATGACTTACTTACTGATCCGTCTTGGATTTACTTTGCAATTATTGTAAAGCTTTGAGTTTTCTTTATTGGTTCTTAGTCACTGTGCTGAATCTTGAAGTTCTTAAATCCTTTTCGACTCTTTTGTCTAAGAACATCCAACACCAGAACAAACTAAATCTCCTTGAACTTATAATTTATGTACCTTGTGTGTATTTTTTGTAAAGGTAAGTCTTAATTTAATGTTCAGCTTTTCAAGCTTGTTTCGCCTTCAATCAGTATTTGATGAATGATTTATCAACTAATGATCTTTCTGATCCATTACGGAGTTATTTTTAAATCACTGTAGGTAGGTACTATTAGTATATTTGTTACTTTTATGAATTGGATTTCGAGAATTTACTTCGATTCTTTCATCTAAAAATGACTTACACTTTAACATGGGTACGCCAAATTTTTTTGAACGTTTAGGTGTTTTCTACATTTAGTAAACCATACGTTTTCTGCATTTCGAAAGGCGGCGGACGTTATAATTACAGACACGGCTATTCTGTTTAAATTTATGATTAGCGATATTATAATTGCTATTTGCAGGACTACGACACAATGAAATATCTCTGCTAGAATTTGCAGGTTCCAGATACCTCATTTCGTCTTCTTTATAGTCCACAATTTCTAATTTAGGTTCAAGACTTATAACTACAGCATCGATTGCCGATTTGGATTTAATTATGTCGATTATCTGTGTTGGATTCGTACGTACAGGTACCAAACTATTGGTCATTTTGTCCGGGCACGTAATGGACTTATCAGTGGCACAACATTTGTCAGGTGGCGGTGAAGGGCATGGTGGACAGCGTGGGCACATCGGTTGACAAGGTGGGCACGGTGGGTATTGTGGCCATGGAAGTGGAGAAGGAGGACATGGAGGATAACATTGTGGGTACCGGGGACAACATGGGGGGCAGCATGGAGGGCAGCATGGAGGGCTACATGGAGGACAGCATGGAGGACAGCATGGAGGACAGAAAGGATGAGAACCTGGGGGACATGGACATGGACATTTTGGTGTCACTTTATTATTACATACTACTCTAAATACCTCAAGAGCAGCCTTAATTCCTGGATTTTCTTTCACTTCAGCTACAAAATTCGATACCTTAGTTTTACCCGTGAATAGGGGTACTACACGGTACGGGCGTTTTTCAGCATTTCGTGAACCATGAACAATGTTCCTGTGGCACATTGGACACAATATAAGACGCGAGGAGTCTGTTTTCGGAGGACGATGGACTTCTTTCATTTTAGATTCCGAACTCTTCCCAACTACATTTTCAGTTTTATTAACTTCGGAGTTAGGTTCGGTTACTATATCTTTTGGTTGCAATGACATTACTTCTTTTAATGTTTTGTCATCACAACTATAGCCAATTTGTCCATGGCACATAGGGCACAGTACGGGACACGATGCTACTGAACTAGAGCAACATTTTAATGGCGAATTTGATCTTCTCTTTGGTATAACAGTATTATATTTACTGTGTCTTTCCTCCGGTATTTGCTTCTTTTCTAACTCTCGGGTACAAGTTTTCTTTTCAGGGTTTTCAATTGCGCCTTTAAGATTGTTTGTCTTAGATAGACCCGTAAATTGTAGAGACAGACCACATGATTGGTATGTTTTAAATGGTAGGCGTGCCGGTGGTCCCGCTAGACAGGAATAACTTGCTCTTTGATTAGTCGATGGGAATACGGTGTCTGCTTTGAAATGACGATGTGATGTACGGGCCACAGACTTCATTGTAACCACAGCGTCTAAAAATAAATAACTTTGTTTCAGTGAAATTTCTAGAAACTGCTCCGAAAGTAATACTTCCAAAATAAACAGTTATGAATGAAGAATTATTTTTTTATACGATTAAGGTGGCTGAACAGCTTACAGTCCACCTGATCGAAATTGGTCATCGTAGCTTGAGAACGTTTGCAACACCGGAGACATTACACTCGAGGTGCGAACCCTTCAAGAACTTTGTAATACTCCCTTTAAAGAACCCCATATTAATAGGCCTATTGGGAAAACCTTTTTTTTTTTATTTAGAATAGCAGTTTATCGTAGCCAAGAAATGTACACCCGAATTGTAGGCACTATTTAATTTGGGTCTCAAGTGAAATTGTTTGATAAACTGCAACTCTAATGGAGGAGGATCTGATAATTTCAGACTCGTGTCCACACCATTTTACCACATTAGTGTGATGAACGTATAACACCTGTTACTCGTGGTCACACTAGTGTGACGAACGTATAATACTGTTACTCGTGGTCACGCCAATGTACTAGCACTGATTCACTGCAGTTGCTCGTGGTCCCACTGGTGTGACTATGGTGTAGTCACACCAGTGCTTCTGTCCGCTCCGAACCAGAAAGCGACGACGCAGTCCCATTTACTTCCGCTGGAGACCATGGCTGGTACCATGGTGTCGAGCGAGAGAGTGTCCACGTCCAGACCTGCCATGAGGACCTGGCGTTGAACTTCTTGGCCTGTTGAGTGCGCTAAGAAGTATCATACAGGAGCGGTAGACGGTGTGTCCACGAGCAACATGTATGACATTATTAATAGTCACACCAGTGTGACCACGAGCAACGTGTATTCTATTAAAGTCACACCAGTGTGACCACAAGCAACATATATTACACCATAGTCACACCAGTTAGACCACGAGCAACTGCAGTGAATCAGTGCTAGTACATTGGTGTGACCACAAGTAACAGGTATTATACGTTCGTCACACTAGTGTGGTAAAATGGTGTGAACACGAGTCTAAAGTGGATCTGATCATCAAATCTCATTACATATACCCCGATAATGGGATCCCTTAGGTATAACGTCTTACTTAAATTTGTAAGGGAGAAACATGATTCATACATCAGCCGTCTCCTGAAGGGCTTACTTCCACACCCCAAACTTGGTTTGGCTGTAGGCAGGGTTACTTCTCGCAGACTAAATCCTTGTTAAGGTTGAATGAGGATAATACTTACGATGGAGGTAAGAAGAAAGATTTGCTGCTCCGAGTCCAGTAGCCATTTTGGGATGATTTCGTCGTCTATTTATATCTTATTTGAGCTACATTTCATAAATTTTCCATTATATTTGACGTATTATTTTTTTAAGATGTGCTAAATAATTTTGACGTAAAAATTTGGAAAGAGTAAATACAGCTGCTAAGAAGAAAAAAAATAAACATGTGTCACAAAATCACAAAATCCATAGATTTTGACAGTAGCGCAGTGTTTCTAGGGTACAGAGGCACAGAGTAAAGGCCTCTACAAGGTTCACGTTGCTCTATGTTCTAGGGTACTGATGATGGAGCAAATGCAGGTACTGATTGTACCCGTTCCGTGTAAAAAAAATCGGACAAGTGCGAGTCGGATTCGCGCTGAGAGGGTTTCGTTACATAAAACGGCAAATAAAAACACGTTTATTCTATGGGTTCCTTGACAACAAATGTAATCTTTCTGCCCTTTATCTTCTATTTTTAGTATTTATTGATATAGCGGCAACAGAAATACATAATTTGTGAAAATGTCACCTTTTTAGCTATTAGGTACTGTTAACGAGATACGCAGCCTCGTGACGGACAAAGACAGACAGAAGAACAGCCAAGTCTCAGTAATAGGGCTCCGGTTTTACCCTCCCAGTACGGTACCCTATAAAGACATACGGTACTCAATTAACCTCAAGTGCCACTACTAAATCAAAAACAAATTCAAGAGGGTCTTTTTTTTTTTTCTTTAACGTGAGGGAAAATCCTCATGGATGTTATGCCGGACTCCTACCGACTAAAAAACCTCACGTCACGCCCAACAGCGTGTGGTTGGGAGCCCCGGGGAAGCCCTCGGAAGGATGTCCCAGAACTCCCAACAGACCCACGGCCGCCACTGCGGCCTCGCCCAGGAGGTGGTTCGGGTGCTATCCCGCGTCTTTGGGGGGTTTCGGGTGTGATCCCGCTTCTAAGGGGCAAAGAGAATACAATACTACGTAAGACTAAGGGGGGGCGTGCGTGAATTGCTCACGTCACGCTGCCGTCATGGGCCTGCTTCTGTAAGGACGGTGAGCCGCCCTCTCACCGTCCTCAGGCCCCCGGTCATGGAGGCCGATAGTCCTCGGCGAAGACACGTCGGCGGCGACCAGGCCGCCGACTGCGGAACTCGGGTGAGAGAGTTCTCTCCCGTACCCGTCCCGCCGCCTCCTTCACGAGCATGACCTGCTCGCAGAAGGAGGCGGCATTCAAGAGGGTCTATGCAGAAACAATAGATTGCACAGGCACAGGGTTTCACAGGCAACCCTTTACCTTTCGGCTTTAAAAATTAAAGCGGTCGTTTTCACACCGCACTTCAGTATCGCAATAACAGACAAGCTTTAGCTTTACCTTAGCCTAACTACTAGAGTCGCTACACCCGCACTGCCGACCCTGCAAGAATATTCTAAGACCCCTTTTAAATAACCCTATACTGTAGGGGTATGGAAAAACAGAGATATGCGAATATGACCAGACTGACTGTGTAATAAAGTATAGTGACTGTTTGGTTTAGGTTGGTGTGTAGAGCGAAATTTTGTATTACCATTTTTAAGGTTCCGTACCGAAAGGGTAAAAAACGGGACCCTATTTATGAGACTTCGTCGTTCGTCTGTCGTCTGTATGTCCGTCACGAGGCTGTATCTCATAACCGGTGGTAGCTAGAGTTATTTTTTTCTGAGATTATGTGTTTCTGTTGCCGCTATAACAACAAATACTAAAAACCGAAAAAAGGAGGGATTAGGGCTCCCTTACAACAAACATGATTTTTTTGCTAGTTTATTTTATATTTAAATAACGGCAACAAATCGACGCTTGAACTACTCACAGTATATTGAGTTGTATATTTTCATGAAATTTAATAAAATTAAGTAATAAAAAACAAAATAGAAAATAAGGGGGCTCCTATACAGCAATGGTGATTTTTTTCCGTTTTTTAGTACGGAACCCACCGTGCGCGAGTACGACTCGCACTTGGCTGTTTTTTTTAAATAACCACGACAACTTTATATTTCCTTCAGCATAAAACTTTCTTTTCAATTTTATTATTTCTTTTGACAATACAGGTTTACTTATAGGTACATATTAAAAGTAGGTAAATATTATTTCTTTGGTTTCTGGTCGGATTTAGTTTTACTGTCCTTGGATGCAGTTTTCTTAGGGGTACCTTTTTGCGTTTCTGCAGATACCTTAGTTTCAACAGGACTTTTTTCAGCAGCCTTAGCTGCAGCTACCTTTTTAGCCTCATCAGCTATTTGTTTGTCTGCAGCGTCAGCTGCGGCCTTTCGCTCTTCTTCTTTCCTTTTTTCTTCTTCTTTCTGTTTTAAAACTTGGGCTTTTAATTCTGCTTCCCTTGCTTTAGCGGCTCGAATTGCTTGTAGTTCCATATTCTTGATTTGCTGTGCTAATCCTTTAATAACACCATCTATTATATTTCCAGCAGTTGTTTCAATACTTTTACCTAAAGGACCATTCAGCGCTGCCACAGTCATAGGGGGTGCTGCCTCGATTTTGAAATAACCCCACATCAGTGAACCCTTTGATTTCACGTGTTTTGCAATATCTGTAACATACTAATAACAGTGAATTTTTGTAAACCTGACTTTTCTGGAGAGATGTTCTTAGTTTTATATTGTAATCAATTGTTAATAACATGTTTGTAATGAGTGCTTGAAATGGTAAAAAAATTGTAAACAGGACAAATCAACTAAAACCTGACTTTTCTGGACAGATGTTCTAAGTTTTATATTTGTAATCAATTGTTAATGACATGTATGTAATGAGTGCTTGAAATTGTAAAGCCTTCGAACGATATACAACTACAACTCACTATTAATTACTAAATAATTCGTATTTATTGGTAATATAATTTTTAGACGACACTTTTTTTAACGCGAGGACAATCATACACGGGTGCTATGCCGGACTCCTACCGTTGAGATGGTGGTAAGCTTATTGCCGTGTACTTGGTGTACTTAAATTCGGAAACCATAAATTATGGATATACCCAAAATATGAAAGTAATTAAATAATTTTAGTTACTAAACATTTTAATATAATATATTATATTATAACTATTAAATAAGCATTAATTATATAAAGTTTCACAGCTAAAAGTAGGCACATATAGACCGATGGATAAAATTAATAAAACAAACAAATAAAGGTACATACGTAAAGCAATGCTGGCTATTTGGGCTGCCGTCGACATTGTGTTGTCGAATGTGAATTAAATAAAGTAAAATTTTAATTATTGTTTTGTAGTTACCAAAATTACTGGATCTCAAAATTTGAAGTTTGTGGCAGGTGGGTTTGACAAATAGGTACTTATGTCAATTTGATTACGTGTTTTTTTTATTTAGACTTTAATTTAGGTCAGTGTCTCGTTTAAAATAAAACTAAGACTCATTTTCATTCCTGCTACCATACGAGCCCAAGCCGCATTTGTTTTTTTTTCAAACTGGAGACTGGCGTATCGCCATTTTTTTAACAATTTTTTTTTCTACTGGATATTGGCGGAATCGGAATCGTTGATAAACGGAGGGCCATTCAATAAAAGAAGAAGAGGAAGAAGTCGCATTTATTAGCGACCATTTACAAGTGCGGCCGCACATGGAATACTGCTATCACCTCTGAGCTGGGGTACCAGAATATCAGCTTCGCTCATTCGACTCAGTCTAAAGGCGACCTATGAGAGTTGTCAACGATTCTATACTAACAGGAGGTGCGGAAACCCATCGTGATTCGCGAACGCTTAGATTGTGGAATGATCTCCTTGCCTCGGTTTTCCCCAGTATGGGGTTCTTCAAAAGGGGTCTCAGAAGGTTTTTACAAGGTCTGCAACGCTAGTGTAGCGCCACCAGTGTTTCAGAACTACATCTGGAGTAGGTACATCTGCCACCTTAGTGGTATAAAAAAACTGGATAGATTGTAATTTCGGTTTCCTCGTCGGTACAAGTGTTCCAGGTGTGAGATTCCGGGTTCGATTCTCCCGCGTTAAAAACCTTATTTTAACACTAGCTGACCCTCGCAACTTCGTTTACGTCACATAAGGTGTACGAAAGGGTAGATAATTCTTCATTAGACTCATCAAGCACCGTGCGAAACGGCCCTGTTTGCTAAATCATTTAGCTAACACGCCCGTTTAGATTTACCCTATCATTCAAAGGAACCCTTGAATTCTAGGTTTGGCGAAAGTTGAGATGCCTCTAATTACTGAACCACAAAACCCTCAACCTTGAAACTTGTGTGGCACAATGCTTAAAGCCTTTCTAACACTACAAAAAATTTTTCAATAAAAAATAAAACCGACTTCCAAGAAATCCTGAATAATAAAATTTATTTAGCACAAAGTTATATGTATTTTGATTTATCTGATTTTATTCAATATCATATTGAAGTCGGCGCCAAGTAAACCCATAGGTTTATGTAGGTATTATTCATGGCACCAACTTCAATATTATATTGTATAAAATCTGATAAATCAAAATACATTTTGCTTTGTGCTAAGTAAATTTTATTTTTCAGGATTTGTTGGAAGTCGGTTTTACTTTTTTTTATTGAAATTTTTTTTTTTCATATTTTAAGTGACGGGTGAACCGAAAAATATAGGGGAAACTGGGGATACTTGATCCTTACGGGAGACTAGGTACACAAGATTTACAGAACCTGTATAAGCCGTATTTAGTTTTATAGTGGCAATATCGATTGTATATGGTATACGATAACTTTCTAAAGATGGTAAACCTATCATATTTGATACTTTGGCAAATGGCGGGTAAGTAAGTAATTGTTGCGGCAGAAAGAAAATTTTGATTAGTTTTTATTGTGACTAAACATTTATTTAAAATAGGACTTTTAAGTGTGTATGCATTTCATACGAGCCATTATCTATATTATTAGCAATTCTTTACGTAATAAAGTGGTAATAAAATAGACATTTGAAAATAATTTTGTTTATAACCTCAAATAGCTCAGGGTATACTTGGTACACTTTATTATGGGAGATTTGATCCACCTGGCTCAAGTGTCCCCAACCTTTTTTTTTTCAATTCAATGCAGAGCAATATGCCAAGAGCCTACAAAACCAGAGAAGGTGCCTGAAAAATGGTGCCAGGGAACGAAAATAAAGCTAGTCCATGCCTTTAAAGTCGCACAGCGAGCAATTGAACGAGCTGTGCTATGGATGTCTCTGAAGGATAAAATCTGGAACGATATTCTCCGTTAGAGAACTAGAGTGGTCGACATAGCTCGCAGAAGCATGTGTCTTGAAATGGGAGTGGGCTGGCCACATCTCTGTAGGAGAACCGATGGCCGGTGGAGCAAACGAGTTGTGCTGTTAAAATTTTTTAAGCCGCCTAAAAAGGCTTTCAACTTGACTTAACGACTGCCATTTTACTGGCAACCGGGTCAACTGCTTAACGTGCCTTCCGAAGCAGGGAAACGCTCAAATAAATGTCACATAGTGATCACATGGATGGTCACCCATTCAAGGACTGGCTCTTAGTGAAAGTCGCTACTGCAGTGATCGTTTACAGAACACTGAAACCGCGGGGCCACGAGCGCTACCAATAAACCGTGATATAGATAGATATATGGAGAAATATGTGATTTCGAAAATGAATAAACAGACTAGACATTTTTTATTTAACTCCTTAGTAAAGGTATCATGTGACCCTAAATATGGGAGACTTGTTCCCCCAGGACCAAGTCATCCAGACCGGGGGGATCAAGTCTAACGTATATAGGGGACACATGGTACGATTCCTTATTATTGATTTTAGTCAAATAACTACTAAATTTAGATATTCATATCTTTGGCTCTTACAGCAATTATAAGCAAATAAATTTCACGTATTTTAGTACCAACGGTTTTTTAAACGGATACTCAATATAGAAATTAGGGATAAAAAACAAAAGGGGGGATCAAGTGTCCCCAGTTTCCCTTATCTATCTAGGTAAAAGTTTTCATCAATACAAATCAATCAAGCCCAAACACAAGGTAGCTGCTGTAAATCGTTAAGGATTTCCCTCGACTGTCTTTCGGTTCCATAATCAGATCGACTCCAGATATTCATTAAATTGTAGTACATAAAAGCACTGAATTAAAAAGTTAACAAATGCACTGGTTGTCCCTACAATTTTGGTGGTTGCCCTTGATTTCTCCTGGATCCCATCATCAGATCCTGATCTGATTAAAATAGGACCACCTCAGAAGTAAACCCTATTCAAGAAAGAAAACAATTTAAATTCGTTTATAATTGACGGAAATATCGGTGGACATACATAAAACATTGAGAACTTCCTTTTTTTTTGAAGGCGGATCTATCAATCTGGGTCAAAGTTCTCATCAATACAAATCAATCAAGCCCAAACACAAGGTAACTGCTGTAAATTGTTAAGGAATGCCCTCGACTGTCTTTCGACTCTATCATCAGGTCAACTCCAGACCTTCATTAAAGTGTAGAACATTAAAGCACTTAATTAAAAAGTTAACAAGTGCACTAGTTGTCCCTACAATTCTCGGTGATTGCCCTCGTTTTCTCCTGAATCCCATCATCAGATACTGACCTGGTGAAAATGGGACCACCTCAGAAGTAAACCCTATTCAACAAAAAAATAAATTTTGAAATCCGTCTATAATGGACGGAAATATCGCTTAACATACATAAAAAAAATACATACAGACGAATTGAGAACCTCCTCCTTTTTTTGAAGTCGGTTAAAAATATTTGAAATCGGACCAGGCGTTGAAAAATTACAATTGAAAAACTATTTTGTCTTTCATCCCCTCTCCCGCAGGAACCGCACAAAATATCGGGATTAAAAGTATCCAAGAACCTTCCTCGGACTATAAGCTCGGAATGTACCAAGTATCATTCAAATCAGCTCAGTAGTTTCGGCGTGATACTTATTCGGGATACAGACAGACAGACAGACATGAAAAATATAAATTACATTTTCGGTTTCAGTATCAATTAGAGAACGCCCTACAATAAAAATTTTCAAAATATCTTACATGTACAGATTCTTGACCCTCTACAGTTTTATTATATGTATAGATTCTCATTTATGGATAACTAGCTGTCCCGCGCAACTTCGTTTGCGTGATAAATGAAGAACCGCTCGACCGATTTTGTGCAAACTTCACATAAACCATCTACTAAATAGTTCGAACAAAGCCTAAACATTTGGTTTGGATAGGTGAGCCCGTTCTTGAGTTATAAAATTACAACGAAAAGTGGCATTGATTTTTATAAATATAGATGTATAGATTAAGATTCTTGCTTACTTGTAAACTGATGCAGTACCTACATATTTCAATTTCATAACAAACGTATTAAATTCTAATGTTATAAAGCACTAGCTGTTCCCCGCGGTTTTTTCCGCGTAGAAGTCGTTATCGCGTAAAATCATTAGGTACCCGTCCTTTTGCGCAGTAAGTTAAAAAGTAGCCCTTGGACTTGCAAACTATCTCTATACCAAATTTCATCAAGTTTAGAAGCGAAAACGTAACAGACAGACAGACAGAGTTACTTTCACCTTTATTACTTAGTAGGGATATTGTTCCTATTAAATGGTAGGTACCTACGCCTTAAAACTAATCTGAAACGAATGAATCTGAAAATATATTATTGATATAAATTTAAATAAACATAAACCATATGAACAAGTTAAGTATTTATTGAAATTAACACAACAATTAAATTTACCACTCTATTTTACAATCATCGGCACATTCCGCTTTTTTTGTAAGCGTCATTTTCTGCTTTCTCAATTCTTTGCTTAGTTATTTCCATTTGTTTATTTAAATATTCCATTTCTTTCGGCAGCTGTTTATTGCGCACGTTTGTCAATTGGCATTCCAAAAAATCTGTTAATGAACCCAATTTTTCTTCTACTTTACCGACCAGTCCATTACAGACAAGTCTTTTCGCGGCCGTTTTTGCAATTAAACCCTTAGTTGCATCCCACGCGCTTGAAACTAAAGGACGCAGCCTGCTTAGGGCACCTGAAAATATAGATAGTTCAATAAAATATTTTTTTTTACAGTTTTCTGTACCCAAAGCGTAAAAACGGAACTGAGACTTGTCCGTCTGTCATTAGGCTGTATCTCAGGAATCGTGATAGACACACAATATAGACTCTTGAAATTTTCTGATGTTTATCAGTTGTCGAATTACCAAAAAGCAAAAAAAAAAATCACGTTTATCGTAATAAATATTATATTTATTAAACACATTTTGGGACGGAATCTTCCGTGCTCTCCGTGCACATAGGCTTCTGCTTAATTTACGGTATTTTATTATTGTTGCATTTTATTATTTGACTGCCTCTGTGGCGCGGTCGGTAGTGATACCGCCTGCGGCGCTGGAGGTCGTGGGTTCGATTCCCACCGGAGTCAAATATTTGTGTGACCCATAAATGTTTGTCTCAAGAGTCTGGGTGTTTCTATGTATAATATGTATGTATTTAAAAAAGTATATAAGTATTAATATCCGTGGTCTGATACCCATAACACAAGCAGGTTATTCCTAGCTTACTTTGGGATCAGATAGCGTTGTGTGAGATGTCCGTGAATATTTATTATTTATTTTATTATTATTATTAATTTGGCCTCCTCATTTCATCAAGGTCTAAGTCAAACTCTACACCATACATTCTGAGACTAATCATCAAACGAGGCATTGTGGTAGGTAATAAATTATTACCTGGTATTTTTAAAGCAATATAAAGAACTGCTTTCAAAAGAAAGCTTTAACGATTTCACAAATAATAGAACTTGATATGAAAAGAGAGAAAAAAGTAGAAGATATGCAAAAACGAGTAATAAAATTTATTTCGACTCGACCAACACAGAACTTTATTTAGGAAAAAGATGTAACCTTTGATTACATACCCAAACTTAAATCCAGGGCCACTCTAAGAGGTTTGGCCATGACAATAACTAGCATAAAATATTTAATAACTGGTGGTCCGAAATCACAGTATGTAATATTTTGTTTGTTTTCCCAGAAGCATTTATTATGACAAAAATGTCAGATTACATAATGAGACTTTGTCATTTTTAGTTAGTCTATAATTGTTTACCAACATCTAAAATATTAACACGTTTACATTATGGTTCGTGATATAGGCACTCATTTGAGATATTAGTTAGCATAAATTCTAAATCGATGGCTCTGATGCCTTACATAAATGTTTATTATTAATAAGTTGTGTAAAACGCATAGATTTAGAATTTTGCGTTTGATATAACGTTCCTTTTCATGGTATAAAACATGTTGGGTTAAATTCTTATCAGGGTGGTGTGTGGGGGAAAATGCGTCTGTCTGCGAGCAAGTTATGCTCGAGAAAGAGGAAGCGGGGATGGAGCGAGAGAGAAATCTCCCTCCCGAGTTCCGCAGTCGACGGCGTGGTCGTCAGACCTCACGTCAGCTATAACACCCAGGGACTACCGGCCTTCATGACTGAGGGTCTGAGAGTTGCGAGTTGGATACTCGAGTTTCTAACAGAAGCAGGCTAAAACCTAAACGGGAAAGTCTGCGAGGATAGACTAAGACTGTCGGAAGCCCAGAAGTTATCCATCTCCGAGGGCATACACTCCCGCCATAGCCAGATTACCTAGTGCATCGTCTGGTCTTATTCGGTAGAAGTAAGATGACATCTATGAGGATTTCCACACGTAAAAAAAGGTGGCGTGTGTGTAGGTATATTATGATAAGAGTATTTTGATTTGATTTGATTATGATAAGAGTTCTTGGTAATCGGACGATAGCATAGGCGGAGCTACATGAAGGATGTAAAGTGTATGTAGTATGAATACGAGCGAGGTGAAGTATAGAATAGAATAAACTTTATTTGTACACTATGTTAAAACTAATTTTGCAATATTTTTTACAAAATGTTGTACAAAGGGCGGCCTTGTCGCTGTAAAGCAATATCTGACAGGCAACCTTGGGATGGACCGAAAAGATGTTGATTGTAAGTCAGATGGAAGTATGTAGCGGTATCAAAAATTATTTAAAAAGTTGTACTAGGAAGGCATTAAGTCTAAGTCTACTATGTACCTAGTAATACATTATCTTTGGTATTACTCAGAATTATTAAAGCTAAAACATTATAATCAAATTTATTAACACTTACATTATCTAATAGATAATTATTTTTGTACTTAGTAGGTAATTCTATAGGATACCAACTCATCCTCTGAAATAGTATCTTAAAATAGAACAAAGTCCTTGCTTAAATTATAAATTTTAATTATATTCTTGATGAATGACCTCAAGTTAATCTATGACCCTTTGTGTAGATGAGCGACGAAGCTGATTTATTGACTCAGCAGTATGATGCTCAGAGCAAGTAAGCCATAACCAAAGTGGTCACATAAAAATACATTATACTAAATTGTAAATGTTCCCCTTTTTTTTTTACGTGAGGGACAATCCTCATGGATGTTATGCCGGACTCTTACCGACTAAAAAAACCTCACGTAACGCCCAACAGCCTATGGTTGTGAGCCCCGGGTAAGCCCTCGGAAGGATGTTCCAGGGCTCCCAACAGACCTACGGCCTGCGGCCGCCACTGCGGCCTCGCCCAAGGGGGTGGTTCGGGTGCTATCCCGCGTCTTTGGGGGGGTTTCGGGAGTGATCCCGCTTCTAAGGGGGGCGTGCGTGAGTTTCTCACGTCACGCTGCCGCCCGTCATGGGCCTGCTTCTGTAAAGACGGTGAGCGCCCCTCTCACCGTCTTCAGATCCCCGGTCATGGAGGCCGATAGTCGGCGAAGACACGTCGGCGACGCCCAGGCTGCCGACTGCGGAACTCGGGAGGGAGAGTTCCCTCCCGTAACCGCACCGCCGCCTCCTTCACGAGCACGATCTGCTCGCAGAAAGAGAAGACGCAGTCCCATTTACTCCCGCTGGAGATCATGGCTCGCACCATGGTCTCGAGCGAGAGAGTGACCACATCCAGAACCACTACGAGGACCTGGCGCTGCTGCGCCCACGCCGTGCTTTCTACTGTGCGTATGGAGCGCTGTGTCATCGCTGCGGTCCTCGCAGTGCTGACACTCAGCCGTGGTTTCCCGGTGTCTTTGCCACAGATACCTACCGAAGCTACCGTGCCCGGTAAGTATCTCCAGCCACTCGTCCATGACCGGTCTGACGGCCGCGATTGTGGCGAATCCCCCCTTTGGTTGCTCAAGTCGCACCTTCCATGTCTCCACGGTTTCCTGGTGGAGCAGGGACCGCTGGGCCTCGATTTCTTGGAACGCAGGCCTTCGGCCCCGCTCCAGCGCCTCCCTGCGCCATCTGAACAGTGACGCAAGGGCTCTCGCTTCCAGGTCCCATGGAGGGGTCCCGGCTAGGAGACATGCCGCCTCACCGGAGATCGTGCGGTATCCTCTTATCACCCTGACGGCCATCACTCTCTGCGGGCTCATCAGTCTAGCCTCATTGCTGGCCGTCAGGGTAGAATTCAAGGTTTCTTTTGAATGTGAGGGTAAATCCAAACGGGCGTGTTGGCTTGATTGAATTGTTTTAGAATAGACTTATTCTTTAAGCTCTTTTATGATTAAGCAAACAGGGCCGTTTCACACGCTGCTTGATGAGACTCATGAAGAAGTACCCCTCCTTTCGTACACCTTATGTGACGTAAACGAAGTTGCGAGGGTCAGCTAGTTTTTAAATAAAATGTAAGTATGGATATATTTTTTCATTGTTAGAGGACCTCCCGTGTATCGACAGGGCCCCGTGTGGCAACGGGAAAGAGTACAAAATGTCGCCACCCCAATTCATCACAAGGGAGTCGGAAGAGGCGACTATCGCAAAACGATCCATTGCGTAGAGAAGAAAAACTTGAAATGAAATCCGGTTGTGAGTAAAATGACAATCGTTAAGCCAAGTTGAATTTATTATTATTATAATGGCCTTATGGGTGGCTTGAAAAATTTCAACCGCGCGGGTCGTCACGTCACCGTCAATCTGCGCCTGTCGATTTCAACACGGCAATAGGCTCACCACCTATTACGAGGGATATAAAACTACTAGGTTAAATGTGTGTGGAGGTATACTATGCCTCTGCCTACCCTTTTGGGGATAAAGGCGTGGCTATATGTATTTATGTAGCTCTATTCATACATTTGATACACCTGTGTCGAAATCAGTTCAGTAGTTTAGACACAAGATTGAAAATATACCTAAATATGAGTAACATAGACTATATATGTATATCTACTGACTACTCAGTTCCCTTCTGTTGACTTAGACGAAAATCGGCAAAAAGCGCCAATATCTACATATACGCAATTTACATACAAACAAATCTAGTTAGAGCCAAACAATAATATGTGTCATAAAACAACCTCACTGATCAAATTTCTGCACAATATGATATTGCCGGCACACAATACAGAACACAGAATTATTGAGCAATTGTAATTTGCGAGAATCGTTGACCCAAATCATCAATCTATCAAAATACCTAGGCACTTATTCTGTTGTGAATTATGTATGTAATGATTGCATCACCATCTTAGTTCAGGAGACGGGGTGGTGAAATTCTTATCGAAATTGTTCATAGGGCTGATGTTGACGAACAGAATAATGAGGTCTTTTGTAGGGTAAACCACCCAATTATTGGCCCTTTTAGAATGAATTATTGGCACTTTAGTTAAGAGTATATTTCGAAAAATAAGGGAAGCCTACTTTATACCAGATCAGTGTTGCCCATTATGTAGTTGTAGGTATGCATTAAAAAGTAAAATAGCATTATTTTTCTGTTAGAAATGGCAATATACCCTAAAGTGCCAACAATTGGAGGAGTGCCAACGATTGGGTGGTTTTTCCCTACTACCCTTAAATATATAAGTTGTCTAACCTGGGCCACATGTATTTACTTATTTCTGAGGAGTTTGATAACTTAGAACCCATGCTCTCTTTTCCGATCCCGAACAACGCGTAGCGGGCAGAGGTGCCACACTTAGACAGTAGAACAAGTCCTGGGGTCTTCTTCCGAGGGCTTACCCGGGGCTCCTAACCGTAGGGAGTTAGCAGGAGACGTGAGGTTTTTTAGTCGGTAGAAGTCTTGGATAACATCTATGAGGATTATCCCTCACGTAGAACAAAAAAAACCGAAGAACAACCTTTGCCAAGACCACGTTTTTCAAAACATTTTTTTTTAAATATTCACGGACATTTCACACAACGCTATCTGATCCCAAAGTAAGCTAGGAATAACCTGCTTGTGTTATGGGTATCAGACCACGGATATTAATACTTAAATAGGTACTTTTTAAATACATACTAAATATACATAGAAACACCCAGACTCTTGAGGCAAACATTTATGGGTCACACAAATATTTGTCTCCGGTGGGAATCGAACCCACGACCTCCAGCGCCACAGGCGGTATTACTACCGACTGCGCCATAGAGGCAGTCATTTCTATACATACCTAACATACATACAAATAGTCACGTCTTATCCCCTAAGGAATAGCTAGAGGTATATTAAACGCCCACCTTTGACCTTTTTAGTTTTGTCCCACGTAATAGCTAGTGAGCCTATTGCCATGTTGAAATGAACAGGCGCAGGCTGTGACGGTCCGCTGTTGAAGATTTTCAAGCAACCTACGAACTACTTCTATTTTACTAACAACCGGGACCAACGGATTAAAGTGCCTTCCGAAGCACGGAAACGACCGTAAATAGAAATAAAACACAGTGACAAAGTCAACAATTCGAGACCCAGCGAAACATGCTTACGACAGTAATCGTTTACAGAACACAGAGTTCGAGGGGAGCCATTCTTCTTGCTTACCATAGTAATATGGTAACGCTTGGTTTGTACACACACACAATCTGTCAGCGCCTGTTTCTCTTCACCTCCGCTTACCTACAGTGTTCAAATGGTTCAAACTCAAGTTATAAGCTGAATGATGTAATTGAATCGCCAACTTGAGGGTCTTATAGATAGTGAGAATGCCCTCCAAATAACTAAAAAGCACCAAGCAAGTGGCCATTATATTTGCGAGCTAAAAACTTATTCAAGAAAATCTAAAATAAATAAAGAGTAGACCGTAGTTAGACTTCACGATAACGAATCGGTATGTACCTACTAGCAAAAAGAGTAGTGCTGCTTAGTTTTTAAACCAGAGAGTTTGCTTTGATGTTCATGTCCATATTATATTCACCCATAATATTTAGCTATTTTATCTTGGAATCCGAATAGGCCACAGCGCCTTGACTTAATAGCATAGCAATGTGCGCAAGTCTAAATCTCAGGCCCCGCGCGTATTTTATTTCAATGTGCTTTCACGGTAAGGGGACGCGGTTCCAGGCTTAGTTTGACGTCTACTGTCTGCACCTAACAAGGGGAGCTCATTAAGTTCGAAGCTGATTTACCCTAAAACAGACAGATGACATACCTGGACAAGGACCCTGCTATAGGTCATTCCAGAGTCGTCCCTGTGTGTGCTGGACACCGAATTGCCTTATTGTGCATTGGTTGGATGGTGCGGTTGCAGGCCTGCGATGGTAGAAATGGTGCATTGAATTTTAAAATTGCATTTATAGATACCCGTGAAATTGTCAAATTATTGGTTAGTGCGTAATATCTGTGAGAAATTCCTTACCCATTTGGCTTTAAGCTTTTGTTCTTTTCCATTACATATTTAAATCTGTTGTTGATAGTAAACTTTAAGTATTCAATTTGTGTTTAAGTAAATTAAAACGTAATTGCCTGATGACGTCAGGTGACGCTAAGGTTGGCACTGAAAACCAGTACTGGGTGTTTAATACCCATCTCAGTGTATGCTGAGTGTCAATCCTGGTTGCGGACACAGCGTACATGATATAGTATAAGATTAGTAATAACTTTACTTGGTAATTCAAGTACTTATTCAGTGCAGAGAAAACTGCAAGGGACACGTGAGGCCGTTGCCACGTAAAGACACGTCGACTGTCGCGTCACTCGCGTCGACCACAGAGTATACTTTGGTTACCCTTGACAGTAGACAGTGATGTGACAACTGACAGCTGACACGAAACATCATCAAAGGCAGCGGCGGCCACAGATTAATGGAAATTTGCCGTTTAGTTTTCGAACGGTTTTACCTCCTTGTCTGTGTGCCTTTCTTGCGTTGTTGTTTTTGTACTTTTTTTTATCTTTTTTAAGTCTGTTTTTTGTTTTCTCTGTTCTTTTATTTTTTATTATAAAGTTATGTTACTATTATTTGGTGTGGGTATGTACGTTATGATCCAAAATAAAAATATTTTCTTTCTTTCTTTCAAGGTCGCAACGAGTGACTAGATGCGGAAGGCGAAGTCTGACCGTGAATTTGTGCCAAATTACTTTGGGAGAGACCTACGCCTAGCAGTGGATTGCCATAGGCTAATTCGATTGAGACAGGCGCACTCAACCGAAAAAGAATAATGGAGCGAGCAGTATAGCTTAGAAGTCAACACCTCTAAAACGCAAGTTATTTTCGGCAGCTATCGAATCCCAGAACATGTGCAAAGAGCAACCTTTCCGATCATTGTTAAAATGTGTTACCCTGCCAGTTAGCAGTGTAGTCAAAAAATTAGACATTATAATAGACAGTACACTGCTTGGCGTCCTTAAATGTAGAAAATCAGCGGTTTGGAGAGTTCTCTCGCCGCGCCGCCTCTTTCACGAGCATGACCTGCTCGCAGAAAGAGGCCGCGCAGTCCTACTTACTCCCGCAGGAGATCATGGCTCGCCATGAGACCATGGTCTCGAGCGAGAGAGTGTCCACGTCCAGACCCACTACGAAGACCTAGCGCTGTTGCGCCCACGTCGTGCACTCCACCAGAGTGTGGAGCGCTGTGTTATCGTTGCGGTCCTCGCAGTGCTGACACTCGGCCGTGGTTGAGGCTCACGGTGTAGTAGATGTGTAGGTATAGGTCGAGATATTCAGACGCAATCAGCTGTCAGTTCTTATATGTATGGGCCCTCCCCTTACTACCCAGTCAAATCAGTGACAGACAATTGCAGACAAACCCATAGTGCTTATAATACAATACATACATCAAAGTAACAATAAGATTAATGACTCACTAAGTGAACGAACTATAAAAACCTTAAAGCAATGCTAAAAACTATTTGCTTAGCTACCTACTTAAATATACCGCTATGACTTATAATTGGGTCATGTCACCCACTTAGTGGTCCAGCAAATAGAATGTAAATAATTATAATGAATGTACATATTTACATAACCTAATTACAATACCACTTAAACGGTTGAAGGCTTTTTGTGCTTTATGCGAATGACTTTCCTTATGAAGCATAAGTAAATATGAGAGAACCTTGTGTCGAGGTCAGAACAATGATTTAATAGCACGGAAGTGGTCACCTTGTCAACACTAGAGTTTATATAACTGTTACCAGACAATTATTATATCTTTATGATTCAAAGATAACTTATTCTTACTCAATTCATAGATGCCTATGTAATCACGGCCGAGTGTCAGCACTGCGATGACACGGCGCTCCACACGCTGGTGGAGTGCACGGCGTGGGCGCAACAGCGCCAGGTCCTCGTAGTGGGTCTGGGCGTGGACACTCTCTCGCTCGAGACTATGGTGCGAGCCATGCTCTCCAGCGGGAGTAAGTGGGACTGCGCCGCCTCCTTCTGCGAGCAGGTCATGCTCGTGAAGGAGGCGGCGGGACGGGTACGGGAGAGAACTCCGCGGCCTGGGCGCCGCCGACGTGTCTTCGCCGAGGACTATCGGCCTCCATGACCGGGGGCCTGAGGACGGTGAGAGGGCGGCTCACCGTCCTTACAGAAGCAGGCCCATGACGACAACGTGACGTGAGCAATTCACGCACGCCCCCCTTTAGAAGCGGGATTACACCCGAACCACCCCCTGGGCGAAGCCGCGGTGGCGGCCGTAGGTCTGTTGTGAGTCCCGGGACATCCTTCCGAGGGCTTACCCGGGACTCCCAACCACAGGCTGTTAGGCGTTACGTGAGGTTTTTTTTAGTCGGTAAGAGTCCGGCATAACATTCTCAGAGGATTTTCCCTTACGTAAAAAAAAGAAAAAAAAATGCCTATGTAATTTTAGGTTTTGTACCTTAAACTGACAATAACTCAGATCCCTTATGATCACTCGAGTGTATGGATTTTTATCATTCACAATTTAACTAGCTTTATATCTAGTTTAATGAAAAAAAAAACTATTTAAATAGTATTTTTTTTTAATTCAAAAATTCTCATCTCTCATCATTTTTGTACCACCTCGGAATCAAATAATCTGTCGCCTTTGAAACCTCTGTACTTTCACAAATATTACAAAACCCAAATTTTTATAGCCATTTAGCTTTTCTTAAGTTTTGGTGAGACTAAAAAACGTCGATTTATTTTTATATTTATACTAGCGGACGTCACGCGGTTTCACCCGCGTAGTTCCCGTTCCCGTGGGAATACGAGAATAAAATATAGCCTTTGTTCACCACAAAGAGTGTAGCTTCCCAACAGTGAAAGAATTTTTCAAATCGGTTTAGTAGTTCCGGGGCCTATTCGTTACAAACAAACAAATCTTTCCTCTTTATAATATTAGTATAGATGACAAGAGGAGAAGCCGCGATGGCTTACAAAGTCTAAATCCGGAGCCCTGAGGTTATCGTGTGGTTTACGTCGTTAGGATAGAAGGTTTTTACAGGGTTGCAGTTTACTGGTGTTGCAAACGTTCATAGGCTGCGGTGACCACCGGTCCTTCTGGTGGGCCGCATGCTTGTCTGCCACTTTAGAGGTATAAAAAAAAGGATTTCGGCACAGCATACATGAATATTTCCACACGTAAAAAAAACTCTCAGTCATTATTATATCGAGTATTGGTATGAAGATACGTATTTATTAGCAGTTATAACAGACCTCGCTGTCAATTTCCGCAACCTTTCGTGGATGCTGGTTTTATGTAAATAGATTTAATCATGTATTTCCTACAATTATCTTATATCTATAAAAATAATAATCTTTACTGAGAGGAAAATTTGCAAAATATACTTACTTATAGATACTAAACGTGAGAATCTATAATAGTGATACCAATTTAAATGTATTTCTCAAGTTGGATAATGATGCTGTTTCTCCTTTCTCCATAAATAAATAAAATACATAGGTACTTACGCAACGAACACACTGCACTATATACCTGGTCAGTGGGTTTGGATTGCAATTGTGAATCGAAAAGTACCTAGTCTAAAATAAAACAAACACTTTTTAAGCTGCAAGAAAGCAGCTAGAAAATGTAGTGGGAATTAGCAGAACAGAATCTAAATGTTACAAACACTTGCCTGATAACTATTGCAAAAAATTTCAGAAGTGGTACCGCTGAAAATAAAGGGAACTTAATCAGGCGTATTAAATTAATTATAATGACAATCCTTTGAATTAACGTACTCATAAATCAAACATATGTACCTATACCTTCAGATTTAGTTGCAAAACAACAGCAATGTTGCTCTGTTTTCGAGATAAATCGTGTATGGAAAATTATGATACATCCATAACGTTGGTTATAAAGTCATAGTTGCCAGTCAGTTACTACATGCTAACAATTTTGTTGATAACCACAAATGCATAAATCAAACAATTTGTTAGCAAATAATATAACGAATGGGGACAAGGATGCACTTGTTAGTACAATCACAGCATGCGGGGCTTAAGTACCTATTATAATAAATTTAAGAGAATGACGTTAGCATCATCCAGGTCATGTAGCAAACTCGAAATACGAACTGCGGTTGATGACAAAATACCCTTCGCAGTTACCGTAGGGGTACACCAGGGTCCCTTACTTAGCCTATACCTGTTTAGTGTAATGTTGTATTAGAGATGTATATGAATAGTCATCAATGAAATCAGAAAAAGTCTGCTTTCTTTCTGCTGCTGTGGTAGTCATCATTCTTACTGTTGTCTGTCAATGACTTTACGCTGACGTGCTCGAACGTGCGAAAGAAGTCGAGAGTTCTTGGGGTGAATTTCCTGAACATTTAAGTGATGACATGATTGAGGCCATGGACAACGTTAAATACCTGAGTACCATATCAACACTGACTGCCTCTGTGGCGCAGTCGGTAGCGATACCGCCTGCGGCACTGGAGGTCGTGGGTTCGATTCCCACCGGAGACAAATATTTTTGTGACCCATAAACGTTTGTCTCAGGAGTCTGGGTTTTTCTATGTATAATATGTATGTATTTAAAAGTATATAAGTATTAATATCCGTGGTCTGATACCCATAACACAAGCAGGTTATTCCTAGCTTACTTTGGGATCAGATAGCGTTGTGTGAAATGTCTGTGAATATTTATTCATTTATTATTTATTTATAACTCATCGACTTGAAAATTTGCAGCCACCAAATGTGCCTGTCTATTTCTACACGGCTACAAAATCGTACTTAGTAGTTTTGGAGAAAAATGAACATGGGTTTGCACGCACAACCTCACCCCAGCCCACACGCATATACTGTCTCCGTTTCGTCGCGTGTACAAATAGGCAGGTCTTGTGAAACTTAGGCATATAGTATGCCTGCGCCTCAGTGAAGAAGAGTCCATATAAGCCGATTCCTGTCCTAAATATCTACCCATCGCCACTGCTGTGCCCATCCTTTCTAAAAAAACATTTAACTGTAATGTTTTCATAAACCATTGCCCATCAAAGTAAACATCAAGATTAAACTCTTTCTACTAGGTACCATTACACTAAACCTTAACTTAATGTGCCTAAACAGTTTATTCACAAATCATAAGCTGGAATTTACACATTTTGCTGGTTTCTTGTCACAAAAGACTTTCATAATTGAGCAGAACTGGATTCGCAGATAGTGTGTACTTGAGATAATGAACGTAAAGTGAGTCAATGCTTGTTAGTGAGTCAGCGTCTACGAGATCACACTGCTTAGCTTAACCAAGTGATGTTAATAAGATAAAACTGTGTACTAACACAGTCAGAAGAACGTTCCTTATCTTGGCATTAATCCAGGATGCTTTCGTATTACTTGGTTGTAGGTAAAGTGTCAACAAAACTGACTTGTGGTGTATAAATAAGTATTATCTCTGGTACAAATCTGAAGTACGATAACCACATTAAAAAGTAGGCTTAAAATATATGTAACTAGTGGGCCCCGCTGAGGTTGTTCTCATCGGCAGCAGTCCAGTCAAGTCAAACCAGAAGCTCTTTGATAAAACCCACATCAAATACGTTTTGCAGTTTTCTTTCGGACAAGTTGACAAACATCTCTACCTACGCATTTGGAACTTTATGTTGTGGTAGTACAATCTCCTTCACTGCAGAAACATGCATCTGTAATCTTGAGAATCTGCCCTTATCCAAGCAAACGTTACTATCTGCTGGCATTTATAAAGTGAGCATTTACATAGTAACGTCATTAAGATGTCGCAACTACTCATAGCGCAAATAACAAGCGTTTATAAGCTCTAATTGTTCTGTCACAAGCCACGTGTCATTTCGCGTTGGCGACGGTCAATGTTGATGCAACAAAATTATCCCCGATGTTGCAAAACATGTTACAAGTTACCGGTTTAAGTAATTAGCGCACACAGTGCCATCATCGTCTGTGAGCTAACTCGTCATTGGTGCGAGTAAGAATAAAACAAAGCCTGTTTATCTCGTAAACAATAGACGACACGCCGAGGCCACAGATGATGTTAAAGATAGATAGTAAACTTCTTACTTTATTGCAGTTTGGTAACGGGCTTTTATGCAAATTGTCCGTTGTTACAAAACTTAAATCCTTTTTACCCAAAGCGACTGCCAAAGAAAGGAAGGGAATGTTTTTCGAGACTATGTATGTTTGATATGTATTTCCATTTCTTTATCACGCCCCAACCTGAACGGCTTGACGGATTTTGACATGCGAGGTGTCATTTGATTCGTAGTAATTGCGTGAGTGACACTAAAATTTCTATAAAATCAAAATGGCGTATTTGGTGACAAAACGTTTTTACCTTTTCAGTTGTATTTCTACTTTGCACTCGAGTTTTTCTTTTCTTAATAATTAATTTCATGTTTTAGACATCGACCGTTTATAAAAACAGTGTCAAACAGTTTTTAGGTAGTTTGTTATGCATGTGTTCTATAAATTTATCTAAAAATTATCTGTTATCAAATAGGAGAGACAGATTGATCTCAAATTAAAATCAGCCTTCTTCATATAGACTTTGATCGCTTTAAAATGAGAACCATGTAGAGATACTCTGTATTCTGTTCTCTATCTGTTTGTTTTATGTATATAAGTAGGTACCTATCCATAATTTATAATGTATAAAAGTTATATTTTCTTTCTTTTTTGTGTTATGATAAAGTTATGCATGTACTGAAGTGAGATCGTACTGTATCACACACAAGATCCAGTAGCTTTAATGGCAGCTTTAGACTAAGTTTTTGTTTGTCTGTGATCTACCTATTAAATAATAATAGATTATAATGAAGTAAGTGCCAGTACAATTCCTGTTGCAGCTAAATCAGCAAAATTAAATACAAAAGATTTGGAGAAAGGAAGCCCGGCGAATTTTCAAACGCTATGTCATCACAGTACTGAATATGAAATCACCTATGCATGTAGCTAAGAATTACCGCACTTTCTTCTACTTCCCTTATCTGTAAATATATTTCTGTGTTAAAAAAATACGCATGCATTCCACGATATCGCTAGATACCCTCGAATTCACGAAAACTTAACTGTAGAAGATTATAATTCTACGCTGTTTTACATGTTTTACGATTGAAAATTCACTGCACTTCGAATGAATCAAATCCAAACGCAGTGAATTCTTGAACTTGAATTTACCTATAACGACCTCAGCATGTGTGTCTTAGGGCACTAAAGGCAATACCAAAACATCTGGTTCTAAAGAAAGGGGCTCCAGTTCAAGGAAAAAGTCTGATCTACACTTGCAGTTCTAGAAAGCAAAAATAGGAAGGTATTAATTTTAAAATATAAACTTTTTTTTATATTCAGCACGCCAAATTGACGTCGCCACCAGCCTGATGGAAAACCGTGGCGCATCTAGCGATTGGGGGCCACTTTTGACAGTGGTCCTCAAGTTGGCGGCCCTGTGATGTGCCTCTTCACGCTCCTCTTAAAGAACCCGGGATTGTAAGATGAGGGAAAAACGTGTGCGGGCAGGTCGTTCCAAGATTTACCAACTAAACAGAGAGCTTTTCGAACCCTCCTGCTTGTGCTATGAGGTCCTGGAACGCCATGATAACCAAACGCAACAAATAAGTTTAAGTAAGTTATGAAACTATTCGGTTACGTAAGTTTATAATTATCAAATAATTACTTTGTAATGTTTTGAAGTGTGTCGGTTGTAACGTTCACATTATTGTCTGATGGTAAGGTTTATTGTTGACATTGAGTTGATTTTCACGCGGTATTACATTTTAAGAGGTGATCATGCGATGGCCATGAAGATTTTGTCCACGTTTTATGTAACTGGTGTAATATAACGTAATTTGTAGTTTTATGTTGCAGAGATAGCGGAATGTCATACCAACTTATTAGTGGCAGCGCTTTCATAGCTCTACATTGCCCAGACATTATTACGATAATCTTTTTTATGTTGCGACATTCTCACATAATCCATCTAGCTCAAATTTAGCTACTTATAACCTAAAGTTGTGCTATGGGATGTAGATAATTGATAAACATACTCGTACATTTCTAAATACAAGCATTACGTAACCATATGAATTAAATAGAAAACACCCAACTTCGACAAAAATATTGGCAATTCACACAAATGTTTGATTGGATCCTAGATTTTGTTAAGTCCTTGCATTTCATGGAATTTACACTTAGATCGTGAAAATTCTAACAATATTTTTTTCAAATACTTATCAGATTATTGATACAGCTCTAAGTGGAACTACAAGATCTAAGATACAATATTAAAACCTACTTTTAAAAAATGATATTAGGTATATGTATACCCATAGATTTAGAATTTTTCGCTGTCCTGAACACTAGAGACCCGCTGTCAGTTGAAATTCTACTATACTTCAAAAATGTCAGATTCGCACACGCGGCCTTGAGCCTGATGAATAAATACCATAGATTTAGAATTTTTCGCTACTCTCAATTCATACATACATTCTAAATCTATGATAAATACACTTTCTCTCTCGTTCTTTTTTTTCTCTCTCTCCTATATGACGTAAACTAAGTCGCGGGGGTCAGCAAGTTCATTAATAAATAGTTGTAAACACTTCATTCAAGTTCATTCTTTCGTGGAATTTTCTTAAGAGATTTATATAAATTCGTTACCAATGCAGGCGGCATTTCCATGGAAATGGGTACTTTACTCGTATGGAGCACAAAATAATAAGTTAAGGGTGTCGCGGTGGCATACGGTATAATGAATATGAGTACCTACCTATTTGTGAATAAATAAGTCACTCGTTATTCAAAAGCACTACTGCCGAAATTTACATGTGACCCATAAACTTACTGTAGATTACACATAACACGCAAAAATGTCATTACCTACCCACATAGTACGGTTCCAATTCACTTCTGCTTCCGCCTCTTCGTGATTTAGATGCTAGATAGCATTATTACCGCATATATTGGCACAAACAATAAATCTCATTCATTCAATTATGTCTGACATCTTAGCTCTGTTTCGTAAGCATCTATACCTAATCGGAGGCCCGTCATCTGGTTCAGTGTCCTGTAAATGATTACTGTTTTAAGCCCCTTAGGCGCTTTAGGTCTTATCACTGGAATGTCCATTCGGTTCATTAAGTCTTCTTCCTGTTGTCCATTCCCTAATACTGCACTTTCCCATGAGTCCATTAAAGCAGCTTAGGCTACAGTTGGTCTTGAGATGAATGACCGTATATGACCTTCTCGTTTACGAAATTACTAGCTGTTCAATCATTACCCTCCTTTTTCTCAGTCAGTTAAAAAGTAGCCCATGTCCTTTCCTTATATCAAATTTCATCAAAATCGGCTTAGTGGTTTAGGCATGAAAACGCAACAAACAGACAGACATACAGACAGACAGAGTCACTGTCGCATTTATAATATTTGTAGAGGGATGAAAGACACCTTAGGCTACCAACTACCCTGGGACATCCTTCCGAGGGCTTACTTTAGACTCCCGGCCGTACACAGTTGTAGGGCATCGGGCGCTTGCACATTGCACGATATCGTGCAACGATATAACCGAACGAAATGACACAGTATATCCCACAGCTTGTTATTCGGTTAGTAGCTTTGCGCCAGTAACCGCGCGATTCTTAAAGCTAATTAAAATATTAGAAGCAATAATGGCAGCAGTGAACAAGTTACGTTTACTTTATCTTTTATATTTACGGAGAAAAAAAACGATACTGTAGATGTAGAAGAACATTTTGGGTTGATCCTCTTCTACAAGTGCGATATTTAGAGGGAACTTATTACCTTCTCTTCGATAGACTGTGTGCGCGAAGTGAAATGTTTAATATTTTTTTTCGAATGACCCAGAACACTTTCGAGTTCATACTGTGTCATTTGTTGGAGGTTTTAAAAAAACAAGACACTAACTTCCGGATGGCAATACCACCGCGGTAAATGTTAGCGGGGAATGTTAGTATTAGACAAGGTGATGTGATATCGCCGAATCTCTTCATGAATGCACTTGAGGACATCTTTAAGACGCTGGACTGGGAAGGGTGTGGCGTGAACATCAATGGCACGCGAATCTTGCACCTTCGGTTTGCCGACGACATCGTTATAGTATCGGAGACGCTGGAACAGATAAGTTCCGCTTACCTGTTCCAGTGTCTCCGCTGCACAACCTCAACAGAGCGTCTCGACGTGTTGGTCTGTGCATGGACTTAGAAAAAACCAAGGTCATATTCAATGACCGCGGCGGGGATACTATACGTCAACGGATCGAGGCTGGAGGTTGTTCAGGAGTATACCTACCTTGGGCAGGTTATCACATTGGGAAAAAATAACCTGGACAAACAAATCGCCATAAGGCAGAAGAAGGCAGCAGAAGCAGGCACATGACGGCAGCGTGACGTGAGGAACTCACGCACGCCCCCCATAGCGCCGTAATCACAAAATTTCATGATGGGTATCGTTTAAGGGGTTTTTGGTATGCTGAGTACGAATCACGTGATAATTTTGCAATCCAATATGGCCGCCTAAGCTATTTACAGTAGTAAACTATAAAGATTTGCTTGTTAAGTTTAGGCATTCTGAACTAGCAATGCGAAAATACTATGACAAAAGATTTTTATTGTAAAATTAAGGCCAATTACATTAAATTGGTACCTAGCATACGAAAAAACCCTTAAACGATACCCATTATGGAATTCTGTGATTACGGCGCGGCGGCCATATTGGATTGCAAAATTATCACGTGATTCGTACTCAGCATACCAAAAAACCCCTTTAACGATACCCATCATAAAATTTCGTGATTACGGCGCGGCGACCATATTGGATTGCAAAATTATCACGTGATTCGTACTCAGCATACCAAAAAACCCCTTAAACGATACCCATCATGAAATTTTGTGATTACGGCGCGGCGGCCATATTGGATTGCAAAATTATCACGTGATTCGTACTCAGCATACCAAAAAACCCCTTTAACGATACCCATCATAAAATTTCGTGATTACGGCGCGGCGGCCATATTGGATTGCAAAATTATCACGTGATTCGTACTCAGCATACCAAAAAAACCCCTAAAACGATACCTGGAGCATGACTTGTAGCTCACTACAAGTCATGCTCCAGGAATGTCACGGGTCAGTAGATGCGCACGTCTGTGTGAGTGAGCTGTTTCGCACATTTCTATGAAGTTACTCTACTGTTGTAAGTATCTGTATATTGTCACGACAGTAAATATCGTCCACGATATCGTGCGATATCGTGACGATATCGTGGCAGTGTGAAAGCGTGTAGTAGTAATTGTATCAAAACACCGCTCCTACGATATCGTACGATATCGTGTCGTTACGGTTATCGTGGCAGTGTGCAAGCGGCCAATGTCTGGTTTTAGTCGGTAGGAGTCCGGCATAGCATTAAGAGAAGTAGGATTTCCACACGTAACAAAAAAAAGCCACCAACTAAATGACTGTAATGTGATAGTCGTTAAGCGAAGTTGAAAGCTTTATGGGCGGCTTCATAAATTTCACAAGGAGTTACAGAGCATGCACTTGTCCATTTCAAAACGGCAATAGGGTCGAAGCGCGAATGTAAGTGTCGCAAACGTAAACTAAGATGACCCTGAACACTTTCACTTTTCACGTATGCTTGTCTGCCAACTTTGTGGTATAAAAACTACACTCGAGAGCAATGAATCCGGGTCACTTAAAGAATGTTAAAAATCTCGGAAACTAAAAATGATAGGTTAATGCAATAAATTGTATTTAATAGACAATGTAATACTCCTTAAATGAAAGTAAAAAAAATATGAGTCACCATACATTTTATTAACACAAAATTACATAAAGAAAAAACTGCCGATCTCTCCTTAAAACAAAAATAGGAAACATGAAATTTTTGAACTTTATTACGATTTTCTTGAATTTTAATACTTCGTATTGCCTCCTCGTGCTTCCATTACTGCGTTTACGTGGTTTGGCATGCTGTACACCAAGTTCCTTATACGATTTTGGGGAATATTCTCCCATTCCTCTGTGAGAGCAATTTTGAGCTCACGAAGCGTGATTGGGGGAGGGTTTCGTTGTTTTACGCATCTGCCTAGCTCGTCCCAAGCATGCTCGATCGGGTTGATATCCGGGCTGCGCGCTGGCCACTCCATACGAGTAATGTTCATCTCTTGAAGGTAGTCATTCACAATCCTACCTGTATGAGGTCGGGCATTGTCATGCATAAATATAGCATCCTCACCTAAATTGACCATAAATGGACCAACGTGATCATTGAGGATTTCTTCCACATATCTTACGCTAGTTAAAGAGCCGTTTTCTATGATCACCAGCTCTGTGCGACTTTCAGAAGAAATTCCGGCCCACACAAGTACAGACCCACCACCGTAGGCTACTTTTTCTTCGATGCATGCTTGCTTGAATCTTTCCCCTGGTCTTCGATACACTCTGTGTCTTCCATCGTGCTTGTAGAGCATAAATTTTGATTCGTCGGAGAACATAACTTTTGACCAATCTTCAATACTCCAATTTACGTGGCTCTGGGCATACCTTAGTCTCGAAATACGATGCCCACGCTCCAGTTTAGGGCCGTTTGCAGGTCTAAAGGGTTTTAAGTTAGATTCAGCAAGCCGACGTCTTACTGTCCATGCACTTGGGTTACTTCCTCCGAGGCGTCGAAACTGATTGGTGAGTTCAGTTCCTGTGAGAAAGCGATTTCGAAGCATGGTGTTCACCAAGTATCGGTCTTCTCGTGCTGTGGTACACCTGGTTCTGCCCGTTCCTGGTCTGCGTAGGTTAGAACCAGTTTCTTCGTAACGTCGGAGAACTCTTTGTACTGTTGACAGCGACACACCGACAGTCCTGGCTGTATCGCGCTGACTCCGGCCGGTTTCCAGCATTGTAAGTATTCTGGTGCATTCTTCAGGCGTAAGCGACATAATTTCAGCTTGATTAATGAATATAGAGCACTATCAACATGGTTTATGTACCCACATAAATGACAGATTACAAACAAAAGCAACACCAAATGCTGTAATTTCGTAGTTCCAACTTCGAAAGTGGCCCTTTTTCAAATTTGATTTTTTTATGATATAACTTTACAATAACTAAGAAGTTTTAATACCTTCATTTAAGGAGTATTACATTGTCTATTAAATACAATTTATTGCATTAACCTAGCATTTTTAGTTTCCGAGATTTTTAGGATTCTTTAAGTGACCCGGATTCATTGCTCTCGAGTGTAGTATTGGATAACAAATTGTGCCAGTACAACTGCATGTCAGGAGTCATAAAAAGGACAATAGGTTTGATTACTGCTTAAATTGTCGACCAGAGACTTAAGACTGTACTTGATCTGATCAGCGATAAATAATTCCTCTGAATTGTAAAATGGTACATTTTAATAGTCCAGCGAGCATTTGATTCTGCATACTGCCACTCATTCTGATTTCATATTCTACAATATTCAGATTCTACAAGTAATAACGACTCTTAAAAATTGCACTACTCAAAATCCCAGGTCCCAGGTAAGCCTGTCAACAAAACTTGTTCTGTGAAGGAAATAGTAGTGCTTTTTCTGGTTGTCTTATTTTTAGGTTGACACCTATGATGGGATTTCTGAAATGAACTCAGCCGAGTGAACATTTATAAAAACAAAGTAACAATACCATTTGTGCAAGAAAATTGTAACTCACAATGAGTCTTTTTCTCTGAAGGGGTAGGCAGAGGCTATACGCCGACATTTTACCAGTAGAATTTCGTTTCGTCTCGACAATGCACCATTATTTCAAAGGATTAAAATCACCGGCGTAGTTGTTTTTGGCGTGAATGACCGTTTGATAACTTATTAAAAGTACTTGACCGTAATTCGAAGCTTATATAATGAGATAGGCATATCCGTTACCCGTAGGCTTATCTTACTCATGTTTGATGACGTATTTCCGTCGACTCACCCGCAGGGGGCGCCACCTGTGAACTTATAAATGCAGATGGCCGCCATCTTGTCCTCATTGGCGTTTTGACTCCCGTAGCAAAAGGTTATAGCAGGAACACCTGCTAGTGCATTTATTTTTTCTAGTTACTAGTTATATACCTAGTAAAGTTATAAAAAGTGACTTGGGATTAAATAGTGAAATTACAGAAATAATTATTTAACGGCTTTGCCGTTCGTTTGAATATACAATGAATCTAAAACAAGTGACTTGTGATTGAAGTAAGTGAACCTACAGACATATTTAACGGTTTGACCGTTCGTTTAAGTCTCAGGTATGTTTTTACTTCATATTTTTACGATCACATATGAGTGTGATACGTCATAATAACCTATTATTTTAAAATAGCACGTAAACCTTTCGAGGTTGCAGTTTCTTTTATTTAATATCTTTAGTTACAGCTAATATCAAACTGTTTTATAGATTGTATTCATTTTTTTTAGATATTAATTGCTTCGTGTATGTACAGCGTCAGTACCGCCGAATATAGAAAATATTTTCAAAATATTTGTATACCTACCCACATAAAGGCACATTAATTATTAGATGTTCCTATACATGTAAAAATATGGCCTATTATGGGTAAAATCGTAATCATCCCAAGTTTCTGAATACGTACGAGTGTGTCAAAGTAATAACTAAATGTTCACCATGAAAGTAGTACTTAAATTTTAGGTTCCTAACATAATACTATTTCTTTTAGTTTGGTTTCTTGATAGAAATGAATCCTACATCCTTAGAAAGAGAGCTTATTCCAAGTGGAGTATTTCAGAAGCGCGCTCTGAGCTCCAGTTACTGTATTAGGTGCGTCAAATAGCTACAGTTCCAGCTCATTTAGCTCGAACTTCAAATAAGGGCGATCGTGACGCCACGTGCATTGTCGTAAGTGAAGTAAAAGAAGCCGACTTCCACTAAACCAGATAAGGATGATGGAAATAGGTGAGTTATTTCTCATTTACCTAACACTGGTCCTGACCAAGTGTAAATTTATTCACAGATCAGAAGTTAATTTACGAGGATGACAGAAACAGCCAATCATCCTTGCTTCGTATTTTATATAGGGACAGCATTAAAAGAGATTTCGGTTACCCAAGATCCTAAGACACAGTATAACCTAAGAGGTTGATAGACACGTTTTGACTACAAATTGCCTAAATAAGATAATATGCTGATACCCACTATTGTAAAATCATAGTCTTGGGTTCGTCAACCTAGACAAAAACGGGGACATCCGACAATTCGAATCCCTGCTACATTTTGAAAAAGATGACAAGGTTCTTTCTGCCAAAAGGCTTTTGCTGCCAAAACCTGTTGTATTTTTAAACAAAGAGAATCTTTTGAAAAACTTAAGTTTCTTCGAAAATATTTATGACAAACTTGAAGACCTACTTTAATAATAGGATTTCCATAAATCTTTTATCAATTTTTCACAAATGGCCTGCGGCCATAGATCTGATTTCATATATTATTCTCAGAATTGTCAAAGACCCAATTCTTAAAAATGAACCTTGATAAAATATCGCCTTCAAACACATACATTTTCGAGTCTGAAGCCTTTTCAACGGCACTCGGGAAGGCATGCATTTTGGTCTTCGATCTCCAAAAAGGATGACCCCGAAAAAAGTTCATCCAAATCATTACGCCAGCCTTCTAGAGGATCAGGCGTCAAGATCAGATCTCCATCGAATGGAGTCCAGATTCCATTGTACCAAGAGCCTTTTTAGGCCTGTATTACAGTTACCACTCTCGAGGGGTGTGTACAATATCTATAATAATTGGGCATACGACAGTAAATGTCCCTTCAATTAAGAAATTTCTGAGCTTTAGGCTCTCAAAGAGACTGAGAAGTTTAACATCCTCTGCCCATACCAGCAAAGGAAACACTAACCAGTTACCACCCTCGAGGGGTATGTACAATATCTATAATAATTGGGTATACGATAGCAACCAGGCGTACGATAACATACTAAGTAACCATGCAAGGATGTCCCTTCAATTACGAAATTTCCAAACTCGAGGCTCTCAAAGAGACGAGGAGAGGTCTAACATCCTCTGCCCACACCAGCAAAGGAAACACTAAATGATATGACCCTTTCATTCTATGTCGGTCAGTTAACTCTGTACAAAATACGTTGGTAAGAAACGAGAGTACCAAAAAGTTTTAAATTTATAAAAGGGTACCGCATTCCCTTTATCCAGAAACTCCAATCCGTCCTGCACGGTATTCGAGAGGACGCAGGTTCGAATCCTGCTCAAAACTGATAACCTTCCCACATTTAAATTTACACGGAACTCTGTTCAAGTCCCGTCCTGACAAAATTGTAAAATTTTCACTTTATGTTAAAATGCTATGGAAAACTTGACTAAGGTGGAATACTAATTGCTTTAAATACTTAACATCCATACAACGAACTCTTTTTAAAAAGGTTTCCTTTTTAACTGAAATGACCACATTGTGCAATGGTTCAAAAGATGAATGCTCAAGGCACTCTAAAACTAGTTCCTTTGTCACCAAGTTTGATTTCTCCACTTTTCCTAACTTCAAATAGCGATGGGTCATCCGCCCAGAATTCAGTTTTAGGACATTGTACGCCTTTGTGAAGCCAGAATAATTCTATCTTTCAGCATGTTCCGTTTACCAGATTTCCTCCAACCACGAGATTGAATGTGCAAAATACATCTCAGTCAAGCTTATTTTCATGGTAAAGCTGATGTAGTGTACATTATTCTTTCTCAGAGCACATTCTTGTCTTCCGCTCGGGTAAGCCGCACCCAAAACATTTTAATTTCTCACCATCCGGGTGCCTCGATTTCTATAGAATAAGAGTATTCAAATTCTCGTCTACCTACACAAAATCTAATTTTGCGCATCAAAATCCTGTTACTCTTCACAAACACGTACAAATAGCCTTGAAAACTCTTCAAACCCAGGAATGGTTAGACAATTGAGAGAAAACAATAATAGGTTCCCGAAGAAACCTCTCATATCGTTATGCGATAGACATAGAACTACCTGAAAGTCCAATACCAAAAGAAAAGATATTAGACATAAAAGGAAGATTTATTTAATTCCAAATCAAAGAAACTTATTTCTTTTAAAGAAAATTCAAACTTGGTGGGTCTTTTGAATTTTTACCACTTTCGCAGTGCCTAGAGGTAGCTTTACCTCAGCGTCACATTCGGTCAATCCTCTAACCGACAACCCACTGAAGAAAATAGTAGTGCACGGAGTGGTACAAGTGGAACTCCAATAGTGGGTCCGCAATTACCGGCTCTCGACAATTTTACAAGCTTTCCATCCGAAATGCTTTCTTACCACGGACGCGTCAGATTTCGCTTGGGAGCCTAGCTAGAAAACATTTCTCTAACAGGCTCGAGGGCCCAGAATAACAAAGATTGCACTGCTTCAAAGAGAGATGTTGACAATCTTACACATGATTCGAAATCATATACCAGTACTGTGTTACAGTCTGTACTCATTCAAAGCAGTTGTAGTCCACCCCCCAGAGGGACGAGACCAAATCAATTGCCTTGACGAACCTAACTCGTCAGCTTGCGTGTAATGGTCCGACATCATATTGACTTCACCATACACTGCATTCCGAGCCGATACCATATGTATCAGCTCCTCCGAATATTTTTTGTGAGCATCCTTGCTTCAAACACCACTAAGGCAAGATTGCCTACAAAAAATATTCCTATTATGAAATGGAGAACACTACATGATAGGCCTGTTTGTATTGTGTGGATATTACTTCCACCACCATTTTTAATAACCAAGATACTGTCACACCTTAATCGGTCAACAGGATTGTTTGTGTTTGTGGTGCCGCGATGGCACAAGGTATTAATAGAGGGCAGATCTCAAAGCGAGAGCTCTGTAAGTTCCATTCTTTCTGCAGAACCTGCAAAAGAACCTAATAAACATTATTTCTTTCCTTCTAATAAACACCTCGACAGGTCTCCCACCACCTCACATAGAGAATCTGTGGAGTAGTGAAATGTGGGGGGGGGGGGGGGGGTGAAGAGGTAAATAACAGATATATATAAAAAAAAAAAAAAAAAAAAAATATATAATCAAAAGCTTCTACTATTGAGCTCCTGGAGACCTACCTTTTAACATACTTATAAATTTTAGAGTTTTAACCGACTTGCATTTTATTCATGATTATTATATAATACGATTCTGTTACATAAATCTGTTGTTGCTGTACTTGATAATACAGAAACCGCTAGTCAACCTTACTTAGTTCGCATGTTTTGGTTAAACATATCTTGGTCGATCTCTTTGAAAAATCTAAAGAAAATTAAGTCACATATTGATTGATATTGGGATTGATGACTTAGTTAAATATTACCAAGTATTGATACACAGAGAACATTTTTCAAGTATCTCGTCATAGTGAATTTATGCTTAGGTCGCCGCATCCACGATCTAACTTTGCTCGATTGTTTTAACTCACGTCATAGGTACTACTTTAGGCCCTAATCAGAGTCCGAAACTGATCATTTTCATTTCAGACAATCTGGTTGGAAAACTATTGTAAACAAAGATAATACCTACGACTAATCAATTGAATCCTTTATTCTAGATAGAAATTAGGTTAATCAGAGTAACCGATATGAGACTACACAGTCAAATAGTTTACTTATGACTGTGAGAGGTACTCCAACAATTCTAGCCCCGGCACTACCCGGTCAGCAGCAGCTTCTAAGAATTGGTGGTGGTGGTAAGATTAAATTAATCCTAACACGAAGTAATTGACGATGGGTTGGTAATAATGTCAGCAACTACCACCAATCAAATATAATAATAATACGCAATTATTTAATCCTGTCAATAGAAGGAAACTTACTACTCCTTATATAAGATTCCTTATTTAGTCTATTTAAGATAACATATTAAGTTGTTTAATGTGGTAAAGATTATAAATTTAGATACCATACATACAACATTCTGTAATATTATTTTCCTAAAAATAAATTAGAATCACATTGGCGTTTCCGTCACTCACCAGGCGAAAACAAACATTTCTCATTATATAAGCTTCGAATTACGGTCAAGTACTTTTAATAGCGGCGTTTTCCCTGAAAGAAAACGCATATTAAAATACTTACCTAATTCGAAGCTTACTTTTTAAATCTGCCTGGTGAATAAAAGCCAATGAGGACAAGATGGCGGCCATCTGCATTTATAAGTTCACAGGTGGCGCCCCCTGCTGGTGAGTCGACGGAAATACGTCATCAAACATGAGTAAGATAAGCCTACGGGTAACGGATATGCCTATCTCATTATATAAGCTTCGAATTAGGTAAGTATTTTAATATGCGTTTTCTTTCAGGGAAAACGCCGCTAATATTTACGTATATGAAAAATAATGAAAACATTAAAACTTGGTCAATGACCATTGTAACCAGCAAATTGCTGCTTGAAATGATCTCACATGTTATTAGTTATTACATGTATGTGCTCGTAAAAATATATTGGTAAGTATTAGTATAATAATCACTCTGAAAAAAGCATTAGAATTTGCCCAAATCTCTTGTTAAAATATGGCAAACTTTTTGTTTCTACCCCTCTTTCTTCTTAACAAGTAACCAACCAGTTTTATTATAATCGTTTGATGGATGCAAGCATATAATTAGTGGAGAACAAAAATACACGAAAAGAAGACTCACTTACGAAGCTCGATTGGTCCATTTATTAATTAACCTATGCTTAGAAATACATAATGGTGAAAAGCAACATACACCGGTACAACCCCAACATCCCACAGGAAATATCGTATCGGCTACCAAGACATAGCGAACATAACAGAAAGGTAGTGAATTTATTTAAATTTAAAATGGTTTGAAATTATATATAACTGCTTTAACAAATAGAAGCATTCGGTATAAAGTAGACCAAGTTAGCAAACTGCACAAACTATATAATTACATTATTAGCCAACAGCTTTGCTTCACTGAGTAACGTCCATTATACATTCCGATAAAAAATCTTTAAAACAAGGAGATGGATGGATTATTTATCAATTCATGCAACAGTTATGTGTTATGACATCATGAATGTGCAGATTCTCAGTATATTGCAATAGGGCACTAGAGTGAGCGGCTTGTTCGTTCTCAGGCGTGTAACATATTTGTTAAGTTCACTAGAGGTTACCATTGTCGCGGTAAGATGGATAAGTCTTCATCCATCATATCAAGTACAATCATGACAAGTGAGTCGAAGAAAAGTTCAATATCTGTCATGGTTGTATCCAGAGCTTGTCCTCCGGGGTAGGAAGAAACTGTTTACAAGTCGGAAGAAAGGCAATTACATCGAAGCAACAACTCATCCTGAAGTTATTAAACAAATTTATCAGTACTCGGCCCTGTATGTACCTATGTAGTTTTATGAAACATTTGGTTATCTAAATATTTATAAAATACAATTCTAAATAAAAACAGAAAGATCTTAAATGTACAACACAGTCACTTTATAAATCAATTAAAAATTATTATACAGACGTGACTCTAATTAAAATTAACACATAGTCAAAATATACGACGAGTCACATCCGGCGTGACAATAAATCAAGAGAGTAATTTAGACTAACGAATCAGGCAACAGTATAACTAAAAAAATATCATTAAAAAGCCTTTTCAAGGTTCCATAGTGAATAAGGGATTCTAATGGTTCCTACATTATGTTCGTTTGCCCTTAAAGTCTTGAAAATTATTTTTAGTGAGGATGATATTGACACATTTTTTTGTTGGTGTTTGGACAGATTTTCATTAATATTTTAGGTTTAAATAGTATTTCGAATAAAGGATTCGTTTATGAAGTAGTACAGCCAATGTCAAGCAGCTGTGCCTGGTAAGCATTTGCAGTAACTGATAGAAACGGCTACTGTATATCCTCCGTTAAGGGTAGACACATTTCCATTGCTTGGTTGCCTTTTGGTCTTTCCACTTCCAATGACCATCTGTACATTGATTTCTCGCGATGAACGTCACATAACCTACTTTAAAGATAGTTCTTTTAATGAAAATTTTGAACATATTACGAGTTGCTGAGGTTACTGTCAAGGAAGCTGACTTGGTGCATCGTTAGTAACTCAACTATCTAAGGACTCATAAATAGCTGGGAAAGTAATGAGTTACATTTCAGATATCAATAAAATATCACGCAATCTGTATTATATCTACTTTAAGTCTAAGTCTTAATACCTAGTCGGAGTCATGAGGTTAATTGTATTAATACATGCAACTTCAGTTTATAATTCAAAAATTCAAAATAATATCTCGATTACTACCCGATTAAAATGCATAAACTAAGTATATCGCATCAATCTTTTTCTTGTAATGTGAAATAAATATGTGCTCTCTAATTACAAGTGATAAGCATCAGTTGCACTCTTAAATAATCATTACAAGGGATAACAATTAAGAAACTTGCGACATTAAATTATTACATTGAATAATTTGGATTTCTTGATGAAATTTACCTACTGAACTTTTTTTGGACATTAAGATTATGAATTGTTAAATAATAACTGAACTAACGTTTATAGTAATAAACTGTATGCAAATTTTATAGTTCGTTTCGTTTTCTTATACTTATTACGGTCGATTAGATTGTTTCTTTTAACGTTTATAACGTACTCTAAAATAAGTGTTCTGCTATTGCGGACACAATTTTATTTTAAATCACTGGTTCAAGAACACAGAAATGTTATTCGAGAATAACATTTCTGTGTATCAACTAGGTACATTGCAGGCAGTACAGTCAAAATAACTTAACAAATTATGAGTCACATTTTAGTTTTAATTACCGCAATGCCAACAGGAAGGGTAATGAACTTAACAGTCTATGTATATTTGAATAAGTTATCAATAGAAGCTTTTTACTGATCTGCGAGTTATAAGCTATGGCACGTGACATCATTTTCAATGTAGTCCCTCTAAATCTATATCTACTTAGGTATAATAAAACTGTTGAGGGTCGAGAGTCTGTACATGGAAGATATTTCGAAAATTTGAATCGTAGGTAGTTCTATAATCGATACTGAAGCCGAAAATGTAATTTAAAATTTTTATGTCTGTCTGTCTGTCTTTCTGTCTGTCTGTCTTTCTGTCTGTCTGTCTGTCTGTCTGTCTGAATCCCGAATAAGTATCACGCTGAAACTACTGAATCGATTTAGATGAAACTGGGCACAATCTGAGCTTATAATCCGAGGAAGGTTCTAGGATACTTTTGATCCCGATATTTTGCGCGGTTCCTGCAGGAGAGGGGATGAAAGGTAAAATAGATTTTTAGTTATAATTTCTCACTACGTGGTCCGATTTCAAATATATTTTTAGTATTGGAAAGGGAGTACTTTAGTTATTTTTCGGCCCAAGTTTCAAGATTGAGGGGTTTGTAGTTCAGAAATTAGAGGCATCTCAACTTTCGCCAAACCTAGAATTCAAGGGTTCCTTTGAATGAGAGTGTAAATCTAAACGGTCGTGTTGGCTTACTCATAAAAGAGCTTAATCATTAAGGCTGTTGTAAAATAATTCAGTCCGCGCCGAAGGCGTGGACTGAATTGTTTTAGAATAGGCTTAATCCTTAAGCTCTTTTTTGATTAAGCAAACAGGGCCGTTTCACACGGTGCTTGACGAGTCTGATGAAGAATTACCTCTCCTTTCGTGTACATTATGTGCCGTAAACAAAGTTGCGAGGATCAGCTAGTTATTAATAAATTTCATTAAATGTCTTGTTACTTTGCACTCGTTGTTTTTTTTATACGTGTGGAAATCCTACATGGATTCTATGCCGGACTCCTACCGACTAAAACCACACGATGCCCTACAACTGTCTACGGCCAGGAGTCCCGGGTAAGCCCTCGGAAGGATGTCCCAGGGCTCTCGGCAGACTTTCGCGAACACTTAAACCTCGCCTATGGGGTGCGGGTGTTAACCCGCTACTTGGGAAGGGGGGCGGGAGTTGGGTACTGTGTCCCACTACTATCAACACTATGAGGGGCATAGAGATATTCGCCATCGTCTTGGCCTGCTTCTGTAAGAACGGCGAGCAGCCAGCTCACCGTTCTAAGGCACCCGGTCATGGAGGTCGATAGTCTTGGGCGTATAGCAGCCTGCGACGACCTAGCCGCCGACTGCGGAACTCGGGAGGGAGATGTCTCTCGCGGTCTTTCCCCGGTGCACTCGTTGTATTTATAATTTTTAAGCAGTGGAGTTATACGTGTTCAGTTGCAACCTTTACGTTGAAATTCTTTATTCTAAGTTAAGTTAATTTATTTATTTTAAGAAGACTTACAGACTAATTATAACATGATTAGAATATTTAAAAAGATTAACAAATCACTATTTACAAGCCTCCACTTATATTATTATTCATTTTGCTGTTTATTCGTAAAAGATAACAACAAATATATACACAGAGAGACTTCCTTCTTCATTGATTAAAGATGATTTAAGTAGGTGGAATATTTCATGAGTGTGGCTTAACTCAGTGATATGGGGAATAGATGCAGGTATAATTCCGCCCGAGTTAGAATTTTTTTGACATCAAATTAGGTAAGTGTGTGTATAATTTGACATACTTTCTGCTGAAAATCGTCATCGAAAATAGAAATTGATTTTTATTATAGACTAGCTGACCCTCGCAACTTCGTTTACGTCATTTAAGGTTTGTGAATGGAGGGGTCCTTCTTCATCAGACTCATCAAGCAGCGTGTGAAACGGCCCTGTTGGCTTAATCATAAAAGAGCTTAATGATTAAGACTATTGTAAAATAATTCAGTCCGCGCCGAAGGATTAGTTTAGAATTACCCTCACATTCAAAGAAACCCTTGAATTCTAGGTTTTGCTAAAGTTGAGATGCCTTTAATTCCTGAACTAAAAAACCCTCAACATTGAAACTTGTGTGAAACAATCCTTAAAGTACTCCCTTTATAACACTGAAAAAAATTTTGGAATCGCATCACGCGTTGAGAAATTACAACTGAAAACCCATTTTATCTTTCATCCCCTCTCCCGCAGGAACCGCGCAAAACTTTGGGATCAAAAGTATCCTAGAACCTTCCTCGGACTATAAGCTTCAAGTGTACCAAGTATCATTTAAATCGGTTCAGTAGTTTCGGCGTGATACTTATTCGGGATACAGACAGACAGACAGACAGACAGACAGACAGACAGACAGACATGAAAAGTTTAAATTACATTTTCGGCTTCAGTATCGATTAGAGAACGCCCTCCAATTAAAATTTTCCAAATATCTTCCATGTACAGACTCTCGACCCTCAACAGTTTTATTATAAGTATAGACGGATGTCATTAAGTCAAAACAATTTTAAGATGTTAATAGATATTGTTAAGTCCGATGCCGACCTAAATAGCGATAAGTTATATACAGCCTCCAAGCATTGAGCACGCGGCTAGAGTAAAGTTAGCTTTCCACTAAAGGTACGCGAAAAATTATATTTAGTCTTTTTTTTTTGTTTACGTGAGGGAAAATCCTCATGGATGTTATGCCGGACTCCTACCGACTAAAAAACCTCACGTAACGTCCAACAGCCTACTTAATCATAAAGCTCTTTTATGATTGAGCAAACAGGGCAGTTTCAGACGCTGCTTGATGACTCTGATGAAGAAATACTTTTCCTTTCATACACCTTATGTGACGTAAACGAAGTTGCGGGCTCAGCTAGTCAATAATAATATTCCCAGTTGTTCCGTTGAAGTAGTTCCGTGGCGGAACTAGTGAGACTTTTTTTCCCAGTTGTCCCGCGGAACAAAGCATCAATAATTCAGTTCCCATTAGTTCCGCGGAACAAAGTATAAATGAAATACTAATAAATTCATTCCCAGTAGTTCCGCGGAACAAAGCATAAATTAAAATCTAATAAATTAAGTCCCAGTAGTCCCGCGGGAGAAAGCATCACTTACATACGAATATTTTATGTTCCCATTAGTTCCCTCGGTCTCTTACGGCTATTTAAAAAAAATGAAGATCGACAAAACAAATGAAGATCAATAAAACAAATGAAGATCAATGAAACATATGAAGATCGACAAAACAAATGGAGATTGACGAAACAAACGAAGATCGACGAAACAAATGAAGATCAATGAAACAAATGAAGATCAGCAAAACAAATGACGGTTGGTAAAACAAATGACAATCGAAAAAACATATGCAGATCAATAAAACAAAAGACTATAAGCAAGTTGATAAGTTCAAAAGTTACTTGCAGCCATATTTTGTAATCTAAATGCGATAACCATTCAAAAAATAGGTGCAAGCAATTCTCTACCTTATGAACATAAATAATATTTATTTATTTTTTATATATTTGTGATCTGTGATGTCTATAAACGCCTAAAAGCACATTTTTAGGGAAATGTCATTAAGGTCGAGAATTGCTTGCATATAATTTTTTGAATGGTTATCGCATCTAGATTACAAAAAAAGGGGCCATGCAAATTTCGACCTTATGAGCATGCATAATATATATTTGTTTTTTATATATTCCTGATCTGTAATGTCTATCATCGCCTAAAAGCACATTTTTAGATAAGTGTCATTAAGGTCGAGAATTGCTTATACCTAGTTTTTTTAATGGTAATTGCTTCAGATTACAAAATATGGCTACAAGTAACTTTTGACCTTATCAACTTGCTTATAGTCTTTTGTTTTATTGATCTGCAAATGTTTTTTCGGTCGTCATTTGTTTTTCCAACCGTTATTTGTTTTTCCAACCGTCATTTGTTTTGCTGATCTTCATTTTTTCGTCGATCTTCATTTGCTTTTGTCGATCTTCATTTGTTTTTGTAGATCTTGATTTGTTTTGTAAATTATTTAACTACTTCATACTTTTAAACTATATGTTCTTCGTATCGTTCCTTTAACGGATCTTTTGACACTCGCATGTCCTAAAAGATCAATTTTTCATAAAAAATAAAAATACTTTAAGGTTTGGAGTGGACATAATATAATGTCCATAAAGATCCATGATAGTTACATAATATAATGTCCATAAAGATCCATGATAGTTACAGCTACGGAACTATTGGGAATAGAAAAGTTTCACTAGTTCCGCTACGGAACTACTGAGAATAGAAAAGTCTCACTAGTTCCGCCACGGAACTACTGAGAATAAAAATGTCCCAGTAGTTCCGTGGTGCGGAACTACTGGGAAAAAAAAGTCTCACTAGTTCCGCCACGGAACTATTGGGACAAAAAGTCTCACTAGTTCCGTCGCGGAACTACTGCCGCGGAACAACTGGGAATGAAGGATAAAAGTGTATGGAAAATGTTTATTAGATCGATAATACCGTGACTACTAGCAAAAGGCTGTACTAAGTTTTAGTTTTCAGGCACACTTGGTCACGGCATAAATAAAGGAAAGCATTTCCCTCGCTTGCAGAGGATACGGGGCTTATATTTGATGAGCTATCAATCATATCTACAAGTAATATTCATAATATTTTTTTACTCAGTACCTACTGGTACTGAGTAAAAAAAACGATGCTAGTACAGAATATTATGCAGGTTTAAACCGTAATAATTTCGAGTAATCGGTCACTTGACCTTAAGTAGATATTGCCCTCATTTGATGATGAGTGATTACTATACCGTTTAGCGTGTAGGTGCTATATTAATTCTGTGCCTTTAGTACCAATTATTTTCGTTGCCTTATGAAGTAGGCGAGTCAACTTCTACCTACTAGCCAGGCGAATACGCCTTATATTATTGCTCAGTCCAGCCGTTCTATTTATCTTACTAATATTATAAATGTGAAAGTTTGTGAGTGTGGATGTTTGTTACTCTTTCACGCTCTAACGGCTAAACGGATCTTTCTGAAATTTGGTACAGGGATAGATTATTGTTTAGATTAACACATAGGCTACTTTTTATCCCAGGAATAAGTTCCCATGCGAACAAACTTTTCGCGGGCGAAGCTCAGCTAGTAATGTATAAAACGATCACTGCGTAATACAAACGATGCGGTCGGTCAAGAGCTGGGTGATCTTTTGTGCTTTTCCATTTATAAGCTTTTCCATACTTTGTGAGGCAATAGGCATATTATGCCACTGGTTCCAGTTTCCAGTAACATGGTAGTTGTTAAGTCAAGTTGAAACCCCATGGTATGTGTGAATTTTCCCAACAGCAGATAGTAACAACCTTCCTTTGTCCATTTGAAACGGCAATTTAGGCTCATTGCTTAATTTTTCCTACCGACTCACCTGATACTGCTCTGTCACCCTGATGTGGCGAAACGGTTAGAAATAAATATTCCTCGCCATCACATAGTGTTACCGTTAACCCTACTATGTAATATTATAAAATGTAAGTTTGTGAAGATGTTTGGATGTTTGTTACTCAATCACGCTCTAACAGCTAAATGGATCTGGCTGAAATTTGGTACAGGGATAGAGTATAGTCCGGGATAACAAATAGACTACTGCTTATCCCCACGGAAAGCGGGAACAAGAACCAAATTTCACGCGGGCGAAGTCGCGCGTATCAGCTAGTGTAACAATAGTTAATCGCAGGAGGTCGTATTGCCTCTATAGAGACAAGTGATGAGATGAACGGAAAAACATGTACCTACCTAATAAGAAACTCAAACGATAGTCACCTTCCAGACCTTAGAGTATAAATAAGCAGACAGTTGCTGTGAAACGTTGAGCTGTACAAGAAGAGTCTCTACATTTGCGGACAAAGATGAGTTGAAGTAATATTATTTATTATTTCGCGTAGGTACATATCTTCCTGAATGTTAAGTAGGTACATGAATACAACACGAATATTTTTTTTACTAAGTAGCCACGATGTTCATTTCAGATATATTTCCAGTGATATCATCAACGATGTTCTTTGATAAAAACGACATATTACGTCACTGAAGGCTGTCAATTCTTATCGTCACGACTTCAGATACTTTAGAACCTCATACTTACTTGAGTATCACTTTGTAATTTTTTACACTTTATAATCTTTAGAGGTAGGTACTCTTAACAAGATGTTAATAGATGGTAATTTGCATTATTACATGCTATTGTAAATTTTAAAAAGTTGACTAAATAAGAATAGAGAATGAAGTCGTGTTGGGAGCCGTGGAGTTATCCTCCCGGGACTCCTGGCCGTTAACAGATTGAATGGCACCATTTGGTTTCAATCGGCAGAAGTCCATAGCATCCATGAGGAACTCCAAGCGTAAAAAAAAGAGTAAAATCCATTAAAGTAATATTACTAAGTCAATGCTAAAATCAATGAGTCTCTATTTCAAGACTGTCTGCTTTATGTGTAAGTACGTATTTGTGTCCTGGGGTATCCTTCCGAGGGCTTACCCGGGGCTCCCAACCGTAGGCTGTAAGCATATCATACATGAGGATATTCCCTCGCGTAAAAAAAAAGTACGTAGGTATTTGTTGTCATTTCGATCGCAGTTTCTAACCAATTATGAAAGCTGACTATCGTGGACAGTGTCTGTGTCGATAGCCCCGTCGTTATTCTTGCGAGGGCGTACAAAGAAACTAGCCGCAGGCAGAATGATGGTCAGACACCTACGGCTACTGGTTTTAGTCGGAAGGAGTTCGGCATAGCATCCACTCGTTATATCCTGTGTCCTCGCTGCGTTCTTCGCAGTGTTGGCACACGGCCGAAGCAAAGCACCCGTAATCGGTATTTATCTTTGACATCAAGAAGTTCTCATTGTCTCTTTTCCTACCGGTATAAACAAACTTTATAATTCCTAGTTGTCACACATGTCCGACAGTCCGACAGTAAATTTGCCGCAACTACACATAAGGTGCAAACTTTATTGGATACAGTAAAAATATCACGCTATGATGAACAAGATAATTTGAGTATTTTATTAGTAGTATGATGTAATCTTTTGTTGTGGTTCTTCTCAGTATGATAAGTTTTTTTAACATCGCGGTCACGATTCACTACGATCGGTGGTGAATTTGATGTAATTAACATGTTTCTTCTATGCGTATGCGCATCTACTAATAGAATGACGTCATTATTTATTTTAGTTACTATTGATACTGGTTAAACATATTGCTAATAACGTAGATAAGCTCATCTTAAAGAAAAAGAAAACATAATGACGGAGAGAAAGACCTCGGACTTTGAAACGAAGGCATAATGTCGATGAATGCAATCAAAGGTAATACTCAGAAGATGGTAGGGTAGGAAGGGGTAATGGGGGTCACTTAAGCAAGAATTAGATTAGAAAAGTTAATATAAACCAAATCTTTATTGCAACCGCGTCATAACAAAATTGACTTAATTAGCTATCAGTTGAGATCAGTAATCATCACAATAATAATCATCTTTGTGAAATATAAAAGTACAAAAAAAAACTGTTTTGACTCCGATTGCACTGAGGTGCGGGTAATTGCGGTCACCTTGAGGGCAATGAGGATCATACATAGTCATCAACATAAATCGCAAACATAGCCCTTGGCAGAATCCCACCCTGTGCAATCTGCGTGGGCCCATAAACCACATGAAGTACACCTTTACCAAACTTCATTATTTCTGCCAAATTCGTTGCAGATCAAACATATATTTCTTACGTTGTCAGCATCATCTAGTTCATCATCTTGACACAAATCATCAGTACCCACGTCTGATACAAAGGTATCGTTAGATTCCTGAAGAACCTTCTTCTTTACTCTTTCGGTCCCCTTCTTCGGCACTTGTGTCTTCTTTCCTTTGCCCTTACCCTTTCCCTTAGTTGTATTTTTTCCTTTTTCCGTATTTTTTTCTTTGGGTGTGTAGGTTGTTTTCTTTTTCTTATTTTCTTTTTCCATTAGGTTTTCTTTTATTGGTGTACATTTTAAAATTGTTGCATGCTGCTTCTTGCGACTTTGTCTCGTATTGTGGGTATTAGTTTTCTCTGGCAACCTAATTAATTTTGACACAATATCAAGACTAGAGACTGCTTCTCCAACTTGACGTGATGTGCCAGGGACTGGTGAATATACTGGGCCAGTTGCTGGTAGAACACTTTCCATTGATGGGCCAGGGGCTGGACAATCAACTGCGCTAGAAGTTCTCGGTGGTGTCGTTGTTAATGGGTTAACTGGCGTTGATGTGCCAGGTACTGAAGAGCTTTCTTGGCCTGGTGCTGGGCTATTACCAACCACTGATTCATCATCTTTTTGAATGGCTGTAGGTTCTGCTGACTGAAGCAAATCGGCTGGTAGAAAATCTTCGTCACAAAATACATCAGAATTCATCGGATAAATGCCTGTAGCTCTTAATCCTGTCTCACCTTTACTGATGGACGCGACGTTATTAAATGCCTTTCGCAATAAGGATGCTACTTCGTAAGGTGTAATTTTTTCTGCCAGGTGACTTTTCATGTATAAGTCGCACTCCTTTTTGTATGCCCCTTTTAGTGGTCCAAAAAATGAAACGTCAAGAGGTTGCATTTTATGCGACGTATGCGGAGGTAAAGATAGCATATGGATGTGGTTGAGTTTGCAAAATTCGTAAACGGGTAGCGATATATGACTGGCATAATTATCCAATATTAGCAGAACTTGTTCTTCAGCAGAAGGTTTAGCTTGATGCTTGAAGTGCGAGAGCCATTCAAAAAAAAGCTGCTCATTTATCCAGTCATTATCCGAGCATTTATACAGAGCTCCCGCTGGCCCATCCTTTTCAAGAAGTGGGGTCAATCTTTTCCGGGGAAAAATAAACATAGGTAGCAAATCCACCGGCAGCGTTCATTGCACGCATATGTTATATTTTTTCCTCTCTCCCAGCTTGTGATTTAACCTACTCTTCTCTGCCCTTTAGCTGCTAATATTTTTTCAGGGGGTGGGACAGTAGTAATGTTCGTTTCATCGCAGTTATAGATGTTTTTGGGGACAAATTTATGTTTATCCATCAGTTAACCCAGCAGCTGATAAAATAATGTCACTTCTGTTTTACTGAAAGCCGTAATCCGATTTATGCTGGTGGCTTCTGGTTTTCTAATAGATATATCATTTCTGGCCATAAACGATGACAACCAGTCACGACTAGCAATTTTAGAAGACTGATCAAATTGTGTTTTAAGTGCATGTTTTCAGCGTACTCAAACGCCACTTTTCTTATTTCTGTAGCTGTGCATCCATAAAAAATGTTCGCCATCTTCTTTATCAAGTCGGCCAAATGCTTCTGTTGTTCAGCGTTGAACACAGTCAGTCGTCCTAGACGTGGTGCCAAGTTATTTTTCTTATTAAATCTTTTCTGTAGACTTGAGAATGGAATATTCGAAACTTTAGCAGCTTTTTGTATAGAAAAGCCATCTACTTCAATAAGTTTCACGGCTTTCTCTAAAGTATCAGAAGACCAGGAAGCCTTTGTAGTAGTTCTTACTTGTTTTTTCGGCATCTAAAACAAAAATAAGAAAACTATATTAGGTAGGTACCTATACCTTTTACATTGCGGGAAATCGTAGACAATAGCGGGCAATGGGGGTCACCCGATTCTCATTACCCGCAAGTATTTTATGGAGAAAAATAAATAAATACAAAATTTATATTAGGAACACTCGGGATTTAAGTATAAAATCATTACACTGAATGTACAAGTAAAGGCGTAAAAAAGTAACACACAGGTAGATCAATACCTATAATACTTACTGTTTATTTTGCGTCTGCGTAAATTTACAACGGCGAGCTGCAAAAACGAAACACACCTCTCACTTTCTAGTAGTGGTTTGCACCGGAGCGGAATCTTGAGCTCCGGTGAAATTCACCGGTTTTTTTGCGAGCTCCGGTTTTTCTCCGGTGAAAACCGGAGCATCGCGTTTGTGTACATAGATTTGATGCCTTGAAATATTGTCTTCTAATTTGCAATTCTTGATTTAAATAAACATGTACAATCAGGGAATTTGTATGTAGGTGATCCAGTAGAGTTTTATGAGGACCTATATTTTAAAAAGTACTCAATAGTTTAATATAAAATCTTTAACATCTATAAATAATATAAAGCGAGATTTTGACCGACTGACTCATCAACGTAGAGAAAAACCCTAGAACCTAAAATGATGACATTTGGACAGTAGGTACCTTTTATTAAGTAGGTAAGTTATAAGAAAGGATTTTGGGAAATTTCACCATTAAGGTGGTAAATAAGGTATAAACAGTTGTATGGAAATTCGTCACAAAAAAAAACATGAAATTATGTATACCTGTTTTTGGTTATAAAATAATAGACATGCATATTGTTATACGGAGTTTCAAAAAACGGTTTTTAAAAAAAGAATGTGACTGTGATCTTTATTCAGAAAGAATATAATAAAGTATTTTCGGGATCCTTAGGCAACCGCGCGTGTTGGAGGATGGAAACAGACTGGCTTGTGGCTGAGCCACTGGACAGAGCAAGGGGCTAATAATCGGGAGTCAGCATAAAAGTTAGTAGGACAGCATTAAGGCTAGCATTACATGGGTATAACAATATCTTTGATTTGTTAAATTATATCAATAAGGAGGTAAACGAAGGGTTGTAAGTTTGTATGGGAATTTCTTCATTTCTTCAATGGAAACTGCTTCACATTTTGTGTACCTGCATCTAATCAAAAATAAATGAACACGTGTTCTAGGATTTTTTAAAGTCGTACCTCTTAAGTATGTAAATCATAAAACCATCAACATCCAGCCCAAAACCTTAGACATTATTACTGTGCCTTAGACCAGGGGTCGGCAACCTTTTTGTCAGAAGAGCCAAAAACTTGTAATTTTAATATCTAGACTTTTAAAGAGCGATCAGAACAAGCGTCATGTACCACTCAACTGCGGTAAATGTACTCATCCCATCTTTAGTTCGGTTTATGCCATAATACGAATGAAACGCACGTGACGGAGATATTTTAATTTGTTGTGGTAGAATTATCAAACAAAGTGCTGTAAACGCAATGTACAGAGGTAAAAATATTAAAGTTAATGCTAAGTAATATAATTATATAATGTTAAACCCTTTTTTTTTTCATACCAATATATGAGTTTTATAGCACCCGCTGCGCGAGTCCATTCTCGTTCAAGCGCGTAGAAATCTGGAACATATTCAATGTATGGACGTTCCTGTCTATCGGTAGAATATATGTCAACGGTAATATGTTTTTGAAAATGTACTATGATAATTGCTTAGGGAACTAAAGAGCCGCAAGTGGCTCGCGAGCCGCCGCGAGGTTGCCGACCCCTGAGCCCAAGATAAGTATCATTTAAGAACTAACATAAAGATACATTTGTTTTTGTAAATACGTATTTATTACTAGACTAGATGTTGCCTGCGACTTCGTACGCTGCATTTTATATTTAATTCTTTAGATTGACATAACTTTTTTATTTATGGACTGATTGACATGAAGCAAACACTAAATCTTAAGTGGAGCAGACTAAGTACAACGCAATAAAGAAAACCGCATTGCAATTGATTGAGCGGTTGCTGAGATTAGCGTGCACAAACGTACAGACAAACAGACACGATTTTATTATATGTATTGATACAATAGAAACACTCCCAACAAGACAAATAAACATGTTCTTGCACACAAATATTTGTCTTGCGCGGGAATCGAAACCGCGACCTCTTGATTAATAGACAGTATCTTTGCCTCCCCACCAAACAGGTCTTCTAATAGGTATAATATTATATTTAATAAATAATATTGAATACATAACACATGTTACAATATTTCAGCGGAGATTAATCAATTGATCTCCGGTACTTTTAACCGAATACTTTTACCGGTAGGGTAGGGTGGGGCTTAAAGGTCCGCGGGTAAAAAGGTCCACCATGTCTATCTCAGACATTATAAATGCGCGAACGAAACAAATGGCAGGCGTATGTAGGGGGTGCGGGAGGGGTACCCGCGTGGCCTCTCGCTGTGAGCTCGCGAGCACCGACGAGAGTGTACGCGATGCCGGTGCAAAAAAATCACGTGAGTAAATTTTTTCACGTCACTAATATTTAGTCTGAATTTTGTGCTTATAACATTACAGACCTGAACTTTTATTAAAGGTGCAGTAAAACTTATACAGTTTAACATAAAACCATTGTTTATTGAATTTTCCCTGTAGATTTTTTTCTATAACCATGAACTTCAATCAAAATACAGTTGGGTATAAAGGTCCACTCTGGACCTTTATGCCCCACGGTGGACCTTTTAACCCTATACAAAATATATTATTTTATGATATTCTTTTCAGTATGCGGAATTACCAGAGAACCACCGAAAGAGGTAAAAAGTCTGTCCAGATCATGCAACGTGCGGTTAAAGCGAGTTACAAACGAAAATAAATCCATACGTCAAGTTTGTCGTGACAACGAAATTAGTAAACTTCTCAAATAAGATTTATTGCATGCCTCAAAGAAAATTCAGAATCACCACGATTTGGTTTGTATGTATTAATTGCGATTCAGATGACGAGTAAAAAGCTCAACTAATTAAGACGGAAATAATGTGCCAGCGAAGATAAGTAATGTTGTTTAGTTTTTTTTATTAAAATAAAGACTGATTGATTTAAAATAGTTTCCATAGTGCCATAAGCTAAGAAATGTTGTTTAGTTTTTTTAATTCAAATAAAGACTGATTGATTTAAAATAGTTTTTATTTATTTACTTGCTGTTATTACCTTAAAAAACTATTTAAATATACTGGTCCTTTATACCCCAGTACTGGTCCTTTTTACCCCAGTACTGGTCCTTTTTACCCCACCCGTGGGGCAAAAGGGACCATACGACTCGACTTAAAAAAATGCAAATAACTAGGTTATAGATAGACATTACCTATGATCACTTATTCTTTCTTGTAAATGAAGGATAGCGGTATCCATTGCTAGAAAACTTATTTTAATGAACCTTATACATAAATAGTTACGAGGCAATTTACGTAAAATGGACCTTTTAGCCCCACCCTACCCTACCTACATACACATACAACATGTACCTATACAGTGTAAGAAAACCGGAGAGTAATCAATTGATCTCCGGTACTTTTACCGAGTACTTTTAACCGGTACATCACCGGAGCTTCTCCGGTACTCACTGCTCCGGTGCAAACCCCTACTTTCTAGGCTGTTGCCGTTCTGGCGCGTCGCGCTCGCGGCGTTAGCGAGGGGAACAAGCGGGACGGGGAGGACCGTTAACTCGCTTCTACTACGTAGTAACTATTTAGTAATCTGTGCTTCTACTGGTTGTAGTTTTAGAGATATGTGGGTGACTCCCATTGCCCGCTGACTCCCATTACCCGGTCTTCCCCTACTCATCTTACAAGATGAAGTCCCAGTTGCAATCAAAATCTCTACATTGGAAACTGTGATCGTCCGGGATTCTGTTTTTGGAATATATAGATTACTAGCTGATGCCCGCGTAAATTTTGTTCCCGTTCTCGCTTCCCGTGGGGACTTATTTGCGGAATAAAAAGTAGCCTATGTGTTGTTCCTGACCAAAACTATCCCTGTACCAAATTTCAGCCAGATCCGTTCAGCCGATCGAGCATGAAAGAGTAACAAATATCCACACATACTTTCGCATTTGTAATATTATAAAAGTACGATTATATTAATCTCAGTCAGTAAAATGACAAGTGCAACTGTCACTTATACTGAATTTAGTACTGAATTTTCATTCAAGAAATGTCATTTTACTGACTGAAATTAATAATCATAGTAGGTATCAAAAAACTGAATTGGAAGTTATTTCATTTTCCGCCGTAAGGCTATCAACATCCGTTCGGCTTGACACATAAAATTAGCTTTTTATTATTTGCTGTCTGGTTTCCCAAACCCTCTAGTAGCTCTTAAAAGTATATTTACTTGCCAATGGTCCAGGCATCAGTGCCATTATTTTACAAGTAAATATATTTATTGTACTCGTAAGTGATGTTGGATTAGTTAGACTCTTAGGCGCGAGTGGTCCGATTCGAGATTGGTCCAATTCGCAGTTGGTCCAATTCGCGATTGGTCCAATTCGCGATTTATCCAATTTGCGCCTTGCCTGTGTATAGAGTTCTGTCGGTAATGAACAAGGAACCTTAAATTTTTTAATAAACAGGGATGAAGAAACTGCTGACCGACAAAGTGCTAGAACAAAATCTTTAAAACAGTTAGTCTCTTTAGTGGGATATCGTTGAATAGGTCTTTTAACAATTTTAACCATTTCTAAAAGATCCGTATGTGAAATATCAAGTTTTAAGGATTCTCAGTTAATCTTTGATTGCATTGTCATTATTTACACCCACCTCTTACATAGAGTTGAATCATAATTATGTTGCGTACTTTCCAATAATATTATCGAAGTCATTTCAGATAACGGGTTTTTCATAAATTTTGTCAGTCAGTTTTATAAAAATTATAACGTCAGTACCTATTGCGATTTCAAGTATGAACAATTTTTAATAATGTCCCGATGAAAATTCGTATTTTGTAAAACCGTTAACGCTTTCAATTTCATTTTGATTCCAATGTAATGATGTCATGAGAGGAAATGTATCCAGATGTGCACAGCCCTTTGCATGATCAAAGGTTTGGATTAGTAGTGGCCACTGGCCAGTTATTCGGGATAAGTTATAGAGACGTGATGGAACACGGTGCCATTTTCCTCTGACACAAAGGAAGATGCCTGGTAAACAAGTTTGATACTGCTGTACCGTACATTTCATCTTAGTACAGATACTGTACAGAATTCGCAGTGATAATTTTCAGAGGATGATGCATGATTCTAAGAATCTATTGACTTCGAATGCTCTTCGCAGTCTTTCGTCAATACCAATGAAATTAAGAAAAGTAAAGAATGTACATTTTTGAACCTTACCACTATTAGCTAGTGAGCCAATAGCGGTAAGGTTAACCCTTAATTACGTGCATTAAAAAAATCACCCAATTAGGCGCATGGGGTCTTGTCTTGAGTGACCCCATTGGGAAAGGAGTGTCAAAAAGAAAGAAAAATTAATGAAATTTCATGGTAATTATAATAAAGTTCTTTAATATTATTAACTTTAAGAAACAAAAACATAACTGGAACATTATAGTTGATAAAAAAAGTAAAAAATTTACCCTTTATTGAATTTTTTTTTGTTTTTTTTTTCAACAAATTTACGTAGGTACCCCGCGGGGAGTGAAAAAGCTAGTAAGAGCGTGAGCGCGTTCGTAACTGGTTCTGGCCCTGACCCCATGCGCCTAATTAGGCGTTATTTTTTTTTATTTATTATTTATTTTTTTGCGGTATTATATATTATAAGTAATATAAATTAGGAAGGGTTAATGGGGATACCAAAAAGTAACCTCTTCTGCAAGTGGTGTAGTGACTGACACCACTTCCGCGATCTTTCGAGATGAGACTACAAAACACACACAAAATGTCGTGTTACTTGAATGTTACAAAACAACGAACCTAGTGCCATCAAAATAAATGAGATATTTTGGGAGTGGTGTTGGTGTCATCCATTACCATAACATCAACAACTACCTGATAGTATAAGGTTTTGTTTTGTTTCCTCATATTCAAAACGAATACTTCCTTTATATGTCTAAACACTATAATTAAACAACTAAATGGTTTGTGAATAAAAATATTTGTACAAAACGTGGCAAGGCTGTGAACTCACAAGAATACGTAAGACATTATTATGTATGATGATCACCTCGTCACGATTTATTTACTCGTCACGAACGATTAATATCCGTATGTAGGTAATACGTACATACTTGACTCACTTTATTACATCATTTGAGCAATCATTCTCTCTCTTTCTTCAATTTTAATGTTAGCGCAGTTAGTGAAAGAGCTCCAATTTTGGCGATTATTCTGGTTTATATGATGGGTAGAAACTAGTCGACTATTCTCAAATTCTCTTAAAGCTTCGGATGAAAGTAAGACACTGATATGTCTATCAAAATCGAAAACGAGATTACTACTTAACATTATTTTACAGATCTTAAAATTTTAGAAAAAGTTTACAACTTCGGTTTTTTTTTGAATTTTCATTAGAACCTCTTAAATTCGGCTAGGAAGACTTCAAAATTAGGGTAAACAATTGTTTGGTTACAGAAAAATAAATAGTCTATTTTGCCCTAAGAGTCGAGACTTGGCATATCCGGGGCCGGAATGACTTACCTATTAGTCATCTTGAATTTTAAGATCCTTCTTTTTTGCCCACTTTTTATGATTTTTCTATTTAATTATATGTAGGTACTTAGTTCAGAAAGGAAATAAAAAAGCCATAAGTCTAATCCCCCAAGGCTGATGGAATTCTACACTCTCCATCCTTATCTTTGCCAACATTTAGGAATACGTTATTGAGGTAAAAAAGCTAATGCCCCTACAATGAATTGTACCAAGTCTTAATAAAAATATGCTTACTACACTAGAAGTACCTAAGTTGAGAAAAAAGCAAGTATAACTAGTATTGCAGAGCTTAAGGTACTAATAACTCTATGTAGTAAATAAGCGGAAGCTGCCAGTCCCTAGCGAGGACACTCTAATTTCCCGTGGGAAATGAGGGCTAAGTGGAACTAAAGAGATGGTACAGTAGTCTATCTTTGTCATTTTAATACTATGGCGGGGACGTCTTTACGCCGCAAATAATTAGGTATCATTTGCCAGTAAATGATATGCTATATTTATTGGCATTTTTCTTTTTAAAGCTGCGTCTCTCGTTCCACAGACTTAGTTAGTTATTTAATAAACAAGTCTTTCAAATCAAAAGTTTACTTTTCTAAGTCTTCAAGAAGTACCTTAAAAGCTTTAATGATCAACAATCAGAGTGTGAGTGACGAAATCTGGTTAATTTAGATAATATCTATAAATTATGATAATAATAAGTACTAACTAAAGATTTTCAACCAGGATTGCTTTATATGTAGTCACATTTATATCATCATCATTACAATTTAGAAAGTCTATAACACCGCCCAGATAGAATCAATATTATACTAGGTTTAAAGGACTAACTCCACCTTTGCCCAACTGTGAACTGTGCGGTGTGGTAGAAGACGTACAGCTTATTCTGATAGAATGAGTGCGGAACCAACAAAAGAGAGCGCTTCTAACAGCAGTTAGACCTATGGACGTAGGGAGATGTAAGTGCTCTGGTGAATCCTATGTCGGATGCAGCCAGCCTTTGTATGATGAGTATATCAAATAAAGATTTAAAAAAAAAGGACTAACTACGGCATTATTTAGTTCTAATTTAAAATAAATCGTTCCTCTATCGAACAATAAAACCTGGAACGACCTGCCCGCACAAGTGTTTCCCTCATCTTACAATCCCGGGTTCTTCAAGCGGAGCGTGAAGAGGCTCATCACAGGGCCGCTAACTTGAGGACCACTGTCAGAAGTTTTACAGACTGTAAGAGTGCCCACAATCGCTAGATGCGCCACGGTTTTCCATCAGGCTGACGACGTCAATTTGACGAGCTTAATATAAAAAAAAATCAGTACTAAAACCTGATAGGTACCTACGTCAGCAGCAGTTGAACACATTACCACAACGCCCCGAGGCAGTCAAACTTGAAATTCAATCATGCAAATCACTCGACAGTTTCGTCGGTATGTCTTATTTTGTCAAATGAACGGTTCAATAGTGCGCACCAAAAGTAATCAAACGAGTACCGGATGATAAAATGTCGTTCATGATCAACACCTACACATAAATTGAATGTACTGTAAATTTGATTGCGAAAATATGTTGTGTTCGGGGTCCCGTACGCAAAACCGTTGATTGGAAAGGAAATTACTTTACTGGGCTTTATTTTTATGCCTTACGACTTACGTTATTATTGACTTTCCCTTATTTGAAGGTCTCGGAATCTTTCCAATTTTTTGCCTTCAAGCTCGCCTAAAACTGGGAAGTAAATAGAACGTGTTGAGAACGAAGTTTTACTAGAACTTAGGTCATAAATATCAACTTAACGGGCCCCGAGGATATGTTTTAGGACGACTCATACGAACTGGCGAATATTCCTGGCATGCTCCATCAGGCTAGATAAAGCGAGTTTCAGATTCTATAAATCGGTTTACTTCCTTTTTCACAAACAGGAAAGCAATAACTCATTAGTTTCATAAAGTAAGAAGGACGTCAACTTTTACACGTGTATCTATAAAAATTGTCAATAACAAATCTACAATTGACACTGTCGATCCTAAACGTGCCACGAACAAACCTAAAATTGAGGCTAGCGGAGTACAAAGTTGCCAGCAACAAGCTTAGGCTTGTTGCTGGCAACTTTGTACTCCAAAAATCATAATGAATTATGTAGATACTTACATTTATATTGTGTGAGTTTGAATACATTATAGGTACCTACTGTATTCATGAATGCATACAGCAATTAACATTTTAAATGCACAAACATTGTACGCTATAAGCAGGTGAGGTAATAAAACGGTTCAATTGTTACAAAGATCATGATCTCTAAAACTGTGGCGCCAGATTCGCAATGTCATACCACTGGCCGCCTACAGCAAAAAAAGCCTTCCAGCTAGACGCAAGCCAACGAACCTGCGAAATGAGACACATAAAAACTTTCAGGGCAGCGATTCTCGGTTATAAGACGTGATGAATGCGTGGACGGAAGTTTACTCATGAAACTTTATCTGTCTCATTTTGAGGAGCGGCAAAAAATGAGACGGGTGTCGTTTCACTCGTAAATTTCCAGCCACGTATTAATGTCGTGTAGTTGAGAATTGGCGTCTTGAGAAAAGTATTACACATCTACACAATCACATTTGTTAACCAAATCTGTCCGATGCTGTACTTTATACGGTACTTTAATGTACGACTCGGGTTGTAAAAAATCTCACAACCCGCTATTTCGATGTCAATCAGTCAATTATTTATTTCTATAACAATTTCGGTCAGTGATAGCTGAAGTCTGTCAGGAACCCTTAGAAATCTTTACGCCGAGCTCGATGCGATAATATAATAGTATTACGGTACATACAGATAGCCAACTCATTGCCGCCCACTGAGAAAGCTTCCTGTCATTATAGATGGAGGGTATTTTGAGGAATCGTTTGCTTAACCTTAGTGGTCACAAAAACACATTCAAGCTCTGTACAAAACATGTCTTTTAGAGTAGGTGACAGAATTGAAAACGAATCATTTGTATGGAGTTTTTGCCCTGGGTCCACACAGTTCACACATAAAAAAAGCAGATATTTCAGTCAAGTGATGGTTATTTTAGAAAAGCTAATGTTACCTTATTATGCTAATGCACTGGCTCAGAGAGGGTAGTTGTGACAAGTGAAACTACTTTTTAAAGTCTTTGTTTTTAATTAAATAAAAATATTAACTTTATTCTTATTAAATGAGTGCTAAAAAATTTTAATGTCAACATAAAACTACATACCGGTCAGTGTTATCTCTGTTCAAATAATCCGTACTTTGAAGATATTAAGCAAAGTAACCACTAGCACAAACACCACTTTCAATATGGAGGCAATGAAAGAATCTTTCTCTTCTACAATGGCTGGGCTGGAGGAGCGACTGGCCTGCTTTGAATTAGAACTGCAGAAGAGTACAAAAAATAACAACACTCCAAATTTGGCAAATCTTGCTTCTGATTTTGCAACCTTCAAGTCCTTTGTTGTTAATACATTAGTGACATTCCGTGCCCAAATTGACTTCTTGGCTACTGAGATGGACAATCAGGAGATGCGGGGCAGGCGTAAGATGTTGCTGCTACATGGTATTCCCGAGGAGAAGACAGAGGATACAACCAGCATCATTGTGAAGGTTATCTCTGAACAACTGCAATTAGATGACTTCACTGCATCGGATATCAGGAGATGCCACAGGTTGGGGCGGCTCTCAGGTAAAAAGCCCAGACCTATTTTGATGAAGCTGGATCGTGTTGCGGTTCGAGACAGAATTTGGTATGCTAAAACCAAATTCAAAGGTTCTAGCATTACAGTATCCGAGTTCATAACGCGATGTAGGCACCAGGTTTTCATGGCTGCAAGAGAACGGTTCGGAGTCTCCAAATGCTGGACACAGAAGGGCCATGTATTTGTTCTCGACCCGGATGGCCAGCGGCATCGTGTGGGTTCCTTAGGTGATCTCAACAAACTGCCTTGGGAGGCTCAGAGCTCTGCACCGACTACTAAAGTGGTTAGTAAGTCACGCCGGGCCGGGATGACTAGGAAGTAGTAGTGGTATTGATTTCCCAAGACATTCTTGTTATTATGTTGATATCCAAGCACACGTCCGGGTATTATTGTAGATTTGCTATTAACTTTAACACATTATTTCGATTTCTATAATTCTATTGTTAGGTTTAGTAAATTAATTTCCCAAGTCAGTTATAATATAGTGAAATGATGACTGATGACTCATTATTGCAATACAAAGTAGGTACTGAAACTGTTTATTTCTTCTTTCACTCACTAAAGCTAAATACGACCATGCTTTATTGTCATTAAAGTCATTGCGTCAGTGAGGTGACAGTGACGTGAAATTGTTTTCTAACGATGCGTTCCAATTTAAGTAACATTGTTGGTTGATCTTTTGATGTAAATAAATGTCTGCAGTATTATTATACCTGGACGTTAGTAGTAATATGTTTACTTTGATTATGTTATTTGTAATTTATTACATATTGATAGCACAACTGGCGAGTGGACAAATTGACAGTTGAAAAGGTTACAGATTGAGATTTATAAATCTTATCTACATATTTGTATAAATTGTATTTCATATTTTTTGTATTTATATATTTATTTTAATTGCAACATTTTATATTATCTATTTGATATACTTATATCTTAATTTTAAATTTAGCTTAATAAATGCTAGGCTCAGTTCGCAATAGTGATGGAGATAGTTTTAACTCAGCAAGTAGTTTAAACGGCGGCGGAGTGAGTCAACCCTCTCTGGCACATACTTTAAAGTCCAGGTTCTCCGATGTCCCCAGGAATTTTAATGTAGTCCATATAAATGCTCAGAGTGTTCCGGGTCATTTCCCTGAGATGCTAACCACATTCGACTGCAAACATATTCATGCCATCTTAGTATCAGAATCATGGTTTAAACCCCATAAGCATCCTACGACACCCTATCTGCTTCCCGGTTTTAATTTAATCAGAAATGATCGTGTATATCCTTCTTGTGGCGGTGTTGCTATCTATTTACGAAGTACAATTCCATACCATATTTTAGATTTGTCAACGCAGCCACCACCTAATAATGCCGGGGAGCACATATTTTTAGAAATTGAACTTGGATTTAATAAAGTGTTGCTGGGTGTTTACTATTGTCCTTCTTCTGATATAAATTTCTTTCATTCTTTTGAGAGTATTTTAGAACGTTTTAAGCCGTCATATAATCATACCATCATCATGGGTGATTTTAACGCATGTTTATTAAAAAATGATTCCCGGTCTACCACTTTTACCAATTTAATAGAATCCCTTAATATGTCCATTTTGCCATTAAATACTACACATCACTTTCCAAATTGTCGCCCTTCTCTTATTGATCTAATACTAGTTTCTTCAGTTGATTCAGTTGCTAAGCACGGACAACATAATGCTGACCAATTCTCCTATCATGATCTTCTCTTTCTATCTTACAAGCTTCGTCCTCCTAAACCCAAAACTAAATTTCTTATGCAACGTAATTTTGGTGCTATGCAACTTGACAAACTTCGCGAGGACGCTGGTAACATTGACTGGAGCTCACTTATTGCAGCAGAAAGTATTAATCAGAAAGTTGACATTTTCACAAATAAATTGATAAATTTATATGATGCACATGCACCAATTCATGCTGTAAGAATGCGGCACCTGCCCGCGCCCTGGCTCACAGATGACATCAAAAAGCTAATAACTAACAAAGCGGCAGCAAAACACAAATATAAATTACGGCCAACTCTAAGTAATCATGAAAACTACATTAATATACGAAATCTCTGCAGCAAGGTGTGTAGAAAAGCCCAACGCCAATATATTCATGACTCAGTCGAGAACGGCGACCCATCAAAAGTATGGAAATTTCTCAAAACTCTAGGGGTTGGTAAGTCGAATCAACAACATGCTCCCAACAAATTAGACATAGAGTCATTAAATCAACACTTTTGTTCGTCATCCACTTTAAATCAAAATTATAAAGATAATACTTTACAGTATCTTTCATCACTTCCAACTCCTTCATATCCTCCGTTCATTTTTAATCAACTATCTGCTTGTGATGTTAAGAGGTGTATAATGTCAGTACATTCTAACGCCATTGGTAGCGACTATTTGAGTCGTAACATGATCCAGCCTATCGTAGATGAGATCCTTCCAATAATATGTCACATTTTAAACCATTCGCTTGCCTGTGGTGTGTTTCCGGATGCCTGGAAGGAAGCTCAGATTATCCCACTTCCTAAAAAACAAAACCCTAGCACCTTCTCCGAGTATCGTCCCATCTCCATTTTACCTTTCCTGTCTAAAATCTTAGAACGTCTTATACATAGTCAGTTAAGTTCTTTCCTCAATCAAAACAAGCTCCTCGATCCTTTTCAATCTGGCTTTCGACCTGGCCATAGCACGGTAAGTGCGTTGGTTAATGTCACGGATGATATTAGGCTTGGAATGGAGAATGGAAATCTAACTATGCTTGCGTTGCTAGACTTTAGCAACGCGTTTAACACTGTGGATTTCCATATCCTGCTGGGAATATTGCGCTCTCTTAACGTATCTCCAACAGTGATTGATTGGTTTCAAAGTTACCTGTTTGGTCGTCGTCAGCGTGTACGGTACGATGAATCTTTCTCCTCTTGGTGTAATACATCTGGCGGCGTACCTCAGGGTGGCGTTCTTTCTCCGTTACTATTTTCAATATTTATCAATTCAATTTCCAAATCATTACTTTCATTCTACCACCTTTATGCAGATGACCTTCAAATATACATACAAGCTCCTGTTCATGAGCTGAGTGAGGCTATATTTATTATTAATAGTGACTTAGCACAGATCTGCTCATGGAGTCAGCAATATGGACTTAATGTGAATCCATCTAAAACACAGGTCACTGTTGTTGGCAGTCAACGGATGGTTTCGCAAATAGATTGGACGCAACTTCCTAACATCATATTTAACAATATTACACTACCAATAAGTACCAGTGTAAAAAATCTTGGCGTGTTGATTGATAGTACATTATCATGGGCTCCTCAAATGCGTGAGGTGAGTCGTAAAATATTTGCATCAGTAGGATCTTTACGGAGATTGCAAAATTTTCTGCCCATTGCCACCAAAATTGCACTTGCACAATCGCTTCTTCTTCCTATTCTTGACTATGCGGACGTTAGCTATCTCGATGTCACTGAGGAGCAACTTAATAAACTTGAGCGCCTTCAAAATTTATGTATTCGATTCATATTTGGTTTACGCAAATATGATCATGTGTCTGAATTTCGCAGTAAGCTCAATTGGCTTCCAATTCGCCTTCGCCGGAATACTCATATTCTTTCGCTTCTTTACAGTATTTTGTTTAATCCCTGTACCCCTTTATATTTAAAAGAACGATTTGTGTTCCTTGCTGACACACATTCTAGATCCCTGAGGTCATCGGAGTCCTTGGTGTTAGCTGTGCCAGAACATTCAACTGGGTTCTATGATAAGTCCTTTTCTGTGCAAGCTGTGCGACTATGGAATGCTCTGCCGGTGTGTATTAGGCGTGCCCAATCACTGCCGGTCTTCAAAGGCATGATAAAGGCACATTATTTGGGCTCTTAGTGGACTGTACCTATCTATTATGATTATTTTATTACTATTTTTTTACCACTTAATAAAACCATTCTTGTTTTTTCTTACTTTCTGTTGTTTTTCTCTTTATTTTTACTACGCTTAAGTTATATTAATTATAAGGGTATGTGTATGGTAAATATATTTGGTTATATAGGATTGTATATATTTATTTATAATATTTATTTACAATGTGTATGTATTAGTTTATGAAGATTTATATCTATGTATTTTATTTTAGGTATATGGACCTATATTTATCTGGAGACTGTAAAACTTTATCCTCATTCTATATTTTATTTTTTATTTTTAGCACTGTACAATATTTGACACCGATAACTAGGACCTACCCGTTTCTCAAAATTAAATGTTCATTTTGTCCAATCAAAGGTTGCCAGTAAGAGATTGCTTTTAGCGATATGGCCGCCATTTGTACATATTTGTGTTTATGTTTCTTTTGTAAACTGGTTTTATTGGTGTACAATAAAGTTTTACTTACTTACTTACTTACTAATCACAGAAATCAGAGAAAGTGATGCCAATTAGACCAAAATTATCCGATGAAAACACTCAGCGAGGACGACGAGTGCCTACCCACCTTTAATTTCGCATTTGAGCAATGAACTCGGTGCAAAAACGAGCCATGAGAGTTGTCAACGATCCTATGCTTGCAGGTGATGTGGAACCTCTTTGCGACAGGAGAGACTTTGCCTCCTCCTTGTGCGTGTTCTACCGCCTGTACAATGGTTTGTGCTCCGAAGAATTGTTTGATATGATGCCCACGGCTACTTTCTGTCATCGCACCGCTCGCCATAGACAGGGTGTTCATCTTCTCACTTTGCGTCCGGAGCGTTTGAGCACGGTTAGATCCGGTAGGGGCTTTCTCCCGCGTAGGTACTCTTAGATTGTGGAATGATCTCCCTGCCTCGGTTTTCCCAAACGCCTACAGTATGGGATTCTTCAAAAAGGGTCTTAGAAGGTTTTTGCATGAGCTGGGTTCGCATCCTTGTGGACGGTACTAAGCTATTTCGGTATCTGAGGTAGGGTTGAGGAGGTAAGGACCATTCCACGCGTTGGTCTAGAACGCTTGGTCGAGTATACGTCACTAAACCGACACATGACTGTCCGTATCATGTTTTAACTGGGATGTCAATGCAACGAGTCATTCGCATCTTTTTGTATGGTAGAACTCTTATAATGAGATTTCCGGCTATATCTACACCGTATTACGTCAGCGAATGCCATTTAGCGACCTACACACTATCAGTAATAATGACATTACGTTTAATACAGAAAAAAAAATAACAGTATAGATTTTTTGTGTCTTATGTAGGTACTTAATCGATTGCATCTGGCATTATTTTTATTAGTGTAATTTTATGGTATAAGATCAGTAACTAACTGTCTAGAGTTCTAGACTCTGAACACTTTATCCCGTAAATTTTCGAGTAGAAATGGAAGTCCCTAAACCAAAGACGTATCATATATCCGTGGCTGGCGTGAACAACTTGACATCTCGACTTGTATGATTTTCTTTTTATTAGCTTAATACGATCCTAACGGTATGAATCTATATATAAAAAAATTACAACTGAATATGTACATAATTTTTTTTGTAATCATGCTTGGTAGTTTGTTGACATCTCGCATTTTATCGACTCTAATTTGATAAATCTACATGCCTAGTTATCGATTATCTATTTTTTGTGAACGAAGATTGATATGTGGTTATATCAAGATATACTTAGCTACCAGGATAATGTCGGTTTCTGGATATCTCCACTTACACACTTATGACTGTCTGAAAAATGAGAGATTAAAAATGACAAATTGATATATTAAGTTATGTCGAACTGAATATTCTGTTTGAATTCTGACATAATGAGATATCAAGTTATAGACAGCCGTCTTCCTCAAATTAAGTCATGATAAGTTATGATGTCAAGTTATGAACAGGTTGAATATTTCTGTTCAATACGTGACATATCGAGATGTCCAGTTATGGCCGCACATTCCTAGCTCGCAATTTGGTAAACAAACTAAAAATAAAAAATCAATTCAAGATTTAAAGCTTGTTAAAGGCCACATTTCCCAGCTATGAGAGCCATTATTGTAGAAAGTCGACTGGTAAGAAATATTTAGGCGTTGAACAGCGTTTATTTAGCAAAAATGTACAGAGTTTTTTTTAACGTGACGGAAAATCTATGGTGGATGCCGGACTCCTACCGACTAAAAAATCTCATGTAACGCTCAACAGCATAGGCTGCCTGAGGCTGTCACCTCGCTCGTGTAGTCCACGCTGCCTGGGGCTCCCAACCATAGGGTTGGGAGCCCCAGGCAAGCCCTCGGAAGGATGTCCCAGGACTCCCAACAGACCCACGGCCGCCGCTACGGCCTCGCCTAGGGGGTGGTTCGGGTGCTATCCCGCGTCTTTGAGGGGTTTTAGTAGGGTGTTCTTCTAGGGGGGGGGGAGGAGTCGTGCGTGCATCCCTCACGTCACGCTGCCGTCATGGGCCTGCTTCTATAAGGACGGTGAGCAGCCCTCTCACCGTCCTCAGGCCCCCGGTCATGGAGGCCGATAGTCTTCGGCGAAGACACGTCGGCGGCGCCCAAGCCGCCGACTGCGGATCTCGGGTGGGAGAGTTCTCTCCCGTACCCACCCCGCCGCCTTCTTCACGAGCATGACCTGCTCGCAGAAAGAGGCGGCGCAGTCCCACTTACTTCCGCTGTAGATCATCGCTCGCACCATGGTCTCGAGCGAGAAAGTGTCCACGTCCAGACCCATTACGAGGACCTGGCGCTGTTGCGCCCACGCCATGCATTCCACCAGCGTGTGGAGCGCTGTGTCATCGCTGCGGTCCTCGCAGTGCTGACACTCGGCCGTGGTTTCCCGGTGTCTTCGCCACAAATACCTACCGAAGCTACCGTGCCCGGTAAGTATCTGTGACAACCGGTAGGAGAGAGCACCGTGTCTCCTCTCCAGCCACTCGTCCATGACCGGTCTGTTGGCCGCGATTGTGGCGAATCCCCCCTTTGGTTGCTCAAGTCGCACCTTCATGTCTCCACGGTTTCCTGGTGGAGGTTCATTGGTTTAACACTAACAATCTTAGACTGAATGATAATAAAACTAAATGCATAAAATTTACCTTGCCTAATGTAATACAGTCAGAAACCAATGTTCAACTTAATGGTCGGGTGTTGGAACTTGTGGAATTAACGACGTTCCTAGGGTTAACGGTCGATGCTGGTTTACAATGGGGTCCACATATTGTTAAACTAGCAAATAGATTAAGTTCAGCAGCATTTGCTGTACAAAAGATAAGGCACTTGACGGATGTAGATACGGCTAGAATAGTCTATTTCAGTTACTTTCATAGCATAATGTCTTACGGTATTCTACTGTGGGGCAATGCTGCAGATATAGATAAAATTTTTATTTTACAAAAGCGGGCCATTAGAGCTATATATAGATTAGGACCAAGGGTCTCTCTGCGCGAGAAATTCAAAGAGGTTAAAATTCTTACAGTAGCATCACAATACATTTTTGAGAATCTTATGTACGTACAAAGAAATTTACATAGTTTCGCTAAGTTAAGTGATAGACACAATGTCAACACTAGAAATAAAAGTAACCTTGCTGTTTATCATAGCAGATTGCACAAAATCAGCAATTCTTTCATGGGTAACTGTATACGCTTTTACAACAGGCTACCAGACGAAATTAAAAGTATGTCCCTTAATAAATTTAAAAAGGTTGTAAAAAGTAAATTGTACTGCAGGGGCTACTACACAATTGGTGATTATTTGTTGGATGGAGAAGCCTGAAAATGACCAGCTCTACTGGATTCTCAAAAAATTGTCAAATGCATAGTTTTTAGATTCATTTTGTAAATAGAGCTCTAAAAAGAATAACCCGCTGAGTTTCTTGCCAGTTCTTCTCAGGTGGGTCGCGTTGTGAACTGGTGGTAGATTTTGATTTATATTCTGGACGTTTTACAAGAGCATCTGTAAATGCCTATGTGAAATAAATTTCTTTTTCTTTCTTTCTTTCTTTCTTTCTTAGCAGAGAACGCTGGGCCTCGATTTCCCGAGACGCAGGCCTTTGACCTCGCCCCAGCGCCTCCTTGCACCATCTAAACAGTGACGCAAGGGCTCTCGCTTCCAGGTCCCATGGTGGGGTCCCGGCTAGGAGACATTCCGCCTCACCTGAGATTGTGCGGCCCCCTAGTTGTAGGGAGTGGCGTTGTCGTTATCACGACTACTGCCTAACTTAAGGGGGCCTGACACCTCTTGCAGAAGACTATGCTGCGTTCGTGCGATCCATGGCTCTTTACGGGGCTCCGGTATGGGCAGGGAATCTAACGTCCAGTAACGTGGCAATACTGCGACGTCCACTGCGGCTGCTGGTCGTCAGGATTATAAGAGGATACCGCACGGTCTCTTTTGAAGCGGCAACTCTTTTAGCCGGTACACCTCCATGGGACCTGGAAGCGAGGGCCCTTGCAGCACTATACCTGTGGTGCAAAGAGGCAGGGGAGCAAGATTTGAGACCTGCTTCACAGGAAATCGAGGGACAAAGGTCTCAGCTCCGCCAGGTAGTCGTGGAGGAGTGGAAGGAGCGACTTGGACAACCAACAGCCGGGCATGATATAGTTGAGGCGATAAGGCCTGTAATGAAGGACTGGCTGGAGAGGCGCCATTGCTGCCTCTCCTATCGGCTCAGGCAGCTACTCACCGGGCATGGTTGCTTCGGTGTGTACCTGCATCGGATAAGGCGGGAGCCAATGCCAGAGTGCCACTACTGTTCTGGCTGCTTACCGGATACGGTGCTCCACACTCTGGCAGATTGCCCAGAGTGGACGGATCAACGATGTGGCCTTTCAGTGGCCTTAGGAGTGATAAATATCACGCTCCAGGCCATGGTTCAGGCTATGGTCAGCAGCGAAAGTTTATGGAACTCCACCGCCTTGTTTTGTGAGGAGGTGATGGTTGCAAAAGAGGCGGCGGAGAAGGAACGGGAGAGGAACAGCAATCTTTCGAGCAGAAGAAGACGCGCTGGGAATCGGAGGTCTCAGAACGATCTCCGTCCCCCATAAGCGTGAGCCTGGGGGCGACACTCAGGGCAAGCTGTCGCCCTGGCAGAGACAGGCCCAGGGTGGTGACGCGTGACTTATTCTGGCACGCACCTCAATTAGACAGAAGAGGCAATGTGTGGTCTCTCTCCACGAGGAGGGGTCGCCGGTGAATGGCGACCAGGGCTGGTCAGGGTCCCTGGGATTTCCTTTCGAGGCTGCACCAGATACCCTGGCAACATACAGCCAAGACGGAGTAAGAAAAAAAAGGGACCTTTTGTAATCAAAAAGCTAGACGACTTAGGGGAGAAGTATCTCTGGCAACCAATTCAATGGCTCCAGTACGATGAAAACTGACTTTACCAATGTAATGAAAAAAAAAAGGACTTGTTGGATGTCCTGGATTTAATCGACGAGTCTTTTAAAGACTTTTATTTGCAACTTAAAACAGTCAATGACCCCTTGACATCTAACACTGATCCAGATTTGGACGAAGCAATTGATTATTCTACAGTGATATCCTACTCCTCATTCCGGACATACCATAACATGTAATTCCGGTTATCCACCCCATTGGGTGGATTTTTTGGGGTGGATTAACGGAATAATCCATTACTCCTTTTACCTTATGAAACTAATAGAATCATAGCATTTGATTTTAATATTTATCCAGTTACCTCTTTTTTTTGAATTTTGATAATGATGTTTAAATAGTAAGTACCTACCTCCCTTGTTTTTGTCAGTATGGTATCATGTATTATAAAAAACATTGCTTGCCCAAGAAAACAATACTTATTTTGATGGTGCCTAAGTTGATAACTACTGTAAACGCTTCTATAGTTGCTGAGAACAAGTTGATAATTCGGTGATTAACTTGATAACTCGTCGGTGAACAACTTGACAAGTCTAATATTGCCTAAACTGTAAGGATTTTGTAACATTTACTATCATAGTTTTAGAATTGGCCTAAAGTAATATGGAAAACAATACATACTCTTACATTTAACTAATTTACCGATTTACCAGAAACGGTCAAACTTTCAAATGGCCGCCCTCTAAAATTGACATTTTATACTTGTCAACTTATTCACGCCAGCCACGGATATAGACACGTTATACACGAACATTGCGGCTTTCAAAAACAGCTAAACTTTTATAAATTTGAAAAATGTGGTAGCATGCATGAAGTCAATATCAGAGGAATGTGGGGAAAAAGGAAAACTTAAATTTCACTTACCTACTGAGACATAATAATTATGATTAATGTATTTACGGATAATTATGTAATATTTAAATTTATAAAATTTTAATGTTTTTTATCGGATTAGTACATAATTATTAACGTAATTTAAGTCACAAAATAAAAATATAACAATATCATACAGAAACATTTATTTAATAGGTAATAATTTAGTAGGTACCTAGTAAGTAATCCAAATATTTGTAATTTAAATCATTTTAATAATCTTAACATATTATTATGATGTTTCATTATTTTTTTAAAGAAATAAAATTACCTTAATAAAAATAAATATTCAAATAGCAAAATAAAACATTAGTACAAAATTATTATTTCTATTGTACTTCGCATGAAATGACACGTTTTTATACTGAACAGTTGCTGTGTAGCTTCTGTATCATGTGAAGATACATGAAGGCATGTTTTTTTCGAGGTTTCTTTACTAACAGAATTTAAAACAGTGCTAATAGAACTTTCGTTAACCCTACAGCCGCGTCACAGATTTTCAGGTAATTACCTACTTTACGTGTTGCCATTTTCAAGTGTCTATAACGTATCTATAGTTTTTATATCATTGCCCTAAACCATATATTTAGTTCTATAGTACCTACCTTGATGCAGTTGAAGCTGTAAAAGTTTAGGTAGAAAAAGTAACGGCCTAATATCTAGCCAAAAACGTGTATTTCGACACTCTCAAGTGAATCAAAATCCCGTTAACCTAGAACTAGGAGATTTGGCATGTTATTATAACATGCCAAATCTTCTAGTTCTTATTATATATCATCTAACATGGCAAATTGTCCCTGCCTACCCCTTTAGGGATACACGTATGAACTTATGTGTATAACAATTTTCAGAATTTACTGTTTGAATTTTTGAAATTATTAATTTTTAAAAAGCTGATACTTAGATAAAATTTTTGTTATCAAATCAAAAGATAGTTTGCAACGAATTAACAATGCATACAATAAATAATAATAAATCCTTATTAGTACATTTAATAATTAACTTAATTAATCATTAAATTTACTAATAAGGAACAAGAAAAAATCTTAAATAAATATGTGGCAGTATAAGTCGTAACATGATTATTATGATTAATGTTTATAAATCTCACATTGAAGTGTGTACCTATTTACATTAATTTTACGTTTGTAAACGCAATGTACAAGACAATGTGTTTTTATTTACATTAAATGATGATAACGTATAAATAATGTACTAAACCCGCTCCATACAAGTTCAAGCCGCATTATGTTTTATTTTCATTGGCTGAGGCAGCGTTCATAAGGCAGCGTTCGTGAAATAATATTCTTTTAGTCTGAGAATGTGACCGACGAACGCTGCACCAATGATCTAAAATGATATAAAATATTGACAGTGTATTGCAAAATATGGAATGTCATTAAAGTAACCCGTAAAATAATTGATAATCATTATTATTGATGGTGTGATTGGTCGATAGGATAAAAACGTCAATGTAATAATAATGACAATATAATGACATATTGATAGCGGGCGGAGCGCCTTTCGTAACCGTCACTGGCGTCACTTCTCAGTGCTCGTGGAGCGGCCACCGAGGATGGACGTATTTGTTGCGCCCGCTACGATGCCAGACAATGACGCGATCAAGGATAAAGACGAATTACTAAAACAATTTATTGTTACATACGAGAATTTACCTGAATTATGGAATCCAGCAAACCCACTATATGTAAAGAAAGATGTAAAAAACAAGGCTCTTTCGAAACTTTTATCCATTTACATACAAATAAGGCCGGGGGCAACGATAGCAGATGTGAAACGAAAAATTAACACATTAAGAAGCAATTATAGAAAAGAATTAAACAAGATAAATAACTCCAAACGCCCTGGATCTAGTCCCAATGATATATACGTCCCAACTTCGTGGGTATTCTATTGTATGAATTTTTTGGAAAAAATGGACATCCAAAACCGCATTCAGCAACAGGAGGTAAATATTTATTTTATGATTTATTATGCATTACTTTGTATTTGTATTAATTTCAGTCATATTTATCAGATTAGGGTAGTATGTACTACATAACTTATTTATTACACTACCTTAGCATTATGTTTTACCTACTAATTAACACTGTCTCCATCAATTTAAGTACCTATTTAATTACTAGCCGAAAATATTAATCTCCTATCTGTCCCACAGAATCCTTTTTCAGGAATATACCCACTACCGTCTGCAGATTATCATCTATATTTGTATCAAAATTCTGTTAAATTTGTTTATTATTTACAACGTAAACGCGTAACAAACAAACACAATTTTGCATATTATTATATGACATTTAGTAACGGCCAAAAATCGGGCGATGCTAAGGCTTATTGCAAAAAAAAAGGATATCTGGAATATTCGTTCTAATCTTAAACTCATTAAGCACAAAATTGAATATCAGTTTCAAAATTGCTTCTACCTGCTAGACCCGGAGTTAGCGGGTTCCATCACCACTCGTGTCAAACATTATTGATATTATACTACCTAACTAGTATGAGTAGGATATTGGGTCCCAAGCTTGGCAAAAAACTCTAGAAACGAAACTAATATCTTGCATGTTGGTGACATTATCAAAATGCTGCTAAAACGTCGGTAAATTAATAAATAATCTATACATATAATAAAATGATAGAAAAGTCAAAACTGTACATTGGAAATATTTAAAAATAAATACTCGCTGGGTGTTCAAGATAAGATACCGAAGCCGAAAATATAGTTAGAAATTTTTTTGTCTGTTTGTCTGTTTGCTTTGCTTTGTCCGGAAGGATCTCGAAAAGTACTCAATAGATTTGATTCAAATTTTGCACAAATATTACCTAGGGGTAGGGTGTTAAAATAGGCTATATATTATCACGCTTCATATCCTAGGGGCTAAGCAGAGGGCAATCAAATTGGCATTGTAACAATTTTCACGCGTACGAAGTCGCGGGCAACAGCTAGTTTTTAATAATTAGAATAAGCGCCTAGTAGAGTCGAGTGGGGTGACCCAAGGGCTGATAGTTTTCTCTCGCAGTATTTTAAATAAGTATTATACTGTTGTTATTCAAAAGGAAAATGCTGCTGGTCTTTTGGGCACAATGCCACGGGGGCCTTATATAGGTTTAGTTAAGATAATAATAATGTAAATATAATGTATATTTATACATAATTTTTTATAATAATTTTTAACAATAAGTAAATCTATAACTTTATGAACTTTTGAAAAAAGATATGAGGGAATAGACAGGATGTTAGGAAGAGTTTGATTTTAGAAAGAAAAAGCTTTTTATTCCACTTAATAAAAAAGAATACATTATAAAATTTAAAAACAAAATAAAATTACACAAAAAGTAGAATAACGGCCACCTCTCAGCGTAATGCTGTCCACCTGCGTTACAGGCAGACAGCGCTGGTTTTCAGAGGTGGCCGGACGCAATTAGACAGGGGCAGCCTTAATTTTATATAAGTAAATATTCTAATCATACCTAGATTTAGAATTATTTTTCGATACTAACGAAGTAATTTCTGCTGTCACATGAACAAATGACATAACTTATTGCTTACTCTTACAAAATCAAATATACACGGGAAACAACACAAAAAAAAATATAAAAATAAAATACCTACATGAAGAATTATAACTAGGGCTGGCAGCATTCGCTCACTACTTCCGCTCCCAAGTAATGGGCTCCCGACACGGGTCAATATATTGAGTCAAGTCTGATATTTATGAATGGAAGTTGTTTCAGTGTGAGCGATTTCTTTGCATGACTGTATGCATCGACGTATAATTATGTACACATGATATTGACGAGGCTTGACAATTGCCAATCGATCGTGTCGCGACCCCATATACGCCACACCAGCCAACCACAACGCCACGCGCCAGCGCAGCCATTTTGTTTTGACACTGACATATCAAATCATCATAACATAATCCTATCCTATCCCATGCTATCAGTATCACACATAAATATTTTTGCATTCTATTCTGTTCCGAGTTCTGTGAATCATGGAATTCCAAAAATGCTACGTTGTAATGTGCAGCACTGTGATACATATCGAAGTGTGCACGCAAATATCAAGCATGACATTCTTCAAATATATGTCGGAGTAGACATGCGGCAGCTGTTTTTAAAAAGCGCAGGCCCGCTGACCTGGAGTAGGTCATCGGGTCTGCTTTATGCTTTATTACACTTATAGATGGATATCTAGTTAAATAACAGTGAAATAAATACTTAGGCGGTATTTATTTCAGAAATACGGTAATAAAAACAAGCAAATGGAACACCAATGAAATAAAATGAAATTAAATGAAACATCTTTATTCATGTAAGTCACAATCTACATTTACTGCCAGATTCGCAACGCAATAGGTAGAGCTGGAGAAAAAAGAACCTGGCAATAAAACTCCGGCCACTCTTTTAACTTCCAGTAGGTTATTACAACATAATTTTTATTCCAAATTAAATTAAAACCAACATAGAATCTACTCACAATGTTTTCTCTCCAAATTCCAGCAGCAAAAGTGAGCCCTCGGCCACAACCACTGTCTATTTATAAATCCCCGCCACTCAAATTGTTCTCACAAAACACGTGGCTTGATATTTAATGTTTTCTTTTTAAATCAAAGAAATATGGTTCAATTTATTTTTGAGAAATAAAGTTATTAATTTAATTAGTCAAACAAACTGATAAATTGAATGAAATCGTTAAAATACAAAGATTAATTCATTCTCAGTAAAATGAACATTGCCGGAACTATAGGAATAACAAAAATCCTGTTTTGATTAAAAACATTTTTAAATGTCGACAATATTCGTAATAATTGTCAATAAGAATTTAACAATAGTTTTTATTGTAGGTTCTTACGAACCTACATAGTCACATAATACTTAGGTAACCTAATTAGTTCACCACTACATTAAGTTATACAAATCAGTGTTAATAAATTCTACAACTATTTCTATTCGAACCTTATATCACAAAATAGTAAGGTATCAGTAAAGTTGCTCATTGTAATGGTTTTAATCTATTTATAATCAAATAGATTTTAATTAGTAATCCTCGGTGTGGCGACACGGCCATACTGATCGGCGATGCGTGCTCTGCATCGTGTGTTAAGGTCTAGATCTGCAAAATAAATATTAAAAGCTGAGGCTTGGTAGTTCTACAGTACACGGAACCAGAAAAACTTGGTTAAGCAAATATAATTCCATTGGTCATAACCTTACATCGTGGTAGCATGTAGAGTGTCACCGCTCATAGTTAATGAAGACGGTGAGCTGGTTATGATGCGCTCACTGAATGCTACTACTGCTCGTTCCACATCAATCAATGAATCAAATCAGCCTATATCAGTCCACTGCTGGACGTAGGCCTCTCCCAAATGACGCCACAACACACGGTCCTGCGCACATGTAAATACATGGCAACAGTATTTTTTTTTTTATACACAGGTAAGGATTTGTAGGGGAGAGGTCGATGCTGTCAAAGACAGGGGCCCTAGGGGATGTTGGTAGGGTCGATGCTGTGCCCTCAGCGGTCTTGTACGCCTTGTTACACAGGGGACCATTATTCTTTCAGGATTGGGATATCCACTCGTAGTGGTTCTTACTGCTCATTCCACATGACAACAGTTTTTTTTTTTTTTTTATACACGGGTAAGGATTATGTAGGGGAGAGGTCGATGCTGTCAAAGACAGGGGCCCTAGGGGATGTTGGTAGGGTCGATGCTGTGCCCTCAGCGGTCTTGTACGCCTTGTTACACAGGGGACCATTATTCTTTCAGGATTGGGATATCCACTCGTAGTGGTTCTTACTGCTCATTCCACATGACAACAGTTTTTTTTTTTTTTTTTTTTTTTTTTATACACGGGTAAGGATGATGTAGGGGAGAGGTCGATGCTGTCAAAGACAGGGGCCCTAGGGGATGTTGGTAGGGTCGATGCTGTGCCCTCAGCGGTCTTGTACGCCTTGTTACACAGGGGACCATTATTCTTTCAGGATTGGGATATCCACTCGTAGTGGTTCTTACTGCTCATTCCACATGACAACAGTATTTTTTTTTTTTTTTTTTTTTTTATATATACGGGTAAGGATATGTAGGGGAGAGGTCGATGCTGTCAAAGACAGGGGCCCTAGGGGATGTTGGTAAGGTCGATGCTGTGCCCTAAGCGGTCTTGTACGCCGTGTTACACAGGGGACCACTATTCTTTCAGGATTGGGATATCCACTTTTTGTGGCTTAATACAAATAATAAATAAATAATATGATTCAGGATAGGGATATTAGTGGCTTATTGGCGACTCCACGCCCCAATAGCATCTTTTCATTTAAATATTTTATTAGCTAATTTGGTGACTCCACGTCCCAATAGCATCATTTGTCTAATAATTCAGCTAGCATTTTAATACCGATTAGACTGAAGAAACTAAAATGAAAATACCTCACCAGATTTTTCAATTTGTGGTTTCTGAGAATCAAGTACTCGCTGGGTGCGGTGCCGTCCGCGTCAGCGCCAATGCGCCAGATGACCTAACCTAAGCTGTAGCTCACCACGAGGTTTTGGGCGCCCCGCTGTTGATTGTGGGGACCTTTAGCGCCCGTCTATGATGTCCTAATGCTTCCTTTAGAAGACAGCGGCCGTTGTCGAAAACGCTGTAAACTTAAACAAAGATGCCTCTGTAAAAACTATCATTTTTTTTTTTTTTGCACGATTCCTGTCAAATCTCGCCTTATCTTTAGTAGATGTCTGTGTCGTTGTTGTACGTGCCGTTTAAGAAGTTTCAAACTAGGTACTTCAGTGGTTGACCAAATTAGGCAATTCCGCTGGTAAACAGTTTTGGCACTGAAATAAGAGGAGCTACGCCTGCAGTTTGGACTATCTGATGCCTGAAGTCTCGTAATCCCTTATCATGATAAGACTATTAGCCCTACTGATACCTGTGGCTACTATACAGGGACATCGTTTATAATCACTTGTTTTGGGGCTAGGAAGAGATGAAATACTTGTTTGGGCCACCAAGGTTCAATGCTTGCCTTTGTAGTTTGTATAGCGTAACAGAACTTACTTTGCATAGGAGTATTTATAAAGAGGGAATCCTACATGAATGCCATGCCGGACTCTTACCGACTAAAAACCACACGTTTCCTACCTAATGTGCCTACGGTTGGGAGCCCCGGGTAAGCTCTCGGAAGGATGACCCCAGGACTCCCGACAGACCTACAGTTACCACTGCTGCCTCACCTAGCGGTGGGGGAATATACATAGGAGTCTACTGTGAAGGTTACACGTTCCTGTTCATCTGAAGTGCCTGGCTTACGCGGTAAGTCGACGTGTAGGTATAGCTTCGAATGGCACTGTCGGTTTGCTAATAGAGCGCAAGTGAACTTGCGTTGATCTAAAGATTCGAGGTCCTGAAAACGATGCAATTGTCCTAATTTTAACGGTGAAAAAATCTTTACTAACGGTGCTAATTTTTTTCAAAATAGTAACTTCCATAATTTTATGAAGAGTCTTAAGGTATTAATTACTAAAGCTTCTTTGGAAAGATTTAGGTACAACAGTCAACCGTTGTGTACCTACCCAAGATTGGGTCTCGCTTTTCCGATACCTATCTTGACATTTTCTTGCAGATAACATCCCTGGACGGTCTCATCTCAATGGAAACCGTCTATGATAGCACGTTGTACGTCTCTACATCTCGACGTTGTTTACTGTTTATTCAGATGAATAATCATTAATCAAACTGTTATTCAAGACTTTGCCTGTTAAAGGTATTTCAGTTTAACAATATCGGCATGCTGCATCCGCTCGCCCTTCCTGTATTTATTTCAAATTCAAATTTTTGCGAATATACCATTATGGATGTGAGACAGCAAGTCTTCCTTGTGCTTCGAGGCTTAAAGCGCGTCGCAGTCGGGATACCGTATAATCATCTTGAAATGGCGTCCATACAAGTAATAGTTAAAACGTTTGACCGCTCGTACTACCACCAAAATCTCGAGTTCGCTCGAGTGATACTTATCTAGTTTCTACATCGCATCGGTCGTGTGCATACTAAAAAAAAGCCACTATGTGCTGCCGACCCCTATTGATTTGAATAAGGATTGACCCGAAGTCAAGGCCCAGCCAAGGAAACAATTCGCTAGGTTCTTTTCCTAGAAATATTCTATGCCATGCTTCATCATGAACATGGGTCCATTGCCACTTAGCGCCTTAGATAGTCACTTCATTAAGAGAAGCCACAGCAGGAGAGATATTTGGTATGAACGAGCGGGAGTATTCAGCGTGACAACTGAATAGACGAATTTGTTTAGCATTTGTCGGTACCAGAGTTTTTAGGCTTAACCTTTTTAGGGCTAGGACGCACTTGACCGTTCTGTACTAAATTTTTTGCATACTCAATTGACCGTTAACAGAAAAGGCATTATTATAAATAAATAATAAATGAATATTCACGGACATCTCACACATTATTCTATGAGGATTGGAAATCCTGGTTTACGGAATGATATTAAGACTAAGCTCAGATTAGTAAATAGTTACTGCTTTAATGACAGAGCTTGGAGAGAAAACCTATGGTATTTACCACAGATATCAGAAAAATATGTACTGATAACGTCATCTATACAAACCTATGCTATACTACCTTTGTGGTCATTGTCTGAACTAAAGAGGTAATTTTATTTTTCTGGGTGTTTTTAAGTCATCTTCGATATCAAGGTTACCTTATGCTATCTAATAAAAATAGATTTGAACCTACCAACACGTCTGAAGTAATAATCTTGTGAAATGTGACATTCAATTTCTACGTTAATTCTATTATCTAGAATCTAGACAGACTTAAGATGCTCGTAGAAACAACAGGAAACCTATGCCACCAAGTAATTTTGTTGACCACACGTTTTCGGTTTTCCGGCAAATTGTATGAGATTGACTCACGAATTAACAAGCACTTAACCCCGCTATCAAAGATGGTATTATTAATAACCTTACCTATCCTCACACGCATTGTGTTCAAGCTGGACTAGTTAAGAACAGAGTTCATATTATAGGTTATGTGCTTTTCGCGGCGATAGCAGGTACCAAATGTGTAAACGGCTTTTGATCAAAATGAATAAAATTCAAGTACCTACTATAAGTTTGTTCGTATAACCGTTGTGTTGGCCGGGTTATTGTTGCATGGGAACACAAGTTTCTTTCAACCGTACGTTTATCCGAATCTGTTGTAGTAGCTTTAAAACGTCACTCACGAGAGGTATGACCGGACTTACTACAAAAATTACAGTAAGAAGCGTTTCCACTATCAATGGAATATTTTAACAGTTTCGGTGGTGGTTGTGATCAATTCGCGTTTGAACGCTTACATAATATAGAAGAGGTAATATAACCTATCATCGCTGCTACTGCATCGCAATTTTGTAACCACTAAGCTGGCAGACTAGCTTATGGTGGCCCCACCGAGGACGCGGTAACTAGCCAGTTGTCAACCTATGTTAGCGCGGCCCTTCAGCAGTCTAGTTATTTTCATACGTATATCGTAGTCACTTGATAACATAGTTCGTTTGAAACAAACAAAAAAAAAAAAAAAACAACATGATTACATCAATTGCAGTCGCCAACGCGACGTTACCGCCTAGGTCATATGAGGGTAGAAACACATCGGTACTTAATCATAACTTTCTTTTGTTGTTTCGACAGGCGATCACTCATACATTACTTCACTGTGATCATATTAAAATAAAATTCAGGTGGTACATTACCCCTTTGCTGTTGTAGCTGTGTGACGGTGCTGGTGGAAGACTTACTAGCACCAGGATCTCGCACAGCCGCGGAACACGCCGGCGCGCACGTAACCGCGTGCGGCGCGTTGGTAAACTGGTACACAATCTTCGTAGTAAAGATCCTGAAAAATAAATAGTCTCGCACAGTATTTTGTAGGTAGTGATCCCACTTCTGATGTCGGAGTAGACATGCGGCAGCTGTTTTTAAAAAGCGCAGGCCCGCTGACCTGGAGTAGGTCATCGGGTCTGCTTTATGCTTTATTACACTTATAGATGGATATCTAGTTAAATAACAGTGAAATAAATACTTAGGCGGTATTTATTTCAGAAATACGGTAATAAAAACAAGCAAATGGAACACCAATGAAATAAAATGAAATTAAATGAAACATCTTTATTCATGTAAGTCACAATCTACATTTACTGCCAGATTCGCAACGCAATAGGTAGAGCTGGAGAAAAAAGAACCTGGCAATAAAACTCCGGCCACTCTTTTAACTTCCAGTAGGTTATTACAACATAATTTTTATTCCAAATTAAATTAAAACCAACATAGAATCTACTCACAATGTTTTCTCTCCAAATTCCAGCAGCAAAAGTGAGCCCTCGGCCACAACCACTGTCTATTTATAAATCCCCGCCACTCAAATTGTTCTCACAAAACACGTGGCTTGATATTTAATGTTTTCTTTTTAAATCAAAGAAATATGGTTCAATTTATTTTTGAGAAATAAAGTTATTAATTTAATTAGTCAAACAAACTGATAAATTGAATGAAATCGTTAAAATACAAAGATTAATTCATTCTCAGTAAAATGAACATTGCCGGAACTATAGGAATAACAAAAATCCTGTTTTGATTAAAAACATTTTTAAATGTCGACAATATTCGTAATAATTGTCAATAAGAATTTAACAATAGTTTTTATTGTAGGTTCTTACGAACCTACATAGTCACATAATACTTAGGTAACCTAATTAGTTCACCACTACATTAAGTTATACAAATCAGTGTTAATAAATTCTACAACTATTTCTATTCGAACCTTATATCACAAAATAGTAAGGTATCAGTAAAGTTGCTCATTGTAATGGTTTTAATCTATTTATAATCAAATAGATTTTAATTAGTAATCCTCGGTGTGGCGACATATATAATTTTCTAAATTAATTACAAGTTGGTAACAATGATCATGGTAAAATTACCGTGATATCATGCTGTCAAATGGACATATGATTAACAAGGTCGTTTCCTGGCAACAATCAGGAGTACGGGTGGGCTTGAAGTTTTTTTAACGCCCGCTCTATCGCCAAAATAATATTTTAATCTCTTTCATAATCAAAAGTGTAGTAGTACGTGTAATTAGGCTCTGGTTCTGACAGTATTTACAAGTACGATTGCCTCGGTGACGCATTCGGTAGTGATACCGCCTGCCGCGCTGAGGTCCCGGTTTCAATTCCCGGGTCGCAAATATTTGTGTGATTCACAAATGTTTGTTTCGGAGTTTGGGTGTTTCTATGTATAACATGTGTGTATTTACAAATATATAAGTACTAGCCGGTGCCCGCAGCTTCGGCCTCATAAAATTTGTTTCCGTTCCCGCTTCCCGTGGGAACTTATTCCCCGGATAAAAAGTTGCCTGTGTGTTATTCCAGACTGTATGTGTATCTGTACTAAATTACAGTCTACAATGTCAGAAACGCAAAATGACAGATTAGCGAATTGACAGAAACGCATAATGCCAGGTGTCGCAAAATGACAGATTCGCTTTATGACAGATTCGCAGATTGACAGATTCGCAGAATGACAGATTCGCAGAATGACATATTCGCAAAATGACAGATTCGTAGAATGACAGATTCGCAGAATGACAGATAAATCTCGAATAAAAAACATCGAGTTATATTAATAAAATTCTTTATTTGTTAGTATAAATCAACATTAATTTCCAAAACTTAAATCCTTAAATGTCCTTTCGCGAAATGTCCTTTTCGCAAAATGTCCCTTTCTAAAAATATGTACACTACAGCATTAACCCCGGTCCTTTTTATTTATAACCATCCAAGTTACCACCACTCACTTGGTAAATTTGATGTTATTTTTAATAGCCACCTAAACAAAACTTAGGTGGTTATAAAAAAAATAACCACGAAGGCTAATGTGGAAGCTCCGCTGCGCTCTGCTTCCGCCTTAGCCGTCTAACCTAACGTATCCAAGTCAGATTGAGCGGGGTTAATCCTGCAGTGCACATATTTTGAGAAAGGGACATTTCGAGAAAAGGACATTATTAGATGAATTGACCGGGGTTAAGGGGCGGTTAACCCGCACAAGTAGGCATTTGGCGCTCCCCTCGCCCCGGGCGCAAGACACACCGCGCGCCGGCAGCGGCAGTCAACTCTCATGCCACAGTATACAGTATAGTAGAAAGAAACAGCATGCTAACTTTGTTTGACGTAGTAAATGCATCTAACTTTATTAAGTGTAGTGATTTATTAGTTTCGTAAATAAAAATAAATGAGTTAATCGTAAATAAATTATGTATATTATACTATTATTTTTAAGCTAAAGAGTTTGTTTGTTTGTTTAGTTGTTCTAACTCTAGAGTCTAAGAAACTGCTAGTTGAATTTCAAGAGTTTCTTAACAGAATGTCCATTTTTGAAAAATACCAAAATATATAACATCACGCTAAGGCGAATAAGAGCTTAGCAGCAACGAAACATTTTTCGACAACTAGGATATTTCATTTCATTTGAGAGTTTCCGTTGCGTACGTTTGCTACAGTTGCGTAAAAAATGTAAATTACATAATAGCTGGTCATAAAAATTTCTAAAGTTTTCTCAAGTTGGTATGCTAAGTATGAATCACGGGATCATTGTGCAATCCAAAATGGCCGCCGCGGTGTAATCACAAAATTTCATGATGGGTGTCGTTTAAAGGGATTTTTGGTATGCTGAGTACGAATCACGTACTAATTTTGCAATCCAATATGGACGCCGCGCCGTAATCACAAAATGTCATGATGGGTATCGTTTAAGGGGTTTCTTGGTATGCTGAGTACGAATCACGTGATAATTTTGCAATCCAAAATGGCGGCCGCGGTGTAATCACAAAAATTCATGATGGGTATCGTTTAAAGGGTTTTTTGGTATGCTGAGTACGAATTACGTACTAATTTTGCAATCCAATAAGGCCACCGCGCCGTAATCACAAAATTTCATGATGGGTATCGTTTAAGGGGTTTCTTGGTATGCTGAGTACGAATCACGTGATAATTTTGCAATCCAAAATGGCGGCCGCGGTGTAATCACAAAAATTCATGATGGTTATCGTTTAAGGGGTTTTTTGGTATGCTGAGGACGAATCTTATGATAATTTTGCAATCCAAAATGGCCACCGCGCCGTAATCACATAATTTCGTAATGAATGTCGTTTAATGGGTTTTTTCGAATGCTGAGTACGAATAACATGATCATTTTGGAATTCAATTTGGCCGCCTAAGCTATTTAGGCCCACTTGCGCGGAGAGTCGAGTTAAATATATAAATATAGAGTTAGTAAGCTCTGAGTTAAATAAATAACTTCTTAACTCTGACCACGTCTTGCACAGTTGCAAATTGGCACGCGGTTAACTAACTCACAGTAAACCGAACAAGTTTTTTTAGTCTGTGTCGTTCCATGCAATCCAACCACACACAAATGTTAGAACGAAGAATGGAACATGTGTCTCTATCTCTTTTACACTACAGTCTGCTACGTATGATTTACGATACTACCATACTTACGATACTACCATTTACGATACCAATCATAAAATTTTGTAATTACGGCGCGGCGGGCATATTGGATTGCAAAATTATCACGTGATTCGTACTCTGCATACCAAAAAACACCTTAAACGATACCCATACAGTCTGCTACGTATGATTTACGATACTACCATACTTACGATACTACCATTTACGATACCAATCATAAAATTTCGTGATTACGGCGCGGCGGGCATATTGGATTGCAAAATTATCACGTGATTCGTACTCTGCATACCAAAAAACCCCTTAAACGATACCCATCATGAAACTTTGTGATTATGGCACGGCGGCCATATTGGATTGCAAAATTATCACGTGATTCGTACTCAGCATACCAAAAAACCCCTTAAACGATACCCATCATGAAATTTTATGATTACGGCGCGGCGGCCATCTTGTATTGCAAAATTAGTATGCGATTCGTACTCAGCATACCAAAAAACCCCTTAAACGATACCCATCATGAAATTTTGTGATTACGGCGCGGCGGCTATATTCGATTGCAAAATTATCACGTGATTCGTACTCAGCATACCAAAAAACCCCTTAAACGATACCCATCATGAAATTTTGTGATTACGGCGCGGCGGCCATATTGGATTGCAAAATTATCACGTACTTCGTACTCAGCATACCAAAAAACCCCTTAAACGATACCCATCATGAAATTTTGTGATTACGGCGCGGCGGCCATCTTGTATTGCAAAATTAGTACGCGATTCGTATTCAGCATACCAAAAAACCCCTTAAACGATACCCATCATGAAATTTTGTGATTACGGCGCGGTGGCTATATTCGATTGCAAAATTATCACGTGATTCGTACTCAGCATACCAAAAAACCCCTTAAACGATACCCATCATGAAATTTTGTGATTACGGCGCGGCGACCATATTGGATTGCAAAATTATCACGTACTTCGTACTCAGCATACCAAAAAACCCCTTAAACGATACCCATCATGAAATTTTGTGATTACGGCGTGGCCGCCATGTTGGATTGCGAAATTATCATGTAATTCGTAGACATTTTAATGCATTAGGTAGCTAGTTACCATGTCGTGAAAACACTTAAAAAGTAAAAGATCACCACATTTTTACCATGAGTCGCGTATGTATTTGTAACGGTTAATCTAATTACATTTTGCCCATTTCTGATATTTTTATACTGTGGCGCGATTTCAACGTAATTTGGCATAATAATTACGAAATAGTTGCGAAAAAAACTGACACAGGTCCTGCCTCCACAAGCGCCAGGGCGAGACTGATCGGCCGTCAGCGGCGCAATTCTATTGCGTTTGGTAGATATTCGTACATGATAACTATGTAAATAGTTGTTTATAGAAAAACGCTCGGAAAATGTGTATAAAAACTTAATACCTTTAATTGAGTGCAAAAAAAATATATAAAATGTTAATAGTTTAGCCACAGTATTGAAAAAACTTTTCTGAGAGAGTCAACTTTGGGATTTTTTTCTATCTAGTGAAATTTATTGGATCGTGTAACGGGCTCGGAATATGTTTAGCTTATATCCTTAACTATTATATTTATATTTTTCAGATTTAAAAACCCTTTACTTTTTGACTAGGATTGTTTCAAAAAACTCAAAATCTGACCCACGCGGCCGTCTCATCTCATAATGTCCTTTTCTCGGAATGTCCTTTTTCATAATGTCCTTTCCCATAATGTCCTTTCTCAAACTGTCCTTTTCCCAATATGTCCTTTTCTCAAAAACTCCTTTTCGCGAAATGTCCTTTACTCAAAATGTCCCTTTCTCAAAATATGTGCACTACAATTTTTTTTTATAACCACCTAAGTTTTGTTTAGGTGACTAGTAGTGTATAAAAGTTAAACCAAATAAAAAGAAAAATAATGGTTAAATCGGAATCACTCGCAAAACTAAGATCTGGCATTTTGCGAATCTGTCATATTGCGATTCTGGCATTCTGCGAATCTGTCATTTTGCGTTCCTGACATTGTACGCCTAAACCTTACAGTCCGATCCGTGTACCCGTTTGAGCGTGAAAGATAATAAACATCCCCACTCACAAACTTTCGCATTCATAATATTAGTAAAATGTCTATCAGTCATCTAGATCCCATAGCACAAGCTTATATTTGCTTAATTTGGGCTAGATGATGTAGTGTGAGAATGTCCACAAATATTTATTTAAATTTATTTATTGTACTTACTTTGGGGACAGGGATTTAAATGATATTCAGGTCCTTTGATAATAACTAAGTAAGTAGCGAGTGCTCGCGGCTCCGTCCCCGCAGCGGGGTTTCCCCGTCCCTATGTCTGACAGGAACTTCATGTATCATGTAGATATACATAGATTAGCCTTAATTTTAATTCGTTTATGACAGTCAGTACAATAGTATGATTTTATGTTAAAATACACATGTTGTTGTACAACAACCAACACATGTTGTCTTTACGAGGGCGCTCCTAGGACTCCTTAACTAGCTGCATTATGGTTTTAGCCGGTAGAAGTCCAAGAAGGCATCCATAAGGATTTCCAAGTAAACAAACCTTATTCTCAGACTTTATGACTGCCTCTACCTTTCTTCTAAGATTTTAATACAATTTTTTTTTTAATTTTTTTTTTTAAATATTGTTGGACATTCTCACACAACATCATCTAGCCCAATCTAAGCAATAAAACTTGTGCTATGGGATCTAGACAACTGATAGACATACTTATATATTTCTAAATACATACTTTTCATACATAGAAAACACCCAAACTTCAAAACAAACATTTGTGGATCACACAAATATTTGGACCGACCCAGGAATCGAACCCAGGACCTCCAGCGCCGCAGGCGATGTCACTACCGACTACGCCACAGAGGTATTGTTAACTAAGTACTTATTTATTTATTTATTTTAAGCGATCGATGTCCACAACATTCCCCGCATAATAGTCCGAGAGCTGGCACGAATTTTTGGGTAGGTATTTGAGGCAAGCTGAAAACTTGTCAGATACCTCTCCTACTATATCCCAACTCGGAATTGCAGACCTGGCTGGTGAGTAGCGGGGCTAAATCAACCCCTAAATTTTTAAAATATTATTTTATTTTTCCAAAAAATATATTTGAGGCACTACGCAATTTATATATGTTGCAGTGTAATACTTAATGAATACGAAAAAAAATAAGCCAGATAATTTAATCGGGGTTTTAACATTGCCAGACGCGTGCAAAAATATTTAGCAAAAAATTATAGAAAATGTTTTTGAGGCAGCTTGAAATTTTAATGGAGCGTTATTTATAAGTAAAAAATAAGATTACCAAAAAGACAGATCGTTTCGGTGGGGCTTTCTACCTGCCAGGTGATCAAACAAATAATGAATGGGTACGAGCCTGTAGTGCTATAGACAAGCTGTAGTGTGAGAGAGAGAGCTCATAACGACAGCTGTCTTTGTTCTTGCTTGCCGCGTTACTTTTGGCTCTGGTGAGGCCACGTGACTTACAATAACCCATGAGGTTTAAATTTATTTCATCAAAAACAATACAGATATCACTTAAAATATTAGGATTACAGTAATTCAGTCATTGTAGGCACATATAATATTTTCTTTTTCTATATCAAAGTAATAAAAGCAGTACAAACGTTAATATCTTACAATTCATGGTTTAACTTACACTTGACTAAAGTAATGGAATACCTATCAGCTACGGCAAGAAGTTGTGTATTATCAGATCCTTGTCTGAACCAGGATGTTAATCCTGTGTCTCAGACGTTCATCTGACTAAGCAAACAAGAGAGCACATTATAATACTAATAATATATAATAATAAATAATACTAATAATATATAATAATAATATATACTAATAAAATATAATATACTGGGTGTTTCTTTTAGGGTGTCAAGCCGCCACTAGCTGGTAGCAGGGTTCCATACCTATCGATTTAACCCCCATGTATGTTCTACGATTTTTTGTAGTTTTCGAGATATAATTTTTTTTCGTTATTTTTCCACGTGGCTTTAAATAATTACAACTTCTTTTTGGTTCGACTTTTCTTGGATATTTTTTTATTATTATAATGCCTATTGATTGCAGTAATGTTATGGACAAAATAATCTCCTTCCTAACTTTGATACAAGATGTAAAAATTTTAATCGATAATAAAAAAATAGGGAATTATGCAGAGCATTATATCTCGAAAACTACAAAAAATCGTAGAACATACATGGGGGTTAAATCGATAGGTATGGAACCCTGCTACCAGCTAGTGGCGGCTTGACACCCTAAAAAAAACACCGTGTATAATTTATTATTATTCCTATTCCGAAATATGTTTAATTATGTAATTTTAAACATTTAAAAAATTAAAAGATAAATAAAATAAAACGGGTTGTATAAAATATAGAATAAAATTAGTTTGACCAAATTATAAGTAGGTTCCTACATTTACATTAACTCAATATCTCTAAAATGTTAATAAATGAATAGAATTTATTTCAATTTTATTTTATACTTGAAATAATTGTACTACTGGAGAGTTATTATATTTTTATAAACCTGGTTTAACGATTTTTTTATTTTAATTATTGCTTTTTTTAATACGTAACGTCCATAAATCAATACAATCTCTTTTACGCAGATTGTTTTTAGTAGAAATTCAGAAAATTTAATATTTTTAACTCCGGAATTTTAACTAGAAACCTCATGGGTCGCACGTGGCTTCGCCAGAGCTAATAGTAACGCGGCAAGCAAGAACGAAGACAGCTGTCGTTATGCGCTCTCTCACACTCCAGCTTGTCTATAGCACTACAGGCTCGTACCCATTCATTATTTGTTTGATCACCTGGCAGGAAGAAAGCCCCACCGAAATGATCTGTCTTTTTGGTAATCTTATTTTTTACTTATAAATAACGCTCCATTAAAATTTCAAGCTGCCTCAAAATCATTTTTTATAATTTTTTGCAAAATATTTTTGCACACGCCTGGCAATGTTAAAACCCCGATTAAATTATCTGGCTTATTTTTTTTCGTATTCATTAAGTATTACACTGAAACATATATAAATTGCGTAGTGCCTCAAATATATTTTTTGGGAAAAAAAAATAATATTTTTAATTATTTAGGGGTTGATTTAGCCCCGCGACTCACCAGCCAGGTCTGCAATTCCGAGTTGGGATATAATAGGAGAGGTATCTGACAAGTTTTCAGCTTGCCTCAAATACCTACCCAAAAATTCGTGCCAGCTCTCGGAATATAAGGATATGCTAGCTACTAGCTATGTCAAAATACTGTAACTATATTTCTCTCCTCCTGCTAAATTACTAAAGATTTTTATTCGAAAGTTTTAATAATTTTTACATAAATATTATTAAATTTCAGAATAATGATAGCGATGCAGAAGACCCCTCTGAACACGAAGAACTATCATCGAGTGTTCAAAACGTATCATGTCTAGCCTTCGATAGGGAGGAGGAAGAAAGAAATATACCTACCACCAGTACTAGCATCACATCACCACCACTACCACTTCCCGCTAAAAGGTTTAAAGTGAATGCAGTTCATGTACAAAACAAATTACTAGAACGGGCTTGCGACTACTTGAAATTAGCAACATCAAACCCAGGGCAGAAGGTTTCAGCACAAGTAGTTGCTTGGTCCGAAATACTGGATACTTTGCACCCAACTCAGCGTATATTTGCTGTAAAAGCTATAAACGATGTGCTTTTTGAAGCTCAACTAGGGAATTTAACAAGGAATACTGTTAAAATTGAACAGTGTGCTGATCAGCATAGTCCACCATCGAGGTCGTCACATTCATCTTCACCTCCTCATCCACATAATGTTCCAACAGTGATCACGCAGCTATGTTCTCCTACAGACAGTCATTTTGTCAATGTAAATGATTGTGGTGCCCAAATGTCGGGAACTGTTATGGCCATCGACGGGGTCGTCAAAATAAAAGAAGATGAAAGTGAATCTTAAATTCCATTCCATGTAACTTGATAAACCTACTATGACTAAAAAAGTAGAAATCAACAAATACTACCAAAACTATCCACAAGTTATGATAATTTACCTCATTTAGGAGGTGTCAATAACACAGGTTCTCATAAATATCTTAAAATTGATCTGTGTTGAAGATTATATTTTATACAGCGAAATGCGAATCATTGACTGCCTCAGTGGCACTGTGGTAAGTGCATTCGTCTGCCGTAGAGGTCCCGGTTTGGACCAAAAGTTTTCATTTTCATTTTTCCTTAAACATTGGTTTCGAAGTTTAGATATTGCCTATGCACAATAATGTAGATGTACAGTATGTATTTAAATATATATCAGTTGTCTATATCCTATAGCATAAGCTAATATTAGCTTAATTTGGAGTAAATGACATTGTGTGACAATGTCCCAAAATATTTATTACTAGCTGATGCCCGCCGCTTCGCCCGCGTGAAGTTTTGTTACCGTTCCCGCTTTCTGTGGCAACTTATTCCCGGGATAAAAAGTAACCTATGTGTTATTCCAGACTATAATGTATCTCTGTACCAAATTTCAGCCAGATCCGTTCAGCCGTTTGAGCGTAAAAGAGTGACAAACATCCACACTCACGAACTTTCGCATTTATAATATTAATAAGAGTAAGATATAAATAACATAAAAAAAACTACGTCATGTTAATTAATGTCATAATATTGACCTTCGATAATAATTATAACAGTGGGAATAATAAAAATGTTAAAACGATCTTTGAGTGTTATTTTCATTTATTTTGAGTTCAGATATTAAAATTTTCCACATTCATCATATATCATATCCTGGATAACTTCTTCTTAATATAATGCTTTCCATGTTACTCTCAAATCTGATCTGGATTTGAAACCATTAGTCCGCATTTATTGGCTGCTAGGATGTTTGACTTTTTACGATCGGCATTATTGAGAGCGACTTCCACCTGACCTCCGTAGCCCTTCGCCACAGCTTCACCTCGTCCGGTGGTCGATGAGCTAAAAACTCAAAAACAAAGACTGATAAAAACCTTTAAAAATACATGCTTAGACGAAATAAAGATCGACAAATACATCGCTAAAATTATCTATCTGTAGCCATATATGAAAAATATTTAAAACGCAGATATAAACGGTTTTATTACTAGTACTAGCTGACCCTCGCAACTTCGTTTACCTCACTACATTTATCTCACGTAAGTGTATGAAAGGAAAAGTACCTACTTCTTTCATCAGATTCATCAAGCAGCGTCTGAAACTGCCCTGTTTGTTAAATCATAAAAGAGCTCTATTCTAAAACAATAAACTGAATATTGACTAAATTATTTTACAATAGCCTTAATCATTCCCCTATTACCCGTGGTCCCACCGCTACGCACCACTGGTGGGTGCACGGGGAAAATTGTTTCCCCGTAGTCCAACCCCACTGAAGAAAATTCAAATTTATTCTACCTGTGAGTTCCAGTGGGACCACGGGTAATCCAATTCGGTAGACCCACTGGACTAGAGGTTTACCTAAAAGTAGCTTTGTCCACTAAAATCTATTAATAATTATCAAAACAAAATGATTCAAAGCTATTTAATGATTAAGCCCACACGCCAGTTTAGATGTACCCTCACATTCAAAGGAACCCTTGAATTCTAAGTTTAGCTAAAGTTGAGACGTCTCTAATTGTTGAACTATAAAACCCTCAGTATTGAAACTTGTGTGGAACAATGCTAAAATTACTCCCTTTCTGTTACCAAAGAAATATTTACAAAATATCTTCCATGTACAGCACTACAGACTCTCGACCCTCTACAGTTTTATTCTGTGAATAGATATATAGATAAACTACGAAAGTAATATATCCGTCGTCATATTGGCACTTACCAAATACTTAGTAAAGTAACATAATAAAAATAATCAGTAGATAGCATTAAAATTAATGTCTATAATTTATATCACTGTGATACTATGAATTTATAAAAGCAATATCTATAACTTGATCAATATTTAATGTGTTCATCCGGTGATGAAATCAAGTACCTTCCTATTACATACGGATTAAAAGTAAAACCAAGGTTAAGTTTAAGACCTTTTTTTAAATCTTTTGTTTTTGTATTGTACGTTACAATGACTAGCTGAGTAAAGTCCATGAAAACTAAAATAGTGTATTTCTGCCTTGAAGGCTTTAAGACATGCTTTATCATGTTCTGGTTGTAACACATAATTTCATATTATGTAATGGTGCCAAGATTCGTCAACCCTACATCTCTAAAAATCGTTGTTCATATACCTACACATTCTTGTAACTTGCTGTACCGACATTTTCAAAAAGCCTTTTCAGGTTATTGCTTACATCCACTTACATACATTCGACGCTGTTACGTATTTATTTATATAGAAATACATTTTTATACACAAAGTAGATTATCATATTATACATTAACATTTAAACAAATCTCGTCTCAAGAAAGTCTCATGAAAATCAGTAAGTAACATCAGCCACTCGTTTCGACTGTTCTAATAAGCCCAAATGTTGTAAAACTGTATACTGTACTATCTGACGAGTTGGGTATCACACATAATACTTGATGCCGCAGGAAGTTCCAGATAACCACGTCTCGTGGAAATACCAGCAAAGTCAGATAAAACAAAGCAATCCAAGTCTAGTGAGATGCTTTCATCAATTTGGAAGTGCGATGGTGACAAGTGTAAGTTTTAACATTTTTCATCAACTATGATGCCTCAGAAAGATACATAATGCTACAGAACCCCTCACTCTTCCGTCAGGGGTTACCTAAATACAAAGAGACGAACTGAATCTTATGTTCGAAAACTAACGAATTTGTAGCCGCTGCTTTGCACTCATACGACCCTACTTCTGTAATAGTGCCAGGACCCAGGAATCTACTCTCTCACCTCTTTTTAGCCCTTTTTTTACGTGAAGGAAAATCCTCATAGATGCTATGCCGGACTCCTACCGACTAAAAAACCTCACGTATCCTGCCTAACAGCCTACGGTTGGAAGCCCTCGGAAGTATACCCCAGGACGAAGTCAACTTGTCGTTATAACTATTTACACCAACTATACACCTTATCTAACTTGTCAGACCAGACAGAATAATTTACCTAGACGTTTACGTTTTCCGCTTAGACACATAGACAGTATTTCATTATAACCAAATGTAAAAGAAACCGTTAAAATGTAATGAAATTTGTCTTTAGCAATTAACTTTAAAAAGTAAGTACTTATTGATTACGATGGATGAGTTCCGATGAAACCTGTAATAAAATAAAATATTTAATGCAGGTTTATATTTCCAAGTTAAACTAAATATATTGACTTGCACACTTATTTTGCCCACCAAATAAATGAAATAATATACTATTTTATTGTATTTGCAGAACTGTTTTACTGAACGAACTACGAGTACTATTATTAAAATAGTATGATATCTAACAATTTATTCCTGAACTCAGGAATAGGACCAGGACCCAGGAATCTACTCTCTCACCTCTTTTTAGCCCTTTTTTTACGTGAAGGAAAATCCTCATAGATACTATGCCGGACTCCTACCGACTAAAAAACCTCACGTATCCTGCCTAACAGCCTACGGTTGGAAGCCCTCGGAAGTATACCCCAGGACGAAGTCAACTTGTCGTTATAACTATTTACACCAACTACACTCGAGAGCTAAAGCTTTTCCCAACAGCCTATGGTTGTGAGCCCCGGGTAAGCCCTCGGAAGGATGTCCCAGGACTCCCAACAGTCCTACGGCCGCCACCGCGGCCTCGCCCAGGGGGAGGTTCGGGTGCGGGTGCTCTTTGGGGGGGGGGGTTCGGGTGTGATACCGCTTCTAAGGGGGGGGGGGGGCATGCGTGAGTTTCTCACGTCACGCTGCCGTCATGGGCCTGCTTCTGTAAGGACGGTGAGCGACCCTCTCACCGTCCTCAGACCCCCGGTCATGGAGGCCGATAGTCCTCGGCCGGAACTCGGGTGCATTCTGCAGGTGAACCTGAACCACTGCACTGGTGCTCAGGACCTTCTGTACCAGAGCATCAGGCAGTGGTCCATTAACATCGTCGTAGTCGCCGAGCCGTACTGGGTTCACCCGGGAGGCCCGGTGGATCTGGACGGCGTGGCGCCTATCTTTGGGGGGACCGGCGCGGACGACTTGCGCCTAGCGCTTATTGCTAGGGGCCCGGGTTGCGTCGCGGCGGAATATGAGGGAGTGGCTGTCGTGGCCGTTTACATCTCGCCGAGCCTCGACCAGCATCAATTTGAGCTATGGCTCCCTGAGCTGGACGTCGTTCTCGCTGCATGCCGGCCTCGCCCTGTCCTGGTCCCAGGAGACTTCAATGCCTGGTCGCAGGCTTGGGGCTCCCGGGAAACCAGAGGCAGGGGGAGGATACTGGAGGACTGGGTCACTACACGTGGCCTAGTCATCCTGAACCGGAGACTCTGGAGCGGAACCCGTGGGGGCGCCCGTACCTTATGGTAAGGGGCAAATTACGCCCTAAGGCGCTCCCACTGGAGGAGGAGGAGGTCCTGGACTCCTTGTTCCCGTCGAGAGCGGAGGAACACATTTCGCCGCGCATGGCTCCGTCTCAGGCGCCCAACGCGGAAGGCAGGGAGAACGACGTGCCCGTAGTCACCGAGGGTTAGTTAGGGGCGGCTGTTCTGCGGCTTAAATCCCGCAAAAACACCGCCCCTGGACCCGACGGCATTCCAGGCCGAGCGTGGGTCCTGGCTCTCGAGGAGCTTGGGCTTCGACTAATTGGGCTCTTCAGCGCATGCCTCGAGAAAGGCCAGTTTCCCAAGGTCTGGAAGACCGGGAAACTGGTCTTAATTCGAAAGGCGGGGCGGCCGGCAAATTCCCCATCAGGGTACCGGCCGATCGTGTTGCTCGACGAGGTGTGCAAGCTCTTTGAGCGTGTTATTGCACAACGCCTCGTCGGGCATCTCACACGAGTGGGGCCTGATCTGACGGATAGCCAGTTTGATTTCCGTCAGGGACGCTCCACCGTGGACGCGATCATGCGCATTAGAGGCCTGACGGAGGAAGCAGTCTCACGAGGGGAGGTGGTGGTGGCGGTGTCGCTCGACATCGCCAACGCATTCAAAACCTTGCCCTGGAGCTGCGTCAGGGAGGCGCTTATCTATCATGGAGTGCCTCCCTACCTCCGTCGAATTGTCGGGGCTTATCTCTCCGAGAGAGCCATAACTTACCCGAGCTGGCTAGGGCCGCGTCGGCGAGATGTGTCGTGCGGTGTTCCACAGGGATCGGTTTTAGGGCCGCTCCTGTGGAACATCGGTTACGACTGGGTGCTGCGTGGTCCGTTGCTCAGAAAGGTCGGCGTTACGTGTTACGCCGACGACACCTTCGTTACGGCGCGGGGAGCAACGCACCGTGCCGCAGCACTTAAGGCCACGGCAGGGATTGCTCAGGTCGTGGGTCGGATTCGGCGGCTGGGTCTCGAGGTCGCCCTTCACAAATCCGAGGCTCTGTGCTTCCACGGACCTCGGATGGGGCCACCTGCGGGATCCAGCCTACAGGTAGGGGGCGTCAGCATCGGCATCGAGCCCTCGATGAAGTATCTGGGGCTCGTACTCGATGGCCGGTGGAACTTCGGACATCACTTCCGAAGTTTGGTCCCAAAACTGAGGGGAGCATCGGCCGCACTCGCGCGGCTGATGCCCAACATCAGGGGACCCAACGCTCCCAACAGGAGACTGTATCTGGGGATCGTGCGAAGCATGGCCTTGTACGGGGCTCCCGTGTGGGCAGAGACCCTGACGGCCAGCAATGAGGCTAGACTGCTGAGCCCGCAGAGAGTGATGGCCGTCAGGGTGATAAGAGGATACCGCACGATCTCCGGTGAGGCGGCATGTCTCCTAGCCGGGACCCCTCCATGGGACCTGGAAGCGAGAGCCCTTGCGTCACTGTTCAGATGGCGCAAGGAGGCGCTGGAGCGGGGCCAAAGGCCTGCGTCTCGAGAAATCGAGGCCCAGCGGACCCTGCTCCACCAGGAAACCATGGAGATATGGAAGGTGCGACTTGAACAACCAAAGGGGGGATTCGCCACAATCGCGGCCGTCAGACCGGTCATGGTCGAGTGGCTGGAGAGAGGACACGGTGCTCTCTCCTACCGGTTGTCGCAGATAATTACCGGGCACGGTAGCTTCATTAGGTATCTGTGGCGAAGACACCGGGAAACCACGGCTGAATGTCAGCACTGCGAGGACCGCAGCGATGACACAGCGCTCCATACGCTAGTGGAGTGCACGGCGTGGGCGCAACAACGCCAAGTCCTCGTAGTGTCTGGACGTGGACACTCTCTCGCTCGAAACCATGGTGCGAGCCATGATCTCCAGCGGGAGTAAGTGGGACTGCACCGCCTCTTTCTGCGAGCAGATCATGCTCGTGAAGGAGGCGGCGGGGCGGGTACGGCAGAGAACTCTCCCACCCGAGTTCCGCAGTCGGCGGCCTGGGGGCCGCCGACGTGTCTTCGCCGAGGACTATGGGCCTCGATGACCGGGGGTCTGAGGACGGTGAGAGGGTCGCTCACCGTTCTTACAGAAGCAGACCCATGACGGCAGCGTGACGTGAGAAACTCACGCATGCCCCCCCCCCCCCCTTAGAAGCGGTAACACACCCGAAACCCCCTCCCCCTCAAAGACACGGCTAGCACCCGAACCTCCCCCTGGGCGAGGCCGCAACGGCGGCCGTAGGTCTGTTGGGAGTCACGGGACATCCTTCCTGAGGGCTTACCCGGGGCTCTCAACCATAGGCTGTTAGGCGTGGCGTGAGGTTTTTTAGTCGGTAAGAGTCCGGCATAACATCCTATGAGGATTTTCCCTCACATTCATAGATATTCAATTTGAAGTGCACTTTATGTCCAGTATCTTTAACAGACCAGGGGGTACATAAGTATTTAAAAGTCCTTATAGCCCCACCATTATTATGTACTGGGTCCATGAGTATTTGAAAATCCTGTTGGACCCCTTAGTGGAACTTAGCAGGGGAACCAACAGTCCAAAACCTAATATTCCTTTAGATTTTTAACTAGGCCATGTATAGTTAATCAATTGTTATTTTTTTTGCATAGCATTCAATTTTCTGATATGCGTTAATTAGTAGAGTTTCTTATTATGCAGAAAAATTATACAGATGTGCATTTAAAAATATCCCTATTTAAATTAGGTATTTTTTTTACATATTTTTGATGTAGAATAAGTATAAATGCATCAGATATGTAACTTATTTTTTACTATACACAAAAAATATGAACAAAATGAAATATCCATGACGAGGTAAAATCAACCTTTGATAGATAAAAAGGTATTATGGACTTTAACCCCTGACCTTAAACTAACAAAGGTACTACTGATCTACAGCACCATACCGAAACAAACTGAAATTCTTCACTACGTACAGACGTATTTGAGAAGGCATAGTCAATCCGAAACTAAATTACTATGCACTGAGAATTGACGCCATCTCTCGGATAACATAAAAGAGTAGAAAAAGAAAGGACTAGTTATCTTTTTAACTTTGTAATGTTACTGATCCATACCGAGCGCATGACCTCACCCACACATACGATATTGGTTTTATTCGTCATGTATATCGCCCGGTAGTGTTTCCAACTGGCGTATCAGGAAATTGTGCAATAAGTTTTCTATTAAGCACATTACGTTGTGGCTTCCCACCCGAACAATCCCGGAAATCAGACAGTCTGGTTCTCGAATTGAATGGCATATTTGGCTCCAACCGCATCCATGATACATCACGTAGATTTCTGCGTAAAGTATAATTCAGTTCATGGACTTTTTTTATTTACATTATTTTGCGTTTATACCAGATTCAGTTGATTGTTTGTTTGTATAATGATAACGTATACAGTTCTGGATTCTTTTTGATAACATCTCATGCATGTGTTACTAAATTATCTTTACTTGGATCTCTGCCAATATACGAGACTAGTTAAAATATCATTCTAAAATAGTACGGATAAATAAAGTTTTCTAAAACAGTTATAATTACTTTTGACTGAAAACACAGCTTATACTAACAAGTTTACACGCAACAAAACAGAAAAAAATCGTCAGAACAAAAGATGTGTTGAAAAGTTGAAATCATTTGAGTGGCAATTTGTGACAAAAAACCAAGGCTTATTTTAGTTTAAGGTTTTTTATTAAGTAAGTATGTAATTACACTGGTAACAAATTAATTACCTAGGTACTTGTACTGTCGTTAACAAAGGTTTATTGCTAGACTAAACCCAAGTAAATATTTCGATTCATAGCAAACGGCTGTAGGTAGTCTACGGCTAACAATTAAAAATAAATAAAATACTTAGATAAATAAAAACTTTATGTCTAATTAATTATGTACCCATACATAAACAGTATCTATCTACAAATGAGTATATACAGAGATAGATATAGGTTTATTACTAGACTAAAACCAAACATATATTTCGATCGTCCCGGGACCAAAGACTTCTATTTAAACTGAGGTTGACGCGCCGTACTCTAACAAACGAGATTTCAAAAGCAATCCTCAAAAACACACAATAATAAGACTACACTCACTTATAAATATTTTTTACGTAATTGTCACCACGCACAATAGCAATATACGAATAGAAAAAGAGTAAAAGAGAAGGCGTATGGACTCCGATTGCAAGTCGAGCACCTACTTTCGAAGTTTTGACTCACAACAGTGCGAGCAACGCTGCTAATTAGCTCAGTTTATAGGTTTCAAAAATCGGTGCGTAGGGCATGTCTAATTGTCTACCTCAGTTTTTGCCCGGGACATCCTTCCGAGGGCTTACCCGGGGCTCCCAACCACAGACTATTGGGCGTTGCGTGAGGTTTTTTTAGTCGGTAAGAGTCCGGCATAACATCCTCTGAGGATTTCCCTCACGTAAAAAAAAAAACATATATTTCGATTTTACGAAAAAAAAAACATATATTTCGATTTTACGAAAAAAAAAACATATATTTCGAAATGGTTTTAGGTAGTCTATGGCTAACAATTAAAAATAAATATACTTAGATAAAAAACTTTATGTCTAATTATGTACCAATACATAAACAGTATCTATCTTTGTACAAACGAGTATATACATAGATAGGTAAGTATTTTTGATTAGTACAACATAAAACAAAATACAGTGGAATATACTTAGTACTTCTTTTAACCATTAGATTGACTGATAAACGTTTGTTTGATCGCTAATTACCAGATGTTTCACTAGATGGTGCTGATTGATTATTGTGACTCACACTATTTATATAACTGAAGCCAAATCTTTACCAATTTTTATAACTAGATACCCCTAGATTTTTAGGGTTCCGTAACCAAATGGCAAAAACGGAACCCTTATAGATTCGTCATGTCTGTCTGTCTGTCTGTCCGTCCGTATGTCACAGGCACTTTTCTCCGAAACTATAAGGCCTATGCTATTTAAACTTGGTTAGTAGATGTATTCTATGAACCGCATTAAGATTTATATATGAAACTTGAAAAAAAAAACAGTAAATTTTGGGGGTCCCCATACTCAGAACTGAAACTCAAAAAATATTTTTTCATCAAACCCATATCTATAGATAGGTATTCAAAAATGCTTTTTAGGTTTCTAACATCATTTTTTTCTAAAGTGAATAGTTTGCGCAAAATTTGCCCCCCCCCCCCCTCTAACTTCTAAACTAAGTGAATGATAAATGTAAAAAAAATTATGATGTATATTGCCATAAAAACTACCAACGCAAATTGTTTTAAACAAGATAGAGTTGGTAGTTTTTAGGGTTCCGTAGCCGAATGGCAAAGAACGGAACCCTTATAGATTCGTCATGTCTGTCTGTCTGTCTGTCCGTCTGTCTGTCCGTCCGTGTGTCACAGCCATTTTTCTCCGTAACTATAAGACCTATGCCATTGAAACTTGGTAAGTAGATGTATTCTGTGAACCGCATTAAGATTATTATATAAAATTAGAAAAAAAGCAGTAAATTTTGGGGGTCCCCATACTCAGAACTGAAACTGAAATTTTTTTTTTCCTTCAAACCCATACGTGTGGGGTATTTATAGATAGGTCTTCAAAAATGCTATTGAGGTTTCTAACATCATTTTTTTCTAAACTGAATAGTTTGCGTAAGAGACACTTCCAAAGTGGAAAAATGTGTGTCCCCCCCCCCCTCTAACTTCTAAACTAAGAGAATGATAAATCTAAAAAAATTATATAATGTACATTGCCATAAAAACTACCAACGAAAATTGGTTTGAACGAGATCGAGTTGGTAGTTTTTTCTTAATACGTCATAAACCGCAATTTTCGCCTTTAAAAATCACTACCACTGCGAACGTGTTAAAAGATCAATCAAAGTTACAACGAACTACAAAAACTTTTAAAATATGTTACTTGCTGCTAAGGAACCCTTCATGGGCGAGTCCAGCTCGCACTTGGCCGGTTTTTTTTAATACATCATGAACCGCAATTTTCAGTTAAAAAACTCACAACCACTGCGAACGTGTTAAAACTTCAATCAAAGTTACAACGAACTTTAAGAACTTTTATATTATGTTACTTGCTGCTACGGAACCCTTCATGGGCGAGTCCAACTCGCACTTGGCCGGTTTTTTTACCTTTACACTGAGCAATATTGAAGGTTGATATGTCTAGCAGATTTTACAAGTAGGTATTTCTATACCCACTACAATGAGCTGCGTTTTTTGCTCTTTTATCCTCAGCTCTTGCCGCTCGTAAGATAAAAACGGTAGTGGCTGAGGATATGTACTTCATATTTAGAAACATTTACGGATTAGCATACCCAGTATTGCGGTGAGGCCCTACCGAGATTTTCGATGCTCAAGCTAACCTTACCTGTAACCTAATTAGTGTGAAGAGATAGAAAGGTGGAAAAAAATACTTTACCAATCCGTTTGGATAGTGCAGTACAGTAGAACCAACTATAATCTCAAAATCCCAAAGAACTATTTTTAAAATTTAGCTAATTTAAGCTTATGCTTTGAGAGTCTAGACAACGGATAAACATACTTTTATTTTAATACTAGCAGTTGCCCGAGACGCGTGAAAATTATGTTATAATGACAATTTGATTGTTCTCTGCTTAGCCCCTAGGATATGTAGCGTGATAATACATAGCCTATTTGAAGACCCTACTCCTAGTTAATATTTGTGCAAAATTTAAATAATATCTATTGAGTACTTATCGAGATCCTTCCGGACAAAGCAAAGCAAACAGACAAACAGACAAAAAATTTTCTCACTATATTTTCGGCTTCGGTATCTTATGTTGAACACCCAGCGAGTATTTATTTTTAAATATTTCCAATGTACAGTTTTGACTTTTCTATCATTTTATTTTACCTATGTTTAGAAAACACCCAAACTCCAAAGTAAACATTGGCGGATCACAGAAATATTTGTTTTTGGGATGAAAGTCATGTAACTAAAAGCGATGAATTTAAATGAAGTGTGGTGGAGCACCATAGGAAGGCGAAAGAAACGATGAATAGAGTTTGTTAAGAATGATATGAATTTGAAAGAAGCGAATGATCGAAAATAATAGGGAAGATTGTAATACACTAGCGGCTGTCACGCTGTTTCACCCGCGTACCTCCCGTTCCCGTTGGAATATGTTCACCAGGGATAGTGTAGCTTCTCAACAGTGAAAGAATGTTTCAAATCGCTTCAATAGTTTCGGAGCCTATTCCATGCAAACAAACAATCAAATCTTTCCTCTATATTAAGCATAGATATAAAAATGTGACGTAAATTAGGACTGGGGCAAGAAAATGATCATGATGAGAAATAATTGTTTCGACCCATGAATCAAATCTAACACTGTGCTTCAATCAATGCAGGTAAAAGTAATGGTTAAAATCTGTAGATAATTATTAAAATAAATTAGGTGGAACTGATTTCCACCTTTTCATAATATATTTTCTGCAAATTTAACAGAAATGGAACAAAATTGTGAGTGCATTTAATTATGAGTACTTAAAGAGAAAAAAGTCTTATTCTTTAAATTTTCAAGAAAAAAGTATATTCTTAAAACTAAAAAAAAATGTACCAAGTAATAATAAAATAAGCAGAAATAAAAATAACAACCGCAACACGGAGACAAAAAATGTTAACATTGAGTCACGCACGTATTTGCATCCAACCATTGACTTATAATATTAGTTCAATGCATCCGACATATTTTTAGGTTCGTGCTGCGTGCAACATAATAAAATTTAACAAAAATGTGCAAGTATTTGATTATATTCACACCTATTGCTAACACTACACTTTATATTTATCTAAACTTAAAGGATGAATTGAACCACGAACCATGAATTGTGTCAATACATTTGGTAGTGTGTGTCGTAATCGTAAGTACCCAATTCGAACCCCTTTGAATCGTCGCAGACAGACGTCGCTAATCTTAGACGGGACAAAAAACGCAGTCGGGTTGTGGCCCTTCTTTCACGGTGCCTCGTTGAACCGAGTACGAATAGTTCGTCGGATAAGGTGTTTCGTTTCCGAACAGCGTCACACTACACAGCTAGTATGCACGACTACTTTACTGCTGCAGTTCACCGCGTGCCGTCACTCGCGGCGCCTGTGTCGCTACTCCGTATATACGTAACCAAAAACTTGCTTCTACGCAAGTTTAAAGATATATAAGTGCATAAACGCAATCTGATATCCCGTGTATTTTCGGATAGTGCATATTTGAGCCGTGTAACGGAACGTTTGCGTGCAACATTGTCACGCAAATGCTGGTTTTGGACATTTGTGGGAGGCAAAATAAACATAACAATCCGGTAAGTTTATTTTAATGTTGGATATTGTCCCAATGTTTACTTTTTAAGTTTCATTTCTGGAGATAGTAAGGTCCTAGTAATACAGTTATTACTGAACAATGTTTTAGTTTAATTTAAACCAAAAAAATAAAGGTACATCATAAAATTTATTATAACTCTTAACAATAATCTAAACATTCTCATGCAATCTTCATTACTGTCAATGTCAGTAGTATATAATATAATTTATTATTATCTACCACAAAAAATATGGCTATAATTCTAACTTCAGAAAATTATTTAAGATCTCCTTCGTAACATTGAAAACACTCATGAGAAAAAAAAGAACAAACACAAATACTTGAGTAACAGCTTAGTTCACACATAAACGAAGAAGGGGTAGGCAGGTTTGTATTGTGTTTCTAATAATATAATGGTCAAGGTTATAATGATGTAGGAGAGAAATAGATCGTAGGCGTTAGTTAGATGTTTGTCTTCCTGGAGATGTTAGTGAAAATGACAATATTTATTAGTACTGTCATTATTTTTGACATAAAGGCAATCAAAAGACTGCCATTGCTAAAGATGAGGAATAGATGAGAATAATGTTATAGCTTCTGCATCGCATATATTTTCTTTTATCGTACAATGCTATTCGTTTTCTTTTTGGGTAGGATGAGTTAACATATAAAGACACTTGCAGAATTTCAATCTAATATGAAATAGGACGAAGACCTTTTTTTTATATGTTATTTTGGCCTGTTATTTAGAAGTCAAATGTGAGATATTTGTCTGCTTCTATCCTGCTTTTACTACTACTTTTAATTAGACTATTAGACCTTCCTGGTATCTGATCTCATTAAGTGAAATCTCTCATCAATGTCAAATCAAAGGCTGTTAATGGTGTAATTGATGTCTCAGCCTACCCTTTCTGTACTGCTTATGATTAGTTTGCGGTGATGATAAACAGATAAAACATTACTGCTCATCGTTTCGTTTGTTTTCATTTCGACACATGTAGTCGGTTTGACGGCACAATACAATAATCTTCATTAATGTACCTACATAATAAACATGAATACCTTTAATTTATCCAAACAAAAGCGTAATCAAGTGTGGACGCGGTCTCTTTCAGAAAACATTATCAAATTAAGAACGTGATAATAACGTGTTTATAAAATTGTAATCTATAGCTGCTAATATTATAATGAGGTTACGTTTGTGGTAGTCTTTGGATCTAATGAACCGATTTTCAAAATTATTTCACCAGTAGAAAGCTACGTTATTGTGGAGTGTCATAGGTTATAAATCATCACGCTACAATGAATAGAAGCTGAGCGGCAATGAAAAATGTAACACAAACGAAGTTCTGAGGTTCAGCTAGTGTAATAATAATATCAATACTGTGTGTGTTTGTATGGGTGACTGTAGCGTCAAATTTTAAAAAAATACTCCATATGGGTATGGGCTCCAGAGACGGCCAATGTGACTTGACAAGTCTGCGAAAATGTGAATGATAGCAGCTTTAAGTGTGCAAAATTACTTTATTATGTACACTCGCACAACAGACGACAATTTGGGGTAAAAAGTTGATCTAATGTCACGTCATTGCTTATAGTTTTCAAGGGTTTAGGCGTACAATGTCAGAAACGCAAAATGACAGATTAGCGAATTGACATAAACGCAAAATGACAGATTAGCGAATTGACAGAAACGCAAAATGCCAGGTGTCGCAAAATGACAGATTCGCAAAATGACAGATTCGCTTAGTGACAGATTCGCTGAATGACAGATTTGCAAAATGACAGATTCGTAAAATGACAGATTCGCAGAATGACAGATAAATCTCGAATAAAAAAACATCGAGTTACATTAATCAAATTCTTTATTTTTTAGTATAAATCAACATAAATTTCAAATCTCTTCCAGCAGATACACGGAAAGATAAAAGCTTGGAACGAAATATATGGTTAATATAAAAGAGTCAAAGGGAACAAGATATATAAAGACCATTTTGATAAATAAATAAAATTAAAGAATTTGGATTATTATGTAATGTTGTGTGTCTCGTCCAATGATATTATAATATAAAAAGAGGCAAATATGTTATTAGAGCGCGCCTGGTGAAGACGCGAAAACGTCCCAATTGGGACGTATCGTATTTATTACAGACTAGCGGACGTCACGCGGTTTCACCCGCATAGTTCCCGTTCCCGTGGGAATACGGGAACAAAATATAACCTATGTTCACCGCAAAGAGTGTAGCTTCCCAACAGTGAAAGAATTTTTCAAATCAGTCCAGTAGTTCCGGAGCCTATTCGTTACAAACAAACAAACAAAAAAACAAATCTTTCCTCTTTATAATATTAGTATAGATGTCTTGCAAACGGCAAGTTGTCATGTGTGTAAGCACACAATAAAATTGCAACAAAAATGCCATTGTGTTTTTAAAAAGTGTTCAAATTACGACACTAAAATTAATAAAACATAATTTAAAAACTATTGTGCACTTTATAGGTATGTATAGACTGCTGGATCAGATTTGCGGAGTCATTTACTAAACGTAACATATTTTCAATTTTGTATTTAATATCATTGGTCTCATCCTTATTTTTACTATTATTATATCTCTTTCATAGCCATACTGTAGCCAAGTATTCCACCTAGATCCATTGACACCATGTCTGTGCTAATATTGACATAAAATTTGTCTCTTAAATATCTTTCATTTCGTGTTTCTCGTAATACTTTAATCGCTCCATGGTCTACCTAATGGGATACACGCACGCTATTGCCAATTATAATTAAGTATTTTAAGTAATGATCACAAGTAACCCCTGATAAAAATCTGGCCATGTCACCCTGGTGACTACTTACCTACTAATGAAAGAGCTGTTGCCCTCTATATCTAGCTAAGTTCAGTCTGTGACCACTTCCCGTATCATTTGGGGACCTATTAGGTATGGTACCTACCTCTTTATGCGATATTATTTTTATTTTAATCTTACTTACTTTCATAGTATGAATGGAGTCATTCCAATTTGACATTCCAACAATGATACTAATGTGCTAATTTTTTTCTCTTATTAAATAGATATTCTATTTTGGCTAAATTATATACGATATAAATTATATACGTACTGTTAAAGTTAAAGCAAGATAGAAATAACATTATTTATGACGGTAGCCTGCCAGGCACTAAAAAGTCAAAGTCACCCTAAAATTTCATTTTCGGGTGTCTTTGAATTAGCGCCTAGAGCTTACTTTTTTTAATATACACAAAAGATGTTAAAAGAAACCGAAGGGATATGTTTGGTTTAAATGATTATGATTATTGACACAATGTGTCATGTTGCACATGCTATTAAGTGGCCACCCACCCTTTAGTTGAACGTAGGTACAACATACGTGCTTAACTTATCTAATCGTTTACTCATTAGCAGGTGCAACTTTATATGTGCATAACAGAAATGCGGGGAAAAAAGGATAGCTACAGTTGTAAGAAAACGCAATAAAGCGTAAATACATTACAATCTCTATACTTGACCTTTCGAACATGTAGCGTGCTTAAAAAACCAAGGTAATACTATCATAATTCATAATTGACACCACTTTACTCAGATACCTACAATGTATCCTTTTAGTATGTATATTTTAAGAACTTAAACAGTCAAAAGTTTCGGCTAAGTCGACCGTAATGTTTCAAATTCCTGTCTACGACACTTTCTAGGTCATCGGTCCATCTACCAGGATTGCAATAAAATTTCTGTGAGACTGCAGTTGAAACTCTTTGCACATCTTGGCTTGCGTACATAGTGATAATACTAATAAAATAGCAATAATCTCTTTTTTTTAAACACTTAATGTCAGCAACGCAGTAGACTGAAGAAGCGCTCCAAATACCATATCTACCGATTAGTACGATTGAGTAATAACTAACTATATCGTCTGTCTATGCTATGCAATTTTACCGCAACCGACATTAAATGAAAGGTAGCTCGCGATACGTAATTCAATAGTTGTTTAGTAAACTTTCTGTCTGTGAACTTCCTACCCAACCGATCTAATAAGTACCCCTACTCTTGCTGTAATAATATGTATTCCAAATCTGTTGAGTTTTTCATCTGGTCAATATCGGTGACCGTCGTGTGTATTATAGTGTAGTAAATCACAGATATTGTGTAGCAGCCTTTAGTGACATCACGGGTCCAAAATCACAGTTATTGGCACAAAAATCATCTGTGATATTGGCGTCGTCCTTTAAGAGTCCATATGACGCCAAATAGACTATTACTTTGATCTCAGGACTCGTGAGATCTGCTGAATTAAAATTTGAACACAAACAACTTCCAGTTCATGAACTAAAAACGCTCTAGGCTCGAAACACGATTACTGATAAAATCCTCGATAGATTTTTGTGTAGAAAGTACCTCGTTTTCGTGAAATTTTAAGATAGATCTCGTATTTTATAAGTTGTTTTTATATTATAAAATATTTATAAGAAAGACAATAGTAAAATCTTCATTTGCACTAGAGCATTTTTTTATATTGGTTATAGTATTTTTATAATTAATTTATTTCGTTAAAAGCGCACAAAAACCGATCGCATCTCTCTCTTTCTTGCACTTCTTAAAATGTATATCTTCTTATAACAATTTGGCGTCTGGTAGGCTCTTAAGCGCCAGCCCTGTCACTTTTGCTTCTGTCTGTCAATTTTTATGTACCATTCCAATAAAAAAATTATAACCTTGAAAGCAAGCCTGTCGAACTGGTACGCAAAATTCAAAAATATCGAAGTGAATTTTGCAGAGAATGATCGTACTTTGGAGCATATTCCTTTTCGGAAGCTCTGGAGTTCTCTTTCCGAGGGTTTATCCGGGACTCCTGGCCATAGGTAGAACGGGCATTTTGTGGTTTTAGTTGGCAGGAGACCGGGATAGCACCCATGAGGATTTCCACACGCAAAAAAAAAACACATAAAAGATTATCTTGTTGATATCTAGGTCATCGTACTCGAGTGCAATGATCGTCAACACGCGTTATGAGGTTACGCGTCAGCAATTTCGAAGTCTTACCAAATGCTAAGGCAGCAGAATGCGATCCCCGTCCCCTTTACAGTACTGCACCTGATACATCGGCTGCTTCAGCAATACTATCCGAGTCATTGACCTCACACCATTATCTCTTTGCAGCTTCAGTCAACCCATAAAGACAGTTTTCCCAACTTGCCCTGAAAGCTGACACAGGTGTCATGATGGTGGTTTTGTGTGAAAAAAAAAGAACGAAAGACTTTCTGTTCCAGATCCCGAAATCTATAAGAAGGCATACTTAACTGCAAATCTGTATGCGCCTAGGCTGTGACCTAGGTATATAACATAAAATAAACAAATAAAAAATACCATTATACAAAGAATGTAAATATCTTTGAACATAGTATGTATATGCCACCTATAGGTAAAATATAATCTTAATCGTATTGTACAGAAAAATAACACGGATTACCATTTAAATTGCTAGCATTTTATCAGTTGAATAACAGACATGATATTTACACCTACTTTAACAACATAAATTACCTAAATGTACAAGCATACACTATGGCATATTGTGTAATTTGTTTCTGACATTTTGCTTTTATTTTGCAAATTTTTTGTATTGGTATCTAACGAGGTTTTTTTTACAACGTACGGTATGATTAACCCTCGCATACTCCCGTTCATTTTATACACATATTGGTTAGTTCGCTAAGGGTATTATGCCCTTGAATATCGCAGTATTCCCTGATGTATATGTAGGTAGGTTGGTGCGTCACGGTTGAATCACGCCCCTCTGTCGCTAGTCTAAATCAATAGACCGATACATAGGAGCTACAATGGCCCGATCCGTATTATGAAAGGTTTCCATGATATAGTATTGAACCTGGTGATTGAAGTTCTTAAAAAAATAAAGAACCTGGTTTGAAAATGTATTAGTTTTAACCAAAAAATAATAAAAGATTTTTTTAATATCAAATAACCTAACCAACTACTAGTGTTCCGAATGCCACGGGATATCGGTAAGTGCTGTCAAAAATATATAATTTGGGACCCAACAAAGATGGAATATCGCAAATCGAATCTATTTGAAATACCATATAATCACGCCTTTATCCTCGAAGGCAGAGGCATAGTATACGCCCACATTTCCCATTATAGTTTTATGTCCCACGTAATACGTGGTGAGCCTATTGCCGTGTTGAAATATACAGGCGCAGGTTGTGACTACCCACAGATGATTTTTTTTTTACTGACAACAGAGTTTCATTTCGAGTTTCCTTCTCTCAATCTCACCTCACGCGATGGATCGTTTTGCAAAAGTGTTTTCGAAGTCGTACCTCACGAGTCACGACACCCTTAGGGTGAATTTTGGTGGCGACATTTTGTACTCTTTCCGGCACCACACAGTCCTCGAGTCAAAATACCACTTCTAATTAAAGTCGGTCCACTACAATAGTATTTAAAAGTCAAAACTCAATAAGGATGAACATGGTTGGTTTTTGTATTGCCACGTAACTCATATGCGAACCCATCAGGCTTAAGAATAACAATTCGCAATTATTACCTATGTGTACGCTGCATTCTTACTTGAGCGGCTTGGACAAAAACCTAAGTCTATTCATAAACTCATCCAAGTGACACGGCCAAGTAAACTGGAACTTTTTAAACTGACGTTGTTCCGTTTAGAGTGCTCATGTTTGAAAGGATTTGTAATTGGTTTAGAGGGTCTTGTTATGTTGGCGGAGGTACAGTCGCATTCACCCTTGTCTTTTGTTAATGCTACACAACATCAGCTTTGTAAATTTATAACTGATACTTTATGGAACACAACAATTTCTTAGTGAAGTTTAAATAATAAAAAACTTAGTACTCTAAAGAAATACTAATAACATTCTGGTTCTTCAAAGAAGTTTTATTGCCAGTGTCATAAATATAATTTGACATTATTATTATACTGTCTGACTTATCAAAAATGTCAATGATGAGTTGATTATTTGAAGTCACTATACAAATTATGAATGACAAAAGACTACATTTTTTGCGTAATGAGGAGCCATTAGTATTCAGTGCTAAGCCAATGTTTACTTGTGAGGATTCTGAAAATTACAGTAATTAACTTAACATACAATACACGATACAGTTATGAATATTATTGCATACAAACTTGTATCTACTTAATTTTTAAACAAATTGTAATATTATATAATAAACACGATGAAATATGATAATAAAGAAGTATAATAATTATTTATGGTAGAGTAGAGATATTGCAATGATGAATAAATTTCACATAAAAAATATGAAGGAATACAAAATTTGTAGGTAGGTATTATACAGCCAAGTTTCGCAGCAATTATGAAACGCCCCCAACCAAAGCATCTCTTTGCCGTTATGATGACCGGCCGTTATTGACTAATGAGAGTGGTGCGTATCATCAATAATTTATCTGTGATGATGCAGTCGATTTAAAATTAAATTTTAACACTGTTTCCAGACTTAACACCCGCCATTAATATCTAGATAAAGATTGATCGGTTAAAAGTTTATGTAGTAGAATGAATAAAAATTTTGCTCAGTCTTATAGTAGTTCGATAATTTGCACAATCTTTCAGTGATAAAATGAACTCATTCTGTATTCTCACTATATTCCAAGAATTTTTCTATTGTTTCTAGTGAACGATATTGATAAGAATAATAGTTTTATTTTAGAGTTGGCAGAAAGGACCATGGGCAAAAATGTATGAAGCCTGGGCTTACCCACCAACAGAGATGAGATCACTTTGAATATACTTGTAAAGCACTAAATATGAAGATTTAAACTCATTTTTGCGAATAATCCATGGGGATATTTTGCTATAAACATTTTTCTCCGACCATAAATAAACTAAAAAGTAGTGTTGTTATGGCATTGTAGGTTTTGTTGATTGACATCTTTAACAAGTTTTAATTCCAGGTTTAATGTATACATAAAAAATAAAACAGCTAACAGTTAAAATCATTTTTATTAACATTTCAATCAATATCAATAATAATATCGTCTAAATGTCCTGCCGGTGGATTAAATTGTATGTGCCTGCCTAACCCTAGATACCATATTATTGAAATGGTATGAGCACAACTTCCTACTGTGCGTCTACCTGTTAGCTCGGTCATAGACGTTTCGTTTGCGACCCCTGAGATCGCCCGCCGTGTCCAGGGATGGCGCGTGGTGGAGGAGGAGGAGACGTCGTCAGATCACCGATATATTCGGTTCGACGTCTCCCCTCCACCTAACCTGCGGCCAGCAATCGCGAATCCCCCGAAACCGCGTTGGGCACTCCATCGCCTTGATCGGGAGACTCTCCTGGAGGCGGCCATCGTGCAGTCCTGGATTCCGACAGCGGACAGGCCTGCCGATGTTGATACCGAGGTGTAGTGGTTCGGGAGAGCCATGTCGCACATCTGCGATGCGGCGATGCCCAGGGCTGGGCCCAGACCGGCGAGGAAGCAGGTGTACTGGTGAACGCCGGAAATCGCGCAGTTGTTCGTGGATTGCGTTACCGCGCGCCGCCGGTACACCAGGTTTCGCCGCCCAGACGATGTGGCAGCCTGAGAGACGGAGCTCTACGACGGGTACAAGGAGGCCAAGAGGGCCCTCCAGACCGCCATCAAGCGGTCCAAAAAATTGGGCCGCGAAGAGCTGATGGAGACTCTGGAGCGGAACCCGTGGGGGCGCCCGTACCTCATGCTAAGAGGCATGGTATATAGTTACAATAAGTTTTATGACTCTAATAATTAGCTTTTTACACAAAACCTATTTAGGTGCATATCTTTGTTCTGCAATGGAATTGAAGGTGGTGCTGGTAGTAACAATTTTAGTACAAACCAAAACCTTTAAAACGGCATATGATATAACTCTGTTGGACACCGAGCCCAATTTGTCTCATGGTCCTTTGTAGGAAATATAGGGTAACAGAGCGAGCTCCACCTTTTTACGTGTATACAAAACAAACACTTTATTACTAATTAACTAGAGTGTTTCAGTTAAACGTAGCTGTTAAAGTAGGAGTGGTAGATGCGTCAACGGTAAGTGGAGCCGGATTGTACGTAGCTCTCAAGTTCCTGACTATATCAACATCGCGTGACGGTACACTATGCTCCATATCTTCTTTATTAATGACTTTGGCCACTTTTATACCGCACGAACTAGCTATTAGTTGAATACCGAATAGATAGTTGTAGTCACTTTTAATATTGTTTCGTCGATTATCGGCTTATTTTATTGTCGCTTTCATTTTCTTTTCTTAATCAAATATCATAATATGTGCTATATTTATATTGATATCAATATATTATGTATAAAAAATATTTTGTCAACGCTCGAAAGCCAGAGCCAGCCAGGGTCTGTTGGGAATTCTGGAGATATCCTTCCAAGGGCGTACCCGATGTTTCCTACCATTAGGCAGGTAGGTGCCTAACGGTAGGGAATACGTGTGATTTCATGTAGGATTTTCCTCACTTTAAAACTCTTGAAAACTCTTTCTGTAGAAACTACAGTCACAGCACATGTGATCTTAGAACATTTAATATGAGCATTCAATTGAGCAGGTTGACAGCGAGGCAGCGTCAAATCTCTAAGATTCAATGCCTTTCTGCAAATTTTACGGAAGAGTGCACAGTTTATGCAGAAGAGTTGGACAGCGGATTATGGGCTTTCAGACAAGAGCTTCGAATGCAAGTATGACTAAAACTCAAAGGCTTCTATATAAACAGAGGTTCTCAGGCTTCTATATAAACAGACTTCTATATTATAAACAGAGGTTCCTCTGTTTATATAGAAGTCTTTGCTAAAACTCTCTTTACGTAATTTCACTTTGCTCAGAGTTCCCACTTGTGGTCCACTGTGGAATATTGAACATTTTCATTTGATTTGGTACCGTCCCGTTTTATTCACTGACATGACAAGCAATGTCTGTATTGAAGGTACTTTCATCAAAACAAGGAACCTTATTAGGAGCTATTCTATTAATCAATTAATTGTGCAGTACCCTGGTAATATATTTAGTTATGTCTGGCTCGGCATGACTACTTGATTGAAATAATTTACATTAAATAGATGAAAGGCCAAGAGTCCTAGACAGTTAGGTACGGTACGGTTGCCAAAAGAACGGGACGTGACCTACCTGTATCTAATTCGTTGTCAATAAATAATACGCCAATGTGAATGTAAACATTCTAAAAAAGTATGCTACTCGTATTTTGTGGAAATGAAAGCTATTTAAATCGTAGCACTGAATTAACTTATTCATTATTGAACCGCCTTATGGAATTCGCCTCCTTAGACCGTTTATTAGATCGAAACAAAATTAGTTCTTGAAGCTTAAAAGACCTGTGGCAGGAATGTATAATAAACGTGGGTCTAGAACATTCAGTTCCGATTTACATGCAACAAATTGAAAAGCTCATTCGCACTGATTTTTCAAAGACAGAAATGTGGTTTTGCGATTTAGTTCTCTTTTTTCCTGGGAACGTTTTAATTTGTTATGTTGGATCTACCGCATGTATTAGATGGTTTACGTTTCCTTATAATATCCGATCGTAAACTTAAAGATTTATTAATTACTTGGAGTGCTTGAGAGTGTGCGAATACTGCATACCATCAGTTTTATGGCCGACTTGGAATTTTATTTACAACGTCTTAGGCGAACCTTTTGTTATACAAATGTATTGTAACAATACAGTTTGATAGATTCTGATTAACATTGAACGAGCGAACATTGCACTCTGTGTGCCTGGGAACTGTATACTTAAACGAATTTGTGAAAAACAAGTCCTATTTGTAAGGAACGTTTTGGCGATTTTAGTTCTTTACATAATGTCTACATATTAAATTCTTCGTTAATATTAAGTTTGTCATTTTTGACAAGATAAGGCTAAATATCCTCCCAAAATTATTCATGAGACGCTTGACTGTTTGTCGTTGCAAACAACTGAAACCGCGACATCCAGCAGGAGATTGTGACAGGCTAATTTGATTGATTGGTCCATTTTACAAGCTTCCATTTTGTTTCATTTCTCCCTTGTTTGTCTTCTTCAATGTTAAATTTGACGCACTTCTCTGTTTCAGATGTGAAAAAATGTTAGCATTATAAAACTTGGCGGTTGTAAAAAACAATACAGTACTTATACATACATAGCAAGGTTCTAACGTTATAGTACGTCAGCGAACGAAGTTCGTTGCCAAGCTGGCATTGCAAAAGCTCTTAAATAAGTTATGGCTAATTCTTGACTTCGTCCAGTGCCGGTGGAGTTAAATGCAGGGGTGGTGAACTCGAGGTACTAAACAAAACATTACACATTTGATGACAACTACTCATTTCAATACCGCTATTGTATATTAAAGTGAATTGCCTTTGAGGTTACTACTTGTTGTAGTGTCTCTTAAATAACAAAATAACCATTTACTTTGCGTTTTGTGGTTGTTTAATGTTTAACTAGGAAATTGTTTTGAAAGTGCAGTTTAAGAATATGTATTGCTCAGGGCATACCCGTGGGCTTTTCATGTCATCTTTTTTTACCTTTGTACTTATGTGCAATACCAATAAGAATTATGTCTTCTTAAGGACAGTAGACAAACTTTTAGTGAAACTGCTGATTCGGGCCACTTTATCGAATATGAACAATATTTAGTATTCTGGCACCCGGGTCTGAAGAGCTCGTGGCCCCGCGGACTCTAGAGTTCTGTAAACGATCACTTAGGTAAGCAACATTTATTATGGCCGGTCATGGATGGGCGACCACCAATGCGACAATGGCAGTCGTTAAGCGAAGATGAAGGCTTTTATGGGGGGCTTGACAGTCACAACCTGCGCCTGTCCATATCAACAAGGCAACGGCTCTCCACTTATTGCGTGGGACAAACTTGAAATGTGGGCATATAATATGCCTCTGCCTACCTCTTCTGGGATAAAAGGCGTGAGACTATATGTATGGCACCCAGATGGCGTTATTTATAAAAGATTAACTATAGTACAATCCTGCCCGATCTGGCAATAATGTAAACATGTCATGTTTTGACAATCGTTGTCTAAGACAGATGAGTAGAAAAACATAGTATAACAAATCATTGAATTTTTTATTATCCTGAGTAGGTATTTTAAATGAAAATAAACTGTCATAAAGAAGTTATTTGGTGTCGAAATGTTTGTAAGAACACTGTATGACTCCTGTAAGAATACTGTATGACTCCTGGATACTAGAATATAGTCAGGGAAATATTCAATTGCAACTAACTATGGATATATAGGATCAAACGTGATTGTTTACATTTTTTTGCAAAGCTATTGAAATACAGTATATCAATTTACTCTTTGAATACAATTAAGATATTAATTAATACACACTATTTGAATTAATCATACTATGCTACCACACTTCACACAGTACACTCGTTGGGGATGAGGAACATTTCAAAAAAGAAAAACATTAGAACTGTATTAAGGAGCGGCAATTTGATAATAATTATCTACCAAAAATAGCTTACCTTTGTACAACAGACTGTGAAGTCGTGTTGTATTCTGAACAGAACCACTCAAAAATATTTTCTCGGAAGTCTTATACCTTATACTAGCGCATGCGTTTTGCTTCTCATTCAACCCTGAGTTATTCAATTGGAGCGTGAAAAGGTAGATTTATACAATGGGATGACCTGAGGACTACTATAAATTTACACTTCCATTCCTACTATGAAAATGACCCTCATGACTGGAACTGGCTTTGGCTTTTAAGCAGAGGGGGTCATGTTGACTAGCAAACTATGAAGAGGTAAGCCACTATAGTCTATTATTGACCTTAAGACTAATAAAAACAATCAAGAATAATACTTCGATGACGATAATCAATTACATAACCATATAACACCAGAGACGTTGTGGGAATGCCAAGAACTCGACATCTGCTTCAGTGTTTAGACACTTTACGAGTTCAAACTAACATATTAATCATTGTCTAGACACTCTTAGACTTAACTGAACAACCTAAATAAGAAGCCAAATAATATTTTGGAGTGATTTCTAGGTCGCTTATTAAACAATACGTTGTTCATATTAACTATAGTTATATTTGTATTTCAACAAATTATTTTGGGAAAGATTTCATAAAACATCATGGTTTTTTAGTTTTTAAATATTTTTGGGTTATGTCGAAAAATATGATTTTTCACAAAAATGTTATAAAAAGTCCCTTGGTGCACAATCTCACAGATTTTTAGGCACTTGGATTCTAGTAGTAGTAGTCAGTTAAAACTGGCTAGAGCGGTAAAAATACCCAAACCTGTTGTTCACCCCACTAGTTTACGTTAATAATCTACGTCTTATACATAATAAATATACCTATATTCTTCAATTATAAAATATTCTAGTACTAATCTATTTCATTAAAATTTTATCGTAATCTCTGACATACTCGTAAGTAGGTACTTAGACATATTATACCTATTATCTTTCACAACACAATGAGTAGGTAATGTCAATTTTATTAATTTGATCCTAACTATATAAGTTCTTGTAATCATTGCTGGTGTACAATAAAGTGTATTCTATTCTATTCTATACATATAGGTATTTATTATCCTATTTTTTATCTATAGTGCGTTATAATCTATTATATAAAAATAAGTCGAGTTTTCCTTCCTGACGCTATAACTCCAGAACGCACGAACCGATTTCCACGGTTTTGCATTCGTTGGAAAGGTCTCGGGCTCCGTGAGGTTTATAGCAAAGAAAATTCAGCAAAATTTCACATACAGCGCCATCGCGGGCGAAGCTGCGGGCATCAGCTAGTTTTTTATAGTTGTCCCCACATCCACACTAGAGTCGCTGAGATTCACGTTGCCGCACAATAAATATACCTAACGTAAACTAAACAGAGGAAAGGTTTACAACCCATGTCATGTGCATACTGTGAACCTAGCATTGTTTTGATTTATCTAAACACCTCCGAATGGCCAGTCGATACTGAATTCTGACATACACACATGGCATTTCAATCCACTTCTTATCATTATTTTTTATGCATAAATCGGTATATTTATAGCAGTTAAAACGTTATCAGAGAACGCTTAGAGATTGTATTATTTTAGGACATGCTTACACAACGCCATCTAGCTTATATGACGCCATTATAAGCGTATGCTCTGGTATCTAGACAACTGATGAACATACTTATATGTTGTAAATACATACAATGCTAAATGCGAAACAAACATTTGCGGCACCAACACAAATATTTGTTCCAACCCGGGAACTGAGCACTGAGCACGGAGGTCGCATACGCTTACCACTGCATCACCGAGACTGTTCTATTAACTATAGTGAAATCGCTATCAAAACTGAGCCGAAAACATTAAGCCTGGAACTTGATTTTTTAGGATAAGCCTTATTGACAAACACATGGCACATTTCACATACATAAATACCGGCTTAAACAGATTAAATGGGTGCTGTCGGGTTCCTAGTACGCCCCGGATGACGTTCGAGTTTTGACTGTTCGTCAGAATGTTCATTAAAATCGTCTGGAATTTATCTGAAATTGATTTTCAATTATGGCTGTGGTTTAGTACTTTTGATTAACGTGTTTCGCTACGAGTTTCCATAGCAAGCGTTGCACTTCGTTTCTAGATAATGCGTATGCCTGTTATCATTCGGTTTTCCCAAATCATTTATTCTAGAAGTAGATAAATGTTCTTTGTTTTCGAGATGGCTTAAGGGCCCCACTCACTAACAGTCCGCCTGCAGTCTCTGGTCCTATCGGACGGCCTGCCGTCCTAGACCAATAGCGCCAACACACTAAAGCGATTTTGGCCTGCCGGCAAGACCCTGCTGTCAGTTTTGCGACCACACACTAACAGTCGGGAGTCGGCAGTTTCCCACCGTACGATCGTCCGTCGGCCATGGTCTGATATCGGTTTGAGGGTCCATACACTACATTCAGCAAATGATCACGTTCAACATGTTATTACGTAGATTCGTCGACCTGAAAGTAGGTAGATGAATATTTAATGAATATGAAATAAAAATATGGTACGTATTCACGTATTATACCATATTTTTATTCAAAATTCTTGACAAAACTATTAAAAACTGGATAATAATAATAAATAAATAAGTATATATTTAAATTTTATAATAATTTAAAAGTACGTAGGTACTTTTAATCTGTGTAAATTATAGATAGGTATAAAATATATAGGTTTATAACCTAGATAGAACTACAAAAAGCGTATTTAGCGATTTTCATATAAGAGTAAAACCAAAATTATTCTGAATGTGCTTTTAAAATTTTTTTTTTTTTCACAGTGTCTATTGTTGCCGAAGGTATTGTGGATTGATAATATGCTAACAATTTGTTGTAAGCATCATCCTTCGAGCGTTTATTGTGATAACAATCATCTTTCACCTTCCATAAACATGGGAACCTATTATTTAGCTCAATAAACGTAGATACAAATTGAGGTTTGTTGTCCATTTTGACGGTAAAATTAAACAAGTCGAAAAACTTAAAACTGTCGGCGCAGAACTGACACAAGACGTCGGTCGACAGGCCGCCGGCCGGCTACCTGTAATGTGTGGTCAATCGCGCGCCAGGCTTTAAACTGTCCGGCCGATATCTGTCGGCGCTGAACGGAATCGTCGAGCGGCCACACACTATCAGTTCGTATTAGTCGTCCGTCCAAAATCTTCAACAGAACTGTTAGTGTGTGGGCTATTGCAATTAACTGACCGATTAATATCGTCCGGTAAACTGTTAGTGAGTGGGGCCCTTTAAGTACTTTTATAGTTTTACTAATATTATAAATGACGTTTATCTACTCTGATACTATAATACAAAGATTATAAAATTGAAATCAATACTCTTATGACAAACACTAGCTGAGCCCGCAACTTCGTTTACGTCACATAAGGTGTATGAAAGGAAAGGTACCATAGCATACCATACCAAGGTTTCATAGCATAAAACATACAATGTTGCCTTTTTAGGCCCTCAGAGCTTGAATGTGTACGAGTATGTAGACACTAAGGGCGTGTTCAATAGACACGCGCACGAAGCACCTGTCAGCAAGCGTCTAACACGCTTTGTTTGTTTTTTAAAATATAATTTAAGCCCTATCATCATATACATTGATCTCAAATTGCATTGATGCGCGTAGTTGCCGCGGGGCGGGCGCGTGGCGTGTGCGGATGGACTTTTATTATTGCAATTTGAAATCTATTGATGTAAAAATAGGGCTTAAATTATATTTAAAAAACAAATAAAGCGTGTTAGACGCGTGCTGACAGGTGCTTCGTGCGCGTGTCTATTGAACACGCCCTTAGTGTCTACATACTCGTACACATTCAAGCTCTGAGGGCCTAAAAAGGCAACATTGTATGTTTTATGCTATGAAACGTAAAATTATTGGTATGCCTTGTATGTTTGGTATTTCAAATTATATTAATTGTATGTTTCATATTATGAAACATACAATGTTGCCTTTTTAGGCCCGCTGTACAAACATAACGCGTTTTTAGTGTAGGTGACAGAAACGAATCATTTGTCTGGAGTTTCCACCCTGTTGTGGTAGAACGTAGCGTATCGCTATCTGTGCTATCACATTACTGCCCTACTTAAGCTAAAATAGGGTTAACCCCAACAAGTCGATTTTGAGATGATTCAAAAAACATGGGAATTGATGTCCTTCAAAAACTATGGCAGTTTTTGTAAGATTTCTTGGATATATCTGTAGCTTATATCGAAGGCTTGTAAATGATGTTATTTATATCTAAATTATTGTAATTTTTATTACTATAAAGCTTATTTTTTTCTTTTAGCTAAGCAGCTTAGTGTTAAAGTTGGAGAAGTTACGCTACTAAAACAGAGTTAACCATACCCTAACCTATTTTTAGCGCAGTAAATCTCCGTAATAAATAATGATACATGTATGGTTCTTAGAGGGAAATGTAGAGAATTTTGCGCTGTGTCACTTTGTATTATTAACTCGAAAATGACAAAATGTGGTTTAATCCTTTTTTAATCATTGAATTTTTTATTATCCTGAGTAGGTATTTTAAATGAAAATAAACTGTCATAAAGAAGTTATTTGGTGTCGAAATGTTTGTAAGAACACTGTATGACTCCTGTAAGAATACTGTATGACTCCTGGATACTAGAATATAGTCAGGGAAATATTCAATTGCAACTAACTATGGATATATAGGATCAAACGTGATTGTTTACATTTTTTTGCAAAGCTATTGAAATACAGTATATCAATTTACTCTTTGAATACAATTAAGATATTAATTAATACACACTATTTGAATTAATCATACTATGCTACCACACTTCACACAGTACACTCGTTGGGGATGAGGAACATTTCAAAAAAGAAAAACATTAGAACTGTATTAAGGAGCGGCAATTTGATAATAATTATCTACCAAAAATAGCTTACCTTTGTACAACAGACTGTGAAGTCGTGTTGTATTCTGAACAGAACCACTCAAAAATATTTTCTCAGAAGTCTTATACCTTATACTAGCGCATGCGTTTTGCTTCTCATTCAACCCTGAGTTATTCAATTGGAGCGTGAAAAGGTTGACGTTGGAGATGACTTCAATATCATATTGAAGTCGGCGCCAAGTAAATTCATAGGTTTAGGGAGGTATTATTCATGGCACCAACTACAATATTATATTAAATAAAATCTGATAAATCAAAATACATATTACTTTGTTTGTGCTAAGTAAATTTTATTTTACAGAATTTCTTTGAAGTCGGTTGTATTATTTATTGAAAATTTTTTTATCATTATTTTAAGTGACGGGTGAACCGAAATATATATCTGCCTATCTAGGTGAAAGTTCTCATCAATACGAATTAATCAAGCCTTAACACAAAGTAGCTGCTATAAATCGTTAAGGAACTTCCTCGAATCTCTTTTGGTTCCATCATCAGATCGACCCAGACCTTTATTAATGGTAGTACATTAAAGCACCGAATTAAAAAGTTAGCAAACGCACTAGTTGTCCCTATAATTTTCGGTGGTTGCCCTCGATTTCTCCAGGATCCCATAATCAGATCCTAACCTGGTTAAAATGGGACCACCTCAGAAGTAAACCCAATTCAACAGAAAAAAATTGAAATCCGTCCATAATTGACGGAAATATCGGTGAACATACATGAAACATTGACACCTTTCTTTTATTTTTTAAGTTGGATCTATCAATCTAGGTGTAAAGTTCTCATCAATACAAATCAATCAAGCCCAAACACAAGATAACTGCTGTAAATTGTTTAGGAATGCCCTCGACTGTCTTTCGACTCTATCATCAGATTGACGCCAGACCTTCATTAAAGTGTAGAACATTAAAGCACTTAATTAAAAAGTTAACAAGCGCACTAGTTGTCCCTACAATTTTTGGTGGTTGCCCTCGTTTTCTCCTGGATCTCTTCATCAGATCCTGACCTGGTGAAAATGGGACCACCTCAGAAGTAATCCGCGTTCAACAAAAAAAAAATTGAAATCCGTCTATAATTGACGGAAAAAAATACATACAGACGAATTGAAACCTCCTCCTTTTTTTGAAGTCGGTTAAAAATTACGCAATAGCATGTGTCTACCTTTGGGTTGGTGCACAATATCCATTTTAATGGCTATCAATTTTTTTCTACAATAATGCCACGGCATACCTCTTTCATAAACGAAATTGTTCTCAAAAATAATGCGACGGGAATACACGTGACGAGACGCTACGGGAGTAAACGTAACGCGACGGGAGTAAATGCGACGGGAACAGGTAATACTCTCTCTTATGTGGCGCAAACGAAGTTGCGCGGGTCAGCTAGTAAACCAATAAACCAAATTAATAAAAAAAAAACATATTTAGCCCAGGTACGGCAACGAATTTTTATTATTTTTCTAAAATAACGTAAATAGAAATTGAGTTATAAATTCATTCTTTCGATGCCCGATAAGTGCCATGGTAACCATGATTCAATCTTAATTTTTTTTAAATGATCGCCTTACTTCATTAGTATCTACTGTAAGGTGTCAAAGGCATTGGTAAAAGCTCCTAATCATTTTTCTGTTCTAACTTGTACAATAAATTATACCTACTCAAAAGGATCCATGAACTATATCAACAAATAGCAGCTAAACGTAAAACTTGTAACTTAAAATCGAAATTAACTTATTTATTCTAACACTCAAAATTGTGTGGACAACGGTACCATGAATGTCGGCGGGTAGCATTCCTGTTGGCTGAATACCGCACCGCAGTGCACTAAGCACATGCGTGCGACTGGCGACCCGCCTGTCGGCTCCTTGATTGGCTTTTAGGATCATTACATATTCGACCGAAGATCTGTCGCATACTCGTATTTTTTGTTTTTCTTTAGTAGCGTAACACCAGATTTGAAAAGTACCTTTAAAATTTTAACCTCTACTGGTGCTGCATTATGCGTAGAATCAAAGATAATATAATAGTATTAAATACAGATAGGCAAATCCCTGCCTTCCACAGAGGAAGCTTCACAAGCCCCGCCAGGGCTGTCATTATAGTTGTAAGCTTTTTTGACGGAACGTTTGCTTAGCCTTAGGGCGTGTTCAGACGATACGCGCACGCTAAGCGCTCGCCACGCTCGTCAGCAAGCGTCTAACACGCTTTGTTTGTTTTTTAAAATATAATTTAAGCCCTATCATCATATACATTGATCTCAAATTGCATTGATGCGCGTAGTTGCCGCGGGGCGGGCGCGTGGCGTGTGCGGATGGACTTTTATTATTGCAATTTGAAATCTATTGATGTAAAAATAGGGCTTAAATTATATTTAAAAAACAAATAAAGCGTGTTAGACGCGTGCTGACAGGTGCTTCGTGCGCGTGTCTATTGAACACGCCCTTAGTGTCTACATACTCGTACACATTCAAGCTCTGAGGGCCTAAAAAGGCAACATTGTATGTTTTATGCTATGAAACGTAAAATTATTGGTATGCCTTGTATGTTTGGTATTTCAAATTATATTAATTGTATGTTTCATATTATGAAACATACAATGTTGCCTTTTTAGGCCCGCTGTACAAACATAACGCGTTTTTAGTGTAGGTGACAGAAACGAATCATTTGTCTGGAGTTTCCACCCTGTTGTGGTAGAACGTAGCGTATCGCTATCTGTGCTATCACATTACTGCCCTACTTAAGCTAAAATAGGGTTAACCCCAACAAGTCGATTTTGAGATGATTCAAAAAACATGGGAATTGATGTCCTTCAAAAACTATGGCAGTTTTTGTAAGATTTCTTGGATATATCTGTAGCTTATATCGAAGGCTTGTAAATGATGTTATTTATATCTAAATTATTGTAATTTTTATTACTATAAAGCTTATTTTTTTCTTTTAGCTAAGCAGCTTAGTGTTAAAGTTGGAGAAGTTACGCTACTAAAACAGAGTTAACCATACCCTAACCTATTTTTAGCGCAGTAAATCTCCGTAATAAATAATGATACATGTATGGTTCTTAGAGGGAAATGTAGAGAATTTTGCGCTGTGTCACTTTGTATTATTAACTCGAAAATGACAAAATGTGGTTTAATCCTTTTTTAGCTTAAGTAGGGCAGATTAGTCCGCCGTACAACCCGTTCGCGTTAAGTATCCCGGTCGCCACCCCTATTTCGCCTCTACGCCAGCGGCAAACTTAGCACCAAAAACGGGTAGTAGTTACATTACATAATACATTTTTTTTTCATAAAGTTTTCTAACATGTAGGACCTACAAATACAAAATATGGAAATCGAATTTGCTTTATTGTAGACCAATAAAATTAAGATTCACCTGTTCATGAAATACCTTTTGGAAATAAAAAGGTCCACCATAATGCTAGATGGTAATTTCTTACAGGTAACTTTTATAAATATTTATGAATACTTGGACACAAAAACGTATAACCCAAACTAAGAAGCTTGTGCTATGGGACAAACATGGTATGTTTACGGAATTAACATAAAAAAAAACCTGCATCGAACGAACTAAGCTCAGAAACCGGCTGCACGCGTAATGTGGCGGTTATCTGACAGAAAAGTCGCAATGTGTAACTTTGACGTATTCTCTGTTCAATATGTAACCACCCTACAGATTCACTGATACGGATACCTCCACCGCTCAATAGCGTTAGTTATTTTTAATAAAACTTAGATACTTATAACACAAACGAGTTTCGTTCTGCTACTACTCTACGCATCTATAAATAACGATCTTTAAATAGGTAGATAGGTAATTGCAGGAGCAGCATAAGCTTTGAAATATTGCATCTTGTTATTACTGCTCGTAAACTAGTGGATCTAATACTTGTACATATTCCTACGTTTTATTTTAAACACATAATGGGATCCATCAAAAACTGCATTGGTTATTCAACATATCCATTACATCCACTCGTTATGGTCTGTTCTTTATAAATTTTATAATCAATGTCATAAACAAACCAAGTAACTTAAAAAAGTAATCGAAGAGTTTTAAACGACTCAATTACATATTTTAATAGGTACCTACTGAAGTTGAAATTCGGATAGCACGGAGCTATGACGCATCACAAGGTAGCCACCCTAAATCTATATATCTGGTTCTCAAGTCCCTGATACCAATACTGTCTTCCTCTCTGTCACTCCCCCTGACCACGCTATGGACCCGGCACCGGCGCGGCCGGGTCCATAGTGTGGTCAGGGGCAGTCAATCTGCGAAATGCTAAATAATGTGTTCAGAAAAATCGTCACACGTTTGTACCTCGGTATTTAGGTAAACAGCCTATCACTTGAAGTTCGTTTGATAGTTTCTTAGCGTGCTCAGTCGGATCCGATTTTATAGAGTTGCGTATTTAAATTCTCGGTGAAAATATATTTAGTTTATCTCTTAAGATAGATACAATTGACTGTTTAAATTTTATTTCACGTTGGCCTTTATTACTTGAAACGAGAATCTCATTAACCGACTTCAAAAAAAGGAGGAGGTTCTCAATTCGTCTGTATGTATTTTTTTTTATGTATGTCAAGCGATATTTCCGTCAATTATAGACGGATTTCAAAATTTATTTTTTTGTTGAATAGGGTTTACTTCTGAGGTGGTCCCATTTTCAACAGGTCAGGATCTGATGATGGGATCCAGGAGAAAACGAGGGCAACCACCGAAAATTGTAGGGACAACTAGTGCACTTGTTAACTTTTTAATTAAGTGCTTTAGTGTTCTACACCTTAATGAAGGTCTGGAGTCGACCTGATGATAGAGTCGAAAGACAGTCGAGGGCATTCCTAAACAATTTACAGCAGTTACCTTGTGTTTGGGCTTGATTGATTTGTATTGATGAGAACTTTGCACCTAGATTGATAGATTCGCCTTCAAAAAAAAAAAGGAAGTTCTCAATGTTTTATGTATGTTCACCGATATTTCCGTCAATTATAAACGGATTTAAATTGTTTTCTTTCTTGAATAGGGTTTACTTCTGAGGTGGTCCTATTTTAATCAGATCAGGATCTGATGATGGGATCCAGGAGAAATTGAGGGCAACCACCGAAAATTGTAGGGACAACCAGTGCATTTGTTAACTTTTTAATTCAGTGCTTTAATGTACTACAATTTAATGAATATCTGGAGTCGATCTGATTATGGAACCGAAAGACAGTCGAGGGAAATCCTTAACGATTTACAGTAGCTACCTTGTGTTTGGGCTTGATTGATTTGTATTGATGAAAACTTTTACCTAGATAGATATATTTTTCAGTTCACCCGTCACTTAAAATAATGAAAAAAAATTTGTCAATAAAAAATAAAACCGACTTCCAACAAATCCTGAAAAATAAAATTAACTTAGCACAAAGTAAAATGTATTTTGATTTATCAGATTTTATTCAATATAGTATTGAAGTTGGTGCCATGAATAATACCTACATAAACCTATGGGTTTACTTGGCGCCGACTTCAATATGATATTGAATAAAATCTGATAAATCAAAATACATTTTACTTTGTGCTAAGTAAATTTTATTTTTCAGGATTTGTTGGAAGTCGGTTTTATTTTTTATTGAAAAATTTTTTTTTCTATTACTGGTGCATTCTTGGGTTCAAAATAATATCACAATATGGGTATCATGCAGAGGTTTGTTTATCAAGTCCCGAGAATAACGACACATCAGTCGTAATCGCTTCCAATTCTCAAAATCACCAATATATTAGAAGATCTATTCCAAATGTCAGTCGAAATGGAACTGTGATTGGTAAACCACTACAAACTTGAACTTAAAGTATCACTTTAGCAGTAAAGTTATGGGAATTCCCAGCACTTTTATAAAATGAATAAAAGAATAAGGGTATGATTCATACATAACTTTACAGGTAAGTATTATGTGTGTGCGTCATTGATCTACCCTGTAATTTGAAAATGCACGCAACTTGAAGAAACGGCACTGCCCTGACTTTGAGGAAGGAGTTTACTACACCTAAATGATACATTTAAACATGTTGGGAATTGGACCAATCGTGCCTATTTAGGCAACTACTTTCTTTAAAACTAATATTTTCTTGAAAACTGCTATCCCGAAAAATAACAGGTTTTTTGAGTTACAGTGGCACACGTCAATATGTATCAATAGCGATATTTATTCATTTTCTTATGAACCAAAAACCTTTATTTTACCGATAAAATAGTTCTATTAAGCCAGTTCTATTAAGGTAAACCACGATCGCGGTATGGTTTAATAATAGGGTATATCAAGTCCTTATTTAACGCCTGTGGTTCAATTTTGAAACCGTTTTCACGTATCATTACCCACTTATTTTTCATTTTTGTGACCGGCCGCCCATGTAATTTAAAGTTTCTGCTCAGATGTTAAGTAATATAAAAAATAAAACCATCAATAACCCGTTAGTTAAACTAATTTATTCTCGCCCAAGTGCTGTTATTTGGTTCTGAAATATTACCTCAGGAGCGTGACTTGACAAACAAAATTTTAACACTTTGTTTGGATCGTGGTTCTGTTTGTACGTTTTACCAAAGAAACTTGAAATTGGCACCTTGACCTGAGCACGACGGGCTCTTTTACAATAGAAATTGTTTTAACTACTGCCAAGAGGAAACAAGACCAGGTAAAATGATTCACAATTACCTGATCGATAATCTGTACAACAAAATTGCAGATTGTAATACAATAGGTGGAATTGAATACACAATGACATTCTATATGGCGAGTGGATTTATCTGCAAGGGCATTGCGACCGTTTCTTGAAATCCACTGAGCCTCGTAACTCATTGAATAACAACTTTACTTGTCACGTCGAGAACCTGTTATTATCATAACAGATACGGTCATCGGTTATTATGAAAGTGATCTTGTTTTTAAAACTCATATCAAACGTACGACGATTTGGGTGATGATTGTCATCTCTATTGTCTCCAAATATTATAAGAGATTACCAGTATTTTCTCGTATCAGCATTAAAAATATTTCTATAAATTCTGCTTTAATAACGCAGCGGTATATTACTCGTATCAACCCTTTAACCCGTTCCCGTTTCAACACGAAAACTAATCATTAAAAATGACGATTTATTTATGTTCCCGATTCCACCCGTTTTTTTAATAAAGTACAGTCAAGTCAGTATAGAAACGGGTGGAATCGGGAACATAAATAATCGTCATTTTTATTAATGATAAGTTTTCGGGTTGAAACGGGAACGGGTGGAAACGACACTAACCCATATTATCTTCGTACTGACGAAGATCACAATTTTTTTATAATATTACCAGTGTTATGACAATGAAAGCGCATGTGTGTTCATGTGCAGATGTTTGTTACTCTTTCACGCTCTAACAGCTGAACAGGTCTTAAGAAAATTTGTGTAATGTGATAGGTTATAGCCTGAAATAACACTCAAGCGGGATTGGGTACATAATTTCAAGTTCTAGTCTATAAAACTTTAAATCAAAAATTTTCATACAAACTATATGATTTGTAAATTTTAACCAAATCATAAATTCTAACATGCTCTTCATACACATTACAAATTACAATGTATAAATAAACAAATCGCCTAACTACGTCAAAATAGTAGGAATCATCTATACTTATAATAAATCTGTAGAAGTGAAAATTCTGTACATTCAAAATATCAAAAAATTTAATAGCAGGGGGTGTTACTAGACCGACACCGAATCCAAAAATGTGATTAAAAAATTTTTTGTCTGTCTGTCTGTCTGTCTGTCTGTTTGTTCAGGCATCACGCAAAAACTACCGGTTCGATTACGATGAAACTTGGTATAATTACTCTTTAATAGCCTGGGCACCACACTGGGTACTTTTTATCGCGGAAAAGTGTACAGAATTCAAACCAAACCTAATTTTGCGGTTCGATCCCTAGACCCAAAGTTATTATCAATTATTGCTTAAACGGTTAATGGTACGATGATGAAACTAAGCATGAGCGTTGTTTGTTACAATTTGAAAAAAGTAATTATAACATTTTTGCAAATTCCACCTCCAAAGGTATAAAAAAGGAGGGTAAAGTTTGTATGGGACAACGTGATTCCTTGGTCCGATCTACTTAAAATTTGGCATATAGCATTATTAACATAATTGATGGAAGACGTGTTTCGTATTTTATTGAAATTTATACTATAACGAGCTAAAAAGGGAATGTAAAATATTTGGGGCTGATTTTCTCCGGAGTTGATATCAATACTCCTTAAATAGTCTTATTTTATACTTAAATTACTTTTTATTTTGACACATAATTTGTCAAAACGTTGTCATTTATGTTATATAGTTTTACTTCAGACTTCAAAGTGATGATTTTACTACAAAGCCATAAAGTTAAATAAAAAGCGCTTTTTTGGTATAATATTAACCAAATATGCTATACGGAAGTATTATTGCTAATTTATTCAAATTTTGTGTGACAAAAATACATATTTTGTGAAAAGAACAAGAAAATTCTAAGATGATAGCCAGAAAAAATGAAAGACCACGATTCAGGTAGTATCCACTGGTCAATAAAATAACACCGCACGTTACCATCTACGCTCAATCCTTACGACAATGATTCTCAGCAGACTGATCATGGAAGGCATGAACTTTATTCTACGTATGGTGCTGACTGCATTCTGTCAGGAAACAGATTCAATAAGTCTTTGTAAAATACGGGAATGGCCTCTACGAAGACTAGATTCGACAGGACTGAAAAGAGCCATTACAATGAACATGAACGCTCAACTGATGAAATTTACATTGTTATTACGTTACCAGGTCTTGGTTGGGCCATCTGTATTAGGAGGACAAAGCCTACAGTAGTTCGGTTTGTTTAAACATCGTAGGCTGGGTGGGACTACCTGAAGTAGGAACTAAGTTACGAAGTCAATTGCTTAGAAGAGAAGTTGTGTAAAGTAGTAGTTTAGCCATTAAATTAAGAAATGTATTTAATAAATAAATTTACTAGGCTCATATATTATGCATTATGAATTTGTTAATCAGAAATCTGTCTAACTGGGTATATAAATGAGAGTGTTTGTGAGTGTGGATGTTTGTTACTCTTTTACGCTGTAACGGCTGAACGGATCTGGCTGAAATTAGGTGCCTACAGAGATATGTTATAGTCTAGGAACAAAATTTCACGCAGGCGAAGCTGCGGGCATCAGCTAGTTGTAAATAATTTTGTATTATTATGACATGCAAAGTATGACTTTTGTTACTTTATAGCTGACGAAATTCCGAATTCAATTGTGTATAAGATAGCACTTTTTGCACATAAAGAATGCATGTCATTTGATGCTAAAGACAGCTCGTGTATCTGACCAAATTTTAACAAGTACCTACGTACAAATTCATAATCATTATATTCAGGCCTATCTTACAAGTATGTTAGAATTGTATACACTCGAACATCTGCAATAGGTCAAATTGCTTCTAACAAACAAGCTCTTTCTAAGTGTAGACGTGCAAATGTCAAATTCAACACAGAACAGGTGAGGTAAACCGCTAAAGCTCTTGGAGCTCATCCAAATTTACTGTTTGCAAAATACAAATCTACGGAAGCCTTTAAATGTTTTAGTTGAATACTTTGTGTGCGTACTTGGTAGTGATTAAGATTTATATCCAAAACATTTCAGCAGCGATTGAAATAAGTTTTTTGTTCAAAATTTTTGTAGTGAATTCCTGTTTGTCAGAACGATTTATAAAGTTCTTTCCTTATCGCATTTTTATGTTAGGTTACTAGATATTTACCAGTGGCCTGTAATCTATAGCTTTGAGTAAAAATAGCGTAATATTTATCTATAAGATTTCATCTACGAATGCCTAAAAACCAAATAACTGTATTAGGGGAAAGGTGTACAAGATGATCCCTCGAGGTAAGACGATCCTTTTCGATTGTGACGATACTGTGCATGCCATCTAGTTGTTTTTTCGAGAAAAGCGTAGGTTCCCGCCCCCACCGACTGCAGTCAAACCGCGATGGCTGCGTGAAGGACGATCACTGTGTTTTGTGATTTTTAAAAAATTGTACAGTGTTAATCTAAAGTAAGCCTGAATTTGAAACTCCTTTACTTTTCGTGTAACCGATTTTATGTAATGATTATTATATTAGTAGCTTCTAAATATGTTCATTTGTTATAAAAACGTATTGCGGTGACTGTAGGATACTTATAGGTTAGGTTAGAGAATTTCAAATAAAAAGTAAGCTCTGGGGCAAGATGATTCGTCTGCTTCTGTACAAGATGATCCGTGGATCATCTCACCCCAATGTCTTTTTGCCCGGCTGCGCCAGCGAGGGTAATAAATTCGCGCGTATGTATGTATGTACTCGTATGTATGTTATATGTATATATACTATATGTAACAAGATAATATAGCAATTCTACATTTTAAAATAAATTAAATGATTAAAAAAATAACAAACTCAAATGCTACTGAAAAGGTCGAAACAAGCTTGATAACCCATGATATTAGGCTGTCGGAGACATATCGTCGCCAGCAGGACGACGCAGGGGCATCCAAGACGCGGGGGGTCCACGCGCCCCGCTCACCGAGCAACAGCTGTGCGGCCGTCAGTCACTACGTCAAAAAACACCGTCACCTCAACACGCGCACCTATATATACCTACCTATACGTCTGTGATTTTGTACAATCAACCGTTATTATAAAGTTCACCAAGAAACCAGCTGTTTCTCTTGCCACCACCTGCAAGACCCAGAGCACGTCGTCACCAAGGCGGTACCCACACATTTTCTTTCGGTTTATGATTTTCAAATGGGTACCGCCTGATATCAAGCTTGTTTCGACCGTCTCAGTAGCATTCGAGTTTGTTATTTTTTTAATCATTTATGTTATATTATTATGGATTTTTTTTAAAAGGAAATTGCCACGTGTCACGTATCGTGGAAGACCAGCCGTGGACAGTGGGATCTATGGATGATAAAGCACTAGGGGCTGTGGCAGTTGATTATGCCTAAGGGTTGATCTCATTGTTCAAAACACATATTTGATTAAAACATTTTAAAATAATTATTTGAGTAAAGTCATTTTAACGATACCTTAAGTCGAATTTTTAATTAAACGGAGTAAAGTGACAGCAACTAATGTCACTTCTTCATACAATGCTGCATAATTTCTATGAAGAAGTGACATTAGTTGCTGTCACTTTACTCCGTTTAATTAAAAATTCGACTATAGAGATTGGGTTGGATCTGAACGGGGCAAGATGATCCTCTGGGATCATCTTATACACCTGTGTGGACAAGATGATCCTTTAGCAGACATTTAGTATAATTAATGAAACTCTTATCAATACTGAATTTTGAGAACATAAGGTATGACAATACCTAGATAGATAAACTGACTATTCAAAACATCTTTAATATTAACATTAGATTGTACTTTCTCAGATTTACAGGCATTCTCCCTTAGAGGGATCATCTCATACCACCTTCCCCTACTAAGAAACGTATCAGCATTCTTCGTTCTAAAAGGATACTTTTAAAAGCGTATACTTATGTAGATAATTTAAAACATATAATGATAGATAACGATTGGAATGTCAATATTCTTACTGACGCAGTTCCAACTTTCAAGTACAAAATACCTTTAAGTACGAATGCCTTGACCCGCGTAATCGATTCGTGTGACCAATCTTGTTTTGTAGAATGTCTTCTAGGTACATAGATCGGCCAATAAGTTTGACCGTGTACTAGTCTAGTGTGTTTGTGCGAAGTGTCCTTGTGTGTATCTGTATAGCAGAAAATTGGTTTGCGCATTTCAATTGTTGCTGCTCTTAGCATTTAATAAAAGCGAATTCAAGATTATAAATTGTAGACAAGTTTGAAAATAACTGAGAAGACACTAAATTGAAGAAGTACTTGTCAATGTCAATGCGGATAGTCAACATGATACACAACAACACACACACAACACACGTACAAAAGTGACTGAGGTATGTTATTAAGTATTAGATATTTCAAAAAGATCAATCAGAAACACCATTACTCTCAGACTCTTGCCTGGCTTTGAATCGAACCGAGTAATGAAAACGAGTACTTTTATGACCACTCACAGTAATTCTAATGGACTATGATCCATCTTAGACCTAGATGATAATTGAATCGGTGAAATGGATACTAAAACTTTAACAGGCAAGGCTATCTGTGAATTCTCTAATAAGAGTGTAGATTGGTTATTTTCAGTACCTACCACAGCTGTTATTATATTGCCGATAAATAAACTGTTATAAAATAAATGAGATTTCTTATCTTCAGCAGTCATTGTGAAACATTAGTAACACTAAAGATAACTGAAAAAAAATCAGTCCAATAGCAGTCCACTGCTGGAGGAAGATCTTCCCCAATTCCAGTTAGTTAGGAGAATATTTGTCCTAACTTGTTGATACAACTAAGGACAAATATTCTCCTAACTTCTGGCCAGGGGTACAAGCTGTTGCAGATATTTCTTTCTGCCGGCTAAAATATTAATATTATCTTAGGTGTCCTTTTTTTTTACCTGAGGGAAAATCCTCAGAGGAAGTTATGCCGGACTCTTACCGACTAAAAAACCTCACGTAACGCCTAACAGCCTGGTTGGGAGCCCCGGGTAAACCCTCGGAAGAATGTCCCCGGGACTCACAACAGACCTACGGTCGCCACTGCGGCCTCGCCCAGGGGGTGGTTCGAGTGCTATCCCGCGTCTTTGGGGGGTTTCGGGTGTGATTCCGCTTCTAAGTGGGGGGGGGGGGCGTGCGTGAGTTGCTCACGTCACGCTGCCGTCATAGGCCTGCTTCTGTAAGGACGGTGAGCGCCCCTCTCACCATCCTCATCTTAGGTGTCCTTGCTGAGTACAGAATAAATTAGTTTTCTTTCTTTCATTATTTTCTTTCTTTTACTTCTTACTAATAATTTCAATGCAAAAGTGTGTGTGTGTGAATGTGTGTGAGTGTGAATGTGTAGATGTCTGGATGTTTGTCACTCTGCGGCTCACGTTGCGGCTGAAATTTGGTACAGAGATAGATTATGATAGTCTGGAATAACACATAGGTTACTAGGGATTAAATCCCGGGAATAAAACTTCCCACGGACGGAGTCACTGGCGGTGCCGTCTAGTTATAAGATAGTTTTGAAATCGAACCGCCAAATATAATAATAAACCACAATCCCCATTATATTTACAGCGATTAAAATCGTGATTCCGACAAACGCCGGCTTTGCTTTTTTTGTGACTTGTGATTCTCAGAAGTTCGCTAAAGAAGCACCAATTTGCTGCGGGTTTCGTTCACTCGGGCCGACGACCTTCACGGAGTGAGTCATTTTTGGCACAATTTAGTTAGGATACAAGACTGTTGATCAAAGTAGATATTAAAGGAGTTTGGCCCAACAAATTTTATTCCTTTTTTACTTCCGTAAATGGGCATGCTTTGTTAAGTTTTTTTTATATACATACTTAGATATATCTATTACCGAATATTGTATACCATTTTAGGATTTTCACAGATGATGTATTCCTGATGCCACTTTAACAACAAGTACCTACCTCAAAATCAGAAAAAACGGGGATTAAGGGGTTCCCATACTACAAACGTATTTTGTCCGTTTCAGCCCCTCTCAGCAGAGGGGCTTCTGTCGAGACTTTGTCTGTAGTCTATGACTCTGTCGCATTAAACTACGTCACTTGGTCACGTGGATCATCTGTTCAAAGTTTGAAATAAAACAAAAATGACAACGTAAATCGGATTGAACTTTCACAATAAACGTGTTAGAGAGGGGCAGTCCGGTGAAAACGATCTCACGGCTTTCTTTTTTGAAACGGAACCCTCTGTGCGTGAGACCGGCTCGCACTTGGCCGGTTTTTTACTTCCGTAGATGGGCATGATTAGTCGATGTTTTATTATTTGTACTTAAGTATCTAGCCGATTATATTTCGGACAATTACGTATTAATGTCTAATTATTGTTCGTGATTATGTGCTAGGTACGTCATCCGTAAGTTCGTACGTAAGTTGTTGATTAGGGAAAGCATGATTGTCATTTTTATGGTCAAATGATGACTTAAAAGACCGTTATGTAACGGTTTCTGTGAATTTACAACTACCTTTACCAATAAAAATAATATTTATGATATTTATTACCTTAGTATAAAATTATCAAAAACAGCATTAATAAACATAAACAAAGAAAATTAATAACCTTAACTCACATTAAAATAATATACTAGACGTACCTAATGTGCCTGTGAATTCTTAGCTGTTAACTGTTTTATTATCAAGGAAATTACTTAAAAATAAAATATTGGTATTTTCGTTAAAATTATAGCAAGATGAGAAAAATACTTTTACCTCGTATGAGCACCACGAAGTGCAAAGTAAACCGGAATGGTTCATTGAATATTGGTACAAGTTTGCATTATAAGTAACGGGTAAAATCAATGATGTTACGAGTATAGTAAATTTCGTTGCTTTGGCAACTTTTAAGTTTTTTAAAACCATTATCATGTTTTCCAAATCATAAAGCTGAGCATTTTCTTTTAAGACCTATAGTCCGAGTTAAGCATTTTCTTTTTAGACCTAATATATCGTTGTTACGTTTTGAGAAAGGAGACTTAGGAGAAAGGGATTGTAAACATTCAAATATTTATGTTGAAAGAAACAACAGCGCTCACTTCGTTATAATCCCACCAGATTATAACTAACTAGAAGTGCAGTTAAAATGAAAAGTGTAATTAAAAATACTATATTCTCAAACAATATTATCAAAAATCTTAACTGTTAGAAAATGACCTATTTAGTTTTTGATACCCACTTATCTACTGAATAAGTACGTTCTTTTTCATGAAAAAAAATCACGTAAGTGATAACAACGATATAGCACTTTATTAAAATGACGATTAACAGAGATAAACATATTAGGTACAACAGTAATAAATTAGCTACAGGGCTGACACGAGCGCGTGCGCACTCGAACGTAAACCGACCTTCTAACATGTCAGCGCCATTATCATGACATTGTGCTGGGTAATGCGTTACATAATACAATACAAAGTTTATCACATTACCCGAAATAAAATTTAGTGATGTCTCGGATTGCCTCTTTTATGATACAGAAAGTATTTTATAGTCTTACCGCTATTACAAAATTTTCGTCCGTACTTGACCACTGCTGTAAATTATTTATTTTATATATTATATACATCCTATAGCTGCTGAAATTTTATGAAAGAATATACGTAATCATACATAGGTACTAAAAACTACAGTATTACTCATAACAAAAGAGGGAGCGATAAAAACGTACCGTTATTTTAAAAGCAATAGGAAAAAATCATTATTTTTGAGTTATGTAGTCAGAAAAGTACTTAATATTTGCTCACGTTTTAATCACGTTTTGTCTCCGTTATCATTTATCAAGGTATATTACCTTCATAACGACTTCGGCAACAGGGCAATTTCTGATTCTTATCTCGATCCAACGTAGATTTAAATGTAGGTAAAAGAAATCCTTGAACTAGATTTGTTTGTTTCAAACCCGTATTCATAGTATAATATAATAAAAATATTAAGTCGTTGAAGCTAATAAATTCGCAATACAAGAAACACCAAACGAAATATTTGAGACAACTGTGTTAAGCACATTTTGTACACCTTAAGTAAGTACAACTCCTGACGTACTTGCTACATAACGGCTGGCAGCGGTTGTGATGAAAGACAACAATTTGATAAGATTACTTTTCTCACTATCATATTAAAAACAAAATTTAAGTCGTTGAAGCTAGTAAAATTCGCAATACGAGAAGCATCAAAAGAAATAGGTATTTGAGGCAACTATGTTAAGCACATCTTGTACACCTTAAGTAGATACAACTCCTGATGTACTTGCTACATCACGGCTGACAGCGGTTGTGGTGAAAGACAACAATTTGATAAGATTACTTTTGTAAATTGTGTGCTCTTCTGCAAATTAAATGATAGCTGGAATTTTTTGCGGTTAGAAAAACCTTGGTGAGTAATGTTGTTGTATCTTGTTTCCCGCTATATGCAAAATGAGGTTTAGTAGGAGCTTGCTATTGACATTCGTAATGAATAATGTTTGCAGTTTGTTTTTCCAGCGATGATAGAGAAAGAGAGACTTTAGTGACGAGAGCGCCAATTTTTATCGTCGTTCATAGTTCAGTCGACTAAAACTTATATTACCTAAATCGTAATATAGTATCTCGTTTGATAGTATTCACTAAGATAAACATATCCTAGGTATTGTGTTGTATTGGGTAACTCTCTAGAAATTGTATTGTTTAGTCACGAAGAATGATCAATTTTCATTGACTCTTTTTAAAACTAGGACCGAAAACAACTACAATTTTACTAGTGATATCTTTAGTATAGTTTGTATTCTAAACAGCTTGCCAAATTTTGTTTATCAGCCTACTAAATGAGTTCGTAATAAAAACACTTAGCTAAAACAAGCGTGAATAAAAGAGAATAATTAAATTTGCCTATCCGCTCAATATGTAGATAAAAAGGTATTTTTAGACATACCTATTTTTTAACTGAAAGTAAATGTGTTTTTCATGTACTGTAAGTAAATGTTAACAATAATAAGCAGTTTTGGCAGTCGGAAAAAGATGAGTAAGAGAAGGATTCTACTTTTGATGAAATTTTGCTTAATATTATACAAGTCTAGTATATATTGTAGAGTCTATAGGGTAGCTTGAGTACTCTTTGCAACTTGAAAGTCATATTTGTATTAAAAACAGTTTCAACTTTCGAAGTATTTTAATATCTTGATTCAAACTAATTAGTTGACATGCTTTAATGAACATATTTTAATGTTGCTTTAAAGCCGTATTATAAGATAAAGTTCTTCACTCAATTCGGTACCTTAACTGTTTATCTTTTCAAATGACAGTACTGGGTCTTTGAACTTCGCTTTCATTCAACTAAGTACCTTACAAAAAATCGTCTCAAAGATGCTCAAAGCTATATTTCAAAGGCTTGAATGAGATGTTTGTCGATGACCGATTGGTACATATTTAAATAGAATACCGTTTCATTACTTAGATAAGTCTCTATAATTTTTGTAATATCATTTTCATCATTTATCAGATAATAAGCATTTCTTTTGTAGACCTATTATTTATATCACTATAATATTACGTAGGTACCTACCTACTTTACAGCAGTGTGTAAGCCCCTCTCTATAAAATAGATTGCAGAGGGGCTTATGGAGAGACTTGTTTCTGTAGTCTGTGTCTCTGTAGCATTAAATTACGTCACTAGGTCACGTGGCTCATCTGTTCAAAGTTTGAAATAAAACAAAAATAACAACGTCAATCGGATTGAACTTTCACATTTACAATAAACGTTAGAGGGGCAGTCGGGTGAGACCGTCTCACGGCTTCTTGTAGATATGTACTTGTTGTTATTCGTGAATCTAGATTGGTAATGCAGATACTCAATAGCGACGAATTGGTCATTCAACTCCCCTATTCATCGGCACGAGACGGGCAAATTCCTCTGATTGTATTAACATAGAAAAGTACCATATTACTCGTCAACTACACACATCCTTTTCACAATAGAATTGTCCTTGTCTATATGACTCTAGTTTCTTATTCGCACGTTATAGTTCGGAATATTTATAGTTGAACATTTTGCTAATATAAATATGCCAGTGTTATTAATACATCCTTGAGGTACAATTGAGATATTAATTTTCACAAGGCACATAAAGACGTCTAAGTAGGTACTAATTGCTGTAATATGAAATGTAACGGTTCTTACTAGAACAAAGGCTGCCAATTTACAAATTACATCATTTAGAAGTACAGTAACATTAAAGAAATGTTTGTTTTTTAAGTTGGGATTCATGGAACCATATCCGACGAGGCTAAAGTTATTGTAAAGACGAAACATGAATCTTGCGTGAGCGGATGGTTATAAAAAGACAATCTCTTGAATTATTTTCATGACTTTAGAAATCTGTAAAATAATAGACAATAAAAGATACTTACTGGAAATCAGTTAGTTATAAGTAATAAAATAAACCTTCAACTTTTTTCAAGCAGATACTTTAAATATGGCAATGCAAATAACATCTTACTAATATTATAAATGCGAAAGTTTGTGAGTGTGGATGTTTGTTACTCTTTCACGCTCAAACGGCTGAACGGATCTAGCTGAAATTTGGCAAAGAAACAGATTATGGTCTGGTATAACACATAGGCTACTTTTTATCCCAGGAATAAGTTGCCACGAGAGCGGAGAACGGGAATAATTTTTCCGCGGGCGAAGCTGCGGCCATCAGCTAGTACTTTTATCTATCAGAAATCCGTATATTTGTCGACATTGACATTCATCTGGTTCTTTCACTAATATCTGTCAGGTCTTGTCATTTGCATATCGTGACTCGCCGCTTCCACTTTGGTTCGCAGTACTTCAACACTGATTCCGTATGCGCAACGTGCATGAGGCTTCCTGTTAATGAAACAGCTACCGCCAAGTGTGGCCAAGTGCTGTGAACTCTAAGCATAGCTGCCAGTCATTGATGTTAAGTGGCCGGATAAGGCATTACCTATGATGTTATAGATCGAAATTATGGGGCAGTTACAATATGAGTGACACTAAAATAAAAGTAATGTTTCTTAATACTGTGGTAATGTAGATGGAGCCTTCAAATATCAAATTATAATAGGTCTTGATAGATGATTGGGTTAAGGTAATAGTAGATGTTTCAAATAATACTTGCCTTAATATATTCCAATGTTCTCACTTTTTATTTAAGTACTGTTTTCATTTGTCAAAATATATACTACCTTCCTACCTACGTTAGAAGAATTTTATCTTTTTATTTTATTATTGTAAAGGTCAACTATAATAAACAAAGGTACATAATCATTAACCATTATGTAAACTTTCAAAAAATTCAGCTTTACAGTACGAAATTTGAAAGTTAAGCATTACGCTCAATATTTTTGCACAGAACATTATATTGCAAGTTGGTTCAGTCAGTCAGGCAATTTATTATATAAACGATGTCCATAACTAAACGTATAGTATATCAATCATCGATTGATTGTTTCGTTGGCTAGTGATAAATTGTTTTCTATAGCACCTACCATACCAGTCCACAAACTTGTTATAGATGTAGTTAACTGATGATGTATTATTCGTTCTATCTTAAGTCTAAGAGAGTATCTCTTAAGATAGAACTATCTTAAGAGAGTATCTCTTAAGATAGAACTAACGAAGTCTGATCATTCATGTAGTAACAACACTGCGGTTTTTAAGAGTGTGTGTACAAAATCACCACTGGGATATAGCCAATCTTATTTTGCAACACTTTCAGACGAAAATACGGTAGGTACTCTTTGAGAGTGCTGTATTTTGATACGTTATATATTGAGATATCTTGGAGTAAATGTATCTATGAGTGAGGAAATGGCCTTCAATCTATGGCAATTTATTAAAACACTAGCTGTTTGCGCAGCCGGTTAAATAGAAGCTTATGTCCTTTCCAGGGCCTCGAACTATCTCTATACCAAATTTTATCTCGATCGCTCCAACCGTTTAGGCGCGAAAGCGTAACAGACAGACAGACACAGTTACTTTCGCGTTTATAATATTAGTAGGGATTTATTTATCAGATAATAAAATTAAGTGCATAGGTACATATCCTTTCGGATATCACCAAATTAATCGACACAAGACTCATCTGATTAAATCTATTGCGAAACTTGCAGATAGGGTTTTACTTCAGTTCGAGTGATCTTGGTTGGTTCTCTTTAATAATATTTTTGTTCATAACGCGAGATTCGTATTTTCTGCACACAGGCTTTCTCAAAGAAATGTATGTGTAAATTATTTTCGTTAGCACAATTTTCTCCCGTCTTGTCTAAGGTTACGTGTTTATTGATTAACACTGTGTGTGTTGTGTAAAAATTATCACTTTCACACGACTGCGTGACGTAAAGGAGCACAAATTGGTTGTCAAACATAGGTAAGGCTGTCGTTGGGTCAATTGTGTAAGTCGTTTAACGACTAGTGTCTATAGCCTTATTCACCTTTAGCAAACTTTGAAATCCAGGCTAGGCTGTGGGTATTATTCGAAAATATTCGATTTTTTCAATAAGTACTTTAGAGACCTTATTCTTAGCATTCCATGGATTCACCGTGCGGGCGCCGCGCCGCGCCGTGCCGCCCAGGTCCATAGCGCGACACACCCCTAACATTTGCTCCATGCCCCTAACATTGTCTGGGACTTACGACCCATGTAGGTAGGTTAAGGGTGTACATTCAATACAAAAATTAACGAATGTTACCGGCAATATCGATTTTAACTTCAATTAAAGATCGTATAGGTACCTAGGTAAAACCTAGAAAGAAAATTATGTAATCTTGTAAGTTAGTATTTGAATATTAATGGATATATTTTTAAAACTAGTATCGTAATGTGCCTATACTTAAGTAGCTACTACCACAGATAATATAATTATAATGTAGGTAGGTACTACAAGGTTATCTAAATTTCTGTACCTACTCTTTCGGGGAAAATTCGTATTTGTGTATGTACCTACTTATGGTATCGCAATTCGCCATTATTAGTACTACAAGTTTACAGTACCGCAGATAATATACCTAATTATTATGTACTAAAAGTTTACCTATCTAAATTTCTGTACCTACTTTTTCGGGGAAAATTCGTATTTGTGTGTGTACCTACTTATGGTATCGCAATTCGCAATTATTAGTTCTTCTTGCAAGAAAATCACGGATGAAATTTAAATAATCTAATACCTGTGCCCAAAATAATTCTTATTTAGGGTTCCGTACCTTAAAAAAAATGGAACCCTAATAGGATCATTTGGTTGTCCATCCGTCCATCTGTCTGTAAAGATTTTTTATCTCGCGAATAAAAATGATAAAAGAATTCAACCATGCAGAACCTAAATATTTTAACGTTATTTTTATTATTATTTTCAATCATTAAGAACATACTTTGATAAATATTGTCAAAATATTTATAAGTTGACCAATTAACATTAACTACCTATATAATATACCTGCATATTAAATAAATCACAATAATTTATTAGGAGCAGAAAAAAATATATAGCAATGCCGTTTTACGTCCTTGGCATTTTGTAGATTTGCACTTAGATAAGCGTTGAAATATTATACCGTTGTAGGTTATTCAACTTGATATGATAACAAAATTTAGTATTTTTGTAAAATTGCTTTAGTAAATCTAATAAACGATAAGAAATTGGCTTGAGAGCTGAAATTTTCACAGATTATGTGTTCCTGTTGCCGCTATGACAACAAATACTAAAAACAGTAAAATATAGTAATAATATTTAATTTTATATATTCCCACGGCAACAAGTAGACGCATGAAATACTCACAGAATATTGAGTTGTATATTGTCATTAAATTTAAATAATTGAATCCCATACAACAAACGTGATTTTTAGCCGTTTCTGGGAACGGAATCCTCCGTGCACAAGTTCGACACGTACTTGACCGGTTTTTCTCTAAATATTCTTCTATTACAGGGCAGAAAGTACCAATGATACCAGCTGTTGTCCATGACGGCAGCGTGACGTGAGCAACTCACGCACGCCCCCCCCCCCCCCTTAGAAGCGGGGTCACACCCGAAACCCCCCATAGACGCGGGATTGCACCCGAACCACCCCCTGGGCGAGGCCGCATCGGCGGCCGTAGGTCTGTTGGGAGTCACGGGACATCCTTCCTGAGGGCTTACTCGGGGCTCTCAACCATAGGCTGTTAGGCGTGGCGTGAGGTTTTTTAGTCGGTAAGAGTCCGGCATAACATCCTATGAGGATTTTCCCTCACGTTAAACAAAAAAAAAAATACCAGCTGTTGTTATATCTAGGGAATATAATATATTCCCTAGTGTTATATTATAACTTTGTAGCCATGTTTAAAACAATAGGTACTTCTGGATTCTTTATTCAATAAACCAATATTTACCTACACGTGCAAATGCATAGGTTTTATAACGATATCGAAAAGTTCCAGCACATGTACCTACATTATAAATGGCTAGACTAATAAAAGTTATTCAGAACATTGGTATAATTAATTACTATCAGGTACTCGTATTGCGCAATTAAAATAATTACAAGTAGGTACCTGTCATGACATAAGCTAAGTAATTACAAGAATATAGCTGTGCTTTTATTGGTTTGTCAGTTATCTATACTAATATTATAAAGAGGTAAGATTTGTTTTTTTGTTTGTTTGTTTGTTTGTTTGTTTGTAACGAATAGGCTCCGGAACTACTGGACCGATTTCAAAAATTCTTTCATTGTTGGGAAGCTACACTCTTTGTGGTGAACATAGGCTATATTTTATTCCCGTATTCCCACGGGAACGGGAACTACGCGGGTGACACAGCGTGACGTCCGCTAGTAACTTATAATTATACAACATTAGATGATATGCCTGCGGCTTCGCTCGAGTTTAGTTTTGTTCCCATTCCTGTAGCCCATGGAAACCTATTACAGGGATATAAAGTAGCCCACTTGTTATTCTAAACTATAATCTATCTTTCTATACCGGGCGAGATATGTGCAGCTGTTAGAACATGATTAAATATTAAACATCCAAACACATTTACAAACTTTCAACACTAATGTTTTAAAGAGGAAAAATTTGTATTTGTGTGTGTATTTGAAACGAAAAACTCAAAAATTACTGTGTCGATTTCAAAATTTTTTCACTGTTGGAAAACTACATCACCCTAAGTAACATAGGCTATGTTTTAAACCCATATTCCTTCGGAAACGGGAACTACGAGGGTTAAACCGCATGACGTCCTCTAGTCGCTTAATATTATTAAGGATTGAATTAATGCCATTCTTATTAACGGTGTAGTGGCGTGATTAGATTTACGGGAGGAAAATAAGAAAAATACAGTTATATTGATGGTATTGTTACTGCAGATAGTGTCCGGCCAGAGGGTCTATTATACATATTCAAAGATTTGAAGAAACAACCGCGTCTTATTCGGGGCATGGTAAGTTTTCCCTTGCCCGATTTCCACAGATTTTTTTCCGTTTCCAGGATAAAAGTGTCTCTATGTTTTAATCCTGGTAAAAATCCACATTATATGACTCTCTAAAAGGGATAAAATATTTTGCAGGGGTCGACAGGTTTTGGGGTGTATACGCATAAGGTCGTTCTGACTTTATATTAAGGAATGCAATCCCGATCTTGCGAGATCTCGTGTATTAATATGACGAGATCCCGTTCGATCGAGATTGACGGTATTGGGCAGCAGTTGTCAGCTGCGCTACACACATCACACTATTCCGAATTTACGAATTTAGATGCCGTTTAGCAGATAGCACTCTTATACTTTGATTTTTAAGAAGTTTACTTTCAAAATCACCTATCGATATTTCTAATCCCGTGGGATCTCGAAGTTGCGATCTCGTTTTGGGATTGCATTCCCTACTTCACATACGTTCTCAATCAATCGAAGTCAGACTATTTGACTACTGTAGTTAAATGGTCTAAGTAGGCGAACGATAAGCATTTTGAATCAGAGAAGCCGTTTGTTTGTTTGGACCCATAATGGTATAAAAATGTCTGATAGTTATATTACATTTTATACACATAACGATACGCTAGCTAGATGAATAGAAAATCTTTATTAATGACGTCATAAATATCTGGTCTGACATAAAGTTACAAAGATTATGCGCTTACATTAGAATAATGTCATTCTTTCCACGAATGCAGGTCGGTTTAACGTAAGTGGGTTTTATAATCAGTTGAAGTAAAACACTTTCCCCCGTGAAGGTCGAATTGTGCTTTGAATGTGGCACTGTCGGCACCCGCGCATACATTCACTATGAATAAACTATTTGTAACGTGGGTTCATTATGAGATGCAAGGCAAATACCTACTTGGTTGCGCTAATATCTGCTGGTTGTAAATACCTGTTAAATATTATGGCGATAGGTTCACCACTAGTTACGTAGGGCCTAGTAGGAATGCCTACCCCTTCTGGATAAAGGCGAGATTATACTTATTTATTATTTAATTCAGTATTATTTCCAATCTATTTTTCAAATCTACTTTTATACGCTCTAATTATAAGGTAAGTCACTCAGATGCAACGGTTGCATTTCACCAAACACGAGTGCAATTCAGAACGCCAAACTAGTGTTACGTATTGGAGTGGGAAGCTGAATCAGAGATTATGATTTCATTTACTTTTATTGACCACAGGCCGGGATAAAAATAGCGGTTTTCAGAGTTCACATGGCCTACAATGTTCCTGTTACAAATATTTTTTAAGGCTACTAGAAACGTAAACTATGTATATTTATTTCCTGACTTTACAATCTTTGTAGCTTTTTCAGCTTGTAGGTTTTCAGTTGTAAACCAGGCTTCAGCCGTTTATATTGTTCATGTTTGTTTTATACTTCTGTAGGTCATTGGAGCTTTTTACCGACCTTTTTAAAATTTGCTAGCCTAAATATGATGAATAGTCATGGTGACAACTAGCGAGTTGTGGGTTGTCATCACATTCACAAAACTATTAATAGTAGGCCTAAAATTGGTGGCCCAATGAAGATATAACAGGTTTGTCGGTGAATAAATTTAAAAAACTTATAAAATGTAAATTGTATCGGAAAGCTTATAATAATAACATGTAGGATATGCTTCTTTCTACAAAAGAAAACTGTATGCAGTTTAAAGATAAATTTTGAAAAAAGCCGGTTTGAGTTTTTCAGGTGTTCTTCTCAGTCTGTAGCATTCCCGAACCCTCAGTAGAGTCACAACCATTTTAGACAAATCAAAATATTTTTTTTGTTAATTTCATATAGGTACTTAGATTTTTTTAATTTTACTTACGATCTCTTGAAGAACCTGAGTTGTAAGAGGAAGAAAACACATACACTGACAGGGAACTCCAAGTTTCTATGGATCGACAGAGAAACAATATTATTTTAAGAAACCTTGCTTGTAGCGTAAATAAAAGAGAGAATGGAATTAAGTTGAATAAGTCTTCAGAATTATCAACAAAACAACGTGCGTTTCTTTTGAGTTTATAAACCTGTTATCAATGTAGAAGTAGGCATAGAGTTATTTATGACCCATTCATCAAGTAATGTAATTTAATTACCTAATCAACATAACTTACCTAATCAACTTTACTTTAAGTACTTTAGGTTACCTTGGATCAAATTGTAGATACACCTTATTAACATGTGCTAAAACTGTCGGCTGTTTGCTTTGAACTAAACCATGTTGTTGAAATCCTCATGGCTGATTTGACACCTCATGGATAATTTGCTTTTGGCAAATCAGCCATGATAGGATATAATTTTTGCATGAGCTGCTTGCTTTGTTTAGCAAGCAGCTCATGCAAGAGTAGTAGGTACCTACTTTACCTTATACAATAAAAGTATTACTCCAAAGTAACTAAGTAACTCCGCTGTGTCACTTGCTGCAAAATTTACCCTCATGTCAACAAATGTTTTAAGAATCGCGCAAAATTTACCCTTATGTCAACAAATGTTTTAAGAATCATGCAAATTTTTCCCTCATGTCAACAAATGTTTTAAGAATCATGCAAAATTTCAATGAAATTAAGGAAACTAAACTAAACTTGAAGTCTAGATTAAAACAAACCCTGTTATTTTATGAAGATACTAGAGCGAAGCAATGAGATATCTAGAATGTTCATAATGCGAAAGTTTGTATTTATGGATGAGTGTCTTTTTTTAAACGTGAGGAATGTTCTACAGGAATGTCTATACCGCCTACTGACAAAAAAACCACACGTATCCTACCTAACAGCCTATGGTTGGGAGCCCCGGGTTAGCCCTCGAAAGGATACCCCAGGACTCGTGAATGAGTGTATGGCTGTACCTACCCACAGAAATCAGAAAAAAGCGCTTTTCTGATATCTGTGGATGTACCTATGGATGTTGATTACTGTTCCACGTTCTAACAACTGAAAGTTTCTGGCTAAAATATGAAACAAGGATGTTCAGAGTCAGAAATAGTACTTTTTATTCCATGGAATAGTATTCCAGGGTATGGGGGAGTTGGAGAATCCCACGCAGGAACCGCAGACGCCATCTATTATTTCATAAATATGGATTTAGACTTAACTTACAATTTACGACAAAATATTTTATCTCAATGTTGGAACTCGAGCTGCCATAAGTCGCATAAGATATGAAGGAAAGAGTTTTACGCACGGGCAATTTATCTGGATTAAGTATATTTATCGCTATTTACCTTCTGTTATAAGTTTAAAGATTTGTACGAATGAATGATTTACTGTCATTTTATTATAAGTATACTAGAGTCTATAAACAAAACCATGATATATTTATAGTATACTAGAGGACCAGGCCACGCGCTGCCGTGGCTAAGTTTTTTATAACCCAGTACTTCCGGCCGTAGCCGTATAGGCTTTCCACACAACAAAAAAAACTATGTTACCTATCTCTCAAGTTGGATCAAACTGCACACGGCGCACACTGGGGCAAGATCCATTTTCTTTGGCATTAAATACATTGTTTAGCAATATCGCTTTTATGGATGCTAAATATAACTAAAATAGATATTTGTAGTATATTGTGGAACTCAGGCGATAAGTAGCCATCTGGACACCATGGCAGCATATACTCGTAGCTGCCAGTGTAAGAAATCGGCAACGTAGAGTACGAATTGCATATCCTATTTTTCCTTACTAGTGAGGCATATCATTAAACGTTAGTAGGATTATAAAGAGGAATTGTTTGAGGCATTTGATTGTTTGTTTGTTTGCATCGAATAGGCTCCGAAACTACTGGACCGATTTGAAAATTTCTTTACACTCTTCCCTGTGAACATCGGCTATGTTTTATTCCCGTATTCCCACGGGAACGGGGGCTAATAGTAAAACGCGTGATGTCAGCTAGTCGTTAATAGGACGGTTTGGCCCGTTTTGAACGTTCAGATGATAGCTCGAATGAAATTTCCGGTCGGCCGCGATTATTCTTCAAAATTTTTCCCGTGATGATAGGAAACGAAATGATGTCTCAAGCCAATCCTTATTATTTTCATCGAATTTACTAGCTTTTGACCATCTTGACCTATATTTATATTTAAATTGAGTCATTTCTTTTTTAAAATTAATATCAACTTTATCATCATATTTTGTACGTTTTCGCACCTCAAAAATTTAAAAATTTAATTATGTTTCAAAGTAAATTTCTCCCGAGCATCGCATTATGTTAACAAGTTCATTTCTTGAAACAAATATTGTTTTTGAACTCGTTCCTAGAACAAAATAATTTATGTTGCATAATGGAAATCAAATAGTAAAACTACAAAAAACAGTAATTTTTAAAGTAGCGAGATGCTGATATTGTATGGGTTGTTTACAAAAAAAAAACTTATCTCAAATTCACTCCAATACATAACTAAAACTTCAGCTGATTTTGAATGTAGTGAAAATCGTAGTGTTATAAATGTATTCCTTGGTTTTATATGTTTAATGTACCATATTACCAAATTAAATGGTGCTAAAATATTGCGACTTACCTAAACTTGAAGGTTCCATAGCAAAATTAAGCTAATTTCTTATATAAATCATAACATTATAAATTATAATTTATAATTTATAATCAGTCGTACTTTCACGACTACTTACAAACTTTAATTATAATAGGAAATGCGTGTAAGTGATCGGTCAATTTGAAAGTGTCAAAACGAAGCATTAATCTACTAGAAGCCAGTTGTATTAGATAGTTCAAAATCGAATATTAGTTTTCGCATTTTCTGCCACATAATATTAGGGATCTTGCCCCAATGTGCGGCGTGCAAATTTGGTTAAGTAGTTTAGCAGTCCATCGCGGACAAACGTTTCGCAAACTGAATTCCATAATGTATGAAAATTGAATTCCATTATTATTATTTTTTTATTGTTAGAATAGCTTCTAAATTTAAGCAACCAGGCGAAAGTAATTTTACGCTTATTGATGAAGAAAATATGTGTAATTTAGTAAATTTCGCCAATTTAGATGTAAGTCTACAACAAACTAAATGTGTTCAAAATATTATGAAAGTACGCTCTATGCTGCCTGTTTAGTTTAAGTGATATATTGTTGAGAGTTTCAAGTCCTCACAGGAAGTCGTCAACGTAAGTAAAGAGTAGCCAAGATGACAACAACATACTGGTTTTTCCTAAAACATAACCAATTTAAGTGCTACTTCCATAACAGATATACACCGCAAACGCATAACATATTTGCATAGTTGGGGACAACTGAATAATTTAAAATCAGTATAGGAAAATTCCTGGTGGTCATAATAACTTACGACGTATTGTGTGAGTTGTGACAAAGTAAGCAATGTAGTCAGAACGTGGTACTTTTGTGCTGTGTTGGGTTTTCGATGTGAATAAGAGGGGCATGTATTTGTATATGATTTATTACATTTTGTGGTCATACATTGTTGTCTATCCTACCTGACATAGGCCTACCACAAGAAATTGACTATTTTACTAGCGTATTTTAAATATACGAGGCAGTTCCTTTTTATTTCTTCTTACATTGATGTTACGACGGGAAAGAGTACAAAATGTCGCCACCCTAATTTATCCGAGGGTGTCGTAATAGGCGACAATGGGAACACTTTCTCAAAACGATCCAGTGCGCCGAGAAGGAAAACTCGAAATGAAACCCGGTTGAAAATCTTTAAGCCAGGTTGAAGAACTTATAATAAGTGGCTTGGAAACTTCGCTGTCACGACCTACGCCTCTCTGTTTCAACACGGCAATAGGCTTACCACCTATTACGTGGGACATGAATGAAACTATAAGGTGAGTTGTGGACGTCTGCTATGCCTTCGCCTACCTCTTCGGGGATAAAGGCGTGACTATATGTCTGTATGTAACATTGATGTGAGTGTTTAACTGAACTAGTACTTAAAATATTTCCTTGTTGCAATACTTAAAGACATGAGAATGAATTTAACATGTATCTAGTCCTTCGACTAGTTGGATATAAACCCTTAAAGTTATGTGGTAGTAATCTATGATGCATAATTTGTGCTGATATGTCAACAGCATCCCCAGCATGATTACTATGTCTTTTGAATAGCGCATGCCCAAACACTGTTGTGCAATTTCTATTAATTAGGATTGCATTTAATACTGACCCACTGCATATCGATTAGGGTAACGAATGCCTATTGAAATATTTTAATGTGACTAAATTTCTATAGGTCTCAATCAACACTACGCGAATACACACACATATTCCACATATTAATAAAATTATGGGGTAACTTATTAATTTATCAACGTTCAGCGGACACATTTAGACCTAGAAAAAATTATTTACGGAAATTTCTCCATTAGGGTGCTAAAATAACGTAAAAATTGTTGTATGAAAATTTATTATTTCCAAAGTTAATTGTATGAAATTACATACATGTGTTTTTTATTGCAAAACAATAGACACGTGTATCATGTATTTTATTTTTTATTTTATACAAGTATGAACATCAGCAAGAAGGCATAAAGAGAGGGACAGTTACTCAATGAAAATACAATTACATGTACAATTGTACATGCTATCAAAGAATGGATACAGTAGCCATATCTAATATGTTTAATAGGTAGGTATTATACGCAGTAATTAAAAACATTATATAACTACATATTGACAATTTTTTTTCATTTATGGGCAATCAAAAGATAAGTAGGTAATGAAATTTTAATTGACATAATGTTTCATTATTGCCATAATATAATCTTAAGTTATTGACCTAGGACTAACGATTACATAACAGAGTTATCAGTAAACTGAGTTCATATGAAAAATGCATATTACGTCATATTTTAAATACCACGGTCACATCAAAGATAAAAGCTATCGATAAACAGAAAAGAACCGCAAAAAAACCATTCAAAGAAATGATGTTGCATTGAACTGACAGCCAATAGTGGTCTAATCTAATAACTATTACATCGTTCGCAGTAGTTTTACGGTCGAATGCTATTACCTAGTCAAGGTCGAACCAGTTATACGCCAGCAGAATAATTGATTCTTCTCGCAAACGGCGCTGTGGCACACGCAAATACTTAGGGCTATACTGAATGGCAATTTATTGAGCACAAGCGGACGTCACGCGGTTTCACCCGTGTAGTTCCCGTTCCCGTGGGAATACGGGAATAAAATAAAGCCTATGTTCACCGCAAAGAGTGTAGCTTTCCAACAGTGAAAGAATTTTCAAATCGGTCCAGTGGTTCCGGAGCCTATTCGTTACAAAAAAAAACAAACAAAAAAACAAATCTTTCCTCTTCATAATATTAGTATCGAGTACAGATTATTATGAAATGGTCGTAATTTATTAAAAAGTATCTATGAAGTGAATTAGATGGATATAATTTAATATAAATTGTTGAAGTTATTAATCTATTGAGCTATTAGCGGTAAAGTCCGAGGTTCGCCATTAGAAAGGGTATCGCTATCAAGTTTTGATTGAGGTTGTTAGAGTTGCAAACAAACTAGGTATACCTATTCTAAAATGTATTAATATATTAAATACGAATTATGTGAAATTTGGGAGAGACCTATGTCCAGCAGTAGACTGCTATAGTCTGAATTGATTGATTGATTGGATTATGTGAAATCCTAGTTTGATAAAATCGAACCTTTGGACTTTTCCTAATCTCCTCTCACTATTTCATTTGGAAAGTAAGGTAAAACAGTAAAAACCTACATGTAGACGTATTTTAGGGTGGTACGAAGTTCGCCGTGTACCGACAACTGTTATAAAAACACTAATGATGTTCATTGTTTTACGACGTAACTTATTTAAACAAGACAATGGTCTCATCGGTTCATAAAAACTACAAATTATGTAAGTAATTTACACATTATCAGATCGTTTGTATGGTCCTTTAACGTTTTAAAAACCAATGCATTGACAAACATAGGCTACTTTAAGCTCAAAAAAAAATTCCGAGAGGATAGATCCACTGCTACGTAAGCTACGTTCTATCATCGCACCGCTCGCCACTTTCCAGTTCCTCTACGTGCAGAGCGTTCGGTCATGAAATGTCTTAGGTTCTGAAATGATCTCCCTGCCTCGGTTTTCCCAAACGCCTACAGAGGTTTTTCAAAAGGGGTCTTAGAAGGTTTTTAAAGGGTCGGCAGTGCGAGTGTGGCACCTCTGGTGTTGCAATCGTTCATTGACTGCGGTGACCACCGGTCTTTCTGGTGGGCCGTATGTTTGTCTGCCACCTCAGATAAAAAAAAGAAAGATTGTTTGTGATATAGCCAATTTATCAAAAAACAGAGCCGCGGTCGTTTACTAGTCTATTTATAAATAGGAGTGTACCTAGTTATTACACTATGACACTCCCTACAGGCGCGACTCGCCTGTTTAGTTCCAAGGCCAGAAGAATATGAGGCTATCGTAATTTCGTTTATGTACCATAGCAATCAAGATGGTATTTGGTAGGTATAATTTATCAATCAACACGTCAATCTAGTGTGTTCGTGACAATAGAAATTATATGATGTTCGACATCAGTAAGGCTAATAATGGTGGTGTTAAAATGTACATGAAAGTAATGCTATAGACAGTATAGACTATAATATGTACCTACTTAAAAGCATTCCCGCATTCCATGAGAATTTACTCCATGAACTAAATAGCTCATGAATGTCTTATTTCCTGACTAGAATTTATCCTTGTACCAAATTCAGAGAGAGAAACAAACATCCAAACATCTACACATCCGTACTCATAAACTTTCGTATTATAATATCAGTAAGGCTTACTTCCAGAATTATGCTTCATCATTTTAGTCGAATAACGCCCACCGCTGGGTATAGGCCTCCCGCATAGATTGCCACAATAACGTTTGTATACGATGGAGTCAGTTTTTTTAAATCAAATATTGTAGTTCGGTATCATTTAAATAATGTCTTAATTTGGTGTACAGCAACCTTTCGAGATATCAATTTTTTTTAAAGTGATTGGATATTTTTTTAAGTATTTTGGGATTGTGTCGATATTCTAATTGTAATATTATTGTTAAGATAGCAATTAGATAATGTGGAAATATACAATTTCACAAATTTTCAAGTAAGTTAACTGCCATAATTATGTCAGCTACAACTACAGCTTGTTGGAACAAATCTCTTTTTTTAAACTGCACATTGAGACTTGTGAAGTGTCCATTCAAAAATCTACTGCATTATTATTAGGTACCTACACAATTTTGCATTGTTTGCATTACGTATCTGAAGCTATCCTAAAATAAATAAATAATTCTCCCGGTTCCTTAAAGCAAATAAATTCATTAGTAAAAGAACACCGTATTTGGTTTTAATTTATTTTGTAATCAATTCTTACAACGAAAGCAGCTGCAATGCGTATTTTATTACACAACGTTACACTGAGAATAAAATCATAAATAAAGTCTATATAGTTTTAAACTATAATCCTCTACCACAATCTTATGGCAACACTAATCAGTGAACTAATTATAACTCTGGAGAAGCATGGGGCCGTCTCGCAGGCGCCTCGTTAAGACTGCGATCGTATTTTGCTACCCCGCCTAGCAGAACCATTAAACTAGCAAGGTTCAGAATAACTGTATATTTATTTGAATGTCTAATACACCCAGCAATATTATTGCAAATGATAATGCTAAGTTGTAGATGCCATATTTCCTTAGCACTTGAGATTCCTTAATTATTTTTCAAGTAATGGAAGTCAGTGGGATTTACCTACGATCACTGCTCAGCTCCGTTAGCGTTAAGTAGCGTAATGACGTTTAGTCCATAATCTTTCTCAATAAATAGGTCATCGAATATAAATCGGGTCTGTATTTCCTGAATTTATCCCTAAAATCCGAACTCATAAACGCACAAACTTTACCCTTTTTTTTATTGTGAGGGAAAATCCTCGTAGGATGCTATGCCGGACTCTTACCGACTAAAAAACCTCACGTAACGCCCAACAGCCTATGGTTGAGAGAGCCCCGGGTAAGCCCTCAGGAAGGATGTCCCGTGACGAAACTTTACCCTTTATTTATAATCGTAATTATATTTTAAAACCGTAAAAATACAAACGCATTCAATTCCGGAAAAAGTGATATCGTTTCCAGAAGTAGCGGAGAATTATTAGAACATTTGCGTAGAAAATTGAATATGCGTGAACTATGACTAAAGTGCAACATTACTTTTCCACTTGAGATTCTATAGAATAAAATATTAAAATCCATTTGTGCTTTGTTACAGGTGCGGCATATTTGCGCGGCGCCATCTCGGCGCCCACCTCCACTCGCGTGCTGATGACACAATAAATTGTGATGCTGACACGAACAGGACCCTATAGGAAATTACGTCCTAGAGGACGGCGAAGGACGTTGTAGCTATTTAAACTAACCTCTAACAATGCAAGTGCCTAAATTCGTGATAATGTTGGGCAACCGTCGTAACTTAATATTTAGAGTGAGCATCGTTTTCAATATAGTTGTACTGCTGTACGTCGCGATGCAGTACTCCGGTAACAGTGCCTCAGGCGTTGAATGGATGCCCATAACTGTCGATGGGTCAGAACGAAGCGCTGAGATTCGGTATTTACAAGAACAAGTGCGAAATGAGAGTAATACTAAACCTGCGGAATTAAATTTGCGCGATGAGTCGACTTCAGCAAAAGCAGTACCGTCAACAATGTCCACTGCTAACAAGACCACATCTAGCACCTCAACATACGTTTCTGTAGCAGATATTGAAAAGAAAATAAGTGCAGTGCCATCCGAAATAGATATAACAACGAATGATACTCTCGATATTGTTGATGAAAATGTTTTATCCGAGTCAACTTTGATGCGTCTCAGATCATTACTTGATTGTAACGAGAGAGATTTTCATTCTCAAACAGTGCAACGTGGTGAATTCTGGGTGTTGAAAAATTACTGGAGAGCCGAACATGGTATAGTGTTGTGTCATGAGACCATCACTTATACGACACACGCCGGTTTCGAGTTCCTGGACAACGTGCTTCCTCTTGTAGAAAGGTGAGTTTAAATTATAGTTAAGAAATTGCACTGCTATTATATAGAACAGCTAGTTGCGTCTTATTTAGTGTCGCCAACAATTAGATGTGTTGTCACAGCTCACTGCTCACGATTTCACTGTTCACGCAAGAGTCACAGCGGTACCATAATATCTCAAACAATACTGAATTAAATTACTTCAACAATACCACTCTGTACATCTTTTGTTTTCCTGTACATTGACCAGCTATAATACTCTTGCATTCAAAACGTTACTTGTCTATTTTGGTAAGTATATGATACATGACATGAGCTAAGAATACAATGTCTTAAGGCCGACAGTTAATTGTTCGCTAAATATACCTATCTATACTATCACGATTGGTACATAAATGTACTATGTCACCATAATCGATGCAAGTCGATTGTGATGTCAAGAAATCTAATGAATCGGTTCATTAATAGTTGATTAGATAGCAAATACCTACCGTGCGCATTTGAATTATCTATAACTGGGTTAAGTAATCCGTAGTAAATTATAAATAATACAATCTAAGTGTATTTAGGATTCGTGTGTCTACGTTTTTTTTTAAATTTATTTACCTTTTACAAAATCATTAAACTATAATAAACATTGCATTTGAAACCACTGTGGTTTGTAAAAAATGCAACAGACGCGAAGTCGAAAAAAAATTATATTTTATATAGATACGTAATTTATACATACTTCAAGCTGACTTAATGTTTATCTACATATAATCTAAGTTAAATAGGTACTTTTAAATTATAAAAGAAACATACAACTTATGCTAAGTTAAAAAACTTACACTCCAAATTTTAGGTTTATACTGACTGACGCTATCGATTGAAACTCTATCAAAATCAATATCGCTCGCTTGTAACATTATATATTATCGTATCATACTTTTTTGTCTGCGTACAAAATAATTTATATTATTCAATTCTGGTTACATACTTTTTTAAGTTTAAATAGTAGATAGTTATTTCTCAAAGTGGTTATAAAGGTAGGACCGTCTTTCTTGCGCAAAAGGTAGACTACTCAAAGGCGAGTAAACATTACTAATGCAATCCTCAGATGTAGATTTATATGAAAATATTTACTAAAGAACGTACGTTTATGTACGTTTATGTAACCACAAAGTATGCATCTAAGAACAGGTCCTCATTACACGAAGCGTGTTTCATCTATTGATAATCTACAGGTATTATAAATACTCAATTAGTATGCTTGGTTCATCTCAGTGCGCAAATGATTCGATCATTAAATATTCTAACACGACCATAGTTTCCTGTCCAGCATTTTATCTTATCATGCAGAAATATTGTGAAACAGCTCAGCGGATGGCCATTCTGTTCCGTGTAAGTCCCCGCCATTTTGAACCACAACTTTCCGTTATAGATAAATGAAAACTACTAAATATTTACCCCCATATTCATAATCGTTTATTAAACCTATTTTAGTTAAAACACATTTTAAGTCTATTGCTGTCTCTAACCATACTCTGTCATTGGTTAGAGACAGCAATAGACTTAAAGTGTGTTTTAACTAAAATAGGTTTAATAAACGATTATGAATATGAGGGTTACAAAACAACTAACTGAAACCCGCGACTCCGCCCAATTGGTATGTTGTTACCGACCACCCTTATCACTTAGGGGTATGAAAAATAGATTACGATCGATTCTAAGACCTAACGAATATTTACATACATATAGTCACGCCTTTATTCCCCAAGGGGTAGGCAGAGGCATAATATACGCCCACATTTCACCTTATAGTTCTTTGTTCCACTTAATAGGTGGTGAGCCCATTGACGTGTTGAAATTGACAGACGCAGGTGGCGACGACACGCAGTTAGAATTTTTCAAGCCGTCCATCCTTCAACTTGGCTTAACGATTGGCATTTCACGTCGGGTTTCATTTCGAGTTTTCCTTCTCTATGCAGTGGATCGTTTTGAGAAAGTGTTTTCTTAGTCCCCTCTTACGACACCCTCGGGATGAATTATGGTGGCTACATTTTGTACTCTTTCCAGTTGCCACACGAGGCTCTGTCGCACTGGCCACACTACCGAATATACATTTTTATTTATTCTACAATATATTATTATAATTCTACAATATATGACTAAAAAATATGAATGGTCCCTTAAGGACTTTACTAAATGTTCTTTAACCATAGATAAGGTACTCAAAACATCAAATGATAACACTGAGCGCCTTAATTGTTTCCTAAATGACCACTTATGCAATATTAACTGCCCTAAAGCAATTGAGCCGGTGGAGGCCCAGGGCGAACCCGTTACCGCTGAGCCCCTAGCTCCCATTACCACGTGCTCGCCCAGTGCATCAGTGGATATATTGTGTGACAGTGTAAATAATAGTAATAGTTGTACTAAATTAATTGTATTTAGTGATGATATTGCTACCAATCTAAGTTCATTTTTAAAACAAAGCTCAAATTCAAGTTATTACTCGGTAATTAATAATTGCTATCCGGGTGCTTCATTAAGTGGTATTATGCAAAAGATATGAATATAAATTTGAATCTAACAGTAAAATAATAATTTTCTGTGCAAACAGGGGGAAAATTAGCAATGATGATTTGTCCCTATACATGAATTACATCTTAAACTTAAATGTCATACAAGTTGTAATGTTCACACTTCCATTTATAAAAGGTGTGCCAGATTCGGAAAATTCATTTAGATATAAGATGCTTTTAAACTTAATAAGTCAGTATAATAATAAATTTAATATAATTGACTTTAATTCTGTATTTAACACAAATTTGTCACATGGCAATTATAAAGTCTATAATAATCACAATGGTAGGTATTGTGTACCCAAATATTATAAAAGACAAATAGCAAGTTTGCTATTTAATTATTTTTACTTTGTAGCCAAAAACTTGGCTGACAAAACTGCTTTATTTGAGCAGAGTAGCTTTAGGACTTTGGAATCTGTTCCAAGTAATTTAAATTAACTGCTGGGACAACAGAGGAATTACCCTCTAGCCAAAATTGTAAATTAATAGAGTTGAATTTAATTGCAAACCATAACTATATCGCAAACTGTCCTCCGAACAAAACTAAATTAAAAAATGTAAATTACATCAGCCTGGTGCATTATAATATTGCAACATTAACGCAGGTCAAAGAGTTTGAATTGGAGCTGTTCATGAGCTCAGAAAATAATGAAATTGTTTGTCTTACAGAACATATGCGTAAGGAGTATGAGCTCATGTTCAGTTTCAGTAGTCACCGGGTTGGTAGTGCGTTCTGCAAGGTCAACACAACACTGGGGGGTTCGTTGATTTTATTAAATAAGAAATTAAGGTATAAGGAACGGAAAGATGTTGTGTCCCGCTCTGTAGAGTGTACAGTTGAAATATCGTGCGTAGAATTGGAGCAATTCATAGTAGTATGCGTATATAAACCTGGAATCTCACCCTTTTGTGAGTTTGAGGAAGTAATGGATAAAGTGCTATTTAAACTTGGAAAAACTAATAAACACCTAATAGTGTGCGGTGATTTTAATGTTAATATACTTATAAATACGCGTCAGACCAATGATATCTTAAATTTATTTAAATCACACAATCTCACTAACTTATTTTTAGAGCCTACTAGATATTGTGATACAACAGCTACTTGTCTGGACAATATATACAGTGATATGTTGCCAGAAAGTAAGAGTATTATAAATAAGATAAAATCAGATTATACTGGGCAAATAGCATCTTTCAAGATCACAAGAGAAAAAGTTAAAAGACGTAAAATATTATGTAGACCAGTAATTAGTGACCGCTTGCAACGTATGCGAGTTGGACTTTGCAATAAACTTCCATTTTTAGACACTGGCTTAGATCCAAATGTAATGTATAAGTTATTTTTTGATTCCTTTTACAATGAGTTCAACTCCATATTCAAGTCTAAGGAAGTCACAATCGGTGATAGGCCAGCCTTCAGTGAATGGGCCACTGAGGATATACATAAAAGTAGACAAAAACTGTATGAACTATACTCAGAAAGACAGCTTAATAGAACAGACGAATTTCTAAATTATGTTAAAACTTATTCAAAAAAGTTTAAAGCAGACTGCTTAGCAGCCAAAAGAAAGTATATTAGTAATAAAATTCTTAATAGTGTAGACAAAGTTAAATCTACTTGGAAAAAAATTAACGCAGAAAGAGGCCAAGCAAAATCAAATGATAATAATTTTAAACTTAAAGTAAATGGTAACATAACTACAACAGATGCCGAAGTCGCTAACGAATTTGAAATTTTTTTTTCTCGAATTCCAGTAGATTTGACCAGAACCCTAGGTTCTTCTACCCCAATAGCAGAATCCTTGTTAAAAGCAAATGTTCCTTGCTGTAATGAAATATTCAAATTCAGTAAAATTAGTATACACAATATCATAAAAACTTTTAAATCTTTAAATATTAAGAAAACGGCTGACCTCTGGTGAATTTCTGTACATTTAGTTAATTCGTTAATTGAAATGGTTGCCCCTGAATTATCAATAATATTTAATAATTGTGTTGATAGTGGTGTGTTTCCTGACTTAATGAAGTTTAGTAAAATAACTCCTCTGTTTAAATGGGGTAGCACGTCAGATCCGTCCAATTTTCGTCCTATTGCTGTACTACCCATGTTTAGTAAAATCTTTGAAAAGGTAATGCTTAATCAAATGCAAAATCATTTTAATACAAATAAACTATTCCATACTAAACAATTCGGTTTCACGCGCGGTCGGTCTACCACGGATGCTGGAATCAAATTATTAGAGTGTATATATGAGGCCTGGGAGGAGTCGTATGATGCTTATGGTGTATTCTGCGACTTATCTAAGGCCTTCGATTGCGTCCAGCATCAGACTTTAATTCAAAAACTTGATCATCATGGAATCCGGGGGACGGCCTTGGATTTAATTAGTTCTTACCTTAGAGATAGAGTACAGAGAGTAGTTATAAATGGTAAACAGTCAAATGGTTCTGCTGTAACAATGGGGGTGCCTCAGGGTCCAATTCTGGGACCTTTTCTATTTTTAGTGTACATAAATGATCTCCCTCACCTTATAAGAGACGATCACAAGGTAGTTTTGTTTGCTGATGACACATCTTTAATATTTAAAGTTGAACGTGGACAACGCGAACTTGACGAAGTAACCAGTGCCCTCTCTAGGGAAGTCCACTGGTTTAGCGCAAATAATTTATTGTTAAATGAAACTAAAACAAAATGTATTAGATTCACCTTGCCAAATGTTAGGCTCGTTAACACCAGTATTAAGATTAGGGTTGATCAAGTAGAATTGGTCGATGAAACTGTCTTTCTGGGCATAAAGTTAGACTCCAACTTGCAGTGGGGGCCTCATATCGAGAATGTCTCGGGCAGACTGAGCTCTGCAGCCTATGCCGTTAAAAAGATCCAACAACTGACAGACATTAGAACAGCGCGTCTTGTCTACTTTAGCTATTTCCACAGTGTCATGACCTATGGCATACTATTATGGGGTAACGCTGCCAACATCGAATGTATCTTTGTGTTGCAAGAAAGGGCTGTCCGGGCTATCTATGGTATGGGGTTTCGGTAGTCATTAAGAGAAAAGTTTAAGGATATCAACATCCTTACTGTGTATTCACAGTACATATATGAAAACTTTTTATATACCTACTCATAAAAATAACAGTAAATTTATTAAAAATAGTGATATCCATAACCTAAACTTAAGAAATAAGAATAAATTGGCTGTACCTAGATTTAGGCTTAATAAAATAAGCAATTCTTTTGCGGGCAATTGTATTCGAATGTACAATACATTGCCGACAGCCATAACAGGTTTGTCAGTTAATAAATTAAAAAAACTAATAAAACTTAAATTGTGCCAGAAAGCTTATTATAGCATTAAAGACTTTCTAGAAGACAAGACTGCCTGGCAGTTACACGAATTGCTCCTTTCTACATAAAAAAAACTGTATTATATTCTAAGATGAATAAGAGGGACCGACTGAGTTTCTTGGGGTGTTCTTCTCAGTCTGTTCAGTTCAGTGTTCAGTTGTATAATTATTCTTACTGATGCAATGTTCGATATAAATACTTTATTTTCATACAGAGTCTTTGAATAGTTCAGTAAGTGCCTAAATTGAAGTGAACGTTGTTGTCCAAACTGCCCTATTTTCAATCAAAATCTAACGATCAATGAACATAATTTACATACTTAATTATATTTATTTTAAACTAGGTACTTATCACAGAAACATCTTTTATACAAAACTCGAACTTTAAATCGATTCCATTGGCTGTATTGCTACATCAACGCTGTCAACACATTGCTATACAGTGGGATAAGGCGGGAAGTGTTACATCCCGAAGATAAAAATATTCAAACCGGTTTATAAGTGACTCTGGAACTCCTTCTTTTTTAAAGTCAGCTATAGTTTCATCGAAATTAAATAAAGATCAATTCATGAATTCATTACATTATGGTGTACCATATTAGCCACATTCTCATATACACTCATGACGTATATATTACCACTTATTATATTTTGTGACAGCCCTGCACTTATTGTATTTAGTAACAATAGCATCTGGCATGCTTACGCCCGCACATTCACCACACACGAAGCTTTGACAAACACAATGGTAGAGTTAGCTTGTTGTGACGACAGCGTCGGCTTCTACCTATGGGATAAACTTCATTCATTCTTAGTTATAAACCTCTTAAAGGGAGACTAATTTCTCGCTATATGAACGAAACGGCGTAAAAGTCGATCTGTTTAATTCTAGTTTATAGAGGGTTTATTATATTGAACAACACTTATCCTCTTGTACTGTTTCATATACACTCGAGAGCAATGAATCCGGGTCACTTAAAGAATGTTAAAAATCTCGGAAACTAAAAATGATAGGTTAATGCGATAAATTGTATTTAATAGACAATGTAATACTCCTTAAATGAAAGTAAAAAAAATATGAGTCACCATACATTTTATTAACACAAAATTACATAAAGAAAAAACTGCCGATCTCTCCTTAAAACAAAAATAGGAAACATGAAATTTTTGAACTTTATTACGATTTTCTTGAATTTTAATACTTCGTATTGCCTCCTCGTGCTTCCATTACTGCGTTTACGCGGTTTGGCATGCTGTACACCAAGTTCCTTATACGATTTTGGGGAATATTCTCCCATTCCTCTGTGAGAGCAATTTTGAGCTCACGAAGCGTGATTGGGGGAGGGTTTCGTTGTTTTACGCATCTGCCTAGCTCGTCCCAAGCATGCTCGATCGGGTTGATATCCGGGCTGCGCGCTGGCCACTCCATACGAGTAATGTTCATCTCTTGAAGGTAGTCATTCACAATCCTACCTGTATGAGGTCGGGCATTGTCATGCATAAATATAGCATCCTCACCTAAATTGACCATAAATGGACCAACGTGATCATTGAGGATTTCTTCCACATATCTTACGCTAGTTAAAGAGCCGTTTTCTATGATCACCAGCTCTGTGCGACTTTCAGAAGAAATTCCGGCCCACACAAGTACAGACCCACCACCGTAGGCTACTTTTTCTTCGATGCATGCTTGCTTGAATCTTTCCCCTGGTCTTCGATACACTCTGTGTCTTCCATCGTGCTTGTAGAGCATAAATTTTGATTCGTCGGAGAACATAACTTTTGACCAATCTTCAATACTCCAATTTACGTGGCTCTGGGCATACCTTAGTCTCGAAATACGATGCCCACGCTCCAGTTTAGGGCCGTTTGCAGGTCTAAGGGGTTTTAAGTTAGATTCAGCAAGCCGACGTCTTACTGTCCATGCACTTGGGTTACTTCCTCCGAGGCGTCGAAACTGATTGGTGAGTTCAGTTCCTGTGAGAAAGCGATTTCGAAGCATGGTGTTCACCAAGTATCGGTCTTCTCGTGCTGTGGTACACCTGGTTCTGCCCGTTCCTGGTCTGCGTAGGTTAGAACCAGTTTCTTCGTAACGTCGGAGAACTCTTTGTACTGTTGACAGCGACACACCGACAGTCCTGGCTGTATCGCGCTGACTCCGGCCGGTTTCCAGCATTGTAAGTATTCTGGTGCATTCTTCAGGCGTAAGCGACATAATTTCAGCTTGATTAATGAATATAGAGCACTATCAACATGGTTTATGTACCCACATAATGACAGATTACAAACAAAAGCAACACCAAATGCTGTAATTTCGTAGTTCCATCTTCGAAAGTGGCCCTTTTTCAAATTTGATTTTTTTATGATATAACTTTACAATAACTAAGAAGTTTTAATACCTTCATTTAAGGAGTATTACATTGTCTATTAAATACAATTTATTGCATTAACCTAGCATTTTTAGTTTCCGAGATTTTTAGGATTCTTTAAGTGACCCGGATTCATTGCTCTCGAGTGTAGTTATATTAATATATTTTGGAACAATTATGTACGAGTAGTACCTATTATTAAATTTCTGCAGCAGTCTCCACCAAGTGGCATCAATTAAAAGTATACATAATTTGACAACACACCTAATTTCTTTTATACTTTTACTAGAAAATATTCATTCACCAAATCCTTTCGACAGCCCTACTTTTTAAACTCGATTCTACATACCTACCTACTTAGATGTTTTTTTACTTCTATGGGATAGTTCAATAACTGTTACATTGAAAGTAATACCAGTTTGAGAGACCGGACATATTTTTTTTATTACTGTGATTATAGATGCTGTGATATAAAACATATCAAATTGGAACGGCAGGTACAAATACTAATATTGATAGAAAGAAGAGAAGCACCGAACTTACGAGTTTTTGCGGACTAGTTGGAATTTACATATTTCCAAAGAACTTCATCCATCACACATAATTTCGACAGTATATGGGATATTCTATGCCTGACCTAAGAAGAATACATAATAACAACAGCATCAGTGAGGCAACTCAAAAAATAATATAGTTAAATACTCTTGAAATATATTGTATTCAATAATTATGTGTGATGGTAGTAATTACAAGCAAGGGTATTAACACCGATTGCCGTTATAATATGAAACGTGGGAAGGACTTGTTTGATACAATTTACCTGTAATAGATATCAAAACTGATAGGACTCGAGTGTGTGCGTCGTGATTGTGTTATTTCACGGAAATCTGATCAATTAAACCTGATTAAACTATCAGAAAATATAACTAAGTAATAGGTAAAATTTATGTTGTCGCTAATGAAATCGTTTCCCTCAGAATCAGGGCCATTGAGGGTAAAGAAAATCAGAAAAAAAAACAGCTGTAAGAACAAATATCTTAAAGGATTCACTAATTCACTATTAAATACCTGGTAACATTTCAATTCTTCAATGCAATGGTGGGATTACTACCGGTCCCTAGCGAGATCCTCGGGAAGGTTCACTGTCTATTTGCATAGAAATATTAACCATAAAATATTTTGGCATATGGTAATTTAGACTAATGATATTTATGCATAATTTTGTTATTCATAAATAAAATTAGCATAATCATATTTAGGCATAAAATTTATAAGCATAGCTTTATAAAGGCATAAAAGTATCAAACTATAATGAAAAGTATCAAACTATTATGAAAAACTTATGTAAAATAATTAAATTGGCGGCTTAGGGGTGGCCCAGGGGCCACCCCCGCCGCACCTATACCTACTTTGACACTATATAATATAGGAAATACTGGTATATACTGTTAGGGTATATATTATACCTAAAAACATTGTGCAAATTATAACTATGCATAAATATATCAGACCTAAATATAATTATACCACATTACAATGCTGCTAAAAATAAATTATGACCAAGTTTAATTATGCCACAAAAAGTATGCCAAATTCATTGTGCCAAATCATTTTAGGAATAAATATATTATGTTTACAAAAGGTATCCCCCTCGGGAAACTAATAAATCTCACCTTTATTCTTTCACTGTTTCATACTCTAATTACTATTTTTTTTTTAAATATTCACGGTATTTCACACAACGCTATCTGATCCCAAAGTAAGTTAGGAATAACCTGCTTGTGTTGTAGCCATCAGACCACGGATATTAGTACTTATATACTTTTTTAAATACATACTATTATACAGAGAAACACCCAGACTCTTGAGACAAACATTTATGGGTCACACAAATATTTGTCTCCGGTGGGAATCGAACCCACGACCTCCAGCGCCGCAGGCGGTATCGCTACCGACTGCGCCACAGAGGCAGTCAACTATAAAGTAGTTATGCAGAAAACGTAACATTTTATTTCGAACCCCTTTATTTAAATCCAATATTAGTCACAAAACGAACGGTTTTGCATCACCCTGCGCATCAGGGATGTCTGAATTAAGACGCCATTATATATTTGAAAGTTCTGAAACTCAGCCGATGGAAACTACCACTAGAAGTTTCTCTTGAATACGTTCGGCAAAAGATGACACAACATAGTGTCCCATGAAAATTTTATTTAAGCATCAATTGATGGAAATTAAAATTAATTGATCGATATTACATAATTAGACGACCAATTTTAACATTATAATTATAAACGATATTGTACCTACATGTTAAGTGAGAATTTTGTTAAATGTTTAGGACTCACATTATCAAAAAACTATTACTGTCCAAAAAGGTAGTTTTCTGTTTTAAAAGTCGAGAGCAGTCCTTCAGTCGCGATAATTTACTCTGAGAAAGAAAATTTTACAATAGTACCAACGGAGATGTTTTCATGCTCAGAAATCGACTAAAATAACTTCTAACAAAGCTGACATAACATAGGTACTAAAGCAAATCTCATATTTTAGGGTGAAATGTGTAATCAGCACTTTAGGTGGGTTGAAAAGAAATAAAAAGTGTGATGACAAATTAATGGGAAGCTTAAAATAAAGACCGTTCCCTAGATCGGAGACTTTTTGCAATGAAAGGTACTCTTCTCAATGCAGACCAATATTTTATGTTATATTACTGATTTCTCCGAAGTTTCTCAACTCATTTGCGTATTTCTAATAGATACTTTCGAAAAAAATCCGAATACATTTCGTTAAGTTTGAACCAGTTATTTGTTAAGGTAGTGTTTTCCCATTCCAATATAAAATTCTGCTGATTAGGCTCTTTCAGAACATATAAATTTCTGAAAATAAATAAGAAGCATAATTTATTAAACCAGACGCAAAATACAATGCTTACATTTTATAATTATTTTAATATCGCTATGTTAATCAATATAGACTTTATTTTTGTACCTAGCTGTTGAAAATGTTAATGTTAAGTACAATTTTTAGCTTTATATAAAATAAGTAAATATAAATAGATGATCTAAAATTTTATAGGAATTAAATCAGCTGTATTTCGAATAAGGGAAAAGAATAAGTATAAAATAGAATACTAGTGACTGAGTTAAAGATAATATAAATTAAGATAATATAAACTTGGAGATTATAATTGTTGGAATATCTGATAGCAATTTATTTTCATCGCTAATATTGTTTTAATAAAGAAACATTAAGTCAGACTTATTGGCATAAGAAATAAAACACCGTTTAGATCATTTATTAGTTAACCTTATTATCTTATGTCACGACTGAATATTAATTATAGTATATCACGATGTCGATTGATTTTTTAATTGCGGCTGACCTTAATTATGTAATTCACAGATAAATAATGAAATACAAATATTTTGAAAGGTCTCGCTTTCATTTAAATATTAACTACAATATTGGGTATGGCAACCTAATATGGTAGCAGCGACTATAGACATCTAGACTCCGGAAGTGTTCTTAGATGTTATTTACTCCAGCGGCACACAGAAAGCATAAAATAATAAATACTCACTGACATTTGCAAATCACACGATTAATGGTGCAGGCCAGAGTTTCAATCATACACTTCGGCTATAGAACTGCTACAGAGCCAACTAAAATTAGAATATGTATATCTCAAAGACATCTCAAAATCGAATCTTAAATAGAACATGATATAGATTTAGAGACTTAATTCTAAAGGAATCTGGTACTAGATTTTTACAATAAACATGGAAGAAAGAATATTGTAGAGCCCCAAAACAATCCAACTGTTCAAATACCAAGCTACCCCCTAGTTTACAGATTAAAATATACTGCTAACTTCAACACTCATAAAACAACACTTATCGGGACAATTGAATACACGAGCAACATATTTATCGAATTAAAATAGAAATAATAAAAAAGGAGGAGGAATAAGAATAAACTATAACACTTATGTCCATAATATACTCGTATCATCATTAGAATATCATTCAAACAAAATAAATATCGTATGGAATATGATCGAATGAAAGGCGACGTGCAGTGGCAATGACACGTGGGCCTAATGTTGCTTGACTCTAACCTTGATTCAGGACTGTATCACTTATGGATCAAGCACGTACTCGTTTGTATCTATTTATGTGTATGTGTAAGTGCTTATAATACGTTGTAACATCGTCTACGTATCATACTTATTGGTAGCATTATAATACAGTGTACGGGGTTCTTACTAAGGTTGTCAATGCCCAATCCGAATTCATCTTCTATTTCTAACTATGCCAATATTATTTACCTTCCATTCGTATGAACGTTATGAATAACTGTATTGCTTGCCTCACAAGCGTCGTTCTTTTAATTCATTTTACATACTTCTGACGCAAAACAATAGATACTCATATCTCACAAATTTTTGCCTTTACAGACATCTGTAAAGGCAATAAAACTCATTTCCGGTGGTCCAATCTTCAACCGGAAGTGTTAAGAACAGTCCTTGGTCCTTTCTGAAAACCCGTTTTGAGATAATAATTTGAAGAATAAAACGCAATAGTTTGCGTAAATATTAAATCAAAGCAATACTCATTAAGTTTTCTGTTAAAAATCAAAACCTGCCGAGGCTACTGGTAAACTTGGTACCGTGAAGGGACATAGTGCATTTTTGGTGCCTACTTTCAATTCCGGTATAACCACTTTACTGTTAGCTCCAATCAGGTGGCACACGTAATGATGTCCACATACTTTTTCGTTTACAAATATTAAAATTATCATACGTATTTTTAGAATTTTATTATTTGAGTATTTCGACACAGGCATAGTTTGGAAATGTTTGGATTGTTCCCCCAACCACCTTCTTTTCTGTATATATTACGTTTTAAGTCTTTCTATCTATAGACTTCTATGATTTGCTTTTTACTGTACTTGAAATCAATTAGTTATTATTATTATTTAGAATCAATCTGTTTCTTTTAGTATTCTTAAAAGTTGTGTAAATTTAGCTCAAAGTCTACATGCAGGATATAAAAGGAAATCCAATAGACCAGTTCCAGCGTAAAATTAAAATTAGATTTGCTGTTCTCTATAGACAGGCTATAGACACTTCTTTGCTCGAGTGCTAACACTTTGTCTAACTACTGTAACGACGTACAGACGGTACGAATTTTAGCACAACGCAATTGATGCTAAACGTTTTTGTCTGATCTGATGCAGGAACATCAACGATCTTTTTGTGTATCAATGTCTCGGACGTTGTTCAGCTTAGTCACCTACCTAAACTCGAGGCTTTTCACTTTTGGTTTTTTTTTATACCACTCAGGTGGCATAGAAGGATACGGCCAACCAGATGTACTAGTGGTCACCGCAGCCTATGAATGTTTGCAACACACCGGAGGCGCTACACTCGCGCTGCCGAACCTGTAAAAACCTTCTAAGACCCTTTTTGAAGAACCCCAAACTTGGTTTCGAAAAACTTTACTTGTACATTTGAAATTTGACAACAATAGTTGCAAATCGCAATGAGTTCCGGCTACGACAAAATTGGTATCAAGGTTAGCCTAATCGTTTACATATGAAATAGTAATGGACTCAACAATTGCGCAAGAGATAAGTGGTACAATTTACAGAGGCGTCCAGTCGATATCAGCGGATACGGCCAGCGAGAGGGTTCCGGCGAACAGATAACAGTTGCGTCAACAATGGCTGTACCTTACTTCCACATCATGTGGTTGTTGCAATTAGCCACTGCAGAGATTAGATAATACACTTATTATCTACTGATTTCAGCTATTAGGAAGTTACTGAGTCAGTTATATGTTTTCCTTTTATACCGACTCCTCTATTCGATAGTATTTAGTCGTAGTAGGTCCACTAATATCTTGTTAATAAAACTGGCCAAGTGCGAGTCGCACTAGCGCATACCAAAAATCTATAAAAATCACGTTTGTTGTATAGGAGAACCCCTTAAATGTCTATTTTGTTGTATTTAATGAATTTACACAGCTCGACATTCTGTGAGTATTTTAAGCGTCTACTTGTTGCCGTTATTAATATACAAATAAAATAATACAAGCAAAAAAAAACAGTTTTAGAAATACATAATCTGTGAAAATGTCAGCTCTCTAGCCATCACCGTTCATAAGATACAGCCTCGTGACGGACAGACAGACAAACAGACAGACGGACAGCAAAGTCTCATTGAATAAGCTCCCTTTTTTTACCCTTTGGGTACGGAACCCTAAAAACTATAAAACACGTAATTATTTCTATTCAACAATAAAGCACATTTTTTTCTTCTTTAAACCTAATAAGTAGTAAACAACTTTAATCGTTACAGATTATGCTATCGATAACACAATTTTCAAATGAGAACGGACTGCTAAGCACACAAAAATTAAACTAACCATTCAACTAATTCCGCTAATTAAAATGGCGTGAATTTTATAGCTTTAACTAGTGTTAATCGTTTATAACACGCATAGACACAGATTTTAGGTTACATAGTTAATAAGGCTAGCAAAAATTAAAGTTCGTTTAAATGTACGCATTTAAGTATAGCTTCCGGTCCACTCATACTGAAATCTGTAATTTGATAAAGTCTATAATACCTACTATCAACTCTTCCTTATTTTTAGTTATTTATTGTAACATAAGCTACTTGCCAATCATATCTTGAGATGATTATTCGACGATAGAAGTTTGATCAAAGAGTTTCCTCTATGTATGTATGTATCGATATCAAGGTCATCAATGATGGTGGTACTAACTAACAGATTTATTAACTGTTACCTATTGTGTTCATGTATTTTAATAGCCACATTGTCCTACAAATTTAGTAATACATTTTTGTGAATCGCCAAATCAAATTCTTTTTTACCTGCTGCCGATGATGCTTCTGAGCTGAGCTACCATAATTGAGATATTTTGTTAAATAATTGTTAGTCGTCACATCAAATTGAAGCTACTCTAGAAAAATTTGTCTGATAGTACCTAATAACTTAATTTTTTTACTAGGGACTCTGTTATAATAGTTTCCAAAATAACATAAAAATAAGATTACAATAGAATTACAATAGACCGACAATAGAACATTTGTTTGGTTCCAATACCGTATTGTGCATTCATCGTCATCAAAATGTCGACAGTCAAAGGTGGCTACCTATCTAACATACTGTTCCAATCCAATGCATAATACACGTACAAACTATCCACAATACGAGTACTCACACACTGGCCTCGATTCGGTGCTTATATCGCTCCGGATTTACGGATGAATGCACGGTTATATGCACTTTCATATTTTGTAAATATGCGTTAATATATTCTCCAGCTCGATTTTGATACGTTGTTGCTCTTGAACTGCGCGTTTCCGTAATATCTGTAGGTAAACGGGTACACCTGTATTACGAGGCGGTCGCTAAGTACAAGTGATTTATTTTAAAATATAATAATAAGCACAAACAGGCTATACTTATACTGTTATTTTCCTAGAAGTTGGATATCGAAAACTGGTATGCGGATGTGGCAGAAATACCATCAAAGTAACAGTAGATATACCAAATTTCAATTTATGGATATAAGTTTAAATATATAAGAACCAACTCGACCCCATCGGATAATAGACAGATACACAGATTAAACTTATAGATTAGATTAGATTCTTTATTTGCATGAAATATGATGGTAACAATATTTAGTTATATTATATTCCGTTTTCTTTTTACCATAATTCAACAAATAAAGAAATTGAATCCCCTTTAGGAGTGAAAACCATCAAGATAATTAACGAAACTCTACATTTCATTTTCATAATACCATCACCAATATTGGTAAGTATGTAGATATCTTTTTAAATGGATATCTCCAGCATAAAAATAGCTTGATAACTATATCATACAATTTAAGAAATTAATTGGGAAATATCTTCATAGAAAAGGATTGTAACTAGAACACAATACATGAGCTCATTCGCTGAAATACTTTCGTCATCCATAGTGTTGACCTCGAAAGCTTTATTTAAAAAAAAAACGTTACTAAGCGTTCTTAATTAATCGTAGATCTAATTCTAGTATGAGACACTCAGTTAGCACGCAAGATGGCCAAATATCTGTGTATGTCGAACCAGTTTGATACATTTCTTGTTTCTATGATGAAAAGTGAAATGGTGACATCGTTTTTAGTGATGATACGCCACTATAGACCAGTATTATCATTATTCGAAAGCATTCTTTCTTTAACACCTCAATGATTAAAGCTGTGATAAAAATTAATGACGTCATGCCCTACTATCGATATTGTTCTCATTACTTCCTATTCTTTCAGTAATAATGACGTCATTATTATTGATAGCGTCGGATACACTAATTTAAATATTCACTAAATTTGTATCTTTTAATGCTGGAGGTAAGATCTGATAATTGGTTTGTTATGCAAAGCCGAGTTGCATATTCCCTAAGAAGTGACAGTTGCTTTTTGAGAAATAATTTGTAAACAATCACTTTGCAGGTACGTACTCTTTTTACGACTGTTCAGCTTAAAAAGAGTATGTGAGTGTGTCGTACACACTATCGTCATCGTTAAAATGGCTAAAACCAACTGGATAAAATTTTAAATCGACTTTCATAAGTATAATAGAGGTCATTGTGTGAGGTATCGACATAGAACTAATAAGTACCATGGCTACCATAGACATATAAAGCTACAGTATTGCCACATTAATAATCATTATTACAAACATTTTGACATTACCTTTGACATATTGACACATTGAGTACGGTAATGATGTGTACTCAAAAGTAATGTCGCAAGGATGGTTACTGTTTTCATAGCTATTATTAAAGAAGGTCAATAGCCAACAGTATCCTTACCGTTCTAGTTTTTTACTAACTGTTTTCTTTGTATTCTTATGTGATCCCGTCATTATATTTCCCTGTTAAGCAGGCTTCATATGTAGGCTTCTCAATTTATTAGACTTCAATTTGAACCATAAAAAATATAGGTCAGCTTGGGTATTATTACTCAATAATTCATGAAGAAAATGTCATAAATCATAACGGATGCAACAGGTATTTTGCCAACCGGTAGAGCGGCCAATTCAACTTTTTTCAACTACTGTTGAGTTGTGCATTCTGATTTCTGAAGGCTTTTTTGGCGGGACTTGGAAGGAATCGTATCGCATCGTTTTATAAATTTGCAAAATTAGTGTTTTTTCGAGTGCTTTGTGTGTATTAATGGTGGATTCTTAAACATAAACGTTCGACAACGTGCACTAGTGTTGGGAAGTGATAAAACGCAGTGAATCGCAACTTTGCAGTTTCTGACAAAAAAATCCAAAGAAACTTTCAGAAATTTATCCACCGCTTTTCTGAAGGAAGACTGACTTTGACTTAGGGCTGTACTTGACTTTGACTGGACTTAGAGGACGAGGACTGTGACTTATTTAAGCAAAATGAAGATATAACTTTAAATAATAATAAATAAAGACATGGCTTAAAGGTCTTGTAACCAAGCCAGAACTATTAAAAAAAAAAAAAATGATTTCTGAAGTTAAACGTATGTAATAAGTTAAAATTATTGCTATAGCTAGACCACATAACTCAGTCCTCGCACAAAGACAATTATAATCATTTTGTTGTATGACACGTAGTACTACGTAGTGAATATAATATATTGTCTTTGGGCGAGGACTGAGTTATGTGGTCTAGTTATAGTTATTACGCTTCCTGAAAAACACTTTTATCATCAGCTGTATCGTCTACAATTTAATGTGTGTTTTGCCTGGCTGATTTCTGTTACTCGCTCTGTAGCGTCTGACGGATTTCTACTTAGGGGTGTCATGAGATTTTGTCGAGATCAAGGTGAGATATTTATCATATATGTTCCCCATGTTATTTGATGCATTCAATTCCTAAGACGGCCAGTAGGTCATTATCACTATCACACAATTTGTTATTAGACCAATAATAAAGACATAATAATACATATTTCATATTGACTGCCGCGGTGGGACTGTGTATGCGAATCCCAGGTTGAATGAAATATTTCTGTAATCGGCAAATTGTTTCAGTGTTTTTTTTAGATTGATTTGAACTAGATGGCATTATAGGAGAATGTCTTATCAATATTTTTTTACTTAAAGCTTGCTTTTTGTGATTTTTCTTTTAATGAATGAGGTGAACATTAGTTATACAAATAGATAGGTATTTATTGATAAAATTGCTGATTTTATATAGTCTAGCAAACTAGAAAGTCTTCAAGTCCTTAAAATAACGACTCCGAGTGCAAGTTACATTACAGGCTTTTAAGTTGTTATTATTTACAAAGTTGGAGTATTGACTTCACTTTACATAAACTCTTCCTTATATTTACGTATCGATGCACACACTTTTCTACTAAAACAAATATTACACAAAATGTATAAGCACTTTAGACTCACTACCATTTGAAAGTTTTACACAAGAATTTTATTTAAAATCCTTGCTTACGTCTAGTCTAGCAAGGCAATAAAACACCTAAAATCTATAAAATTGTTCTGACATCATATTGTGAAGATATTTGATCGACCAAGTTCATTGAAGGGATAGTTTAGAGATGTTGAGTAAATATAGAATCTTTCATATCACAATAAATTTCACCTCATAAAGCATCAGTTTTTATTCATGATCCACGAAGCGAGTGGTTTTTTTTTATATGTAGATATCCTCATGAATGGTATGCCGGCCCTACCGACTAAATCCAAACGATGCACTGCAAACTACCTACCGTCCCCGGGTAAGCTTTCGGAAGTATGTCGCCCAACTTTAAAATGCAGCCACACCTTTAGGGACAACTAATTTTTATAGTATCTCATTGATACTATAGAAATTAGATGACCTTTGAAATGTGAGTTATAATAACTAAAATGGTATTTCAATAACACACCTTTATTTGTTACAAATAACAAGCTGAAATCAAATGTTCCTCCAATATTTAGTTCTTACATAAAGCAGATAATGAATCTATGCATTTATGACATCGTAATAGTTGTTCAACGCATGAAAATCGATTCAATCATAATAAATCAACCGTTTACTCTTTCCTGCAATTCTGATTGTGAAACCGTCAATCAAACGCTTCTGCTGAGCATCGAATTCTTCAAAGAATCTTTTCTTCGTATTCAGTAGAAGGATCAGATCACACAACAACAGTTGATCAAAGGATCCACACAAAAGCTGAGTCCACATTTGTGGTAACTGCGGGCGGTTTCTAACCTCAAAATTTGATAACCAATGAAAAAGAGTCTATAATTTCATTAGTTTTAAAATGTTGAGGTTAAAAACCGCCCGCGGTTACCGCAAATGCGGCCTCAGCCAAATACAGCAGAAAATGACATTAATCCACTGCCACGGTTAATAGTTACGAAAATCGAAACTCTTAATCGGAATGTATTTAGAACAATAAGGCACAGATACATTTATGAATATGCAGTGAAAGAAATTGCTTTATTATACAAAGTTAACCTTTTTATACTTGGACAACACTTTGTAACTCTTGTATAACTTTGATTGCAACTTTGACCTCGATGTTTATTACTGTCATGTCATATCAATATTTAGATTGATGTTATTCTTACTTTGATATTTTTAGGTTTTTTTGAACACCTCGAATGTCATAATTACTCATCATCACATGGGGGCATGGGGCTCTTTAAAAGAGGTCTTTCAAGTTTGTTTTCGGTAACGCGAGTGTTTCAATTCTGGTGTTGCGAATGTCCATAAACTGATCCTGCCGCATGCTTAGTCAGATAAAAACTAAAAATAATTGACTGAAACATTGATTTATTAAACAACTTCGTTCAGACAGGTCTTACACGCACTGGAGTGTTCGCTTTGAGGGGACCGAACAGGACAATTTAGTTTGTATGTTTTGTAAATAAAATCGTACTGCTGTACGATATTATTTACAAAACATACGACAACCTAGGTCTTAATGGCAAGCCTAGGCTAAAGAATTGTTGTAATGCAAAACTCCGCCTAACCATTGACTAATTCAGGTCTGTCTGGTGCAGAAGAATGGAAGCTCCCAGAAGGCACTTCCAATGTTATAAGCTCTACGCGGACCGAATGTACCACTAAAGCGTGACTCTTGGCAGTAAAAGTGCCTTTTCCCCATAATCACATCACTTTCGCTGAACTTTCTGTCCCTATTCAAATAAGCAATTGAATATTGACATATTGGCCTCTTTACTATCGTTTATTTCATAAAATGATTGGATGGAATTTCAATTCAATGAATAATAACATAAAGTTCAAATTACCATGCATAACAACGTCGTACCTGATCTAGTTGCTCCACAGGTACGTAGAGCTAGAAACCAGTTCTAGTGGAACACGTGCTCTAGTGCCAAGTAATTTAATCCAATTATATCGTATTGTAAGCTTGTATGACTGTTGTAAATGTTGAGCTTCAAGATGCAAGACGTTTATTAATAAAACTTTATTGGTAAGTAATTGGCGCCGATACTGTTATGCGAACATTTTATTTCTGAGTTTATAAGTACCTATTTACTTAAAGTTTTCCATATTTCTTCAACTTTTTTTTTTTTTTTATACCACTAAGGTGGCAGACAAGCATACGGCCCACCAGAAGGACTGGTGGTCACCGCAGCCTATGAACGTTTGCAACACCAGAGGCGCCACACTCGCGCTGCCGACCCTGTAAAAACCTTCTTAGACCCCTTTTGAAGAACCCCATACTGTAGGCGTTTGGGAAAACCGAGGCAGGAAGATCATTCCACAATCTAAGCGTGCGCGGAAGAAAACCCCTACCGGATCTAACCGTGCTCGAACGCTCCGGACGCAGGGTGTGAGGATGAAATCCCTGTCTATGGCGAGCGGTGCGATGATAGAAGGTAGCCGTGGGCATCATGTCAAATAATTCCTCAGAGCACATACCATTGTACAGGCGGTAGAACACGCATAAGGAGGCAAAGTCTCTCCTGTCGCGAAGAGGTTCCACACCACCTGTCAGTATAGGATCGTTGACAACTCTCACAGCTCGCCTCTGCACCGAGTCAAATGGGCGAAGCTGATGTTCAGGTGCCCCCGCCCAGAGGTGACAGCAGTACTCCACGTGTGGCCGCACTTGCGACTTATAGAGAAAGACGTAACGTGATGATTCTAAATTCAACGTTGAAATTTTAATATTTTCTATGCAGGTGATAATGATGATCAATTAGATACTATGTCATCTGAATCTAAGCGTATCTAACTAAGGATATCATTAGATAGTATTTTAATTATTATTACGAATTGCGACTCCATTTTATTTCCTCAAAATGTAGACTGAAAAGTTATAAAATTATTAACACATTTGTTACTGACCATATCATAAACGATACAATTGTGATAATGGACTAGTCGGTTACGCAAACATGTACCTATAGTAACCACAAACAACGGAAAAGTAAGGAGCGGTTCGCGTGATTACCGACCGACATTGAATAATGAGAAGCCTCAAGATGGCACGAAATTGAAATGTGTTTTATTTTAATGAATGTCTATGTAGGACGACCGTTGTACCGTGTGCACCGCCACTGATTTGCTAATGATGCAATTTCACCTGAAAACGTTACTGATAGAATTTAGAATGTAGGAAGCTATTAATACCGTGCTATTTCTGTAGCTATGTCTTATTTGCTCTTGCTTTTAGTAGGGGAAATATCATATCTATATATATAAGAAGGAACCGTTGCACTCAGCCGATTCTTTGAAAGAATTTGTCTCTTTCTATAAAATTTTGAAATATTGTGACATTGTTACTTTATGATTTTAATTAAATATTGTGGGAAATTTTAAAATTGTATTAAGTTTGTCTATTTGAATTAGTTAAGTCATTTTATTTCATTTCTTGCAAATTTTTGGTACAAAGTGCGGAATTAGTTATGTCTGGGGCAATTTATGTAGAAAACGAATTTAGCGTATGTGCTTTTATTAATACGCTTTTATTAGGTCGTCGTGTATGTAACTAACAATGTAATGGAATCTAAGGAAAATAATTTAACCATCTTCCAAGGATCATAGCGTCATGAAAATTGGCAGATGTACGTAGTTTTGATGACAATACAATAATATGGTACTGTCAAACTGATATGATGATGGAGCCGGAAGATAGGCACTGAAAACAGGTGGAATCTAAGGTAGCTAATTTAACCAGCTTCCAAGGATCGTAGGGTCATGAAAATTGGCAGCTGTATGTAGTTCTGATGACAATACAATAATATGGTACTGTCAAACTGATATGATGATGGAGCCGGAAGATCTGCACTGAAACTTCGATGGAAAAAGTGGAATCTAAGGTAGCTAATTTAACCAGCTTCCAAGGATCGTAGCGTCATGAAAATTGGCAGCTGTATGTAATTCTGATGACAATACAATAATATGGTACTGTCGAACTGATATGATGATAGAGCCGGAAGATAGGCACTGAAAACAAGTGGAATTTAAGGTATCTATTTAAGCAGCTTCCAAGGATCTTAGAGTCATGAAAATTGGCAACTGTATGTAGTTCTGATGACAATACAATAATATGGTAATGTCGAACTGATCTGATGATGGAGCCGGAAGATATGCACTGGAACTTGATGATGGAATATTGTATTATATCTGTTTTTGGATTCGATTAGGATTTAAGGTTATAACAAACCTGTTTTATATTGAAGTTAATATTGAGTGTAAATATTGACATAGGTACCTGCATAAAATGTATATGTATTAGAGTAATAATTAAAATATTTTCACATTAGTCGAACTCAGACAAAACACCATGTAATACAGAAATCCCTACTAATATTATAAATGCAAAAGTAACTCCATCTGTCTGTCTGTTACGTTTTCACGCCTAAACCACTGAACCGATTTTGATAAAATTTGTTATAAAGATAGTTTGAGTTTAAGAGAAGGACATAGGCTACTTTTTTACTGACTGCGCGAAATGAGGGTAATGCTTTTATGCGATAACGACTTCTACGCGGATGAAGCAGCAGGGAACCGCTAGTAAAGGTATAAATGTTGTGACTAAAAAGTATAAAATAAATAAATGGTTTAAAAAACCCTAGAAAAATACGCTTTTATAATGCACGAAAAAACCAAAAATAAATTATGGATCGTTCAAGTTGCCTCTATTTCTAGGCTGAAGTGTAAACTATGTGCTTTTAGTTAAAATGTTTGATTGTAAAAACGTGGGGCGCTAGAACAAGAGAGACTTTTTAGTAAGCATATTCCTTTTAATACTTATCCTTATATAATAAAAATCCTGGCGAAAGCTGCATGAGGTCGCACAAGAGCATAACGTTTGTGCTGCCAAAAGGAACGTCTCTTCTTTCAGGCAATTAAGTAGATACATGAGGGTAATACGTTAACAGTGGCAAAATGTAGAGTTCTTTTTCGAGAACGAGATATCTTTGGTTACCGTTAAAAACCCGCTTGGGGATATATGCGTTTGTATTCTTATTACATGATCACTACATATTGTACTAAATATCTCGCGGGCGTCACGAAAAACTAGCAAAAGTGGGTGTTGAAAATGCGTGGGCGTGATTAACTACTTTACTTTTCAAGTAAGTTCTTATGCATTTCAATTAAAGCCTATCATCGTTAATACATTTCCAAAATTTAAAATGATATTATTAATAGTAAAAGTCACAATAGATATATAAAAGCGTGACAGTGTAAATTAATAGATTAAAAACACGAGAAAAACACGCTTTTATAAATGTGACCTTATCCTTAATCGAACAAGACATCATGCAGCTTCCGTCAGGAAAGTCTTTCCTGTTCCAGCGCCCCACGCTTTTACAATCAAACATTATAACTAAAAGCACATAGTTTACACTTCAGCCTAGAAATAGAGGCAACTTGAACGATCCATAATTTGTTTTTGGTTTTTTCGTGCATTATAAAAGCGTATTTTTCTAGGGTTTTTTAAACCAGTTATTTATTTTTATAAAGGTAATGACATTTTTTTTAATTTCTCCTCTTAAAGAGTGTTTGTTACTTTATTTGAAAGTTTCTATAGCGTAATCATTAAAATACACATGGTTTTGACATGAACGATGACACAGGCCACAATCAATCACTGCGACACTTGTTGTAACTACATCAGGCAAGTAACCAAATTATAATATTTTATTATAAAGTGAAAAAAGACAACTTGGCCCAGACGGGACTTGAACCCGCAACCTTTGCCTAATCCAGGGCAATGCTCTTACCAATTGAGCTACGGGAGCCGTACTGATACAAGTTGAAATTCTTCACCTTATTGTAACCGCCATTTAAGAGTATGGCACATATCCATCTATAACGGTTAGAGCATTGCCCTGGATTAGGCAAAGGTTGCGGGTTCAAGTCCCGTCTGGGCCAAGTTGTCTTTTTTCACTTTATAATAAAATATTATGAAAAAGTTAGCATACTAATTGCTTTAAATATTAAAAATCTATAGATTGAGTCGGAGACATCAAATCAATGTATAAAAATGATTGCAATATCGTTCATTGATATCAGAGTTGCTAAGTAGCTCGATAGATGGCTCTGTGCCATACTCTTAAATGGCGGTTACAATAAGGTGAAGAATTTCAACTTGTATCAGTACGGCTCCCGTAGCTCAATTGGTTAGAGCATTGCCCTGGATTAGGCAAAGGTTGCGGGTTCAAGTCCCGTCTGGGCCAAGTTGTCTTTTTTCACTTTATAATAAAATATTATGAAAAAGTTAGCATACTAAATAAGCTTTAAATATTAAAAATCTAAGTAACCAAATTGACATGGTGGTAGGCATGTACGTATTAGTGTTCAATTCTATGGGCGATTGTACTTCAACACTTCAAATTCTTTAGGGAGACATTTTTCCAAGGGTTTACCCAGGGCTCCCAACCGTAGGCAGTAGGCAGAGAACGTGTGGTTTTTAATCGGTAAGAGTTCGACATAATATCATACATGACGGATTTTCTACACCTTAAAAAAATACCTAATACTATCAGTAATAGCAGCACTGCATTCAAATAATGTCAATATCATTAACGGTATAGTGGTGAATATATATAGCATAACCAAAGGAAGAAAGGAGGAAGAAAATACAGTAAGGCAGTTAACGCGCATTTTGATTGTATCGTAAAACATAATGTAACATTATCTCAACGCAGTGATTACACCAAATAAAGAGATAGTAACACACACTTAGACAACCGTGAGATGAATAAAACATTGAAGAAGCAAACACGTTTAGTTTTTAGTCGGCGGATAAGATTTAACTTAGAGCCATAACCCCATTTAAGGTGGTGGAGCTGCCGACTGAAGGATAGGAAGTCTTTTCATCGCACGGTGTGGTAGTACTAGACTATAATAGATATTACACATTACTGCTATTTCGTTTTCCAGGAGCAAAAGTTGATTAAGTTTGACCCCATTGCCTCCTAATATTCCTCACACAAATTTTACAGACGGCTTCCCCAGAAAGATCCTGACGCTATTCTGCTCTCGTTTTCACGTCATATTATCGCCCAGTAAATTTTCGAAAGTAGTCACAGATCCCTCTCTCCCATCCCTCCTCTGTTTTTTCATCACCACTTTGCAGGTGAAATGGTCTTGAGATTAATCTTCTTTATAAGATCTTGGTAGAAGTCAGTATTATCCAAAGCAATAAACCTTGCTACTCGCGTCCAACGATAAGTACGTGTACCGATAAGAAAATCCACAGACACACTCATACATAAAGATGCACACACACTCATGATAATATCATTGGAATTCCACAAACCATAAATTTAATTTCATGTTCAAGTGTTCGACCTACATGTGTGACCGCAGTCGCTATGCGGATAACAGTACAGAGATGTTGATGCCGTAATGGGAGAAGGTGCACTTCGTTCATCTGGGTTGACCGCAAGACGTCACGTGAACCGACCGAACTGCATTAGGCTGGCGACGCACATGGCTTACAGCAACATATCCGCTGTCTATCTTATCTATCTATGCTACTATAAATTTGTAGCAGTCTGCTTGTTTGTGTTTGAGTCGCTTATCGATGAAAACCATCGATTTAGCAATCTTTCTTTCTACTGTTTGCTAGTTTTTATTGAATTTCGTGCCTCGCAGCTCCGTTTACTGAGTGAATTTTAGATTTGTTGGGTTGAATCCGTCTGGACGTGTTTTTGGTGAAGTGCTTTATGAATTTATTTTTATGTCGATAAACGCACTTATTTCAAGGTTTCATAACTTTTTTTGCCTGACGTTTCGACGATGTTGCAACGGCCATAGTAACAGGCTGAAATGTATGAATGAAAAAGTTTGTACTTAAGTATAAAATTGTAGTATGCCTATTTTATTATAACATTGAGCTTGACAGTTTAAAAGTTATTGAAGCACTTTATGTCCGCACTATTTATTTCATTTTGTGGCGCTCACGAACTCACCATTGTCCTAAAAATATTGGCCATAACTTAGTACTAAAAATTCGACTAGAAATATTACAGTAATAGTGCATTATGACACGTGTGTAGAGGCTTAATATAGGTATCAGTTCACAGAGAGTCAAGGCGCACATGGCCTTAGTAATGCACCTGTTTGTTAATATAACCGCAACGCAAGGCGTCCTAGATGCGTGCAAACCATAAAGTACCTATAAATGCAATGTAAACTAGGTTGTGTACTTGTGTCTCTAGGCTCACGATATTTTTGGACAATTAGATAGGTATCTTAGTGTTTTTCAAGTTGGTTCCATATCCGATCAAAACAGAGCCTGGGGTCGCCTTTATTGACAACTACATAGAAGCAACTGTGATGTGCCTTTTTATTTTTTCGGTTATGGCCACCGTTCGACCTGCTTACCATAAATTTAGTACGCACAGAAGCCTATATACAATCCTCCATACGTTGATCGTATTAAATAAATCATGTCTTATTGTTCTTTCAAATAAGTATATACATTTCTTACACAATATCCTTAGGAGTCATCAGGTAATTTAATGTAAACACCCAACACAGCGGTTTGAATTTGTTTATTATTTTCACTTCTCAGCCAGTGACTTGCTTTAAACTAGGTAATTTAATAAAAAATAATTACAACCCCCACTTCACTCAAATATTTTTTAACTATCACGCAAATGAACCGATGACAAAAACTATTCAAAATGTGGTAGGCAGCCGGCAAATCATTAGTGTGGAAAGCCCCGGTAAGGGGCTAGACCCCATCAATCACTGGTAATACGTTTTTGAACGATCGATCACGTACCACCCCATATTGCGTGAACTCTATACACTGCAGTAGGATCACAATAGAAATTTCATTATAATGCGTATTTAAATTTTAATCACATACCATTGTTGTTGCCATATCTAAATAAGGTTGCGGTACTTATACGTTAGTCTGTCTGTACTGTACCAAAATAGTTTATGATTTTTTCATATTTATAAGTGACGAGTAAATTTTGTACCTCAATCAAATTAGCCTATGGCTATCCTTGTATCTGCCGCTCCCAATTTACGCCACCACACACGGTCCTGTGCTTTCCGCACCCAGTGCCTGCCTGCGAACTTTTCTAGGTCGTCGGTTCATCTGGCGGGTGGACGTCCCTACGTTTGCTTCAGAACTGGTTTGCTTCATCAGCCGTCGGTTGTTCTGCTGATGAGGTCAGCCCACTGCCACTTTAATGTGCTTATTCGGCGAGCTATGTCGACCACTTTAGTTCTCTGCCGGATTACCTCATTTAGAAGTTTATCCCAGAAAAAAACTCTAAGCATAGCCCGTTCCATAGCTCGCTGCGCAACTTTCAGGGCATGAACTTACCCCAACGTAAGTGTCTACGTCTGGGCACCATATGTCTTAACATTAATAAGGAATGGTATTTGTTTTAGTATTTCTAAAAAAAATTTTGCGTATAGTATCGCGTAAAGTAAAATATTCAATTTTAACTAAACGTATCAATATTTATCAAAATCAAGTATTTCATGCACGCATAGAAATGAAAAATTGACGTAATTAGTTACAGTTTACAATTTTATGAACGCACAAAAAGATATTATAATCGTTAAATCTCAAAGTTGAATGGCGTAGGTATGGTTTGAACTACCAACCGTCTTTGATAAACGATCACTATGGCAAGCGACGTACGCTAAGGTAAGGTACCTAAGTCAAAAGATGGATCTCTGTTTGGGGTTTTGACATTTTCCAGCGTTTCTCTACTTAAGCACTTGTAGTCAATAGGAGTCCAATATAGCATTTATGAGGTTTCCATACATAAAAAAAGCTTGTATATGGTGTCAGCTCCTGTAAAATGGTAATCGTTAAGTCAAATTACTAGCGCTCATAATGATGAATGTGATAATCATGATCAGCCAGTATCGTACTCAAAACACTTTCAACATATTCTATCATTTACTTGTTAGGGTTAAGTATGTCATGGATTAATGTGTAATCATAATCAGTAACACCTATTGCTGACTTTGAACAAATTATTTGTTGCACCAACAGGCACAAAGACATCAAATTATTGAATGAATATAATAATACTGTGAAGGTTCTATTACTTTCACTATTAAAAGTCAAATTTTAATAGGCCTGCGTCACAGCCTACGAATAAAACGTCTTCATTAAAAACGTAAGATTTTTAAACTACCAAGGCCTAATCGAAAGTATAGCATAGCCACCGTAACCTATGGACGTTGCTACACTCCTACTGGGGTCCGTACAAAAATCTTCCGAAACAGCATTTGAATAAATCCATAGGAACCTACTATAGACGTTCGGGAAAACCAAGGTAGGGAGTTTAATAGTGGATTTGTCACACTCAAACGTAATAGGGGCAAGCCTGTTGGCATCATCAGGCACTATATAAAAGAAAATCTGTCAAATATGTTACCGAACCAAAATTCCAATAGCCAGGACTTAAGTTACATATTAATAAAAGGCACGTATTTAAACCGATATCTGTATATTCCCTTTTTCTGAACTAAATATTTCAAATTTAAACCAAAAATACTGACTTGCACACTAATTATGCACACTAAATAAATGAAATTCATTATACTGTTTAATGGTATTTGCAGAACTGTTGAACTGAACGAATAACTATTATGGGCCGTAGAATAAGTTAATACCAACTGTAACTTTCTAATGTTGCCTGACAATAAAGATTTATTATTATTATTATTATCAAAATAGTATAACTAACAATTCCTTAGTTCAACAAAAATAGTAACTCTTTTTTAAGGAAAACGATCGCCTAATATACTTTTAGGAACATCGTTTATTCTAAGTAAAACCCCAATTTAATCAGTCACCTCTACAAAATTAAATTTCATTGATCCAGAAAATAAAAGTCTAACCTAACCTAACCCATTCCGTAATAAGATTGTACAATTTAGAGTGCAAGTTAGTATTTTTGATATACAATTCGTATTTCTGTTTTACAAATTATATATTCGATGTACAAATCACATTTTTGGTAAGAATTCGATTTAAAAGGTCATCTCGTTCTGAGTAATATTTAAGGTTTTTAAGTAGGACATGTTTAGTTAATCAATTGATTTTTTTGCACAGCAATCTAATTTTCAGGTTTGCATTCAGTAAATTAGTGGAATTACCTAGTGTGCAGAAAAATTAAAGAGATGTGCATTTAATAATATCCCTTAATAAAATACCATCTCTGCAGTCCAGTATACTTACACTATAACACGTGAATTGACAAAACTCATCCATCACTAATGATAAATCCATTGATTTTCCTAGTTTCCCTGTTCCAAGTTCCCTGCAGTTAAATCGTTGCTATGAGAAAAAGGAAATCAATGGATTTATTAGTACTTGAGTAGCTGCTACGTATACAGTCACATAATTACTAAACAACTAAAAAAAATTAAGATCTGTTTAAAAAGATAAGTGTATTACACTGCTGTTCTATTTTTATAGAGCTAGAAGGATATATGTTTTTTTTTAATAGATTACACGCAGCCTGCTTTTTTTCTTAAGAACAACACGTATTATTTATGTTTTTCTTAATCCTACTGACGAAACAATTTGACAAGTAAATGGCGCGTACGCAATTACCTTCTTGTATGTTGAAAGATTAATTATTATGGTATTATCCATGTTTACTTGAACTTGAGGCTAATATTCTCAAGACAACACTTTTGAACATCTTTATTGCGCTTTGTAACATTATGGCTATGCCTAAGACCGGCTCCAATATAATATAAATAATAATAATAATAAATAAGCCTTTTATTATTTCTCATTTCTCATGCAAATTTACATTTCAAAATACACTTATAAATATTTTTTCATTACATTCAATTAATATTAAAATTGGATACATTTAAAATTTATTCAGTGTTTTCACATGCAAGTAAAACTTTACAGTATTAATTCAATTCATTACTTATCTAATCTTTTCATGTGGATATTCATTTCTTTCAGAGTATATTTTTATTATATTCATAACATTTTACCAGTTTCATTTTAAAATTAATCAACGTTTTTCACATGCAAATAAAACTTTACTAAAATCAATGAATTCAATAAATTACATTAAGTATATATAATTTTTTTTGGATATTCATTCATAATATGCATTTAATAATTAAATTCATAAAATTCTACATTTTCCATTTATTACATATTTCAATTTTGGTTATTAAAAATTATTTACTTAATTGATTTTGCAAAAAAATGAGAACCCCTCTATAGGGTAAAGGCCTCCTCCATTTCAATCCATTTCTTTCTGTTTTTAGCCTTTGTTTGCCAGTCGTCTCCTGCTATATCTTTTATATCGTCGACCCATTTTCTTGTCGGTCTTCCTCGTTTCCTTTTTCCTTCGGGTCCTTTCCATTCAACGGCACGACCGATCCACCGAGCGTCGTCAGCTCTAGCAAGATGTCCCGCCCATTTCCACTTCAACTTCATAGAGTGTAGTAAGAAATCAATTTGTTTTGTTTTTTCTCTGATTGCGGTGTGGCGTATTTTATCTATTTTTTTAATACCTAGTATGGATCTTTCCATAGCTGCTTGACATATTCTGATTTTTTCTTTCACCTGTTTTGTGTATGTTCAAGTTTGTGCACCATATGTTAGGCAGGGGAGAATACCACCATCCATTACTTTCTTTTTTAAAGAAAGTGGTATGTCTCCTTTCATTATTTCTCTGTGGGCCCAGTATTTTTGCCATGCTATATTTATTCTTCTATTGATTTCCTCAAAGTTGTTGTTTCTGTGGAATGATATTTGTTTGCCAAGGTATATATAAGTATCTACATATTCAAGATCTTTGTTTCCTACCTTTATTGGACGATTTAAAGAGTTTGTCATTAAGTTAGTTTTTAGCAAATTCAGCTCTAGCCCGACGCATGAACCTTCTAATTGTAGATGTTGTATCATATGTTCTAGTTGTAGACTCGATTCTGAGAATAGTATAATATCATCAGCAAAGCGCAAATGGTTGAGGAATTTGTTATTTATTTTTATACCAAGATCATTCCAGCCAAGTCTTTTAAATATGGTTTCTAGTACGGCGATAAAGAGCTTTGGGGATAATGGGTTACCCTGTTTCAGGCCCCTTTTAATTTTTATGTCCGGGCCACTCTGTTCCAGGATGACTCTACTTGTACTCCTCTCATAAATATTTTTTATGATGTTGCAATAAGTTTCGTGGATTTCGTTTTCTTTCAGTGCTTCCCATATTGAGATGTGCGAAACAGAGTCGAAAGCTTTTTGGTAGTCTATAAAGGCTAGGTAGAGGGGCCTTTGGAATTCTTTGTATTTCTCCATTACGCTCTCTAAGGTTTGAATATGGTCGACAGTTGAATAACCTCTGCGAAATCCAGCTTGTTCCACTGGCTGATTTTTGTCAATTTTTGCGGATACTCTACTTAGGATACATTGTGAAAATAGTTTGTAAAGACTGGGTAGCAGGCTGATAGGTCGGTAATTTCCTATGTCCTTTGGATCACCTTTCTTATACAATAATGTGATATAAGGTTTGGTCCATTGTTCAGGGGCTATTTGCTCTATGTTTATTTTATTGAATAAATGAGTTATTACTGGTGTGAGTAGTGTTCTAGCCAGTTTTAGCGCCTCATTTGGTATACCATCTGGCCCTGGACTTTTATTTGATTTAAGTCTCCTTATTTCTCGATCTATCTCTGTCTCGCTCCATTCTATATTTGTTTCATTTTGAGAGTGAAAACTTATGGTTTTGGAGTTTCCATGGTCTTTTTGATCGTAGAGGTTTGAGTAGAAATTGGTTGCTATTTTAAGAATGTCTGCTCTATTTGTTGATGGAGTAGAGTTTATCGATAAGCTTGGTATCCAGGTTTTATGGGTACGGAGTTCCTTCTGTGCGCGTTTGCAGCTGCCACTGGCATTTAAATGTTTCTCTATTATTCTTAAGCGGTGGTTCTTGTAGTCTTTTTAATGCTTTTATTTGTTCTTTTATAAATAGAGCTGAGTTTTTCCTTGTCTTCCCGAGTTTTAGGTTTGAGAATTTGCAATTTGTGGCGCTGCTTAATCAGATTTATTGTTTCGTCGGTGAGAATGTTGCCCAATTTAGACTTATGTATGTCTCTAACTGTTTTCATACTTTCCAAAAGACAGTTTTCCAGCTTATTGTACAAATTTTGACTTGTATGTGCCTCTTCCATGTTCATGGATTGTATATTTTTTTCTAGTTTTTCAAGAAAAAAGCTTGCTTCATTTTGTTTACTTAGTGAGTAAGTCGCGCTTCTGTAATTCAGCCGACTTTTTTTCTTTTGTGTAAATGATATTTTTGATCTGACCATCTTGTGATCCGAGGGGAACATGATTCGGTTTAAAACATGCACGTCCAGAAATCGTATTGGAAAGTTAGTTAGAATATAATCAATTTCGTTTTTAGTTACTTGATCAGGGGACTTCCATGTCCATTTTTGAGTGGACTTCTTTACAAAAAAAGTGTTCATAATCAATAGATTATACCCTTGAGCGTACTCTATAAGCTGTTGTCCTCTAGGACTTCTTTTTCCGTGCCCAAATCTGCCAAGTAGTCTGTTTTCCTCGGAGTGAGTTTTTCCTATTTTCGCATTGAAATCGCCCATAACTATAATATTTTTTCCTGAAATTTCATGCGCCAGCAACAGAGTGTTATAGAATGTTTCAATATCTGAATCTTTACACATTTCGGTAGGGGAATACACTTGGATAAGAGTGATTGGTAGAGCATTAATTTCAATATCAAGAAGTGCTACTCGGTCTGACAGTCCTCTGAAGCTTCTTACACAGGGTTTCAAGTAATTCTTTATAATGAAGCCAACCCCATACTCTCCCTTTTTCTGTCCGTAGTAGCAAAATATGAATTCGTCGTGCTCCTCTATGCCATAGCCCAATCTTCTTACCTCTGACAAACCGATAATGTCATATTTCACATTTTTGAGGGCATGGATAAGTTCTATAAGTTTGGCTTGACTCGACAGCGTTTTCACATTATATGTGGCTATAAAGAAGATGTTTTCATTTTTCTTACTGTTGGTAATACTTTTCTGTTTTCTTGGAGGGTTTTGGTCAAGAGAGAAACATATATTGTTCTTCTCCCCCACGGTGACCAGCCGTGTTGGGTTTTGAGGTGATAGAGGGGCCTCCGTTAATTGCTAGATAGTAGATGTAGGAGTTTCATTATTGGGGACGTTTTGGGGGTCTTTTCTTCTCATAAAATTTGTGATTTTGTTTTTTTTATCGATTGGATTTCTTGACATTTTCCATCTTGGTTTGGAGATATTATTAAACTTCGTTTTTTTGGTTGGTGACTCATCTGGTTAGTAATAGATTTTTGTTCGTTTAAAATTATAAGTTTGTCATACCTAATTATTGCTTTTATGCCTTCTGCTTTATATTTCAATATTTCTGTTCTTAATTGTTTCCTTTTCTCTAAAACTTTTGGTGGGAAATCTTCTTTATAGTATACAGTACTATTGTAAATATTTTTCTTCGCTTGTAGTAATGATATTTTTTTCCCATAGTAGTAAATGTTACCGCTATAGGTCGAGGCTTTTCTCCTTTTTTTCCTAGTCGTCTTACCGATTCTATTTCATATCGTTCACAAGAGATATTTATTTTGTTTATGTATTCTAAAATTTTATTTTCTAACTCCTGGTAGGATTTTTCTACTTCCTCGATTCCAAAAAATATTAAATTTCTTCTCCTGTTGTATCTCTCTATACGATCTAAAATATTTTCATGATTTTGAACTTGCGTTTTTAATGGACCAAAACTTTGTTCCAGTTTTTTAAAATTTTCACTAATATTATTGTTTATGCTGTTCGCAATGTTGGTTTCCATCTCTTTTATTTCTTTCTTTTGCTCTGCTAGCTCAGTTTGTATTAATTTTAAAATATTTGTTATGTCCCCCATAATTCTTGCTAGTAGCCGATAGATGGCGCTCTTGTAGGGGGTCAGCTAGTTTTATTTATTATTGATGGTTCGTATCTTGGTTGAAATGTTTGTTTTTCTACTCGTTCCTAGATGGCGCTATTTCAAAGTTTCTTGTGGTATTTTGCTTAGAATGACGAATTACTTTTTGAAAGTAAGGTTATGTCGGCAAAAATTTGTTTTTACTTTTCTGTTTTATGTATAGTTTTGCGCAATTCTTACTTGTTTTTCACTCGTCCCTTATAGTTTTGGTAAGTTTTATTGGGTTTTCACTGAACTTCTGCACTGATGAAATGTATGTTCATTGTTCACTGGTTTTGATGCTAACACTATTTTTTGGTCAATATTTCACAATTTCACTGGTAGTATGATAGTTTCTAACCTCTTATATTTGCTCCATGTTTCTAACGCACTTCTTTTGACTTTTAATACTTTTGATTCTTATAAGCAGTTTTGACTATTTTTATTTGCACTTTTGTTACGGAGCTCACTAAAACAATATAATATACTCTTCATGAAACCTGGGGAGGGTGGTTGACTTTATTTTACTTTAATGTGAGAAATAATTTAAACTGAAATTACACTGATTTCTTTAAGATTTACTAAATGAAGTATCCTGGCCGCATCTGAGGGGCACTATAAGAATTACTCACAACCATTGCGTTCTCTGCTGTTATTTTGTACTCTCAGTGTTTGGTTCCGTACACTCCATCAGAACATTTAGAACATATTGAACATCCTCTATCAAACGTCCCTAAGACCATGACACAAAACATATTTAATTACAATTTTACGCATCAAAATAGACTTAACGTCTATTAAATAAGGTTAAAAGTTCAATGCTCAGACTAACGATAAATTATAGCAGATATTATGTGAAACCAATACCATTTATCACACATAATGCTTATCATTCTCCACCAGATAACAATAAAAATGGCGGCTATTGAAATCGATAATTTTACGTTGCATAAATCTCCTTTCTAAATTACAGCGTGCTATAATTATCGCATCACGTCAAATATAAATATAAACTGCCATTACGGCTACATATTTGTTAACTGGGATTATTAGTCAATCAAGGCTCTCTTAGTCCATAGCAATGCAAGGTCTCTTACGATATGCGCCAGCATAACACACAGCCCCTCGCCTATCCTCATTCAGCCGGTACTGCGACTTTTGCGTATCTTGTTAGTCTATTTGGCCTGGAGCTTCCTTCCTTTTTTTCTCTCTTTATTCAGAAGCATCTAAACTGTATCCAATCAAATACTTCATTCCAGGGCTCCATACAGGCATTTTCCTTATAAAGGGTACAAAGTGATGTGGATGTGTAGGCGTAGATATTTATATGATCGTTGTAGGTACGTATGAATAACAGCAAATTGCATACGGCAACCATGAAATAGGGTAATAATAGCCACATTTTCAGCACCACTGCCCATCTATACCATAACACATGAGTACATTATCAGCATCGTAATGTTCAATTATTCTGTAATAGCCTTACGTATAAAAACAAATCGATGACTCGGGGGTCGTCAATTTCTCTAGCATAAAGTATTTGTAGCGTTTTTTTTTGTTTACGTTAAGAAAAATCCTCATGGATGTTATGCCGGACTCCTACCGACTAAAAAACCTCACGTAACGCCCAACAGCCTATGGTTGGGAGTCCCGGGTAAGCCCTCGGAAGGATGTCCCAGGACTCCTCCCAACAGACCTACGGCCGCCGCTGCGGCCTCTCTCAGGGGGTGGTTCGGGTGCTATCCCGCTTCTTGGGGGGGAGGGGGGGCATGCGTAAGTTTGCCGTGCCCGGTAAGTATCTGTGACAACCGGTAGGAGAGAGCACCGTGTTTTCTCTCCTGCCACGTCCATGACCGGTCTGACGGCCGCGATTGTGGCGAATCCCCCCTTTCCATGCCTTCAGGGTTTCCTGGTGGAGCAGATACCGCTGGGCCTTGATTTTTCGAGATATCTGTAGCGTTTGTAAAGTTACCGAAGTTACCTACTCCTTTCTTTCCCACTCTTTTGTCTCTTTCAGACTGATAATGCCAACAGACAACAACTGAAGTCGTTTATTCAGTACAAGGACCAGCTATGAGCATTAGCAACGAACCCGCGTAGAAATTTGCATGCCTCTATTATCTATGTAGCCTTACGTATAAAAACAAATCGGTGACTCGGGGTCGTCAATTTCTCTAGCATATACCTAGTATGTCTGTAGCGTTTGTAAAGTTACCGAAGTTACCTACTACTTTTTTCCCACTCTGTTGTCTCTTTCAGACTGATGATGCCAACAGACAACAACTGAAGCCGTTTGATCAGTACAAAGACCAGCTATGAGCATTAGCAACGAACCCGCGTAGAATTTTGCATGCCTCTGTTATCTATGTTCTATAGCAGGTTATTTTGTTTTGGTATTTTTATCTTATCTCTGTTTAATGAATTGCTACATACATGGTTATTGGTACTTGACTTGATGGCACCGCTCCCCTCAAAATGGTGTAGGTATATCTTCATATTTTAGATGCTACTAGACTAGAGGCTTCCTTCCGCATAAACTTTGGAAATAAACTCTCTGCTAAGTAGGTACTGTTTTCTTAAACTTTGACAACACCAGATTCTCAAAAATACTAATAAGACGCACAGAAATCTAAATATAACGTTACCAACTCTAAGGAAAATTTGCTTGGTTTTTAACTGAATATTTAACTATTTTTAAAGTAGCATTATAATGTAAAAAGTTGTTTTTATTTGTTTCAGGTAAACCTGCTTCTTTACAGTCCACATACAAACAATACATACGTAATACCACACATAAAATAAAACGGTATCTAATACTTATTATTTCTAAGAACATGATTAGGAAAAATTTCTCCCAGCCGAATCTGCTAAAATAATGATGATGAAAGCTTTTAGTAGGTAGTAAATTATAATTTACCTAATAGCCAATCACCGAAGATAAGTTTATCACACAATTATACTGCAGGGATCTTCTAAGACCACTCAAATTCCTTTTTAACACGCTTATATTAGCTTCACTTGTAACTATGTATGTAAGAAAATCTTGGAATGTTAATTTGGCCCACTTCCCGTCCTGCGATCAGGCTAAAATTTTGCACACGCTCTGAGTTCTGATTACAATACATGACTAGCTAAAAAACGTCATTACAAATCCAATATGGCGGCCTCCCCAAAATGGCGGACTGTGGCTGTTTGAAATTCACCCCCATGATATGGGAGTCGAATGAAAGGGTTCGCTGTCAGGAATACGAAAAAAGTAGTCACGTGACTTAAATCCAATATGGCGGGCGTCCAAGATGGCGGACAGGCTATTTGAAATGCACCTACATGATATGGGTATCAAATGTAAGGGTTTGCTGTCAGGAATACGAAAAAAATTGTCACGTGACTTAAATCCAACATGGTGGACATCCAAGATGGCGTATTGGCTATTTGAAATGCACCCCCATGATATGGGTATTAAATGAATGGGATACGAAAAAAATAATCACGTGACCTAAATCCAACATGGCGGCCGTCCCAAGGTGGCGGATTGGCTATTTTAAATGCAGCCCTATGATATAGGTATATGTATACTGAAAGGGTTTGCTGAAAATAATCCGTAATGACATTTTCTTACCAAATTACCATGTCATGGGTATCAATTAATTTATAGTGCGTGTTAAAAGCGTGTTTTTTAGTTTTTTAAACTATTAAATTATTATTTGAAACGCTTTTCAATAACCCGCAACATAAACACAGCTACCTACATTGTTTCTCAAATATTTTTTACATTATAGCTTTGACAATAATTTTATACTACAGACCACAGATAGTGAAAGTTCATTTTTGTAAGGCTTTCATTTGGTTGAGTGAAACAGTATCTACCTATAATCTTTAATGCTCATGGCAACCTCGCCTACTTAGCTAATGCTTACATCGCTGACCTATGGACGAGGTGGTCACGAGGGCACCTCTCTAAAGCGGACCACATCAAGCGGACATCTATACTATAATCTTACTAATCTAACATCTTACTAATATTATAAATGCGAAAGTTTGTGAGTGTGGATGTTTGTTACTCTTTCACGCTTTAACGGCTGAACGGATCTGGCTGAAATTTGGTCCAGAAGTAGATATAGATCTGGAATAACACATTGGCTACTTTTTATCCCGGGAATATGCTCCCACGGGAAGCGGAAACGGTTAAAAAAATTGACGCGGTCGAAGCTGCGGGCGTCAGCTAGTAATATTATAAAGAGGAAAGATTTGATTGCTTGTTTGTTTGTTTGCTTATTAGTTTGCATCGAATAGGCTCCGAAACTACTGGACCGATTTGGAAAATTCTTTAATTGTTGAGAAGCTACACTCTTTGCAGTGAACATAGGCTATATTTTATTCCCGTATTCTCACGGGAACGGGAATTACGCGGGTGAAACCGCGTGACGTCCGCTAGTATTCAATAATTCAAATAGCAACCTTTAATATCCCTTCATTTTGACGTCCTCACTTCGTCAATATTAGAGTAGATATTCCCAGTCGCTTTCAAAACCTGCTCTGATTTAGAAACGATAATCCGTATTTATTGACTGCCACATCATCAATTCTGCCAACGCTATTGCCACAGAAAACAAATTTATATCTGTGTGTTGTGCTTTTGATAAATATTTGAGGTCGATGTTGATGCTAGGGACTGATGAAAATCTTGATGGAACTATATTATAATAATTATCTGTGACTAGCGGACGTCACGCGGTTTCACCCTCGTAGTTCCCGTTCTCGTGGGAAAATAAAATATATCCTGTGTTCACCGCAAAGAGTGTAGCTTCCCAAAAGTCAAATCATTTTTCAAATCGATCCCGAAGTTCCGGAGCCTATACGATGCAAACAAACAAACAATCAAATCTTTCCTCTTTATAATATTTGTATAGATGAACCCTTTGCAACAATATTCCAACTACCAATAACAGTTATGGTTGGCATTACTTAAATATAATGCAATGAATAGGCACTAGTAGTAAGTGTCTTGAGTTGCCTTATCAGGCATGCCAAAGCATGTATAAATTTTATGCAACACTTAGAATAAATTGAAACTTTCAGAATATGCGTATACGATAGTAAATAAAAATGACAGGGATTCTAATATAGGTAACTGCTTTGAACAGTTATCTTAAACGACGTGCACAAGTTAACGGTGAAACCAGCCCTTAACCTCGAAGAAATGTAGGATCACATCGCATTTGGTATAAGTCTCCTTACCGAGTTCGCAATATTATGGTTTTATACATTTGTAAGCAACTTTATGTTACCATACAAGTTTTATCGATGGTTTTATGAAGGGCTTGACTAATAGAAAATCTTGAATATAATCTCTGATAGGCATTCATGAATAAATAAAAGTCAACGGAGGCAAAATTTTTGTTACAATAATTAGAATTCGGTTTCTTGGACATCCTTCCGAGCGTCCTGGGACATCCTTCCGAGGGCTTACCCGGGGCTCCCAAACGTAAGCTGTTGGGCGTTACGTGAGGTTTTTTAGTCGGTAGGAGGCCAGCATAGCATCTATGAAGGATTTTCCCTAGGTTAAAAAAAAAACTGAATTATGTTATTTTTCTAGTTGTTACACTACTAAACCTGAGTTAGTTGGTTCATTTTAGGATAAGTTCCTTAATATGGCACGTTGTTGGCTTTTTGGGTGTATTCAATTGTCTATTATGTGTATGTAGGTATTTATTGTTGAAATATACGTATGTCTGTTTTTGGTAGGCAGAGGCATAATATAGGCCCACATTTTACCATTCCATCTTTGTTCTATACCTAGCAGGTGGGGAGCCACATTGTGCTCCTGTTGATTTTTATTTGCAAAACTTTGTTCCTCGTATTACTAAATTATTTTGGGAGTATTGAGTGTGTCCTTATTATCTGATCTGTGTGAAGTTGTGTAGTGCTGTGTGTCGTTATGTAGTTAACGAGCCTATTTCGTGGATAATCTAAACACGCAACACAGGTGGCGTTTGTCCACATATTCACATAATGACTATAATGTACTAATGTTCAAATGTGTGAAGGTAATTTTCTGGTAGTCTTTCGGCATCTTTCAAAACTATTTAATCATAATCGTCTTAGGCTGTGGGCACTATTTGTCCTATTAAGAATGCCGCGACCTTCATTATGTCAGGTCATCTTTATATATTCAACCTAAATAGGTATAGAATGACCCGACTTACGAGCTAGAGGAACATTGGACTTCTGGGCACATCAACATCTTACAGTCTAATCATGGTAGATTTTTTTAGACATAACAGACCATGCCCATCTACCGGTTTTGGTACAAGTTTTATTTGTAATTTTCCTTCTTTACGCAACGGTAACTTTAGCTAAGGTGTTCTCTCAGTCGCATTTGATGACACTCGCGAAAAGAATTGGGATGGTATTATTATAACTCTACCCAAGCATCACGACCTTCAATATTAGTTCTCACTACGACCGAATTGGAAATACTGAATTATATACCAAGTGATTTTATTATACTACTAGCTGACCCGCGCAACTTCGTTTGCGGCACATGCGAGTTAGAAAGAGTGAGGTATGGTATTAATATTTTGAGTAATATAATGTTTCCCGTCGCATTTACTCTCGTCGCGTCGCTTATATACATAAGAACTGACCCGCACAACTTCGTTTGCGTCACATGAGCGAGAAAGAGAGAGGTGTAATGTTAATATATTAGGTGATAGAATGTTTCGCTTCGCATTTACTCCCTTCACGTCGCTTATATTCATTAGAGCTGACCTGCACAACTTCGTTTGCATCACATGAAAGCGAGAAGGAGAGAGGTGTGGTATTAAAATGTAAAGTGATATAATGTTTCCCGTTGCATTTACTTCAACCCGTCCTTTTTTTGGTACGGAACTCATGTGTCCGACTCGCAATTGGCCGGTTTTTATCGTTCAGTTGATTGGCTACCACTGTAGACCACGTTTACTCCCGTCGCGTCGCTCAAAAGGGGTTATTGTAAGTGAACATTAAAAGATAGGTATATGCTGTTGACGACATTTTTTTGGAACTTTAAAAGGGGAACATTTTTGTATTTCAAAATTTTCACGTAACTTTAACCATTTACGCAACGTACGCAGCGGAAGCTCTCAAAAGAAAGAAATTTTCCCCGTTTTCGAAACATTATTTATGGCTGCCCCGCTCCTATTCGCATTAGCGTGTTTTTATATCGCTATTAGCCATCCTCAATAAATGCAATATTAAACTGTAAAATAATTTTCAAAATGCAACCAGTAGTTTCTGAGATCCTAGGACAAACAAACTCTTCAGTTTTATAATATTGTGAGCGAACCTTTTTTTTTTTTTTTTTTTTTTTTTAACGTGAGGGAAAATCCTCGTAGGATGCTATGCCGGACTCTTACCGACTAAAAAACCTCACGTAACGCCCAACAGCCTATGGTTGAGAGCCCCGGGTAAGCCCTCAGGAAGGATGTCCCGTGACTCCCAACAGACCTACGGCCGCCAATGCGGCCTCGCCCAGGGGGTGGTTCGGGTGCAATCCCGCGTCTATGGGGGGTTTCGGGTGTGACCCCGCTTCTAAGGGGGGGGCGTGCGTGAGTGCTCACGTCACGCTGCCGTCATGGGCCTGCTTCTGTAAGGACGGTGAGCGGCCCTCTCACCGTCCTCAGACCCCCGGTCATGGAGGCCGATAGTCCTCAGCGAAGACACGTCGGCGGCGCCCAGGGCGCCGACTGCGGAACTCGGGTGGGAGAGTTCTCTCCCGCACCCGGCCCGCCGCCTCCTTCGCGAGCATGACCTGCTCGCAGAAAGAGGCGGCGCAGTCCCACTTACTCCCGCTGGAGAGCATGGCTCGCACCATGGCCTCAAGCGAGAGAGTGTCCACGCCCAGACCCACTACGAGGACCTGTCGCTGTTGTGCCCACGCCGTGCACTCCACCAGCGTGTGGAGCGCCGTGTCATCGCTGCGGTCCTCGCAGTGCTGACATTCGGCCGTGGTTTCCCGGTGTTTTCGACACAGATACCTACCGAAGCTACCGTGCCCAGCAAGCATCTGTGTCAACCGGTAGGAGAGAGCACCGTGTCTTCTCTCCAGCCACTCGTCCATGACCGGTCTGACGGCCGCGATTGTGGCGAATCCCCCCTTTGGTTGCTCAAGTCGCATCTTCCATGTCTCCAGGGTTTCCTGGTGGAGCAGGGTCCGCTGGGCCTCGATTTCTCGAGACGCAGGCCTTTGGCCCCGCTCCAGCGCCTCCTTGCGCCATCTGAACAGTGACGCAAGGGCTCTCGCTTCCAGGTCCCATGGAGGGGTCCCGGCTAGGAGACATGCCGCCTCACCGGAGATCGTGCGGTATCCTCTTATCACCCTGACGGCCATCACTCTCTGCGGGCTCATCAGTCTAGCCTCATTGCTGGCCGTCAGGGTCTCCGCCCATTCAGGGTCTCCGCCCATAAATGTGAGCGAACCTTAACAAATAGATAAATTAGGTTATTGTGAGCGAACCTTAAAAGATAGACATATGCTGCCGCGGACTTTTTTTAGAACTGTTTAAGAGATACAATATTGTAATACATATTTTTTACGTAGATATCTTTAACTATTTACGCAGCGTTCGCCTCGGAAGCTCTCAGACGGTAAAAAATATTCCCCGTTTTCGAAACATTATTGATTGCTGCTTCGCTCCTATTCGTCTTAGCGTGATGTTATATAGCCTATAGCCATCCTCAATAAATGGACTATCAAACTGTAAAAGAATTTTTGAAATACAACCAGTAGTTCCTGATATCCTAGCGTTCAACCATACAAACAAACAAACAAACAAACTCTTCAGCTTTATAATATTAGTATAGATTTTAGATCTGTTAACTGATGCACGTGTTGGTTGCTGTTCGAGGCCGTGACGCAGGAGTTCTCAAAGTTGGAAGATCAGACACGTGTTTCGACGCTTCCGAATAATTTATTTTCTTTGGTGAAAATAAGCAAACGAAGTAAAGATTAATGTTGTTATGAATAAATAAGTTTATTTAACGCCAGAACATCGGAATAGATTCAAGGTAGTTTATTATTCAGTTTCACATACAACAGTCACGCCTTTTTCTCTAAGGGGTTGGCAGACTCATACCTATTATACGCGCACATTTTAACACTCACGCAATATTTGATAAGCATGTTGCGGTGTTAAAACAGACAGGCGTTTTTGTGAAAGGGCAACGGTTTCAGCATCAATGGCTTAACGTTCCTTCCAAAGTACGGAATACACGTAAATCGAAAAATTCTGTAACATGATCGAATGATAAGTCTCGTCAATAGGTACCTACATACATATAGCCACGCCTTTTTCCCCGAACCCCTGTATACACCCACATTTCACCTTATCGTTTTATATCCCACGTAATAGGTGATGAGCCTATTGCCGTGTTGAAATGGACAGGCGCAGGACGTGACGACCCGCAGTTGAAATTTTTCAAGCCGCCTTACCATAGGCTGCTTGAAAAATTTCAAAAGCGGGCAGGTGAAGGCCATAATGCCTTTAAATTGGCTTAACGAATTTAATTTTACGGACAACCGGGTTTCATTTCGAGGTTTCCTTCTCTACGCAATGGATCGTTTTGTGAATGTGTTCCTTTAGTCGCCTCTTACGATATCCTCGGCACAAATTGGCGTGGCGAGATTTTGTACTTTTTCCCGCTATACGGGGCTCGTCGCCACACGAGAATTTTCGTGGATTTACCCATAAATACGCGGAGGTGCATTTTACCCGCTTGCGCGACGCAGAGGAGGGAAGGTAGTGTGTTTCAATCATTGGACGGTATGTATGATACATCAGCATTGAGATGGCGGGGTGCCATCTGGAGCTCAATGCTGAATTTTTATGTTAACCTAAACCGTTGTAGCTAAACTTGTATGCGTGGAAATCCCTACTACGGCCATAACGAATTCGAACCGACTAAAACCACACGGTTTATTACACATCCATCTAGAGCCGAGGGCCACTAGCGGAAAGATGTTCACACTTAAAAATGACATTTTTACAATTAGATAATAAATATAATAATTATTTGATAGTATCAAATAATTGTCATTGCTTTGAGTGAGGTAGTAAATAATAATAATCTATACTTATAATAAATCTGTAGAAGTGAAAATTCTGTACATTCAAAATATCAAAAAATTAAATAGCAGGGGGTGTTACTAGACCGACACCGAATCCAAAAATGTGATTAAAAAATTTTTTGTCTGTCTGTCTGTCTGTCTGTTTGTTCAGGCATCACGCAAAAACTACCGGTTCGATTACGATGAAACTTAGTATAATTATTCTTTAATAGCCTGGGCACCACACTGGGTACTTTTTATCGCGGAAAAGTGTACAGAATTCAAACCAAACCTAATTTTGCGGTTCGATCCCTAGACCCAAAGTTATTATCAATTATTGCTTAAACGGTTAATGGTACGATGATGAAACTAAGCATGAGCGTTGTTTGTTACAATTTGAAAAAAGTAATTATAACATTTTTGCAAATTCCACCTCCAAAGGTATAAAAAAGGAGGGTAAAGTTTGTATGGGACAACGTGATTCCTTGGTCCGATCTACTTAAAATTTGGCATATAGCATTATTAACATAATTGATGGAAGACGTGTTTCGTATTTTATTGAAATTTATACTATAACGAGCTAAAAAGGGAATGTAAAATATTTGGGGCTGATTTTCTCCGGAGTTGATATCAATACTCCTTAAATAGTCTTATTTTATTTTATACTTAAATTACTTTTTATTTTGACACATAATTTGTCAAAACGTTGTCATTTATGTTATATAGTTTTACTTCAGACTTCAAAGTGATGATTTTACTACAAAGCCATAAAGTTAAATAAAAAGCGCTATTTTGGTATAATATTAACCAAATATGCTATACGGAAGTATTATTGCTAATTTATTCAAATTCTGTGTGACAAAAATACATATTTTGTGAAAAGAACAAGAAAATTCTAAGATGATAGCCAGAAAAAATGAAAGACCACGCTTCAGGTAGTATCCACTGGTCAATAAAATAACACCGCACGTTACCATCTACGCTCAATCCTTACGACAATGATTCTCAGCAGACTGATCATGGAAGGCATGAACTTTATTCTACGTATGGTGCTGACTGCATTCTGTCAGGAAACAGATTCAATAAGTCTTTGTAAAATACGGGAATGGCCTCTACGAAGACTAGATTCGACAGGACTGAAAAGAGCCATTACAATGAACATGAACGCTCAACTGATGAAATTTACATTGTTATTACGTTACCAGGTCTTGGTTGGGCCATCTGTATTAGGAGGACAAAGCCTACAGTAGTTCGGTTTGTTTAAACATCGTAGGCTGGGTGGGACTACCTGAAGTAGGAACTAAGTTACGAAGTCAATTGCTTAGAAGAGAAGTTGTGTAAAGTAGTAGTTTAGCCATTAAATTAAGAAATGTATTTAATAAATAAATTTACTAGGCTCATATATTATGCATTATGAATTTGTTAATCAGAAATCTGTCTAACTGGGTATATAAATGAGAGTGTTTGTGAGTGTGGATGTTTGTTACTCTTTTACGCTGTAACGGCTGAACGGATCTGGCTGAAATTAGGTGCCTACAGAGATATGTTATAGTCTAGGAACAAAATTTCACGCAGGCGAAGCTGCGGGCATCAGCTAGTAATAAATAAATATGTGTGGAAAATCACACACATCATCTAGCCCAATTTAAGCTAATATAAGCTAATATAAGCTTGTACTAAGGGATCTAGACAAACTGATAGACATACTTATAAATTTCTAAATAGGTACATAGAAAACACCCAAACTCTGAAACAAACATTTGTGGATCACACGAATATTTGGACCGACCCAGGAATCGAACCCAGGACCTCCAGCGCCGCAGGCGGTATCACTACCGACTACGCTACAGAAGCAGTCAAAAATGCTTTTTACTCTCTTTGGTATTTTGATAAATTTACAAAGGTGAAAATGTGTGAATGATAGTGGCTTGCGGTGATTTGAGATTGTTTTAACAAACGGACCTCCGTTATGCGCTAATCAATTGGGCAACCCATGATTAAAATACAAGATTAAGATACATGTCACCAAAGATAATTATTATGTATACAAAATTTCAATACCTACTCTGTAATTGTATATAATGTACTCGAAGATTTTATGAGTAAATTCTGGCACATTGTGTAAACATGAAGTTAAACACACACATTTGCTATCTGTGACAATTTACATCTTAATCTATCTATACTAATATTATAAAGAGGAAAGATTTGTTTTTTTGTTTGTTTGTTTGTTTGTTTGTTTGTTTGTTTGTTTGTAACGAATAGGCTCCGGAACTACTGGACCGATAAACCGCGCGACGTCCGCTAGTAAGTAATATAGTCATGTTTACATAATAATATAACATGTGTACGTGTAAGGCCACATTTCCAGTATGCCGTTACGATTAATTTATCGTCAAACGACTGTCATCTTTAGCAGTTCCCATTATAACGAATGTTTGTCGTCAGACGATATCTATATCTTGACAGCAATGACAAGATTTGCTGTCACAATTAAGCCGATATGATTTTTTATCGTGCTAGGCGTTCCCTCTGTCCGTCAAAACAAGTCGTTATTGCAAAAAAACGGCGTAGACGCCAGTAAATAGTATCGTCCTAATGTGTATTTTTAAAATTACCATTATGTTATTTACAAATTATGAGCATTGAAAATTCGTGTTTAATAAAATATTTTTAGTATCTACAAACCGCAAAAACTATTTAAATTAGTTCTAAAAATTTGTCTGGTCTCGTGGTCCAGTGGTTAGTGTGCCTGATTACGAATTCGGAGGTCGTGGGCTCAATTCCCACCCAGTACAAATCTTTTTGTGTGATGCGCACATTGATTTACTTATTAAATATCACTACAATTTATTATGTAATGTATTTTCGAGATTGGAGCATCCTGTATATGCTATGACAACGTAGCGATGAAGATCGCGGAGGTATGGAGGGAGGCGCACGGACCGGTCGGTGTGTTTCCGTGAGTTTGCAAAGATCTTGGACTTTTATATTATGTTAACTACCCACATTTTCAAATTTGTTAAAAAAATTAAATTACAATACTGGGATGCATTTTTGTCAACTTGCCATTTTTAGTAATATGTGTTTGTAAATGAATGTCATAGAATTTTACTGACGACTTGATGCACAGAAAAATTCTAATGAGTTTTTGTTGCATTTTTATGTATATCCTATGTATGTGTCTTTTTGGTACGAATAAATAAATAAATAAAAAAAAATGTTCTGTGTCTGGATGTAATTTTTCAATAATAAGTAGGGGAGGCCGGGGTTCGAAGTTCCGGGGGTAGGTTGTTCCGAGCGAAATAAGTCCTCGAAGAAAACAGATAGCAATAGAAGTGAAGTACATCGCGAAACGTCATACTACCGCGCTATTGCACCAACCATTTTAGTGTCGCTTCGTCGGCGTGAGGCAACGGTAATCGATGAGTGGCACAGAAACATCACGTAAGTAAATTTTTTTGTCCTTAAACTTTTTGGTCTAGCTCAGTAAATTTTGTAGCTATTTGTGAGTGAGTTACTATTATCAGTTGGGCAAACTATAGTTATTATCTTGTTAATATGATTGTTGGCTATTAATAACCAATTTTATATTAATCGGTGGTTATTTAAAAAATGGGATTTGGGGTTCATAGTTCCTTTGGTGGGGGGGCTAATTGTTCCGCGGAACGACGTGCCCCATAAGGAAACGTAAATAATAAAATTACTTGTTTTCAGAAGAGAAATTATAAACGGAACGGGACAAGATTTCGAGTGAATTTTTGCAGCGGGCAGCTGATGCTGTTATTAAAAAGGGTCGAAAAATTAAGACGGTAGCTCGGGAACTAGAGATATGTCACATGACATTATTTCGCTTTATAAAAATTAGAAGACTGGTATAACACCAACTGTGGGCTACTATTCTGGCAGGTGTTCAACCAAGACCAGGAGAACACATTGACGGATTACTTGTTAAAATGTGCATCTATTTACTTTGAAGGACCAAAGTAAATAGACTAGAATTAGAATGTCAGAAGAAGTGAGTTTTCTGAAAAGGAATCCTTCTTGTCCATAAGAACTTCAGAAGCCACAAGTGCAGGACACGCATCTTCTTTAATCAGACACAATGTTAATAAATTCTTCAACAAGCTCGGACACGTCATATTAAAATATAACTTGCCACCACCTAGAATATAGAACTTGGAGTTCTTATGATAATATTTAATTACTTATTACCTAAAATAATTTTAGGTTTTGACAAGAAAATACTTGTCAAAGTTGATTATTATTAAGGATGTTTATTAGTGTTATGCCTCATTTAGATTTTTTAACATTATTAGTAATAATACTTGTTACTTTTTGTTGTAATTTTATTTTCATTAGGTATATCCTTTATTTTGATGAAAATTTGTCAAAATCATTAAGATTTTGTACTTTTCTGAATAAAACTAACATAAATATTTAATAACATTATGCCTTATTTATTTTATTAATTCCTTTCCAACTAATATTACATTTTTAATTATGGAATTGACCGCGGAACAACTTACCTCAACTGAGGAACAACCAGCCCCTGCGTGGGGCGAGTTGTTCCTTGCCGAGTTAATTCAGAAAAAATATCCAGAACCAAAATGTATTATTATTTTAATGAATTTGCCTATAGAAATAGAAACTAGAATAAATTCCGCATCTGTTGATATAGGTATCATTGAATATAAATGTTTCTCTGTCATTCATTTTGCGTCCTATTCAAAAATCGGAACTTCGAACCCCGGCCTCCCCTACTTACCTACCTATGTATTTAAAAATTTGATATATATCAGTCGTCTTGACACACACAAGCTTATATTAGCTAAATTTGGGCTAGATGATGTTTTGTGAGAATGTCGAGAAATAATTATTTATCTATCAATCAATCATCAATCAATACATATAATAAAATCGTAACAGGTCGCTGTCTGTACATGGAAGATAAATAAGAAAAAAATATTATAGTGGGCTTTATGAACGCAATAGAACCCAAAACAATGATTTTTAGAATTTTTGTCTGTTTGTCTGTCCGTCTGTGCACGCTAATCTCAGTAACCGCTTAACCAATCGCAATGCGGTTTTTTTAATGTGTTGAGGTTTGCTTCACTTAACATTTAGCATTTATTTCATGTAAATCGGCTGATAAATAAAAAGGTTATAATAACACTTAAGAATTTTCAGATATTTTGAAAATTTTAATTATAGGGGTTTCTTTGAATTTGTGTGTAAAACTAAACTGACGTGTTGGCTTCGGCGCGGACTGAATCGTTTTAAAATAGTCTTAATCATTAAGCTCTTTTATGATTAAGCAAACAGGGCAGTTTCACACGCTGCTTGATGAGTCTAATGAAGAAATACCTCTCCTTTCATACTCCTTATGTGACGTAAACGAAGTTGCGGCGTCAGCTAGTATATTAATAAAATGACAGGGTAATCTAGTTATTTATAGTCCTAAATTTTAATTACGCTACAGTCGAGATGTTTTACTCAGCACGATAAAATTGTCGTCACGACCTAATGGCAAACGCCCTACCTAAGTAAAACATTACCCATTCATCGAGTATTGCTGCAAATAAAGATAATATAATTTGTGTCAATATGTTAAGAAATCGATTAACCGGTATCCACACGCCTATTGTAAACAAATTCTTGAAGGTAAGTATGCTTACAGTTAACTATGTAGATTAGTACAGTCAGCCTAAAATGTAGTCTATGACTTAACCTTTTAGGTTCATTTGAGAATAATAATTAACACGTGAAAGAAGTTGCGATCTACAATCAGCTCACATCAAAATCTATAATCATCTAAACTCTGATATAAACACTTGGGCTTCAAACAAATATTTGATCCAACCCTGGAATTGTATCTCATACCATAGTGGGTAGTTACACAACCACTGCGCCACTGAGAAAGTCCACATTAATATGGATGTGACTAATTGTACTTCTATTATTCCCCTAACAACTCTCCATCGCGGGATAAACATTTTACTGTAGAATGATAAAATTTATCCCATTTTCTTTACTGAGCTATTCAAGGAAATGCCATTCGTAATGTTTCCATGTAACCTTCCGCACAAAGAGACTGCAAACGGCGTTTATTGACCTAAAACACAATGAAGGTGTCAAGGCAAATTCCATACACATTAACACATTACGCGGCAAGACTTGATAGCTTGATAGCAGGCTAAAGTTCCAAGGAATTACTTAATCGCCGATTAGATTCACCGTAATAAAAAGCTGATTACCTCGTCACATAGTTATTAAAATGGTATGCGACAAGACTTTTAATTATTCGTTTTGTAGACAAGTTTATTTCCTCAACTAATATGGCAAAGGTTTCTGCGGTGAAATAATCTCATTATAATACCCGTTTGTAGCCTGAATGTCTAGCTAAATTACTTTTAGGGTGGAATGGAAGAGTGTCTGCGGCAATAAAGAGCAGAATGTTGAGCTATTTCACAATTATTTTTTAGATGTTTTACTTGTTCTAGTTATGCCTACTTTCATTTTTGTTTAAATTTGAAGAGGCATTTTTACAATTTGTCATAATAGATTGTATGTACAATTCTACACTCTTTTATGATTGCCCGGGACATACCTCGAACTCATTCCCTCAACTGACTTAAACCGAATAATCCCGTAATTTCCCCCTCATTTTGCACTCTTTGAGGAGAAAATTTTTAAAATTTCTTGCTGTAGTTACCCTAAAACAGTAATGGGAGTCCTGGGGTATTATTCCGAGGACTTACCCGTGCTCCCAACCGTAGGCTGTTAAGTAGGATACGTGTGGTTTTTAGTCGATAGGAGTCCGGCATAGCAACCCTGTAGGATTTAAAAAAGTTGCCCTAAAAATTATTTCTCTAGGTATAAGCAAAGTAGGAGTTATAGAGGAATGGTAGATAATATTTGACCTAGTATTTTTATGTGATTATTTTCACAAACCAATCAATTATTCACTATACTCACAAACATTTCCAAGTGAGTTATTTAATCATGTAATACCCTTCAGACAAGGTCGTGGTAACATTATTTGAAGGGTATCTGGTAACGCCCCGTCACAGCTACCACGCCCCAGCACAGTAGCAGCTGTTAAAACTGAGTTTGCCCTTGGTGAAAGTCAAGTGTCCAATTTTACCACAGTATAAAGATCTGGGTTCAAGGTGTATAATACTGGTTTCCTCAACTCAACGTATTCGGCATGGTAAGGTTACCATGCCGAATACGTTCAGTTCGAGCTCCCCTCTTCCGGGATGCTTGAAAATAGTTCCGTTATTGCAATCTACAGCATATTGAAGAAATTTACATAGAATTTAAATTGTTACTGAATTAGTCTTTTCGCCGACACACCGTCAGTCGGCGCTGAATCATTACAGACTTTATATTTTTACATGTACCTGTGTTATAGGTATAAGCAGAGCTTGCGCACTGTATTCAAAGTACCTACGCTGAAAATACTACATACTTTTGTCTAATTTCCACCTGGCTTGTTTATTATCCACTACCGTTTAATTGCCTTTAGCCTTTCGTAGTTTATTTTCCTAGAACGTATAATTGTAGATACATTGTTTACCACAATTAAAATACCGATGTGCAAAGTCACAGTTTGAAATCCATGTACGCATGTACCATGTACCTAATATTGTAAACTAACTTCATACATTGATTTGATACAATCTTCTATTTTAAGTTTTACAGAACTCATGATTCTATACATGTCTATATACAGGCTGAATTTTTGAAAAGGGCTTGGATGGCCAAATCCGAAACTATAAGGAATAGCTAAAAATGCTCAAAGGAGTCACGAGCCCGATTTTGATAAAACTTAAAACGTCATCATTAGATTTTTGAAAAACCAATAATCCGACCTGGGAATCGTACCCATTGATTTTTAAAAAAAAACACACCCTTTATTATTACACCATACGATAGTGTTGCTGATAAGGATTAAATTCTGCGAAGTAATGATATTCGGAACATTTAAGGAAAGTTTCGAATTTCAATAGAATTCTTATTTCTTGTACCTAAATTTTGTATCATTATTTATTTCGTTCGAAATCCCAGAATAGATCGTAACCATTCCGTGTTTTAAATCATGCTCAGAATGATTCTTTAGAGAATATTCTAAACGGAATCAATAATATTGAATGCTGTACGATCCTTGAGGTCTCGAATCCAGCTATGTATTGAAAACAATGGTCTACAGTTCGATTCCCAGCTAGGAATATTGGTTTTTCAAAAATCTAATGATGAGGTTTTAAGTTTCATCAAAATCGGGCTCGTGACTCCTCTGAGCATTTTTCGCTATTCCGTATAGTTTCGGATTTGGCCATCCAATCCCTTTTGAAAAATTCATATACAGGATGTATAAAAATCAATGCCACTTTTCGTTGTAATTTTGTAACTCAAGAACGGGCTCACCTATCCAAACTAAATGTTTAGGCTTTTATCGGACTATATAGTGATGGTTTATGTTTGCACAAAATCGGTCGAGCGGTTCTTCATTTATCACGCAAATGAAGTTGCGAGGGTCAGCTAGTTATGTATAGAATCCTGTGGATTTCTTGCACTTTGACTGCCTCGGTAGCGCATTAGGTTGTGTAACTGCCTGCCTCACTGAGGTCCTGGGTTTAATTCCGGTATCGGTCCAAACATTTGTGTGATCCACAAATGCCTATTTCGAAAAATGGGTATTTTCTATGTATAGTATGTATGTATCGAGAAATATATAAATTTACTTGAGGTATCAGCATAATTAGCTTAATTTGGGCTAGAAGATGCTGGGTGAGAAGAGGACGTCCGATATTTGCACTGTCACCTCACGGAACACATACAGCAGATCACGCAAATGATGATAAACAAACGCCCACGTATCACTCTCGCGCGTTATCACTTTCATTATGTTTACACTGCAGTGCATCAACAACTCAGTACTAGGTACAACGCGACACAGATACTAAAACGTGATAAAAGAGCCGCCAAGTCTTTATACTTAGGTCACGCCTTTATCCCCGAAGGGGTAGGCAGAGGCATATTATATGCCCAAATTTCACTTTTGTATAATTTGTCCCACGTAATAGGTGGTGAGTCTTTATAATAAACAATAAATAAATAAATATTTGTGGACATTCACACACGACATCATCTAGCCCAAATTAAGCTAATATAAGCTTGTGCTATGGGATCTAGACGACTGATATACATTCTTATTTATTTCTATACATATATCTATACATAGAAAACACCCAAACTCCGAAACAAACATTTGTGGGATCACACAAATATTTGGACCGACCCAGGAATATAACCCAGGACCTCTAGCGCCGCAGGCCGTATCACTACCGACTACGCTACAGAGGCAGTCTTTCTTGTATGTGAGCCCTCTTCAATATTATTCTGTTTTCAGTATTTGTTGTTACAGCAGCAACAGAAATACATCATCTGTGAAAACTTCAGCTGCCTAGCTATCACGGCACGCTGGGATACAGTCTGGAGAGATAAACAAACAGACAGACGGACGTCAGAGTCTCAGTAATAGGGCCCAGTTTTTACCTTTTGTATATGGAACCCTAATTATGCTGTTGAATATGTAACCAATGAAGTTTGAGGAAAAAAATCTGAGTTACACCCTAGTCGCGCCTAAAGAAGTTTTACTTTAATAAGAATTTGATATTTAGACAACATTGAGTTTTTGAATCAGACACCTTATTGGGAGAGATTATTATACCATTATACTTGCATTTGCAAATGTTACAATAACATCACCGTCGTCACTATCATCTCAATCGATTGACGCCCACTACTGGGCAATAGACCTTTATATTGTGGTCAAATAATGTGCTCAAATTCAATAATAGTGATTCGTAAAAAAAATGTTTTCTGCACGCTTCTTCTCCATTATAAACTTAAGCTGATTTAGCTATGTAAAACTTTACTGTTATCTATTTGCGCATTTTTTGAAAGTGGTATGTACCTACAGAGATTTTTCTTCACGTATCTATTATTATGAGATGCAGTCTGCAAATCCCTCAGCTGCGTATGCGACTGCTCTGGCTGAAGTCTAAAGTTCTACATAGATTATTAGATATACTACCTGTGCCATCTGGTTTCACCCTTGACATGCTTCGATGAACTCGAACACACATTTACTTCTTTAGGGGTAGAATTTTAAAAGACTCGAGTGTAATAATGGTATGACAATTTATCTAAAACTAGATTACTTATGTGGCGCGACATCGCCAAGTAACTGCTTCGATTTCTTCGAACTTTTGTTATCTTGTTTATAAAAATTCTTTCTTAGTGGATGTGAAAATATATTATTGTTTTTCTCGGTCTCTCTCTACGTAGAGTACACGATAACAAGTTCACGTGTCGACGTAATGTAGATACTTTTTTAAAGACGGTTATGACCTTCAATAACACTACAACGCTTTTTATAAACGTCCTTAGTACGTATTTGTATTTTTAGGAAGATTCGCAGATTCGCAATGTTAAATGTCTTGTTTATTTTTAAATAGTGTTTGAACATGTATTTACCACTAGCTGACCCGCGCAACTTCGTCTGCGTCACATGAGAGTGAGAAAGAGAGAGGTATGGTATTAATATTTCGCGTATTATAATGTTTCTCGTTACATTTACCCTCGTCGCGCGTATTCCCGTCGCGTCGGAACTGAACCGCATATCTTCGTTTGCGTCACATGAGAGTGAGAAGGAAAGAGGTGTTAAAGTGATATAATGTTTCCCGTCGCTTTTACTTCCACCCATCCGTTTTTCGGTATGGAACTCATCGTGTGTGAGTCCGACTCGCACTTGGCCGGTTTTTATCGTTCAGTTGACTGGCTGCCACTGCAAATCAAGTTTACTCCCGTAATAAGAGAGTTATTGTAAGAGAACCTTAAAAGATAGGCATATGCGGTGACGGACTTTTTTGTATAACTTTTCAAGAGGAACGATTTTGTAATTCGTTCCGTTTATTGAAGCTCTCAAAAGAAAGAAATAATCCCCGTTCTCGAAACATTATTCATGACTGCTCCGCTCCTATTCGTCTTAGCGTGATGTTATATCGCCATTAGCCAGCCTCAATAAACGGACTATTAAACTGCAAAATAAGTTTTGAAATGCAACCAGTAGTTTCTGAGATCCTAGCACAAACAAACTCTTCAGTTTCATTATATCGTGAGCGAACCTTAAGAAATAGACAAATTAGGTTATTGTGAGCGAAGCTTAAAAGATAGACATATGCTGTCGCGGACTTTCTTTTAGAACTTTTTAAGAGGAACAATTTTGTCATAAACAATTTTTACCTAACTGTAACCATTTACGCAGCGTACGCCTCGGAAACTCAGACGGTAAAAAATATTCCCCGTTTTCAAAACATTATTGATTACTGCTCCGCTCCTATTCGTCTTAGCGTGATGTTATATAGCCTATAGCCATCCTCGATAAATGGACTATCAAACTGTAAAAGAATTTTTGAAATCCAACCAGTAGTTCCTGAGATCCTAGCGTTCAAACAAACAAACAAACAAACAAACAAACTCTTCAGCTTTATAATATTAGTATGGATAGATTTAGAATTTTTCGCTACTCTCATAGATATACAAAGCGTGCGAGCGAGACCTCATTATCCATAGCACTTAGCTCGAGAGGAAAAGAGAAAGCAAATTGTGTACTCATATGTCAGTATTTTGAATCGCTGAGCCCGCTGGGATCCTATGGCGGCTCTATGTTATTTATAATATCCAATAATCTGTAGTGATCTTACGATTAAAATAGAAAATTTTATATTTTCAACAATATTGTCGTGTTTAGTGTGTGAATAGGATATTACAAAACGCAATTATACGAAGAAAGACTCGTTTAACAGGTCATTTGTGACTTCGTTCATTCCATTTTTGACGTACATATTTTGCCAAATTGGATCTAAAATTTCACTGAAAGTCCAACTCATAACGTAGATTATGCATTTTCCTCCATACATAACACAATATTTAATGTGTAAATGCATTTTTGGAGGATATGTAAGGCAGAAATAGAAAGGGCTGTTTACAGTAAAATAGTCATGGGTAGGTATCGATAAGGATGTCGATAGTTCATTATAGTGGCATTGCTACAAACAAACTTATCTGGATTTAATTTACTTAAATATGATTGATTTTTACTCGAACTGTGTTATTTAACCTTTTTTTAGGGTTTTGTGCCTATTTTAATATAATATTTCCAAAATTTGTGATCCATTTTGAGTTGATTTTTTATAATTTTACTTCACTTAAGGTACTCCACGCCACACCGGGATGTTTGCTGTGCAAGGCGCAGATTAGCCTCTGCGTCGAATACTGTTCTCACCTTTGGGATGACTGTGCGAGGTACTTACTGGACGCGCTTGGCGCTATGCAGAGACGTGTTATCCGATTTCAATTATAGGTTGTCCTAAGATGACGGTAAGCCTCGAGCCGTTATCGCAGCAAAGAACCATAGCGTCCTTGGCTGCCTTCTACTGAATGTATCACGGCGAATGTTCTGAAGAGCTCTTCAACCTGATCCCACCATCTCCTGTCCGATTCCGAACAACACGTCGGGCAGAGGTGCCACTCATATATAGCGGAGAGAATCTTCGCCAGAACTGAGCGTTTCGAAAGATCGTTCCTCTGTCGAACTACAAAATCCTGGAACGACCTGCCCGCACATTTGTTTCCCTCATTTTACAATCCCGGGTTCTACAAGCGGAGCGTGAAGAGGCACATCATAGGGCCGCCAACTTGAGGACTACTGTCAGAAGTCTTGTGTGCTGTAATCATGGCCCCCATTCGCTAGATGCGCGCCACGGCTTTCCATTAGTTTCCATCAGTGGCGACGTCAATTTGGCGAGGTTAATATATTTAAAAAAATCTACGAGTAATATCTTTTATTGTTACTAGGGTTCAATAATAAATGAGTTTCTAGGTTTTTAGTATTACGATAAGAGTTGGATTTTTAGTAAAATTTCAAATTCAATTGGCAAAATATATATGTACGGCAACAATGCAATGTACGATGCCATAAATTACATGTTAAAAGTGTATTTTCACATTCACACACTGAATCAAAATTCGTAAAATCACTACAGAATTTCTAATATTACGAGTTACCCCATATAATCCCATTTTTACTTTTTCATAGTCGATTACATTCAAATTAACAATTTATTCCCCAAAACAAGAAGTTGGAGATGAAACTTCTAAGCACTTTGTGTGCTTAGAAGTTTCATTTCCATTCCATCCATTTATACAGATAGTTTTATCGATAACATAGGTGTGACCATTCAACAACATTATTTAACCCACACATAGATCTTTCATTTTTGGTCTCGTCTTCAGTTTGACACTGTTCATCTTGTAGTATTTACACACAAGTGACATGAAGGAATCACTCTAGATAGAGTTATCAGTATTTTTTGTGACATTAAAAATTTACCTATAAATGCATTTTAATATAAACTTATATGTAAGTTATAACGAGATTGAGGAATACTTTTAGACGTCCCTGTTGTTACCACAAGGTGACTTAACGAATATTAGATAATGTTATTAACCTCTAGTTTTTTTTTAATAAATAACCAGTTGACCAGATAAAGTCATTTCTGTTCGAGGCAGAGCTTTCTCGTTAGTATTTAGTACCTACTTACTTTCAATATTTGATATTTTGTTATTGCCGTTAAAATGTTCTATGTCCACTGAAAATAATTCACTCTGGCGGACACAGAATCTGCCTACTGCAACCGCTGTTGAAAATTTTCAGGCCAACCTTTAGTTTGCATTGTTAATGTTTTTAAGCAAATTATTTGCTCTTTAACCACACAATTTGACAGCTGACAACCAAACCTTGTACAGTGTAAATATGGCTTTTGATGTTGTCACAGTAAATGACACTGTACATAATACACTGTACAGGAAACAGGCAGCATTTATCTTTCACTGATGAAGAAAATTAATGACTAACAGTCAATATTATATGGAAGAATTAATTTACCTATGTATGTATTTTTTACTGTGTCTTCCGTGTTAAAAGATATAAATAACAATCAACAGTGTAATTTTCAGAAGAAGTACCAAATGAAGCCAAGTTCGATAAACCGGTTTCCATGTTCAATATTAATATCCGAATAAAATCAATATAACATTAACATATTGTTTTCCGTGATCATCTTTGATTGAAAATTTATTTTAATGTCAATAAAGTAAATAAAAATAGTTTTATTTTAAAACTAAGTATTGCGGTTTTTCATACATACACTTACAGAATTGGGACTTCACGCGAAACACTATTTGCTGACATGCACCGACGTTTTAAACATAATGCCAAATGTAGATATTGAATGCTTATGTTCCTACGAAGAACAGTTTGGTGTCACACCGAATATTACATTTATTGTCCAACTTTTGAACAATCATTCACAGTATTGGTTATTAGGTACCATTTACATGGACTCTCATAACTGAAAATTTTCGTCTTTTGGAAGTTATTTAAATTCCTACAAAACTTATGGGAGAGTTTCCAAGCGCAGTTCCTGTAGTTTTGTGAAGGGCCGTCATTTTTACGGTATGTGAACGAGCGTTGTGATGCAGGTCTCAAGGATTCACCAACCACTAGGACAAGGATTAGACATGGTGTAGCAACCTTCCCTTGCTTTTACCAGAACAGGGACGTTTTTAGTTATTATAGAAAATGAATTTGTTATTACGCTTAACAAACCCATCCCGACCATTTTTTAGAGTTATCTACGTACCCAAGGGATAAAATCGGAACCCTAATACTGAGACTTCACCTGCCGTCTGTCTGTCTGTCCGTCACTAGGCTATATCTCGTGAACCACGATAGCTAGAAAATTAAAATTTTTACAGATTATGTATTTTTGCTGCCGGTATGATAAGAAATACTAAAATCAGATTTTCGCACTTGGCCGGTTTTTTGTATTTATTCATAAAATTGAGGAAGCTATCGAAACGAGTTTGTTTTTATTTTCCTGTCTTTTTTGCTTACCGATTTGATTTAAATGAATCAATATACTTCAAAACGCTATTAAATAACTTGTTTTTTTTTTGTTACTTTTAATTTTAATTAAAGACTTTTATTTACAATATCACTGTTTCATTTCCTTGCAATCGAAGTGAAAAGCAGAGTGTATAACTCGATCATAAAACCCATTTTATCCTCGACTTAATATCCACCCTCGCCTTTGGCTCGGGCGGATAAACGTCTCGTATAAAATGGCTTCTTTTATGCACTTGTAGTACAATCTACTATAGTTTTAGTAGTTACAATGAACACTGGTCCTAATTCTGATGTTAAATCTGCATCAACCGTGACTCTCGATTCATTGCTTTTTTAGACATGATCTCTTGTAAAATAACCTAACATCAACTTATGTACCCATTATTCGCAATAAAACATTTGAATTTGAAATTGAAAAATGTGCTCAAAACACTTTGTTATTCCCCAACTGTCTCTGCGGCGCGATGTCACAGCGGAATTTCATTCCGTTACAGATTTACAACTATCATGGGACCACAATAGGAGCAACCCCGTTCTGTACTAAATTTTATTATGTGTTCATCGCGTGTTAGTTTAAAACAAATGTACATTTTTGGTTAATATCCCAAGATGTCTGTGCCGCAATGTGATAGCGGAATTCTAAGTCTAAAGGTATATTATTTTGAGCAATTCCGAATTTTCTATTGCCCAAAAAAGGCTAGCCTTCCTTATTGCAGTCATGTCCCAACAATAATTGGTCTTAGTCGGAAGGAATATCTAAGTCGTTTAGGAGTTATTTAGTATTTATTTATTATTACAATACAAAAATAATTAAGCATAAGGAAAACAAATTAAGAACCAATTCAAAGTAAAATAAAATATTATTTTTAACCAGTTATTCAAAATCGACAACTTCGTACCAACCTAAGTGACCGTTGGCATCTGATATTATTTCCTAAAATTAATATGGATGAATCCACAAGTAAGTATTGAATTCATACCAACAACTTCTTCAAATAATCCCTGATTTACCGATTTCGTTATTCTTTAAAACTTTTGTTCAATTCCAAAAGTTCAGCTCAAAACATACTGCCAGATATAGTTTCGATATAAACTAGATATGATATCGTTGAAAAATCTATTATGATACTTCCATTAACCATTATACCACTCTCAGATCTATTATCGCAACTTACTTATACTATAGCTAACATGTCATTAGACTCATTGTGTAACCAAATGTGGTAGACCTTTGTAGTTATCAGAATAGGTATTGGTTTAATAATGTCGAAGTTTAGTAAAAAGGACATTGTTGCATCACTAGCTCTTTAAGGGATTTCGTTCAATTTAACTTTTTTTTTTATTTAGGGACACTCTCTTGATCTCCATCACTACAGAATTAGAAGTGGTATTAAAACCTATTAGGATGTGGTCTTATGTAAAGTTTGGTCTTATGTAAAGTTTGTTCCTTGACGGGAGAAGTTCTGACCTGTGAATCAGATATTTAGGGTACTCAGGCGGCTGACTGTATTAGAAGACCCCGATATGTCTTGTATGGTTAAATATACCTTACCTCTTCAAAAAGGCACTTGAGAAACTGTTACATCACATTTCGCAAGCACCAGCAACGTCAGCACTTTGTCTTATTTTCGCTTGCTCCATCCACTTCATCTATTCCATCGCCTTTTTAGCTAACCATGATACTAACTACTATTGAATTTAATATTTAAACAAAGGTATGATATTAATTAAAATATGCGGAACATCAAGCCTTCAATATTCTCAACACTCCTTACTCCCTTAAAGGGCTTTACCCTTTATTTATCCTGTATTCAAATGTAAGTCGGTACTACATATTTAATACTCTCTTAAAATGGGTTCGTTAAACAAAGGAACCCTTTCACAAGTTCTTAACATAACAGAAAAAGGCTTGCTTTTCGTGAATGGCTTTTCATTCTCGCTGCTGGTCAAAATTATATATGCAATTATTGATTTAACAGCTGTGCGTAGTTTGTATACCTGTGTATTACTTCCCCAACAAACATCAAACACAAAGCACCTACCTGCGACTGTTTGCACATGCCAGTCTGCTGGCAAGTCCAAATTATTTAGTAACTAGCTCTTTAGGTAGGAGAGCCCTAGAAGGAATTTCTGTACTTTCTCAAAGAAAAATATATTTGTAGAGTCTTGACGTATTATTTGTTTGTTAAGAATAACTTAAGGGAACAAGTTTTATCTCTAAAATTTTGATCAACAAATAGGTATGTAGTTTCTCAGACTAAACGAATTTTCTATTAATCTGAGTGTAGTTTTTACCCATGACAGATTTAATATAGGTAAGTATATTCATTAAAGTGAGGTTATTAGTCAGGATTTTAACACGAAAAATGTATAAGACATTAAATGATCTTAAAAGTTACAGCAATGTAAAAGCTTGCATACAATAATGCCATACAGAAAAGTGAAAAGTGCGGGTAACAAAAAACAGTGAGCAAACCAAATGAACATATTAATCTGTCATTTTGAATGGTCTAATCTAATTCAATTTTAAAACCAAGCAAAACAAGAGCTGTTTGCAGTAATATACTGATTAATATTGTTAGTCTTATCACTCCGTGTTCATATTTTAATATTACAATAATTGGTACATAAACAGTTTTGTTATGATATGAATTCAATTAAAAATGTAGATTAAATAAAACGAAATGGCCATGATAACAAATTACTTATTATATTAAAGTTTTACAGTTAGCAATAGAGTACAGACTGTATAATGTCTACAAAAACGAAAACTAATTTAAATTTTTAGATATCTTGGCAAATGTTCAAAGTTTGGTATTTTATTTAAGATATTGAAGAAAACCTTTGCCAGCTGCTACAAACTGACCTACCGGAACGAATACTAAAGTAGTTTGTCCTGTCATTTATAGATTTCCGTAGTAAACAAAGATTTCGATATAGATTATAGATGAGCCTTTTTATCTGTTTGTCCTTATTCTAGCTTAGAGAACCTTAGTGGTATAAAGCTTTAATTTATCATGAATGACTTAAATTAGTGACGCCATCTGGGTGATCAAAGCAAATGTCCATAATAAATTATGTTAAAAAAGGGGGGGTCTTCAAAAATGTAATTGGTTTGATTTTTTTATGGTATCCTTTTATGAAATATTATTTTACTTAAATACATGCGCAAGTACTAACTTGTCAAGCTTTGGTGCCGTGTAAACAGGTCATAGACATGAGGTCACCAGACTGTCGCACCCTCCTGATTAAACTCCCCGTTTTCGTTTGACTGTTACACAGACCAAGGTTATTCTATATACGAGTATACCCTATACTTACTTACCCTATACACTTGTTTTTAATAATTTATAGTAATAACTACTACATACGTAATAGATGTTATGTACATTCGTGGAACCTACATACCTATCTAACTCTGACTATTAAACTTTTTTAGTTAGTACCTCTTAGTCTGTTCTGAGTCTGTAACCATTTTCTAATCGATATATCAACTAAACCAATATTTACTGATAAAATCCATAAAAACGAATACGATATTTTATATTCCCCTGGCCCTATTCAATTCTCTACATAGGTCATTCGCTCACAATTATTGGAAATATAATAAAGCAAAAACCAATACGAAATGTTATGCTTCCTTGGGTAGAGTACAGTTTCATCTACAATACTGTATCCACTCATTGTTGCCTATTGAAATGATAGTAAATATTATTCTTATTTAATACAAAAAACGTCAACAGACAATGGGAATCAAACCCGTAACAGTTGATATCGTGAGAATTTTTCTGCAATGGAATAAACTTAATATGGAAATATTAATGATGTACCTATCTGCCTACCCGCTTAGGGTTTGCGATTGCGAGTGCTCTATATGCGTAGTAAATCAAATTATGTTTCACTTTATGAACTGTCTCGTGGGAATTCTCCCACAGTATTGAAAATACGTACATATTCTAACACCGATATTTCTAATAGGATATTATATTAAGAGAACTAACATAAGAGTCAGATCGTTACTTAAAACGGTTAAGACTTTTATAAAAGTCATGATTTGTAGTTGTAACGGATGACTTGCTTGCTCTCATTATTGGGGACGGAATAACGGAAAAGTGGACTCTGATCTCCACAGTCATCATTATAGCGTCTATCCCTGACAGCATTATTAAAAAATCTATGCCTGGGTTCCACCTTTGGTTTAATTCTACCTCCTTACCCGAAATATGTGCCTATGGGGTTGTATGTAGGATACTGTCGAGAGGAAAACAGTTTTATCCCTAGTCAACCCTGTTCTACTCCATCGCGAATCACCCGGCATTATTATTATAATTTGACTGACTCTCGGTTCTTGGGCTATCCTTTCGTAAGCAGTGGCAGCAAACTGAGTGACTTTAGACAGTAGAAGTCCGGCATAGCTTCCATGGAGGACATTCGCGTCACATTTTCATAACTGCTCTGCTCCTGTTGTCGCATGATGTTATCAAACCTTCCTCAATATATATGGACTATACATCTGTAAAATAATTTTTAAAATCTAACCAGAAGTTCTTGAGATTCTAGTGTTTTAACAAAAAAATAGTTTTAAAATATTGGAATGGATGGTCTATCGGAACGCTCAAGAGCGAGAGAAGTGGGAACGTAATAACGGAAACGTGGATCCTGGCTTCAGATGTGAGGATGAAAATAGCTCCGGATGCAATCGAGAATAACGCTTGTTGAATAACGATGATGACTTAGAAATGTTTACAAAAATATGTAGAATAGGAAATTTATTTGTTGGCACACTAACCCATCTCCACTGAGCTACTACCCGTTCGCTCTAACTTTGCCGCTGGCATAGAGGTGTATAGCCGAATTGTTAATTATACGAAGTAAATTGACAGTAGCTAATGTCACTTCGTCATAGAAAATACGCAACATTATATGAAGAAGTGACATTAGTTGCTGTCAATTTACTTCTTCTAATCAAAAATTCGACTTTAGTTTGGAGCCGAACGGCAAAGTTAGAGCGAACGAGCAGTAAATAATATTGCAAAAAGTATCTGTGATGTAAACAAAACTTGTAGCAGTATCTATCTAGGTATTAATACCAATAGTAGTACCTTTATCTCCTATGGGGCAGGCGTGGAATTTCATCATAGGTATATTTTTTTCGACGTCATTGGTGGTGAGCTTATTGCCGTGTTGTATGGACATGCGCAGGTGTGATTACCCACTGTTGAAATCTTTGCCAAATTTTTCAAGCCACCCTTAAGATCTTGGAATTGGCTTGATAAGTCACCCGATACCAACAACTCGTGAATTCCGTAGCACGGAAACGCTCGAGGAAATGCCAACTTACCTATACTGATATTATAATGAGGAAAGATGTGATTGTTTGTTTGTTTGCATCAAATAGGCTTCGAAACTACTGGACCGATTTGAAAAATTCTTTCGCTGTTGGGAAGCTACACTCTTCCCGGTAAACATGACTATATTTTATTCCCGTATTCCCACGGGAACGGAAGCTACGCTGGTGAAGCCGCGTGACGTACTCTGGTGTAATATATGAATACAGTTTTACTTCCCTTGCCCTCCTTCGTTAGTGAGCAGGGTCACCACTTTAGGCTGCCATATCTCGGTAGGGCCCCATCGCACCTAAAACGATAACATCATAGAGACAGGCAACCTAAATACATTATTTATTATATTTGCATCGCAGTCGTGACGAAATAGAAAGGTTGTATTGCGCAGTGTCGTTGTAAATGTCAGTGGGATGCTCTTCTGAAGAAATCCTAGATTAGATGGCATGAAATGTGCCTTCCGCATTCGGGCCCTAAACGTTGCGATAACATGGAGCACAATGGTCCATAAATTATTGAAGATTTAGGTTACTTGTGAACCGCAATAAACCAGTGTTTTTGGGGTGCCGTATCTACCCAAAAAATAAAAACCTATAGCTGAGTATGTCACCTTAGAATTGAATGTCTTTTTATTGCCGATATCTGGCTTACATCGGCTCTTATATCTATAACACATAATCTTTGTTCAGTTTTGATATTTTCTTGTTTGGCTTCTACTACAGTAGGTACTACTACCCCGGTTCAGTGAACTTGGAACCCGCAAACTTGGAAGGATGACTTGAACTTTGTCTGAACCAATTTGCTTTTTTTGCCATACAAATATTACAGTTCTGATGCCACACTTTCAAATAACACGTTATAGATCGATGAAAAAACAGCGCGTGAAAAGCTATAGCAAAAATGTCACGTGACTACGATCGTGACCTAAAAACGCAGTGTCAGGCACCTCTATCGCTTTTGTAAAAGGCATTCCATTAAAGACGTCTTTTGTCCGTCCGAAGCCTTTTTTTCATCAACCGCTAGTAATCTATTTATACCGGGAGTCTTCGCGATTAGAGCAATTGCGAATACGTAAATGGTCTGGTTGATTAAACTCCATTGAGTTTCTGAAAATTAATGATGTGTACAAGCTGCGTTTTGATTATTTTTCTACCAAAGTTTTAATCAAATTACGAGGTACTCACTTCTATATCAAAGCCTAGCCGACACCCTTCCCAGTCCCACACAAATTCACAAGTAAGTGACCTTCGTACGCCCATGTTGAATTATATTTGTCAGTTTTTATGCTAAATTTGGTGTCAATGGGTTGATGACTTTCTGTTCCACGAACTAACTATAGGCCTACGTTCCTCTTAAGACTAAAAATTTTGTACAAGCTGAAACATGACATATTTATATCTTAATTTCATACCAAATCTTTTTGCAGTACCGCCTACATTTCACCAGTTATGTTTAGTGTCAAACAGTTTCCATACTTGGGTAACAGCCAAGTTTTTTCGCCCATCTCGGAACCAACTTTAAATGAAGTGACTTAACGTAGTGATCATTTTCAGACCACTAAACTAGAGCGAGCGGGTCAAAATAGATTCTTTATCGAACAGCGTCTGCGTAAAGACGCCTGACTCGGCGTAACTGCAGTACACATTTCGATCGCAGTTAAAGACGTCTAGCCAGAGTCATACCCAAAAGAACGTTACTCCATGCAGGAACGGATCTGCATCTTATACAAAGACAACGCCTGTTTACATTCATCTCAAACCATACCGGATCAAATCTGTTCATTTATATGTATAGAATATCACGCGCCGGATACGGGCGAGCAATAACTGTAGCATCTGTAAACAGTTCTCGTACAATAATGAATCAGATTCGGTCTGCAATGTACTGTATTCAACGATTCATTGTGGAACTGGCAAATTTACTGACGGTATACCAGTACACCTAACAGAGGGCGAAAATAGTCACACATGATCTGAAACACGTCTCAGTGTCTGACTCAACCTCACAAGGTTATGACACTTTTACATCTTACAAATAAATTGCAAGCACGCAACGTATGCTGACTGCATACTGCAATTACTGCATTACTGCAATAGATTCGTGCTCAACTCACGCAAGACTTGCTTAATGTAAGCGTGCGCAATTTCAGCCTTTTCAGCCCTCAAAATTTAAATATTTATTGACAAAGTGAGGATACTAGCCGGGCACAGCAATCCACTTTGGTTTACAGTTACTAGTCTTTTTCGAGAACAAGCGCCATTCGAGGCACATTGGTAGGATGTTTGGTATGAACTAATAAAAATAATAATTGATTTCATGTAGATCAATATTATTGAGATTCATTATAAACACTAAATATTTTAACGATCGCAGCGCACGCAATCGTGATTATTCGACATGCTTTAGAGACAAAAAATCTACTATGTAATCTTCCTTCGTATATAAATGGCGTGTTTGAGTATCAATTTTTTTAAAGCGCCGCTGATGTGTTATTTCCGTTTCTTCTGCTCAAGGACACGCAATTTTCGCAATGGCGTATTATATCTAGTATCAAAACAAACCTAAAGTAAAAAAATCTGTTGTCAAAGTAACACCCTATAATAAATTAACTTGAATTGCATTCATTAATCGGTGTCTCCATATCGCCATTTCCTTTTAGGCGATAGTATCACTATCAACCTGCGACTGTGACAGAGTGAACACAGCCGTGAATATTTCTAGTCACGCGATAGCACAAGCAAATGCAGCTTATTGATTAAATATAATTACGAAGCTTTCATTCTCTATGTAGCGCCATGGAAAACCAACATAATTATACATAGTCATTTTACTATTATTTTAATCTATATTCCATTTAGGATTGTAAGTAATTGTTGCTGAAACGCTATTTAGTGAAGGTCAGCTAAGGTTTTAGACACAATACCATTTTTAATTCAAGTAATAAGGCACAATAAATTAGTCATAAGCAAACTACTGACTTTAAGTAATGTCCACCTAAATTAAGCAATTAAATTTAAATCCTTAATCAAACTAAAAAAATACTTTTAATAAAAATCATAGAGATGTGCTCAATCCGGACCAGATAGCGAATTTTGAACGCAAATTGTCAAATCCGTATTTTTATTTTCCACATTAGCTTGTGACGTGACATCAGAGGTGCACGCTGTCGATCCTTCCTTACCAATTGATTCTATTCATTGCCAATTGAACTACCTATTGAATAAAGAGTCATCACTGAAAGTCTATAAATTCTTTGTCCACAGATGGATGGCACCAGTGAGTCTAGCGATCCACGCCCCGGGCGGGGACATGGGACCCACGGTAGACAGCATTCGATACCTCCGTGACTGCCTGGGAAACGACCTTGTCAAGCAGTTCGTCACCTTTCATCTATTTTTCTCGAACAAACACATACCTAATAACGTGAGTATACTTCTTATTATTCCCCTAATTATCGAAATTGTGGAACTGTTTTTTACACGAGGCATTTAGTTCAAACTAAGCTTGATAAGCTTGTATTACGGGATCTAAATAACTAAGAGAAGCGCTCGTGGCCCCGCGGACTCAGTGTTCTATAAACGATCACTGCAGTAAGCAACTTTTACTATGGCCAGTCCTTGGGTGGATGACCATCCATGTGACCACTTTGTGACATTTATTTAAGCGATTCCGTGCTTCGGAAGGCACGTTAAGTCGTTGGTCTCGGTTGCCAGTAAAATGGCAGTCGTTAAGCCAAGTTGAAGGCCTTTTAGGCGGCTCGAAAAAATTCAACAGCAGGCGGTCACAACCTGCGGCTGTCCATCTCCACACGGCAATGCGGCTCACCACCTATCAAGTGGGACAAATTATAAAACAGGTGAAATGTGGGCATATAATATGCCTCTGCCTACCCCTTCGGGGATAAAGGCGTGACCATATAACTATGTATGTATGTAAATAACTAACTAATCAATCAAATCAGGCTTTATCTCGGTTCACTGCTGCACACACTCACTTCCGATTTACACCAGAACACCTGCCCTTCCGAATCCAGTCCACATCCAGCAAGTAACTAATAAACATACATATACATTTCGAAATACATAATTACACATTGTACATAGGTCATTCAAACTTCGAAACCCAAGACTTCAGTACAACAGTCGTATACCGACCAGGACAAGTCAACTCTACGTGTGTCATATTATGTGTGTGACACAGATATGAAGGCGAATTACAACTCGGTGCCGCAAATTCACAGAATAATACACAATACATTACAAAACAGTAAAGTAATCTTTCCTATAAACAGAGATAATGAAATTGAAACTTATTGCATTATGCCTGCGGTATTAAGAAAATAATCAATAAGTTTATTTTGTCTAATTTAATAACCGTGTCATTGCGCACACCATAACCGTCTCCATTAAAACATTATCATGAATACATAATAAGGCCATTTATATTTTATAGGTTATACCTACTTATAAACCGAGTTTTTACTGTGATAGATAAACCGATTATCTTTTAATCAAAATTGGTATTTATTTAATTTATTACAAGCCGGAAGTTTATTTTCTGTTAGTTTAGAATACATATGAATAACATTTGGAAAAAACATAATCGTAGGGTAAAGTTCCATGTTTCTACCTACTATCAGATGGGCCATCTGCCATCTGTTGTTGTATACGTGTGGAAATTCTTCAGGGTTCAGCTAAAATCACACTGTGCCCCTGTGCTGTGCACGAGTGCTGTGCCGTACAATTGCATTTTTTTAACGTGAGAGAAAATCTATCATGGATGCTATGCCGGACTCCTACCGACTAAAAAACCTCACTTAACGCCCAACAGCGACAACGACCATAGGGTCGAGAGCCCCGGGGAAGACCTCGGAAGGATGTCCCAGGACTCCCAAAAGACCTACGGCCACCACTGCGGCCGCGCCCTGTTGGTGGTTCGGGTGCTATCCCGCGTCTTTGGGGGGTTTCAGGTGTGAGCCCGCTTCTTAGCGGGGGCGTGCGTGATCCCTCACGTCACGCTGCCGTCATGGGCCTGCTTCTGTAAGGACGGTGAGCAGCCCTCTCACCGTCCGCAGGCCCTCAGTCATGAAGGCCGATAGTCTTCAGCCGTACAATTGCCAACGGTTGGGAGTACCGGGAAAGCCCTTGGAAGTGTGTCCCAGGATTATCGACAGACTTTGGCTACCTAGGGGTTTGTGTACCGCCCCACGTCTTTTGAGATTAGTTCGGGTGTTATCTCGCTTCTTGAAGCATAAGTCATGCGTGAAACTCTCAAGTCACGCTGCCGACTTGGGCCTGTTCCTGTGAGGACGGCGAGCAGCTCCTTCTCCACCATCCTCAGGCCCCCAGTCATGGAGGTCGTGAGCCTTTGTGTGTCTACCTTAGATACACATGGTCACGCCTTTATCCCCAAAGGGGTAGGCAAAGATATATTATTACATTTTACCTTTTTCGAATTTATCCCAAATGTCAAAAAAATGGGGTTGTAAGCCGTATTGCCGTGTTGAAAAGGACAGGCGCAGGTTGTGACTGCCTGCTGTTGAAATTTTTCAAGCCGCCTTTAACTTGGCTAAAGGACTGCCATTTACTGGCAACCAGGACCAACGGCTTAACGTGCCTTCCGAAGCACGGAAACGCTCAAACGAAAGTCACAAAGTGGTCACATGAATGGTCCCATCCAAGGACCGGCCATAGTGAAAGTTGCTTACTGCAGTGATCGTTAACAGAATACTGAGTACGCGGGGCCACGAGCGCTTCATTTCTACCTTACTGGTATTTAGAGTCAGTTCATTCAATGAAGCAAACTGGTGTGTCCCAGTCCACAGCTGAACATAGATCTCTCCTATCAAAACAACAAATAAAACGTATCTATTAATGCTTAAATAACCGTTGACAAGGCCGCATTGCAGTGAATACGGGCACCCGTGACCAGAGTCAAGGTAAATTATTGCCTACTGGCCATGGTCACTATTTAGACATCTATTATGATAATGTTGTTCTGACTCATTTAGATAACTACTCATATAAAAGTGTAATCATTTCTTCTACCATATTAGGTAGCTATTTAACCTGAAATACCTACTCGTAACAAAAGTGAACGTACTTATAGACGCTTCTCAAATTTTTTGAGTCATCAATTTAGTGGCTCCAATCTTCTCAAAATTCATCGAAACATCCATGACAGCATAAAAAACTCATAAATACATACAAACATATAGTCACGCCTTTATTCCCGAAGGGGAAGGCAGAGGCATAGTATACGCCCACATATCACCATATAGTTTAATGTCCCACGTAATAGGTGGTGAGCCTATTGCCGTGTTAAAATGGAACGGCGCACGTCGTAACGACCCGCTGTTATAAATTTGTTCATATAATTATGGTCATATATGGTCACGCCTTTATCCCCGAAGGGATAGTCAGAGGCATATGATTTGCCCACATTTCATCTTTTTAGAATTTGTCCCACGTAAAAGGTAGTGAGCCGTATTGCCGTGTTGAGATGGACACGCGCTGGTTGTGACTGACCGGTTTAATTTTTTTTTATTTACATTAAAAAGTACATTACTTGTTAACATTTTTGCAATATTTCTCATTATTCGAGAGCTATTGTGATTGAAAGTTTTCCTAATCGTGTTTTGAACCGTAATAATAATTTTAATACTTTAAAAAACTAAAAAACACGCTTGTATTTTTATAGTTTATCTTGGATGTCCGCCATGTTGGATTTAAGTCACGTGACTATTTTTTTTCGTATTTCTGACAGCAAACCCTTTCATTCGATACCCATATCATGGGGGTGGATTTCAAACAACCTGTCCGCCATCTTGGACTTCCGCCATATAGGATTTAAGTCACGTGACTATTTTTTTCGCATTCCTGACAGCAAACCCTTTCATTCGATACCCATATCATGGGGGTGGATTTCAAACAGCCAGTCCGCCATTTTGGGGAGGCCGCCATATTGGATTTGCAATGACGTTTTTTAGCTAGTCATGTATTGTCATCAGAACTTAGAGCGTGTGCAAAATTTCAGCCTGATCGAAGGACGGGAAGTGGGTCAAATTAACATTCCAAGATTTTCTTACATACATAGTTACAAGAGAAGCTAATAAAAGCGTGTTAAAAAGCAAGAGTATCTAATAAATTACAATAATATAGTTTTATCAGATCAAATCAAAGAATATTTCCTAGTATAAAGTTCACCCCAAGACGTCTCTTTCGAAATTACAAGCCTATGTTTGAAACATCCTTCCGAGGGCTTACCCGTGGCTCCTGGCCGTAGGCAGCGGTAGGGCACCGTGGGGTAAAAGCAAAGATAATATAATAGTATTACATACAGATCGGCAACTCCTTACCGCGCCACAGCTGTCAGTAGTGTTGACGTACGTGTTGACGGAACATTTGCTTAGAATTATTGGTCACACGCACACATTCAAGCTGGAGTTTCCACCCTGTGGTAAAAAGTTCGGCATAGGAGATTTCCACATGTGACAAAGAAAAAAGAAGGTGTTTATAAACAAAGCTAAAAGAAAAGAACCAAATCACAGCTTTTCCCCTAGTTACCTACTTGCTGACTTAATTACTACTTGACCTCGGTCTTAAAGGTTGAGGTCTTGTCAGCAACAAGATCAGTATACTCAGATGAAGAAAAAGTAAGAGTCAAACACAAAATGATACAATTTAAGATAATCTTGATAAAGACGTATCTTTCAAACGGCGAACTTTGCAGATATCATCGTAAACTTCCATATATTACAGCCATGACCTACAAAGTCAAATGAAACTACATTCTTTGTGGGGTTTCCGGCTATAAAAATGTCTTTTAAAAGCTGTTTAGATATTTTTAGGACATTTCAGACACGACTGTCTTTATTTTTCTCGTATGGAAATTCCCAATGGATGCTATGCCGGTCTGTTACCGACTAGACTAAAACCACGCGTGCTGTGACACTGACTATAGTCGGGAGACCAGTGTAAGCCCTCGGAAGGATTTCCGACAGATTTGAACCTGTATAGTCCAAATTAAGCTCATGCTTTTGATATGACGTCTAGACAACTATTAAACATCTTTACTTATACGTAGGTAGGTATATTTCTAAACATAAAACAAACAAAATAAACGCTCGAACTTCGAAACAAACATTTGTGTGGTTAGGGCGTCTGACCCGGTAAGTATGAAGACGCAGGTCTGAGTCTTGCTCAGGAACGACAAAATATTTAAACGTAAAATTTGTGATTTAGTCAGAATACCTACTAATTGCTTTTTAAAATTATCAAAAACAATTGTGGATGACACAAACATTTGTTTCAACGAGGCATTCAAAACCAAAACCTCAGCAGGCTGTCGCGTACCACCGCCCTCGATATAGTTCGACATTACTATTTAGAATACTGAACTAGTTATTTAATGGGCAATAATACAACTAATTTAGTCTAATTATGCAATAAATATTATCATGACATGAAACACGGTACAGTCCAACGTTTGATCACGACTAAATGCCTAGCATTGCCCTCAATGCGGTTCCTTACCGTCGCAATAAGAGTTGTCATTATTTCTTAACGGCGTTCAATAATGGTCATATAATTCGCATAATGTATGTCCTCGATGGATACCTTGTAAATCTATACCATTCTATATGTATGTCAAGTCAATGACCGTTAGGTATATTCCTGGAACTATATAGGTACCTATTGGCAATCAGCCAAATAGTAAATTTTCAGCCTGTTCTTTATGTATCCTTTTCCTGTGTATGCAAGTTTGTCCCTAAATGAGTCATGAACGTGACTTACATGATTGGACCACGGAACTATCAAAAGGTGCTGTGGTCCAACTATTTTTAAAGTTGGACAACTGCCCCTAGTAAAGACCCATGGTCCAACTAGTTGGACAAAGCAGTTGGACCACTACCCCGCACGGGGCTCTATATGAAAGTAAATTTTTAATTATTTATTTATAATATTTCAGATTCCGAACCCTGATACTTTTACGAAGAAGCCGTTTAATTGCACCCTGGATCCACCATACATCGTAAATGCCTCTACGACCTACATGAAACAGAAGAATCTTTTGTATCCGGTCAACGTTGCTAGAAATATTGCCAGAGACGCTGCTTTAACACACTTCATATTACCATCAGATATAGAACTATATCCGAGTCCAAATCTAATTCCAAAATTTCTGAATATGATCGCAAGAAATGCGTCACCGCTGACTAATTCGACTAAACCAAGAGTCTTTCCGATAAGCATATTTGAAGTTCACGCCAAAGTAAAGGTAGTTATACTCGTAAAAATTATAAATTGTTGAAGTATCTATCTTAGAAAAGAAGTAATAATTATGTTTCTTATCTCCTTAGGTGCCATTAAATAAGACAGAGCTTCAGAAAATGTTGCTGAAGAAAACAGCCATACCTTTCCACAAGTTTGTGTGTCCCAACTGTCATAACATCCCGCAAGGTGCCCAATGGATGACTGCTAATGAAACTAACCGTAAGTTTTTTTTTATACTACTTAGATGGCAGACAAGTTTACGGCCCACCGGAAGGTTGGTAATCGAAGCCTATGGACGTTTGCAACACCAGAGGCGTTACACACATGCTGCCGACCCGGGCGGGTTGTTACAACGAGTTGAAATTTTTCAAGCCGCGGTCTCATCTTGGCTTAACGACTGTCATTATATTGACAACCGGGACCACTTAGAGTGCCTTCCGAAGCACAGAAACGCTCGTAAATAAATGTTACAAAGTTGTCACCTGGTGGTCACCCATCCATAACCGGCCACAGTACATGTTGCTTACTGCAGTGATCGTTTACAGAATATTGAGACCGCGGGGCCACGAGCGCTTCATTATCAGTGGCACCACAGATTATATAATATATTCTATAGTGGCACTGTATAAATGGGGTGGTTTCAAAGGCGTTTCTAGAACAGTATGTTGATCGTCATGCATGTGTGATTGTGATTAAAGATGAATGGGATCGATTTTTGTAAAGCGAGGCAGTCTTCATATACATTTACATTGGAGACATAAAAAATTATATCTTAAAACGAGATGCATATCATCATTATTCATATTCACACGTATTACAGTAATAGTCACACGAAACAAAGTACCGTATGTCGAAGATTTACATACAGAATAGGTATCCCAATCATAAGAACACATAGTAGGTGTAAGATCCTTTAGCTTTATATTGCCAAAACAGTATAGATTTCTGGGACGAACCGTGATGCAGTGGCAATTAATCTCAGTGCTGTTAGTGTCGTGTGCTATTTATGCCGTCTGTAGCATGGCGTGGCCATCGTATGGGGCATTCTAATTGCGTATTATGGTTCAACGACCGCGCTTTACCCGCCGTTCCCAGACAACCGGCTTCGACTTCTTACGCCAATTTGCAAAATCGTAAACTTTTCGAATCAGCACTGAACCTAATGAAAATATGAGTAAATCATGTTTGTATTCGAAATTAGGACTTCCTAACTGCTACTTATTACTGACTAGCAATTTGCTGTTTGGATAATACTCAGTAATCTGTTATGATTGATCTTCCAGAGATGGACGTATTTCACGTTGGCAAACGGCACGGCAAATTCGTGCACTGGGAGCCAATTTTCATCGGCACTCACCAAGATCCGTATTACGACGAGCGGTTAAGTTGGGAAGGAAAGAAAGATAAAATGACTCAGGTAAGATCTTAGAACACGACAAGATAAATCATTGCTAGTCATCTGTTTCATGACTTCCAGCCAAGCAAATTAGTCTATGCATTCTAATGCTAGAACTTTCAATATAATAATTGCAATGCAAGTGAGACTGACGGGGACCACGAAGAAATTGGATTTTTAAGGGTTCCGTTCCCAAAGATTAAAAACGGGACTCAGTTCATGAGACTGCCGTCCGACTATCGGTCTGTCTCACTGTCTAACTGTCTGTCCGTCACGAGCCTGTATCTCAGAACAGCTGAAAAGCTAAAACTTTCACAGACTGTATTTCTGTTGCCGCCACAACAACAAATACTAAAATCAGAAAAAAGAGGGGAATAAGGGGGACTCCCATACAACCAACGCGATTTTATACCCGCCATTTACGTTACGCACTAGGCCGTTTTTAGGGTTTCGTAGCCAATGGCAAAAACGGAACCCTTATAGATTCGTCATGTCTGTCTGTCTGTCTGTCTGTCTGTCTGTCCGTCCGTGTGACACAGCCACTTTTCTCCGAAACTATAAAGCCTATGCTATTGAAACTTGGTAACTAGATGTATTCTGTGAACCGCATTAAGATTCTTATATAAAACTAGAAAAAAAGCAGTAAATTTTGGGGGTCCCCTTACTCAGAACTGAAACTCAAAATTTTTATTTTCATCAAAACCATACATGTGGGGGGGGGTATCTATAGATAGGTCTTCAAAAATGCTTTTGAGGTTTAAAACATCATTTTTTCCTAAAGTGAATAGTTTGTGCAAGTGACACTTCCAAAGTGGAAAAATGTGTCCCCCCCCCCCCCCTCTAACTTCTAAACTAAGAGAATGATAAGTCTAAAAAGAATATATAATGTACATTGCCATAAAAACTACCAACGAAAATTGGTTTGAACGAGATAGAGCTGGTATTTTTTTTAATACGTCATTAACCGCAATTTTTGGTTAGAAAAATCACTACCACTGCGAACGTGTTAAAACATCAATCAAACTTTTATATTATGTTACTTGCTGCTACGAAACCCTTCATGGGCGAGTCCAACTCGCACTTGGCCGGTTTTATTTATTGTACCCCTTGATTCAATTGCTGTTGCACAATACAAACATTTACCTTCATATTATTTTTCATTTCAGGGATACGTACTCTGCGTTAAAGACTACGACTTCATGATTTTGAACAATGCCTTCCTAACACACAAGCCAGGGATCAAACATTACGTAAGAAACGCCAAAAGAGACACAATAGTCGGTCGACAAACATCCTTTGTCAAAAATGTTATAATGCCGGAACTGAAGAAATTATACGGCACCAGAAATGGATGCGTCCTGTGACGACCGTTTAGAATTAACATTTTGAAAGCTATCTAGTACATCTTAGTGCGGTACAAAATAGATTTCTCAGGAAAAGCGCTAGACATACTAACAAGTTTACTGCATAGGTTGAACAATTTCCGCCTGAATATTAAATTACTGAAATGAAATTGTGTCCTAACAAAACATATCACTACTGTTAGACTAGAAATGTTGGTAGTAGATCGTATAATGTTTTTAGCGGACCAGACACTGTCAGTAATACTAACATTACAAAAAAATTAATGATCTGAAGAAAAAAGAATAAATGACAGGCAGTGTCTGGTCGGCATTACACGCACAAACTGTAAATGTAAAAAAAAATACAATAATTGTATACATGTCAATATTTGTAAATGAATGCATTGAATGCATTTTGTAAGTTACTTTACAGAGGCCTTACTCGATATACAATAGGGATGTAATGAATTCATACTACGTACACGTCCGTAATGTCTAAGTCAAAATGGTATATTTGAATGTTCCTGATATTTAGGACATAACCGATAATCACTAATAAGAAATACCAAATATTTTGTTGTGGCTAACATGAAAATAAAGGAATGTACTATACACGAAGAATCTACAGTCGTATTGAAACGAAAAAATATAACAATCTCAAAATATTACAAAATCAAGAAAAAGTATAAACTTAAAAAAAAATTAAGTGCCTAGTTATATATTGTTTAAAAAAATATAAATTGTGTTTTTGATGTAATGATATTTTTTTTGATAAATAAAAACAGTTTTCAATAATTATATTGCAAACATTAACAATTTAATTAAGACTTTTAGCGACACCCGCCTTGCGATTTGTAAAGGTTTTTGCTGTTTTTAGTATATTTTCAAATTAATATTTTTAACCGATTCTGTCATTGACATCGAGTCCAAAAATTTTCGTTTCAAAACCACTATAAATTCACGAAGTATTTAGAGAGTCTTTAGAGAAGGCACATAATAGTTTTATAAATAGGCTTTAGAACGTTTTAGTTGGATTATGTAAATATTACGTCTTTCAGTTGCAATAGCATACGATATATCCCTGTGTTGATGTAAGAGGGCACTTGACTTATCATACTTAAGTGCTCTTTTACAAATTTAAAGTATTTTAGTTCTTTAGTTGATGTACATCATGTTACTTTAATGTGCTTATTGGTTTTAGGTTTAAATATCTATAAGCTTCGTCATTCTTTGTATAATATCTGTAGTTCGACGCAGGCACTGTATCATGGCACAAAGAATAATTTGTCATATCTACGGCAAATATCAATCTCACCTTACTATTTTTAGTTTGGTATTTTATGAATAGAGTAAATTGCTGGCCGGTAAAGAATTCAAAGTAATATTGGTATCACTTTGAATTCTTTACAGGGCAAAGAAGCACTTGTAGCCTCGCTATCTCTATGTTCTGTATTTAAAAGTATATATTTATAAGTATAGGTATATATGTATTAAATCCGTGGTCTGATACCCATAACACAAGCAGGTTATTCCTAGCTTACTTTGGGATCAGATAGCGTTGTGTGAAATGTCCGTTAATATTTATTTATTTATTTACTACCGTTGCTGTGCTTCAAAGCACGAATGCTGTTGATCCTAGATGCCAGTAACAGGGTGTCATTAAACTAAGTTGAAATCTTATGAGCAACTTGAAATATTTCAACAGCAGCTGTCTACATTCCACAACCTACTCTTATCTGTTGGCCATTGTAGACTGAGCAAAAACACCTCTGGTAACTGTATGATTCATGTTAACATTGTCTTCATAAAATAGTTAGTTGAATGTAAATGTTCACTGAAATAAGAAAAGATACCTATTCAATCTCTTCTAACCGATAAGTACAGAATGATATGTTGGACTGCTTTATGATGGTTCACCATAAATATGTTTTATAATTTTATATTTCTATTAAATAATTGACTGTATATACTTTCCTTTATTTAAAACAATAGCAAAATGCATTTCTATTTGCGTAGATAAACTTAGATGCTTAATAATCGTCACGATCGTCACAAAAACTACCCATCAAATTGTAGAACTTCATTTAATAATTGACATTATGTGACGACATTGACAACATTTTGACGAAATAGCCAGAATTCAAAATATTTGTTCCTTTTCAAGCCTTTTTGCCAAGCTGTAGTTGTTTTTTGAAGTAAAACTTCTTTAGGCGCGACTATGGAATAACTCAGATTTTTTTGTGAAGATTTGAATTTTGAAGCCGGCAACGTAATTTCCGCTATTCAAAATTCAAATGAATTATATTAATAAAACATTTGATGCCGTCAATGGCAAAGAAGTTTTACTTCAATCGTGCGTAAAGGTTACACGCACACACTTTTTTTTAAGGTTTTTGTATTAAAAATGTATGTACATAAAGTTGAAAGCTTGCAATAAACTTATCATAGAAATTTATTTTATTTTTAAATAATTGCCCTAAAACGTAAGTCTAATGGAAAATCAATGTATAGCAGGGCTTTAAGTCGTTGTAGACTTTAAAATATAAATAAGATTTTGATTTTTTCACTTCCCATAATTAGCCATCTCTTATAAGGTCTTTAAGTGTAGAAAATATGTTATTGCTAAGCAATTTATTTTACGTTATATTTATAACATTTGGGTACTTAGGTATGTTTAGAAACAATGTCACATGTTTGATAAAGCTGACTTTATTAGAAGCCTGTAAATAAAATCGAAAATTTTGATCGACTTCTAAAGTCAAATAGTCATGATTCGTGTCAACTGGAATATTACTTTTGTACTAATTTCATGAATAATGGATACTGGAAGTAGTGGAAAATCATAATCTATATCTTTCATTCTCTAAACAAGATATCAGTCTTTTAAGTACCGATATCTTATTATGAAACAATATCTTCAACTAGCTACATCCTTCAGTACCTATGTGTTTCTTTTAAGCTATCGTGTTCTAGGTACATATTCTACGTATATTCATTTTTACGTGGTTAGTCAGTTGTATCTATTCTCCGTAAAAATTCTCACGGTTTTTTTCTTGATATCATTGAGTATTATAATCATAGTCTTCGGCTCGCATTGTATGTATATGTAAGTTCAATCCCAGTCAATAAAACAGCCTAAATAATATACAACACTTGAACAGTGTATTGGCCTTATTGTGGTATTTAGTATAAGTCATTTTAACTAATTAAAATTGAAGTGTTAAACCCACCACGTTCGATATTTACTTTTAAGGAACATAATATATTATTTAGTTTAATTTCATAATATTTCTTATCATTGTATTATAAAGTTATTATTTTTACACTATACTTGTAAAATATTTCTTGACTAGTTTATTGTTTGTGCTTTACTGTATATAGCTATAACTATTTATAAGTTACGGTGAAAAATAAGTGTACGGATAATCCCAAGATTACTTTTGGCCGATTAATGTCGAGTTTTTGTGCTTTAAGTAGCAACATAAACAGTCCAAGATATCTCCAATATGCTATATCTCTCTAAAATAAGCAATGCCTCTCCACCCTCCACTTCTAAACATTCTTTTAAACATCTTCTTTATTTCCATACAGCGTGCCTTGTAGTATTATTTTATATTACGCTAGCTTACCTGGCGAACTTTGTTCCACCATGAGCCATATCAAGCTGACCTGATATATTTTTTTAAATTATTTTCTTTATTTTTTTAGATACAAACATTGCCCGGGCTATGACTAACACAAAAAAAAAGAATTAGTGAAATCAGTCCACCCGTTCCTGAGTAATAAAATTACAACGAAAAGTGGCATTGATTATTATATAGATTATTTGTATCTAGCTACATCAAATTAAACTTAGAAAGTACGTTTGGGTCTATCTTTATATATTAAAAGTATGCCATATTTTGTTTAGATAATAAAATAAAAAAATAAATATCCCATATTTTGTTTACCTAGATAAATTGATAGACAAAAAGATGTCATAGAATATTTGAATGAGATGCATGAGTTTGATAAGTTTCAATTACGCCTTGATCCCACGTAAAAAAGTACGTTGAGTGGCAAGACTGTGAATAGCACAAGGCAGAAGCCATACGAGGTAAAACCATTCAGATTGGACGTAGGTTGCCGAACCTTTTTAGCGTAATTTCAACCTGGTCCCACAAGTCCCTTCCTCTTGCTAGCTGTAGCAACAATGCAAATCGGGGATCGGTGTTCGGTCTAGTAATCACATTGTGGAACTAGTCACTGCCTTGCCATTTCGCTTAGCACACCCATTGCCGAACACTGTTCCTCTAGGTCGTACATACCGACCACCATAATTGGCAAAATAATATTGATTCCGAGCAGTCTCCAGCTAGTACTAGGTATTACGTGGCATTATTTCACAATTTAAGTATTATGATTTTTCCTTCTCAAACAAACAAAATTCTCTCATGATATGTTGTAAATATGCTTCCATCAATACATTGTATTATTTTGTAGTCATATAAATAAATAAATCATTGGTTTTGGGTTACGGTGAACGCATGTGGTGGGTTTACACTGAAAGGCTTAAAAGTGCCTCGTAGTTGTAAGTGCAATATATAAAGTCTTTTAAATGTGATCATTTATGAAATATTTATCGATATGTATGTATAATCTAAGTATACAATTTATAAAATTTTCGTAAGAATCTACATAATGTGTAATCGGCCTGAAAATTATAGTAAAAGAATTCTTACATTTCAACCATCTTTCATTTTATGAAGGTACATTCAAAACCACTATTTACACAAAATGTATCTTTTGGAGTCGCCAAATTATGAGGTAAACCGTGTGATTTTATCAACGACATGATAGCTGTATATGGTACAAACGGCACGAACAATGTCATTTTCTTGTGTGTTCCAAAGTTAATACTATATCATTCTGCATTGACTGGAGAAAAAAATAATCAGGGAATGAAGGTACTTTCAACAATAATGAACACAAATATATGTAATGCATTGAGAGGATTCTTTGGCGCGAATTGGAAGGAATCGTATCGCGTCGTTTCGTTAATTCGCAAAATTAGTGTAATTTCGAGTGTTTTGTGTGTATTAATGGTGGATTCTTAAACATAAACGTTCGACAACGTGCACTAGTGTTGGGAAGTGATAAAACGCAGTGAATCGCAACTTTGCAGTTTCCGACAAAAAATCCAAAGGAACTTTCAGAAATGTATCCACCGCTTTTCTGAAAGAAGACTGACTTCGACTTAGGGCTGTACTTGACTTTGACTGGACTTAGAGGACGAGGACTGTGACTTATTAAAGCAAAATGAAGAGTTATTGAATACAAGATTTGGCTGTATGGCTCAAATTGCCTTTGCCTATCCGAAAATGGATAAATAGAACTACTACTACTACTGTAATGCATTGAGCTATGTAGGTACTTTATCTGCAAGTTGCATGCATGAATTTTCAATGCTTGGGGAAGTCCTTCAACTTTGTATCCACTTATGGACAAGGGGTATTATACCCATCTATAATATATTATGTACCTATACAGGGTGAATTTTTCAAAAGGGATTGGATGGCCAAATCCGAAACTATAAGGAATAGCGAAAAATGCTCAAAGGAGTCACGAGCCCGATTTTGATGAAACTTAAAACCTCATCATTAGATTTTTGAAAAACCAATAATCCTAGCTGGGAATTGAACCCATTGATTTTGAAAAAAAAATACACACCCTATATTATTACACCATTCGATAGTGTTGCTATTAAGGATCATATTCTGGGAAGTAATTACATACGGCAAACTAAGGGAAAGTGCTCATCTTTCGTATTTTTCTTACGTTATCTGATGAATTGTTCAAAATGTAGACCATTGTTTTTAATACATAGCTGGATTCGAGACCTCAACGATCATACTGCATTCAATATTATTGATTCCGTTTAGAATAGTCCTCAAAGAATCATTCTGAGCATGATTTAAAACACGGAATAGTTACGAACTATTCTGGAAATTCGAACGAAATAAATTATGATACAAAATTTAGGTACAAGAAATATGAATTCCATCAAAATTAGAAACTTTCCTTAAATTTCCCGTATATCATTACTTCGCAGAATTTGATCCTTATCAGCGACACTATCATATGGTGTAATATAAAGGGTGTGTCTTTTTTTTCAAAATCAATAGGTTCGATTCCCAGCTAGGATTATTGGTTTTTCAAAAATCTAATGATGACGTTTTAAGTTTTATCAAAATCGGGCTCGTGACTCCTTTGAGCATTTTTAGCTATTCCTTATAGTTTAGGATTTGGCCATCCAAGCCCTTTTCAAAAATTCACCCTGTATATTATAGATCTGATCTAACATCTCAAATTTATAATCTTTATGTTAGTATAAAAATATACCTACGAGAAGCGCTCGTGGCCCCGCGGACTCAAGTGTTCTGTAAACGATCACTGCAGTAACCAACTTTCACTATGGCCAGTCTTTGGATGGGTGACCATCCATGTGACCACTTTGTGACATTTGAGTGTTTCCGTGCTTCGGTAGTTACGTTAAGCCGTTGGTCCCGGTTGCCAGTAAAATGGCAGTCGTTAAGCCAAGTAGAAGGCCTTTTTAGGCGGCTTGAAAATTCAACAGCAGGCAGTCACAATCTGCGCCTGTCCATCTCAACACGGCAATATGGCTCAACGCCTATTACGTGGGACAAATTCTAAAAAAAGGTGTAATGTGGGCATATAATAATATGCCTCTGCCTACCCCTTCGGAGATAAAGGCGTGACCATTCGTATGTAGTATACTAATTGTTTTTTAAATTAATTCTTACATACGTCGGCTTACCCTAATGATAACCAACCAGGCTACATCAGAATAGAAAAGTATTTTTCATTCTGATACCATCTTTATTAGTTTTTACTTCTTACATATTATTTAAAACTTATTGATATGTTCCGGTATGAAATCTACCCACCTCTTAAAAAGCAAAAGGATAAAATAGATCCACAAGTCACTAAAACTATATTAGTATTTGCAGAGTAGCAACCACTTCGCTTACGGTATTTGGGGCCAGGACCCATAGGATAATGGCTGTCTGGTGGCCTGCTGGAATCTTTAAACCGTGCATATTCATCATAATCTGGTATACGACTTCTTGGAGACTGTTGTTGCGGTGGAGGCGACTCTTCTTGGGGCGGAGGGGAAGGAGTCGATCGTGTTTGCTCGTCAGCTGGGTAGTGACTATCGGGAGGTCGACTCGAATTCTTAAATCTCTCATTCTCATCATAATCAGGGATACGACTTCCAGAAGATTCTTGCTTATCGCCACTGCCGCCAGAATTATCAGCAACACTTTCCAATCGTTGATTTGGTCTTCTGTCTGTCGTGTTATAATAAGACAGCTGAGAATCCGAAGACATTAAGCGTAAGGTTGTGATTGCCATTGATCTGTTATTGTTAGGCAATGGAAAACTTTGAAGTCTCAAACGCAAAAAGAAATTAGGAAAACCAATAATCAATATAATTATCATGATGGAAATTGATGCAGCATCTTGACTGGAAGCCATTGTTGTTGATTCTACTTTTCAAAGACATTTAAAATCAATTTAAAATCTTTAATTTTTCTTCGAATTGTCCATCCGGAGAAACTGCAGTGACAGCTGTCACAGGCAAACAGTAAAATAACCATAGATTTAGAATGTAATGATTCAAAATACTGACATACGAGTACACCAGTTGCTATCTCTTTTTCTCTCGTACTAAGTACAGCTTGGCAAAAAAGAGAAGAAAATAATGGAGGAGCTACTGTGCTGTTCATAAGGCAACCCGTTAAAAAGAACCAGCAATCCAGTTCCTCCACAAATCCAGTTGTCAACAACCGTCAATAAAACCCACCAATCAAATTTTACACCGTATACCATAGATTAGCGAAAAATTCTAAATCTATGCCGTATACCGTCATTGACTGACAGACATTATGTGCCGTTTTTTGACAATGTAGCCAGTCAGCAAAATATTGTTTCGTTTCTAGACTTTTTTGCCAAGCTAGATGTGTTCTGGTAATAATACAGATCAGTGGTTCTGGTTAATCAGGTCTTTCTTTGGTATTGCCCGAATAAGGATCACTTCCACCTCATATATCAGTTTTCCATATCATATCCATGGTACTACCAAAAGATACATTTTGGAAATGGGAACTTTGGTAAAGGAACCGAGGCACCCGCGGAAAGATTGTGACATTTTGATTTAAAATTGTTGTAATTTCTATTATCGCGGTTCATCATTATTCGATTGGTGTGTTCATAGAAGCTAGATATTGACACCACTCTCACAATGTTCCTAGGGGTGCCACCAAGTCCTTCGTTAAGTTCCCGTGTCACCCAGGATAAGTTACGGGGGTTTCATAAGTTCGAAAAGCAATTTTCAAAATCTTATTGAATCTAATCAGCATCGTCAACTTTTGGTCAATAGATATGGTCAGTTTACTGCAGTCAATAATGTACCAGTAAATACGTGTGAAATCCCACACGCACACGTGCCCTCCAGCCTATGGTCGGAAGCTCCGAATAAGTCCTTGGAAGGATGTCCCAAAATTGAAATATTACCGATTATGTAATAATGATATTATGAAGGTAAGTAATTAACAACTAAATACGATCAACTCTAAGCGGAGTAAAAGGTGTGTGCAAAATGAAATAAGAAGTCTCAAAGTTTGATATTTGATAATAATACATCTTCTTACAATTTATACAGTTTACTTGACCTCAATAACACCCACAAAGATGTCAAAGACTGTAATCACTTTTTTGTATCAGAACCATCATCTGCTGGAGTAGATGGTTCTTCTGTCGATGCAGGTGGTTCTTCAGTTGGTGGTTTTTCAGGAGGTGGTGCAGAAGGCCCTATAGAAGTGTAATGACTATCTGGAGGTCGACTAGAATCCCGGAATCTAGCAAACTCATCATAATCAGGTATACGGCTTTTGACTTTCTTTCTTCGGCGACGAGCCCGTTTACGTTTTAATTCTTCTTCATCATCAGAATCATTCTCATTTTCACTATCACCGGATTGACGACTGCCATCCCGTCGACCATTTCCATAGCTCTTTGAAATATGGATGGAACATTTGCACATATTTGGATAAAGCATTGCTTTCTGAAAAACTTTAGCTTTCCCTGCAGTTCTAGGACTTATACTACAAAGTGACGTTATTTGGTTAAAATATTCGTAGGGAAGAATGGTCTTTCTCCCAAAGAAGCAAGATAAAGATCGCGAATAACGTATACTAAAAGCAATCAACATTGATAAATTCCAGTTCAACATCCATTGCAATTATTTTAATATGGCCTTTTCTATGCCCGGGAAACCGCTGCTTTTCATAATTAACAGTTGTTTGACGTATGGCACTAAAAATAATGTTTTTTTTGGCGATGACATTTTATCTATGATTCACATAGAGTATACCTAATAAAAAAATAGTTTAAAACACCCTTTTAGCACGCACTAATAATTACAAAATAATTCGGACATTTAGTTTGATGACTCAAGAGTTTTCCCTTTGCCAAATCTTCATTAGATCGCAGGCTGGTAAACATAAACAATTTTAGTTCGTGATGTACGATAAATAATTACATGTGCGTAGGTAGGTAATCATCTTTTTGTAATATTTACTATTAATTATTATGAAAGAAAGCGTGGAGCGTTTTGTAAGAGTAAAGATTACATAAACGCTCCACGCTTTCTTTCATAATAAATAATAGTTAATATTTTATAAAGATGATTATATACCTACTTATAACCATTTCGCACATGTAATTATTTATCGTTCATCACGAACTAAAATTGTTTATGTTTACCTGCGATCTAATGAAGATTTGGCAAAGGGAAAACTCTTGAGTCATCAAACTAAATGTCCGAATTATTTTGTAATTTGTAGTGCGTGTTTTTTAGTTTTTGAAACTATTTTTTTTATTTTATACTTTTTTTCGTATCCCATTCAGCAAACCGTTTCATTTAATACCCATATCATGGGGGTGCATTTCAAATAACCAATCCGCCATCTTGGATATCCGCCATGTTGGATTCAAACTCAAACTCAAACTCAAAAAAACATTTATTTCGCATAATCCTAATACATAGGCACTTGCGACACGTCAATGAATACAATGCAAATAGTACCACCAGTTCGAAACTCGGCCCGCTTGAGAAGAACTGGCAAGAAACTCGGCGGGCTATTCTTTTTGTGCACTACATATTTACAATAAGTAGACTCCATCAGTAGAGCAAGCAGATCACTTCCAGGCTCCCTTATCAATCAAATAATCGTCAATTGTATAGTAGCCCCTGCAGCACAATTTACTTTTTATACACTTTTTAAACTTTTAATTTCGCTTGGAAGCCTGTTGTAAAAACGTATACAGTTACCCAGGAAAGAATTACTGACTTTGTTCAGTCTACAATGATAAACGGCAAGGTTGTTTTTATGTCTGGTGTTCACATTGTGTCTATCGCTTAACTTAGTAAAACTAGATAAATTTTTCTGAACATACATAAGATTTTCAAAAATATATTGTGATGCCACAGTCAGAATCTTTATTTCCTTAAATTTTTCTCGCAGAGAGACCTTTGGACCTAATGTATATATGGCTCTTATGGCCCGTTTTTGTAAAACAAAAATTGTATTTATATCTGCGGCATTGCCCCATAGTAGCATACCGTACGACATTACACTGTGGAAGTAACTGAAGTACACTATTCGCGCTGTTTCTACATCAGTCAAATGCCTAATCTTTTGGACAGCAAATGCTGCTGAACTTAATCTGCCAGCCAGTTTTTCAATATGTGGGCCCCACTGCAATCCAGAATCGATCGTCAACCCTAAGAACGCAGTAGATTTCACAAGTTCCAACTCTTGGCCATTAAGTTGCACATTGGTTTCTGCCTGTGTTACATTGGGCAAGGTAAATTTAATACATTTAGTTTTGTTTTCATTCAGGCTAAGATTATTAGTGTTAAACCAATGTACTACTTTTAGGATTGCATTGTTAACATCGTCATAGTCATCTAGTTGTCTTTTAGTTTTGAAAATTAAGGAAGTGTCATCTGCAAACAAAACAATCCCGTTTGGAAATGCACTTACCTTGAACTCTTGTTGGTAGGTAGGCGCTGCTCCCAGCTTTGCGTTCGGGGTCTTGATTCACGACCGCGAAATATGCACACAGGAGTTATAACCGTAACTCTCGAGACTGTGGCTGATGATAAGCGATGTAGCGCGATATGATGGGTAATCACAGCGGCCGATAGCGGAGCGGAGCGTTAAGAGACGGGTGCGTGCGTATCTTCCAATAGCTATGGCGGAATGTGAATGTAGGAAGCGGGCGGGATAGTGTTGCCATAGACAATACATAAAAGTAAGATGCGTTTAGTGCGTGAGTGTTGACATATAATAATTATAATAAATACCATTAAATACATAAACTAAAAAATATGTATGCGTCGGTACTGGCGCATCCAACTTCGGGGGGCTTAGAGGATTCTTCCTCTACATTGAATAAACAAAATAAAAAAATAAAAGGAATGAAAACTTATGAACTAAAAAATAATTCAAAAGCGTAGGAATTATTGCGTGGGTAACGGGCAAAGCCGAGTTACAGGACGAATGTATTCACCAGAAGAAGTCTTAATTCTGACGACTCTAATTACACCATCCTTCCCGGGAAACACCTCTGATACAACCGCGAGTGGCCACGATAAAGGATGCGTATTGTCATCCTTAACAACAACTACAGTTCCTATCGTCACAGGTTTGGACGGCATATTCCACTTATGTCTAAGTTGGAGAGAGGTAAGATATTCTTTGCTCCAACGTGTCCAGTAACTTTGAACAATTCTATTTAATAATTGATAGCGGGTGAGTCTGTTATCTGGTAATAGGGGTTCAATGTGTTCAGCGGGTAAATATTTAAGCGGAGTAACATTAAGAAAATGATTAGGCGTTAGGGGGGTTGGATCCGATGGATCCGAAGAAAGTATGCAAATCGGACGGCTATTCAAAATGCCTTCAATTTGCACCAATATTGTACTGAATTCTTCATAGGTGAGTATTTGACTCCCGATAGCTTTAAATAAATGAGACTTAACACATTTGACATTAATTTCAGGCAACGAATTAAAATTGGGCCCGAAAGGTGGGCTGTGCTGAAACTGAATCTTATGTTGAGTTAGATATTTATTCAGATCATTTTTATAATTAGTGGACTGTATAAGCGTGTAAATTTCGTTCAATTTTCGTTTCGCACCTATGAAATTAGTGCCTCCATCGCTGTACAACACTGAAACAGGACCCCTGCGTGAGATAAAACGTTTAAAGGCAGCGAGAAATAAATCTGTACTAAGATCACTTACTAACTCTAAATGGAGCGCCTTTGTTGTGAGACAGACGAACAAGCAAATATACGCTTTATGACTTTTTACTCCGCGACGCCTTATGTGAGTTACGTAAAAGGGTCCCGCGTAATCAACTGCGGTATGCACAAACGACTTTACTTGTGAAACTCTAATGGATGGAAGATCACCCATAGGTGGAGTTGTAGAACGAGGCCTAGCTTTAAAACATAAATTACATTTATGTACTCGTTGGCGAATCAAATTTCGTGCAGAAAGAATCCAATACTTTTGGCGAGTCAATGCTAACACTAGTCCAGGACCGGTGTGTAAATTGTCGGTGTGATAGTGGTCTACTAAGAGCGACACTATACGTCCTTTGGGTGATAGCAGTATTGGATATTTTGTATTGTAATTTAGTTGAGAATGAGTAAGTCGACCACCTACTCTAATTAACCCTTGTTCGTCAAGAAAAGGGTTGAGTTTTAAAATAGCCTGATTTGGACAAATTTTAGTAGCCTTAAGTGCTTGTAATTCTACCTGAAAATACTTAGACTGATCGAAGCGGACCGCATAATATTCTGCGTATTCTAAATCGTATACAGAAAGTATACCGCGGGATTTGAGAATCCTTGTGAAACGTAATACATAAACCAGTGAACGAATAAATTTTACCCAACTCGAGCAACGCTCGGCAAGTTCGTCTATCATGTGAACGTGATCGGAGACAGGTATGGTATGTGCATGGAGAGAAGCTATTTTAATTTCCGGTAATTCTGTCTTCTCGTTATGATTGATTTTATATTCCTTCACAGGCCATGCATTTATAGGTGCGGACAGCCATTTCGGCCCGTGAAACCAAAGATAGTTATTTATTAACCCTTTAGGTGTCACAGGGCGCGAGACTATATCGGCGGGATTTTCAACCCCACGAACGTGATACCAATGGGAAGCAGGCAGATATTCATTTACCTCAGCGATGCGATTAGCTACAAAAGTTTGAAACTTATGAGCGGGAGAGTGAATCCAGGTAAGGGTTACCGTAGAATCAGAGAATGCGAATATATTGTTTATTTGACACCGCTTATTAAAAACAGTGCGCACAGAATTAATTAATTTTGCGAGTAAGACCGCCGCGCAGAGTTCTAAACGCGCTAGCGTTTTATTAGAATCTGACACTTTGGATTTAGCGGTCAGTAGATTCACATTAAGAGCGTTTCCGTTCTCAGCCGTTTCTATTCGTACATAGATAACAGCACCATAACATTGCTGGCTGGCATCCGAGAAGCCTATTAGAGTAATTCGACGAGCGGATGTTAAACCTATATGTCTCGGTATTTTTATTTCAGATAAACGCGACAACTCCCTATGAAAGTGTTTCCATTTAGACAGAATGCAACCCGGGACCGTCTCGTCCCAGTCCAGTTGTAATTTCCAACATTCTTGTATAAGCAACTTCATGTATGCGACCACTGGACTGATGATTCCAAGCGGATCGAACAAGCGCGCGGTTACGGAAAGGATCGAGCGTTTAGTGCATGTTGAAGGCATGTCGATCACTATTTTAAAGTTAAAGGTATCATCGTTAGGTTGCCATTGCATACCCACGATCTTAGTGTCAACATGAGGATCCTCATCAAACTTGACAGCGAGACAGCTCTTATGAATTGACGGGATACGTGACAATAGGGTATTGTCATTAGAGATCCACTTAGTTAAGTTAAAACCTCCAGATTTAAACATAGCGACCATTTCCCTATAGGTGTCTTCAGCTAAATCTACATTCTCTATGGAACTAACGTAGTCGTCAACATACATGTGATTGTCAGCTTCGTAAGCCGCCAGAGGATATAAAGCGCGACAGTCTGACGCGAGCTGGTTTACGACTCGCATTGCCAGGAAGGGTGAGCTGGAGACGCCAAAACAAACGCGGTTGAAATGATAGCTTTCAATAGGAGAATTGGAATCGAACCTAAATAATATTCTTTGATATGTATGATGATCTTGAGTAAGTTTCACTTGAAAATACATTTTTTCTATGTCCGCGGTTACAGCAACCGGGTACATACGCAAATTGAGAAGCAAATGAAAGATATTGTTCTGTAATATTGGTCCCGTATAAAGCAAATCGTTAAGCGATTTACCTGACGTGGTTTTACACCCAGCGTCTAAGACCACACGCGTTTTAGAGGTTTCTTTGTCAGGGCGATAAACGGCCCGATGCGGCATATAATAAACTTGAGAGTCTAGAAAGCTATTTGACACTTTAGTGAGATAACCTTGATCAATATATGTTTGAATAATGGCATTATAATCGTTGCGTAAGTTAGAAGCGTCTAACTTTTTTTCTAAATTTAAAAACCTGCGTTTGGCGATTGTGTACGAATGCCCTAGCTCACTGGGAGGGTATTTAAAGGGAAGACTAACCGTATATCTACCGGTATCGTCGCGTGAGTACGTAGACGAGAACAGCTTTTCACATGCTGCGTCGTCCGTGCTAATGTGCTTCTTATCTGGCACCTGTTCTATCTCCCAAAAGCGTTGCGTTAATTGTTCGAGAGACACATCTTGAGTGTGACATAAGAAGGCCTTGTCGGACACGGAGGAATGAGACATGCGATCGCGGGGATGCTTGTTTGCCACTAGCGAATAAGGTAAAGCATGCGCCTTTCCCATTGCGACGTATCCGAGCGTGGTTTCTATCGCGATTACTGATGAGGTTGGGGATGTAATTTTTTGCGACCCTAAAATCATGGGGAAGAGTTCATTACCTAACAAACAATCTATACCACCCGGAGTATAGTATCGTTCGTCAGCCATAGGTAAATTTTGTAAATGGGTTAATTCCGCTGTATCAATTTCCACGTTAGGCAAAAAATCTGTAATAGTGTCTATAACCCGTGCACTAACCGAATAAGAACAGCGGGCATCAAATCGCGAATATATTTTGAAATGCGTAATTCCATAAGATTGGCTTTCAAGTTGACCTATGCCTTTAATGACAGAAGGAGCGTTAAGTATGGTTAAGTGCAAACGCTCACAACAAGACTTCGTAATAAAGTTACTCATAGACCCTGAGTCCAAAAACAAACGTATACGATCCGATTTATAATTTGCATATACACAAGCAGTCGGCAACAAAACCGTGGTCGCGCTGCTTGAATTACGCGGCGGAGGGATCACAGCCGATAACGACGCGATATTGCCACTATGTGACCGCGCCTCCCGCGAGTGCGAGCGGGACGGATCATCTGCCGATGACGCATGAGTCGACATGGAATGCTCGGACGGCGCAGTAGACGCGTTTGCCTGCCTCGATGCGTTGCCGGCAGCATGATTTCTTGTTGAATTTGATGCGTTCAAATTATTTTTATAACACAGTAAACTATGATGAGACCGATTGCAAATCGAACACCTATTAACAGATCTGCAAGCACTCACGTGATGAAAACCTAAACAATTAACACAAAAGGAATGTTTACGAACTATTTCATTTCGCGTTTCAACAGTCTCTTGAATAAAATGTTGACATTTGAACAAAGGGTGAGCGGAATTATTGTTACATACGATACAATTTTTTATGTTAGAAGTATCGACTGATTTCAAATTAGTAGGGCGGGTTTGCGTAAAAAATGACTTAGGTTTATTTAAATGAGAGGCGGTTGAACTCCGCTGAGCGCGATAATCACCTTTTTGGGAATGTGATGGTGAGCGGAGCGTTTGGAGTTTGCTTTGTTCTGTCAAAAATGTTTTGACGTCACTATATGTAGGTACACTCAAATGTCTATGAGATTGTTCAAACAATTCAAGCATAGGTTTATCAAACTTGCTTAATGCTAAATGAGTTATTATGAAATCTGATAAATTTGTGATAGGTAGACGCTGCAGAGCTGCTTCAGCTGAACAAAAGTTCTCCAAGATCTGATCAGCCGATTGCCCTGGCTTCTGGTGTAACATTTGTTCTAAATAGCACGACGCCTGAACCCTGGTATCGTGGTATTTAGCCAGAAGGGCTTGCCAAATAACATCGTAATTTTGTGCGGTAGCAGCTATGCCTGAACAAACAGTAAGTGCCTTACCCGAAAGGCAACCTATCAAATATTGAACCTTTTCGGCGTTGGTGAGACGAGTATTCGTATGTATCACACTACAGAAATTTTCATAAAATATAGGCCACTTACCATAAGTACCATCGAAACCTGTGAGTTTAAGTGGGGGTAATTTGATATTAAAATTATCACTTTTCTTTTTATCGTCGAGTTCTTGTCTCAGAGTAGTTTCCGTTTGCTTTATGAAACAGTATAATTCATCAAATGTATTAAAAACACTATAACTCGGCTGTACCTGCGGATTATCTTTTAATTGTTCAATTAACAATTTATCGATAGTTTCGATGTAATCCGATCGGGTTTTATCGATAGATTGAACCCGAGCGAGAAACATCATGCGTACTGTTTCATCGGTAACCTTGAGACTTAAGTTGTACACTTCCTGAACTATGTGAAACAAACTTTGTTTTTTGTATTCTAAAAAATTTATCATGACCTGACTTTCGTCTGAACTTTTACTATGGGATTTGTCTTTAGAAGCCATGATAATATAATTGATACGAGATACGAGTATGTATATAAGTGGGTAGGTAATAGAAATATTCAGCGAAAAAGTATAAAATTCGAACAACGATCAGCTGTTAGCTTAAATCAGCTGTTTGCGGTAAAGTATTCAGAGAACAAACCCAATATGGAGTCTGCGTAACAATCAGCTGTTAATCGTTTGAATACCGTTATGTATCGGCTGCGTTGCCCAGTACCGTCACAATAAAATAGATATATGTGGGTATAAAATTAACGGAATGTGAATGTAGGAAGCGGGCGGGATAGTGTTGCCATAGACAATACATAAAAGTAAGATGCGTTTAGTGCGTGAGTGTTGACATATAATAATTATAATAAATACCATTAAATACATAAACTAAAAAATATGTATGCGTCGGTACTGGCGCATCCACCGTTAGTGTCCCCTACGTAATAGGGTAGGTCATTAATATAAATTAAAAATAAAAATGGTCCGAGTATCGAACCCTGCGGGACGCCCATAGTAACCACCGATCCCCCGGAACGTGTGCCACTGACATCGACCCTCTGAGTTCTATTGTTCAAATATGAAGTCAGAAGATCGAGAGCCTTGTTCCTTATCCCGTAGTGCTGTAGTTTCCTGATCAATGTCTCATTTTGGACGCAATCAAAAGCCTTAGACAAATCGCAAAACACGCCAAGCGCATCATGTTTATCTTCCCAGGCCTCATAAATACTCTTCAACAAATCTACACCAGCATCGGTCGTCGAACGTCCTTTAGTGAAGCCAAATTGTTTATTATGAAATAATTTGTGACTGTTAAAATAGGTCAGCATCTGCTCAAGTATTAATTTTTCAAATATCTTGCTCAAAGTCGGCAACACTGAGACAGGTCTGAAATTACCTGGATCAGAAGCACTGCCGGCCTTGAACAAAGGTATAACCTTAATTGTGTTTCATTAAATCAGGAAACACACCACCCGAAACGCAATCGTTAAACACAGCTGCCAAGTAAGGGGCAATGACATCAATGACACTAGATACAGATTTTACCGATAGCCCCCATAGGTCTGCGGTTTTTTTAACATTAATAGCCCTGTAAGCTTTCAGAATGTCGTTGCAGTCAACAGTCGTGAATTCGAACGCGTGTTGACAGCTATCTACACATTCTGACAATATTTGCTCAGCGGAAGTGGAAGACGACCGAAGAGTATTCGTTATATGAATAGGTATGTTACTGAAAAAATTTTCAAACTCAGTCGCTACTTCCAGATCCCCTGTGACGTGGCGCCCGTTTATCTTTAAATGAAAGCTTCGTTCACTCGTTTTAGACCTACCGCATTCAGAATTTACAATGATCCAAGTAGTTTTAATTACATTTGTCGAAGCTGTAATTTTATTTGTAATGAAATTTGACTTTGCCAAGGAACAAACTTGTCTAAAGGTCTTTGAATATTTTTTAACATATTCCTTAAACTCAGGGTTAAAATTAAATGCTTTTTCCGAATAAAGTTCATAAAGCCTCTTACGACTTTTATAAATACCAGGTGTAGCCCAGTCACTGAAAACAGACCTGCTTCCGAACGATACTGTTTTTGGTGTAAAAAATTTTCCAAACTCATCATGTATTAAGTTAAATAAATCAGCGTAAGATTTATCTACAGTAGTGTAATCGGGCAATTCTGTTATCTTTTTGGCTATATTTTCTTTGAAAGTTTCTAAGCGTTTCGAGTTGACTGGTACAAAACTGATTACATTCTTACTTCTGGAAACATTTCTAGCATACAGAACAGATTGTCCTCGATGATCAGATTTTACAGGGTCTACTATACAATTCTTAATGGGGTGTGTATTAGTGAAAATGTTATCAATACAAGTAGCACTAGTGCCAGTTATACGAGTAGGTTCTAAAAATACATTATGTAAACCAAAGGACTTAAATAAGTTCAACATTTTCCGTCTCTTTGAAGGTTCCAGCGAAGAATCTAAAATATCTACATTGAAATCTCCACAAACGACTACTGCTTTTTTAGCGCTCTGGCATTTAAACAAAGCATCTTCCAGTATTTCTTCAAACTGTGTGTATGGAGCATCCGGGGGACTGTATACGCTTAACACAATGAACTGCTCGAACTCAATACTAGCTATTTCAATGACTCGTTCAACAGAGAGGCTTACTATGTCTTTACGTTCTTTAAATTTTATAGCCTTGTTAATAAGAATTAATGAGCCTCCACGTTTACATTTTATCCTACAGAAAGAGCTAGCAACCTGATGATTTTTAAAGTTCAACATTACTTCATGCTGCTTTAACCAATGTTCTGTTACACAAAAAATGTCTATTCCATTCAAATCAATGCACAGCTCCAACTCCAACTCCTTCCCGCCGAGCAGACCTTCTACATTCTGGTGCACCAGGTGTAAACCAGTATTTCCGTACTGAATAGATTCAGTGGCCGGAGGGGCCTTATGTTTATTATTTTGCTGTGGGTACATGTCAAATTGAGTGCAAGAGTTTTGCTCTTTTGTCTCATAACCTAATTTAAATTACTCGGATATAAACATATATCCTTAGTCCTACTATTACATACTATGTCATTAGACTGCTCAAAAGAAGCAGTTTGGGTAGCCAGGTTTTTGGCTAAAAATATCAATATAATACTGTAGCGATTTTGCTACCTGTCTTTTACAATAATTTGAAAGCTTATGCTTTCCTTTAGTCAAATAATAATTATTTCTAACAATAGAGTTAGTGTCAATAATATTGAACTTTTTATTATAATATGCAATAGTGTGTAATGTCAAGTTCAATTGCTCCCTAAGCCTATACTCTGCAACTGGCATTGATTTACTGTAGGGCAGTGTATATATTATAATATTATTTAGGGTTAATGAATCTAATGTATCACAATACTTTACAAGGTCCTGTTTTGTTATATTGCCCCTGTTTCCTATAAAAATTACCAAATTATCCCTACTTTGAAACTTATGCCTACATATAGACTTCATAATTTGGGTATATGATGCTGAAGGCATGCAATAATTTATAAATGACTCTCCCTGGTATCTTCTACCTCTAATTTTAATTTCAAGCCCATATCTTTTCCAATTTCATCACTGAACATAAAACTTTGACTCCCTGTATTATAAGTGGGTATTAAACTAGGACTGTTTTCTGATTGGTTTAGTATACTACACAGCTGATCTGATGGGGTGTGTGGATTCTTTGGCTCTGACTGGCTGCATTTGCAGTCACAATCAGAATGTGTTTTGTCTGATAGTGAGTCAAAACGGTCAGCATAATGTGATGTTGAGTTTATGAGTTTATCTATTGCCATAGAATACTCTCTGATAATCAGCTGTGATTTGTCATACATGGTCTTTACAGACTGTAATGATTCCTGTAGCTGTTGAATTTTCAAATTAAACTTTTGTGTATCAGCAGCATGCTGTTTCTGACTATTCTCTAGCTGTGTTGTGCATAAACTTAATTCATTAAATAGTTTCAATCTATTTCTACAATTTTTTGTACTTTTAGAGAAGTTTTTATGTATTTTAAGTCGGTTTTGATTTTTCTTTATTAATTTATTAATTTTAATATATTTCTTTATTCTTTTACCACTGCAATGATCTAAACACACTGATGGTGATACTACATGGTGTTGAGAGGTATCATTAGTGAGGTCAATGATATCAGTGCATTTCGGACCCGCAGCAGCAACTATCTGTGGGGACCTGCCTATGAGCTCGTCAAACAAGGTTTGATTTTGTTGGGTACTTACTTGCAGCGCGGCTTCTTCTAACTGAGTAATTTGTAAGTGAGCGTCACGGAGCTCCTGTTCTGGCTGGTCTATACGTCTTAGAGCATGTTCATACTCCCCACTACACTTATCAAAATTTCCTACAATTATATGAAGGTCATCTCGTTCCCTGGTCATCTCATCTAACCTAACGCTTAGCGAGGACAACTGATGTTTCAATTTGCCATTATGTTGTACTACAGAGATAAGCTCTGTTTCGTTGTCCTCGCGTTCATTAACAAGCTGAGCAACCTGCTCCTTGGTGGATTTTAGTTCTTGTAGAACCTGTTGCAGTTTAGTCTCTTCCTGTCGAGCCAGGCCTCTGCGAGTCATCATTTTCAACAAGTTATGGTAGCAAATTTCTTAGAATGAAATCAAGGAGCAATCTGCTAAACAACGGGCAAGTTTATTTGCTTTTAATTGATTTAAGGTAATATGACAACGCGAACGGTGGGATTTGTATGAATTACCCTTATGTTACCAGCGTAGTATATATTAAATATATACACGTGAACAATAGGCAAAACACAAATAGCGGTTTCAAAGTTAATACAAGTACCTACTTAATGAAATTCGTCTGGATTACCTGTCTATTAGCAGCGTAGTATATATATTGTGCATATATACACGTGAACAGCAGGCAAACACTTGTTTGCCTGCTGTTCAATTCAAAAATATTCAAGTGTTGTTGTTGTTAACTTTAACAACAACAACACTTGAATATTTTACAAAAAACCTCACCCGTCACTAGGTATGTGCGATTCGATCAATGACCAGGTCCTACTGGAATAAATAAAAGGTACTTACAAGCGTAGTATGTAATGTTTAGTAACTTTTCGATCCTCAGAGCATAACTTAATTCTTCGCATAGATTATTTAATTACAGCTATAAACCTTTCCAGTGTACATAAAGTGAGAATACTTGTCAAAATATCTCTGAGGTTACGTTACCGACAATTATTATAAAAAAGAGACAATTATGTATTCCTAAACTTCCTACATTTAATAACTGTTTTTACAGTATATATTCGGTTATGCCTTTTACAAAGAACATTCGATTTTTATGCATTTACTTTCAAAATCCTACTCAACGAAACGGTTTTTCACTAATCACTTTTTTTTTCACTTTTACACGATTTAAACACCGAAAGCTTTATGAATTATTTAATTTATTATTTAACACTGATAATGGGGTGCAATTGTTATCTTTTTGAGCTATTAAGTCGTGTTTATTTAAGTAATTTTAAATTATTTAAATCGGAGCCAAAATTTTATGACAGTTCCGTAGTGTTGCCAGCCGCAGACATTCAAGTCACCTGACTATTTTTTTTCCGTATTCCTGACAGCAAACCCTTTCATTCGATACCCATATCATGGGGTGGATTTCAAACAGCCAGTCCGCCATTTTGGGGAGGCCGCCATATTGGATTTGTAATGACAGTTTTAGCTAGTCATGTATTGTCATCAGAACTCAGAGCGTGTGCAAAATTTCAGCCTAATCGAAGGACGGGAAGTGGGTCAAATTAACATTCCAAGATTTTCTTACATACTTACATAGTTACAAGTGAAGCTAATAAAAGCGTGTTAAAAAGGTACCAAGGATACCTACGACAGAAATTCTTAGATCTTCAGACTATAAGCTTTTCAATCAACGCTTTTTTCCAGAAGTTAGTGGATCTGCTTGGTGAACATCATTCGTTTTATTTATACGGGTGGTGTACCCGTATAAATAAAACGATATCATATACTAGAACTTTTTAAGTAATAATTTTATATTGCATAACAACTAATAGCATAAACCTCTTTTCGCAGAATATCGTTTGGCATAAACTCATATAGCATACATTGAAACCCATAAATTTGTAAGTCAGAATCATCTGTACGCATAATTTTTATATCCATAATAATCACAATGTATAATCATCACATCGCAGAAAGTTCAAAACAAGATTCATCTTTGGTATATATTTCTTATCCATAACTATTTAAACCCAAAATATTACATATCATATGATTTACTTAAAAGTCTGAATTCATTGCATTAAAAAAAAATAACCACGGAGGCTAAGGCGGGAGCTCCGCTCCGCTTCGCTCCCTTCTAACCTAATCCTTAACCTTAACCTTCTAACCTAATCTATCCAAGTTGGGGTCCTCTCGAGTCGGGATGTTACTTTTGTAATATATTTTTTTGCGAAACAAATCATTTGGTAAATGTATATTTGACTAAATAAAAATTGAGCAAGTAAAAAGTTGCCAAATGAATATTTGACGAAGTGATTAAAATGCGAAATGTAAATTTGCTAAAGATTCTTATGGGAAATGAAACGCTGCGAAAATCTGTACTCTAAATGAACGTTATGCTAAATGAAGTTATACAAAATTTTAACTATGCCAAAGGTAATTAAGCCAAATAAAATTCTACTATCTTAAATGTATGCCATTCTAAATTCGGTCATAAGCACATTATGCCTAAAAATATTTATGTCAAATATTTTTTATGCCTAATAAATGATCGATTAAAGAAGTTTCTGCGAAGTGAGATATCCCAAATAGGTTTCGGAGTATCAAGTTTCTACCTTGAAACTTGTGTGGGACAATGCTTAAAGTACTCCCTTTCCAACTCTACAAAATATTTGAAATCGGACCAGGCGTTGAAAAATTACAATTGAAAAACTATTTTGTCTTTTATCCCCTCTCCCGCAGGAACCGCACAAAATATCGGGATTAAAAGTATCCAAGAACCTTCCTCGGACTATAAGCTCGGAATGTACCAAGTATCATTAAAATCGGCTCAGTAGTTTCGGCGTGATACTTATTCGGGATACAGACAGACAGACAGACATGAAAAATATAAATTACATTTTCGGTTTCAGTATCGATTAGAGAACGCCCTACAATAAAAATTTTCAAAGTATCTTCCATGTACAGATTCTTGACCCTCCACAGTTTTATTATATATTATGTATAGATTTTCGGTTTCAGTATCGATTAGAGAACGCCCTACAATAAAAATTTTCAAAATATCTTCCATGTACAGATTCTTGACCCTCTACAGTTTTATTATATGTACTAGCTGACCCTCGCAACTTCGTTTACGTCACATAATGTGCACGAAAACAGAGGTAATTCTTCATCAGACTCGTCAAGCACCGTGTGAAACGGCCCTGTTTGCTTAATCATAAAAGAGCTTAAAGATTAAGGCTATTCTAAAACAAATCAGTCCACGCCTACAGCCTTAATAATTAAGCTCTTTTATGATTAAGCCAACACGCCCATTTAGATTTACCCTCTCATCCAAAGGAAACCCTTGAATTCTGAGCTTGGCGAAAGTTGAGATGCCTCTAATTTCTGAACTACAAACCCCCCAATCTTGAAACTTGTGTCGAAAAATCCTTAAAGTACTCCCTTTCCAATACTAAAAAAACTTTTGAATTCGCATCATGCGTTGAGAAATAACAACTGAAAAACCATTTTTCTTTCATCCCCTCTCCCGCAGGAACCGCACAAAACTTCGGGATCAAAAGTATCCTAGAACCTTCCTCGGACTACAAGCTCAGAATGTACCAAGTATCATTCAATTCGGTTCAGTAGTTTCAGCGTGATACTTATTCGGGATACAGACAGACAGACAGACAGACAGACATGAAAAGTTTAAATTACATTTTCGGCTTCAGTATCGATTAGAGAACGCCCTACAATTAAAATTTTCAAAATATCTTCCATGTACAGACTCTCGACCCTCTACAGTTTTATTATATGTATAGATATCTCAATAAAGAAAATTTATCTTAAGTATTAATAGAATCTAATTATCTATAAGTATGATAATTACGAATAATACGAATTAAAAGAGCAATCTATGAGTACCTAAGTAATTCTTTTTAACAACTTTATCATTCTTGTTTTTGTATATCATGCTACTAGATTAGTTACTTATTATACTAATTACTTTGGTAAGTATTTATATGGGTTCTTATAAAATTTTCATCATGTACTGTATTGCAAATTACTATACTAATGTAATTTACGATTTACTGCTAACCCTATTTGAAACTACAATCTTGCAAAAAAATAATCTTAGGTAAACTACTACCGGATGTATTGATTGAATAACATTATACTTTTGTTTCGCATTACATATCGATTGCGACAATAATGCAGTAAAAAGTGTTTTTAAATTGTAGAAGTTTTAATCTTTTTTAATACAAATTATTTAATAACAATTTGCTAAAGTGCCACCAGAAGACCATAATAAGGTAATTGTTACGTTTAAATATTATTTTATTTAGAGAGGATATTTATTTTTTAGTAATTATAACTATATTTCAGTAATATTATGCTATGATTTGGCTTATAGTAAGCGTAATTTTTAATTTCAGACGATTAAGTGCTTAAACGAATTGCGGCTCGGTAGAGGTGTTGGTTTCAAGCAAAATATTTTATTCAAGACTTAAAGATTATATGAGTAATGAACGAAAAACTCTTAAGTGGATGCATCCAGAGAGACGAAATTATTTTTCCTATAAGGTTTGTACCTAATTATTATCATGATAGTTTTCTAGCAAAAATATGTGTCCGATCAGTGACAATAAGCTCGACACATATTACGTGGGACGAAAAATAATACTCTGGCGTAAGCATGTTATGTGCCTTTGCCTATCCCCAAGGGATTTTGGTGTGAAGATATGTATGTATAGTGTGCACTATTTTTATCAAATATCCAATTAAAATATTTTATTTTCATATAAATAATATTTTATATACCTATGGTTTGAGCTCTTTTCTATCGTTAAGAAGGTATAAAATTTAAATTTTGTGACTAGATTATCTATATCTGCTGTTTAAATATTATCCATGACTAAAGAATTGAACGTTTAATAAATTTCATATGTATTAATAAATTTGTGTTTTCAATTCCAGAACACCATCGCTTTGCAAGGCGTTGTATATTATTTTTGACTGTTAATAGAAGAAAAAAGTCCTTCTGCAATAGATAATTATTAAAAATTGTAAATTACTTAAGTAAGTCTAACTTAAGTAGGTAGGTATATAACAGGTAACTAATTTTTATATAATTTTAAAATGCCGTTCTGCTCAGGTTGTAACATCAGTTTTCGTTGTTGGAGTAGTCATTTGCGAACTAATAAGCTTAAAAATAATATTACTGTACCTATCAACGATAATGTTCAAATAATAAATTCCTGTTTCAAAGGACGTATTGTAAGTTATCGTATTACTATATCAAAACTGAAGTAAATATTTACCCCGAGCGTTTCTTAAAAAATATTTTTGATCAAGTAAAATCTTCAATAGATAGCTCACTTCAAAAACATTATTTTGTTGAAGTTAATTTTGAGTATTTCGCTTACTTTTTAATGTTAAAAAATGATCTACAAGAGTTAAAATCTTTTGCAACAAAAAACTTAACCATTAATTTAAATTACAATTTTAAGTCCACATATGAGAAAGTTAAATCCATATTATTAAAAAAAAATTAGGAGTTTTAAGAGGGAGATAATGGATGGACGTTTCTAAACAATTCACATTTAGAAATTAATATTAACGAGTATCAACCTCTTAGTGGATCTAAATTTATAGATTTACCAAAATGTATAAAAAGTAAAAGAGCATGTTTGAATATTCAAAATGATGATAGGTATTGTTTTTATGGTGTATAGTTGCTGCTTTATACCCAACCAATCGACATCCTGAGAGAGTTACGTCATATCCTCATTTTCGTGATGTCTTGAACGTAAATGATATTTCATTTCCAATGAATTTTTCAGACATAAATATTTTTGAAAAAACAATCCTTCTTTTAACATTTTCATTTATGGTTTAAGAGGTAGTAAGACTATAACAGGTCCTTTGTATAGACCTAATAAAATCAATCGAAAATCTAAAATAATACCCTTATTATTTTTAGAAACTAGTGAGTCATCTCATTATTGCCTTATCAAAGATTTACCAGGTCTCGTTAGAAGTCAAATAACTAAGCATCACGGTAAGCTATATTTTTGTCAAACTTGTTTAGTGTTTTTTCCTAGTGAAAACGAATTTGAAAACCATTTATGTGGAGGAGTTGTTACTGTTTTGCCTGAAAAAAGCTCATTTTTACAATTTAAAAACTATGATAGAAAACAAAATGTTCCATTCACTATCTATGCTGATTTTGAAACATTACTTGAACCTATTTGCAACCATGAATCTGATACCACAAATACGTTACGCTTACAACGTCACATTCCTTCGGCCTCTGCGTATAATATTGTTTCATCATGCAGTTATAATTTTAATGAATTCAAAACGTATCGTGAAATTGATTGTATTTCTAAATTTGTAGATTTTCTTACTGAAGATATCAAGAGAATTTACAATATATTGATTCTAAATGTATCTATGATATTCACTGAGAAAGATGATAGGGATTATAAAAATGCTTGGAAATGTCATATATGTGAAAATCTGTTATGGAATAATAAAGTCAGAGATCATTGTCATATGTATTACCGGACGATATCGTGGCGCTGCGCATCGACATTGTAATTTACAATTTAAGATACCTATGTTTATACCAATTTTTTTTCATAATTTGTCAGGATACGACTGTCATCTATTTATTAAAAAAATAGGAGAAACGCCTGGCAGGTTAAATATCATACCTAAAACGAAAGAAAAATATATATCGTTTTCATAATTTATACCTATCAACTCGAATGATTATAAACAGATTAGATTTTTAGATTCGTTTCATTTCTTAGGTACTAGTTTAGACAAACTCTCAAAAACTATGCAAATGGATGATTTTATTAATTTGGACAAACATTAGATATCCTAATAATGACCAGTTTCTATTACTTACACGAAAAGGTATTTATCCCTACGATTACATGAGTAGTTGGAAATGTTATGAAGAAAAAACATTACCAGCAAAACATTTGTTTTTCAATCCTTTATGCAATGAACATATATCACAGGAGAACTATGACCATGCTAAATTAGTATGGTATTCATTTAATATAAAGACAATGGGTGAATATACAGACTTATATTTAAAGACAGTTCGAAAAACATGTAATGTAACTTACAAGTTTTTCGAAAATTTTGAAATATGTCGGTAAGTAAAAGTACGTCTCGGTCTCGATCCTGCGTTTTACATTACTGCACCTAGTTTATCATTTGACGCAAATAGATGCCTTCGTGTGATGCAGCAATACCACAATGTTTTATAACTTATTTAGACTGTAACAATCTATACGGATTTTTTTTTTTACGTGAGGGAAAATCCTCAGAGGATATTATGCCGGACTCTTACCGACTAAAAAACCTCACGCAACGCCCAACAGCCTGTGGTTGGGAGTCCCGGGTAAGCCCTCGGAAGGATATCCCGGGACTCACAACAGACCTACGGCCGCCACTGCGGCCTCGCCCAGGGGGTGGTTCGGGTACTATCCCGCGTCTTTGGGGGGTTTCGGGTGTTATCCCGCTTCTAAGGGGGGGCATGCGTGAGTTGCTCACGTCACGCTGCCGTCATGGGCCTGCTTCTGTAAGGACGGTGAGCGACCCTCTCACCGACCTCAGACCTCGGTCATGGAGGCCGATAGTCCTCGGCGAAAACACGTCGGCGGCGTCCAGGCTGCCGACTACGGAACTCGGGTGGGAGAGCTCTCTCCCGCACCCGGCCCGCCGCCTCTTTCACGAGCATGACCTGCTCGCAGAAAGAGGCGGCGCAGTCCCACTTACTCCCGCCGGAGAGCATGGCTCGCACCATGGTCTCGAGCGAGAGAGTGTCCACGCCCAGACCCACTACGAGGACCTGGCGCTGTTGCGCTCACGCCGTGCACTCCACAAGCGTGTGGAGCGCCGATCTGTACGGATTTAGTGTGTGTCAATACTTACCGCATTCAGATTTTCGATTTTTAAATCAGCATGAAATAAATCATTTATACATAGAAAATATCCGAGACAATGCAGAATTCGGATTTATACTGTAAGTCGATCTTTTATATCCTGATTCCTTGCATATTTTACATTACGTACGACTTACCTTTTTGTGCTGAAAAATACATACCGCCCGGCGGAAAAACAGAAAAACTTATTTCAAATCTTTACAATAAGTATAATTATGTGATTCATTATGTTGATCTAAAGAAATGTCTTGAACATGGGTTAATTTTACGTAAAATACATACAGTCATTACGTTTCGCCAAAGTGCATATTTGAAAGAATATATAGAATTAAATACACAACTACAAAAAAAGGCAATAACTGTATTTGAACAGGATTTCTTCAAGTTATTAAACAATAGCGTTTTTGGAAAAACATTAGAAAACGCTGAAAAGAGGGTGACAGTTCATTTAGTTAACTCTTGGAGTTCATCCAATAATATTACCAAAAAATCTTTCTGCGCTGAGAAACTTATAAACAATCCTTATTTTCATAGTGCATCAGTTTTATCGGAAAACTTAGTGGCAATTCAAATGAAGCCCTGATCGTTTAGTTTTAGATAAACCAATATATTTAGGTTTTTCAGTTTTAGAGCTATCTAAAGCACATTATGTATCATTTTCATTATAATATAGTTAAGCCTTTTTATGGTAACAGAATACAACTATGCTATACCGACACAGATTCTTTTGTTTATTTAATCTACACCGATGACTTCTATAGTGATTTAAAATATAACTTTTACAGTATTTTGATACTAGTAACTATAGCACGCAAAATGAATTTATGATTTCTCAAAGTAATAAAAAAGTACCAGGATTGATGAAAGATGAGATGGGTGGTAAACTTATTACTGAACTAGCTGACCCTCGCAACTTCGTTTACGTCACATAAGGTGTACTTCTTCATGAGACTCATCAAGCAGCGTGTGAAACGGCCCTGTTTGCTTAATCATAAAAGAGCTTAAAGATTAAGTAAAACAATTCAGTCCACGCCTTCGGCGCGGTGTGAATTATTTAGCAATTAAGCACTTTAATGAAAGCCTTAATCATTAAGCTCTTTAATGATTAAGCCAACACGCCCGTTTAGCCTCACTCTTAAAAGACACGTTGTATTCTAGATTCACCGAAAGTTGAGATGCCTCTAATTTCTGAACTACATAACCCTCAATATTGAAAATTGTGTGGAATAATGCTTAAAGTACTCCCTTTCAGACCCCATAAAATATTTGATATCGAACTACGCACTGAGAAATTATACCTAAAAATCTATTTTGCCTTTCATCCCCTCTTCTGAAGGAACCGTGTGAAATATTGGGATCAAAAGTATTTAAGAACTTTCCTCGGACTATAAGCTTAGATCGTACAAAGTATCATTCAAATCGATTCAGTAGTTTCGGCGTGATACTTATTCAGGATACAGACAGACAGACAGACATGAAAATTTTAAATTACATTTTCGGCTTTAGTGTCGATTAGAGAACGCCCTTCACTTAAAACTTTCAAAATATCTTCCATGTACAAACTCCTGACCCTCTACAGTTTTATTATAAGTATAGATTTGTTGGATTGAGGTCAAAATTATATTCATTAAAACAGCGAATAATGTAATTAAAAAAGCAAAAGGAATTAAACATTCGGTGGAGTGTGATTTAACGATAGATGATTATCAGAATCTGTGATTTAAGAATTATGTAATTCATAGGAAAAATATTCTATTCGAATCTATTAAACATGAAATATTTACTCAAAGCGTAAACAAGGTAGCATTATCAAGCAATGACGATAAACGTATCATATCAAATTGCAATGTTGCAACCTGGGCATGGGGGCATTCTTCAATTTTCAAAGGTTAATTTAAATTTGCCTCGGTGGCGCAGTGGTCTCCGTTTCGAATCCCGGAACGACTCAAATATTTGTGTAATCCACAAATGTTTGTTTCGGAGTTTGGAGGTTTTCATGTATAACTAGTGGTACCCTGCCACGCTTCGCTGTGACTTTTTTATGGTGGTTATATGTACCTATGAGAAATGAGTAATAATAATAATAATAATAAATAAATAATAAATAAATATTCACGGACATTTCACACAACGCTGTCTGATCCCAAAGTAAGCTAGGAATAACCTGCTTGTGTTATGGGTATCAGACCACGAATATTAATACTTATATACTTTTAAATACATACATATTATACATAGAAACACCCAGACTCTTGAGACAAACATTTATGGGTCACACAAATATTTGTCGCCGGTGGGAATCGAACCCACGATCTCCAGCGTCGCAGGCGGTATCACTACCGACCGCGCCACAGAGGCAGTCTAAAAAAAAGTAAAAAAGTACAAAACTACAAAAGTCCAAAAGTCCAATAGTCCAAAAGTACAAAGTCAAAATTTTTGAATATTATTTTTAATATCCGCTTTAGTTTATTAACATTAACGGGTGCTAATTTAATAGTGCAATGTTTTGTGTTGTTATATGTATTGACAATATCCTCCAAAACCAAATCTTTTAGTGTCCATTTAGACTAAAGTACTTATACAATTTATTTTTAATAGTGATACATAACTCTTTCTACAATTGAAGCCTTTTTGATTGAAAACGTTGACTAGTGATTTATATTGTAGTTCTCTAGAAGCGATTGAAATGACGTATTATAGAATTCTGTACCTAAATCAGTTTGCAGATGAGCTGGTTTCCGATGGTTAGTGGAAATTAATTTCTTAAATGCATAATAAACATCATGTCTATTTTTAGTTTTTAGTGGTTCTGTCCAAATATACTTTGAGAAGCAATCAATAACTATTAAAATATAGCTATAGCCTTTATTAAACCTTTTCAAGTTTTGCATGTCGATTAAATCAGATTGCCACAAATCATCAATGTCTTTTAAAATTACAGAACGCCGAGGAAAGCTTTTTCGTGCTGTTTTATGTTAACTGGAACTGGAACTTTTAAAGTTATGCTTTTGATCTAAAACAGATTTAACTGCGTTTTCAATTAAGGGAGTAATGTGCGAAATCGACCAAAATCGACCCATTTTGAGGCGATCTTTATACTAGGAAATATTCCTTGATTTGATCTGATAAAAATGTATTACTGTAATTTAATAGATGCTCTTGCTTCCCTTATATTTCAAAACACGATTAATAAAACTTTATTCGATCAAAATCGTTCTCGAAAAACAGGAAATGTGCAAAAATTTTAAAGATGAATGTTGTTATTGCACAAAATATACTTGTTTATTTTATTTAAAACATGTCTATATTAAGATATTGATCTTATGAACAATATTCAACATTTAATTTTATTGTTAAACACCTCAGATTTTAAAACAATGATAAAAAGTGTAGAATCTAGAAAAATTAGGCATTTAGCGTACACTTCAATCACTTCATACGCCTGACAGGGCTGTTCTGGGTTGGACCTGTGTCGCTCTGTCATCCGTGACCCGCTATGTTCGCGCGAATCGATCATTTTACATATTTTTTTAATTTTCTAGTTTTTGTTGAGTATTGAAGTAGTTGCAGAAAACCTGTAAATTTTATTTTGCTTTTATTTGTAAATATTAGGATAAGTACGTTATTAATACTAGGATACGTACGATAATAAATTTTAAAATAAATATCGTGTAATATAGTGATTAGTGACTACTTAGTGAATATAGGTAAAAAAACAAAGCGAAGAGAAATAAAATGCCCAGATGTCAATTGCGGCTACTACGACGGCAAATAAGGTAAGTTCCTACAAGTATTGTTTTATCTTTATTATTTTTATAAAAATACATAAACTGTTTTTGGTAATGAATGCCTATGAGAAATGAACTCGGTGCCCCAAAATTGCTTGGGACCTTACGATAAGATGAGGGATAGTATTTACCTAAACCTCCGTAAGTACTAGGTATAAAATATTCTCTTTTTACCATGTCTGAACAATCAACGTATTGCCCGTTCGCTCCAAGTTTGCCGGTCGCCTCCCATACTACGCCTCTACACCATCCTGTACGCCAGCGGCTAACTTAGCGCGAACGGGTAGTAAATAATACATGTTTGACGCTTAGAGTATAATAGTAGGTTGACGTTTTTATTGCTACACTGTATAAATTATAACAGTAGTAGGTACCTACCCACTACCGCCATAAAAGAATAAACGTCTTAGAGAATAAATTTTTCGTTGTAGTCTAGCCGTTTCGTTGTAGTGTACCCTCAAAGTCTATTTTTTTTCAGCTCATCGATTCCGAGATTGAACGGTGGTCCATTCGCAAAAAAATACACGTGAATCGTAAGTACCTAGTACTCGTAGGTACGTACAGTACATACTTTAATTTTGAGTGTAATAATCGTTACTTTCTAAGTAAATATGAATGTATGAAAAAGTGTATGATTTTTAGGGTTCCGTGCCCAAAGGTAAAAAAAAGGGGAACCTATTCATAAGACGTCGCTGTCCGTCTGTCTGTCTGTCGGTCAGTCTGTCTGTCGGTCAGTCTGTCTGTCGGTCAGTCTGTCTGTCGGTCAGTCTGTCTGTCGGTCAGTCTGTCTGTCGGTCAGTCTTTCTGTCGGTCAGTCTGTCTGTCGGTCAGTCTGTCTGTTTGCTTGTCCGTCTGTCTGTCTTTCTGTCTACCCATCACAAGGCTGTATCTCATAAATGGACATGGCTAGAGATCTGAAATTTTCACAGATATTGTGTTTCTGTTGCCGCCATAACAACAAATATTGTATTTTGCATGCCAGTATTTCTATCAATAAGCTGGTTCACCGAATTGACATACGAAGGGCGAGACTTTGAGGACATGTACCTTTTTCATTAAACTTTGTAACAGCTTTATTTTTTGTAAGCAAGGGTTATATACCCTTTTTTTTATTTTTAACGTGAGGGGAAATCCTCATGGATGCTATGCCGGACTCCTACCGACTAAAAACCTCACGTTACGCTCAACAGCCTATGGTTGGGAGCTCCGGGTAAGCCCTCGGAAGGATGTTCCAGGACTCCCAACAGACACACGGCCGCCACCGCGGCCTCGCATAGGGGGTGGGTCGGGTGCCATCCCGCGTCTTTAGGGGGTTTCGGGTGAGATCCCGCTTCTAAGGGGGGGACATGCGTGAATCCCTCACGTCACGCTGCCGTCATGGACCTGCTTCTGTAAGGACGGTGAGCAGCCCTCTAACCGTCCTCAGGCCTCCGGTCATGGATGCCGATAGTCTTCGGCGAAGACACGTCGGCGGCGCACAAGCCACCGACTGCGGAAGTCGGGTGGGAGACTTCTCTCCCGTTACCGCCCCGCTTTCACGAAAATGACCTGCCCGCAGAAAGAGGCGGCGCAGTCTCAAGCGAGAGAGTGTCCACGTCCAGACCCACCACGAGGACCTGGCGCTATTGCACCAACGCCGTGCACTCCACCAGCGTGTGGAGCGCTGTGTCATCGCTGCGGTCCTCGCAGTGCTGACACTCGGCCGTGGTTTCCCGGTGTCTTCGCCACAGATACCTACCGAATGAAAATGAAGCGCTCGTGGCCCCGCGGACTCAGTGTTCTGTTAACGATCACTGCAGTAAGCAACATTTACTATGGCCGGGTATGGATGGGTGACCACCACGTGGACCACTTTGTGACATTTATTTACGAGCGTTTCCGTGCTTCGGAAGGCACGATAAGCCGTTGGTCCCGGTTGTCAGTAAAATGACAGTCGTTAAGCCAAGTTGAAGGCCTTACGGGCGGCTTGAAAAATTTCAACTGTGGGTCGTCACAACCTGCGCCCGGGTCGGCAGCGCGTGTGTAGCGCCTCTGGTGTTGCAAACGTCTATAGGCTACGGTTACCAACCTTCCGGTGGGCCGTAAGCTTGTCTGCCACCTAAGTAGTATAAAAAAAAAAAAGAAGCTACCGTGCCCGGTAAGCATCTGTGACAACCGGTAGGAGAGAGCAAAATCAAAATTTTATTTATTTCACTTAGGCATTATACAGATGCGCTTGTAAACCGCCCAAAATATAAAACGAAACTCTACCACCAGTTCACAACGCGACCCACCTGAGAAGAACTGGCAAGAAACTCAGCGGGTTATTCTTTTTTTTTGCTTTGCACCGTGTCTCCTCTCCAGCCACTCGTCCATGACCAGTCTGACGGCCTTTGGCAATTGTGGTAAATCCCCCCTTTGGTTGCTCAAGTTGCACCTTCCATGTCTCTACGGTTTCCTGGTGGAGCAGGGACCGCTGAATCTCGATTTTCCGAGACGCAGGCCTTTGGCCCCGCTCCAGTGCCTCCTTGCGCCATCTAAACAGTGACACAAGGGCTCTCGCTTCCAGGTCCCATGGAGGAGTCCCGGAGGAGACATTGTCGCCTCACCTGAGATCTTGCGTTATCCCCTTATCACCGCCGCCATCGCCCTCTATGGGCTCTGCAATCTAGCCACATTGATGGCCGTCAGGGTCTCCGCCCAAACGGGGGCCCCGTATAGGGCCATACTTCACACGATCCCCAGGTTGGGTCCCCTGATGTTGGGCATCAGTCGCACTAGCGCGACTGATGCCCCTCTCAGTTTTGGGACCAAACTTCGGAAGTGATGTCCGAAGTTCCACCGGCCTTCGAGTACGAGCCCCAGATACTTGATCGAGGGCTCGATGCCGATGCTAACGCCCACTACCCGCAGGCTGGATCCAGCAGGTGGCCCCTTCCGAGGTCCGTGGAAGCCAAGGGTTATAAACCCTTGTTTGCTAAAACCAGAAAAATAATGATATTTATTCCGTTCCGTAGCCGAATGGCAAAAAACGGAACCCTTATAGATTCGTCATGTCTGTCTGTCTGTCTGTCAGTATGTCACAGCCATTTTTCTCGGAAGCTATAAGGCCTATGCTGTTGAAACTTGTTAAGATCAGAGATGTATTCTGTGAACCGCATTAAGATTTTTATGTAAAACTAGAAAAAAGAAGTAAATTTTGGGGGTTCCCGTACTCAGAACTGAAACTCATTTTTTTTTCATCAAACCCTTACGTGTGGCGTATCGATAGATAGATCTTTAAAAATGCTATTGAGGTTCCTAACATCTTTTTTTTCTAAAGTGAATAGTTTGCGCAAAAGACAATTCCAAAGTGGAAAAATGAGTGTGCCCCCCCCCCCCTCTAACTTCTAAACTAAGAGAATGATAAATCTAAAAAAATATATAATGTACATTGCCATAAAAACAACGTGTTAAAACCTCAATGAAAGTTACAACGAACTACAAGAACTTTTATATTATGTTACTTGCTGCTACGGAACCCTTCATGGGCGAGTCCAACTCGCACTTGGTGGTTTTTTTTATTAATAACGGCAACAAGTACACACTTGAAATGCTCACAGAAAATCGAGCTGTATATTTTCTTTAAATATAAATAACTAGCGGTACCCTGCCACGCTTCGCTGTGACTTTTTTATGGTGGTTTTATGTACCTATGAGAAATGAGTAACAAACTAAATGATGGGTACATTTAAAAAAAAATGTGTGCGTGTACTGCATGTGCGTGCGTACACACGTAAGAAGTGAAACTTCTTCATGACCTTATTTTTCGAAAGAAATATCATTAAATATACATAGGAGTTAGTAGTCCAAAAGTTCAAAAGTTCAAAAGTCCAAAGTCAAAAAGTCAAAAAGTCCAAAAGTCCAATAGTCCAAAAGTCCAAAAGTCCAAAAGTCCAAAAGTCCAAAAGTCCAAAACTACAAAGTCTAAAAATCTAAAATTCTAAAAGTCCAAAACTCCAAAACTCCAAAACTCCAAAACTCCAAAACTCCAAAACTCCAAAAGTCCAAAAGTCCAAAAGTCCAAAAGTCCAAAAGTCCAAAAGTCCAACACTCCAAAATTTCAAAACTCCAAAAGTATAAAAGTTCAAAAGTCCAAAGTACAAAAGTTCAAAATTCCAAAGTCCAAAGTCTAAAACTCCAAAACTCCAAAACTCCTAAACTACTAAACTCCTAAACTCCTAAACTCCGAAACTCCAAAGCTCCAAAGCTCCAAATCTCCAAAACTCCAAAACTCCAAAACTCCAAAACTTCAAAACTCCAAAACTCCAAAACTCCAAAACTCCAAAACTCCAAAACTGCAAAACTCCAAAACTCCAAAACTCCAAAAACTCCAAAACTCCAAAACTCCAAAACTCCAAAACTCCAAAACTTCAAAACTCCAAAACTCCAAAACTCCAAAACTCCAAAACTCCAAAACTACAAACTCCAAAACTCCAAAGCTCCAAAGCTCCAAAGCTCCAAATCTCCAAAACTCCAAAACTCCAAAACTCCAAAACTCCAAAACTCCAAAACTCCAAAACTCCAAAACTCCAAAGCTCCAAAGCTCCAAAGCTCCAAAGCTCCAAAGCTCCAAAACTCCAAAACTCCAAAACTCCAAAACTCCAAAACTCCAAAACTCCAAAACTCCAAAACTCCAAAACTCCAAAACTCCAAAACTCCAAAACTCCAAAACTCCAAAACTCCAAAACTCCAAAACTCCAAAACTCCAAAACTCCAAAACTCCAAAACTCCAAAACTCCAAAACTCCAAAACTCCAAAACTACAAAACTCCAAAACTCCAAAACTCCAAAACTCTAAAACTCTATACCTCCAACTCCAAAGTTCCAAATAGTCAAACGCCCAAAACTCGAAAAGTCCAAAAGTACAAAAGTTCAAAAGTCCAAAAGTCCAAAAGTCCAATAGTCCAAAATTCCAAAGTCCAAAAGGCCATAACTCCAAAGTCTAAAAGTCTAAAATTCTAAAAGTCCAAAACTCCAAATTCTAAAAGTCCAAAACTCCAAAACGCATAACTCCTACACTCCAATACTCCAAAATTCCAAAAGTCTAAAGTCCAAAACTCCAAAATTCCGAATGTCCAAAAAGTTCCAAAATAACATGCAAAACATATCTGACCTCTTTATTAGGTGCGTACTCTCTTTTATTATTCTGAATGCAAGGAGGCCGCAATCAAACTTCTCTTAAAAAACATCAATCTGGTAGGTACCTTCTAAATAGGTTGTTTATAATAATTTTGTTCTGAAGCTGGCAGAATATAATTAAAAAAACAATGACCAACGCCATCTATTGGTAATATCACTTTTTAAAGCTATTTTATTCTTATTGCTGTTATGATAAAAGTGTATAAAGTAGCCTAAAACCATCTCTGAATCCTATTGTATATCGTGTCCAATTTTGAGCTCAATCGATTCAGTAAATTTTGAGTTTTTAATAGATACACAAACGCACACAACATTTTTATATATATAGATTTTACTAAAAGTAAATGGACATTTAAGGGGGCCCTCACTGTCTGCGAGCAGGTCAAGCTCGTAAAAGAGACTACAGGGAGGGAGTGAGAGAAAACTTTCTCACCCGAGTTCCGCAGTCTGCGGCGGGGACGCCGCAGACGTGTCTTCGCCCAAGACCAAGGGCCTGAGGACTGTGAGGGGGCTGCTTACCGTCGTTACAGAAGCAGGCCCTAGACGACAGCTTGACGTTAGGGATTCACGCACGTCTACCCTAAGAAGCGGGATAACACCTGAAAACCCCCATAGATGCGGGATACCACCCGAACCCCCCCTAGGTGAACCCTCAGTGGTAGCCGTAGGTCTGTTGGGGTCCTGGGATAACCTTTCGAGGGCTTACCCGGGGCTGCCAACCGTAGGCTAGGCAGGATACGTGTGGTTTTGTCAATGGGAGTCCGACATAGCATCCATGTAGGTTTTTCCTCACATAAAAAGAAACAAACGTGATATTTTGGCGTTTTACTTTCGATTGTTGGCACTTGATGGAACTTGTTATAATACATTATGAAAATTCACTTGTACTATTCCACTTTTATTTTAATTTAAAAATACCTGACCGGTTTCGCTTTTATAGCATTATCAAAGGTTCTTACACCTTTAAGAACCTTTGATAATGCTATAAAAGCGAAACCGGAATCAAAGGTTCTTACACCTTTAAGAACCTTTGATAATGCTATAAAAGCGAAACCGGTCAGGTATTTTTAAATTAAAATAAAAGTGGAATAGTACAAGTGAATTTTCATAATGTATGATATTTTGGCGTTTTTTGGTACGGAACCCACGGTGCTCAAGTCCGACTTGCGCATGACCGGTTTTTAACTCTTTCAAGGAATCGTTGGCTTCGTTAGAGCTCCAAGCCAAGCTGATACCTACCTTAAACTTCAGAACAGATTTGGGTCAAGTTTGAAGTATGGATAGTTTTTATGTAGGTAGATAATAAGAATAAGTTTTTAAAAGCTCTCGAGGGGTGTTATAGGCAAACCAAGTTTCTAATCATAAATAAAGAAAATTCAAGGTATTTTTAGAGCGTTCCTCTGAAGTCCAGATATTACAATCTAAACTCGCTTTTCAGAGATCCTGTAACAAATGATGATACGTCCTTCATTACATTGGTTTCTGCTGACTGACAAATAGTTGAGACAAATCAGTAAGTATTATGTAGATATACTTACTTACATACATTATTTTAGTAAGGTTTTTCCACAAAGAGGTTGGCAGATGCATAATATACGCACACGTCAGGAGTCAGAAAATATATTGGGATATGGGACCAATCTTTTTCAGGTAGTCTTCCTCGCGAATCTAAAGTGTCTCGGAACAGGTTAGAACCTGTTTCTAGATTTTTTGACTACTCCACTTGTAACATTTTCTATGAGTAGCAATATCTGGTCTCGGGCTTGACAATATTAATTGAACGTGTCAGTGCGCCATGATCGATTCATTGCTTTTTTTTGCTGTGGCAACATCTCTCTCAAGGAAACGGACGTTAGTCTATGGGTTTTTTGTTCATGGACGTAGGCATTGCGCAGCAAACTGGTTTAAGAAGGAATTTTCTAGAGTATTCGATAGTTAGGGTATAAATAGCCGTGCTATGAAGTTCCAAGGCTCTTTTACCATCCTCTTAGCATTAGTTAATTTTGAAATAACTCTGAGTAGCACACCTCAATTTTTCTTAGAGGTTATAAGTTGGAACCTGAGGACTTGTTAAGGAAATAGACTGGATTTCACCTATTCTCCTCAAAAAGAATTAAACTCTGTGATAAAGTATACCCAGATGCTGGTAAGTTTCAATTAACTATTTGCAAAGCGGGTCGATTTTCGCCTGTCGCGCAGTCAGTATCTTAATTTGTCGTTTCTTTCATGACAGGGTTTTTTACTACGGGGCTAGAGTGGCTAGTCGTAGATACCAGTGCCACATCTACAAGTTCGTGGACGGCACGAGGTACGACGACGTGGTATCGCGGACTGCACTAGCTTCTCATTTGAGAGGAACCTGCCGTCATCACCTGGCAGTAACTACGTCCGGAGTCGTTCTCAGCTCGCACTGCAGGCCAGTGCCCCGTTATCTTGTCACCTTGCTATGTAACTGCCTAAGTACTTAGTAACAAGTAGCTGTAGACCGCCTCCGTAACACTAGTGCAGTAATTAGTACTACTCCTCTGTATATCTGTGATATTTATGTCTCTAAGTGAATAACTTCTCCCTATGTCTGTTTTGTATAATGTGTACTGTATAAATATATGTGTGTACACCCTACCTGGCTGTTTTCGTGAGAGCCCTAGCCTACCCTTGCACGCACACTGGAATCTCTGAAGAAAGGCGCCCTGGGATAGAGTAATTTTGCAACCTCCCTCTGAGCAAGTTGGTGAGTAACACTGAACATCATTGTGTTATACACTGATTTCCCATGTTACCTGCTAACCCATAAAATAAAGAACATAATTTACCATGTTTTGTTTCAGTGTCCTTGATGATTCATTCGAATTTACAGTTGAGGAGAAAATAATGAATGATCAATTGATCATGCACAGTTGGTTTCTGAACGAAAAATTGTAGATATTAACTTCAGGAAACCAGGAACGGGGACATAGTACCCGGAACTCAGAATTATGGCAGGACAACGTCTGACGGGTCAGCTAGTGTAAAATAAATAAACACATTTTTTTTACAAGATGCACTCAATTATTTTACGCTACTTATGTTATACCTGTGCTTACCTCTTCGAAGATTGCCCTAATAGAATTCATGAATTTAGATGTATTGGATTTATTTTTGATTTTTCGGCTCGTCTTACAAAAATAAGTAATGGTTTCTTACAATCCCATTTTGACTGTACTAAACTCAAACTCAAAACTCAAAAAAAACATTTATTTCGCATAATCCTAATACATAGGCACTTGCGACACGTCAATGAATACAATGCAAATAGTACCACCAGTTCGGAACGCGGCCCGCTTGAGAAGAACTGGCAAGAAACTCGGCGGGCTATTCTTTTTGTGCACTACATATTTACAATAAGTAGACTCCATCAGTAGAGCAAGCAGATCACTTCCAGGCTCCCTTATCAATCAAATAATCGTCAATTGTATAGTAGCCCCTGCAGCACAATTTACTTTTTATACACTTTTTAAACTTTTAATTTCGCTTGGAAGCCTGTTGTAAAAACGTATACAGTTACCCAGGAAAGAATTACTGACTTTGTTCAGTCTACAATGATAAACGGCAAGGTTGTTTTTATGTCTGGTGTTCACATTGTGTCTATCGCTTAACTTAGTAAAACTAGATAATTTTTTCTGAACATACATAAGATTTTCAAAAATATATTGTGATGCCACAGTCAGAATATTTAATTCCTTAATTTTTTCTCGCAGAGAGACCTTTGGACTTTGAACTAACAGACACTTACTAAATAAAGTGTCTTATAAAAGTTTGATAAACTTATACTTCTGTTGTAATTTGTTTGGTGGTACAAAGAGTGCGACATAAAATACCCACTGCACCAACTGGCAACATGCGAACCAAACGTTTGGGGTCAAATGAGTTCATGTCGATCGCATGCTTTGTAAGTATCGCCGCGGGGGCTGAGGGGGGTAGAAAGTACCTAATGCACACAAGCATTCCGGTCTTAACTGACCAACTGCTTTTTTACTATAAAATTTGCTATCCAAATGAACCACTACCTTAGATACTTTTGATTTTAAACCTTTTTCCAGATGGTTCGGAACTTCGTTTGGGATAATATTTTGCAATTTTTGTAAATCGTTCAGTAGTATAATTTTCAATTCGTCTGCATATGCTTTGTTTTCTGCATCATCTGTATCTTGAGGAGGTTTGACACCTTTTAGCTTCGATGTCTTCAAATCATAATCTCCATTATCAGATTTTATCAATGCATTATCATTAAAACCAAGCAGTTCTGATATACGCAATCGCTTATGAATATAATGACCAAATTTGTCTACGTTCATAGTTAAGGTGTAATGTGTTGAACGGTATACAGTAAAATTATACACATTTGTTAGTAGTACATTTATTTATTTAATGATTTTGCTTTCACGTAGTTCTTCAATAATAGATATTATTTCATTATCTAGTCCAGCATCTCTTGAAGCAATTAATAACTTTAATCTCTCCAAAATCTAAACCAATTCATTTGGATCATCCCAATTTACAAAATCTGTGTCTTTTTTCCATATTTTTGTTAAAGGTAATCCTTTTCCTATTTTCTGTCTACAACTCGGAATTTTACTTTGTTGATCAAAAAGAGGTTTAATGCCTTGCAAATATTTTTGTCCTTTATTACTTTTAATTGGCTTTCTTGAATCAAAATCACGGCGATGGGCATTTGTTATAAGTAACATTGACTTATAATTTTGCATGTCATAGTCAGTAACCAAACGCGGATCAATGTCTTTTTTAAGCAGCAACTCTTGCAAGCCAGGTTTACTTTCGTACTTGTGTCCGGCTACAGTAATAACTTCATCTCCAATCGTTATGCTAGAGGAACCTAACATTAACTTTCCACGTTCATTTCTTACACCAAACGGCACATCCTCTAGTATTTCTGAAGATAATGACAAGATGATATATTTCGATTAGAATCGACTAATGACTGAAATGAAGAGTCCGATGGGGTTTTCGATTCGTTACTAGCATTACTGCTATCATTTGTTTCTTCCATATCTTGATCTTCCGGAAGTCGTGGTTAACAATTTGTCCTCGGAGTTCTCCCTCTTCTTTATTTTTTCTTAGAGCTAAGGGTTGGTTATTAAATTGAGAGATTCTGTAACAGGTTTAAATACTGTATCTAGAGCTTGTCTATTATTATCTTCAAAATCCTTCAATTTACGTTTTTTTTTTTCTGACAGCTTGTGTCGCATCAACAATTTGTTTTTTCAATGATTTATGCATTATGTAAATATATGGTAATCGATTAAGAGTCAATTAAAGAATAACAATAAAGTAAAAGCAGTCTACTTAAATATTGATATATGAGGCCTGGGAGGAGTCGTATGATGCTTATGGTGTATTCTGCGACTTATCTAAGGCCTTCGATTGCGTCCAGCATCAGACTTTAATTCAAAAACTTGATCATTATGGAATTCGGGGGACGGCCTTGGTTTTAATTAGTTCTTACCTTAGAGATAGAGTACAGAGAGTAGTTATAAATGGTAAACAGTCAAATGGTTCTGCTGTACCAATCGGGGTGCCTTAGGGTTCAATTCTGGGACCTTTTCTATTTTTAGTGTACATAAATGATCTCCCTCACCTTAGAAGAGGCGATCACGAGGTAGTTTTGTTTGCTGATGACACATCTTTAATATTTAAAGTTGAACGTGGACAACGCGATCTTGACGAAGTAAACAATGCCCTCTCTAGGGTAGTCCACTGGTTTAACGCAAATAATTTATTGTTAAATGAAACTAAAACAAAATGTATTACATTCACCTTGCCAAATGTTAGGCTCGTTAACACCAGTATTAAGATTAGGGATGATCAAGTAGAATTGGTCGATAAAACTATCTTTCTGGGCATAAAATTAGACTCCAACTTGCAGTGGGGGCCTCATATCGAGAAAGTCTCGGACAGACTGAGCTCTGCAGCCTATGCCGTTAAAAAGATCCGACAACTGACAGACATTAGAACAGCGCGTCTTGTCTACTTTAGCTATTTCCACAGTGTCATGACCTATGGCATACTATTATGGGGTAACGCTGCCGACATCGAATGTATCTTTGTGTTGCAGAAAAGGGCTGTCCGGGCTATCTATGGTATGGGGGTTTCGGGAGTCATTAAGAGAAAAGTTTAAGGATATCAACATCCTGTAGTACTGTGTATGAAAACTTATTATATACTCATAAAAATAACAGTAAATTTATTAAAAATAGTGATATCCATAACCTAAACTTAAGAAATAAGAATAAATTGGCTGTACCTAGATATAGGCTTATTAAATAAGCAATTCTTTTGCGGGCAATTGTATTCGAATGTACAATACATTGCCGACAGCCATAACAGGTTTGTCAGTTAATAAATTTAAAAAACTAGTAAAACTTAAATTGTGCCAGAAAGCTTATTATAGCATTAAAGACTTTCTAGAAAACAAGACTGCCTGGCAGTGACACGAATTGCTCCTTTCTACATTTAAAAAAATCTGTATTAGATACCAAGATGAATAAGAGGGACCGGACTGAGTTTCTTGGGGTGTTCTTCTCAGTCTGTAGCATTTCCGAACCCCCGGTAGTCACAAAAAAATTGACAAACCTAAATATTTTTTTAAAAATTTCAAAGGGAATAAATTTTATTTTATTTTTTTTTATTTTATACAAATTTTGTCTAATACTACAAAAGTGTCAAACTTCTTTCTATAACAACCGTTATTCTTAGAACAATCTTTATAGAACAATCTTTATCAATCACAACATAGTCAAAAGGCTCTTTCCATATTTGAGAACACATTTCACGAAATTTCAACCATGTCATATCGGTGTTTACATGTTCTTCGTAAACATGTTTCAAATTAATTTCATCTTGCTTAAAAAGCACAATTAAGTTGGCATTGTCTCTTACAAGTTGTTTAGGTATTTTGCTATATGTTTGATTTAAATATAAACTGTCAATCAATTTATGTCTTCCCATGGCAAAATAATCACGCATATTACTTTGATTTTCACACGCTACATCGTCAAAAATAATCACAGAATTAGGTTTTGCATCTGAAACTTTTAAAACGTCATCATTTGTCTGATATTTATGGAGAGTGATCCCTAGTACTCGTTGTAACACCTTTTCTAGAAAAATGTACTTTGGCTGATGTAGTGTTTTAGAATATACATAAACATTTTTAAATCCATTTTCGTGCAAAAGGAGACCAATTAACAAATTAGTTTTTCCACAATTTGATGGTCCGCAAATGATGCAACGTACTGTATTTGGTAATAATTCTCCATGGCGTAAGTTGTTTTTTGGTATATCGTCACAGATTAAATTAACCTGCAACGATTGTGCTTGTTAAACGAATTTCCTGTTTGGTATGCAATAATGATGAACTCATAATGAAAAGATGCATTTATAACTTAAATATTTATAACTGCTAATAGTCAAACCCAATTGGTAATAAGATTGACACAGGTATCACAACCGACTGGGTGTGACTCCATATTAGATAATAACACCATACGCTATGATAAACACTAGTTATCGATAGCAAAAATATTATTGGGTATTCTACGGTGGAGTAGAATGCCCAATAATATTTCCTCTACAAATAAATAAGGAATTTTATAAAAGAGTTAGGCCTTGTTGGAAACTGAATTTATTATCAGTTATCTTCAAGATATGTCATAGTTTACAATATGTGAACTGTTTTCAAATAGATGTAAAAGCAGAAAACAAAGAAGAAAACTGACGTCCATACGACTAAAGCCACACTAACTCTTTGATAATCCCACCCTTGCCAACAGTTTTCAGCTGGATCAATCGTATAATAGTTTTCCAAAGGGCTATCAATACTCTTTATTTTTACATACTTGTTAAACATAGTATTATGGTTATTATCGAACTGTGGTGAATCTGTATCCCAAAGTGTTTCTAACAATTTTATTTCTTCAGTATCTTCAGGTATATCGCCATAGTTTTTATTATCATTGATAGAAAAATATACTATAGACTCTTCCATACCCCGATCACACATAGTCTTCGTGAAATAATACGAACCAGTTCTGCTCAAGTAACGGTTTCACATTTTTCTGGTTAATGTAGTAATGAATGCAGAAATGCAAAAGTAATAATATTGATATAATTCCAGAAAAACCCTGAAAGAGATTTGGGAAAATGACATTTTATGTCATTGCCAAAGAGAATACAATACTACGTAAGAGTCATTGCAAAAATGAGGTAGGTAAAATGACATTTTACGTCATTGCAAAATAGGTCGATAAATTATCTTTGTCAATATCGACGCTACTGGCGAAAAGTTCTAAATCTATGGAATTAGCTACTTGCATAGAGCATTGTGTGGGCTGGCCACATCTGTAGAAAAATATCCTTTCTTGCCCGTGGTCACTGATCTGTATTATTACCTGTATGTATTATGTAGATATGTATTATTATGTATGTATGTATTATGTATTATTGTATGTATTATTGTATTGTATGTATTATTATCTGTATTGGTAATAATACAGATCAGTGCCCGTGGTACTACCATTTGGGTGAGGCCTACATCCAGCAGCGTTGGACTGCCTGTGCTGATTTGATTAATTGATAGAGCAACGTGACCAGAGGTGGTCGCATTGCTCCCATTGCTCTGTGACTGTGCCTACTGCCTGCGAACAGAATAGACTAGTAGTTACATGTCTGGTTCTGCTTGCATCTGATGGTCTGGTTCTACTCACATACAAATAAAATGATGAAATCAAATATTGTACTTACTAACGAAGTCGATTATATTTACATAAGTTTTATCGATTTCAGACAACAAATAATTCTTGCAGGGTCCGTGATGGATTAAAGTGGATCAGAAAAATATTTTTTGAAGTCGAAAATGTATGGATCGATATTTTGACGAATAAATTAAGAGCGTAAATTCGGTTTTCAAATTTCTTTACGATCGTAAGAAATCAGCGCGCCGCGGCGCACATAGCCGTATAGTGCCAATTGTTGCTACCAACAAGTTTGATACTTTTGTTTTCCTTGATGTATTACCGGTGTCATATTCTTAGTCTAAGCGTTCAATCTTTTAATTTATTTTTTATGTTAGTAATATTAGTTAATAATTATTGATTATTTTATTGCAAATTGATTGATATTAAGTAGTGATAGACACTGACATCATAAAATTAATAAAGTTGACATTTATTTACCTAACTAATATCAATATTGCAATTAGAAATACTGAACCGAAGGAACCGACGTGCATGCATGAAAAGAAAAATGAAAGTTGAAGAAGCAAGTGAGGTGTGTATGGAGCGTGCCGTGTGGCGCTCGGTTCTTTCTGCCTACCCCGCAAGAGATTTGGCGTGGAGATAGTCTAGTATATAATACACACATACATGAAAACTGTCCATAAGTTTATTTTTCAAGTATATAAATATACGAAAATTGTAGAAAGCAATGGACAATATTCTATTTTACACAATAAATATTTAAATTTGACAATACATATAGTTAAAAACAATAATATTAACGTAGCAATGCGCAGGCGCTTGGCATGGTCCGATGTTTTGCTGCCTACTGCAGATTCAGTGCTGGCAGGAACATTAAAATATTTTTAATGAATAATCAATAAATATTGTTCGATATTATCACACAACATCATCTAGCCCAGGGGTTCCCAAACTTATAGGTATCACGCCTCCCTACTGTTAAAATTAATATGCCCACGCCTCCCCTCAGCCCAGGGAACAGCAAGGGCTCGCCAAACTATTTTAAAATAAAATAACAGTAATTATTATTTATTTATTATTTATTTATTTTAAAATACCAGTCATGCTTTGTAAACAGATTCGTTTTTCTCCATAATTAAATTATACCATCTGCTATGGCTTGTTCCACATCCATGTATATAGGCACTGTTCTAGATTAAATTGATTGATTATTAGGTCGTCTACAACAAGGTTCTTTAGCAGTGGTGAGACCACGCCTCCTTGTGGACAACCTTTGGCCATGGCTGCGCACTGGTTTCTGCTTGTCTGTAGCTTTAAAATGAGTTTGTTTAGCATGTTATCTATCTATTCACTGACTACCGTGTATACTCGGTGTTTTGCCAGTGCCGTGGTTATGCTTCTTTTGTCGAAAGCTCCCTCTATGTTTATGAAAGTGCCGTGGCACATTGATTGATTGATTCTGGATGACCTCTTCTATTTTGTGTACCACTGCATGTAGTGCTGAGTCTGTAGATGATGCCGGGGGCATTATGCGCGTTGGTTGGAATGCAGTGACTTATTTTGAAGGGCCCTTCCTCGATTGTCTCTGTCACACAATCTTTCCAGAGTTTTTAGCAGGAAAGACGAAGGGCTTATCGGTCTGTATAACCAGAGGTCTGAATCACAAACATAATCCCTTTACCGGGTTTTGGTATAAAGATCACTTAGACCTCTCTCCACAGTCTAAGTCACAGTCCCATTCATTGTCTGGCGTATAGATACTATGTAACTGACAATATCAACTTGCATCCTCTCCCATTTTATCACTGCAGGGAAGACTTCATCCTGTCCTGGAGATTTGAAGGACTTGAAGCTGTTAATTACCCATTCAGTTTTTTGTAAGTTGACAGAATTGATTAGAACAGGTCTTGCGAGCTCCCACTGTACTTCTTCTGTGGATACGTTTTCCACCAGCCACATGAGTGTCTGCAGCAATTGGCATTCTGGGAAGTGCGTTTGTATCAAAATACTCTCGGCTTCTTTTCATGATAGTTAACGTTAGTAGAATGATGTAGTGGTAATTTATATGTTATTAATTTATTGTTTTCGAGTAATTAAGTGATTTAGTGGTCATTATATAGTGTTAATTTGCCTTTGAAAATGCCGAAAGGTTCTACCAAGTGCCATCAATCAACAGTATAAATAATTCTTTTCATGTGTGGGTCAGGCCGCCGCGCCGTTAGGTTTCTTTATAGATACGGACCAGTTCTGTCCCTTGTTTGGCTAGTATTAGTCTGACTATATCAGAGGTTTCTCCAAGACTTGGTACTTTTGTATCTCAGTCGCTACTTGTATTTTGCTTTAGCGGCTTTATAGCCGTCCCAATCCTGGTCTGGTTCCTCACAGGTGTTCCATAATTACCACTAATGAAAATGGTGTGTTAATATCGATGGTCCCTAGGTAAAGTATCGAAATTGAAAATTGGTACTTTACAGGAGAGCTGTTTGAAGTTAATTTTTTGCATAACTTTGTCATTAATGATTATTTTTTCATAAAAGTTTGGATTTACAGTTTCGTTGAGTTCACAAACTATTCTATTGTACCAAAAATCAATAATTATAAACCATTTTCGAGAAAATTGAGTTACGATAGTATAACACGTAAATGAACTTGCTCTGTGAATCGAAACTGGCACTTTCAATAAATATTTAAATTCGTCATACCACGTACAGTATCGAAATCGGCAGTTTCGATAAAAATGCTTTAAAAAAATACCACGTACATAATGGTAAGTGCCACTTTCGTTGTACCAGGAATATGACAACCCGTCACAAACAATCAAAACTGTCCGAATCGATATATTACGTGGGAAAAAGTAAAATTATTTATTTATTTATAATCGCAACGACACGACACGCATGCTCTGGCGGCGGGGCGACGCGACGGCGACGTTACGGCGTACACTCGCGGTAGTGGTAGTTCCGTCCTTGTCACACACTCGGTCATGCAGCGTAAACCCGCGAAATTTAAATTTCGTTGTTATAGGACGGATGGACTGATACGTTTCGATAAAATACGTCTCTAAAAACGGAAAAGTAATGTTTTTTTTATTTTTTTGTTCACGGGTCAAAAAATGAATAGCATGAATTGTCCAAAACAGTAATAAAAAAAAATTGCCTTTTTGTAATTTCGATACTTTACGTAGGGACCATCGATATGTTATTATCAATACCACACGAATAGTGACTACCTGCCTTGTGTATAATACCTACACCTACACTGTTCGTGAAGAAAATAGGACAACTGTAAAAACGTATAACTTGGTCAGTTTTCGTTAGTTTCATTAAATTTTTTATATAGTATTTTGAAGCGAAACTCTAGTCGGGGTGTCTGAGATTTGCACTATACAAAAGTTCACGTTGTATGTCGACCATAAATATTTATATATATTATATTATACGTCACAAAGTACTAAGATTGTTTGGTCACGCTAGAATTAGACTATTTTTGTTCATTTTTTCGTATTCAAAAATGGAACATCGAGCGACATGACCGCTCTCTGAGAGCCTCTCGGCGGTACTAAATCGTATTTGTTCGCGTTTCTGCATTTATAGGGGTTCACAAAATACTTTGTAAAAAAAAATCTGTATTTAGTTACATAAAAAGAAATATTTTTGTTGTCAAAGGAGAAGTTCTGACATAATATTACATAATTATCATAATGATTTAAAGTACAGAACATGGTGAAAAGACAACTTTATTTTGGTGAAATTTCTCAGTATTTGAGCAAACTTTACAGTCATTTTTCTCTAAAAAAAGGAACCTGCCTGATATAAGGTTATTCTACAAACAGATAGCCAACGCCCTTTGCAATTGCTTCGTATCCCTTGTTTATTAAATTTATCAGTAATTCGACATGAATTAAAGCACCGAAAACTATGCAAATCGTATGATTTGAAAAACCTGTTTCACTTTCGTTGATAATTACTATATGTAATCCGTTGTTAGATAAAATATGTTTTAAGAAACGTTTAGAGAGCTAAATTTACTAAGTATGTTAGTGAATACCATGTTTGTACGATAAATATTTAATGACTTTAAATGCAATGAAAAGTATGGTTTCTGAGCAATATGTGGCGCGAAATATGTTAGCCCTCTTAATGTTTGCTATAACTCATTCAAGCTCTAACGGATGCACATTCTGTTTGAAACTTGGCACAGGGATAGATTAGTCTGAAATAACACATTGGCTAGGTACTTTTTATTCTCAGGAACGGGAACAGTTACACCGACATGGCCACTCTGGCCAGCCTGACCGCGGGCAATTCTGTTTCCTTTCATCTAGTCTTGTCTTAGGAGGTCTCTGATGTGAGAGCAAAGGAAAACATTAAGAACCTTTCATAAAAGTTTACTTATTTCTTGCGATATAATCTTGTTTAGTTTAGTTATGACAATGCATTACATATCTACGAGTATCTACTTATCTAGTCATTTAAACAAAGCACACACTTCATGTAAAAAATGTACTCCTTTCCTTAAACATTACCATAACACTACCTAGAATTGTTAAGCTAGTGGACCTAGAACATGATCATTAACCCCAAACTTCAAACAATAAGGCTGTAACTGAGCTTATGTTTGTCACTGCTGCCAAGCCCTGGGTACTTGTGATACGATCTATCGAATCCATGATGAGAAGTCGTTATTCGTGCTATACGTTCTCTTTCTTCACGTTCTCTGCGTTCTTCTTCACTTTCTCCTTACTCTTGGACATTATCGACATCACCGCACTCTCCATTTCCTCCTTTACCACTGTCTTCATTTCCACCACTACCACCGTCACCACCATTACCACCATTTCCACCGTCACCACCATTACCACCGTTACCCCCATTACCGTTTTCCCAGCATATTGGCCATACCACTCTGTTAAAGTCTTCCAGTGACATTCTTTCAAAAACACACAGCATATCTAAATCATGAGCTGATAGTAACGAAGAGCGTGCAATCAGTGAAGTACTAGTACGGTTTCCAGATCTAGTTCTGATTCGGAGTCTATAAAACGAATTGCGGTATGAAATGATGAAAATAATAATCGTGAAAGTAATTAGATGCAGCGCCAATGGCCGTTGCGATGACATTGTCTTGTGTCATAATGATAACAACCATAGATAATTATATAGATTCACACTAGGGAGGTTTTTAATTAAGAAAACTTGGGACAACATAATGCGGGTGCACTTCCGAAAACCCCCCACCTCAGATCGATTTGAAACTTTGCACAGACCTTCCTTTGGATGTTCTAAGACAACAAACAACAAAGATTTTTGGCGCATAGCAATAGGTAGTTTACGAGAAATCAAATTTTGAAAATTGGATTTTAGCACGCGCGTTATATCTATCTCCGCTCAATCCGACTTGGATAGATTAGGTTAGCGGAGCTTTCGCATTAGCCTTCGTGGTTATTTTTTATCTATACTAATATTATAAAGAGGTAAAGTTTGTGTGTTTGTATATTTGTTAAATTGTAAGAGGTAATCTCGGGATCTACTGAACCGATTTTAAAAATTCTTTCACCAATAGAAAGCTAGTTATTGTGGAGTGTCTTATGCTATATAGCATCACGCTACAACGAATAGGAGCGGAGCAGTAGTAGTAAATGTTTCCAAAACGGGGGAAAGGTTATTTCTTTTGAGAGCTTCGTTGCGTGTGCTGCGTCACTAATATTATTTAACCGACTTCAAACAAGGAGGAGGTTACTCAATTCAACCGTTTATTTTTATTTTTTATTTTTTTTTATGTTTGTTCGCGCAGAACTCCGTCGTTTATGGACCGATTTGAAATATTTTTTTTTCATTCGAAAATAGATACTCCCAAGGTGGTCCCATTTTAAGGAAGCCAGGATCTGATTATGGCATCCTGGAGAAATCGAAAGGAACTTTTAAAAATTGTAGGGGCATCTAGGGCGTTTGTAATTTTTTTTATTAAGGGTTTTAAAGTAGTACAACTTAATGAAGGTCTGGAGTCGATCTGATGATGGAGACGAAAGACAGTAGAGAGAATCCCCTAACGATATACAGCAGTAACTTTGTGTTTGGGTTTGATTAATTTGTACTGTCGAGAACTTTACACCTAGATAGATAGATTTTCAGTCCACACGATACGAAAAATAGTGAAAAAAAAAATTTTTACAAAAAAGAAACCGACTTCAAACAAACTGAAACTAAAAACTGAAAACTAAAAACTGAAAAATAAAATTTACTTAGCACAAAGTTAGTATATTCTGATTTATCAGATATCATTAAATATAATACTGAAGTCGGTGCCAATATGACTATGAGAGAGATTTAATAATGTCTACCTAAGCCTACATAGTTTTACTGGGCACTGATTTTAGTATTATATTCAATGATGTCTGATAAATCAGAATATACTAACTTTGTGCTAAGTACATTTTTTAAGAAGTAAAGTTTGTGTCTTTGTATATTTGTTAAATAAATGGGGTAATCTTAGGATCTACGGAACCGATTTTAAAAATTCTTTCACCAATAGAAAGCTACGTTATTGTGGAGTGTCATAGGCTATATAACATCACGCTACACCGAATAGGAGCAGAGCAGTAATAGTAAATGTTTCAAAAACGTTGGATAAGTTATTCCTTTTGAGAGCTTCGTTGCGTGTGCTGCGTAAATATTTATAGTTATGTAAAAAATATGTACCTACGACAAAATTGTTTCTCTTAAAAAAGTTCTAAAAAAATTGCGCGATAGCATGTGTCTATCTTTGGGTTGGTGCACAATAACCATTTTAATGGCAATCAATTTTTTCTACAATAATGCCACGGGATACCTCTTTCATAAATGAAATTGTTCTTAAAAATAATGCGACGGGAATACACGCGACGACAAACCTTTCTCTCTCTCTCTATCACGTAGTATTGAATATTAACGACGAGACGCTACGGGAGTAAACGCAACGTGACGGGAGTAAATGCGACGGGAACAGGTAATACTCTCTCTTACGTGGCGCGAATGAAGTTGCGCGGGTCAGCTAGTAACCACATAAGTTTCTAATAAAAATTTTAAAAAAATTAAATCATAAAAAGATTAAAATAATAAAAAATATCTCGAAAACTGCTTCGAATCGCCAAAAACAAGGCCTGTGCAAAATTACAGCTCAATGTAGGCTGCTAACATGTAGATGTAGAGGTCCATTATTATTTGTTATTGAAGATAAGTAAACGAACGAAACGATAAATCTATCGTCCCTAGCTGTGGTCTTCTTTTTTCTCCCTTGTCCTCTGCATCTTGTGTACTCGCCTGTCTGCCGGTTTCGTTTTACGTTGCGAAAGATAACTGATTGGGAAACTCGCAACATTTGAGCCACTTGATTGTAAGTGTAACTTTGTTCGATTAAAGTTACAGCTTTGGACACCTGTGCTACGTTGAGATCCGGCATTATCACTTCAGTCTTTTTAAAAAGTCTCTAAGTAACACTCTGACGAATAATTTTCGTAAAAAAAAAGATTTACTAAAGTTTTCAAATACGAAAATAAACTCTTAAATTTTATTGTTCTCTTACGAAGTTACGACACACATTTATTACATTGCTACGTAGAGAAAAAAAAACAAATGATATTTTGAAACAAGCGACGATAAAATGTCTTTCTTTAAATAATACAAATGCTGTTATAGGTGGCCAGTGTGTAAGTATAAAAAAATTAACGTAGTGACCTTTTTTTTTGCGTTCCTCTAAAGGAGATCATTCACGTTTCATACATTTTTGGGCCAATTCTGAAAGTGCCGGCCAGAAAATAAAAATGTAATATTCGCATAGAACACACAATTTCTAGCAAAAAATACTACTACATTAACCCTGTGTGTGCTATGGTTTTGTTGTTACATGCTTTTAAAATACGAGAAAAATGTTATTTTGATGATGTATTTTGATACATTTCATCACTTGAATAGTGATTTGTTTTTACGTTATTCTATTGTAATAAGAAAGAATTATCATTTTACTAATGATCTACTTACCTACGCACAAACAAAACGTACCTCTCATTTCACAACAAGTCTAAACTTGATTCAAAAAACTTAGACAAAGGTGCCGCGCGCGCAGCCCCCCACGCCCAAGCGACATGTACCTGGCAAATCACCCCGCCACCTCCCGACGCCCGATGGGTGCGATGGGGCCCTACCACCAACCCCGGGGTCCAAGCCAGCCTCATCTGCGAGTGGTGCACCTGCTGATAAACGGACGAGGTCATGGCGCACAGAAAAGGAAAATTCGAAACTAAACCCTGTACCAACAGGGGTCTGAGGACGGTGAGAGGGTCACTCACCGTCCTTACAGAAGCAGGCCCATGACGGCTCACCGAACTCGAGGTAGAACTAGGTCGTATTAACTGGCACATCCAGTATTGTGCGAGGTCCAAAGAAAGGGGGAGGACACGCTAACCCTTGCATCAGGCGACCTGTTTTACTTTCGGGAAGACATTTTTCCGAGGGCGGGATTGGCTTTATGGTGAAAAAGGACCTCGTTAGCAGCTTTGTGGAGAGTTAATACTGAGACTCACCAACAGGTACACCCTGAAGGTGATACGAGTGTACGCCCCGACCTCGAAAAGCACTGTCGACGCAGTTGAGACCGTGTACGAGGAAATAGCAAAAGCACTACATGGTACTGCCAAGGCTCACTACAGCGTTGTGATGGGGGACTTCAATGCCAAAGTGGGAGTACAAGAACGCGGCGAAACGAAGATCGGCCCCTTTGGTGTAGGGCGAAGAAATGACCGGGGCCATATGCTTGTCAGTTTTCTTGAGTCTCAGGGGCTCTTCTTGATTCTCTTTCTTTAAGAAGAAGACCCACAGAAAATGGACTTGGCGATGCCCCGACAAGGTCACAAGGAACGAGATAGACTTCATCATGACGGACAGGAAGTCTATATTTAGAGATGTCTCTGTGGTTAACAGGTTTAACCGTTGGACCACCGAGACACTACTCTCGACGTAGGCACCATCTACGGCAACTTAGTTATGTTGTACGGCACGAATGTTTAAAATTGCTCCTATATAATCATTCGATTTGCGATAATACCTCCCCAAACATGCAATGTGGTGAAAGAATTTGACGGTCGAGAGTAGTGTCTCGGTGGTCCAATGGTTAATACCGGTGGTGATCACCGACTTGTACGAGCATCTCTGAATTTGGACTTCCGAGCTGAAAGGGCCCGTATGATGAAGCCTACTTTCCGACCTACCGCACTCCAGTTAGCCTCAGGGGCTGAGAGGTTCCAGTTAGAACTTCAAAATCGTTTTGATCTGCTGGAAACCACTGGCAATATTTACGATAAGGCCGACAATGTGGTCAGGACGCTACAGCAAGTGTCCCGAAGGTTTATGTCCGGAGAAAGCAATAACAGGTGCTCTAAGCTCTCGCACGATCCTCTCGAACTTATGAGAAAAAGACGGGAAACGCCATCTACGCACTCGTCTTCGTCAGACCAGCGGGATCTAAATCTCAGAATCCGAAAGCTGATACGCCGCGACCTTAGACGCTATAACATCAGCATCGTCGAGGCAGCGATCTAGCAGAACAGGGGTACCAAAGTATTTGCCCAACAGCTTGGAAGACCCCCTCTGATGAAACTGAAGACAGCGTATGGCAGAACTGTGACCTCAAGGTTCGAGATTCTCGAGGAAATTAAGAGCTTTTACAGAGGCCTGTATGCATCACGGACAAAAAGGCCGACGAGTAGGACCCTACTGATTGTGACCACCGAGTCCCACTATCGCGCCACTATAGCGAGGACATTCCGGACATCGATCAGGGCGAGGTGAGGGCGGTTCTCGGGCAAGCTAAAAACAACAAGTCCCCTGGGGAGGACGGAATTACAACTGAACTACTGAAGGCGGGGGGCCCCCCGGTTCTCAACGAGCTGACGAGTTTGTTTAATTCCGTCCTCCAACAGGGACAAACATCTGAAGCGTGGAGCGGGAGTGCGGTGGCTCTGTTCTTCAAGAAAGGTGATTAGACCTTGCTGAGCAATTACAGACCCATCTCACTTCTGAGCCATGTTTACAAGTTGTTCTCGAGAGTAGTCACAAACCGCCTCGCTGGAAGGCTCGACGAGTTTCAGCCAAAGGAGCAAGCCGGATTTCGAAAAGGCTTCAGAACCTTGGACCACATCCATACTGTACGGCAGATTGTACAGAAAACAAACGAGTACAATCAGCCGCTGTGTATGGCTTTTGAGGACTACAAAAAGGCCTTTGACTCTGTCGAAATAAAATACTCTTAATCTTTATTTTACATGCTCCTTTATGTAGGAACGAGAAATCAAAATTGGGCATAAAATATGCCCCTGCCTCACCCTTCAGAGAAACAGGTATAATTATATGTATGTGTGCTTATATGTGTGCTGAAAGACATAATTAATAAAATAAATCACTATTCAACTGCTCATATCAATTAGAATGACACCTTCGAAATAACATTTTTCACGAATTTTAAAAGCATGTAACAAAAAAACCATAGCACGCACAGGGTTAATGTAGTAGTATTTTTTGCTAGAAATTGTGTGTTCTATGCGAATATCACATTTTCTTTTTCTGGCCGGCACTTTCAGTTTTTGGTCCAAAATGAATGATGTCCTTTGTCCCTGAGTGTCTTAGACCATATAACACGGGACTAGCCTTTGCGAACCACCGCAAACAAAAATATTCTGCCAGTTTTCATACAAATGAAGGGGGAAACACAAAGACATATAAAATTTCATTGCATTTAAAAATGTATTTATCGACAACCGCGTAATGGCTGTTGTGTGTTAATTGTTATTGTACAGTCAACTACAATGTAATGTACTAGTTTAATCATATAAAATGATGTACTGATGTACAGGCTTTTCATAAAGCCAAAAGACCAAATGGTCATGTGCAATGGCAGAAAACAATGCTTAAGTAAGGCGCATCCTGTGGTTAGATGATCTAAGCTGAGTGTAGATGACTGTGAAATTCCGTATTACGATAACATCCCAGACGTGGTTTGAGTCGAATACGAATTAAAAACAGGCCATACAAAAATATGAATTGAAATGAAACCTTTTAATTAATGATACTGTTGAATGATGGCACTAAAGGGACAAGTAAAGTTTTTCAACATGTGGCAAGTTCCATCATTGTTGTTATCTTTCGACATGCATCGAAAGATAACAACAAATTAATTGGTGTTTATATTTTTAGGGCTCCGTATCCAAAGGTTAAAAACGGGACCCTATTCATGAGACTTCGCTGTCCGTCTGTCTGTCTGTCCGTCATGCTGTACCTCAGGAACCGTGATAGCTAGAAAGCTGAAATTTTTACACATTATGTATTTCTGTTGCTGCTACGACAACAAATTCAGTAAAAGATCCCATTTCCCTTATTTCTTAACGATTATCCTCAAACAAACTTTTACATATTAGCGTTTTCCCAGTTGCTTCCAAAATAGGAGCAGTTATACATTACGACTGCCATCTGACTTTCCAACACTATGTATAAGAGTGCCTGCACCAGAGCCTCTTCAGATATGCACCACTTGTAGAAGAGGTTGGTTTGTGTCCGGAAAATCTTTGCTACCGTGCCATCTATGAAGGAAGTGAAGTTAGCATTTCTTGTATGCTACTTTTGTTGGAATTGAAAAGAAACCTTTTGTTCCCATACATACAATCGGTCTCCAATTTGGTTCGCATTAGCTAAATTAACAAAATCGATTTCAATTTTGTCATGTCACACATTGAACTATTCAAAAAAAATCGAAAAACAGATGCCTCCCTTAAGCTAGTGTTGTCTTCTAGCCAACACAGCATCCGCGTAGTGCCAGCACAGCGGCGAAGAAGTACCGCGACGCCAGTGCTTCTTCAGTGCATGGACTACGCAGTGGTGAGGTCGGGTCAAAATATTTTGCGAATAAGTAGTGGGGCGACGGGTTATGTTGTATTTGGATGAAAATAAAGTAGAGCTTATTTTCTCAAATATACATAAACAATACCCAGACGTTGTAAAAGATAACATCATACCTATTCTACAGTAACGTAGCAGAGTATTATTATTTTTGTTTCAAAAGTTATACATAAATTTACGCCACACAGGGGAATTGGTAGTGTTTCGCTCGGCGCTATTCTACTCACGTCCCGTCTAGTTGGATGAACTTCCTTATCTGACTTGTATATAAGCTAGTGTGACCAAGTATTTGGGGATAAAGATTTTTTTCCTTCTGAGGTGGCAGAAGTAAATACTGAGCACCTGATCGAAAGGCGCAAGCCTAGCCAATGGATACGAGAGGTATTTTCGTGTTTCTGACTTTATCGCCGTAAAAACCGCGAACGGAACTCCACCCTGTGGCCCGGAACATTGAAGCGACTCTCATGAAATTTGGTACAGAGATAGACTAGAACTTGGGAAACGACCTAGATTTGAAGACAATCATATCGTGAAAAAGGTCGAGATAAAAGTTTGTATCGGGAAAATTTCACAACGCAGGCGGAGTGGCGGATGATATCTACTATGTAATAATATAAAATAATATGTACTACAAATACAAAATCCTGTGCCCCTACAAGCTATCAGCTACTTAATTCGTATTCGACTCAAACCACGTCTGGGATGTTATCGTAATTCGGAATTTCACAGTCATCTATTTACCTATCTTCAAATAATATTTTGTCATAATTAGGTAAGTATCTATTTATTAGTTTTGTCCAGAAATGCTAAGAGTTACAATGGACCTTTATATAGAACTACAAGTTAGCATTCAAGATGAAAAAAACGATACCTAAGTTAAATTCTGTGTGTTCAAAAACTAATTGATAGCTTATTGATACTGTTGATTGATGGCACTTGATGGAACTTGCTACACATATTGAAAAACTTCACTTGTACTGTTCCACAACATTTATTATTGTAATACCTAACCGGTTTCGCCTTTCGGCATTCTCAAAGGCTATTTACTCACCGAAAGGCGAAACCGGTTAGGTATTACAATAATAAATGTTGTGGAACAGTACAAGTGAAGTTTTTCAATATAATTAATCCTATTGTGATCATTCTACTTGTAATACTGTTGTTAACTTTAATATGATAAAATCCTTTAATATCTGTCTCACATAACAAAGGCTCGTCCATTATGTTGTCCCAAGTTCTCTTAAAAACGTCATATAATTATAACGACATTCTCCTTCTTGTGAATGTATGATTATCTATGGTTGTTATCATTATGACACAAGAAAATGTCATCGCAACGGCTATTGTCGCTGCCTCTAATTACTTTCACAATTATTATTTTCATTATTTCTTACCGCAATTCGTTTTATAGACTCCGAATCAGGACTAGATCTAGAAACTGTACTGGTGCGTCACTAATTGCACGATCTTCGTTACTATCAGCTCATGATTTAGATATGCTGTGTGTTTTTGAAAGGATGTCACTGGAAGACTCGAATAAAGTGGTATGGCCAATATGCTGGGAGAACGGTAATGGTGGTAATGGTGGTAATGGTGGTGACGGTGGAAGTGGTGGTAATGGTGGCGACGGTGGAGACGGTGGTAATGGTGGAAATGAAGACAGTGGTAAAGGAGGAAATGGAGAGAGCGGTGCTCCCGATAACGTTCAAGAGCAAGGAGAAAGTGAAGAAGAACGCAGGGAACGTGAAGAAAGAGAACGTAGAGCACGAACAACGGCCTCTCATCATGTGTTTGATAGATCTGATCACAAGTACTCACAGCTTGGCAGCTGTGACAAACAGAAGCTTAGTTATAACCTTATTGTTTGGAGTTTGGGGTTGATGATCGTGTTCTAGGTTACCAGCTTAACAGTTTATAGGTAGTTTTAGAAATTATGGTATTGGTTAAGGATATGAGTACCTACATATTTTTTTTTTAAATGAAGTGTGTGATTCTTTTAAATAACTAGGTAGTTAACGCATTGTTTTAAAACAACTGTTTATATCGCAAGAAATAAGTAAACTTATATGAAAAGTTCTTATTTTTTAGGGTTTCGTACCTAAAGGGTAAAAAACGGGATCCTATTCATGAGATTTCGCCATAGAATAGAGCAACGTGAACTATACAAGAGGCGCGCGATGCTCTGTGAATTTGCTACACATATTGAAAAACTTCAATTGTACTGTTCCTCAACATTTATTATTGTAATACCTAACCGGTTTCGCCTTACTTAACAATGACAATAATTAGAGTACCTACATTGAAATAATTGTCATTGTTTATGTGTTCGAAGTGTAATTATGATGTAAATAAATAAATAGCCTTTGAGAATGCCGTAAGGCGAAACCGGTTAGGTATTACAATAATAAATGTTGTGGAACAGTACAAGTGATTTTTTGCAATATGAAACCTAATAAATCATTTATTGATTCAAAGGTCTGTGATTTTAATTGTCATTTACTAAGTATCTCTTTTTCTCTCAGATGATTTAGCTGCTACCTACGTAACGATCATCTAACGAAATATTTTGTTGAATGGAAGAACAATAAGGAAAATAAACAACTTAATATAATTATTCTTTAAATGTCTCATCCATAATTTTATTGTCTACAGCCCCTTGTTCGTGAAAATGATTTTCACGAAATATATTCTATGCTGCCTACTTCTTATTTTTTAGCATCTTCAATCCAAAATAAAAGCTTAAATCAGTGTGCGGTAGAATAAGTACGTAGTAGAATGTCCTACCTAAAGCACTTCGCTACACTGCTAGGAAACACACTTCGCCTCGAACTGGGTCGCAGACAGCCCAGATGTTACGTCACTGCGACACAGTAAAGGAACACCCTGGGGTTGGGCTCTCCTTGAAGGAGATGGAAGACATGCTCCTTGATTCAAGGAGTTTGTGAGTATCTTTGAAGAGCGTTTTTACCCGCGTCCTGCTCTTAAAATGAAAAAAATGGAGGTACCGAACGCTGAAAAGCATTGTTACACCACTGATAATTAAGTAGGTACCTACCCAGATTAATTTGGAATTGGCATTTAAAATATTCGTTGTCATTCTAGATTAATTTCATATAGTAGGTACTTCTATTCAAAACATAATTACTCTGTATAAAAAACCTTATTGAGTACAAAATTATGAAACCGGTATCATCTGAAAATAAACCTAAAACACAATCAGGTTGTTGAATATTTATAATTGTAAAATAAAATATATTTATTTGTCATCATGAACACTTCCGTAAATTAACGACGGTTTGATGCTTATTGATGTTCCATAAAAGTCGTTTTAGAAGGCATGCCTACATAGTTACTTTTTAACCGGTTTTAATTTGCTTGACCCCAAATAAGCATCTTGGCAAGGTTTCAAACACACCTAGTGTTTGAAATCTTGCAAAGATGCGTATTTCAACTACTTTTCCTGAACCTATTGTTATGAAACTTTGCATACATGTTGAGTTAATAATAAAGTTCGTCATCACGCCTTTATCCCCGAAGGGGTAGGCAGAGGCATATTATATACCCACATTTCACCTTTTTTATAATTTGTCCCACGTAATACGTTGTGAGACGTATTGCCGTGTTTAAATGGACAGGCGCAGGTTGTGACTGCCTGCTGTTGAAATAAAGCCTTCAACTTAGCTTAACGACTGCCATTTTACTGACAACCGGGACCAACGGGTTAACGTGCCTTCCGAAGCACGGAAACGCTCAAATAAATGTCACAAAGTGATCACATGGATGGTCACCCATCCATGGACCGGCCATAGTGAAAGTTGCTTACGGTAGTGATCGTTTACAGAATACTGAGTCCGCGGGGCCACGAGCGCTTCAGTTAATATAATGAATAATGATATACTCTCGCGTGAGTTCTTCTTTTGCGTGGAACAATGAAAACCGTTTAACATTAAGAACATAGGTATTTAAGTACCTATGTTCTTTTTCAATACTCTGATAAAGATAGCTGACCTTGACGTAGTAGATCCTGTTCATAGTAAAGTAGGCTAAAAGAAACAGGTAATTTTCCCCTAATAGCCTATAACTATGTGCTAAGTGAATGTTCGAAACTCATCTTTCGATAAAACTCTAATCATGACATTTGTTTGTCGCGTCTCTAATGAATTAATTAGCATAATGTATCAAGGAAACATAGAATTTTGATCGCCAAAAATGTCAGGATTTTAAAATGTTTTGATTTGTATTTGTCATCGTATTTCTCAGGACCTTCAATGGCTGGTCATCAAAATGGCCTTGGTCGGTGATGGTACATTTTTAACCGACTTCAAAAAAAGGAGGAGGTTCTCAATTCGTCTGTATGTATTTTTTTTTATGTATGTCAAGCGATAATTCCGTCAATTATAGACGGATGTCAAAAATTTTTTTTTTGTTGGATAGGGGTTACTTCTGAGGTGGTCCCATTTTCACCAGGTCAGGAACTGATGAAGGGATCTAGGAGAAAACGAGGGCAACCACCGAAAATTGTAGGGACAACTAGTGTGCTTGTTAACTTTTTAATTAAGTGCTTTAATGTTCAACACTTTAATGAAGGTATGGCGTCGATCTGACGATAGAGTCGAAAGACAGTCGAGGGCATTCCTAAACAATTTACAGCAGTTATCTTGTGTTTGGGCTTGATTGATTTGTATTGATGAGAACTTTACACCTAGATTTATACATCCAACTTCAAAAAAAAAAGAAAGGTCTCAATGTTTTATGTATGGTCACCCTCAATTATAGACGGCTTTCAATTTATTTGTTGAATAGGGTTTACTTCTGAGGTGGTCCCATTCCCATTATAACCAGGTTAGGATCTGATGATGGGATCCTGGAGAAATCGAGGGCAACCACCGAAAATTATAGGCACAACTAGTGCGTTTGTTAACTTTTTAATTCAGTGCTTTAATGTACTACCATTAATAAAGGTCTGGAGTCGATCTGATGATGGAACCAAAAGAGATTTGAGGGAATTTCTTAACGATTTACAACAGCTACCTTGTGTTGGGGCTTGATTAATTTGTATTGATGAGAACTTTCACCTAGATAGATATATTTTTCGGTTCACCCGTCACTTAAAATAATGAAAAAAAATTTTTCAATAAAAAATACAACCGACTTCCAAGAAATCCTGAAAAATAAAATTTACTTAGCACAAAGTAATATGTAGTTGATTTATCAGATTTTATTCAATATAATATTGAAGTTGGTGCCATGAATAATACCTCCCTAAACCTATGAATTTACTTGGCGCCGACTTCAATATGATATTGAATAAAAAATCAGATAAATCAAAATACATATTACTTTGTGCTAAGTAAATTTTATTTTTCAGGATTTCTTGGAAGTCGGTTGTATTTTTTATTGAAAAATTTTTTTTATAGAATGATGCTAAAGGTTCGTGATGACCATATTGATATCAACCGACATACAAATGAAGTTAGTCTGTCGCATTGACATTGACTCATTACCTTTATTGTGTAATTTAATTCAAATCTCTACATCAACAGGTAGATACTCGTAGATTTATTCTTTTTGTACACGACATAGCGGATATGATAACTATCTAAGTGCGAATAATGGTATGAAAAAAGAGATAGAATATAATTTATTTGCTGAACCATGGTGGTCATACTAGATGATATAGATGAAACTAGGATTATGTATAATATCATCTGCGTCTAAATTCATCATAAGAAAATTTTAAGGAGGGGGAAGTATTCATTCATTATTGGTAAAATGGGTGAACAGATTCTAGATATACTTCCTACTATCAATAAATGTAAATTTCCATAAAGGTGAAATGTGGGCACATAATATGCCTCTACCTACCCTTCGGGGCTAAAAGGCGTGACCATATGACGCAATAGCGTTCCTTAATTTAGGTAGGATCTATGAAGTGGAAAAACCCCGATTATTGATGAATTTTCAATTAGCATTTTCAGAACACTGAGAACGCACAATTAGAATTCGTGTTTTGAAACCGCAAGCTCTATATTTATTTCGGTTAGTTAATTATTCCGAATTTACTAATAACTTTGTTGAAAAATCTTCCACGTATTAATATTTAACAGTAAATGCATAAACGGCAATAGGCTCACCTCACCATTGTGCGGTGATGTATGCGTCAAAGCCTTTTGAGCTTTTAATATCTACATGCATACACTTCACCATTTTGTCCCACGTAATTAATGGTGAGGGGAGCCTATCTTTTTTTTTTACATGTGGAAATCCTCATCGATGTCATGTCGGACTTCTACCGACTAAAACCACCCGGAGCTTGCCATCGGTCTAAGTCCCGGGTAAGCCTTTGTAAGGATGGCCTCGGGGCTTCCGACACAGACTTTGTCCACCATCGCCGACTGTCCGTATGATCATCATATGATCACGTCTTTTATCCCCGAAGGGATAGGCAGAGGAATATTACATACCCACATACCTTTTTTGATTTTGTCCCACGTAAAAGGTGGTGAGCTGTATTGCCGTGTTGATAAAGACAGGCGCAGGTTGTGCCTGCCCGTCTTTCATGCCACCCATAAAGGCTTTCAACTTGGCTTAACGACTGCCCTTTTACTGGCAACCGGGACCAACGACTTAACGTGCCTTCCGAAGCACGGAAACGTTCGCAAATAAATGTCACAAAGTGGTCATGTGGTGGTCACCCATCCATGTTTAACAACCAGGACAAATGGTGTCTTTTATGTTTTTCCCGGTCACTGGTCAGATCTATTTGTAAGTAAGTCAAATTTCACTACAATTAGTTCACCTGTTGTTGCGCATTATAGGTACCTCAGAACTACACACATGCACATTTTTTTCATCATCTATAAGTTCTAGAAATAACCACTGCATAACAATATCTAGGTGGCAGAAACAAATAACTTTCACATACATAGTATTAACCTGTTATGTCGCCCCTGACATATTGCGATATATTTTAACCCTCCTTTTTTATTCACTTTCGGATGGGCGCTGATAGATGAGTCACACCGTATTATTTTATTATTACATAGGTTGGAAGTAAAATCAATCTACAGTATTTTAGCACCCAATGCGTTTTTGTCTATCCCTTCCTCCGACATCATAAATATCAACCTTACAATCGAAATTCGTAGCATAATTTCAATAATCTCTCTAACTAAGCTAAAACCATAAAACTGTAGTGTTATTCTGTCACTAGCTGTTGCCCGCGACTTCGTACGCGTAAAAATAATATTATAATGCCAATTTGATTGCTGTCTGCTTAGCCCCTAGGATATGTAGCGTGATAATATATAGCCTATTTGAAGACCCTACCCCTAGTTAATATTTGTGCAAAATTTGAATCAAATCTATTGAGTACTTTTTGAGATCCTTCCGGACAAAGCAAAGCAAACAGACAAACATACAAAAATTTTTCTAACTATATTTTCGTCTTCGGTATCTTATATTGAACACACAGCGAGTATTTTTTTTTTAAATATTTCCAATGTACAGTTTTGACTTTTTTATAATTTTATTATAGGTATGTATAGAAGATTCATATAATAGGGTTGTTTTGTCCGGAATTGAAATCCGCAAGTCTGACCTCCAGACCGACGCTATAACCTTAAAGGCCTTCACCCCTCATAAACAAAAGATTTACGGCGAAGTTCCGTCATCTTCTTCTAATGTGAGCAATATTAAGTAATATGAGACTGGTATGTTTTATCTGAGAGTCGCCAAGGTCAAATTCTGCACCATTCAATAGTAGTGCGCGCTCCGAACTCTTGCGCACGCCAGTACAGGGTAGCATCTGACATGGAGAAGACTTTGATTGTGTTTGCGTGCCTCTGTGGCATCGGTGAGTACAATCTCGATATATTAAAAAATAAACTTAAATATGTTCCAGCGAAACGATCTTAAAATTAAAACGATAATATGAATAAAAATAAAATAAATAAATAGCATTATTTAATTTTGTTTAATTATATGAATATTGATTATTTTGAACTTAGTAAAAATCGTGACACCATATATCCACCATTTTTTTTAAATTCATTTAATAATGTTATTCTTATTTTCGTATTTTAACGTTTCGTTTATTTTATGTTATTATCAATATGAAAATGTATGTGGTCCTTCTATATTATGTAAAAAAACGACGTTACTTTGGTTACGGAGAATTAATCTAAGCTAGGTTTAAAAAATGATTAGATTGTCCAAACTTTACTCTAAAATTGAATGATGAAGTTTTAGTAGGTTTGCTACCTTAGTGTTTAAATAAGGGTTGATGTCTGTGACCGTGCCGCGTCGAGGTTTCTGGTTCACTTCCCTGACTGAAACAAATATTTCTACCATCTCAAAATCATGATTTTAGAGCTGACGTGTTTTTATAAGTATTAGTTTTTTTAGTTAATTTCCTATTAGTTTTGTCAGATATGATCATTAGCTAAAAATCCAACACCTACATTTCTAATCTGAACCCACTATATTCAAACTTATCATTAGTCTTTCAGTCTTCCTTACAGTTTATGTCTCTACTCCTTTATTATCATCTATACAATAGTGGTGAGTTCCTGTTACACTACTAATCTGAACACTCAACTACAGCAACCCATAATTAGCCTTAGACCAACGAGTAAACTATATCTATAATACTAAAATACCTAAAATTCCATCAGTTACATTTTTAAAAGAAAAACAAAGGTAAACCCACAAATTTTGTTGAATAATATGTTTTCACACCTTTCCTATCCGCATACGAAAATTTTTAGAATTCATTGATTGGAAAATATTTATGACAAAGAGGATATAATTATCAACATAATGGTTTAGCGGCTTAGCGGTCCAACAGAGAAAAACAATAGGGTGATTTAACCAATAATCTACCGTGTTGCCTTCTGCTAGTTAATTAGACAATAATTATAAAACTTGTCCTTTAATGAGACATTACATTATGTGTGAAAAATCTTACGCATAATTTATGGGCTTATATTTCATGTTATGGGATGAGTTCTCTTTTTGCTTCTTAACCAAAAATAACATAGGTAGATGATAAATAAATACTTTCATCATTATTAAAAGGCTCCATTTAGCCGAAATTAAAACAAAATATAAGCTAGTACCTACCATTGCAGCATTAGCTTGAACTTGAGACCAGCAAAGCAATGGCTACCGCATACACTACCACTGCGCGGCCCAGGAAAATAAGCTTTTCAGTGTTACAAGTAGTCTTTAAAAGTATAAATTTTAATATAGAGCTAGAGTTAAAAGTTTAACTATTTTATCTATTACTCTCACATTATATTATACCAATGTCGTTATTTCACTGAACTTAATTAATTCAAATTAGTCAAAATCACTGTTTCCATTGTGTATTATTATTCTGCGTTTTAAATTTTAAAAATCTGTAGCATTGACTTGAGTAATCAAATTTGATCACGCCCAAGTGAACTTGTAATACATATAAAATACATGCATGAGAACCACAGTGGCCTTCAAGTTTAAAGGACAGACGTTGACATCAGCATATTCATGAGAAATAACTGCATAGAAACCTTGTGTGTAGACTTTTTTATTCATACACCAGATACCAAATGGCCTCCATTTTTATTATACAAATCAGAATCAATAGAATTGGAGTCGAACAGAGTTCAAAATCCTAAATAATCTTCCTGATAAACATCATGTTATTTATTAATATAACTTTATAGAGCTTATAGACTTTTCACAATACGCAATATCCACCTATAAGTATAATATAATTATCATGAGTACCTAAATAGACTAACACAGAAACGTATCTACTTACAAAATGAGACAAGATTCTGAAGACATTTATTTATTACTAGCGGGCGTCACGCTATGTCATCCGCGCAGTTCCCATTCCCGCGGGAATAAAATATAGCCTATGTTCACCAGGAATAGTGTGCCTTTCCAACAGTGAAAGAATTTTTCAAATCGGTTCAGTAATTTTAGAGCCTATTCGATACCAATAAACCATCAAATATTTCCTCTTTATAATATTAGTATAAATATTATTTAGTAATCCTGCGAAATTTCAGTATAGTTTGAAGTTTACATAACATTCTAAGAAAACAGTGAACATATATTTTGCAACCGTCGCAGTTAAGTAACGTGGCCCGGAGACAATATGGCACACCCTAACCGAATTCATATTTTCTCACAACACGTGTGGCAAGTTGTGTGTAAGAAGTGACTAAGCTACTCATGAATTTCGAACTTCCTGAGATGCATCACAGTTTATGCGAATATCTTAAAAGAGAAATTGTTTAAACAATAAGTTACAGTCATCTTTATGGGTGTTTTTGTAATTCTTTTGGAGGTTTGCTGAACATTCAGCTTGTAGCATTGATCGTTTGACCGATAATGTTGAACAGAATCTATATTTGACAAAATTCTTAGTTAGATCCTTTATCAGACTCTATGGTAGCTCTAGGACCGGATTCTAAGATGGGAAATCTGCCTGATCTAATCTGTGTTAATATAATTTATACCGTAATCTTTCTTATACGTCCACATAAAGTCATAATAATTCTTGATTTCAACAGCACTTGCCCAGTACGGAAACCAGGCGCACTCTAGGTACCAATCAAGACCCCAGCAACCGTCAAGAACATCACCAACGCAACCACCCCCACCAATACCACAAAATACGCCCGCGCCTGACTCTGGATGCCAGCAGCTGAATGAACGCTACCCTATTCCTGGAAGCTGTGACAGCTACGTAGAATGTGTTGTAAGTAACTTTGCATTAGTTTTGTCAAAAGCTCTACAAAATAGTTTCAATAAGGTATGTCCAAATATGTTTAAACAGTGGGTCAAACGGCTACGGCACTTTAAAGCACACGCTTTCCTTCAAACCAGTCTATTGTTCCTACAGTCATAAAACTTGGGCAATCCATCGTTCTGATAATAGTATATACTTTCCCTTTTACTAGACTTTCAGGTATGACAATTTCCTTATCATCCAACCCTACTATTTTGTCCACCTTTGATCAAAATTACTGCCAAATAAGTATTAATATCGATAATGAAAACTTTAACATCCATCATCAACGAAATATGTAGTACTAGCATTTTACTTGATCTTGGTCACTTCTAGTTCGGAAAGACAGCGCTCAGTGACAGTCACACAGTAATAACATTGACATATTTAACAAATTTCTGAAAGAACGAGAAACTTACAAAGCAGAATAACGGACTTGTAAAACCGTGACGTTATTAAAGGCACATACAGCATTCAGTGAAGTAGGACTATGTCTCACGCTTTGTGTAAAACCATTCGCACACACTGTAACGGGCCATAAAGAGTGTGCTATTTGCTAAACGTGAAGAGAATTTTATGATGTTATAACCTTCCATTAGTTTATTGAGAATGGGTAATATCTTTATTAATAATATCTAAGGAGAATTCGATTGTGTAAGAGATTCAGTATATGTGAAAGCAAGGGAATAGATGTACTCAAAATCTTTACTTTTCGACATGACAATAGGCTCTCTATAGTTTAGTATTATGTGGGATCAATTTTATCTGATGAAGTGTGAGTAACTGATGATAGAGAGACAAGAGAAGAGCTTTCCACTTCGAGGTAAAAGTCGTGATTATGTGGTTGTATCCCATAGTCTGCTTTGATTACCTTTACCTTTTCGCCAGTTTACCTTATAAATCAAAGGACTTTAGAGCTTTACCCATTTGTTTTTAAAATGACGTGTTTGTTTTTATGTGTTTACGAAACTGATCTTAGAAATCCTACCTCCTGCCTGAAATAATATTGCAGACGAAAGGACCTAAAATACGCAGTGAGTTTAAAAGACATTTTTTATAGATCGTCCCCGATAGGTTGATTCATATGACCTCTAATCAAGGCAGCTAAATTCAGGCATAAGACTCTCAACTGCTACTGAATCTCGCATAACCGCCGCTTTCAGTGTTTAAATGGCGATCTGGTTTCTATCTCTTAAGTCTGTACCGAATTTCTTTTCCCTTTTAGCAGTAATATTAATATGGCACGCGGATAATTATCACCATTTTTCATTTACAGAATGGGACAGCGGAACAGAAAACTTGCCCCGATGGTTTAAGATACAACCCTAATCTGCCCTTCACCTCGTATCCTTGCGTTTACCCTAATGAAATGGCTTGTCTTGAACGTGCAGCTTTACGTGAGTAGCTTACATTATTTATGTATATCGAACCTTCTGGTCTCTTATAAAAATAGAACATTAGTGAATCATCGACAATATTCAAAACTTTAAATATATGTAACGAATACATCTAAGTGAACATGGTACCTGAATGTTTTACATTATTTTACGAAAATTATGCAAAATGGTTTTAAATAATGTTTCTAAATCATTTGGTGTCATCAAATTTATGGTCAGATTATTTTTTATTTCAAGGAAAAGACTATATTATACTAGGTAGGTATTACATTATCTTTGATTTTATGTAAATGTATCCCGTAAAGTTTGTTTCTTCGTCTAACTTCGTAAACAGGTAAATGTTTATAAATAAATATTCATATAACATTAGTGTCTTCCTGCTGACCTTTTAACAATAATTGAACATCTTATTTAATGATTAGTTAATGTAATTCATTCAAATTATGCAAAGATGAGGATGCCAAATCAGGTAACATCATTAATTGACTAACAAGTTTATGACAATCTTTTTCTAGAACCTGCACAACCAACCGAACAATGTCCGAATCAGTTCGGTTACTTCAGGCTGGGAGATCAAAGGAACTGCAGCTACTTTAGAACGTGCGTGAACGGTGTTGGTTACGACTTAGCGTGCCCCGAAGGTCTTGCCTATAGTTCCCAGACGTATAGGTGCGAATGGCCTGATGAAGTTGAGGACTGCGATGTTGAAGGTTTGGAATGTTACCATTATTTTTGTTAATTCTTATATCTAGGTTCTTAGCCAGTCTTTTAACCTAACATTTATTTTCCTGTTGATGTAACATCTTTAATATCTGAGAGCTTGTGTAGGTTATCCCAGAATCTGTTTTCCTACTCTGTTCTCACAACTTTAACCACCACTATGTCAAGCCATTTGGTCTCTACCGTACACAGATAATTGGACGATGTAATGTCAACGCTAAATTAATGATATCTGTATATAATAACTAACTTCAACTTACATTTTATGACGCATAACTCCAGCAGTACACTGCCATAGGCTGATTTAATGATTGATTGACACCACTTATTATTGAGATATTTGCTTGATAGATGCTAAAAGGCTTCTGTTGAATCGAAAAAAAGATCATCCTAAAATTAATTTGCATAACACCCAAGTTAAAGAAAGGTTACATTAGAAAATTCCAAATGTTCCATTCAGATGCAGTTACGGAATAAGCGGTTTCTAAGATGCAGTATCTAATGAAAAATTTGATAGCATGATACTATAAATGATTTTGCACGCCATTTGTGGCAGAATTATGTTGCAACATTTTGATGACAGCATTGTGCACATCATACATATTCTAGCCAAGAAAGAGTTTCAATTGAATTGAAATAATCCATTGCAAACGCAACGGTTCTCATCTTCCATTTAAGATGCCATCATTTATCAATATGACAGTTGTTGGCACCTTTACTATTGGCACATCTGTTCACATACGTTCTAAAATATTCGCAACCACGAGCCTCATTGTGAAAACACTTAGCAGTTTAATGAAAGTTGTGTCATCTATCGTAAAATTGAACACTTAACCCGCCATGGGTTTAACTCGTAAAACAAGAATTGCTTGAACCTACTGATAATTGATAATTTGTGTCTTATGTTTTAAGGTTTCCTTGGCTTCAGTTGTCCTGTTGTGCCAGAAAGTCCAGAGCTTGGACCACCAGCTGGCTACAGATTTTACAGGTAGTTATGGTTTATTAATTATCTATTATAAATCAAGGAAAACGATGCGTTGGGAGACGCAGAAAATCATGGCTCGGGAACATTAAGGAATGGACTGGAATAACTAGTGCAGGGGAGCTCTGTCTGGCTCAAAACCGTGTAGAGTTTCAGCAGTTAACGCCCAACCCCCGGTAGCGGAAAGGCACTGAAAGAAAAATTATCTATACTACATCAAGTAGGTACTTTATTTAGAGTAGGTACTTAATACATGTGCGTGATTAAAGTGATAGAAGTTAAAATGCCAAGAACTGGTTACTTAATAGGTGACCGGTCAGTCGGTGTCAGCCTATGCTTAAATGTCAGAGGATGAGCGCCGACCTTGCTTATGTAACCTCGTTATTAGAAATACCAGTTTGCTAACTCGTCCTACTATGATGTGTAAGATTATACTTGCATGAACGTGTACCTGCGAAACGCGTTTTTTTTTACTATGACATTTATTTTGTTGCCGGGTACAGGATACCTAGTGACAAAGAAAATACCTACTCAATTGGAAATTTCTCCTCTACTTATGTATATATAATTAAAATTATATTTATGTAGATAATATTTCATAATAGGTATTGACCTCAACTTAAAATAAGATTAACAAAGATGTGTAATACATATTGATAGAATAGAATAGAATAGAATATGCTTTATTGTACACTAATTAACAAATACATGTATATGGAATACAGAGTTTAAAATGTACAATGGGCGGCCTTATCGCTAAGTGCGATTTCTTCCAGGCAACCTTTTTTGATGATACCTACATATTCGTTAGGCTCTCAGAAACAGCTAGAAAAATTCCGATTACACACGGATGGAACCGCGGGCGGCGTTTACTTATGATTATTTTAATTTTCTATGACCATGTTATTAATATATTACACACAACACTCAATAACAAAAATCTTCCGACATTACATTTCGATTTACAAGGTTGTAAAAAGATACATTTAGTTCTTGGTCGATTCTTTCGAACTTTTTAATGAATTTGATGATTAATGGAACCTGTTGAAATGGCGAGTTCCATGACAATTATATTTTGAAGTGAAAGTTCATTTTAATAATTGTACTGGTCCTAAACTAACTCACATAGATACATACATATGATAACGCCTTTTATCCCTGAAGTAGGCAGAGGCATATTATTTGCCCACATTTCACCATTTTAGATTTTTTCCCACGTGATAGGTGGTGAGCCGCCTTGCCGTGTTGATATGGACAGGCGCTTGTTGTGACTGCCAGTGGTTGAAATATTCAAGCTGCCAATAAATGCCGTCAACTTGGCTTAGCGACTGCCTTTTTACTGGCAACCGGGACTAACGACTTTACGTGCGTTCCGAAGCACGGAATCACTCGCAAATAAATATCGCAAAGTGTTCACGTGGTGATCACCCATCCAGGACTGGCCATAGTAAATGTTTCTTACTACAGCGTCGTTTACAGAACACTGAGTCCGCGGGGCCACAAGCGCTTCAACTAAACTAACTCACAGTATAATTAAGTGATGCAAATCTGTTTTAAAAATCCCTTCATTGATTACAGGAATGATGCCAACTGTCAAAAATACTTCTTGTGTATCGATCAGAAGCCTAGAGTACTATTCTGTGGAAGTGACACAGCCTTTGACGAGCTGACCTCCACGTGCGTGTCTGCTGATGAGGTAGAAACCTGCCCTATAGAACTCAGGCAAGCTGCTGCTCAAGCTAGAGAAGATGAGAAGCAACGATTGAGTAAAGAAATTGAATTCAACTCAAAAGTAGCAGCTGGATTTTCACCACAGAAGAGATATTATTAACTAGAAAATATTGTGTAACGTTACAATAATGATTTTGGTAAACCTAGTCTGCCTATTTGTTTAGTCTAGTCTAAAATTAACAAAGGGGTAAATGACAAAATGTTATGTTTGAGGGTAATGAAGTTTTTAATTTTTTTCAGTTGCTAACCATTTTGGTTACCATTGCGCCAATATTCATTGGTCTAATTTTTTTTGCTTGATTTTTTTATTTGTTTTATGTTACTCTCATGTCTTGTTCCCTTCCTTTTATACCATAGTGTTATACATAAAGCCTAGGATAAGTGTTAAGTTGTAGTACAAAATAAAATTCCATAATAATATAACAACGAGCACAACCATAGAATAATGAAGAGCAAATTGTTTTTTATTAGTGCAAGCCACTCTGCTTGATCAGTGCTCGCAGACTTGTACTTATAAAATACTTTGTTTGAAAGGTCAATCCACTAGAGATTAACACAATAACCTTACGGCCTCCACACCTCTACCTCTCCTTGGAGAGAAAACTGAAAATAAAGTTACCACTATTTTATAGGTACCTCTTTTAAATGATGTAATGTTATTTTTAAATAAACCTTACCAAACCTGTTATATCGTTTAATTTATGAAAATTAATCCCTACTAATATTATAAATGCTAGAGTAACGGTAGGGTGTTTTTGGGGATTCTGGAATCATTTCGTCCTCGCTTTCGCTCGAACTGCATGATTCCAGAATCCCCAAAAATTTTTTAGCTACCTTTACTATCATGATTTGTGTGATCTGATGCAGTTAGCAACATTTTATGAGAGAGTTAGATTATACAGAGAGATATTCAATAACTAGCAATGTCCTTCCTTATTTAGCAAAATAAATAGGAATAACTTGCTTGTGTTATGGGTATCAGACCACGGAAATAAATACTTATATACTTATAAATACATACATTTTATACATAGAAACACCCAGACTCTTGAGACAAACATTTATGGGTCACACCAATATTTGTCCCCGGCGGGAATCGAACCCACGATCTCCAGCACCGCAGGCGGTATCACTACCGACTGTGCCACAGAGGCAGTCATGACTTTACTTTTTTAATGAATTTTACTTTTGTCTCAGCATATAATATCTAAATATAATATTAATTTATACACAATATAAAAATACTAGTTTAATAACATTCCTATTAATTTTCTTCAATTACGTCTACCAGGTTGTTGGAGATTCTAATTACTCGGGCCCATAGCTTAAGCCCTTTATAACGAATTCTAAAGAAATTATTATTTTCACTATAATGAGGTATTAAGATTGCATTATATTGGTCATGACATATTATTTTTACAATATGAAGACCGCATAATCGTTTTTCTACTATTATGACTTGTACTCTATCTCCCATATTCAATGTCATGGTACCAATTTTTTATTTATGTATCTATCTACTATGTAGTAGTAAAATTGTATTATCAAACTGATACCATGTAAGATAAATACATAAAAAGACTACCTGTCAGGCTCCTGCATTAATGAGTTGTGTGACTGATTTTATTTATATTTTTTTTTAATATTATGTATTTTCCAAATGGATCATCATCATCATCACCTCGGCGGGTTGACACCCACTTCTGTTCATAGGTCTCATATATTATATTATTTAATGAACGTATTATTATGTGATGGTCACTTAGCAAAATGTTTTTAATATTTACAATTATTATTTTACTAAGTAATATTGCTACTTAATAATGGTGTTGGATTAATTCACTACCCAAATTGGATTACGGCAAATGCTGAATAATAATAGCAGAGATTTTGGGGACTTTAAGTATAGAAAATTATAAAGTTCAATTTATATTGGTTTTTGCTTTGAGAATCTAAAGAGACTACATAAACATGACACTCAAAAGATGTGCAATAGATCAGTAAAGTACATGCGATTTCCTTTTTAGAATTTCGTCTCAGGTATCCACAGAATCGTGGCGCCGCTAGCCAAATATGGAATCTAAGCCTGTGTTCACAGTAATATACATGACTCATACAATAGTGATTTAATAACATATATATTTTATTAGTACTTAAGATCGAAATTTCAATGTATCTTCAACGAAGCGTCTACATCTGACTTTGTGCTATTTAATGTAATCGCTACCTTAATTTATGACAGTATTTAATTGATTGTTGATTGAGGAGTGCATCCAGAAACTAAGTGACATCGACGAAGTGTTAAGTGAAATATTTGTGTTTGAGAGTTAAGATCCTGGGCAATAAGTATGTATGTATTTCCTTTTTTTATGTGATTATTATTTATTAATATTTAATAATTTATTTTAAAAAATTAAAAAATAGAATATGCGAGTTATTACAGGACTTCTTTTCTTACACAGAATCATCTAATTCTAGCCCATACTAAGCTAATACGTTTGTGCTATGGGATCTAGACTTTTGATACTGACCAATAACTGTACTGTTTCCCTAATAAAAGTCTTTATTTCAGAGTACATTTAGCAGTTTACATAAGTAACTATAATTCTAACAAAATAAATATTAAAATTACAGGTCACTTCACAATCCTTTTGACTCTGACGCAGAGCTTGCTGTGCAACCAAGCACCAGCACTCACAATAAATCAAAAGCAATAAAAAGAAAATCCCGCACCAGCCTTCAAAAGCCTAACCCGAAGAAAAAAGTGACAATTCGTGATGATGTATCTGATGATTCGGAAACTGAACCAGCACCAGTAACTGCTCGAAAAAAGCACACCGTATTTTCAGATTCTGAGGTAAGACATAAATATATCACTCTCACTTTTTACAGTTTCACAAAGATTTTTAATATAGTAAGTTCTTGTTTATTATTATTATTTTATTTATGATTGAATTGTGTCAATCTAGATAAATATTTCATACAATTGTAACGGTATTCACAAAATCTATAAAGCAAACTTACTGATTTTGTACTAGTGTAATAGCATGATCTAGTCAAGTAATCATATAATACTAATTTGGCTTTCATATTACCTATATTATCTCATTTGAACATGAAATTCTTAACAACCATCTGATTTTACTTTTGATATTTACTTACCGAAAGTTTATTGTTTAATAGAGTTAGACAGACTTATAAACTAGCAACATAATAATATGTAGTGTTTTATTTATGTTAGTTTTATACCACAGTAATATGCCCTAGACTTCATGAACAGTAAGAAACTGATTTAGGTAAAAAAAGATGATGCTATGTTATGTACAATTTGCTAAATCAATAAATTTGCATTTTGCAGGGTGACGAAGAGCCACCTGTGAGAGCAGCAGCCCTAAGAAGTTATCTGGCGAGGCGAGTCGGTTCTGGGTACACTCTACAGCGGGACCCAACGCGGAACGGTAAATTTTATATAGAGCTGCGTGTTTACAATAGTAAAGAAGCAGAGACGCTTGCTGCTGATCGGTGGAAGCGAGCGCTTTTCACACTCCGCTCGTCACACAATGACAATGACCCAGTGTGGAAGGCTCTCACTGGTTTAGTGAGCGCTGCTAAACAAGAATACGCAAAAATTAAGCCAATTTTATATCCATCTAATATTTTTTAACAATTTGATATTATTTAATAATTAATAATTTTGAACCTCATTTCTAGGTATTACATAATTTTAAATGTGCTCTAGATTAGAATAACATAACATATTTTTAGTATATTGAGCGCTGCTAAACAGGAATATTCAAAAGTAAACCCCATTTTATATCCCTCAAATATTTTTTCAATAGTTTTTTTAATATTTTATAATTAACAATTATAAATGTGCTCTAGATTTAGATTGACTACCTATTTTTAATATATTAATATATTAAGGTGTTTTCATTCCTTACAGGACATGCCAAAAATTCGAATATTCTATAAACTCTGAAATTCAAATATTTGAAAATATTTATAGAAATACCTAGTTAACCAAAAATGATGAAACTTTGATATTGTCACATTATTTTTAATAATAAAAATCTAATATTACTCAAAATCAAGAAAGTATTTGATTTAAAGATTTAATATTTTATAATTAACAATTATAAATGTGCTCTAGATTTAGATTGACTACCTATTTTTAATATATTAATATATTAAGGTGTTTTCATTCCTTACAGGACATGCCAAAAATTCGAATATTCTATAAACTCTGAAATTCAAATATTTGAAAATATTTATAGAAATACCTAGTTAACCAAAAATGATGAAACTTTGATATTGTCACATTACTTTTAATAATAAAAATCTAATATTACTCAAAATCAAGAAAGTATTTAATCTAAATGTTGAATATTTACTGATTATTTTATTTTGTTTTCTTATATAATCTCAGTATTCAGAATTAAGTTTCATTTGATCATTTGTTTTTACTTTATAACATTTTTCTGTCATACAGGTTCTATACCAAAAAAAAATAAAAACTGACATTCTAACATTGCTTGAATTCTAGATATACTTATTAAATATTTGGCTTTTCATTATTTATTATTTCATATGATATTAATTTAATTAAATACTACTATTTTTCTACTTTATGATATACGGTGCTAAACCTTGCCTTACAGGTGATACCAAAAATTTATAAATTTTGAAATTCAAATATTGAAATACTGAATATTTATAGTAATAATTTCTATTTAATGATTTATTGCTTTTCATTTCATTCCTATTTGAATATTACATAAATTATGAATAATTCTATGCTTAAAAATTAAGTATTACCTTTCAGATTGATTATATATACCAAGAACTCTGATAAACTCGAATTGAATTTACAATTTTTATTTAACTGATTTTATCTAAAGCCAAAGTTTCATATAATATAGACCTGCAATAAAAACATATTTTGATATTACGAAAATGAGATTCTGCCATGATTGTCAGCTATATGTCTCAAAGTCAAAGTATTCATCACATAAGAAAAGTAACAAACATAAAACAAATTGCTTACTTCATACTGAATTTGAAAATGTACTGTTGATAGCCAGTGCTTTTAAAGACAGAATAGCTAGTTACAAAATAAATCCACAAACTACTGATATCATAACACCTGAATTTTTTTTATCTAGCATATTCACCACTATTTTTAATTTATTGACACCATTATTACAAAAACATAAATCTATGAAGATAAACTTTGAACTTTTTGTGTTATATTTATTGCCTAAAAATGATGAACTGTCTCTGAAGTCTTTTAATACTAAATACTGTATATTAAATCAGAGTACAGAAATTATAACAATTTATAAACAATGCATTGAACGATTAGTATCTAAATGTTTAGAGTTTGAATTATCAGATTCTGGTTGGACCATAGATAAAATTAGTCATTTGGAGATGAACATTGCTAAATATAATCCTTTAAGAGCCGGAAGCTACATTGCTTTACCCTCAAGAATTAATAAAATAAAGGCTTGTCTTAATATTCACAATATGGACAATCATTGCTTTCTTTGGTGTATCATTTTTAAATCATCATTTTTAAAACGCACTTAGATCAAATATATGGCCTACAGTTGCGTATCTTGAAGACAATCGTACCAGAGAAGATTAAGACTACATTTAAAGACAATTGTGATATTGAATTATTTCGGCACTGTAAATTGCTACCCATAAACTACCAAATAAAATACTTATTACTCAAAGAAAATTATTTTAACAAGTCATTCCTGAATATTGTTGAACGACATAAAAATACACGTAGTGCAGACAGGACCACATACTTGGTTCCTGGGTACTGTAACTTGTACGGTAAACAAATGCTGCAATATCAAATACCTAAATTAATCAATGACCTACCAGAAAAACTTAAACAAATAATAACAGAATCAAATATTAAACGAAAATTAAAATGTCATTTTTTGTCTAAATTACTCTAAATAAATAAAATGTACTGTGTAAAATTTTGAAATCATATACCTTTTTTTTATAAAAATATAATTAAAATTAAATAAAAGAAGACATCACTGCAGTAAGCAACTTTCACTATGGCCGGTACATGGATGGGCGACTACGTTTTGACATTTATGTACTCCGAGCGCTTTCCGTGCTCTGAAGGCGTGTCAGGCCGTTGGACCCGGTTCACGGTAAAATGTTTACGTTTGCGGTGACCACCGGTACATCTGGTGGGCCGTATGCTTGTCTGCCATCTTAGTGGTATACAAATAAAAAAAAAAAAACGTTTTTACTGCAAATTACTTTATTTTGTATTGGATACAAAAGAACTGAACACATTTATTTTTAAATAGTATTTGACCCGTACCGGTGTGGAGCGTCGAATTGGGCGCCCGTGTGTTTTCATAAACATTTAAATCTACCCTACCTATTATGTCACACAAAGATGCAAGCACTGATGCTAGTTGTGGCGAATTTTTTATTAAAATTATTAAAGCCTACTACCTACCCGCTTTATATGGGTTAATGTTGCATGAGAAAGAATAAACAACTTATGTAACCGCTCAAAATAATACGTACCTAGTACATACATAAAATTGCGTTTTGTGTAATCTGTGGTTTTGTAATGGGTATCATTGTGTTCTGTTATTGTTTTATTATTGAATCTTCTTGATACGACGATGAAGCGTAACGTGTACAGAAAATTCAGTAATGGATTATGCTACACGTATAGGTTTAAATTTTAGCTTGTAACAAATATTGTAATCGTTTTAAAATAAAATAAAAAAATAAAAAAAAATAAAATTGCTCATATGTATCCAGCTAAAAATAATCCCAATAGAATTTCATCATATCCACATTATTCAAAAATTTTGAATACTAATGGCATGTCATTTCCTCCAACGTTTGAAGATATAAAACGTTTTGAAAAACAGAATTGTAACATAAGTATCAATATATACGGCTTAGAAAAAAACAATACTATTACTGGTCCGTTATATAAAACTAAAGTTCGAAAGTTAACCCATGTGAACTTACTATTTATTACTAAGGATAATAAGAATCATTTCTGCTTGATTAAAAACCTTGAAAAAGTTGTTCGAAGTCAACTGACAAAACATAAATCTAAGATTCATCTGTGTGAAGAATGTTTTTTGTATTTTAATACGTTGGAAAAACTAAACAATCATAAATGCGGTAGATTGCAAACTATACTTCCCCCAGAAAACAGTAAACTTAAATTCTCAAATTATAAAAAAACACAAAGAGTCCCAATAGTCATTTACGGAGACTTTGAAAGCTTATTAAGAGAATATTCTGATAAAAGCAAAAGTCAATACACTGAAAACATTCAAATCCATGAAGCCACTTGCTTTGCTTATTACATATGTTGTGAATCTAACCCTGAATTAAATAATTTAATATCATACCGAGGTCCAAATTGTTCAAAAAAATTTGTTGAGTCAATTATAAATGATTGCCGAAGGTTATATCAAATTTTGATAATGCATAGAAATATGTTACCATTAACTCCTGAAGAATATATTTCTTTTAAGACTGCAGAGAAATGTCATATCTGTAGAAAAGAATTTGTCCTCGATGATCATATTGCTCGTGATCATGATCATTTCACTGGTAAATATCGAGGGCCAGCTCATAACAAATGTAATTTAGAATTTCAAATGTGCAAATTTATTCCAGTAATATTTCATAATCTTTCTGGATATGATTGCCATTTATTTATTAATGAAATTTCCTCAGTATGTGGTTACATTAATTTGATTCCAAAAAACAAAGAAAAATATATATCTTTTAGTAAATTTGTACAGCTGGATTCCAGAAATACAGTACAGTTAAAATTTATTGACTCTTTTAATTTTTTAAGTTCTAGTTTGGATAATCTTGCAAAAACATTGAATGTAGCAGACTTTAAGCATTTGAAATCATTTTTCACGGATGAAGATTTATTTACACTATGCCTAAAAAAAGGGATATACTGCTATGAATATATAGATTCTTGGAAAAAATATGATGAAACACAATTACCAGATCGAAATAAATTTTATAGTAGACTTACATCAGAAACCGTGTCGATAGAAGATTATAAGCATGCATTAACTGTTTGGAATAAATTTGATATAAATAATCTAGGAGAATATACTGATTTATACCTAAAATGTGATGTGTTGTTACTATGTGATATTTTCGAAAAATTTAGATCTATGAGTTTAAAGCACTATGGACTAGATCCCTGTCACTATGTTTCATCTCCATCATTAAGTTGGGATGCTATGTTATTAGTTACCAAAGTTGAATTGGATTTATTATCTGATATAGAAATGTATGAAATGATTGAAAGTGGTATCAGAGGAGGTTTAGCTCAATGCTCATTAAGATATGCCAAAGCTAACAACAAATATCTGCCTAACTATAATGATCAACAACCAGATACTTTTTTAGCCTACTTAGATTGTGTTAATTTATATGGTTATGCTATGATGCAAAGATTACCAGTCGGAAATTTTCGATTCTTAACCGATAATGAAATAACAAAATTTGATATAAACACTATTTCATCTTATAGTAATGAAGGTTATATACTTGAAGTAGATATTCATTATCCTTCCGCTATACATGATGAGCATTCTGATCTACCATTTGCAGCGGAAAAAATAATTCCTCCTATGACATGTTGCAATAAAACTAGTAAATTAATTGCTAATCTTTATGATAAGTATAAATATGTTATACATTATATTCATTTGCAAGAGTGTTTGAAAAATGGTATTATAATTTTAAAAATTCATAGAATTCTTTCGTTTACACAAAAGCAGATTTTGGAACCATATATATCATTAAATACTTCTCTTAGACAGAAAGCTACATCTGATTTTGAAAAAGATTTCTTTAAAAAACAAAATAATTCAATATTTGGGAAAACTATCGAAAATAAAAGAAAGCAAGTCGATGTTAAGTTAGTTAATGTATGGAAAGATGAGGTAAATAAAACTAAGAAGATTGATGGCGCTGAAAAATATATAAGCGCTCCAAATTTTAAAAACCTTGCTGTAATTTCCGAAAATCTTGTTGCCGTGCAATTACAACCGGCAAAAGTAGTTTTGGACCGACCGATATACATGGGTTTTACGATATTAGAACTAGCAAAGAGTCATTTATATAATTTTCACTATTCGGTAATGAAAAGAATATTCCAAAATAAAATACAATTATGCTATACTGATACAGATAGTTTGTTATATTATATACAAACCAAAGATTTCTATGAAGATATGAAAAATAATATTCAATATTTTGACACAAGTAATTTTAAAATTAATAATATTTATGGCATCCCACATTCTAATAAACAGATACCTGGTTTCTTTAAGGATGAAATGGGTGGAGATGTTATATCAGAGTTTATTGGTTTGAGAGCTAAGTTGTATTGTATTAATACTCTGAGTGATATAATTAAAAAAGCTAAAGGTGTAAAAAAATCTGTTTCAAAAAAAATTACTGTACATAAATATAAAAGAGCATTAAATTGTAATACCAATTTTCGATACCCTATGTTTGTTATAAGGTCTAAAAATCATAAACTGTATACTCAAAGAATCAATAAAGTAGTGCTTGATGGAAATGATGATAAACGTCAAATCAAAACAAACAATGCTTCTACGTTACCATGGGGTCATTATAGCACAATATTATAATCTGAAGATGTTATTACTATATTCATTGTATCATATTATTTTTCTAGTAAGAATTATAAATTAAGACTATTATGTTTTTTCATAACGAAATAAATATATTGTATGCAGCTATTTTGTTTAATTATGTTCCCTACTGAAAAATGAAAGGTTTATGTCAGCATAAACCATACCCATACTAATTTAATACGAGTAAGTATGTGATAAATACAGTAACATTCACCTAGTTTTTCTTTTCAGTAGAAAAGAAGAAAATAATACTTTATTCCCAAACCATAACTGCCTTGACTATTTGACTGCTTCGATGGTGTAGTCTTAGTGTATTGGACTGTTGTACTGAAGTCTTGGGTTCGAGTCCCAGGTCAGAGCAAATATTTATGTGTACATGCTGATCAATAGATGAGGTAGCAGGGTATTACCTCCATCCTCCACCAGACAGCAGTCACCGCCTCTCTCTGGGAATAAAAGCGGACTCCAGAGTCCTAAGTAGAGACTTTGGATGCAACCGAGATAACGGTAAGATGAGAACATACATATGGTCACGCCTTTATCCCCGAAGGGGTAGGCAGAGGCATATTATATGCCCACATTTCACCTTTGTATAATTTGTCTCACGTAATAGATGGTGAGCCGTATTGCCGTGTTTAAATGGACAGGCGCAGGTTGTGACTGCCTGCTGTTGAAATAAAGCCTTCAACTTAGCTTAACGACTGCCATTTTACTGGCAACCGGGACCAACGGCTTAACGTGCCTTCCGAAGCACGGAAACGCTCAAATAAATGTCACAAAGTGATCACATGGATGGTCACCCATCCATGGACCAGTCATAGTGAAAGTTGCTTACTGCAGTGATCGTTTATAGAACACTGAGTCCGCGGGGCCACGAGCGCTAAGATGAGAAAATGAAACAAATTATAAGTATAGGTATAAAATATTAATATATTTTATTTTTTGTTTATCCACAATAGTGCTATTGTTATACTGATACTTTCATTTATTGTATCTTATGAATAAGTTGCTAGGTACATAATTATTTATTATAATTATTTATATTACAATTACAGTATTACAATGCGCAAACAAGTACATACAATGTAGGCAATATATTAAATAATTTATAACTAATACAATTTATTATACATTACTAATTTTTTTTACAATTTTAGCTATGATATATTCAGTTTCTTTTAAAATATCATCATAATCATCCTTCACAAAATATTGAATGCTTATGTTGCAGCTATCACCGCATTCATTCACATTTTCACATTTATCACCATCATAAATATGTATTTTAATCAGCTTGCTCGGTTTCTCTATCTCCTTTCGAATAACATATGATGAAGAATGCATCGATTTTTTCACAGCCTTCTTGAGTATCGATTTCTTTTTCTTTTTCTCCAAGTACTCCTGTCGTGACTGATTAGCTACTTCAGTATAGTATCTTTCATTATCTTGTGCAAAAAGAAATGGATTTGCAAGAGCGTAATCCTGAACACAGGGTTCCTGTAAAAAAAATTGTAATTAATTCAATATTTTATAATAAGTCAAGATTCTGAGGTAATGAATAGATGAAAAAATATTCACCACAGGGCTGTATGATGGAGTGAGCGACATTATTCTGTAAAAAAAAAACAATACATTATTTAATTAGACTAGGTTTATAATATTACTTGTTTATTTATTAAAATGTAAGTACTTACCTCGAGGAGCTGCGGATGAGAAATGAACTAGGCGCAATACATTTGTTATGATAGTTATCAGGTTACGCTTTACGTATACACCAAAGCAAACACTAATTCGGCGATGCAAGATGCAACAAGTAGTAACGTGTAACTATAATTTTGTAGTAAGTATTTCAATGGAATTCCGTAACATGATATCTGACGTAAATCTATCTGAACGTTTTATTGTACCTAAATAAATGCATATAAATATATAAGTAACTCATTCGATCATGTAATTTACAAAATGAAGTTGACGCAGCAACTTAAATTAGGTACTTAATAAAATTTTAATAAAACATGAAGCTGATCAAGCAGTCCACATCCCTAAATGTAAGCAATTTAAAACTTGACAATTCTGCTCGCCAGATCAGACATAGTATTTTATTACCTAATACAATTCGATGTATTATATGCGGTCCCTCAAATTGTGGTAAAACAAATGTTGTAATTACCTTGTTGCTACATAAAAATGGACTCAAATTTCAAAATCTCTATTTGTACTCAAAGACTAACCTTCAACCGAAATATTGTTTTTTGCGAGAAGTCTTGAGACGAGTGCCGAATGTAAAGTTTAATGAGTTCAATGATAATAAAGATGTTATTGCTCCAAGTGAGGCTTTATCTAACTCTGTATTTATTTTTGATGATGTTGTTTGTGAAAATCAAATAAATATCCGCAATTATTTTTCTATGGGTAGGCATAAACAAATTGATTGTTTTTATTTATCTCAAACTTATTCAAAAATTCCGAAACAATTGTTACGTGATAATGCTAATTTCCTTATACTTTTTAAACAAGATGATGTAAATTTAAAACATATTTACGAAGAACATGTTGGTACTGATATGTCATGGAGTCGATTTAAAAATGTTTGCAACATAGTTTGGAGCAATCCATATAATTTTGTCTGCATTAATAAAGATTCACCGTTGAACAGTGGAAGGTATAGAAAAATTTTTGATGTTTTTTTCTATTTTGAGTAAAGATGTTAATGAGATAATTGAAAGAATAATTGAGTTCTTGCTGACCTTGATTAAGGTAGAAGTTATAAATGACTTTCATATATAATTATTTTAGTTTTATTGGTTATTTTGATGAGGAAGGTTGTCAGAATAACATGGAGAAAAATATTTAAAAAGCTTTAATGAAATCGGTTGATTCCATAAAGAGTAAACTAAAACATATGAGAAAACATGAACATGAAATTCAATTATCTTCTGATAAAATATTAAAACCTGTTGTAGAACCACTTAAAACTTTGGTTAATTCAAAGTTACCTGAATATACTAATGCTGTGAATAACATTTCTGATATGACTGATGGAAACGAATCGGAAAGCAGTCAAAATTCTTCTACCAAGCTAGATGAATTTTACGATGCTGATTATGAATCTACTAAAAATGAAATAAAAGACAGTCTGGAAGGTGAAGATGTATTTGGTATTTACGGTACCATAAATATTCCATTTGGAATTAGAAAAGAAAATAACACTTTAATGATGGGTAACTCAATAGTATCATTTTCTAAACTCGATAGTAGTAATGTCTTGATGATGAAAATTGGGGACAACACTTATAAACTAACGAATGGACTAAAAGAACTTTTACTTCGAAAAAAACCTGATTTAATGTCTATCTCTAAAGATGATAAACTTATCTACAGAGATATATTACATTATACAAGCGCTCATAAGAGAGATTATAATCCTAAAGGCCAGATTAGGGGAGACAAAGGTTTAAAATATCGTGAAATTATAAGACCTTTATTTTCTGATGTTAAAAGGGATAAAATTGAGACAAAATATGGAGGCGACTTACTTAAGCACCTCAGTTTACCAAAACTTAAGAAATATAAAAGTTGCACTGATTTAGTATATTGGGATGATCCTAATGAGCTTGTTGAAAGACTAAAATTGCTAGTTGCTTCTAGAGATGCTGGCAATACTAATCACGATAATGAAATTTTATCAATAATTGAGGAATTAAAGGAAGCTAACATAATTAAAGAATAAATACCATTACTCTTTTACCATCTGCCTCAGTTTAACGGTATCAGCGATGCTAGTAATTTCTGGATGCTCACAGATTCAATTGAAAATACATATATTCTTAAATATTTTTTAATATGAGTAAAGTTGATGTAGTTAATGAAATACATAAAAATGCTCGAGTGAATTTCCCTCGTAGAAACGTAATAATGAGAGATATAGATGACCTATGGCAAGCTGATTTAATTGACATGCAATCAGTATCCAAGAATAACAAAAACTTTAGGTTTATTCTTGCTGTTATCGATACATTTTCTAAATACGCTTGGGCTTTTCCCTTAAAAAGTAAGAGCAAAGATATCGTATGTAATGCGTTTAAAACTTTATTTGCTAAGAAACGTATTCCTAAAAACTTGCAAACAGATAATGGTAAAGAATTCTATAACACATCGTTTAGAACTCTTATGAAATGTTATAGCATTAACCATTATTCAACATTCTCAACAAAGAAAGCATCAGTAGTTGAACGTTTTATAAGAACATTAAAATCCAAATTGTATAAAGAGTTTAGTTTGAAAGGAAACTATGTCTGGATAGATAATACTCTCAATAATGTTATTTATAAATACAACCATACTCATCATAGAACAATAAATGATATTCCAGCCAATGTAAATGATAATAATAAAAATCAGATATTACAAAGATATGCATGTTTAGTAAAAAATAGTAATCGGAAAATCAAGTTAAAAGTGAATGATTGGGTACGAATCAGTAAGTACAAAGGTATATTTGAAAAAGGATATACACCGAACTGGTCAACCGAAATATTTAAAATTCGAAAAGTGCAAAATACTACTCCTACGACCTATTTGATTGAAGATACACTCAGAGGTCAGCCTATATTGGGAGCGTTTTATGCTCAGGAGCTTCAGAAAACTAATTATCCTAATATATATTTGGTTGAAAAAATTCTCAGAAAGAATCGAACAAAAGTTTTAGTAAAGTGGTTAGGTTTACCTTCTACTGAAAATAGCTGGATAGATAAAGCGAATATAATAAAATGATAAATATAACAGAGATTAGCATATTTATTAAGAGAACATGCTAAAATTATCTCAGTCTGATGATGAATTGGATTAAAGAAGGAAGTCTTCTTAATTGGTTTATAAATCATTTACCATTTGAATTGCATTTACCTGGATACAATTATTGCGGTCCTGGAACAAATTTAATTAAAAGACTTTCACGTGGTGATAAAGGAGTTAATAAACTAGACGAGTATTGTAAAGAACACGATATTGCATATCATAATTCATCAAAATTAAGCGATAGGCATAAAGCAGATTTAGTTTCGTTGAAAATGGCTAAACAGCGTGCTGTTGCTTCTGATGCGAGTTTAAAAGAGAAAATTGCAGCAAAATTGGTAAGCAAAGCTATGTCTGCAAAAGTTAAGACTGGGGCTGGGCATAAAAAACCTATAATAAAAAAGAGAGCTACCGGAGCTGGTTGTAAAAAGGGAATTGTAAATATTATTACCAAAACAAAAAAACACTTACAAAAAATGAGACCAAAATGTAAGAAAATGGCAATCGAATTAGCGATGGCGGCTGCTAGAGACTTAGCAAATAATCCATCTATGAAACTTCCTCGTATCATTTCTGTACCTAAAACAGGGGGAGTGTTGCCTTTAATACCTATATTTGCAGGATTATCAGCTATGGGTGCTTTAGCAGGTGGTACAGCTGGAATAGCTAAAACTATAACGGAATTCAAAATGGCTAAAAAACGTTTTGCTGAATTGAAAAGGCATAATGAAAAAATGGAAGCTCTTTGTATAGGCAAAGGGCTACACTTAAAACCACATAAAAATGGGCTCGGCATTTTTGTATCGAAAGAAAAAAACTGAATTATCGGCTACCTAAACGAGCGTTGAATAATTTAGACATATTGAAATATGGGAACAGTATTCCCTATTTTCGCGGAGTCTATATGAGGGATGAGCTACCGAAAAAACCTTTTCACAAATGTGGTGTAATTAATTTAGATAGCTCTCAAAATCTTGGTACTCATTGGGTAGCCTATGCTAAGTGTAATGATTATGTAGAATATTTCGATAGTTACGGCAATCTTAAGCCACCGAAAGAATTCATAAAATATTTAGGTTATAGAATTAATTATAATTATGAAAACATACAACGCGATCACCCATACAACTGTGGCCATCTCTGTTTAAAATTTTTAAAAAAATTTTGGAAAAGTCAAGCTTAAAATAAACAAACTCAGCCAAATACATTCAGTTTACAGGAATGTCTATAACAGTCACCATCTCGGGAAATAAATCCGAATTGGTTTCATACTTTCAACCATCATTGAATTTATCAGATCAGTACGAGTGTGGCTTGTTATACTTTTCAGTGTTTAATCTAATTAATAATATTGACTCTAACATTTTGCCTGTAATCAGAATTGAATGTGATCTTGTTTATGATTCGTATTCCAACGGAATACAAACTCATGTCATTCATGAATTTTTTCCAAATGCTGATAGAAAAAAATGTTGTATAGAAACACCACAAAACATCATCTATTTTCCGATTAATAAAGAAACTATTTCTTCGATATCTATTAGAATTGTGGATCAATTTGGTCACTTAATTAATTTCAGCAACGAGCATATTGAACTTCGCTTGCATTTAAGAAAAATAAAATGATTGCATATTATAAAAGCTCGCCCGCTACTGTGAGACGTAGTATTTGTTCAGAGTCTGTGAAGGGCCAACGACGTAAGAAGAAAGTAAAGAATTTGACTAAGTTAAATAAGGAATTTCTTAAAGCTCTAGGATTCAAAATATGAGCATACTTCGGGTTAACGAGTTACCACAATTTGATACATCGATCGAAAGCTATGAAATTCATTCATATAACCCCTATAATAACAGCTTCCGAGAAAACGATGAAATCCGCATCCCTATACATCAGCAAGACATATATGTTTTACCATCAGCCAGTTCAATTTATATAGAAGGTCAAGCTATCCCCTTCGGTAAAGATGGAAATCCGATTAAAAAAGCTAATGTTACTTTCACTAATAACTACATTTTGTCATTATTTCAAGACATTAGGTACGAAATGAATGGTATTGAAATTGATCGAACTAAAAATTCTGGAATAACTTCAACGATTAAATCATACATTTCATTAAATGAAGGAGAAAATAGAGTTGCTGCCTTATGGGGGTGGAACTTTAAGCCGTTTAGATGTGATGGTAGTTTTAGTGCTGTTATACCGTTAAACAAAATTCTTGGGTTTGCTGAAGATTACAATAAAATTTTAATTAATTGTAAACACGAACTTGTATTGAACAGAAGTAACTCTAACTTAAATAGTGTCATACTTTCGGATGATGTGATACATTTTCAAATAGAAATACAGAGAGTACAATGGAGAGTACCTCATATTAAAGTTTCTGATCGAGAACGATTGGTACTCTTAAAACAATTAGAAAGGGATAAACCTATTCAAATAGCATTTAGAAATTGGGATTTGTACGAGTATCCTTTATTACCTAAGACTACGAAACATTCTTGGTCCGTCAAAACTGCATCGCAATTGGAAAAACCTAGATATGTCATTTTCTGTTTGCAAACTAATAGAAAATGTAACAAATTAAAGGATAGTTCGCTATTTGATCATTGTGATGTCACAAACGTAACATTATTTCTAAACTCCCAATATTATCCATATGAACCTCTTGGCTTAAAATTCTCCGATGATAAGTACAGTATATTATACGATATGTATGTGAAATTTCGTCAGTCATATTACAACTGTCCAACAGATCCCTTGCTCAGTTTAAAAGATTTTAAAGACAAAGCACCACTCTTCATCTTAGATTGTTCAAGGCAGAACGATAGCTTAAAAACTGGACCTGTAGACGTGCGGCTGGAGTTTGAGTGTTCAACATTAATACCTGATGACACAAGTGCATATTGTTTAATTATCAACGATCGACTTGTGGAATACAAGCCCTTAAGCAACATAGTACGTCGGTTATCATGATTGCCATCGTAGATGTTCAAGGTTTTAAAACAGAAGCAAATGAATTTATAATAAAGGAAATAGCTATACTATGTAATAAAAAAATGCAGGTTTTTTTAATAAAATCACCATTTCCATTTTACGACTTAACGAAAGAAGAACGAAAGCAAGTAAGTTGGATTGAGCGTAATCATAAAATATACTGGCGCGAGGGAATTATACCTTATTCAAATCATCAGAATTTGATTCAGGATATTCTAAGACATAAATGTATTTACGCCAAAGGAGTTGAAAAAGTGTTATGGTTAAAAAACATATTAAATAGTGATGACATAAACAATTTAGAAGATAAAGGTTGCCCTAGTTTGATAAGCTTACATGACAAATACAAACACTCCCTTGATTTGTATAGTTGTATTTATCATGATTCCGTTTGTGCTTTAAAAAATGTTATATGTTTAAATAAATGGTGTACAGATAATAAACTTTATATTTATAATGAAATTCACTTTATACAATAAAATATTTTTGTGAACAAAGTGTTTTATTTGCTAAACTGAATGAATACCCTCAAGTATACTGATTGTAAGTACTGAATCATAAAATATTACTAACTGTATCATATCACACAAAATCTGAATAGTCAGAGGTGGTAAATAAAAACATATAAAAGTGGTAATAGAGAGCTTATATTCTCCTGAGGTAACAACATGTGAATCGTTCTTGAAAATTGAAACGGCTTCAGCAGAATGAAATTAATTTCATCTAAAAAAGCTGGAATGACTTTAATGCTTTTATATAACAGAGGCTACGTTTACTTTATCAGATCACATAAATCATGATAGTAAAGATCGATAAAAAATATTGGGGAGTCTGGAATCATGCAGTTCGAAAATATTGCTAACTGCATCAGATCACACAAATTATCATGATAGTAAAGGTCGCTAAAAATTATTGGGGATTCTGGAATCATGCAGTTCGAGCGAAAGCGAGGACGAAATGATTCTAGAATCCCCAATAACACCCTACTAGTAACTCTGTCTGTCTGGCTGTCTGTCTGTCTGTCTGTTACGCTTTCAGGCCTAAACGGCTGGAGTGATTGAGATAGTTCGAGGCCCTGGCGAGAACATAGGCTACTTTTTAACCGTCTGCGCAAAAGGAGGGTTATGATTTTAAGCGATAAACGATTTCTACGCGGTCGAAGCCGCGGGGAACAGCTAGTGACTGTATATTTGGAAGGCAACATCATAATTCATAATTCACATAATTCACTTTATTTTTGCGAATTATGTGAATTATGAATTATGATGTTGCCTTCCAAATATACAATCACTAGCTGTTCCCCGCGGCTTCGACCGCGTAGAAATCGTTTCCCATCCCTGAACGGGTTTTGACTTTTGAATTTATGTCATGAATATTGGTCTAAGATCCCATGGACTTTCATCCTTCTGCTATCCCAATTAAAAAACATATTTCTACAAAAAAATGGACTGAATAACACGTATCAGTAGGGTTGCCTTAATAATTGTGTACATGGAAGGCAGCTGATGCTTATACCACAGGTTCCCCTTTTTTAAGCATCAGCAGCACCTATTCATAAAACGATATTTTAAGAGGTATCAAATATGTAGCCCATACTATTTTGTAAATTTGCTTGAATAAAAAAAAAAACTTATAGTCAGAAAAAAAAACATTTATGTAAAGTGCCCATTTATTTTCTATAGTTCAATCAAGAAATTACTAATTTTACTTCTTTTAGGGACCCAAAAATGTGACCCTTCAGAGCATAATGTGCAAAACGCAATGTAAGACCAGTTTTTTTCCTCCACAGCTCTGTAACCAACTTGCTCAGTATCCTAAGCTATGATCAATCTTGAGATGGGTAGCCGTTTGAAGCATTTGTATACGATTCTAACTAAGATTCGCAACCAAATTAGAATATTGTCAATAAACATACAGTCAAGGCCAAATTCTGTAGCAAGAAATAGGTATATTTTAAGTACTTATTTCTAAAAAAATTTGGCTCTTTAAATAATAATAAAAAACCGGCCAAGTGCGAGTTGGACTCGCCCATGAAGGGTTTCGTAGCAGCAGGTAATATAATATAAAAGTTCTTATAGTTCGTTGTAACTTTGATTGATGTTTTAACACGTTCACGGTGGTAGTGATTTTTCTAACCGAAAATTGCGGTTTATGACGTATTAAAAAAAACTACCAGCTCTATCTCGTTCAAACCAATTTTCGTTGGTAGTTTTTATGGCAATGTACGGACTAATTTGAGAATGCATGGTCAATCCGAAACGAAATTGCTTTGCACTGCGTATTGACGCCATCTCTCGGAAAACATTGGAAGTCAAGTATCTAGCGTTGCCGATTTTTTTAATACCTCACACAGGAACGCGATTATTATCAAAATAGCAACTCATTAATCTTTTGAGTAATGTAAATATGTCACCTAGTACATTTTTTTGTGATTCTAAGGTGTCTATGCAATATTATATTTGAGTAAAGTTGCGCCATCTAGTGGAGTTTTTGTGAATTTGGAATCTAATGTGCATGGGATTATAGATCTTAAGGTGCCCATGCAATATTGGAGGTGACTGTACATCATATCTTCGTTTTAGATTTATCATTCTCTTAGTTTAGAAGTTAGAGGGGGGGGGGGGCACACATTTTTCCACTTTGGAAGTGTCTCTTGCGCAAACTATTCAGTTTAGAAAAATATGATGTAAGATACCTCAATAGGACAAATCTATAAGGGTTCCGTTTTTGCCATTTGGCTACGAAACCCTAAAAATGCGTGGTATGAAGTTGCTCTGCTGACTCAGAACATAAGTTCATATCAACACAAATAGGTACACGTATAAATTATAACAAAATTAAATAGGTACCTATACTTACCTAACATGAGCAGATGAATTTTGTTTTTTTTAATGGAAATGATACTTACTTAGATTTTCTTAATAGCTACTAAGTCATTCACTGCACTGTGGGGATGAAAATAAACGACAATACCAAGCGATTTAACGAAATATCATAAATTTTAAATATGCAGCTCTTTAGCAAAATTGCAAATTCCTTTAAAAATATAACGGTGTTTACATAGATGACGTAAAAGGGCTTGTGTCCTAAATTTAAATAATTGTTTAATTCTGTTAAATTTATATGATCACAAAAATGTATTACTTTGATTTAAAACAATCATTTACATAGTTTATTTTGTGATTTAAAAATGAATTTAAATTTGTAACGAAAACGCTCCAAACTGTCATGGCGCCTTGTGTGACGTCACTTGTTGCCAACCAAACAAAAAGCAAATGTGTTTTAGGGGGTATATTATTCAAGCTAACGAAAATAAAAGGTAACGCCTTGGTTCAGATAAAATTCATCGTTGTATTTTATGAAAACGTACGAGAATCAAAACAATTACACAGATGACACGACTGTCAGAGTGCGTCAAACGTCAATGAAGCAAACTGTGACGTCACACTTTCTGATGGGTGTTTGATGTCACGTGACTGAATGCCTATTTCAACCAATCTTATTTCCTAAAAATAATAGTAATCCTTAGATTGTGTACCAATTTATATTACTTGTTGTTATTTATATAATATTGGATATAGTCGTTAGAAACACACATCAATCAGATTTATTCTTAGTGGACACAAGCCTATTGACTTACTCAAAGGTAGATCAAAGCACTATGCTGAATAGACCATTTTTAAAACCTAGCAAGGGACATCCCTTGCTAGGTTTACAAGTTGTCAGTGTCACTTGCTAGGTTATTGAAATGGTATTTTGAGGTTGACCGAATAACGTTTGAGTACTTGCTAGGTTTTTCAATTTTAAAAATCCTATTACTAAGGTCATTTTAGACTTTTGGCAGTATGAATCGATGCTCCATAGCCTAATAAATCGCAAAATGCAAAGACCCGTTTTTTCAAGGTGGTTTCCTTTACTAGGTTTTGAAATTGTACAGCCGTACTGCCTAGAACAAGCTAGCTGGACAAAAACAACATTAACTATTCTGGAAACTGTTAATGAGGGTAGTTAGAGTATAAGTTGCTAATCATAAATACGAGTAATGTTTTCAATGAAATGTGTTAAAACATTAGTAATGAGGGTAAGTATATGAGATACTCGATTAAAATGCATTAAATTAGTTGCGTTTAAGCTCCAAATACGAAAACATTTGATGTGCTCTCGTTTGTTGTTAATTTGTGAATTGGTGATGGATTCAATAACCAAGGATAAGTAGTTTTTTTTTTATATTACTTTATTCAATATTGTTTAACGCGTTACCAATAAAAGTACGTTTGATTTAAAATATATTGCCAAAACATCTTAAATTTGTAATTTTCAAGACGATAAGTAAAAATCCCCTCATTTCCCCAGGCTGTTTTTTTATCAAACGAGAAATTCATCATTTTAGTTTTAAATGCATGTACTTTTTTTTGCTCGAAATTTGCCTTTTATTTTTTATAAATTTTTTTGTAGGAGGCAGTTTTACTTTATCGAAAATGGATCTTTTTGAAGAATGGGTGAAAACTTCCAGTGATGGCAGAAATGCTGCGCTTTTTAATTTTATTGCCATGAAACATGATCTGGGCAGCATATCGAAGCAGTCGTTCAAGGACATCAAGGCTCAAGGTCAATAGTCACGCCTACATCTTTAGAGGGCTGTGCCCAAATTTTACCTTTTCGTTACCACATACCACAAAGGGAGAAGGTACTACCTGCTTTTGGATTACTGCAAGCCGCCCTTAAGATACTGCTTGTCAGTTGTCAGGGTCTCGGTGCCAACGGTTTACGTGCCTTCCGAAGCACAGAACGCTTGCAAATGGAAATGTCACAAAGTGGTCACTCATTTTAGGACCAGCCACGGCGAAAGTTGCTTACTGCAGTGATCGTTTACAGGACACTGAGTTCGCGGGGCCACGAACGCTTCGCAATACACTAGGAACTTAAAATAGGACTCAAGAAAAACGTACTGAATTTAGGCACTTAAATTATTTACTATATTTATAATTAATTTACTTATATTATGTCTCTGTCTTGTTTACAATCAGCTAAATCTTCATCCACGCAACGGCCCAATTCAGCGTCGAAGGCAAAACCAACATCACAAGACAGTAACCGAGACTGGCCTAGTTGACAAGAGTAGAAGTAGAAACAATCACCGGGGTACCTGAGGAAGACAGAAAGAGAGAAATTAGTAGCTGTTCTACTCCTTTCACGATAAAAACGATTAAAATTTAAAAAATTCCTAGTTATTAAGCGTAAATAGCTTCTCCTTCACATGTGGAAATGCTCATGGATACTATGCCGGACTCCTACTGACCGGCTAAAACCTCACGATGCCCTACCATCTACCTAGGACCAGGAGCCCTGGGCGCATCCTCGGAAGGATAACCGACACAGGCTTTGTACGCTAACGCGGCCTCTCCTTGGAGATTGGGTTTATCCCACTTTTAGAGAAGGTTTGGGTGTCATCCCACTTAGATATAAACATGAGAGAGTAACTTACTTGTAGTTAATGACAGTATCCAAGACTTCACCGTATTCATCGACTGGTGCTGCTGGACAAGTAAATCCATGGAGTTCTGTAAAAAAGTTATGACATTGATCTTTAATCTGTTCAACTGGTTGGCTTTTCGTCTGGTTGACTTTAGCTTTAATTTTAAATTTTTATATGATTTAAAATGCATAGTGTTCGCAACTTTTCTCTACACTATCATATTTTGACAATGGACTTCGCCTAGTACTGCTACGTAACGTACAGCACATCTGAGAACTTTATAACTGTCTCTCAAAATATGGCAGAATTAGGTGCAATTTTAATGGAAAAGTGTTTATGAAGATTTTCGAATACATACCGTCATTTTTGCAAGAAGGAACTAGATAGGGCCAGTCGCACCGACTGCTCTCAGGGTTAAATGCAAGACCTTTGGGGCACTCCATTTCGATAGCGTGGCCCGCAACGCACAATTTGTAGTGACCGCAATCTTCAGCGGTGGCAATGGGTGATGAGAAATAACCGTATTGATGAGGGCACTCAGCTGAAGGTTGGGCTATTTCTGTAAAAGCAAACGAATTCGTTTATAGTTATTGTCAAATAATTTAAAGTTCAAATTCTTCATACAATGTGTCTTTGTATTTATTGTTGATGTCTTCCAGTGTGTTTTTCTCGCAGAAACTTGCTATAGTAGGTGCAAGGTTGCAAAAGTCTTTTGTACCGCATTTCTCCAGCATCGTTTCAGTGGTACAGCGTAACAGACAGACAGATATCCATTTCTACTCTATAATAGTAAGGGTTATCGCATCGTAATAAATCTGCACACAATTCAAAAACAACACCTTATTATCTTAATATTATAATACAATTCATGACTATCTAACCTATCTTGAGCACAGCATCTACAGGTTGTTCAAAAAGCGTGATTTAAGTTTACTTCTAATATTAATTTTGATGATGCTCTCAATCATAATACATTGTTTAAGGCTGTAAGCCTGTCAGTTGGTATAGATTCTGATAATATACTTACGAGATTTTGTTCCCACGCAGGGTACGTCCGCAGGATAGTAACAAGGGTATGCAGGCCACTTGCTGTCTGGATTATAATTCAAGCCATCGGGACACAATACCGTTGATGCTTTGAAATTCTGTGTAACAAAGAGAACATTTTTGAAAAGTTTGAAATAAAGATAGTTAGGTACCTAATAATAGATTTATGTTTCGTCTTCTCATTTATATTTTAGAAACTTTCCTTAGCTTTCAACATTTCGAATACATTACTATAGTCAGATATCAGATATAAGTAACATAGATTATCCAGTTAATGGGATATATAGACCCGAAAACGATTGTGAATTATGGCAAGTATAGGTTTTTACTTACAGTGCACTGTATATATGAGTCGCAGCTGCCTTCGATAGCGTAGTAATCGTGCTTGTTTTTGCACTCATACACTGGAGCACTGTTCTCTATCACTTTGATCGCTGGTTCTGCGTGACCTGTGTTAAAGAATTAATTTTAGTAGCTACCGAATATGAATTCAGAGTTTAGATATTGGCAAAAGGTTTCTCTCATTTGATAGCATTGGTGTTCAAATTAACAACTCGCGAAATCTACTTTAAAAAGTTAAATCATGTCTTTTTCGCTCTATGGAGTACATATCAGAAATAGTAATATAAACTTTATCAATATACCAATGTTCACAAATTTGCCTAAAATTCTTAAATCAGCATTAAAATAAGTAAAGATACTTAATACTATCTTTACTTATTTTAATGCTAATTAAACACTAGGCAAAAGCTAAATTCCATTTCTAAATTTACTTAATCAAATGTTAAATAAAAATATGTTATAACTTACATGCGGCAATGAGAGCCAGGACGATGAAATAGTTAAAAGCCATTTTGAAGTCTGCAATGGTTTCCTGACTCAGAACACTGACACAGTGACGTTTAAAATAAAAATCCAAATAATTTATATCAAAATGTGTCGTCACTTTCTAATAATTATCTGTCATTAAAGTAAGAATAAATAGAATTTTAATACATAAATAATCGTCACTTATTAGGTTAATAAGGTTGCCAAATTAATTGAACCACCTGTAGATGTACTTAGTTATTAGTCACGGCTCTAATCGGCAAACTGGGAGTTAATCGTTTTCCCATCCAAGAAACATTTCGCCAAACAAACAATTCCCGAGGTATCAACATCCACAGAGTCTTTTCCCAACTCCGTAGGGACCTAATCGGGACCCTACGGAGCCCTGACATTCCATCTGGCGATTTGATGTGGTCTCGACTCGAGAGGGTAAAAACAAGGTCACAAATTCATTATTAAGAAATAAAGAAAACATTACAGAAAACGATGACACCCTGCTGCTATTTTGAGAATCTCATATCGTGAGAATCTCATATTTTGCGAATCTGATATTATGCGAATAAGGGCCTCATGCCTACTTGCAGCTGGCATTTTAAAATGGCAATAGTCTCACCACCTAATCCGTGGGGACAAAAACTATAAGGTGAAATGTGGGTGCATACTTTGCCTCTGCCAACCCCCTCGGGAATAAATGCCTGGCTATTATATATAATATATGTAGGTATATAGTAGCAGTAGCTCTTGATGCTTCGTTGAAAATTTCAACCTCTATTTCACTCCCTTCACGCTACGAGGTTGTATCTCAGGAACCGTTATAGCTAAAGAGCTGAAACTTTCACAGATGATGTATTTCTGTTGACGCTATAACTAAATATATTTAAATGGAAAAACAAGAAGGGGGGAGTAAGGGGGGCTCCCAAACAACAAACGTTATCGTTTGCCGTTTTTTTAGTACGGAGCCCTCTGTGCGCGAATCGGATTCGCGCTTAGCCGGTTTTTTTTTGGTAACGGACAGACAGACAGACAGACGTACGGCGAAGTGTCATGAATAGGGTCCCGTTTTTACCCTTTGGGTACGGAACCCTGAAAACGATCTGTTATTTTTCTTAGATTCCAGCAAGCGACTACCACTCTACAAATGTGGGAATGTCACCAATATTACAAAAAAAAATGTTGCTAAAAACTTCAACCTCCTATTTCATGTCAATTAATGGCGCAATTTCACTGGTCGTTAAATCGTTCGGTATACAGCATACGGGGAGTCCCCGCATGCGAGATAACATCCAATGAAAGTGAACAAGTCGATACGCGTTCGGGGCTCCCCGCATGCTTTATACCGACCATTATATCGACCAATGAAATTCATCGGTCGATATACGGCATGCGGGTAGTGAGTGAAATACTTTTCATTATTCAATTTATTCGTGAGTGCTTATTGGATTAAAAAGACGCTGTGTGAAATGATTGATAAAGAAAATAACACACAGACAGTTAAAATTGCTTCACATAACATGAATTGTTGATCGATGGATCAATAATTCATGTTATGCTATGCTAGGCTATGCTACACAGCTACATTCCGCATGCGGACCCTATCGACTAAAGAAAACGGTTACCCGAATGCGGGCCTTGTGGCATGCGTTCCAGAAATCTCCCGCACCCCGCATGCGGTCCCTATCGACTAATGAAATGCGCCAGCATAGAAGCATTATGAAAACGCGGAAACAACGCCGATTGCATGAACGTTTCATGACTCAAATCGCTAAATAAAACATTTCCCGAATGATTTTTTTTTAAATCCTTTCTTTCTGGTTGCCTACTGTCTACATTTAATGAGTAGCCTCTCTTTTTAAAATGACATCTGACATTTTTGTGTCGAGGTAACCGGGCTCTCGATTCAATTTCGAGACGGATTCGTTTGCAGAGGTTTTGAACCTCTCAACTTTTTTTCAGACCAAGACGGCAGTCAGGCAGTCACAACCTGCGCCTGTCCATCTCAACACGGCAATACGACTGGAAAAAAGGTGCAATGTGGACATACCTATAATATGCCTCTGCTTACCCCTTCGGGGGAAAAGGCGTGACCATAATATGTTTGTATGTATGTGCATACTTACATTATATAGTCTTTAGTCCCAAAGTAGTAGGCAGAGGTATAGTTTACGCACACATTTCACTTTGTAGTTTTGTACTACGAGGTGGTGAGCCTATTTTCGTCGTGGGTTCGATTCCCACCGGAGACAAATATTCGTGTAACCCATAAATGTTTGTCTCAAGAGTCTGGGTGTTTCTATGTATAATATGTATGTATTTAAAAAGTATATAGGTATTAAGTATAATTGTGGTGTGATACCCATAATACAAGCAGATTATTCCTAGCTTACTTTGGGATCAGATAGCGTTGTGTGGAATGTCCGTGAATATTTATTTATTTATTGCTTCAGTATCGATTAGAGAATATCCTAATTTTTTTAAATCTTCTATGGGAAGGTTTTCGACCCTCTACAGTTTTATCATTTACAAGATGATGTTCGCGGCTTCGTTCGCGTGAAATTCAGTACCCTTTCCCGCTTCCCGTGGGAACATTTTGCCAGGATGAAAAGGATGTGTTATTCCAGACTATAAGCTATCTCTGTACCAAATTTCAGCCCAATCCGTTCCGCCGTTAGAGCATGATTGAGTACTAACAAACATCCAAACATCTAACATCCGAACATCTTCACAAACTTTCACATTTATAATATTAGCAGGATAGTAGTATACTCTCGATTGTCGGCACTTGATGGAACTTGTTGTATAGGTAGATACTTGATGGAAACACACACTTGTACTTATATTACACGAAAGAGAGAGATAAAGCACCTTTTACTGTACAGTTTAATAATACGTTTATATTAAGGGGAGTGGTTGACAAAGTTTGCGAAAAAGAGGTGCAAATAAAGACGTTCTTCTCGGTATTAGTATACGAAAAATGACAGCCAAAAGTAGATTTGAAATCTACAAGATGTGTTCCAGAAGATGGTTTCATCAGAAATTGTGTATTTATTATAAATAACTAGTAAAACATCACTGAAATATATTATATATTTTTTTAGAAGAAGTCGTTGTATGACATCTATTTATTAATGAATGATAATAAAATTTATATCAGAGACTAAAGAAAACATAGACCTCTAAAATGGTTTTCTTCAATTTTGAATTAGAATAAGTTTTAACTAATAACAACTAATAATGTATTCAAAGAATACATCACGTTGCTTGCTTCCCCGCGCTCGCCCGAAAATCTAGTGCGGGGGGAGTCGTGTTGCTAGACGGACGTGTGTCGCTCTGGTCTGCAAAATATTCTCGTAAAATGTTATATTTTCATTCATGTACAGAGTAATGCGTGCAACAGAGCCAGAGCCCGAGTTACACAATGCATGCTGCATTACATGAGAATATAATGCATTTCAACTTATTTTTCGTATTGTTTTATTAAATTACTTCGAAAGGTAATCATGCTTATATTGCAAGCGGTACTTAATCATTTCAATATAAATAAATGAAGAAATATTTGTGGACATTCGCACACAACTTAAGCTAATATAACCTTGTGCTAAGGGATACTATAATATAAGTATTTTCATCAGTTGTCTACTGATGAAAATATTATAAAATACTTATTATTAACACACTGCTTTTTTGAGACACTGCTCTCAACCTAAGCTGAAAGAATTGACTCTTTTAGCTTATTACGTCTTGTGGGTCGCCACAAGTAGGCACCATCTACCGGCAAATTGGTTGAGGTATAAAAGTGAATAAAGTGAGTGCCCGCCGAGTTTCTTGCTAGTCTATATCTATACATAATAATAAAACTGTTGAGGGTCGAGAGTCCGAATATGGAAGCTATTTAAAAAAAAAAGAACGCGTTCTCTAATCAATACCTACTTAAGCCAAAATGAAATTTAAAATTTTCATGTCCGTCTGTATTCCGAATACGTATCACGCCGAAACTACTGATTTGAATGAAAATTGATCCGAGGAAGTTCAGGAGTTAGAGACATCTCAACTTCTCTTAGAATTCAACCTAGGATTGCTTCACACAAGTTTCAGTGCTGAGGGTTTTGTAGTTCAGGAATTAGAGATATCTCAACTTTCTCAAAACCTATAATTCAAGGGTTCCTTGGAATGTGACGGCAAATCTAAACAGGCGTGTTGGCTGAATCATAAAAGAGCTTAATGATTAAGGCTGTTGTAAAATAACTCTGTCCGCGCCGAAGTCGGAAGTGAATTGTTTTAGAATAAACTTAATCTTTAAGCTCTTTTATGATAAAGCAAACAGGGCCGTTTTACACGCTGCTTGATGAGTCTGATGAAGAAGTGTCTCTCCTTTTGCAAACCTTATGTGACGTAAACGAAGTTGCGAGGGTCAGCTAGTTTTACAATATGCTTAATCTTTAAATTCGTTTATAATTAAGCAAACAGGGCAGTTTCACCCGCCGGTTGATGAGACTGATGAAGAAATACCTCATGTTTCATACACCTTAAGCGTAGTAAACGAAGTTGTGAGAGTCAGCTAGTTACATACATACATATGGTCACACCTGTATCCCCGAAGAGGCATATTATGATGTCCCCACATTTCACCTTTTTAGAATTTGTCCCACGTAATAGGCGGTGAGCTGTATTGCCGTGTTGAGATAGACAGGCGCAGGTTGTATCTGCCTGCTGTTAAAATTAATCAAGCCGCCAAAACAGCCTTCAACTTTGCTTAACGACTGCCATTTTACGGGCAACCAGGACCAACGGCTTAACGTGCCTTCCGAAACACGGAAACGACGCTCAAATAACTGTCACAAAGTGGTCACATGGATGGTCACCCATCCAAGGACTGGCCATAGTGAATGAGCTTTTTTTTTTTTTTTTTTTTTTTTTTTTTTTTTTTTTTTTAATAATGGTTACCAAAAAACCTTTATAGGTTTGTCCAGGCAACCGAAGTTTAACTTGACACTGGCTCACCAAACAATTTTCAATTAACATTAATTTTACCTTCATTACATATCTCATATTTCTATCTCCTAGATAAAGTTACGTTGGGTACTTATTTCCTAAAATATTTACAATTACTTACAATTCACAATCAATAATACAGGGGTTTCACTCGCTTCATACTGTACCCAACCCAAAAATAAATACCTACATGCAATGACATTCTTCGACCAATTTATATTATCTCTTATTAATAAAACAATGTGGGTAGACAACTTTAAAACAACTTCAAAGTTAGCCTCTGCATTTCAAAGCAGCGAATGTGCCGTTTATATTACATTACTAAAGGTGACTTCAGACTAGGTACATACCGTTTAGCATAATAGGTCGTATCATAATTATAACACTAATCATCCATTCACAATGTACACGTTTCCTCACAGCTGTAATATATATTTTAGTAGGGTTTACCCACAGGCATAGGATTACCATACGTTAATATTGATTTGCTAAACGTATTCATTTAGTCATGCGACAGTCTGAAGTCACTCTTATCTCACATTCGCAGGTTCGCAGGCGCTCTGAGCCGCCTCCCTCCAGTTGTCTACGAGATAACAATGTTAGGTGTTGCAATACAGCGTGTTTCTATTTTGAGAATCTAATTTTAGTGACGGTTTTTTTTTTTTTCAAGAATATTGTCTTGGGTAATAACTATGAGGTAAATAATCAAGTTAAGTAAGAGATATAACGAATACAAATAAAAGTGCATATTGTGTTAATTTTTTTTTTTTTTTTCGAATTAACATACATACTGATATAATATCATAGGGATTTGTAGTATAAATACTTGTATTGTAAAATATATGTATTGAGTATTTTAAACCTTGTGTGTACACTCTTAAATATATACATATAATGATGTCTACATGCTAAGCTCATTTTTTATAATTTCCAAATAGTATTTTTTCAATTTTTGTTTACAATTTTTTGCGTTAAGCGTATCTCTAAATGCAACCGGTAACTGGTTGTACAGTCTAGGAATTAGGTATTGATAAGTTCGTCGTCCATAGTAATTATTACTCCGAGAAATTGTGGTTGCGTTTCTTCTGCTAATTTGTCGAGTTATAATTTTTCCTTCCATAGGAATCAGAAATTGTTGAGGACGAATATATTGTTCGCTGAGCATAGCGCACTGCACCAGTTCCTGTACCGGCAATACCTCGCAGTAGCTAAATAGACTTCTGTAGTTTTCTCGATAAGCTTCTTTGATTTTCTTAGGAACAATTGTTTTGAGTAACTTTATTTGGATGTTATATATTCTGTCTAAATAAGTTTTGTACGTGCGTCCATAGCTAGTGATACCATAAGTAATAGCCGACTCAGCCAACGCGATATACAAATTTCGCAGTATTTTAAAGGGTATCTTATATTTCAGGAGGTAGAATTTTGCCAATAAAGCCCTTAACTTATCACACACTTTTTCCACATGTGCCGCCCAGTTGAGTCGGTCATCTACTACCAACCCAAGGTAAGAAGTGGTCCTGGCTTGGCTGATACTTGTGCAATTCCCCGCACACTGGCCTCCCTTGTATAGGTGCAAGCACATGTGACTGTGGGCCATTATTTTGATCTTATCCAGCCCTTTTGTGTTATGGGCAGATCTCACATGAAGTAGTTGGGTCTTTTCAGCGTTTAATACTAGACCAGCATCGTGAGACCACATGCTTAGAGTTGTGAAATCAGTTTGTAATTTTTGCTTTGCTACATCTACGTTTTTGTCAGCTGCAATTAAGCAAGTATCATCGGCGAATTGATATATTTGGCAATGTCTTATGACTTTTTTAGCGTCGTTTACATATGTAAGATAGTGTAGTGGGCCGAGCACTGATCCTTGCGCTGTGCCCATTATCACATGAACCCCGCCACTGGTAGCATCTCCAACCTTTACTCTGTAGTTTCTACCTTTTAGATAGTCTTCACACCAGCTCAGTATTGGACCGCGAATTCCACTAACTTTCAGTCTCTCAATCAATTGATCATGTCTTAATGTATTAAACGCCTTACTATAATCTATAAAGAGCATCAAAACATGCTTTCGCTCATCCAAATGAGAATTGACTTCATCTGTAAAATCTGTTAGCAATAAAGTTGTACTTTTACCAGGCCGGAAACCAAATTGTGTTGTAGTTAGTACATTGTTTTTCTCATAATACCTATAAATTTCACCCGCGACAAATTTTTCGACTATCTTGTCTATTATTGGAAGTAACGTAATTGGTCGATAGTTAGAATACTTTGCCTTTTCGCCTTTTTTATATACTGGTCTTACTAATCCGCTTTTGAGTTCAGTAGGGTAGCTGCCCTGTGACACACTTATGTTTATTAAATTAGTTATAGCTCCTACAATTTTTTTACTGACATTTTTTACATCCACTGCTCGTATGTTATCAATTCCAGGTGCTTTGTGGGGATTTAGTGTGTGAATTATCTTATGTATATCCCTTTCTGTCGCTTTTCTAAAGAAAATGGATTGGTCAGCAGGTGTAAGGTAATTTTGTTTATCTAAGAGAGGCTTGTTACATTTAGGCACAATATCAGCCACGTCCCTTTCAAACTCTAGAGCAAAATTATTAGCAATTTGTTTATCGTTTTTGATAGTCTTACTGAAGGCTTGATGTATGATATCTTCAATTGACTTGTTTATCCTGCCCATGAGCTGATTGATTATAGACCAAGATTTTCGTGGATTATTTTTATTTTTCTGAATTTCATCAGTGATATATTTGTTACGTGTTTTTTCTACAAGTTTATGGCATTTATTTCTTTCTGCATTATACCTAAGTCGGAGTAGTCTGTTTGTTGGATCTTTCATACAAAGTATGTAGTATTTGTCAATTTTACTACATTTATCTTTAAGTTTATTATTTATCCATTTTGCCTGATTTCGTTTTGATGATGGACTTAGAAGTTTTGTGTATGTCGAATGTTTATAAGCTTCGTCAAATTTATCCCTTATGAAGCTATATATCCGATTAGGACAATTCATTTCGTATGTCTGCTCCCAGTCAATTTTATTTAATTCGTTATATAATATATTTTTATTTATTAAATCTATTTTTTTTGGAGCATGCTGTATCTGACGCACTCCGTGCAATGTAGCAACGGTCATGCGATGGTCGGCTAGTACGGTGCCGAGCGCTGCCGAGTGAATGTCTCCTGTGCAATATCGGACAAAAATGTGGTCAATACAAGTCTTTGTAACACAACTTTTAGTTATTTCTACTCGTGTATAGTCTGAAATAGCGCACTGGAGACCTTTCTCGGACAGAAGGTTTATGTAACGCTCAGTTAAAATGCTGTTCTCTTTTAGATTTATATTTATATCGCCTATCAGGACAAAGTTATCTTTAGGGCAGTGCTTATTTAGTATTTTAGGAAGTTCGGTTTTTAGAAATAGATGTTTACTATTATCTGGAGGTCTATACAACGCACATATAAATATAGAAAATCGCTGTGAAGTTGTGATATTACCCAGCATGCATTCACAATGCAAAGTGTTGTGATTTACCTCATTGAAAGTGTGCTTTTGGTGTATATATATTATAATACCGCCACCCTTTCGACTTCTTCGTAATTTCGTGTACATTGTATAGCCCTCCATGTTGAACATACTGCATAGGGATTCCGATACATTGACTTCTGTTAGTATGATGACATCGATTTTATTTTTGTATTTAGCAATATGAACCGTAAGTTGTGAGTAATTTTTAACTAAAGATCTTATATTAATATGTAGTATAGTGAAGTTATTTTGCTTAGGAATACACGATAAATAGGTATTTAAGTTGGTACAGTTAAATATTTCTAAAGTATTTTGACTAAAGCTAGAATTATCCATAACTATTAAAAACACAAAATGTCGTTGTTTATATGGTTGTACATACCCATTAACCTACTCGCCACACCACACATAATGCTATTAGGATAAGGAGAGGTTTTTTATGTCTTCCTCAAAGCGGATTGTTATTATTTTACTCATATCATTCTTACGTATCAGTACTTTACCCTCTGGGCTTATCCATATATATTTATAGTCATCCTTAAGCAGTTGCTTAGCTTTATAGTATAAAGTTTTATTGTAGGTAGTTAGGGCGTGGCGGATAATAATAGTTGTTCCAGCTGTATCAGGACTGCAATTAAGATTTACATCTGATAACTTTATTCTAGCAGATTTCGACGCTTTTACCCATACAGCAGGATTACAATTTTCTATTAATTCTACTAGAATTGTATCATTTTTTCTTGACCTAATTCTTCTGGTCCGCAGCCCTTCTGCCCTTAGGTCCAGTTTCTTTGCTACCTGACAAGTTAACAATTCTGTATTCTCTTGATCTTCTTGCGGAATACCAACTATCTCTAGACAATTAATTAGGGCTTTTTGTTCATTTTCATTCCACTTTTGCTCCATCGCCATTATTTTAAGCTTTAGGTGTTTATTAGTATTTTCTAAATTTTCATTTTTTTTCTCAAGTAGTTTCATCTTCATTCTAAAGGAACTCATTTCTTCGTCAAATTCGTCTATTTTATTACTGCAGTACTCCATAGCCTTTTCTAGCTCACCAAGTTGTTTTCTAACCGCCTTTTCTATTTCCCTAGTTATATTCTGCGTCATTTTTTGAACATCGACGGTTAATTTCTTCGGCAGTGATTGGGGTACAGTGCCGATTTCATCTTCTTCTTGTTCATCCTCTTCTGGTATGATCAGAGATGTTCTTCTAGGTGATTTACTATGACATTCATCGCAAGTCCATTCAAGCTTACCTGAGGCTTTTATGGCTGCAATTTGCTTAGTGGTCAAGCCGGCGCATAAGGTGCTAGCATGCACCAGAGTACCACACTTACTGCATTCCATACCAGGTGTTTTGGTCGTGATGGACTTGCTGCACTGATCACATTTAGGCAACTTCGAAGGTGCCATACTGTTGTAACAATTTAGGTAGGTATTTGCAATTTGTATAAAGATAAATAAGCACACGACTTTCTCGTAGGTACGCCGAATGACAAGTGATCAAAGCTTACTACAGTGATCGCTTACAGAACACTAAGTCCGCGGTGCCACGAGCGCTTCTTATTTATACATAACTAGCTGACCCTCGCAACTGCGTTTACGTCTATTTTTGTTTGTTTGTAATAATAAAATGAAATGAAATTTTGTTCAAAAAGTAACAAAAATTTTAAGCGAGTGGAAGACCCCCCTTTCTGGATTTGTAATAATTTAAGTACAAAACAATGAATATAATTATCTTATTCTTATATGTCTGTGGAATATATGAACATTCGTCTTTGTGAATTCGTCACATTTAAGTTTTACGTAATGATCAATCACATTTTTTGCAGTGTATTTTACTACACTTAAAAACAAAGGAAAATTGAAATAAAAACGTTCCTTTGTTTTTAATTTACTTTTCGCCTCTCTCTATAAAATAGAGTGCAGAGGGGCTTATGGCGAGACTTTGTCTGTGGTCTGTGACTCTGTTGCATTAAACTACGTCACGAGGTCACGTGGATCATCTGTTCATAGTTTGAAATAAAACAAAAATGACAACGTCAATCGGATTGAACTCTCACAATAAACGTTTTAGAGAGGGGCAGTCGGGTGAGACCGTCTCACAGCTTTTTGTTTATTTGGTGCAGCGAGGAACGCATTTCCGCTACTATGTTTCTTCTTCTTCCGTGGTTCTTTTACTCTGATGTCTCTGTAGTTGCGCTACTCTATGTTAGCGAGTCATATCGCCCATTTGCTCAAGGTAGTTAGCCCTGGGTATGGCCTTAACTAGCTGTTCCCCGTGGCTCCGTTCGCATAGAAGCCGTTTTCGGGCAAAATTATTATCTTCCGTTTGCAGTCGGTTAAAAAGTAGCAAGGGAATTTTTAGCTTACACCATTAAGCTTAAGGCCGGTTATGCTTTGGTTTTGTAAAACGGGACCCATCATATAGTCGCTCAATATGTCACTATCGAAGCAAAAATTTCTACGGATTGTAGTGTCGAAAGGGCAATGTTTACTCCTGGAGGCAATCTTTCCTCACAATGACACCTTCCAATTTAAGTACCTACCTACTCGCAATATCCTGTGGGTACCTATATGCTTCATGGTGACTCGCAACGTGGCTCAGGGTCAGAAGCTGAAGGCTGAGGCTGTCAACTTCAGGTTAAGTGGCTTTTCACGACGCTTGCTATTTTATTATGCATTCAAATCAAATTAGTTACTAGCTGAGCACCGCAACTTCTTTTATATCGTAAAGGGAAGAGAGAGTGTGAGAGAGAAAGCTGTATTTATTCATCAGGCTCAAACGAGCGTGTGCGAATCTAACGTTTTCGCCTTATTATAACAGAGCTTTAGTAGAGATATGTATGTCTATTTCTACAACATGGCAATATGGCTCACCGCGTATTACGAGGAACGATTAAAAAAAGTGTCATTTAGGTAGGTCTATAATATGCCTACTGGGCGAATTTATTACAACAGACTTAACCTTTAAGCTCTTTTATGATAAAGACAACACGCGAGCTTAGAATTACCCTTACATTCAAAGGAACGCTTGAATTCTAGGTTTAGCCACAGATTAATAAATAGTTACTAAGCAAGTTTAGCGAAGGTTGAAATGTCTCTAATATCTGAACTACAGCCAGAATAGAAAAACAGTTCTTAAGGTTTTTTTGTGCCAATTTTGTTGGGGGCATGCCCCCAGCTCATGTAGTTCCCATTTGGCGGCGCTGTCGTCGCATTTCACTGTCGCAGTTGGCAGTAGTCAAAAACTATTGTAGTATTGCCCACAGCTCATGTAGTTCCCATTTGGCAGCGCTGTTGTCGCATTAATATTTTTTACGATTTTAATCGACTAAATTCAGGGATTATATTATTTTTAAAAAAATAATTCATTTCTTTAACATAATCATATTTATAGACATATACAATGATTGATAAAATCAATCTTTTTTTTCGAAAAATTAAAAATGGCTGGTGCGCTGCGACCGCAACGCCGCCAAGCGGCAGTTTGTGTCATAGAAAGTTTGTCTTTAGAGCAGCCTAGGAAACTATTCTTCTATAAACGTCTGTATTCATTGCTACAACACCCAGATTATTGAATGTGAATACAATAAATATCTTGACATGTGAACCTACACGTAAACCTCTACAGTTTCCAACCATGTGGTTCTATGTTATTCATAATATTCAATATTCTGTCTTCTTTTTTTATTTTTTTGCCCTTTGCATTATTTAAATTTAATCTTACGAATAAAATAGAAAATTTTATATTTTCAACGTTGGTGGTCCAGTGTGTGAATGTGATACAAAACGTTGTATCCCGAATAAATACACATTTAACAGGTAATTTCTGACTTCGTTCATTGCATTTTTGCCAATTGAATTGAATTTTTACTGAAAATTCAACTCATAACGTAGATTATGCATTTTCCTTCATGCATATAACAATATTTAATGTGTAAATGAATATTTGGAGGATATGCAAGGCGGAATATAAAAAGGGTTGTTTAAAATACGTCTTTAATAAGTCATGGGTAACCGCGACGTCGATAGTTCATTACCGTAGTATTGCTACAAACAAACTCATTTGGATTTAATTTATTATAAATGTGTTATAAGGAAGTAATTAATACGCTGTTCTGGTGTTCTTACAGGTTTCCAAGGAATCTTTTGGTACCTGAGAAACCTTTCAGAGAAAACATGAAACAGAAACAAATGGATGACTGGGTTTTTAACAAAAATGTGTTAAAAAATCTTAAAACAATATTTTTTATAAAATTATCACGTCTTTGATTAAAATCGAAGCGCTCGTGGCCCCGCGGACTCAATATGGCTAGTCCTTGGATGGGTGACCAATTCATTTGACCACTTTGTGACATTTATTTGAGCGTTTCCGTGCTTCGGAAGGCACGTTAAGCCGTTAGTAGAACAGAATAGAATAGAATAAACTTTATTGTACACCAATATAAAACATACAGAAAAGAAAGATATTACAATTTTATACATGTACAGAGGGCGGCCTTATCGCTAAAAAGCAATCTCTTACAGGCAACCTTTGGATGGAAAAGACTGTTAAGAATCACAGGATATGGGTGGTCATTAGTGTAACGAAGTTTCGGATGTGATTTATTAATACACGTCATAAATTTGAACGTTTAAACATTCCACGTCATCAACGTATACATGTCAATAAAACCATAAAATACATACACAAATACATACATACACAACTATATACATAAAGAATAGGTTAATAATATATATATATATATATAAATATATATACCTACACATAAATACACAATTACATACGAGTACATGCATAGATACTATAATGCTAAATAATATTCTTTAACCAGTCTTTTGAAAACATTTAGAGACTGCGCGCGCCTTATGTTTATTGGTAAGGCATTCCACTACCGTACAGCTTGTACTGCGAAGGACTTGTCATAAAAAGATGTGGAATGACTAGGAATTTCTAATTGCAGTGATACTGATGACCTTAGAGATCTCAAATGTGTGTCATTGAGAAACTTAAAACGTTCTTTTAGATAAACAGGAGTAAAGGGGTTAAAGAGAGTGCTATAAAGCATAGAAAGAATATGAGTGTTCCGACGAAGACGAATCGGGAGCCACTCGAGCTGTCTTCGAAACTGAGATACGTGATCATATTTGCGTAACCCAAATATAAATCTAATACAAAAATTTTGAAGTCGCTCTAGTTTGTCTAGCTGCTCCTCAGTGATATCGAGATAGCTAACATCTGCATAGTCCAGTACAGGAAGGAGAATCATTTGTGTACTCCCGACCAAAATAACTTGAGTCTTAGAGGAGCTAGTCTAGACCTTTAAGCCATATTTTCTGCTCCATTGACTGATGTACGCTAAGTCAGTATTAAGTATAGTAAATGCTGTAGATAGTTCAGACCATGAGGCTTGATTGTAGATTTGAAGATCATCTGCATAAAGGTGGTAGGAAGAAAATAAATATTTCGAGATCGAATTTAAAAAAATAGTGAACAGCAAAGGAGAAAGCACGCCACCCTGTGGAACGCCGACAGAAGTATTACACCAAGTAGAAAAAGATTCTTCAACGCAAACTCGTTGCCGGCGTCCAAACAGGTAACTATGAAACCAATCAATCACTGGTGGGGATATGTTAAAGGAGCGTAACATACCGAGCAGGATAAGGAAATCTACTGTATTGAAGGCGTTGGTAAAATCCAATAATGTGAGTACTGTGAGATTTCCCATCTCCATGCCTAGACGAATATCATCAGTCACCTTAATTAATGCGCTGGTCGTACTGTGGCCTGACCGAAAGCCTGATTGAAAAGGATTTAGGAGGTTGTGTCTATTTAGATACGCATTTAATTGGGAGTGAACAAGTTTTTCTAGGACTTTAGAGAGGAAAGGTAATATGGAAATAGGACGATATTCGGAGAAGGATGCTGGGTTTGATTTTTTAGGCAAAGGAATGATATGTGCGTCTTTCCTGGCTTTCGGAAACTCGGCGTAGATGAGAGAGTGGTTAAAAATGTGACATACAATTGACAGGATTTTGTCAATGACAGTCAGTACCATCTTCCGACTAATGTTGTCACCACCAATCGCATTTGAGCCTATCGACATCATACTCCTTTTAACATCACACGCAGATAATTGATCGAAATTGAACGGCGAATGGTCAGGAGTTGGAAGCGATGAAAGAAACTGCAATGTATTGTCTCTATTAGACTGGTCTAATGTGGACGAAGATGAGAAATGATTGTTAAGTAAATCAATATCAAGTGAGTTTGATATCAGATTTTGACGTTGCTTTCCAACTCCTAATGTTTTGAGAAATTTCCAGACCTTGGCAGGATCTCCGTTCTCGACCGAATTATAAATGTACTGGCGTTGCGCTTTCCTACACACCTTACTGCAGAGATTTCCTAACGCAATGTATTTCTCCCTGTTTATATCTGTCGGCCGTATATTGTATCTGCATTTTGCAGCAGCTTTTTTTGAAAGGAGATTTTTTATGTCGGCTGTAAGCCAGGGAGACGGAAAATGCTTAACCTTTACTGCCCGTACTGGTGCATGCAAGTCGTAAAGCTCCACAATTTTTTCATTTAAGTATTTAACTTTAGCATCAATCGTCTGTGCTTCATACAACGGATCCCAGTTGATGTTGCTAGCATCCTCACGGAGTTTGACTAGGTTCATGCCACTAAAATTGCGCTGCATAAGGAGTTTAGGCTTAGGTTTCGGAGGACGAACTTTGTATGAGAGAAATATCAAGTCATGACAAGAAAAAGCGTTAGCTGGATACTGACCGTGTTTAGCAACAAGGTCCGTGGAAGAGACAAGTATTAAATCAAGAAGAGTTGGAGGGTGACCAGGAGCGTGATGGGTAGCACTAGAAGGCAAGACAGATAGATTACAGGCTTCGACTATGCTTAGAAAAGAAGAAGAACGGGAATCTTGCTTTAAGAGACAAGTATTAAAGTCTCCCATAATAATAGTTTGACTATAATTGGGTGAAAGTCGTTCAATTAAATTTTCAAACGAAGAGAAAAAGTTAATGTGCATAGAGGGGCAATAATATACTCCGAGTAATAATTTGATATGTTACGTCCTTCACGTCACGTTAGTCCTGGTTGCCAGTAAAATGGTAGTCGTAAAGCCAAGTTGAAGGCCTTTTTAGACGGCTTGAATTTTTCAACAGCAGGCAGTCACAACCAGAGCCTTTCCATCTCAACACGGCAATACGGCTCACCACCCACTACGTGGGACAAAATCTAAAAAGGCAAAATGTGGGCATATAATATGCCTCTCCCTGGGGTAGGCAGAGGCATATTATGTTCGAGGATAAAGGCTTGATCATATGTGTGTGTGTTGATTAAAATCCGTTAAGCTATCACAGATATTTGCTTATTGAACATATTTTCACTGCAATTGAAGCACGAAAGCAAGATGTTAAAATCATAGATTTAGAATGTATGAGATGAACAGTGTCAAACTGAAGACGAGACCAAAAATGAAAGATCTATGTGTGGGTTAAATAGTGTTGTTGAATGGTCACACCTATGTTATCGATAAAAGTATCTGTATAAATGGATGGAATGGAAATGAAACTTCTAAGCACACAAAGTGCTTAGAAGTTTCATCCCCAACTTCTTGTTTTGGGGAACAAATTGTTAATTTGAATGTAATCGACTATGAAAAAGTAAAAATGGGATTATATGGGGTAACTCGTAATATTAGAAATTCTGAAGTGATTTTACGAATTTTGATTCAGTGTGTGAATGTGAAAATACACTTTTAACATGTAATTTATGGCATCGTACATTGCATTGTTGCCGTACATATATATTTTGCCAATTGAATTTGAAATTTTACTAAAAATCCAACTCTTTTCTTAATACTAAACCTAGAAACTCATTTATTATTGAACCCTAGTAACAATAAAAGATATTACTCGTAGATTTTTTTAAATATATTAACCTCGCCAAATTGACGTCGCCACTGATGGAAACTAATGGAAAGCCGTGGCGCATCTAGCGAATGGGGGCCATGCTTACAGCACACAAGACTTCTGACAGTAGTCCTCAAGTTGGCGGCCCTATGATGTGCCTCTTCACGCTCCGCTTGTAGAACCCGGGATTGTAAAATGAGAGAAACACATGTGCGGGCAGGTCGTTCCAGGATTTTGTAGTTCGACAGAGGAAAACGCTCAGTTCTGGCGAAGATTCTCTCCGCTATATATGAGTGGCACCTCTGCCCGACGTGTTGTTCGGAATTGGAAAGGAGATGGTGGGATCAGGTTGAAGAGCTCTTCAGAACATTCGCCGTGATACATTCAGTAGAAGGCAGCCAAGGACGCTATGGTTCTTTGCTGCGCTAACGGCTCGAGGCTTACCGTCATCTTAGGACAACCTATAATTGAAATCGGATAACACGTCTCTGCATAGCGCCAAGCGCGTCCAGTAAGTACCTCGCACAGTCATCCCAAAGGTGAGAACAGTATTCGACGCAGAGGCTAATCTGCGCCTTGCACAGCAAACATCCCGGTGTGACGTGGAGTACCTTAAGTGAAGTAAAATTATAAAAATTCAACTCAAAATGGATCACAAATTTTGGAAATATTATATTAAAATAGGCACAAAACCCTAAAAAAAAAGGTTAAATAACACAGTTCGAGTAAAAATCAATCATATTTATAGTAAATTAAATCTAGATAAGTTTGTTTGTAGCAATGCCACTATAATGAGCTATCGACATCCTTATCGATACCTACCCATGACTATTTTACTGTAAACAGTCCTTTCTATTTCTGCCTTATATATCCTCCAAAAATGCATTTACACATTAAATATTGTGTTATGTATGAAGGAAAATGCATAATCTATGTTATGAGTTGGACTTTCAGTGAAATTTTACATCCAATTTGGCAAAATATGTACGTCAAAAATGGAATGAACGAAGTCACAAATGACCTGTTAAACGAGTCTTTCTTCGTATAATTGCGTTTTGTAATATCCTATTCACACACTAAACACGACAATATTGTTGAAAATATAAAATTTTCTATTTTAATCGTAAGATCACTACAGATTATTGGATATTATGAATAACATAGAGCCGCCATAGGATCCCAGCGGGCTCAGCGATTCAAAATACTGACATATGAGTACACAATTTGCTTTCTCTTTTCCTCTCGAGCTAAGTGCTATGGATAATGAGGTCTCGCTCGCACGCTTTGTATATCTATTGAGAGTAGCGAAAAATTCTAAATCTATGGTTAAAATTGAATCGACGCACTTTATGAAATACGACAGTACTATTAGAGGGCAATAAATATAAAAAACTAGCGGACGTAAGCGGTTTCACCCGCATAGCACTAGCATCGCCCATTCCCGTGAGAATACGGGAGTAAAATATAGCCTATGTTCACCGGGAAGAGGTAGCTTCCCAACAGTGAAAGAATTTTTCAAATCGGTTCCAGTAGTTGCGGAGCCTATTCGATGCAAACAAACAATCAAATCTTTCCTCTTTAAAATATTAGTATAGAAGTATAGACAATGCATAAAGTCTTTTATTTTTCACTCGATACACTCTCGGAAATGGAAGGGTAAAGTGACCAAACAGCTGGGAAAGTTTACAGAAAGTTGTACTGTAACACGATGAACGGAAAACTTATCCAACAAGCGCTTCGTGGTGATTTAGCCTGCACTTACTTTTTCATAGTCGAATAAATTCAAATTAGCAATTTATTCCCCAAAATAAGAAGTTGGAAATGAAACTCCCAAGCACACAACACTTATTATACAGATCTTTTTATCTATAACGTACGAGTAGGTGGACCATTCAACAACACTATTTAACTCACAAATAGATTTTTCATTTTTGGTCTCGTCTTCTGTCTGACACTGTTCATCTTGAACATTCTTAATCTATGGTAACAGCCGATTGCTTTTGTAGAGAGTAAAATGGTATGTCTACTGCCCTTGCCTACTGTTTGTGATATAACGAGGCCTTCTGTGGCCTACTGGTCACGTTGCTCTATGCGCAGTGACGAAAAGCTGAAAAAGGGAGTTGTTGACGGGCAATACTTTATTTTTAGCAAGATATTTTGCAGTCAATTTTTGTGAGTTAGGTACATTTATACAGTCAAGCCCGTTTATTCATTACGAGGTTTTGTGAGTCACATATTTTAAATTTTATTGCTAGCTTCTTTTTCATGGGTTCTACTTATTTGCGTCAATAATCTAGACTTTCAGAATAGCGAAGTACTTTGTGCCTTACATGAATAACCACATATTCAGTTCATTTAAAGAATGCTTAACTTTACGCAAATAATTATAGTGTGAAATAAATACAAAAAAATGCAATTTTATCAAAAAATATATTATTGAAATCACACTCTGTGATGTTCACATTGAACATACTCTTCGTCTACGCAGCGGCCCACAGCAGGGTCGAACGCAAAGCCGTAATCGCACGACAAAAGCCGAGCATGGCCGAGCTGGCAGGAGAAGAAGTAGTAGCAGTCATCTGGGTATCTGTAGAAGAAGAAAATAGGAGAATATTAGATAACAAATTAAAAAAGAAACCATTTCCATAAAGCACCTTGCCACCATAGCATGAATGACGTCAACTTTTTTTATTCTTTTTAACAAACTCTTTTATGTATACTGAATCATGGGATCGTATTTTGCAGTTAGTCTCTCTTTACATTGTAGATAGTTAAATGTATTAAGAAAGTTAGCTTGGCAGGTAACAAAGTGTCTAGGATTCTATATAAGTAACCCTCGGGTATATTTACGTAGTTTAATGAATGAAAATGAATGCTTACTTGTAGTTGAGGGAGCTGTCCAAAAGCTCGCCAAATTCGTCAAAAGCAGCAGGTGGGCAGGAGAAACCAAGGAATTCTGAAATGAAAACATATTATAAACTTCTAAACTATTGCGTTTAGGCTAACCACGACGACCATTTTCAGTGTAACTTGGTCCAAACGTCGAACAACAAAAATCTAGGAGGCTTATACAAATGCGTTTATCCCAGCTAACATTAATGTGGGTAGGTAAGTACGTATGATAAAAAGCATGGACATTGTTAAACTTTAAACAGTATGGTTCAATATAGCAGCCAAATACGTACCATCAGCATTACAAGAGGCAACTTCATCAGGCCAGTCGCACCGACCACTGGCAGGGTTAAAAGCAAGACCGAATGGGCAATTCAGTTCTATGGCCTGTCCATCGATGCACTGCTTGTAGTGACCACACTCCTGAGCAGTAGTCAGGATTGATGGGAAGTATCCATATTGATGTGGGCAGTCTGAAGTAGATTTCGCTATTTCTGTGAAATTGAAAAATGGATTTGTTAGTAAATGTTCGCATTTAAGAAGTTCAAACATTTCAATCAAACATTATTGTTATTAATACTCACGGGCTGATCCACCAACACAAGGCACATCTGAAGGGTAGCCACAAGGGTACGCGGGCCATTTAGCGTCAGGGTTGTAGTGCAGGCCATCAGGACAATATTCTGTAGCCGCGACGTGGTCCTGGATAATAATGACACATTTTATAAAATGATAAAGAACTGCCACTGCCTATGACATAGCCATAAGATAGTTTTATAGAGTAAACAAACTTCATGATAAACTGTATTCGTAACTTTAATTCAATTTTGCATATTTATTCTCTTATCGTATTTATATCTTAACAATAAAATTGTTCCTACACTCACTTAAGCTCTGTGTCATCTTACTGTGAGAACTTGAACCTAGTTCTAAGCTCGAAGCATTAATAACAGAATCTTATATTACTCAAATCAAAACCAACACAAGTGTGTAAGTTACTAATTCAATGGCCTTCAGAAATAAAGAGCTCTAAATAAAATGGAAAATTTGTTTAAGTTAATAATATTATGTTCTAAGTTACTTACCCGACAGTATATGTAGGAATCACAGTTACCCTCGATGGGGTAATAGCCGTTCTTGCTAGCACACTGGTAATCGGCCAATGGTGCCCATTTGCTCTCTGGCTCGGCGTAAGCTGTAGTGAAAAATTGTAACAATTTAATATTTGAATACTTAAATGATATTTTTTGTGCATTTGTTGCATAGTGAAAAGTAATTTCACTATGCAAGAATGCACCAAGATGTTTGTTATCTTTAAAAACACCTATGCAAACACTGAATAAATCTCTCAATTATCAATTTTAGGACAGAGTTATTAATGTTAAAAAAGCTAAATTAAAAAAGCTATTTAGTTTACTATGATAGATAAAATGATAGAATAAGTAGTCCATTAATGTGAATACTTTTTAGGGTCCCGTTAGAAACATAACTTAAAAGGGACTTCTGCACTTACTTGTAGCTATGTATGCTATAGCAATAGAAATGTAGGAATTCATTTTTGCTGTTCTTCAATAAATGATTCTAAAGAGAAGTGATTCCTAACGTACGATCGATGGCAAATGGTAACTAGACTTCATTTCTATGACTTTTATACTAAGATATGTAATCAACATCAAGTAATTACTTTTCATTAGAACCTAGTAGACAGTTTAATATATAAATAATTGTTGAATATTAAGATTGTTAGGGAACCTGTTCTATTTTCAGACAATATAAGTCAATTACATTAATTATCTATACGTATTACTATGCTATGACTGTATACCGTGGCCTATCTCAAAGGGTTAAATAAGGATGTAACATTATGCCCACACTTCGCCAACAATAGTCCCACGATTTTGACACCTTCTTACATAATGAAACGTTTTTGAAATCTTTTTCTGATTAAAAACAGTATAGGCTTCGGTGACCACCGGTACATCTGGTGGGCCGTATGCTAGTGTGCCACCTTAGTGGTATAAAAAAATTATGAAAATAAAGAAAATAAATCAGTGTTTGTTGATATAGTGACATACATCAACTTTTTTTACGATGATAAATCCTTCATGGATGCTATGCCGGACTCTTACCTACTAAAACTACCGACCACCGGTTCCCTACCACTGCCTACGGCCGCCCGGGAGCCCCGGGTAAGCTCTCGAAAGGATGTACCAAGATTTCGAACAGACTTCGGCGCACACAGCAATCGATTGTACTCTTTTTAACCTCCATCCAAAGCAACGGTGCTATAAGTTAAACATTATTATATATTTGAGAATCTTTGTATCTGTCTGTATGTCTCTGACATTATAGCTGCCCAACGTATGGAGCGTTTTTTCTTCGAAAGCCGATGTGATTGACATGGTTCTTGGTTGTACCTCATACAGACCATCAGCTCACATCTTAAGTTAGACCTCGCGAGCAATCAGAAACAAAACCAAAAAAATCAGTGAGACAGCTACTATGTGTGCCACTTATAGGCCGCAGGTATAGGTCCCGGTACGTACAGGACTTAGCTATCAGGCAGGTCACATGACCTGCCTGATTGTGTTCATTATTGAGGCTGTGGTAATCGAACAGATATAAGTAGTATGCCTGCTTTCAAATATCCATGGTCATTCCTTGAATAGGTAGTGAAAATGTAGCCCCTCTGCCTCACAGCGGTGAAAGCCTCTTCTAGGGCCTCCAAAGTCCTATCAAATAGTTAACCCTTTTTGTAGTATTTCTCAATGTAACTATCAAAATTGGAGCATTCCATCCAAAATTGCCATTGTGGCCTACCCTCACTTTCCATAAAAAGCGCAGGGAGCAGGTCGTCAGAGCATAGCTAAACAATCATTGAAAGGCGCAGATGTAATTGCTCTAGACAAAGTCGATAGTAAGTAGGAGTATCTCCACACAGCACCACGTGATCAACGTCGAAATTATTAAAATTAATATCTTTTGATGTGCCATATCACTGCCGTTGTAGCCATAGCGAAATATTGTTGATATGGCCCAGCAAAACCTCCTGAAAATTGACTCATGGTTTCATTCAATCTTGACAACAACAATTCAATTACTAATAAATTAGACGAGAGAGTGGTTCAATGAAAATAGCAAAAATAGTCTCACAGTAAATAAAATCAGAATTATCCTGTTTGTAATCGCGTTAGCGCCATCTAGCAGTAATAGTTTTGTAACTGAAATCGCAAAATTTTAATTTTAATTCCGTAAATAACTTTTTGTTGTTGTAAATCAACCCTAATACAATTAGGGTTCCGTACCCAAAGGGTAGGAACGGGACCTTATTCATGAGACTTCGCTGTCTGTCTGTCTGACTGTCTGTCTGTCCGTCATGAAGCTGTATCTCAGGAATCGTGACAGCAAGAGAACTTAAATTTTCACAGATAATGTATTTCTGTTTCCTCTACAACATCAAATACTAAAATAAGAATAATAATGATATTTAAGGGGGCTCCCATACAACCAACGTGATTCCTAACCGTTTTATGGTAAGTGAGTCCGACTCGCTCTTGGCAGGTTCGTTTTTTTTTACAACTTGTGAGGAATTATATTCTTTATGTTTCAGGCAAAAATCAACAAGATCCGTCCATAAATAACGCGACACTAATCTTTGCCCCTTTTCACCCCCATTTTCCTCTTTATTAAGAAAGCTTCACAAAAGACAAAAGTTGTATTTTGAATCAAAGAACACGTGTGCCAAGTTTGGTGAAAGTCGGTTAAGAAATGCGTCCTCTAGACCGGAACTGACAACCAGACATACACCCCAAAGGCAAAATCGTCCATACTGTCGAAATTGAGAATCAAGTTCGCTTCGCTCACTCGGTCAATGAAGAAATTTCATTAAATTGCAGGTTCGATTGAAAGTAAAATCCCTTTGTCCACTAAAATCCATTAAAAAATACCATCATGGATCTTTGTGGACATATCATGTCCACTATAATACCTTAGAGTATTTTTTTATGAAAAATGAATCTTTCAGGACATGCGAGCGAAAAAGATCCACTATAGGTTGTGGTATACGAAGAATATCTAAAAATAAAAAAGTATAAAAGCCCAAGTAATAATATAATTTTTAAAAGAAATGAAGATCGGTAAAACAAATGAAGATCGGTAAAACAAATGAAGATCAACGAAATAAATGAAGATCGATAAAACAAATGAAGATCGACCAAACAAATGAAGATCAACGAAACAAATGACATACTACGGTTTGATGATTATTTCCCACGCCATCCATGGTAACCTGAAACTTGGCACTTTAGTGCCTAGTTTCAGGTTTTCAGCTAATTAGAAGTGTCTCAATGTCCGATTTTTGTAAACGAATCAACAAAATCTGTCAAAATAGATTCAATAGTATTCAACAGTATCTACTGAAAGCTTCTACGAAATTCATTGCTCATTCCGCTTGAAAACCAAACCGCCACACTAATAAATAATAGAACGCGAAATAAATAGACTCGCCAGTTCTTTGACGAATGTAGCAGATTAGATCTGGTTCTACTATGGCTTGAGGATTTACTATTTTAAGGTTGCTCAAGAGCCGCCCTAACCTCGCTCTGGTCGGTATATCCTCAGTATATAGTGGCGCGTTGGGGCTTTATGGTCGTAGTCGGCCACGGCGGCGGCGGCATTTTTTCCCGTGTTGCATAAAAATCTGTATAAAAGCCCTAGAATCCCTCGAGAACTCCTGCTTCTTAAGGTCACTGAATTCCTGCGGCTTTCGTTTTTGTCAGACAGCATCCACAGACCCCCTGCTTAATCGCAGCCGCATCGTTGCTATAGTATCCGCAATACGAACTGGCACTTTGGGTCATAAATGTCACTTTCTGTAGGGGTTGAACCATGTCGATAAAATATTTAAGAATTTGTCGATATGTCGTAATCTGATATTAAGTGGGTAATTTGCTTTTAGTCGTAAATATGATATTAATAGCAAATAAGATTTTCTTAAATAATTAGCTAAATTTTAACAATAAAAAAGTAAATTTGAATTTTTTTTAGTTAGTAATTCACCTACTCAACCTACTTATTTTAATATATTTATTTAATTTAATACATTTGTCTTAATAAATCAATGCTGATATAAAAATAAATAAATAAATAAATCATATTTAAATTTTTAATTTCATTACTTTTGTCGATACTGTTATGGAATACGTAAAAGATTACCTGCACAGCACTATGGGTGCGAGTCCCGCTCCATAAGACTGTGTAGGTGCGAAAGAGATAGCACGAATCCGATGATTTATGGCCCAACGTGCCAGTTCGTATTGCGGATACTATAGTGTTATATCGTTGCATCGCACATTGCATCAGCTTTCTTACGGGGTGTTTAGATACCTGTGGTGGCGTGTTCCGTCTGATTTTAATAAGTTTAAGTTGAGAGTCTCGGGCGAAAGTTCTGAGCACCTGTTATTGCTTCCTTCAAACAGAAACCTTCGGTACACTTCTTGTAGAGTCTTGACCACTGTAGATGCCTATCATGTTTTATTGTGGTAACAATGCTTTATTATCACGTCAATAGCGTATCGTGTGTGGCCTATTAATTGTCTATTTGTTTAACGATATACCTAATGTAAATGTTGAATGAACATTTGTACCCGAAAAGGGAAGCCCGTAGATACTTAAATTTTGATAAAAGAGTGATGAGAGAGCTGTGGCATTAATATTTTAAGTAACATAATGTTTCCCGTCGCATTTTTGGGCTAAGCTACACCTATTGATAATAATTTGAGATATCAACCCTATTGGGACGTTTCCCCCTCTTAGTCTTAGTGGATGAATTTTGAAAATACCTAAAACATGTGTTTACTCATTTATCTTTAGGACTACTCCTGTGAAATTTGAAATAAAATAGTCTAACTAATCTTGTTTCCCACACAAAGTTTGGACCCCTATTTCACCCGTTTAAGGGTGATTTTTAAAAAATCCTTTCCATTTACCCTATTAGTAGTAAAATTTTGAAAAACGCTGATACATGCGTTCATTTATTGAAAATGGTAAACTTTCTGTACAAACCATTATCACATAGTTTATCCTCTTAGTAGTTAAATTATGAAAAATGCAGACACACGTATCCACGTATAAATTTTGAAGGTTGTAGGTTCAGCGGTTTAGGCTCTGCGTGGATGAATCAGTCAGTCAGTCAGTCGGGACAAGTAATTTTATATGTATAGATAATGGTGTTCATCCTCACCCCTTGCAACCAGGTAAGGTCCGATAGGGGCTTTCTTCCGGGCCATCTTTGATTGTGGAACTATCTCCCTGTCTCGGTTGTTACAAACGCCTACAGTATGGGGTTCTTTAAAGGGCTTTTGTAGGGTTGGCAACGCTGGTGTAGCGTCTCTGGTGTTGCAAACGCTCATAAGCTATAAGGTAGCTCATAGGGTATAAATAAAGAAATAGCTACCTATTCAATTGCCTAGTTTTCAAAATATTACGATAAGAAGATATTTTTAGATATGTAGGCTACTTTGGTATGCTTAAGAGATAGACTTAAGCTCTCGCAATTTTTTCAGTAGGTAGACTTTGTAAGGAGCAATACTGTAGAACGTTATTTTAATCTATCTCATAGGATGGGTACGTATTACAATGCCGAAAGTTCTTAATACCTACATCTGAAAAACCTACGCTTTAAAATAAATACTGAAGCTAAATATGTCTAATTTCAAATAAGCGAAAGTTCTAAAACCCGAAAGTTCCAAATCCCGATAGTTCCAAATCACGAAAAATTAAAATCCCGAAGGTTCATACACTTACAGTTGGTATGCTGAAGTTCAAAATTCCGAAAGTATTGTACAATTGGTTAGGTGAGGTTAAAACTGCGACCATAACGCACGAGCCGAGCGAGCGAAGCGACTGTGCCGCGGCAGCGGCCAGCGAGTGACAGAACTGAATTCTACTTAGTTAATAATCTGTCCAAGACGAAAAATGCAACCATGCAATTTAATATTGACAAAATTTGATCGCAAACTTAAGATGGCTTTTTCGAAGTCTAATATGCACACTTTTAGTTCGATAAATTTATCTTGTATTAAATTGCATGGTTGCATTTTTAGGGTTCCGTAGCCAAATGGCAAAAACGGAACCCTTACAGATTCGTCATGTCTGTCTGTCTGTCCGTCCGTGTGTCACAGCCACTTTTCTTCGAAACTATAAGGCCTATGCTGTTGAAACTTGGTAAGTAGATGTATTCGGTGAACCGCATCAAGATTTTTATATAAAACTAAAAAAAGCAGTTAATTTTGGGGGTCCCCATACACAGAACTGAGACTCAAATTTTTTTTTTCATCAAACCCATACGTATCTATTAGGGAATGCAATACCGGGATACCGGGATCCAGTCCCACACGTAAATCGTGCGCCATCCCGCGGGATTAGCGGGACTGTGCAAAGGTAAGCGTCATGTGTTGTTCTTTAAGCGGAAGCGCGCAAACTGATTCAGTTTGAGTAAGTTTTTTGTAATTGTGACGTAATAATATAACCTAATAACGTACTTATGTGTTTCTATTGCTTTAATCAGGGAGATTTGACTTTTCTTGTACTATAAACAGTTAGAAAAGTATTCAATTATCTCGTACATTGCTTGCTGGCTATCTGACATGTAAAGTTAGGAGTCGTTTGGCAGACAAAAATTTTGACATGCTATGTTTATTGCGCACTTTTAAAGTAATGCCAAAATTACCCATTTTATGGGTAAACTTCCGAAAATGCGCTTTTCAGAAGTTTACCGTCGATCAATCTGAAATTTGGTGTAATGACGTATTTTGATCTCCTAATCACGAACATCATAACGAAAATTGGCGCAAACGCCTTTTTGAATAAGAGAAACGGAGAAGAACCTCTTTTCGTTCGGTGTGCGCATTCCTAACCGATTTAGACAATTTTTTAAGCTGAAGTGGAGCTATTTTTAACCGACTTCAAAAAAAGGAGGAGGTTCTCAATTCGTCTGTATGTATTTTTTTTTATGTATGTCAAGCGATATGTCCGTCAATTATAGACGGATTTCAAAATTTCTTTTTTTGTTGAATAGGGTTTACTTCTGAGGTGGTCCCATTTTCACCAAGTTAGGATGTGATGATGGGATCCGGGAGAAAACGAGGGCAACCACCGAAAATTGTAGGGACAACTAGTGCGCTTGTTAACTTTTTAATTAAGTGCTTTAATGTTCTACATTTTAATGAAGGTCTGGAGTCGATCTGACGATAGAGTCGAAAGACAGTCGAGGGCATTCCTTAACAATTTACAGCAGTTACCTTGTGTTTGGGCTTGATTGATTTGTATTCATGAGAACTTTACACTTAGATTGATAGATCCGACTTAAAAAAAAAGGAAGTTATCAATGTTTTATGTATGATTACCGATATTTCGTCAGTTATAGACGAATTTCAAATCTGCTTTTTGTTGGATAGAGTTCACTGCTGAGGTGGTCCCAATTTCACCAGGTCAGAATCTGATGAACGGATTCAGGACAAATCGAGGGCAACCACCGAAAATTGTAGGGACAACTAGTGCGTTTGTTAACTTTTTAATTCAGTGCTTAAAGGTACTACAATTTAATGAATGTCTAGAGTCGATCTGATGATGGAACCGAAAGACAGTCGAGGGAATTCCTTAACGATTTACAGCAGCTACCTTGTGTTTGGGCTTGATTGATTTGTATCGATGAGAACTTTCACCTAGATAGATATATTTTTCGATTCATCCGTCACTTAAAATGATGAAAAAAAATTTTTCAATAAAAAATAAAACCGACTTCAAGAAAATCCTGAAAAATAAAATTTACTTAGCACAAAGTAATATGTATTTTGATTTATCATATTTAATTCAATATAATATTGAAGTTGGTGCCATCAATATAATACCTACATAAAACTATGGGTTTACTTGGCGCCGACTTCAATATGATATTGAATAAAATCTGATAAAATCAAAATACACATTACTTTGTGCTAAGTAAATTTTATTTTTCAGGATTTTCTTGAAGTCGGTTTTATTTTTTATTGAAAAATTTTTTTTTTTTTGTTTTGTCTTTTTTTTATTTTATAATTATACGATTTTGCCGAAATATCCCTAGCTAAAAAAAATAGTCTAAATCGGTTAGGAATGCGCGATCATGCACACCGAACGAAAAGAGGTTCTTCTCCGTTTTTCTTATTCAAAATGGCGTTTGCACTAATTATCGTTATATATTATAATATGCATCTGCCTACCTCTTCGGGGACTAAGGCGTGACTATTTTTCAGTTCTAGATGCATGTATGATATAGAATTCTATTCTTTTCTCAATGACTTTCAGAAATATGCGGGATCCCGCAAATACCGGGATTACAATTGTGTTGCGGGATTGCATTCCCTAGTATCTATAGATAGGTCTTCAAAAATGCTATTGAGGTTACTAACATATTTTTTTCTAAAGTGAATAGTTTGCGCAAGAGACACTTCCAAAGTGGAAAAATGTCCCCCCCCCCCCCCCCTCTAACTTCTAAACTAAGTGAATGATAAATCTAAAAAAAATATATAATATACATTGCCATAAAATCTACCAACGAAAATTGGTTTGAACGAAATCGAGTTGGTAGTTTTTTTTTAATACGTCATAAACCGCAATTTTCAACGAGAAAAATCACTACCACTGCGAACGTGTTAAAACATCAATGAAAGTTACAACGAACTACAAGAACTTTTATATTATGTTACTTGCTGCTATGGAACCCTTCATGGGCGAGTTCAACTCGCACTTGGCCGGTTTTTCATCTTGGACAGATTATTAACTAAGTAGAATTCGGTACTGGCACTCGCCTGCCGCGATTCACTTTTTGGTAAAATTTTGCAAATCCTAAATGTAGATACTTGTCTATTATTTTGTAACCGTATACGGGTAATCTACCATAAAAAAAATTAAGTTTCTAAGTCTAAGCACAGCCGACAGATCATACTTTATACTGTGGTCTAAGGGTTTAAGCTGGATTATGAAAATTTTATGATTTAGGTACATACTTAGAGGTACAACTTTAAAAAATGCTGAAACACGTGTCCATTTATTTTTAACTAGCTGACCCTCGCAACTTCGTTTACGTTACATAAGGATTGCGAAAGGAGAGGTACTTCTTCATCATACTCATCAAGCAGCGTGTGTGAAACTGAATTATTAATGTAAGACTGAATTATTTTACAATAGCCTTAATCATTACTAAGCTTTTTTATGAGTAAGCAAACACGCCCGTTTAGAATTACCCTCACATTCAAAGGAATCCTTGAATTCTAGGTTTTGCAAAAGTTGAGATGCCTCTAATTCCTGAACTACAAAACCTTCAACATTGGCACTTCTGTGAAACATTCCCTAAAAAAATCCCTTTATAACACTGAAAAAATTTTTGGAATCAGACCACGCATTGAGCAGTTACAACTAAAAAACCGTTTAGTCTTTTATCCCCTCTCCCAAAGGAACCGCGCAAAATATAGGTATCAAAAGTATCCAAGAACCTTCCTCGGACTATAAGCTCAGATCGTACTAAGTATCATTCAAATCGGTTTAGTAGTTTCGGCGTGATACTTATTCGGGATACAGACAGACAGACAGACAGACATGAAAATTTTAAATTACGTTTTCGGCTTCAGTATCTATCGATTAGAGAACGCCCTACACTTAAAATTTTCAAAATATCTTCCATGTACAGACTCTCGACCCTCAACAGTTTCATTATAAGTATAGATTAGATCGTTCATTTATTTTCTCTCAAAAGGCAAGTACTTAATTACAAACAAACAGAAAGAAAGAAAAGTTTTTTATTCATTCATACAAACAGGTTCCGCTTAATGTGTACAGGTAGGTACTTTTCCTAGCGAGTTCGTACTGGGTCATGTGACCTAGATACAGGTAATACATCTTTATCTATGCGTTATATTAAGGGGAGTGGTTGACAAAGTTTGCGAAAAAGAGGTGCAAATAAAGACGTTCTTCTCGGTATTAGTATACGAAAAATGACAGCCAAAAGAAGACTTGAAATCTACAAGATGTGTTCCAGGGGATGGTTTCATCAGAAATTGTGTATTTATTATAAATAACTAGTAAAACATCACTGAAATAGCCCATATTTTTTTAGAAAAAGTCGTTGTATGACATCTATTTATTAATGAATGATAATAAAATTTATATCAGAAACTAAAGAAAACATAGACCTCTAAAATGGTTTTCTTCAATTTTGAATTAGTATAAGTTTTACCTAATTATAACTAATAATGTATTCAAAGAATACATCACGTTGCTTGCTTCCCCGCGCTCGCCCGAAAATCTAGTGCGGGGGGAGTCGTGTTGCTAGACGGACGTGTGTCGCTCTGGTCTGCAAAATATTCTCGTAAAATGTTATATTTTCATTCATGTACAGAGTAATGCGTGCAACAGAGCCAGAGCCCGAGTTACACAATGCATGCTGCATTACATGAGAATATAATGCATTTCAACTTATTTTTCGTATTGTTTTATTAAATTACTTCGAAAGGTAATCTGCTTATATTGTAAGCGGTACTTAATCATTTCAATATAAATAAATGAAGAAATATTTGTGGACATTCGCACACAACTTATATAAGCTAATATAACCTTGTGCTAAGGGATACTATAATATAAGTATTTTCATCAGTTGTCTACTGATGAAAATACTTATATTATAGTTATTATTAACACACTGCTTTTTTGAAACACTGCTCTCAACCTAAGCTGAAAGAATTAACTCTTTTAGCTTATTACGTTTTGTGGGTCGCCACAAGTAGGCACCATCTACCGGCAAATTGGTTAAGGTATAAAAGTGAATAAAGTGAGTGCCCGCCGAGTTTCTTGCTAGTCTATATCTATACATAATAATAAAACTGTTGAGGGTCGAGAGTCTGAATATGGAAGCTATTTTAAAAAAAAAGAACGCGTTCTCTAATCGATACCTACTTAAGCCAAAATGAAATTTTAAATTTTCATGTCCGTCTGTATTACGTATCACGCCGAAACTACTGATTTGAATGAAAATTGATCCGAGGAATTTCAGGAGTTAGAGACATCTCAACTTCTCTAAACCTAGAATTCAACCTAGGATTGCTTCACACAAGTTTCAGTGCTGAGGGTTTTGTAGTTTAGGAATTAGAGATATCTCAACTTTCTCAAAACCTATAATTCAAGGGTTCCTTGGAAAGTGACGGTAAATCTAAACAGGCGTGTTGGCTGAATCATAAAAGAGCTTAATGATTAAGGCTGTTGTAAAATAATTCTGTCCGCGCCGAAGTCGGGGACTGAATTGTTTTAGAATAAACTTAATCTTTAAGCTCTTTTATGATAAAGCAAACAGGGCCGTTTCACACGCTGCTTGATGAGTCTGATGAAGAAGTGCCTCTCCTTTTGCAAACCTTATGTGACGTAAACGAAGTTGCGAGGGTCAGCTAGTTTTACAATATGCTTAATCTTTAAATTCGTTTATGATTAAGCAAACAGGGCAGTTTCACCCGCCGGTTGATGAGACTGATGAAGAAATACCTCATGTTTCATACACCTTAAGCGTCGTAAACGAAGTTGTGAGAGTCAGCTAGTTACATACATACATATGGTCACACCTTTATCCCCGAAGAGGTAGGCAGAGGCATATTATTATGTCCCCACATTTCACCTTTTTAGAATTTGTCCCACGTAATAGGCGGTGAGCTGTATTGCCGTGTTAAGATAGACAGGCGCAGGTTATATCTGCCTGCTGTTAAAATTAATGAAGCCGCCAAAACGGCCTTCAACTTCGCTTAACGACTGCCATTTTACGGGCAACCAGGACCAACGGCTTAACATGCCTTCCGAAACACGGCAACGACGCTCAAATAACTGTCACAAAGTGGTCACATGGATGGTCACCCATCCAAGGACTGGCCATAGTGAATGAGCTTACTACAGTGATCGCTTACAGAACACTAAGTCCGCGGTGCCACGAGCGCTTCTTATTTATACATAACTAGCTGACCCTCGCAACTGCGTTTACGTCTATTTTTGTTTGTTTGTAATAATAAAATGAAATGAAGTTTTGTTCCAAAAGTAACAAAAATTTTAAGCGAGTGGAAGACCCCCCTTTCTGGATTTATAATAATTTAAGTACAAAACAATGAATATATCTTATTCTTATATGTCTGTGGAATATATGAACATTCGTCTTTGTGAATTCGTCACATTTAAGTTTTACGTAATGATCAATCACATTTTTTGCAGTGTATTTTACTACACTTAAAAACAAAGGAAAATTGAAATACAAACGTTCCTTTGTTTTTAATTTACTTTTCGCCTCTTTCTATAAAATAGAGTGCAGAGGGGCTTATGGCGAGACTTTGTCTGTAGTCTGTGACTCTGTTGCATTATACTACGTCACTAGGTCACGTGGATCATCTGTTTAAAGTTTGAAATAAAACAAAAATGACAACGTCAATCGGATTGAACTCTCACAATAAACGTTTTAGAGAGGGGCAGTCGGGTGAGACCGTCTCACAGCTTTTTGTTTATTTGGTGAAGCGAGGAACGCATTTCCGCTACTATGTTTCTTCTTCTTCCGTGGTTCTTTTACTCTGATGTCTCTGTAGTTGCGCTACTCTATGTTAGCGAGTCATATCGCCCATTTGCTCAAGGTCGTTAGCCCTGGGTATGGCCTTAATCACACACACAGTAACTCCCTAGATGTGCATCCATTGAAAATGAAGATATTCCCATACAAACTCACAACCTCTCGTTTACCTCCTTATTGGTAAAATTTAGCAAATCAAAAATAATACATCTCTATTAAGTATTTTATGACCAAAAACAGGTAAGTTTACATAATTTCATGATGCTAACTTCGGAAAGGTCGAATTTCCATACAACTGTTTATACCTTATTTTATCACCTTAATGGTGGAATTTCCAAAAATCCTTTCTTATTACTTACCTAGTTAATAAAAGGTACCTACTGTCCCATTCTAGGTTCAAGGGTTTCGTCTGTACGTTGATGAGTTAGTCAGTCACAATCTCTTAGTATAGATCCCTCCGGAGCAGAACGTCATGGCAGCAAAATGTCATATAAGTAAAATGTTGTGTAAGCGCTCAAACCCAATGATTACAATTTACGTAAGAATTTCTGTAAAATGATGTGAGAGCAATTTTGCACTGTCTTTTGGAGCGACGAAGCCCACTTTCATTTAAATGGAAGTGTAAATCGACGAAATTGCCGTTACCGGTCACCTAAAGGACAAAATCTACTTCTGAGGCATTAGAAGTCACTTCATTGTCTCAAAGTGACGGTATGGTGTTCTTTGTCGAGTAGTGGAATAATTAGACCCAATTTTTTGAAAACAAGAAATGCTGAAACCAGATTCCAAGAGTGTGTCCGATGCGATTGTCAACATTTGGACGACATCATTTAAAAAAAATAAAAATTCGCACATGTCTTCTTTTTATTAGTTTTTATAATAAATTTATTTTCTATGTACATACGATAATTTTATTTTTATTTAAATTTAAAATCCTAATTCTGCCACCGGACACCCTGTATGTTTTCGGATTCGGTATCTTATGTCGAACACCCAACGAGTATTCTTTTAAAATATTTCCAATGTACAGTGTACAGTTTTGACTTTTCTATCATTTTATTATAGGTATGTATAGATTGGCAAACGGTGACTCGCCAACTCATTATTATTATTATCCTTAAACAAGCAGGCAGTTGAAAACTGATGATGCTCGTATCTTGTTACTCCTACTAATTTGCACAATAGGTATTTAAATATCTGTTCAGTCAATTTTCAAACTGGTTCAAGTTTGATGCTGAGATCACATCCACTGGCAGCTTATTCCACTCTCTCTTCGACAAAGCAGTGCACAATTTAAGCGTGTGGCCTCTGAGATGGGCATTCTCGTTGCGTATGAAGATGTCTTCAAATTTGTTTATGCCAGTTTATGCTGTAGTGTTCACTTAAGATCTTGTAAGTTTCTATTAGGTCACCACGGCTCCTGCGATCCTTTAGTGTTGTGAGCCTTAACTGCCAAGCGTTCCTCGTAGGACCGTCTCTTGAGTAGTCGTGGAACATTGGTAAAGCCACGTTGCAACTTTTCCAGGAGTTCAATGTCTTTTTTGAAATATGGGCTTCAGACCTGGAAAGCATACTCCAAGAGTGGTCTTATAAATTAAAAAAAAATCTTTCTTTAAAATTCTGAAAGGTTTTTAATCTGATGTCATACACAGAGTGGAATTTAAAGACGGTAGTTGGAGGTAAAGTACCCTATTATTGATAATAGCAAGTTTTGCTGAAAGGAAAAGTTTCCTTTATTTTCAAAAGTAAGTAAAACTGCATTTAAAGATTTTTTTAAATCACCAGCTTGAGCCGAGAATCGAACCTGTGAGATGTGAAAATAAAAATATCCTGTTTTTTTTATACCAACCGAAAGAGTCTTTAATAAGGAACAATTTCTTTCTAACGATGTAGTATCTTAAATGGCAGGAAGACCAAGTAAAATATGTTTTTATTGTAAACTAGAGGACATCACGCGGTTTCACCCGCGTAATTCCCGTTCCCGTGGTAATACAATATTTTTTCCTCCATAAGAACCTTCTCCTGACAATACCTAACACGACAAAAAAAGAATTAGTGAAATCGGTCCACCCGTTCTGAAGTTATGCGCTGACCAACACATTTTGCGATTCATTTTTATATATAAGATTTTACTTACTATCTAAAGAAAAAAACAGTTTAATTGAGGACCTCCTCCTTTTTTTTGAAATTGGTTAAAAAATGTTCTAATTTATGTGAATGGAAGTATTCGTTCTGGTCACTTAACCAACCAACATAAAAAAAAGAGGTTCTCAATTCGACTGTTTTTAAGGGTTCCGTAGCCAAATGGCAAAAACGGAACCCTTATAGATTCGTCATGTCTGTCTGTCTGTCCGTCCGTATGTCACAGCCACTTTTCTCCAAAACTATAAGGCCTATGCTGTTGAAACTTGGTGAGTAGATGTATTCTGTAAACCGCATTAAGAAGTTTAGATAAAAAAGACGTGTGGCACTCGGGGACTGCCGCGGTAAAGCTATTACATAGCATTTTTTACCGACTATGCTAGTATAATTATTTCTATATAAGAATACTAGCTGATGCCCGCAGCTTCGCCCGCGTAAAATTTGCTACCGCGGGAAGTTATTCCCGGGATAAAAGGTAGCCTATGTGTTATTCCAGACTATAATGTATCTCTGTTACCAAATTTCAGCCCGATCCGTTCAGCGGTTTGAGCGTGAAAGAGTAACAAACATCCACACTCACAAACATTCGCATTTATAATATTAGTAAGATTTTAAGGCCTATGTTCAACAAAGTAAAGTACCAAGTACCTACTTGACTGTGGACATTTGGGCTTTTGGACTTTTGGCCTATTGGCCTTTTGGACTTTTGGACTTTTGGACTTTTGGACTTTTGGAATTTTGGCCTTTTGGACTTTTGGACTTTTGGACTTTTGTACTATTGGACTTTTGGACTTTTGGACTTTTGGACTTTTGAACTTTTGGACTTTTGGACTTTTGGACTTTTTGACTTTTGGACTTTTGGACTTTTGGACTTTTGGACTTTTGGACTTTTGGACTTTTGTACTTTTGGACTTTTGGACTTTTGGACTTTTGGACTTTTGGACTTTTGGACTTTTGGACTTTTGGACTTTTGGACTTTTGGACTTTTGGACTTTTGGACTTTTGGACTTTTGGACTTTTGGACTTTTGGACTTTTGGACTTTTGGACTTTTGGACTAAAGGCCAAAAGGCAGGAATCTTAGCATTATGTTATGTAGCCTATAGCCACTATCAATTAATGTACCTACTTACTATCGAACAGTTTTTGAAACCCTACCAGTAGTTTCAGTAAGACTTGCCTTGGTATGATGTGATCGTGGTCCCTTTGCAGCGTGTGTCCAATCTAGCGCAGCAGCTACACTTCCGACGTTTGATCTGTTGGTGGATAGGGGTCTTACTGCAGCGTTCCAATAGTCTTACGTTCGTGATGTTCTCGGGCCCGTATGTACCGAGGATCCATTGGAGGCAGCGTTTGACGAAGACTTATAGCTGGTAGCTGGTGCGAAATGTCTTTAGTGACCTTCCATGTCTCGCATCCGTATAGCAGTTACCAGTACAGTTTTAACGTTTACTTTGTTTTGAGTTTCACTCTTCGTGTCTTTTGGACTTGTGGACTTTTGGACTAAAGTCCAAAAGGCCAAAAGGCAGGAATCTTAGCATTATGTTATGTAGCCTATAGCCACTATCAATTAATGTACCTACTTACTATCGAACAGTTTTTGAAACCCTACCAGTAGTTTCAGTAAGACTTGCCTTGGTATGATGTGATCGTGGTCCCTTTGCAGCGTGTGTCCAATCTAGCGCAGCAGCTACACTTCCGACGTTTGATCTGTTGGTGGATAGGGGTCTCACTGCAGCGTTCCAATAGTCTTACGTTCGTGATGTTCTCGGGCCCGTATGTACCGAGGATTCATTGGAGGCAGCGTTTGACGAAGACTTATAGCTGGTAGCTGGTGCGAAATGTCTTTAGTGACCTTCCATGTCTCGCATCCGTATAGCAGTTAGCAGTACAGTTTTAACGTTTACTTTGTTTTGAGTTTCACTCTTCGTGTCCATTTTCGCAACTGCCCACGGGGCGCGGCTGTGTAAAGGTTGTTCTGGCCTTGGCGAGACTCGAAATGATGTAAGGTACTCTTCTATCCCATCAGTTTCTGACACGACACTCCCGAGGTACGTGAATTAGTGCCTCCACCACATCTCTTGCGTCTGTCGATTTTAATTTCAGTCCAGCCATTCGCTGCCTCATCCTGCTCGTTGTCCTGCACGTTGTCCTGCAGACATGCATGACGGCGTGTGTGTGCCTCAGCAGGCACAGGACATCGGCATCATTTAAATCCTCTAGGATATCAGTATAGGCCCCATTCTATGCCGCGCCGATTGTTCTTTGCGGTATTCAGCATTATACCATCTATTTTCTATGGATGGTTGTTAACTATCCTGTTATCTTCATAACGATCCTCTAAGGTAGGTACAGTACGTATTTTCAAAAGAGTTTGTGAACTCTATTTTTAATTTCTTTTTCAGAATATTGATGACATTTGATTGATGTCATTTTATACACGTTACGTCTACTACATTGATACATGTAATAAAATTCTAACACGCCGGTGTTTGTATGTAAATTGTTTATACTGAGGAAAATTCTATACTGAGGAATAGCTTTAACCATTAAGCTCTATTTTGATTAAGCAAACAGGGCAGATTCACACGCTACTTGATGAGTATGATTAATAAATACCTCTAATTTCATAGACCTTGTGTGACGTAAACAAAGTTGCGAGGGTCAGCTAGTTAAAAGATAAAACAATAGGTTTCTTCTTAAAAACTATTTTTACAAATTTTATGATAATAATAGACATTCTTTGAAATATGCATGTATGGTATTGTTGTGACTTTTATGACACGTTTAAAGTACATAGGTATGAGATAGATGGCGCTCGCGGCTACGTCAGCGTGAAATTTTCTTCCCGCTTCCCATGGGAACGTACTCCCGGGTTTGGTTATCTTTATAGCAGTATTATATATAAATTAACAAAACAAAAAATAATACTGCATTGGTGATAATAATAATAAAATGTATGTCTATAGAGTACTCACCTCTTATATTTGCTCCATGGTACTCACTCATTTTCTTTCACTATTTTTCGTGACTTTCTTCATTAATAACTGCACTTTGTTTATTCATATTTAAAACACTTTTTACACAAATTATACGAGTACAGTTCACTGTTGTACATAGATGATGAATACCTATACACCTATAGTCGAATTTTTATTTAGACGAAGTAAATTGACAGCAACTAATGTAATTGACAGCATCGAAATTGTCATTTCACATTATGAACTCTAAATTCGACCAGCACTCTTAATTCAACTTTGGTCGAGTGGTTAAGACGCGGATCGGTACGCAGAAGGCGCAAGATCGATTCTGGGTACAAGCATCAATTTTTGGATTATTTGACACAATATAATAATATATAACGACTGCAGAGTTCATAATTGCCGTAAACAAAAAATTTATGAAGTGCGAGACGAGATACACGAACGTGGCCGAAGGTAGCCGAGAGTGTGACTCGTTTTCGTGACACAATTTCTGGATTCGGTCTCCACGCAAGGCCCGCGATAGAAGCTATGCAATAGCTTAAAATGGAAAAAAAGCAATAAATTTTGGGGGTCCCCATACTTGGAACTGAAAAATCACTACCACAGCGAACGTGTTAAAACATCAATCAAAGTTACAACGAACTACAAGAACTTTTATGTTATGTACCTCGCTGCTACGGAACCCTTCATGGGCGAGCCCGTCTCGCACTTTGCCGGTTTTTATTTTTGCTTTAAATAGTAAGTAAGTTACAATAAAAACATATTTTACTTGATCTTCAATTAATTTAAGATAGGTACTATGTTGTTTAAAGAAATTGTTCCTTAATAAAAACTCTTTTGGTTGGTATCATAAAATCCAGTATTTTATGATACTAACAAAAAGGATCTTTATGTTTTTTTTTTTTTCACATTTCCCAGGTTCGATTTCCGGCTAAAGCACGTAATTTTTCAAAAATCTTTAAATGCAGTTTTACTTAGTTTTGAAAATAAAGAAATATTTCCTTTTAACAAAATTTACCAATATCAATATTAAGGGTACTTGACCTCTAACTACCGTCTTTAAATTCTATCCTGTATAAACACATTCGTTACAGACGCTGGCTGCTCCCTATGAGATCTATTAAATCTCTACAGTATTGCTCCTTAAAAGGTCTACTTACGTAAAGAACAATTTGCGTGCGCTTAAGTCTATATCTTAAGCATAACATAGGGACCTAGTACCTATTTTATGCACTTTTTCAGAAAGTTATTTTTTAATAGGTAGTATTGTCCATTTTTCAAAATATGTATCGTAAAATTTGAATTATGAATTGCATAGCTGAAGGACCGACGACCTGGTAAAGGTCGCAGACTGGACTGGTACTGGATGCGGAAGGCGCATCTTTGGGATGGGGACAATGGGAGAGGCCTACGTCCAGTAGTGGACTGCCATGGGCTGATTTGATTGATTGATTGAATTGGATAGCTATTTCTTTATTTATACCGTAGCAACATCAGATACGCTGCACTCGCGCAAAAGCCCTTTGAAGAACCCCATACTGCTGCCCATAGGCATTTGTAAAAACCGAGACAGGGAGATAGTTCCACAATCTAAGTGTGCCCGAAAGAAAGACCTTATCGGACGCTACCCGGTTGCAAAAGTGTTAGGATATACACCTTTAACAAGGAAGAGAACTCTCCCACCCGAGTTCCGCAGTCGGCGGCTTCGACGCCGCCGACGTGTCTTCTTCGAAGACTATCGGCCTCCATGACCGGAGGCCTGAGGACGGTGAGAGGGCTGCTCACCATCCTTACAGAAGCAGGCCCATGACGGCAGAGTAACGTGAGGAATTCACGCACGCCCCCCCAAATACGCGGCATTGCACCCGAACCACCCCAGGCGAGGCCCCAGTGGCAGAGGTGGGTCTGTTGGGAGTCCTGGGACATCCTTCCGAGGGCTTACCCGGGGCTCCCAACCATAGGCTGTTGGGCGTAACGTGAGGTTTTTTAGTCGGTAGGAGTCCGGCATAGCATCCATGAGGATTTTCCCTCACCTACATGAGTTTTATTCTTTACTCCATGCAAATTAAAAAAGAAAAATTAACTAGGAGATATAGCAAAAATTTCGTGTCGCCGTGATTGACGGTGTCACCTCTAATGCGGTTGAACGATTTTGGCTGAAATATGATACTGGGATAGATCATAGTCTGGAATAACACATTCTACTTTTTATCACTGATTATGATATGTTTCAATGGGTTGCGGCAAAGGGAAAAAAAATTCACGCGGGCGACACCGCGGGCTACGCTACGCTAGTAGACATAAAGTCAAGTTAACGGCTCAAAAATGTTCAACGTCAGGTAGTCACAACCGCGGCCCTTGTTCGTTTTCATCACAATAACACCTTTTTAGTAGGGCTATATACAATTGTAGAGTGAAATGTGATTGTATAGTATTTTACTCCCAGTATGTTCTTCAAGAAGATAGCTTATTGTTTATTGCCAGAGCTCTTTTCTTTGTAATGACAAAATCATTAATACTCGTTAACGAAATGGTTTCATATTACATCTTAATAGCTTTTACAATGAACTGAAGCATTTATAAATAAGAAAACCTTTCTCGTATAGTTACTGTGAGGTGTAGTGTTAGACAGCAAACACTTTACTCTGTAGTCAGTAAATCAAAATGGTTCGGCCAACGATTTTATTTTTGCTACCCTTAATTATTTGTGGTGAGTTATACTATTAATTCTACTAATATAATAAATGTGAAAGTTTGTGAAGATGTTTGTAACTCAATCACGCTATAGCGGCTGAACGGATTGAGCAGAAATTTGGTACCGGGATAGATTATAGTCTGGAATAACACATACTTTTCATCCCGGAAATATGTTTCCTTGAAAAATGGGAACCTATTTGCACGCGGGCGAAGCCGCGAGCATCATCTAGTGTGTAATATTATGAAAAATAGTTGGGCTATATTTATAAAGTTATAACACATACATTATTGTTTTACAGTAACGGCGCAAGACATACGTGGTCGGAGACCGCATGGTCCGATTGCACGAGGCCGGGTTCCGGCACGTACTGCGAAGCCTCCGGTAGTTATCACTAAACCACATGTGGTTATTACCACTAAAGCACCTGTAACTCCTCCAGTAGTCATCACCGCTGCACCAACGGTAGCAGCACCAATACCTCTTCAACCAGAAAAGGAAGGTGATGAACCAGAAGCTGAACCCGTAGATGTTTCTAAGCTAGACGAAGAGATCCCTGCTCAACCAGAATCCCTGCCATCTGCCGTGCCAGAACTTGATGTTATACCTATTGATGTAACCCCTGAGGTATCTGCACCTGTGACGTATACTGAGAAAGCGATTACAAACAAGCCTTATATCTACACTCCGAAATATACTACACCGGCACAGTACGTGACTAAATCTCCTGCAATCATTCCGCCAGTGAAAACCGAACCTTTCAAAGTCGATTTTATTTGTGAAGAAGCTTATGGATATTTCGCTGTGGAGCACGAATGTGATTCTTACTACTTATGCAAGGTAACATAAAATACTTTTAATTTGTTATTATTTTGGCTCTAAAATACGATAAAATACGTTACCTACTTCTGTTCTTTTGCAGCATAAAGTAGCTACGAAGCTGTGGTGTCCAGATGGTCTACATTTCAACCCAAATGCTAAACATCACGATTATCCATGTGCTTATCCTTCGGAAGCTCAGTGCATTGCTGGATCTGAGACACGTAAGTGTTTTTTTTTTCAATGTTTCATTTATTTCTAATACCTTACCTATTATTATTTCTATGGAGAGACTTACTTATATTATTTAATTTTTACAGAAGAGGCAAAACCTACGGATGAATGCCCCAGACAATATGGATATTTCCCTTCAAATGATGGCGATTGCAGCAAATATATTTCTTGTCAAGAAGGCGCGGCCACCTACCTTTCTTGCCCAGCTGGTCTAGTTTTCAACCCAATACTGCAAGGATGTGATTACATTCAAAATGTGCCACAGTGTCACTCCAACGGTAAATTTTGAAATATTTTCATATCTTTGTATACGTACGAAAGGTAAAACTTGATTGTAAACCTCTTTTTTTTTTTTCAGTATTCAAAGACTTCACTTGTCCAGAGCCCCTACTTGACGAAAATGGATTTGTGTCCGACGCAATTTACAATTACAAGTAAGTGTGACTTGTCATACATAGGTACTGTCAGTTAGACTCTACATCAATAGGGTATTTATGGAAATGCTTTACTGTTCATTGAACACATTTTTGATCCCATTCATTAAGGAATGTTTAGTTAGTTCGTGTTCGAAAGGCATTTGCATTAGCTTCGCTCGAGGAGTTAAAGTAGTGACCACGGTAGGGGAAAAAACATGGCATTGACGATAAGGTTCATAATGACAGCTGAGCGAAAATAGGTCAACGAAAATGCATTTTGATACTATGGCCATTTTAATAATATGCTTAGACCCTATGAACTAAAGGGTTTTAAATATCATTTGTGGCATTAATTCTGTTTAAGATTTGCTATTTAAACCTATATACAGTGTACTTGTGACTCACACTATGTTTTGTTCATACAGATACGGACAAGAATGCAAGGAGTACATAGCTTGTCAAAAGGGGTACCCTCGGCTCCTGAGCTGTGAACAAGGGCTGGCGTTCGACGAAAATTCGCAATCTTGCGTCATTGAGGACTACGTTGAGGGCTGTGCTGTATAGAGCTTCTATGCAATTCCAACTAGATTAAAATAGAATTTATGGAAAAACTTGTTTTTTTTTTGTTCTAACTGCTAGAACTTACCCTTATAATTAGATTTATATTCTGTGCTATATATAGTGTTTAGTATACGACCGGAGATATAACTTTTTTGAAGGCTTGCTTAAGTAGGCCTTTCTTTTACGTGTGGAAAATCTGTCATGGATGCTATGCGGGATTCCTTTCGACTACCAACCACACTTTCCCTACCTACTGCCTACGGTTGGGAGCCCCGGGTAAGCCCTCAAAAGGATATCCCTAGGATTTCAAACAGACCTTGGCTGCCACTGCTGGCTTACCTAGGGGATTCGCGCGCTATCCCACGTCTTTGGGGGTTGTTCGAGTATTATCGTCTTGGGCCTGATTCTGTAAGGACGATGAGCAGTGCCTCACAATCATCAGGCGCCCGCTCATTGTGGTCGATAGTCTTGGGCAAAGACAAGTCTGTGGCCGCAGACTGCGGAAATCGGGTGCCAGAGTTTTCTCCCAATTTCTTCTCGCCGCCTCTTTCACAGAATGACCTGCTGGCAGAAAGACGCAGCGGAGTCCCACTTACTCCCACTGGTGATCATGGCTCGTACCATGGTCTCCAGCGAGAGAATGTCCACGTCCGCTTTATGTAGCATACACTACAATTGGTCCACCGGCCTTCAAACGGACGAGGTCATGGCAAATACACTTGAAACTTAACCCTGTCAACAATTGACCAACCACCCTCCCAGTAACATGAATTGGCAAAGGCTTTCAAGTTTCAGTAGAGAACTGGGATAGGCTAATTTGATTGATTGAATTCATGAATTATCAAGTAACACTGAGCCTTACATTGCTGATATAGTATTAGAATACCTTAGAGAGTTCAATTTGCGGCCCGTTGATATCGATGATTTGGAATGGCCAGCCCTCTCAATCAAATCTAAATCTGATAGAGAACTATTATTCCCAGTTGTTCAATGAACCACTCAATTAATTGCATGTTTAGGAAGGGGAAGACAAATTTAACAAATAAGGGCAGCAGTAAACCACTGAAAAGTGTAGAACACAAAGAATGGCACTAAATGTAACATAGTTTTATAGACAACTAACTTTACCCCATGACTTCAGTCGTGGCACACTTTCAACTCCCGTTGCACCCTCACATCTAGCTGGTTATTTAATTTGTGTAATTCTCCCAGATTTATGGATATTTCTCATTACTGCTCCCTCTCTTGGGCAGTAGCGTGATAATAACCTATGACAATCACAAATAATGGCTTTCTTCTGCTATAAATAAACAATGGGTACTGAATTTGCCTAACTATGTCACGTTTCCTGAACAGCTCCTCTATAATTTGTGTAATTCGCCCTGATTTGTTGACATTTCTCATCACTGCTCCGCTCCCTTGGGCTCTAGCGTCATAATAACCTATGACACAAATAATGGCTTTCTTTTTCTATAAATAAGCACTGGATACTTAATTTGCCTATCTATGTCACGGTTCCTGTCTTCGTGAACGGCTAAAGTCAAATTCCAGCAGAGCTGGAATTTTTACAGTTCCCGCTATACTCGTAACAACAAATACTAAAACCAGAAAAAAGTTATTGGGGGCTCCGAGACCTTATTTTTAGCATTCCATGGATTCTCCGTGCGGGTGCCCTGGGTCCATAGCGTGGCACAGGGGGGAACACCCGACGGTGGCTGGGACTTGCGACCCATTTAAGTAGGTTTAGAGTGACCACCTTATTATGCGCATAAACGTTCACCTTCCACCGTCAGCAATGTTCCCTTCCCTGCCCAACCAGATTTGGTAAGATCCTACCAATGCCACTTTGGATATCCGTTTTAGTAAAGAGCTTACTGAAGCTCTTGACAATCCAAGGTCTTTAAATAAATTGTACAGGGATTTAGCTGGAATCCCCCTTGCTCCTACTTCTACGGCGTAGAGTTTAGCCACATATCCATTTTTGGTTAACTCATTGGTCAAGTCAAAGTATTTATTTATCTTCATGTCGTGGTCCTTAGGTACGTTGGTCTCCCATGGCACCGTGAGTTCCACGAGCGCTGCACGCCTATGTATCCTTGAAAACAGGAATATATCGGGTCTGGATGGCGAAGCACGAAGCACATATTATCAGTTTTTCTTACGTGTCTGCAAGTATGGTCCAATCGGCGGCAGCCATCAAAACTGAGTATGGCTTTTGAGGTACTTTCTTTGAACAGCCTTCCTTTACAAACGACCGCCGATTGAGCTAGCCCTAGCCACGGCTTCCATGTCTTCGTAACATTCGCATCCAATTTTCTGAGAAGGTTTTGGCTTATATCGTACACAAGAAACGGCCAGTTTAAACGTGATGTTAAATAGTTGTCGTATATCCATGCTTTTTTGACATGACAACGTCTTATAATTCGATAGAGCCGGCTGCACGCACGAAAAAACATGACGTATGCGGCGTTACCTCGCTCTGAGGCGTTCCATTTAAGGCTGAGTTGTCACGTTCAACTATCGTCAGTAAACCGACTTTACAGACAACCGATTTTGAGTTTACTTATTGGTTGTTGATCTACCTTTTGTATGTCGACAATGAAACTTTCAAGTACGTCATCCAAAGCTGGAGTAGAGACCGTATTCTTAGCATTCCATGGATTCTCCGTGCGGGCGCCGGGTCCATAGCGTGGCACAGGGGGGAACACCCCGACGGCGTCTGGGACTTGCGACCCATTCGAGTAGGTTTAGGGTGGCCACCTTACTATGCGCATAAACGATCACCTTCCACCGTCAACAATGTTCCCCCCCCTGCCCAACCAGATTTGGTAAGATCCTATCAATGCCGCTTTGGGTACGCGTTTTAGTAAAGAGCTTACTGAAGCTCTTGGCAATCCAAGGTCCTTAAATAAATTATACAGGGATTTAGCTGGAATTCCCCTTGCTCCTACTTCTACGGCATAGAGTTTAACCACATAGCCATTATTGGTTAACCCATTGGTCAAGTCAAAGTATTTATTAAGCTATTGCATAGCTTCTATCGCGGGCCTTGCGTGGAGACCGAATCCAGAAATTGTGTCACGAAAACGAATCACACTCGGCTACCTTCGGCCACGTTCGTGTATCTCGCACTTCATAATTTTTTTGTTTACGTCTATTATGAACTCTGCAGTCGTTATTATATTATGTCAAATAATCCAAAAATTGATGCTTGCACCCAGAATCGATCTTACGCCTTCTGCGTACCGATCCGCGTCTTAACCACTCGACCAAAGTTGAATTAAGAGTGTTGGTCGAATTTAGAGTTCTTAATGTAAAATGACAATTTCGATGCTGTCAATTACATTAGTTGCTGTCAAAAATAAAAATTCGACTATAGGTGTATTACTACATATTATGTACAACAGTGAACTGTACTCGTATAATTTGTGTAAAAAGTGTTTTAAATATGAATAAACAAAGTGCATTTATTAATGAAGAAAGTCACGAAAAATAGTGAAAGAAAATGAGTGAGTACTCTATATACATACATTTTATTATTATTATCACCAATGCAGTATTATTTTTTGTTTTGTTAATTTATATATAATACTGCTATAAAGATACCCAAACCCGGAAGTACGTTCCCATGGGAAGCGGGAAGAAAATTTCACGCTGACGTAGCCGCGAGCGCCATCTATCCCATACCTATGTACTTTAAACGTGTCATAAAAGTCACAACAATACCATACATGCATATTTCAAAGAATGTCTATTATTACCATAAAATTTGTAAAAATAGTTTTTAAGTAGATAAGAAGAAACCTATTATTTTATCTTTTAACTAGCTGACCCTCGCAACTTTGTTTACGTCACACAAGGTCTATGAAATTAGAGGTATTTATTAATCATACTCATCAAGTAGCGTGTGAATCTGCCCTGTTTGCTTAATCAAAATAGAGCTTAATGGTTAAAGCTATTCCTCAGTATAGAATTTTCCTCAGTATAAACAATTCACATACAAACACCAGCGTGTTAGAATTTTATTACATGTATCAATGTAGTAGACGTAACGTGTATAAAATGACATCAATCAAATGTCATCAATATTCTGAAAAAGAAATTAAAAATAGAGTTCACAAACTCTTTTGAAAATACATACTGTACCTACCTTAGAGGATCGTTATGAAGATAACAGGATAGTTAACAACCATCCATAGAAAATAGATGGTATAATGCTGAATACCGCAAAGAACAATCGGCGCGGCATAGAATGGGCCCATACTGATATCCTGGAGGATTTAAATGATGCCGATGTCTTGTGCCTGTGTGTGTGCCACACGCCGTCATGCATGTCTGCAGGACAACGAGCAGGATGAGGCAGCGAATGGCTGGACTGAAGTTAAAATCGACAGACGCAAGAGATGTGGTGGAGGCACTAATTCACGTACCTCGGGAGTGTCGTGTCAGAAACTGATGGGATAGAAGAGTACCCTATTGTTTCGGCGAACGGTCGGCTATCGGGAGAGTTCGTCACTCGGCTGGCTATTCTCCCCCCCCCCCCCCCGCACCCGCCCCGCGCTGCCTCGCCAGGCGGGCGGCCACTCATCGACCGTTCAGTCAAATCTCGGACGCGGTTCGGAACTATTGTGCGCGATACATGTGTGTGTCAGTGCCTCGGTCGACACGGCAACTCGAAAACAACCTCAAGGGAATATCAAGGCCTCGGAGCAACCTCAGGAAGACCGGGAATCAGGGTAAGTGGCGAATCATTCTTGGTGGCGGTCCGATTTTCGAACTTCCTGTGTCGTCTTATGTGCCTGCAGGAACTACCAGAAAGACAGTCCACTAACTACACTGAGTTATCGAACATATTTATGGTCCATTCGAGCGGATTTCAGCCGGATTTCGGTATATTTGTTGGTATTTTTTCAAATCATAAGTCGGTTGTAGATTTAAAAATTGAAATTCCTAACCGCCACTTACAGCTCTGACACAAGTCTCGATTCGGTCGGATACAATTCAAACTAAAGTCGTTAAGTTTGTTTGTCATTTGCGGTTCGGTTATTGTATTATATTGTGCGGTATGCGATATTTGTGAAATTATCCTCAGTTATTAGAACAATTTAATTGATTTATTGTAGGGTTCCGTTATATTTTTTTTTTCTCTTACCCGGGGGTGGGTGCATCACGATTTGGAGTCTTAACGATTTAAAATGGCTAAGGTATCATCAACTAAATTTAAAATTCAAGTCGAATGGCTTAGAAGCACGTTAGAAATGATCGCGGGAAAAACTCAAACCAATGCAGTTATTTCGGCGAGATTGCGTAAACTCGATGAACGATACGCACTTTTGTCGGAACAGTATGAGTTATTGCTGGATAATACGGTAGATTCGGAAATGATTAAAATCTATACGGCTGATTATAATGAGGCGGAGTTAGCTTATAATCAGCTGGAAGCGGTCTCGTCGGCTTACCCGGGTTTGGACGGGGTTCACAGACCGTCCGAGAGTTCAAATGCGGCAAGACTTCCCAGAATCGATTTATGCAAATTTGATGGTGACGTTTTTCAGTGGACAAGTTTTATAAGCCTATTCAGTTCGTTGGTACTAACACGGAAAGATATATCAAAGACGGAAAAATTTCATTACTTAGTTTCTCATGTGTTAAATGAACCGCATACCTTAATACGGCATTTACCTATGGTAGACGAATCCCTAGATATAGGCTTAGAAATTCTTAAGGGTAGATATGAAAATATCAGGATGCTAGCAGATAGTCACATTTCTAGAATCCTACAGCTACCTACATTAAATAAACCCTATGATCTGCGTTCTAAAATTCTAAACCCACTGTTGGAGTCCACTCGCGCCTTGAATAATTTAGGCCTTCCTATAGATCAATGGTCTTATATTTTATTATTCATTAGCTTAAATAAAATTCCGTTAGACGTTAAAACTCGGTTTGAACAGAAGTACGGCGGAAATATAATCACCCTACCCACATTCAATCAACTTGTGGAGTTTTTGCAAAATGAATGTCGGCTTATAGACTCGACAACAGCTGACGGCGCGACCTTGAAGGACAATCGTACCCGCCGCACCATACACATTATCGGAAACGAAAGTGAATCTTACAGGAATGAACGAATAATCGCTAGGCGCTGTTTATACTGTGAAATAAGCGGTCACATGATTTCGGAGTGTTTTAAATTTAAAAAATTAACCGCGGGTCAGCGTAAAGACTGGGTGCGAGCTGAAAACTTATGCTTTAAATGTTTTGGTAAGCATTCGGCATCTACGTGCGATAAAAGGACAGCATGTAAACGCTGTGGCCATCGGGGTCACAACGACTTAATATGCATGCACAACTATACTGCGTCTCGCGCTAGCTCGCCTTCGGAGGGACCTGGCTACCGCAGCCACCGTCCGCGTCGTCGCACGCGCACGGCCTCTCCTCGCGAAAGAAGAGAGGTACCGTCGCGCTCATCAGCTGAGCGTGTAGTTCAGGTCAGCTCGCGCAACGGCTATCAGGCATGCGAACGGCGGGAATCGCACGAATCGCGCGGTCAGTCACGTAATAATTCTCAAAAGCAATACTCAGCATAGCAATTAAGGTTACATGATGACTCATCTTCAACGTCTTTGCATCGAAACCCGTATAATGTTGTTCTACCCACGGCTATTATTGAAATTAAGAATAAAAATGGTGAATTCGTTAAAGCACGGGCTCTCTTAGATTTAGGGGCTCAAATGTCGGTAATAAAGGGGGATTTGGTATCTACCCTCGGATTGAAACGGTCTTATAGTAATGTACAAATCACGGGTATCGGTGGCATTCAAGCCAATACATATCAACACGTTGTTGTTATATATTTCAAACCAGAACATTCAGAACACCCAGTACTAGCGGTAACGGCGGCAGTTTTAAGAAGGCTTACGTCTTATTCGGTTAACAGAACAAATTTGGTTTTTAAAGAGTTGAAACTCGCAGATAACGGCTCATTGAATTCTTCAGAGATAGACGTAATTTTTGGATGTGATATACTCGGTCAAATCTTAAATGGGGAAAAGATTACTTTGTGTCAGGGTGGGCCCTACGCGTTGGGCACGGTATTTAATTTCGCGGTATTCGGACCAGTTTCGCCGGAGACGCGGGAGCTGGCCGAATCGTCGGTTAACCAGTTGACACTCAAGGAAACGGTGGAAAGGTTTTGGCGATCTGAGGAACCCCCTCTTAATAAAATTAAAAGTCCCGAGGACTTGGAATGCGAACAATTATTTGTTTCAACGGTATCGCGAGGCCCGGACGGTAAATATATCTCGCGCTTACCTCTTATCTCGGCAGGTGATAGACGTCTATTAGGAGACTCACGCCAGCCCGCTTATAAGCAATTTATGTCGCTTGAGAGGCGGATGCAACGGAATCCGGAATTTCGGGAGAAATACATTGAATTTATTAATGAATATATTAGGCTGGGACACATGAGTGTATCGCAATTTGATATTAATTCGGGGCAAGAACATTACTTTCTCCCACATCACGGAGTATTTAAAAAATCGGGCGATGTGAATAAAATTCGCGTTGTATTCAATGGCAGTCAGAAAACAAGTTCGGGAGTGTCATTAAACGACTGTCTGTTTTCGGGAGAACGATTGCAAAACGATATCACTAATATTATAATGAAATTTAGGGTTCCACAAATTGTATTTACTACGGATATTAAAATGATGTTTAGGCAGACGTGGATTCACCCGGACGATCGGAGATATCAGTTGATTCTCTGGCGAGCGTCGCCCACGGAGCCCCTACTTACCTATCAATTAAACACAAATACATACGGTTTGAAGTCGAGCTCTTTCATAGCCATACGCTGCTTACACCAGCTCGCCCGGGACGAGGTTGATAAAACCCGTGCCGCTAAGTTACTCATAGACAACACATACGTTGACGATTTGAATGGCGGCGCAGACTCGCTGATTGAGGCGCGTGAGCTTCGCGATGAGTTAATCTCATTGATGAATTCGGCCGGCTATGAGTTACGGAAATGGTCCAGTAATATGCCAGCATTACTGAATGACTTACCCACGGAACACTTGGAGTCACCGCGGCGTTTCGATGATCGCGATTCGGATGGAACGGGTTTTGTCAAGATTTTAGGCATTCAGTGGGACCCCAAATGTGACAATTTCACTTACCATGTAAATCTGCCCACAGATAGTGACGTCACACGTCGTAGTATTTTGTCAATAGTGGCTAGACTTTACGACTCACTTGGGTGGATCTGTCCAGTAGTTTTTAAAATAAAACTTTTATTACAGTCCCTATTGGCGACTTCTGATAACTCAAAGGGGGTAGCTTGGGATGCCCCGGCCCCCATAGATTTAGTGCGACAATGGAGGGATATCATCTCTGACTTGCCGCATCTGCAACGTATCTCCATTCCCCGGTGTGTCAAGTTAGAAGGACCGACTAAATATACTCTTCACGGGTTTTGTGATGGCTCCAGCGTCGGTTACGCTGCAGCAGTCTACTTGCGCGCGGAGGGCGCAGACGGACGGACTCACGTACGCCTACTTATTGCTAAGTCACGTATAACGCCATTAAGGGTTAAGTTAACAATACCGAAACTGGAGTTGAATGGTGCTAAGTTGCTGTCAACGTTGGTTAATCACACGGTCGAGTCAATGGAGGATAAGGTTCGGTTAGACCAAATTGTAGGCTGGTGCGACAGCACTATCGTTTTGGCGTGGTTACGGACACCACCTCATAAATTACAAGTCTTTGAAGGAAACCGGGTTTCGGATATAATAACCTCTAAGACCAACATCGACTGGCGTCACGTACCCGGCGAGATGAATTGTGCGGACGTTGCGTCACGCGGTTGCTCGGCGGCAGAACTCTTGAACCATCCCTTGTGGTGGGGATCGAGTTGGCTGGAGCGGCCGCCCCATACGTGGCCGTCCGGGGGCCCAGAGTTCCCGCCAGATTTGTTACCTGGCCTGAGGCCGGCCGTTAGGGTTGCTAACGTAAACGAATTGATATCGGATTTTAATTTATTAGGTCGTTTTAGTTCATATGAAAAGTTGCTAAACGTTACTACATACTTACTACGCTTTAAAAACAATTCAAAAATTAACTCTGAGAAGGTTTACGGTAGTTTAACGGTGTCGGAACGTAGAATCGCCAATCTGTGCTTAATTCGTATTGTGCAGTCAAAAAATTTCTCCGATGAATTGACAAACCTTCGAACGGGTACTGAAATTAAAAATTCATTGCGACGGTTGAATTTATTTTTGGACAGGGATGATATTATTCGTGTCGGCGGCAGAATCGGCGCCTCTACCCTTCCATATGAGTCACGGCACCCTATATTAATACCGGCGAGGGGTAGTTTCACAGACTTGCTAGTCAATCATTATCATAAGGTCTACTGTCACGTCGGAGCTAACGCGTTGAGTGCGATTCTCTCACGACGCTACTGGATTATCTCGGCGCGGCGTGTCACGCGACACATAACGTTTAAATGCGTTCAATGTTTTCGACACCGGGCTCGGCCTAAACAGCCATATATGGCGGATTTGCCTGCCGATCGTGTTACCGGAGTCAGACCTTTCGTCGGGGTCGGCACGGATTTCGCTGGACCTTTTTACGTTAAAACGAGCTCGTTGCGTAATGCAAGGGTTCAAAAGTGTTACTTATGCGTTTTCATTTGCTTGTCGGTTAAGGCGGTACATCTAGAAATTGTATCAAACTTATCAGTTGAAGCCTTCGTGGCAGCCTTGACTAGGTTCGTATCTAGGAGAGGTGTACCGTCCTTGATCCGATCAGACTGCGGTACAAACTTCACGGGAACCGATAAATATTTAAAGGAGTTATACATATTCTTACGGAACCATCACCAGGAAATTGATCGGAAGCTGACGGCTCAAAACATAACTTGGCTCTTCAATTGCCCTTCAAATCCTTCAAGCGGTGGCATATTCGAGTCGGCAGTGAAGGGTGCCAAGACACATGCGAAACGGGTTCTCGGAGAAGCCAAGCTCACTTTCGAAGAGCTGACCACCTTTTTTACCAAGGTAGAAGCGGTAATGAATTCTCGGCCGCTTTGCCCCCTTAGTACGGACTCGGAAGACCTTGATGTATTGACCCCCGGTCATTTCCTAATAGGGCAACCTCTCGTTGCACTTCCTGAGTATCCCTACACGGAAACTCCGGAGCACCGGTTGTCTCGGTACCAACTTATTCAAAAGATATCCCAGCATTTCTGGTCTCGGTGGAGATGTGAATATCTTCACACACTCCAACAAAGGCATAAGTGGACTTCTCATAACGAGGCTCCCAAGGTCGATGACCTGATATTGATAAAGGAGGATAATTTACCCCCTCTCCAATGGAAACGCGGTCGGATCGTTAGGTTACTTCCGGGTAGGGACGGAATTGTCAGAGTTGTAGAGGTCAGGACTCAGCAAGGGAACATCTTACGACCTGTCTCTAAGCTTTGTGGATTGCCTTCGGTGGTTTAGTGGGTAACCAAGGCAGAACCTTGGTTAGGCGGCAGGATGTTTCGGCGAACGGTCGGCTATCGGGAGAGTTCGTCACTCGGCTGGCTATTCTCCCCCCCCCCCGCACCCGCCCCGCGCTGCCTCGCCAGGCGGGCGGCCACTCATCGACCGTTCAGTCAAATCTCGGACGCGGTTCGGAACTATTGTGCGCGATACATGTGTGTGTCAGTGCCTCGGTCGACACGGCAACTCGAAAACAACCTCAAGGGAATATCAAGGCCTCGGAGCAACCTCAGGAAGACCGGGAATCAGGGTAAGTGGCGAATCATTCTTGGTGGCGGTCCGATTTTCGAACTTCCTGTGTCGTCTTATGTGCCTGCAGGAACTACCAGAAAGACAGTCCACTAACTACACTGAGTTATCGAACACCTATATCATTTCGAGTCTCGCCAAGGCCAGAACAACCTTTACACAGCTGCGCCCCGTAGGCAGTTGCGAAAATGGACACGAAGAGTGAAACTCAAAACAAAGTAAACGTTAAAACTCTACTGCTAACTGCTTACGGATGCGAGACATGGAAGGTCACTAAAGACACTTCGCACCAGCTATAAGTCTTCGTCAAACGCTGCCTCCAATGGATCCTCGGTACATACGGGCCCGAGAACATCACGAACGTAAGACTATTGGAACGCTGCAGTAAGACCCCTATCCACCAACAGATCAAACGTCGGAAGTGTAGCTGCTGCGCTGGATTGGACACACGCTGCAAAGGGACCATAATCACATCATACCAAGGCAAGCCTTACTGAAACTACTGGTAGTGTTTCAAAAACTGTTCGATAGTAAGTAGGTACATTTCGGGTAGAAATTTGGTACAGAGATACATTATAGTCTGGAATAACACATAGGCTGCCTTTTATCCCGGGAATAACTTCCCGCGGTAACAAATTTTACGCGGGCGAAGCTGCGGGCATCAGCTAGTATTCTTATATAGAAATAATTATACTAGCATAGTTGGTAAAAAATGCTATGTAATAGCTTTACCGCGGCAGTCCCCGAGTGCCACACGTCTTTTTTTGTCTTCATGGCGTGGTCCTTCGGTATGTTGGTCTCCCACGGCACCGTCAGCTCCACGAGCACCGCACGCCTGTGTAACCTCGAAAACAGGAATATGTCGGGGCTGGATGACGAGGCACATACATCCTCCGGGATTTTGTAGTGTTTTTCATACGTGTCTGAGAGTATAGTCCAATCGGCGGCAGCCATCAAAATTGAGTATGGCTTTTGAGGTACTTTCTTTGAACAGCCTTCCTTTACAAACGCAATGTCATTTCTTTTGTTTGTGGTTAATCCCTTTTTCGCTCTCGCTACCGCCAAACTGACAGCCTCACGTATGATTTCCAATACCCTATCGTGTCGGCGTGAGTAATGACCCCGGTCTAGTAACGTCCTACAACCTACCAGCAGGTGCCTAGCAGTTCCAATCGCTTCTCCACATGCATTACATTATTACGACAAAATATACGTACAACAAAGCTACTGAAATATTAGAAGATTTGATCAAAACAAGTTGAACATACCTCGCATTTTTTTAACAAAACACGTAAATAAATATTTTTGGTCCCTACAGCCTTGCGCTCGCTGACATCGCCATCGCAGTACGAATCGGTGCGAGGAGGGATGTCTGCTCTGCGGACAGAGCGTCATTATCGCTGTATCGTTTTATTTATCCAAATAATAAAGCTCTAAGATCCGCTTTGAGCTGACCTCCCCTACATAATAATAAGTGTAGTGGAATGAAAGTTTGTTGTTGGTAGAATAACTCTAAACGTCAAATGAGATTCGGACAGTAGATTCTTTTTGTGACATAGAGGTCCACTAAGGTGGTTTTTTTTTAATTCATCCCCTAAGGAGTTGTAACGATCTCCCAACGCACATATCAAACGAATGAACGGCAAGTTGTTGACGCTATGGAGAGAAATGCTATCCGAAACATTAATTTTATTATACTGACGGAAAACCTCGAGCCGTTGGTGGAGCAATGGACCATAGCGTCTTTAGCTGCATTCTACTAAATATATCACGGCGAGTGTGCTGAAGAGCTCTTCAACCTAATCCCACTCTCTCCTTTTTGATCCCGAACAACGCGTGCTGGGCAGAGGTGCCACTCCTACAAGTGCAGTTCCGCGCACGTGTTTCCCTCCACTTACTATAAAACATATCATGGGGCCGCCAACTTGAGGACCACTATAGGGCTGTAAGGACCACTATCAGACTGTACGGACCGCTGTTCGGACTGTAAGAGTGGCCCCCAATCGCTAGTTTTTTTTTTTTTTTTATACTACTTAGGTGGCAGACAAGCTTACGGCCCACCGGAAGGTTGGTAACCGTAGCCTATAGACGTTTGCAACACCAGAGGCGCTACACACGCGCTGCCGACCCGGGCGCAGGTTGTGACGACCCACAGTTGAAATTTTTCAAGCCGCCCGTAAGGCCTTCAACTTGGCTTAACGACTGTCATTTTACTGACAACCGGGACCAACGGCTTAACGTGCCTTCCGAAGCACGGAAACGCTCGTAAATAAATGTCACAAAGTGGTCCACGTGGTGGTCACCCATCCATGTCCGGCCATAGTAAATGTTGCTTACTGCAGTGATCGTTTACAGAACACTGAGTCCGCGGGGCCACGAGCGCTTCATAATTAGATTAGATGCGCTATTGCTTTGGCGACATCAATTTGGCGAGCTTAACATAAAAAAAAGTATGGGAATCGAGTAGTTATTCATCATCATCTCAGTCGTTTGTCACCCACTGCCGGGCCTCCCCAAGAATCGACACAATGTTCGGTCTTGTGCCGCCGGGATCCAGTAGGCTCCCACGACCTTGACTAGGTTATCTGTCGACCTTGCAGTAGGTCTCCCCGCTCTGCGTTCTGTAAATGGACGCCATTCAAGTAATTTTCGGACCCATCGGCCATTAGCTCTACGAGCAATATAGCCCACCCATTGCCACTTTAGTCGGGTTATTTTTTCTGCTATGTCGGTGAGGCGGGTCCTCTTTCGGATTTCCTCGTTGCGGATTCGATCACGAAGGGCCACTCCGAGCATAGCCCTTTCCATTTCATTGTGTGCCTGCGTGACAGCAAGCCACAGAGTGGCTTGGTGTCACGCAGGCACACTTTCAATGGCCATACCTGTCTGAATTGTTATTATGACGCGTAACTCAACTAAGAAATATTTTCTTAAAACTCCCTCCTTAACGGGAGTTTTAATTACCACGCGAGTAAAGCCGCGTGAAGAAGTTAGTGTGATGATTCATATTAAACTGAATCATAAGTAATAGTCGATTAATATCTGTATTCCATTTACTAATTATAGATCATCAACAGGAACCTAATCCTCTAATTAACGCTAAAATATAAGCAACGAACTCGAATATTGAGGTTTCATTAACGAGTCTACTGTCAAATTGCATACACTTAACTACTGGCAAACGCTAAAGACCTCAAAATGAAGACTTTTCACTCTACACTTTTATTTTTATTGCCGCTGATAATCTATGGTAAGTACTGAATTTATAAATTGGGTCATACGAAAACGTAACAAACAATATTTGCTGAGAAAAGTACTTTTAGAAGTATATATTTTTACAGAAGCTATTTTTACAGAAGCAGCTTTGATTTTTATTTCGATGTTGTTACATACTTTACTTCTACTTTATATGTAATGTAAAAGGGCCTCGAGGCCGGTACGCTAAAATTTTGAAACCTCTGGAATTGTCCAAAATTCTTTATAAGTGCTTCACGCTTGTATTAATCTTTCACCTTTATTTTACAGTAACTGGCCAAGCTGAGATCAATACTAATCCACATAATCATCGACGGGTTAAGCCCCCGACATCCCATGGTCGACATAGTCTATCGAAATCAACAGCAGGTATAGGTATAACTGAGACATCTGTAGTTACTGCCACTCAACCACAAACAGATGTTACTATACAACCGCCAGCCGATATAGAAATACCTATCGATGCCGATATTGAAGTACTTGATGAAAATGATACTCAACAACCAACACAGTCACCGGTTGATGAAAGACAAACACCCGTAGGTGATATCACGCAATCACCAATAGTAGCCTACATACAATCAACGGTTGACGCTGTTGCTGAAACTACACAAGCTCCAGTGGAAAATCCCACACAACCACCAGAAGACCCTTCTACGTGGCTTTCAACAGATACTACCCCACAACTGCAAGAATTTTCTATCCCACAAGAAGTAACACAATTAGATGTGGATTCACAATCTTCAATAGCACCAACTGTTGAAATAGAAGCAGTTTCGGTTTCTCAAGCACCAGTGGCTTTTGACGTGAAAGATATTACTGTAGATACCTTATCTTCACCATTACCACCCAATCAACTACTTGAAAAAGAGTCTGCAACTTCTACGCTACAACCAGAACAAAAATCTGTGTCTGACGCAGAAGAAGAGGAAGTTACACATCCCGAAACAACTTCAGCTCCTAAGCCAGCGATCAACACTTCACACAGACGCCACCATTCAAGGATACGAAAGCCTAAAGTGAGCCCCGCTGCAGTACTAGGGTCAAAATTGAAATCTGCACATGCTAAACCGCAAACTGGGGTGTTTAAGTCTCCGGCTCCCGAAATCCAGAAGTCTTCAACGCAGCGTGTAACTACAGATTCTACAGTAATACTTAAAAAAATCGCACCAAAGCACAGACACAGACCCTCGAAACTTGACTCTGCTTGTCAACAAGGAGATGGATATTATTCAGTAAAGAATGAATGTGACTCTTACATTAAATGCGAGGTAAGAATTCAACATTAACATAATTGCAAATTTTAGCTTAGTTTCCTTAGCTATATCGTTTTTTCAATTCCCACATGGGACAATATTGTTGATAAGCACAATAAATTTGTTTCGCATCTGTGTGTAAGTTTTTATAATTCGGGAACAGGTATATATTTTATGTTTTTATTTTTACTTGTAACGTTTACGCCTGGGAACTCTTGGGAACTAATAAGACTTCCTAAAAGCGTGTCATACTAAACTATGAAAAAAATTTCAAATTATATTACGTTCTTCTATGTTTCCAGGACAACGAGGCAACAAAAGTTTGGTGCCCGGATGGCCTACACTTCAACTCTGCTTCTAAACCACCATCGTATCCGTGCGCGTATCCTTCCGCAGTTAAGTGCACCAATGGCATTGAAAGAGGTAGATTCTATACTTATCAATTTTCAAACTATCACCAGTAAGTTAATGAAGATACTTAGAAATATAATTGTTTTGCACAGATCCGAGCCCAACTGATGAGTGTCCCAGACAATACGGAATTTTTGCGACGAAAGACGGTGATTGCAGCAAATATGTTATATGTCAGAAAGGCACAGCAACCATCATGCCTTGTCCAGCTGGTCTTGTTTTCAACCCAACACTTGAGAATTGTGATTACTTAGAAAAGGTGCCACAATGTAACCCTAATGGTAAGAATTAACATTTTTTTAAACCGACTGTACCTTATTCTAATTGCAAAGTTTGTATACTTTACTAGACTTTACTTTTGATAATACTTATTAAAATTATGTATTTATTATTTTCAGTGTTCAAGGATTTCACTTGTCCCGTCCCACCGATTGTAGACGACAATTTTGTTTTCGATATTGTTAACACATACAAGTAAGTGCATACCTATCATATATCAATTTTGTTATCCATCTTCATCAGTTTCTTTCTTAAATTAGATTCATCTCGCAATGCGAAATTATTTTGATAAAAATTTTAAACTAAAATGTGGAATAGATTGTCCTAAATGCCCTTCTGTTTTTAATGTGTACATTAAAATTTAATTCTATAATATTTAAATTGATTTTATGTTAGATACTCTCGATTGTGGTCTTCATCAATATTGCCGTCAAGCGCTACTTTACTTTAATATTTCTTGTACAGGTACAAACCAGACTGCAAGCTATACATAGCCTGCCAAAAAGGATACCCTCGTCTCTTGAGCTGTGAGAGTGGCTTGGCCTATGATGAAGAATCTGAATCATGCATTGCGGAGGAATATGTTGCAGACTGCGATACACCTTATGCGGAAAATTAAATTATATTCTCTGTTAAAGTTATTTGTTGTCATAATTTATTAAACCTACTTATTTTACTTGAAAATCAACTTCTATTCTTAATTATACTATATGATGGATGACTATTTTAATGCACAAAGCGTACAAATAGTCATCCGTAACCACACATAGTACGAAATAATTTATACGGAATCTGAATCAAAATTTTACTTAGAAGAATACAGTTCACCATACCAGGCCTCCGTCACTCGCTCAAAATCGCGCGCTATGTACCTACCGCTCGGCATCTCCCTGGGGATACAACTGGCAGAGGGCTGCCGGACGCCCGACTGAGCGCTCGCATCGCACCGCACCGCACGTTTCCCGCGCTTACGCTTCGAAATACCGAAACCACGTAATTATTGTGCAGTGGATGGGAGTAATAGTACAAAAACAAAAGAAAATTTGTCGTTTTTTAAATTGCCGAGAGACGAAGAAAGCTGAGTAATATTTTAAATCTTATCAATTTGAATGTTTTTACCATTTATTTGTTTGAACATAAGTACCTAGGTAGGTGATAAGTATGTAAATCAAAATTAAGGAGTTATTTGAGTCAGGTATTATAAAATTGTTGTTTTTTATAGGCAATTCAATGTTTTATAGAATTTGTAGGTAAATAGGTTTTATAGGTAATCGAAGCGTTCGTGGCCCCGGGGACTCAGTGTTCTGTAATCGATCTCTGTAGTAAGCAACTTTCACTATGGCCAGTTCTTGGATGGGTGACCATTTATGTGACCACTTTGTGACCTTTATTTGAGCGTTTCCGTGCTTCGGAAGGCACGTTAGGCCGTTGGTCCCGGTTGCCAATAAAATAGCAGTCAGCCAAGTTAAATGTGGGCATCTAATATGCCTCTGCCTTCCCCTTCGGAGATCTACGCGTGACCATATGTATGTGTGTGTAACATAGTAAGGTAGGATGGCCGGGTGAGATAGGTGAATAGCCGGTACTTACGCTAAAGGCTTAGATCATCCAACCACAGGATGCGCTAATGTCAGTTAAAATTAGATTTCTTTGATATTTTAGTTATGGGTAGGCATAAGATAAACAATATAAATATTTAGGTATACCTACCTACTGTGATTCATAATTTATTTTTGGTTTTTACGTGCATTTATAAAAACGTGTTTTTCTAGGGTTTTTTTTAAACCATTCATAATTTTTTTCCTTACATTCCATTACATTGTTAGTTACATACACGTCGACCTACTAAAAGCGTATTAAAACATGGTTGATTCGTAACATTTGTTTTATTACAACAATCATTATAGGTTCAACCCTAGCGCATTCTTACGATGACGTCACTCGCACGGCGGGCAACACAGTCTCGACGCTATGAGCGCGTGTTTAAGGTACAATTCTTCTCGTTCTGAGCAGCAGGTATTATTATTAAAATTTTGTAGGCTAATATAGCGTAGGTATTGTCGCTTTTGTATGGGAGTGATGTATCTGTTACGTAGTAACTATTTAGTAATCTGTGACCATACGCTTTGAAATATACCTCTATGACTTTATTATTATAACCTGTGACGCAAAAAGAGTGTGTCGCTTTAATTAGTTTTTAAATTTTGAGAATAGAAACAGCCCGCGGTAACCGCAAATGTGACCTCAGCCTACCGCCTCGAAACACGTTCGTTTTGTTGGCCCGGCCCTCCCGGAATTTACGACTTCGGAGTATAGCAATCTACTGTACTCATCACCAGAAACATATGTACCGCTTTCTTTTTCAATGTAACTCTGTATTTTTGGAGAAAAACTCAAGAAAAGGGGGCCGGGCCAACCAAACGCTTTCAGCTCGGCCCCCCTTGTAACTCGAAAAATATACAGCCAATTAAAAAAACACTTGAGCTTGAGAAATGTACCCCGGCATCTCGTTATACGTTCCAAAACAGATTTCGTATATTCGTAATATCAAACGATAAATCGATGTAGAAAGGGGTCCGAGCTGAAAATTTTTGATAAGAAAATACGTACAGAGGGACAAAAGATTTTTATTAAAAAACTATAAATATAGAATCTACACATGGTAAATATCATATGTACCGCCTTAGTTTCTAATAAAACTTGCTAAATTTAACTAACAAAACAACAGTAACAGTTTATTTAACAGTTTTACAAAAAGTCAAAATAAAAATTATTTATTTTATGCTAACTTTACAAAAGTAAGCGTAACTACTTATTTTTGTACTCATAACATTTTTTCTACTCAAATTTTAATAAAAATATTTTGATAATAATAATAATATATTTATTCCACAAGTAACTAGACTTATTATGTTAGTAACAATATTTCTTATTCTATGTTAGTATTCTTAACCTAAGCACACAAAATAACATAAACAAAAGCAACTACCTAATCTAAAAATAAAATAAATAGGTACCCGCTGGTATGCGAATCACCGCCACACGTCTATCAACGAGGTGGACAACTTGCAGCAGTGATTAAAGCCTACTTTCCACTTTGATTAGTGCGAGTGCAGGTGATTAATGCAGGTGCTTAATGATTAGTACTAATCCCGTGTGGCCCACTAGTGATTAGTGCAGGTGATTACTAATCAGCGAAGTAAAATGAATAGAAGAGCGTTCTATTTTTTTGCGAGTAGCCGCGTCCCGCGCGCCCCTCCACCCCCTTCACTCGCAGCGTGCCTGCAACGGCTGTAACTAAACACGATTGGACATGCTCGTTGTTTAGTAGCTACTGTTTAGTTCGATGTTCTCTTGTTATTATTTGATAATATTTTACTGTTTTCAACACCTTTGCTCAAAAATTGTGTTTTATCACATGGCTTTTACCCTTATAAACCAGGACGCAGCTCAGGATGACTCAGATGACTCAGGTAGTTTTTATTGGGTTGAAGTTTGCTCCATTAAACATTATGTGTTTATTTCATGGCAATCGGTTTATAAATAAAAAAGTTATATCTCTCTTAAGAATATATTACATAGATATTTTGAAGCGCTCGTGGCCCCGCGGACTCAGTGTTCTGTAAACGATCACTGCAGTAAGCAACTTTCACTATGGCCGGTCCATGGATGGGTGACCATCCATGTGATCACTTTGTGACATTTATTTGAGCGTTTCCGTGCTTCGGAAAGTACGTTAAGCCGTTGGTCTCGGTTGCAAAATGGCAGTCGTTAAGCCAAGTTTCACCTTTATTTCAACAGCAGGCAGTCACAACCTGCGCCTGTCCATTTAAAAACGCGGCAATACGGCTCACCACCTATTACGTGGGACAAATTATAAAAAGGTGAAACATGGGCATATAATATGCCTCTGCCTACCCCTTTGGGGATAAAGGCGTGACGATATGTATGTATGTATGTATGTTTTAAGAATCTATTACATAGATATTTTGAAAATTTTAGTTGTAGGGTTTCTTTGAATGTGCGGTAAATATAAACTGTTATAACTACTGATTAAGGCTTTTAAAATAATTCTGACTGGATTGTTTTAGAATAGACTTCATCTTTAAGCTCTTTTATGATTAAGCAAACAGGGCAGTTTCACACGCTGCTTGATAAGTCTGATGAAGAAATACCTCTCTTTTCACACACCTTATGTGATGTAAACGAAGTAGCGGGGGTCAGCTGGTTTTAGAATATTAGTTAGAAGCGAGATGAAAAAAAAGCATGACTAAATGAAGCGAAATATTATTTCACGACATACTTACGAGTAGGTGCTTATAACACGACTTGTAGCGAGTGACGGAGGCCTGGTTGGTACTACTAGTTGAGTAAAGTTGAAATTGATGGATACGAGTAAACTAGGTAGTTATATGAAGTTCATGAATCATGATACGATGTGTACGCTTGGGTTTTAAACTACTCTCCAGGAGGTAATTTTTTAAACTTGTCATGTCCACTTTTGTACAAATAGAAAAATAAAATTAGTTTAAGAGGATCGACTGCAGTGATGTCCCAATGCGAGTATATTGGTAGTGTCCAAGGTAGTAATGGTTGTCGAACGTTGGACCGCGCCGATGGGAGGCCATCCCCGCGCGCCGCTACTCCGCCTGCCGATGGCAGTGGCACAACAACCGATACAGATAGACTTTATTACCGTAGTTGTAATATATTTTAACATTTTCTTCTTATTTAGGCGTCATCCTGCCCTATGGGCAAAGAGTTTTATAATAAGCTATAGAAAATAGTTTATTTTCTATAGCTTACTATAAAACTCTTTGCATCACTGTCCGTATGAACCTCACCTTTTTACTGGAAGCTCACATCCTAGGCAATCGGAAAATGTGTAGGTTAATTTTTGGAAAAAGTTGGTAAATGTATACTAATATTACAAAGAGGAAAGGTTTAATTGTTTGTTTGCACCGAAAGGGCTCCGAAGCTACTGGACCGATTTGAAAAATTATTTCACTGTTGGGAAGCTATTCTCTTCCCATTGAACATAGGCTATATTTTATTCCCGTGATTCCACGAGAACAGGAGCTAAGCGGAAGAAACCGCGTGACATCCGCTAGTAGCTTATAAGTTACATTTATGAAGTGGCTCCTCAATCTAAACATCTGGATTCAGGAGTTTTTTGAAGTTCTTAACGAAAGTGATTTATTTTATTGATTTTCTTTTTGCATCATTTAAATAAATAAAATAAATAAATATTCATGGACATTTCACACAACGCTATCTGATCCCAAAGTAAGCTAGGAATAACCTGCTTGTGTTATGGGTATCAGACCACGGATATTAATACTTCTATACTTTTAAATACATACTTATCATACATAGAAACACCCAGACTCTTGAGACAAACATTTATGGGTCACACAAATTTTTGTCTCCGGTGGGAATCGAACCCACGACCTCGTGATCCGCAGTCGCACATTTCGACCTCTAGACCAACGAGGCAGTCAAAGCTCTAGACCAGCATTTAGTAGGCATTGTGTAGGGTTAGGTACTTTACATAATGCATACTAAATAACTAACGATTTACGCGGTTTACTTATGTTTGGCAAAAAACGATATCCAAAGTGTCACATGCCAAAGCATGTTTCCCAAATTTTCATTTGGCAAAAAAACGTTCGGCTAAAGAACTTTTCGCAATTTTACAGTTAGAAATACTATTTTCTAAATCATGGTCACCTTATCATTTATCCTGTATGATATTTTCGATCCCATTAATCTTTTCAAATACTAATTTCACAGAATCCTTATTCATTTAGAAGGAATGTACTCCTTTATATGAGTCAGGAAATAGTTTTTTCGTAGCGAAACATGTCATAGTTTAGAAGCTATAGACGTTTAAAGGGGGCCGAGCTGAACGAACTGAGGTTGGTGTTATTTTAAATTTAGCAAGTTTTATTAGAAACTAAGGCGGTACATATGATATTTACCATGTGTGGATTCTATATTTATAGTTTTTTAATAAAAATCTTTTGTCCTTCTGTACGTATTTTCTTATCAAAAATTTTCAGCTCGGCCCCCTTTCTACATCGATTTATCGTTTGATATTACGAATATACAAAATCTGTTTTGGAACGTATAACGAGATGCCGGGGTACATTTCTCAAGCTCAAGTGTTTTTTTAATTGGCTGTATATTTTTCGAGTTACGCCGGGCCGAACTGAAAGCGTTTGGTTGGCCCGGCCCCCTTTTTATGAGTTTTTCTCCAAAAATACAGAGTTACATTGAAAAAGAAAGCGGTACATATGTTTCTGGTGATGAGTACAGTAGATTGCTATACTCCGAAGTCGTAAATTCCGGAAGGGCCGGGCCAACCAAACGAACGTCCGGAATTACTATGGAGTCACCAACATCAGCGCAATACTTGTCTGGCCATGTTTGAATGCGAAATGAATCTCTGTTTCTCTTGGTAATCGTATCACGCGTAAACTGCTGGATCTATTTTGCTAAATCCGTTGGGGATTAACGTGTAATCAGATTGCACGAAAAAGCAAATGGAAATGTCCCAAAGTGGTCGCCCATCCGAGGACCAGCCACAGCTATGGTTGCTTATTGCAGTGAGCGTTACATAACACTGAGTTGCATGGAGAAGCTTCAACGCTCTATAAAACCTTACGAAGTAATACATCTATTAGGTCAATGGCAGCTAAGTAATAATACTCGGTAATCAGATAATAGTTGTAACTATACCCGATAGTGTTAAAGTCTATCAAATAACTATGTGCGGTTTCCAGATGATTGCTTTGTATGCCCCGTGTGGTGAAGGCGTCCTGTGTTGCGACAGCTAAGAGTACAAAATTTCGTCACCCCAATACATCCCGAGGCTGTCGTAAGAGTCGACTAAGGGAACAATTTCGCAAAAAGATCCATTGCGCAGAAAAGGAAAACTCGAAAAGAAACCGGTTGTCAGTAAATAGACAATCGTAAAGCCAAGTTGAAAGCCTATTGGGCGGCTTGAAAATTTTCGACACGCGGAAAGTCAGTGGTCCTGATGGCATTCCGGCGGTGGTGCTGAGGAAGTGTACAGCTGAATTATCTCGAACGCCGACACGCCTGTATCGCCTTTCCAATAAACAAAGGCATACGGTCTATCGCCTCAGTTGTGCCGATGGTTGGCCAGCTTCTTGCACTTCCTGCTTTTTGCAGGTAAATACCACAGGGATCGGTATTGGCCCCAACTCTCTTTCTTCTACATATCAATGACATGCTGTCCATTGGGTTCCTTCATTGTTTGACTGCCTCTGTAGCGTAGTCGGTAGTGATACTGCCTGCGGCGCTGGAGGACCTGGGTTCGATTCCTGGGTCGGTCCAAATATTTTTGTGATCCACAAATGTTTGTTTCCGAGTTTGGGTGTTTTCTATGTATAATATGTATGTATTTAGAAATATATAAGTATGTCTATCAGTCGTCTAGATCCCATAACACAAGCTTATATTAGCTTAATTTGGGCTAGATGATGTTGTGTGTGAATGTCCACAAATATTATTTTTTTATTATTATTATTGTCATGCGGATGATAGTACTCTGCATGGGACCTATTCTGGCCGTCCAGCGGAGGGACGAGGCGATGTGGAAGAGAAGAGACGACAACACGTGGCGGATCTCAACCGGGATATGAGACACATTGCCGAATGGGATTCGGACAACCTGGTCGAGTTCAATGCCGGAAAAACACAGGCATGTGCGTTTACAGCTAAGAAGTCCCCATTCCTACCCCTACCCTCTCTTCAGAGCAATACGGTTCCACTAAAGGAAAGCCTGGAGATCCCCGGTATAGACGTCCGGCGTGAGCTCAATCACAAAAACTACATAGAGAGCTGTATTCGGCTGGCCTCGCGGAAACTAGGAATCCTGAAAAAGGTGAGACGGTATTTCACGCCACATCCGAGATGTTCACTGTACAAGACGCAGATTCTCGCCCCCGCGTCGAATACTGTTCTCACCCTTGGGATGACTCTGCGAGGTACTTACTAGTCGCGCTTGACGCTATGCAGAGACGTGTTATCCGAATAATTGGTTGTCCTGAGGTGACGGGAGGTCCCTAACCATTAGAGCAACGTAGAACCATAGCGTCCTTGGCTGCCTTCTACCGAATGTATCACGGTGAATGTTCTGAAGAACTCTTCAACCTGATCCCACCCCCTCCTTTCCGACCCCGAATAACGCGTGCCGGGCAAAGACGCCACTCATACACAGTGGAAAGAATCTTCGCCAGAACTGAGCGTTTCGAAAGATCGTTCCTCTGTCAAACTATAAAACCATGGAACGACCTGCCCACACACGTGTTTCCCTAATCTTACAATCCCGGGTTCTTCAAGAGGAGCGTTAAGAGGCACATCACAGGGCCGCCAACTTGAGAACCACTGTCGAAAGTCTTACAGACTGTGAAACTGGCCACCAATCGCTATATGTGCCACGGCTTACCATCAGACTGGAGGCGACGTCAATTTGGCGAGCTAAATATAAAAAAAATCAACTGTGGGTCGCGGCGACCTGCGCCTGTCCATTTCAACACGGCAATAGGCTCACCCCCTATTACGTAGGACATAAAACTATAAGGTGAAATGTGGGCGTATACTATGCCTCTGTCTACCCCTCCGGAGATAAAGGCATGACTATTTGCATGTATGTATGTATTAATGTTTTATGTATGCTTTGTATGCTCAAGAAATTCTGTTGCAGATTGGAAGGTTTCTATCAGGATTTTCTGATGAATAAGTAACCTCTTGTAAGATATTCCGAAAATGACTAACCCTTTGAACGTTCTCTACCTTAATGTAAGCGAGCGAGGGAGAGTCTCCGATCCGACAGAAGGTCTGGTCTAGAGGACACATTTCTTAACCGATTTACACCAAACTTGGCACATAGTTCTTAAATTTAAAATTCAACTTTTATCAAGAGCTCTTTTGATGAGAAAAATGGGTGAGAAAAGAGATGAATATTTTTGTCGAGTTATATATTAACGGAGCTCGATGATTTTTGACTAGAACATAAAGGATAATGATGCCTCATAGGTTGTTTCTTCTTTCTTATGCTTCCTCCACATTACTCGCGAAGTTGAACGAAGTTGGACGAGTACGAGAGTGTTGAGGGGCACCTCGGCCTACTTCGTCAAAAAATTTCTTTGCCTCGGGCAACTTTGCCGACGAACTTCGTTCAACTTCGCGAGTAATGTAGAACAAGCATTACCCTCGATGCTCGCGAAGTCTGCTCTTCGCAGAAGTATGTTATATGCATGTAAGTATGTAGTACTATTATAAATACATTAACTTTGATAATGACAAAAGTAATAAGAACTGCGTGGCATAACCAAAAAAATTATAACAGTAAGGACTAATACCGCGGAAGAAAAAATATTATCGACAGGATCGTGTAAACAGCATTCGGGTCTTTCACAGCCAATCACAGCAGTCGGTAGGAGAGTCATCTTTAGCATTCTCCTTGTTCCAATGTGCTATGTGGGGTAAATGATATGAGTAGCGTCATCTTGATCAGCGAAGCGTGATATGTTGCACGGAGGCTGATAATAAGATCAAACCTTCTTTTAACTATTATAAAATAGTAAGGACAAATACTGCGGTAGAAATTGAACAAGCGACAGGATTGTGTGAACGGCACTCGGAACTTCACCGCAGTCTTTATGAGAGTCATTTTGAACATGCTTTTAGTTCCAATGTGCTATTTGGGGTAAATGATATGAGAAGGATCACCTTGACGTGGATCTACGGAGGTTAAGAAGCAAAACCATTATTTATATGAGATAGACATGAGACTTTTTCTGCATCTGTCTGTAAAAATATAGACTTTGTGGCGCCCATCCTGTTAAGACGATCCTTATAAATATAGGTATAATCAATTCGATTATCATTTAGTAAAGATAATAATATAAGGAAAAAAGATGCCGTATTCATTCTAAAACATTAGTTATGCCATTGAGCAATTATTTTTTTTCTTAATCTGATATCTATATTTTGCTTTATGGCAATATTTCAGAAGGCCCACTTTTTCAGACGACCGAAATTATAAATGAAATCATTATTTATGCCTAATTAGGTTTAATGTAAGGTATGCACAAAATCATAATCACTATTAGAAAACCGCATCATTTCCTTCTAATAGGTTGAACATTAAGAACAAGTTTATTTTTAATCGGTAAATAATTAAAAATATTTAAACTAATAATAATTACAGAACATGATTCGAAAATTTTGAAATTAGATGTATCAGAGCTTTAGTGCATTTAAAATATTGTTCGATTGCTAACGTGCCGGAAATGATACCGCAGTGAATAATGTTAAGTTCAGTGTTTTTATTTATACTGCCGCTTCTGACAAATGGTAAGTTACTATGAATCATTATTTCTTATACAAAACAAAGTGTTGCTATCGCTCACCTTAGTGTAATTTTTATTCTGAGTGAGTAGAACAATAGAAGGAATGATCTTATCCCCTACTTCTTGCTACTTTAATCCCAAACTGCCTTTTAAAAAGTATGAAAATGGAAGCTTAAGTGCGTGCGTACATTTAGTACAGCTTGCTTGGCGAGACATAGCTTTTGTCGCATTATTCCTAGAAGTTCCGTGGAAATAATTGAAGATCAATATGCATTTTAACGATACTTACCAACAAACATTTTTGAAGTCGCCACAACGTGCCGAATCTAACTTTTGGTTCTATAAGCTGGTCGCTAAAACGTCGTTGTTACGTCGTTACGACCGAGAATAGGCCCATTTTATACGACTTAGTGTTGTAATAGAGTCGCATAGTAGTCACATCAGTGACATATTTAGTCGTATAATGGTCGCATTGATGTAGTGAAATTCACTTTTTGCTGCATTATGGTGTACAGTACCACTGTTTTACGACACTTTGTCGAATGACTGTAAATTTATTGAATTTTGTTGTACTCATAACAGTGAAGAGTGACAGACATTATAAATTAGAGTTGTCAAAGCTACTACAGTTATAAGTTAGCCATATTTATTTATTGTCAATGTGTTATATCTTCGTAACGCATGTTCAAGCACATTATTCTATTGGGGAATTAATGTTATCGAGTAATATGCGCTAGTTTTCTTAGTATAATGAACGCGCCTTACAAATACTGAAAATTCAACAATATTTCTCACTATATTTTTAACGCACGTGCTAAAAGTTACTATTATACGACTTAAAGACGCGACCACAATCATAATACGACTGCAAAACGACTTTTCATTCTGTGCAGTTATCTTTATGTGCAATTAGCAGCCATATTACCAAAATTAGGGTTCAACGAGTAAATTTTTAATTTTATCTTTTGGTAGGTATAGTCAGCTGACAGCTGATAGTAAAAATGATATGTGATTGGACGTCTATAAGTATTTACCCATGACAGATTTTTCGAAATTGATGCATAATAGGTATGTATTTGAGATGGCCATGAATATTCACACACTTTATACGCTATTTTAGTTGCGGATTTTTGATAAATAGTGACCCACCGAGCCTACACATTTTATAGTGACTAACGAGAATGTTAAAGATGATAGATACATTTTGATTTTTTCTGGTGCCCACGCTGCGCATATTTTGCCATGTCCGATCATTACTTCGAAGATGAATGTGAATATTGTACCTACAAAATTACTGACAAAAACCTATGTTTAATAATTTTAACTAGTCGCAAGCTATGATCCAAAGAGAAACTATTTGATTAAGTTAAGACTAAATGTTTTCCGTTAATTGTTGTTAACTAATACTAAGGTATGTGATAATTAAAACTTATGATTGTTATTTTTTAAATTTATAATTTATTGGGTGTAACAAAATTGACTCTTCAAATTTCGTCACGTGCCGTGGCATCAGTCAAGAAACATTACAAAAATGAAGAAAAAAAATCACATGAATACTTTAACCGTAAATCCGTTTTAAAGGTCCTATAAATTTTCACGGGACTCACGGGACATCCTTCCTGAGGGCTTACCCGGGGCTCTCAACCATAGGCTGTTAGGCGTGGCGTGAGGTTTTTTAGTCGGTAAGAGTCCGGCATAACATCCTATGAGGATTTTCCCTCACGTTAAACAAAAAAAAAAAAGGTCCTATAAATTTTCATTATCACCCTTTCTATCGCTACTGAGTGGCAGTAGAAAGCGATAATGCCAGCCAGACGGGTGCTCCGTGTTTGTTTTGCTTTTGCCACGGCGACCATGTTACCTCGAATTGCCGCGGTAAAAAACGAATTCTTAATGTGCGACAAATAAATAAAAAATTAACCCCCCTTTTTTATTAAATATTTGTATTTGATTTCCGATGCCAATTCATCTCATGAAATTTGGAGAGGTAATTTTGTTACACCCAGTATAAAACCAACCAATATTATCTACGTCACTATTTTATTTACATTATTACTTCCATGGAGATGTTGTACATTAAGAGGTACCCGATTCCACATAAACAAACTCTAGTTACCTATACCAATATGAGTCGAATCAGAAATGGACCTTGAAATATCACTTTGTCTCTTTTTTTTAACATGTAAACAGACACAGGGATTTAATAGTCATTTCAGAAAAGATATTTTGGGCAAAGTATAAATATGCATTTAAATTCGCGGATTCAGAAAAGATATTTTGGGCAAAGTATAAATATTGTATTTAAATTCGCGGAATTACTCCAGAGGAGAATTCTGTAGTTCATAATATGTACTATAAAAATAGCTGAAATAAACTATTTTAGCCGTATCCACGTCTGTTATATTCCTAATCTTTTTATACAGCGTAGGCATAGCCGGCAATATTTACATTAAGAGATAAGCTCTTTGGTATATTGTCGAAATTTTGTTAAACCAATTTTAGCGAAGTTGATTCTGGTAGTTATTGGCACTGGAGTTATATTTGCTTTTGACAATTTAAAAGTGTGCGTGGATCCTTTGGAAACGAACAGGGAAATCTTTCATTCAGAATGTAGTTTAGCCCTCTCAACGCTTCTTCTGTAATATTGAAACGAATTGACCATTTTTCATTTTGTCACGAAGTTTATCATTTTTGCTGGCTTCGCTTTCATAGTCTGTTTTACTATCACTGAGACATATTTTTTGAAATATTTCATTTACTTCATCTTGTTTTGTCTCTACTACTTCAAAACAACTAGATCCGCTTTCTGCGCTTTGATTTTGTGCGAAACTCTCTCTTGAGTTCAAAATTTAATTTTGTACGGAACCACCTTCAGTTTTATTAAAAGTACTTAACTATTCGTGCAGAAATATTCGATGTTATACTATTGGACACACTCTACAGCTATACGACATTCAGTCACTTAATGGTAGTATAATAGTGTTCAAATTGACTAAAAGTCGTGTAAGAGTGCAATTTATGACTCTATTACGATCATCGCGTAAAAGTAGTTCTTGCGACTCTAATACGATTCAGTTTGGTGAAAAGGTCGTATAGACGTTATAAATACGACATCATCGGTTTTACGACTAAAGGTCGTATAATAAAACAGTCGCAGAGACGTTCCTACGACGTCTTTATACGATTACAAGTTGTAATAGGATAACGAGGCGCTAAGTCGTATTAGAACCAAAAATGACTTCAATACGACGTTTATAGAACATTGAGTCGTGTAAGTTTCACTTATACGACTAAAATGTTTGTTGGGAGGTTACAATCACAAAATTATTTAGCAATAGTAGTGACAGTAAAAGCATTTTCTGCAGAGAGGTGAAATCCTTGATGTTGTTATTCTTGATACATCTTTAATTTTTCTTTGTTACAGGGCAAAGAAGCAATAATGGAATCCAATACTATGGAACATCTAACGTACGCTATCAAACGACAAATTCGTTGCATTTACCGTGGCACCAAACATCGGAACCCATCGTGACTTCGCTAATCACAACATCGAATCGTGTCGATAAAAAGCAAGTAGTCCCTAACATACCAATGGCAAATATTTCTGTGGTCACTCCTGTTTTACATAACTCTGAACCTGTTTCGACACCCCAAGTAAAACAGACAGATTCAAGTCATCAATTTCACCGACATAAATCACAATCCTATTTAGAAGATGTGCCATGTGCAAAATCGTCATCACAGCTTCACACTGCTGTCAAATCATCAAACTTAACTAATCAATCTGAACGAGGGAATATTTCTCTGCCAAAGGCAAAATCAATTCATTATTCAAACAGGAATCTGTCTATTTATGGAAAAGAATTATACCCATCGAAAGTTAAACATAGGCACACATTTACTTCTGGCAAATATCAAAATTTTAAGCATATTGTAACTTCCGATAACAAGATATCTCAGCTATCAAAACAGCTATCATCGGCACTAGTTAATTCACCAGCCATATTGACTACCACTACACAAGTAGATTCAAAATCTCATATTATTACTAACACTACAAAAGGCACATCAATTATATCTGAAACTCTTATTAAGCCTAAGATAGCTACTGCTTCTTACACACTAGAAGCTGAGTCCAAATCAGAAAAGAATTTAAATTCTCAAACATACTCAAACATACCGCCATCACTTGCTAGTCTACATGCATCAATTAACTACACACACACAGTCATATCCAATCAACCACAAATAGAATCATTGGAATCATCAGAATCTCATATTAATGATCATGTCAATAAACAGTTCGAGCTTTCTTCAACTGATACTACTCAAACATCTGTGAGTACTTTTGAGACTGCAGAACATGCCGCTAAAATATCACTATCGACTGGAGTCAATACAAGTCAACAACAAACATCTGTTGACCCAGAATCTCTAGAAGATACTATTTCTTTATCAGAAATAGATATAACGTCTAAAACTGATTCTGATATTTCCAAACCACAACAAGATCATACACAGAACGTAGAAGCGAACTATCTTAATCAAATAAAATTGCAGCCTGAACTTGATGGGCCACAAGTAACAATAGTTACTACAGACACGTCGACTAAACCAAAATCTGAATCGGCATCTTATAAAATATTAAAAATAAATAACAACAACTTAGAATCCTCTCTAAAAGAAACTGTACAAAGTTCTCTTAGCACTACTCTCCAAACAGAAGCTCATGCAGCCATTGGCCCGCTAGCGATTGCTGCTAAAGTAACCACTGCTCCTAACCAAGAAGCTTCGCAAAATACACTTTCTGTACAAGGTATATCAGTAGTATCTGAATCTTTTGTTAAATCTAAGACAGCAGCTGAATTCAAATCAAAACTTCCAATTGATTACCCAACAGAAAAAGATTTAAATTCCCAATCACACACAACACCCACGACGAAAGTTGTGTCTAGGCAACCACGCATAGGTTTAGGATCTCAACCTGTTGACCAGGTTGTTAAAAATGATAAATCTTCTTCAACTGACACTTCTCAATATAAACTTAGTAATGTCCAGACTGCAGAAGATGCATTGACTACATCCAATACATATCAACAAGCTAAATCTGTTAATCAAAAAGCTTCAAATGAAACTCTGTCCGCAGAAGGTACATCAGAAGCAGTTGCAAATTCTAATACAGATTCTGCCTCTTACGCACTTCAAGTCATATCGAAGCCACAATTAGATAACACAACGAAAACCGAAATGAACTTTCTTGACCAAGAAGAATTGCTACCGGAACTTATTGAATCCCATGGACCAATAGTTGCAACCGCCGCGTCGGCTAAACCACAGTTAGATTGGGCATCTCATAAAGTGGTACAGAAAATTAACAACTTCGAGTCATCTTTAAATAAAACAGGACATATTTCTCTTAGCAATATTTTTCAAACAGAAACACAAGCAGTCGTAGGTCCATTATCGATTACTGCTAATGCCACTAAGCTAACCACAACTCACAGCAAAGAAGATTCACAAACTAGACTCTCCGAATCACTCGTTAAGCATAAAACGGATTCTGCTTCAAAAATACTGAGAGATAAATCCAAGTCAAAACTTTCAATAGTGTACCCAACGCAAAAAGATTCGAATTTCCATACGAATACAAACATATCATCACCAGTTACAGTCGTATCTAGGCAATCGCAAATCGACTCGGGATCTCAAACTAATCAGGTTGTTAAAAGGTATAAATCTTCTTCAACCGGCTCTTCTCAATATACTTTTAGAAGTTACCAGACTGCAGAAGATTCATTGACCGCAAGCAATACAAATGAACTAGCTATATCTGTTAACCAAAAAGCTTCAAAAGATCGTCTTTCCGCAAACGATACATCAGAAGCAGTTGTCAAGTCTAAGACAGACTCTGCCCCTCGTGAACCTCGAGTCATATCTGAATCATCATTAGATCACATAACAAAAACAGAAACGAATTCTCTAAATCACGTAGAATTGCTACAAGAACTTATTGAGCCCCAGGGACCAATAGTAGCAGCAGACACGTCGGCTGGACCACAATTAGATTGGACATCTCATAAAGTAGTACAGGTAATTAACAACTTTGAGTCATCTCTAAATAAAATAGCACAGGGTTCTCTTAGCACTACTCTCCAAACTGCACAAGCAGCCATCGACCCGTTATCGAATTCTGCCACTACTTCTAAACTAACGACAACTATTAGCCAAAAGGATTCACGAGATTCAGTTTCTGCAAATGGCACGTCAGAGGTATCTCAAACTTTCGCCAAGTCTAAGTCAGACTCTGCTTCAAACATTCTAAATACTGAATTCCAACCAAAAATTCAAATAGTTTACCCAAATGATTTAAATTACAATATTACATTACCCCTTGCACTTACACCCACTTTTACTTCAATCACATCCAACCAATCACAAACAGATACAGGGTCTCATAATGATTATAAAATCATTAAAAAGATCGATTCTTCTTTAACTAATGCTGCTGAAATAGCGCTGAGTAATCTCACGATGGCAGAACATACTGCCGTCATCTCACTGTTCTCTGCAGCCAATACAACTCAACAAACAACATCTATGAACCCAAAAGCTCTAAAAGATACTCTGTCCACTGATGGTAAATCACTCATATCAGAAACAGTTGTAAAGCCTAAAATTGATTCTGCAAGTTACGAATCACAATTGGATTACACACAAAAAGACGAAAGGAATTTTCAGAATCAAGCTAATTTACAGTCAGAACTTAATGAACCACAAGTATCAATAGTTGCTACAGTCACATCAACTAAACCAACATCTGACTCGGGATCTTATAAAGTAGTACAAATTAATAAGAACTTCAAATCCTCTCTAAAAGAAACTGCACAAAGTTCTATTAGCACTGCTCTCAAAAAAGGAGCACATGCAGCCATAGGCCCGTTATCGATTGTTGCTAATGCCACTAAAGTAACCGCAGCTCTTAACCAAGAACCTTCACAAGATACACTCTCTGTACAAGGCATATCAGTATTATCTGAATCATTCGTTAAATCTAAGACAAATTCTATTTTAAATATACTGGAAGCTGATTCCAAATCCAAACTTCCAATACTTTACCCAACAGAAAAAGATTTCAATTCCCAAACAAATACAAACATGTCATCACCTGTTACGACAGCCATAAATAGGCAACCACAAATAGATTCAGTATCTCAAATCGTTGACCAAGTCGTTAAAAATTATAAATCTTCTGCAACTGATACTTCTCAATATACTATGACTAGTTCCCAGACTGCAGAAGATTCATTGACTGCAATCAATACAAATGAACTAAATATATCTGTTAACCAAAAAGCTTTAAAAGATAGTCTCGCAGATGGTACACCAGAAGTAGTTGTCAAGTCTAAGACAGACTCAGTTCCTCATGAACCTCGAGTCATAACTGAACCATCATTGGAGCACACAACGAAAATAGAAACGAATTTTCCAAATCAAGTAGAATTGCTACCAGAACTTATTGAGCCCCAAGGATCAATAGTTGCAACAGACACGTCGGTTGAACCACAATTAAATTGGACATCTCATAGAATAGTACAGGTAATTAACAACTTCGAGACATATCTAAATAAAACAGCACAGGGTTCTCTTAACACTACTCTCCAAACAGAAGCACAAGCAGTCACATACCCGTTATCGATTACTGTCACTGCTTCTAAACCAACCACAGCTATTAGCCATAAAGATTCACAAAATACACTTTCTGCAAATGGCATATCGGAGGCATCTGAAACATTCGTCAAGTCTAAGACAGACTCTGCTGCTAACGTTTTAAGAACTGAATTCCAACCAAAAATTCAAATAGTTTACCCAACTGATTTAAATTATAATACTCGTATACCATCACCCATTGCGCTTACACCCGCTGTTACTTCAAACACATCCAATCAATCGGAAACAGATACAGAATCTCATAATGCTTATAAAATAATTAAAAATCTCGATTCTTCTCTAACTGATACTGCTCAAATGTCTCTGAGTAATCTCACGATTACAGACATACATACCGCCGTCATCTCACTATTCTCTGCAGCCAATACAACTCAACAAACAACATCTGTGAACCCAAAAGCTCTCAAAGATAATCTGTCTACTGATGGTATATCACTCATATCAGAGATAGTTGTAGAGCCTAAAACTGATTCTGCTAGTAACGAATCACAATTAGATTACACACAAAAAGCCAAAATAAATTTTCAAAATCAAGCTAATTTGCGGCCAGAACTTAATGAACCACAGGTATCAATAGTTGCTAAAGTCACATCGACTAAACCAAAATCTGAATCGACATCTTATAAAGTAGAACAAATTAATAACAACTTTGAAACCTCTCTAAAAGAAACTGCACAAAGTTCTGTTAGGACTACTCTCGAAAAAGAAGCACATGCAGCCATAGGCCTGTTATCGAATGTTGCCAATGCCACTAAAGTAACCGCAGCCCTTAAACAAAAAGGTTCACAAGATACACTCTCCGTACAAGACATATCAGTATTATCTGAATCATTCGTTAAATCTAAGAAAAATTCTGATTCAAAAATACTGGAAGATGAATCCAAATCAAAACTTCCAATACTTTACCCTACAGAAAAAGATTTTAATTTCCAAACAAATACAAACATACCAACACCTGTCACGACAGTCATATATAGGCAACCACAAATAGATTCAAGATCTCAAATCGTTGACGAAGTCGTTAAAAAGTATAAATCTTCTGCAACTGATACTTCTCAATATACAATGACTAGTTCCCAGACTGCAGAAAATTTTTTGACTGCAATCAATACAAATGAACTAGCTATTTCTGTTAATCAAAACGCTTTAAAAGATAGTCTTTCCGCAGATGGAACATTAGAAGCAGTTGTCAAGTCTAAGACAGACTCTGCTCCTTATGAACCTCGAGTCATATCTGAACCATCATTAGATCACACAACGAAAACCGAAACAAATTTTCCAAATCATGTAGAATTGCTACCAGAACTTATTGAGCCCAAAGGATCAACAGTTGCAACAGACACGTTGGTTAAACCACAATTAGATCGGACATCTCATAAAGTACAGGTAATTACCAACTTCAAGTCATCTCTAAATAAAACAGAAGAAAGATCTCTTAGCACTACTCTCCAAACATTAGCAGATGTAGCTACTGACTCGTTGTCGATCGCTGCCAATGCAATTAAACTAACTGCAGCTCTTAGTCAAGAAACTCCACAAGATACATTATCTGCAAAAGACACATCAGTGGTTTCTGAATCAATCGTTAAGTCTAAAACGGACTCTGCCTTAAACATACCAGAAGTTGAGTCCAAAGCAAAACTTCCTGTGGCTAACCCAAGAGAGGCAGACTTAAATTCCCAATCATTTATGCAACAACAAAAATTTTCTGGACCCCAAATAGCTGACTATATTGTTAAAAAGTATGAATCATCTTTAAATGATACTTCTCAATATACTTTAAGCAGTTCCCAAACTGCAGAAGATTCATTGACTGCAATAAATACAAATGACCTAGCTATATCTGTTAACCAAAAAGCTTTAAAAAATTATCTTTCCGCGGATGGCATATCAGAAGCAGTTGTTAAGTCTAAGACAGACTCTGCTCATCATAAACCTCAAGTCACATCTACTGACCCGTTGTCGATCACTGCCAATGCAATTAAGCTAGCCACTGCTCTTAGTCAAGAAACTTCACAAGATACATTATCTGTAAAAGACACAACAAAAGACACTGTAAAAGAAACAGCACAAGAAAACATAGTCCCACTGTCCATTGCAGTTAATGCAACTAAACTAACAAAATCACCTGACCAACAAGCTTCACAAGATGCAATAGGTGAAACTATCTTTAAGTCTAAAACGGACTCTGTTTTAAACATTCTGAAAAATGTATCCAATATAAGCAGTCAAATAATTGACTCAACAGATTTAAATTTCAAAACACCATCAGGCTTTACACATACACCTGTTGTAACTACAGTTACATCCAATCAACTACTATTAGATTCAGGATCTCATACTATGGACCAAGTCAATACAAAATTCAAATCATCTTTAAATAAAGCTTCCGAAATATCTCTAAACACTACTCAACAGACTACAACGCACACAGTGACAATTCCTTTGTCAACCAAAGGCACATCAAAACCACGGGTTTCATTTTTACCTTTAAACGGGTTCGGTTTTAAATCCAATGTAACCCATAAAACTCGACCGATGTCTAACAGTCATGCATCTCAAAAGAAAAAAATAACACGAGTTAAATCAAAAACAAATTACGTAAGTCATGCTTTTCCACCTGGAATTAAAAAATATCAAACGTTTCTAAACACAACTTCAGGAAAACCTTTAAATACTATACTGCAGGTAACCAAATATACCCCTAAGGCCAGTACCCCACGGTTGGGTAAAGCCAATACTACAAAACTATCTATAGCTATTACACATCTATCTAGGCCAGTTTCACTGTCTCTAACAGATAGAGAGTTAATCATACCACAAATAGATTCAGTATCTCAAATCGTTGACCAAGTCGTTAAAAATTATAAATCTTCTGCAACTGATACTTCTCAATATACTATGACTAGTTCCCAGACTGCAGAAGATTCATTGACTGCAATCAATACAAATGAACTAAATATATCTGTTAACCAAAAAGCTTTAAAAGATAGTCTCGCAGATGGTACACCAGAAGTAGTTGTCAAGTCTAAGACAGACTCAGTTCCTCATGAACCTGTGTCTCCTCCCGCCTCAGTCCGAACCTCAGTCATAACTGAACCATCATTGGAGCACACAACGAAAATAGAAACGAATTTTCCAAATCGAGTAGAATTGCTACCAGAACTTATTGAGCCCCAAGGATTAATAGTTGCAACAGACACGTCGGTTGAACCACAATTAAATTGGACATCTCATAGAATAGTAAAGGTAATTAACAACTTCGAGACATATCTAAATAAAACAGCACAGGGTTCTCTTAACACTACTCTCCAAACAGAAGCACAAGCAGTCACATACCCGTTATCGATTACTGTCACTGCTTCTAAACCAACCACAGCTATTAGCCATAAAGATTCACAAAATACACTTTCTGCAAATGGCATATCGGAGGCATCTGAAACATTCGTCAAGTCTAAGACAGACTCTGCTGCTAACGTTTTAAGAACTGAATTCCAACCAAAAATTCAAATAGTTTACCCAACTGATTTAAATTATAATACTCGTATACCATCACCCCTTGCGCTTACACCAGCTGTTACTTCAATCACATCCAATCAATCGGAAACAGATACAGAATCTCATAATGCTTATAAAATAATTAAAAATCTCGATTCTTCTCTAACTGATACTGCTCAAATGTCTCTGAGTAATCTCACGATTACAGACATACATACCGCCGTCATCTCACTATTCTCTGCAGCCAATACAACTCAACAAACAACATCTGTGAACCCAAAAGCTCTCAAAGATAATCTGTCTACTGATGGTATATCACTCATATCAGAGATAGTTGTAGAGCCTAAAACTGATTCTGCTAGTAACGAATCACAATTAGATTACACACAAAAAGCCAAAATAAATTTTCAAAATCAAGCTAATTTGCGGCCAGAACTTAATGAACCACAGGTATCAATAGTTGCTAAAGTCACATCGACTAAACCAAAATCTGAATCGACATCTTATAAAGTAGAACAAATTAATAACAACTTCGAAACCTCTCTAAAAGAAACTGCACAAAGTTCTGTTAGGACTACTCTCGAAAAAGAAGCACATGCAGCCATAGGCCTGTTATCGAATGTTGCCAATGCCACTAAAGTAACCGCAGCCCTTAAACAAAAAGGTTCACAAGATACACTCTCCGTACAAGACATATCAGTATTATCTGAATCATTCGTTAAATCTAAGAAAAATTCTGATTCAAAAATACTGGAAGATGAATCCAAATCAAAACTTCCAATACTTTACCCTACAGAAAAAGATTTTAATTTCCAAACATATACAAACATACCAACACCTGTCACGACAGTCATATATAGGCAACCACAAATAGATTCAAGATATCAAATCGTTGACGAAGTCGTTAAAAAGTATAAATCTTCTGCAACTGATACTTCTCAATATACAATGACTAGTTCCCAGACTGCAGAAAATTTTTTGACTGCAATCAATACAAATGAACTAGCTATTTCTGTTAATAAAAACGCTTTAAAAGATAGTCTTCCCGCAGATGGAACATTAGAAGCAGTTGTCAAGTCTAAGACAGACTCTGCTCCTTATGAACCTCGAGTCATATCTGAACCATCATTAGATCACACAACAAAAACCGAAACAAATTTTCCAAATCATGTAGAATTGCTACCAGAACTTATTGAGCCCAAAGGATCAACAGTTGCAACAGACACGTTGGTTAAACCACAATTAGATCGGACATCTCATAAAGTACAGGTAATTACCAACTTCAAGTCATCTCTAAATAAAACAGAAGAAAGATCTCTTAGCACTACTCTCCAAACATTAGCAGATGTAGCTACTGACTCGTTGTCGATCGCTGCCAATGCAATTAAACTAACTGCAATTCTTAGTCAAGAAACTCCACAAGATACATTATCTGCAAAAGACACATCAGTGGTTTCTAAATCAATCGTTAAGTCTAAAACGGACTCTGCCTTAAACATACCAGAAGTTGAGTCCAAAGCAAAACTTCCTTTGGCTAACCCAAGAGAGGCAGACTTAAATTCCCAATCATTTATGCAACAACAAAAATTTTCTGGACCCCAAATAGCTGACTATATTGTTAAAAAGTATGAATCATCTTTAAATGATACTTCTCAATATACTTTAAGCAGTTCCCAAACTGCAGAAGATTCATTGACTGCAATAAATACAAATGAGCTAGCTATATCTGTTAACCAAAAAGCTTTAAAAGATAATCTTTCCGCAGATGGCATATCAGAAGCAGTTGTCAAGTCTAAGACAGACTCTGCTCCTCATAAACCTCAAGTCACATCTACTGACCCGTTGTCGATCACTGCCAATGCAATTAAGCTAACCACTGCTCTTAGTCAAGAAACTTCACAAGATACATTATCTGTAAAAGACACAACAAAAGACACTGTAAAAGAAACAGCACAAGAAAACATAGTCCCACTGTCCATTGCAGTTAATGCAACTAAACTAACAAAATCACCTGACCAACAAGCTTCACAAGATACAATAGGTGAAACTATCTTTAAGTCTAAAACGGACTCTGTTTTAAACATTCTGAAAAATGTATCCAATATAAGCAGTCAAATAATTGACTCAACAGATTTAAATTTCAAAACACCATCAGGCTTTACACATACACCTGTTGTAACTACAGTTACATCCAATCAACTACTATTAGATTCAGGATCTCATACTATGGACCAAGTCAATACAAAATTCAAATCATCTTTAAATAAAGCTTCCGAAATATCTCTAAACACTACTCAACAGACTACAACGCACACAGTGACAATTCCTTTGTCAACCAAAGGCACATCAAAACCACGGGTTTCATTTTTACCTTTAAACGGGTTCGGTTTTAAATCCAATGTAACCCATAAAACTCGACCGATGTCTAACAGTCATGCATCTCAAAAGAAAAAAATAACACGAGTTAAATCAAAAACAAATTACGTAAGTCATGCTTCTCCACCTGGAATTAAAAAATATCAAACGTTTCTAAACACAACTTCAGGAAAACCTTTAAATACTATACTGCAGGTAACCAAATATACCCCTAAGGCCAGTACCCCACGGTTGGGTAAAGCCAATACTACAAAACTATCTATAGCTATTACACCTCTATCTAGGCCAGTTTCACTGTCTCTAACAGATAGAGAGTTAATCATACCACAAATAGATTCAGTATCTCAAATCGTTGACCAAGTCGTTAAAAATTATAAATCTTCTGCAACTGATACTTCTCAATATACTATGACTAGTTCCCAGACTGCAGAAGATTCATTGACTGCAATCAATACAAATGAACTAAATATATCTGTTAACCAAAAAGCTTTAAAAGATAGTCTCGCAGATGGTACACCAGAAGTAGTTGTCAAGTCTAAGACAGACTCAGTTCCTCATGAACCTCGAGTCATAACTGAACCATCATTGGAGCACACAACGAAAATAGAAACGAATTTTCCAAATCGAGTAGAATTGCTACCAGAACTTATTGAGCCCCAAGGATTAATAGTTGCAACAGACACGTCGGTTGAACCACAATTAAATTGGACATCTCATAGAATAGTAAAGGTAATTAACAACTTCGAGACATATCTAAATAAAACAGCACAGGGTTCTCTTAACACTACTCTCCAAACAGAAGCACAAGCAGTCACATACCCGTTATCGATTACTGTCACTGCTTCTAAACCAACCACAGCTATTAGCCATAAAGATTCACAAAATACACTTTCTGCAAATGGCATATCGGAGGCATCTGAAACATTCGTCAAGTCTAAGACAGACTCTGCTGCTAACGTTTTAAGAACTGAATTCCAACCAAAAATTCAAATAGTTTACCCAACTGATTTAAATTATAATACTCGTATACCATCACCCCTTGCGCTTACACCAGCTGTTACTTCAATCACATCCAATCAATCGGAAACAGATACAGAATCTCATAATGCTTATAAAATAATTAAAAATCTCGATTCTTCTCTAACTGATACTGCTCAAATGTCTCTGAGTAATCTCACGATTACAGACATACATACCGCCGTCATCTCACTATTCTCTGCAGCCAATACAACTCAACAAACAACATCTGTGAACCCAAAAGCTCTCAAAGATAATCTGTCTACTGATGGTATATCACTCAGATCAGAGATAGTTGTAGAGCCTAAAACTGATTCTGCTAGTAACGAATCACATTTAGATTACACACAAAAAGCCAAAATAAATTTTCAAAATCAAGCTAATTTGCGGCCAGAACTTAATGAACCACAGGTATCAATAGTTGCTAAAGTCACATCGACTAAACCAAAATCTGAATCGACATCTTATAAAGTAGAAGAAATTAATAACAACTTCGAAACCTCTCTAAAAGAAACTGCACAAAGTTCTGTTAGGACTACTCTCGAAAAAGAAGCACATGCAGCCATAGGCCTGTTATCGAATGTTGCCAATACCACTAAAGTAACCGCAGCCCTTAAACAAAAAGGTTCACAAGATACACTCTCCGTACAAGACATATCAGTATTATCTGAATCATTCGTTAAATCTAAGAAAAATTCTGATTCAAAAATACTGGAAGCTGAATCCAAATCAAAACTTCCAATACTTTACCCTACAGAAAAAGATTTTAATTTCCAAACATATACAAACATACCAACACCTGTCACGACAGTCATATATAGGCAACCACAAATAGATTCAAGATATCAAATCGTTGACGAAGTCGTTAAAAAGTATAAATCTTCTGCAACTGATACTTCTCAATATACAATGACTAGTTCCCAGACTGCAGAAAATTTTTTGACTGCAATCAATACAAATGAACTAGCTATTTCTGTTAATAAAAACGCTTTAAAAGATAGTCTTCCCGCAGATGGAACATTAGAAGCAGTTGTCAAGTCTAAGACAGACTCTGCTCCTTATGAACCTCGAGTCATATCTGAACCATCATTAGATCACACAACAAAAACCGAAACAAATTTTCCAAATCATGTAGAATTGCTACCAGAACTTATTGAGCCCAAAGGATCAACAGTTGCAACAGACACGTTGGTTAAACCACAATTAGATCGGACATCTCATAAAGTACAGGTAATTACCAACTTCAAGTCATCTCTAAATAAAACAGAAGAAAGATCTCTTAGCACTACTCTCCAAACAGTAGCAGATGTAGCTACTGACTCGTTGTCGATCGCTGCCAATGCAATTAAACTAACTGCAACTCTTAGTCAAGAAACTCCACAAGATACATTATCTGCAAAAGACACATCAGTGGTTTCTAAATCAATCGTTAAGTCTAAAACGGACTCTGCCTTAAACATACCAGAAGTTGAGTCCAAAGCAAAACTTCCTTTGGCTAACCCAAGAGAGGCAGACTTAAATTCCCAATCATTTATGCAACAACAAAAATTTTCTGGACCCCAAATAGCTGACTATATTGTTAAAAAGTATGAATCATCTTTAAATGATACTTCTCAATATACTTTAAGCAGTTCCCAAACTGCAGAAGATTCATTGACTGCAATAAATACAAATGAGCTAGCTATATCTGTTAACCAAAAAGCTTTAAAAGATAATCTTTCCGCAGATGGCATATCAGAAGCAGTTGTCAAGTCTAAGACAGACTCTGCTCCTCATAAACCTCAAGTCACATCTACTGACCCGTTGTCGATCACTGCCAATGCAATTAAGCTAACCACTGCTCTTAGTCAAGAAACTTCACAAGATACATTATCTGTAAAAGACACAACAAAAGACACTGTAAAAGAAACAGCACAAGAAAACATAGTCCCACTGTCCATTGCAGTTAATGCAACTAAACTAACAAAATCACCTGACCAACAAGCTTCACAAGATACAATAGGTGAAACTATCTTTAAGTCTAAAACGGACTCTGTTTTAAACATTCTGAAAAATGTATCCAATATAAGCAGTCAAATAATTGACTCAACAGATTTAAATTTCAAAACACCATCAGGCTTTACACATACACCTGTTGTAACTACAGTTACATCCAATCAACTACTATTAGATTCAGGATCTCATACTATGGACCAAGTCAATACAAAATTCAAATCATCTTTAAATAAAGCTTCCGAAATATCTCTAAACACTACTCAACAGACTACAACGCACACAGTGACAATTCCTTTGTCAACCAAAGGCACATCAAAACCACGGGTTTCATTTTTACCTTTAAACGGGTTCGGTTTTAAATCCAATGTAACCCATAAAACTCGACCGATGTCTAACAGTCATGCATCTCAAATGAAAAAAATAACACGAGTTAAATCAAAAACAAATTACGTAAGTCATGCTTCTCCACCTGGAATTAAAAAATATCAAACGTTTCTAAACACAACTTCAGGAAAACCTTTAAATACTATACTGCAGGTAACTAAATATACCCCTAAGGCCAGTACCCCACGGTTGGGTAAAGCCAATTCTACAAAACTATCTATAGCTATTACACCTCTATCTAGGCCAGTTTCACTGTCTCTAACAGATAGAGAGTTAATCATACCAGAAACACATATGAAGTCAAAGATAGACTCTGCTTCTTACTTAGTGGAACCTGAATCTAAACAAATACCACAATTATTTCATACAACGGACATAAATTCTCAAGTTCATGTAGATACGCAATTAGATCTCGTAAGTTCAAAAAAACTAAATGTAACTACACTAACCTCCAATCAATCGCAAATAGATTTTAAATCTCACATTAATAACTTCGAATCGTCTCTAAACAAAACTTCCCAAGGGTATCTAAGTTCAACTCCTCAAACAGCAGAATATAAGACTATTACCACATTGCTGAATACATCCAATGGAACCTCCGATCAATCACAAATAGATGCGGAATCTCATATTATTGATAATGTCCTCATAGAGGCTGAGACATCTCAGACTGCAAATGTTCAAAAGTCTCAAAGTGCTCCTCTCCAGACCGTAATACATGCCATAACAACCTTGCCGTCCGCTACAACAGAAGCAACTCAACTGCTAATACCAGTAGAGACAAAGGCTCTTCATGATACACTATCTGTTGATGGCATATCATTGATATCTGAAACAATTGTAAAGCCTAAGACAGATATTGATTTGAACGAGCTGAAACCTGAACCCAATTTAAAACCACTGTTAGTTCACGGTATAGAGACTGAAGTAAGTTCCAAATATCAAGAAAAGATGCGAGCAGAACTTGTTAGCCCACATGCAACTATATTTGATACAATCACAGACCCTAAACCACAATTATATACGGTATCTAATAAAACTGTTCAAGTCACTAAAGAGTTCGAGTCATCTTTAAAGGAAACTTCACAAAACACAAACAAACTACACACAGTGCCATCGTTGGTAACAGGCAGTGAAATTCAACTACCCACACTTGTCAACACGCAAGCTCCCTCTCTGTCTGTAAAAAACACTTCAATGGTATCTAAAAATCACAACAATGCTAAGACTGACTCTGCTGCTTACATGGTGAATGCTCAATCCAATTCAAAAGTTCAAGTAATTTCCCCAAAAGTAACTGAGTTTAATTCCCAAATATATTCACAGACATCATCAGCACTTGTTAGCACACAAGCATCAATAGGCGCCACTTTCAAAGATAATCAACCACAAATTGACTTAGAATCTCATATTGATGATCGCTCTATTAAAAAGTTGGATACATCGTCAACTATTCAAAAGTCTCTAAGTGCTTCAATAAAAACTGCAGAACACTCAGCCAAAAACTTGTTATCTGGTACTACCAACACAACTCAACTAACTTCGGACTCAAAAGTTTTGCATGATACACTTTCTGTAGATGGCACATTAATGTCATCTAAATCAATTGTAAAGCCTAAGGCAGTCGTTACTTCTTATGAACTGGAAACACAATCCTTATCAAAAGTGGACGCTCCAGAAATAAAGGTGCATCGATCTCAAGAAGAAAACCGAATACTAGGATCAGGGGAGCCACCAGCATCAGTAATTCTTACACTTATAAACACTAAACCACAAATAAGTTCAGCATCACAAGAAGTTAAAAAGTTTGAGTCATTTTTTAATGAAACTTTACAAACCTCTCGTAGTGCTGATCCACAGACAGCAGATACAGCTATAATACCACTGTTAGATACAGTCAATGAGACTCGGTTAACTTTAGATGTTATTCCGAAAGGTTCACAAAATTTTGTAAATGGAAATGTTATACCAACAGTTCCATCTAGTGAATCACAAATATATTCCAGCTCTCATATTGCTGACCATGTCATCAAAAACCTTGAGTCATCTTTAACTGAAACTTCCTTTAAGTCTACAAGTACTTCTCTTCACACAGAAGATCAGACAGTCATAAACTCAATGTTAACTGCCGCTAATGCTACTCAAATATCGAAACCATTTCATGCAGAAACTCTGCGGCATTCATCGGCAGATGGTACATCAAGTATATCTGAAACATTTGTGAAACCTAAGAATGACTCCGTGTCTTACTTACTGCAACCAGAATTCACACCTCAACCACATTTAATTAATTCGGCAGAACCTACAATAAATTCCCTATCTCACGAAGACGTATTCACACCCCCAGCATTTGTTAAAATAGAACCATCAATGGACCCTAAATCACAAAAAAGTTCGGTGTCCCATAAAACTGTGGAAGTTATGAACCAGTTTGAGTCATCTCTAAAAGAAACTTCACAAAAGTCTGCAATTACTGCTTTCGAGACAGCTAAAGTAACTAACCTCCCTGTAGCTGTGTCATCAACAGCTCAGCACCAGTCACTTTCTCTGAATAATTATTTAAATAAATCTTATGTACTTGTTCAACCTAAGATAGATTTAGATTCTCACATATCTAAAGCTGAATCAATCCAAAACTCACCAATGATTTCTCACCCAACAGAATCCAAGTTAAAATCAATTGGTTCTAAGTCTTTCAAATCGCGCATAAATTTGAAAACTCATATGAAAAACCAATCCATTAAAGAGATCGAATCATCTTTAAATAAAACTTTTCAAACATCGCTAAGCACCACGCTGCATACTAAAACTAAAACGAACTCTGCGTCTGACTTACTAAAACCTGAATCAATACAAAAACCACAAATGCTTCATCCAACAAAAACGAAGTTTTATTCTCAATTTCAAGTACCCGTACAACCTAAACCCGTGAACTCCCAAGCTTCGATCAAGCTAAATTCGACACTTTATAAAACAGTACATGAAATTAATAGTTTAGAGTCATCTCTAAACGACACTTCAAAAAAGTCTCTAAGTGCTCCACTTCAAACAACACACATATATATGGCCACAATGTTGCCATCGACTACACCCAATACAACTCAACTGCTAATACCAGATGGCTCACAAGATCTGCAAAATACATTTTCTGAAAGTGGTGCTTCAGTAATATCAGCAACATTAGTAAAAGCTAATACGCCACTACCACTGTCGGTTACATCGAAGGCGCTTATGGATAGTAAAGTTTCACAAAATCTGGAAACTGAATCGATAGTTAAACAACAAATAATTTATCCTAAAGCAACAGAGTCGACTGTTCAATCACACATATATATACCATCAGAGCATTTTCATCTACAGTCTTCAATAGTTACTACTGCCATTTCCAATCAGTCACAAATAAATTCAGGATTTCATATTGTTGATCACGCCAGTAAAAAATTAAAGTCATCTCTAAGTGATATTTCTCAAAAGTCTCTAAATGCTTCTTCCCATACGGCAATAAATACGGAAACGAACTCGCTAACAACAAGAACCAGTGCTATTAAATCACAGGCAGTTGTTGACTCAGAAGCTGTGCAACATTCACTTTACGTAGATGACACATCGACAACACTTGCAAAGTCTAAAACGGACTCTGTTTCTTACCTATTGGAATCTAAACCGACAATTAAACCACAATTAGTTCATTTAACAAAAAGTGAGTTGAATTCACAAACGCAAAATGCCATACTACCTGTATTTGTTAGCCCACAAGCATTAATTAAAGCCACAGTAAGGTCCAGTAAACCACAAATAAATGCGGCATCTCACACTAAAATACAAGTAATTGACAAGGTAAAGTCATCTCTAAATAAAACATCGCAGAGGTCTTTGGGCGGCGCTCTCCAAAGGGATGAACTTGCAACCACAATTTCAAATCTCATCAACGACCCAAAGCATACGTCTGAAACTCCAACGCAATCAAATGTACAAGAAGATTCACTGCTTCAATTAAACACAACTATGCAAGCATCTAAAGAATTCCCGTACCCACATACACTAAACCCGTGGATTTTAACTTCACCTGAAAAAAGACATGGCTATAAGTCCTACATCATCTCTAAACCTGGAACAGTTGCTTCTGACGAAGCATCTATCGTCAGTAAGCTGTCGCCAGCTTATCCACAACAAGATATCGTACATCATAAAACTGCGCAAGACATTAAAAAGTTACGGTTCTCAATGAATACAACTAAAATGGAGTTGAATTCTCAATCTCAAGTCGACATACCACAAGAAGTTGTTAGTTCACAAGTCTCAATAGTTACATCCAATGGGCCGGAAATAGATTCGACAGCTCATAAAACAGTACAAGTTAACAAGTTTAAGTCATCTCTAAATGAAACTGCACAATGGTCTCCTAGCGCTACTGTCCAGATAGCAGCACAGGCTTCTTCAATACCACTATCGATTACAGCTAAAGCTGTAAATGACCTAACCTCTCAAGATTCACTCTCGGTAAAAGGCTTAGAAATTATATCTGAAAAACCAATTCAGCGTTTAGTTTACTCATCAGGAACGGAACTAAATTCACAATCGGAGGAATCTCTAATTTCGACTTCAGAAATCACTTCTAAGCATTCTTTTGAGGTAATACCTCAATCGGAAGTAAAGTCCCCTTTACCATCAGGTTCAATTCTGCCTCAATATAAAGAAATTGTTGTATCTCAAGTGCTTAAGCCGACAATTAAATTATTGCCTGCCGAAGATTATGGTTTAAGGCCCCTAACAGTTTCTCACTTTTCCACATCAGAAGAATCTGTTACGTCGCCACCTAAAATTGATGCTCTTTCTGAAGTATCTGTAGCTTCCGCAGATATGGTCACTATACCAAAAATAAACTCAGTGCCTCTACCAAGAACACATTCAATCATTGCTACTCCCCAAATATCAAATGCTTTAACATCTAAATCATCAATAACTACTAGCAAGCAGTTACCTACACCAGTCATTCAAAAGCAAATAGTGTTTTCCGCCAAACCCTCCATAATGTATGGTGATCGATCGTCGGAGGATGATATCGTTCAACCACAATTACATGAAGTGCATAATATATTAGTTCAGACATTTAATAATTTCCAAGACTATCCTAATACTACTCCCCAGCCACAAAGAACTACGTCAGATGCCTTATCTGTAATCCCAATTCTTCATACAGTATCAACTGACACTCAACTTTCAGAAAATATAGTTTCTTCTTCTGTACTCGAAAACTCTAAACTACAAGTTCAACCTTTGAGTGACCCAGCTTCTTTTACCACTGTATATGACTACATACGTAAATCAGGATCTACCACTATGTTTGAATCCGAGCCACATTCAGAAGCGGAACTAAGTAATAAATCGATATCTATATTGCCTAAACCTGGAATATCAGTGAACAACACCCTCGAACGCAAACCGCGACCCAATTTGGTAATTGTCTCAAATTCAACATCGAAGCATAAAAGAGTTAAAGTACCACAAACAGCTTTCCATTCACATTTGTCTAAGACGAAAGGAATTCAGAAATCAGATTTAGAACAACAAACTACTTCTGAATACACCGTTACCGCTTCGGTGCAACGTGTTCCTGAAACTTCTTCGAGCTCCAGAACCTGGAAGCTAACTACCTTTACTTGCAAGGAAAGAAATGGCTACTATGCAGTTGATAATGAATGCAACACTTATATTGAGTGCAAGGTAAAGTAATTTTACAATTTACTCAGTTATCCTAGAAACTTTTTAAGAAAATTTACTCAATAATATTTTTGTTTTTCTATTTGCAGCAATACAATGCAACAAAATATAAGTGCCCCAATGGTTTTTACTTTAATTCTGCTGCCAAACATCATGAATACCCATGTGCTCCTCGCTTAACAGTTAAATGCAACACCGGAAGAAAACGTAAGTGTTAAAGAAAATTGTTCGTTCCTCAGTACGTTTGATTATCAAATTCAATGGATATAGGTATCCCTGCAGTCACTAGGAACCAATCTGTATGTCGAATTATTAAAGTACCCCGCGAAACATTTCAAGGGAGAGGAGAGAGAGAATCAACTTAGTATTTAATATACGACCATATCAGTCGTAGTAAGGTATTTGTTTAAGTCTTAGTTACTTTACTCATAAATTAATTATTATATTTTCCAGAAAAAACCAAACCAGCTGGCCAATGTATCAGACAATATGGGCTATTTCCAACGAAGGATGGCGACTGCAGCAAATACATTATGTGTAATGCAGGAGTAGCAACTATAATGAAATGCCCAGCTGGACTCGTTTTCAACCCTGACACTGAGAGCTGCGATTGGTTGGCAAATGTACCACAATGCAATAGTCATGGTATGTGTCTATTAAATAGCATTTTTGACGTGATAAAATCTCATAATTATAAATTAATTAATATTTTTGGAAATTCTCAGACAACATCATCTAGCCCAAATTAAGCTATTATAAGCTTGTGTTATTGATCTAGATATATATATTATATACTAATATATATTTCTAAATACATACATATCTAAATATATATAACTCAAAGGTGACTGACTGACTGACATAGTGATCTATCAACGCACAGCCTAAACCACTGGACGGATCGGGCTGAAATTTGGCATGCAGGTAGATATTATGACGTAGGCATTCGCTAAGAAAGGATTTTCATAAATTCTACCCACAAGGGGATAAAATACGGGAAGCGGGAACGGAAACAAATTTTACGCGGGCGAAACTGCGGGCATCAGCTAGTTATAGATAAATTACACCCGGACACAGAAGAAATCAATGTGCTCTTCACACAAAGAGATTTCGCCTGAATGGGAATCCGTAGTCAGGTACGCTAACCACTAGACCACGAAGCTAGTCAAAATCGATGAACTTGGGCGCCACACATGAAAAAACATGACTCTGCCACGTTTCGCTAGAGTAGAGTTTGCAAGAGAAAGCACGGAACAAGCGATCGAGAGGCACGATCCACCTAAGCGTTCAGCTTGTATCGCATATAATAGGTACCTCTCTGCCACTCCATCGGCCGATTATATTTATGTATTCTTATGACGTTATCATGTAAATTTTCGTCCGTAAACCAACATTACATACAACACCTTTGTAAAAAAATAACGTAAAAACAAGATACTAAAAAGATTTTCCAATATTTTCAGTGTTCAGCGATTACGTCTGCCCGAACCCACCTAATGATGACCTGAGTCTTGATGCTGATATGATTTTCAAATACAAGTAAGTGCAGATTGTGTTGGTGATTCGTATACAGTAATAAGTGGTATTGGTTAGAGTCAGATGACAAACCTGGAGACCGGCAGCATTATCATTTGTCCGCGGCCAAAGTAAATATTTTTCTTTGGGCCATGTGGCCACAAAGTCTCTACCACCAGTGTGGGGCAAGGCGAAAAGTTATGTGGACATTTTTGTAAAGTTATTAGCATAGTCTGGAAAAATACTTAAATTGTAGGGTAGAAGTTACCATCTGACATTACTGCTCGTTCGCTCTAACTTTGCCGCTCGGTTCCTTATTAAAGTCGAATTTTTAATTAGACGAAGTTAATTGACAGCAACTAATGTCACTTCTTCATACAATGTTGCGTATTTTCTATGACGAAGTGACATTAGCTACTGTCAATTTACTTCGTATCATTAACAATTCGGGTATACGCCTCTACGCCAGCGGCAAAGTTAGAGTGAACGGGTAGTAAAAGCTCAGCCGCAACTTTATTTTGTCCCAGCTGAGAATAAAGATGCGCCTGGGATTAAAATGCCAAATAGAAATTTCTTAAGACAAATGGATATAATAGGCTGAAAATTTAACTCCAAACTGCCGAGGGCAAAACTCCAGTGCTATGGATCAGAAGTATCAAAGTGAGGCCTGTAACCAAGAGCCTTACTAAAGAATTACAGATTTACCTTACTTTTGAACTTATTTTGCATGTTTTTTTCCTAATTTTGTGTGTGTTACGAAATCCGAACAAGCTGGTTTTCCAAGAAACTTTCCTTTCAGAAACTCTAGTTTTTGTTATATTCAATCATTTATTTTTATGTTCTTACAGATATGGGAAACATTGCAAGCTCTACATTGCATGTCAAAGAGGATATCCCCGTCTCTTGAGTTGTGAGAGTGGTCTGGCATTCGATGAAGCTTCCCAGTCGTGCATCAAAAGCGAATTCGTGAAAAACTGTTCTAATTAATAAGTAATAAGGCCGCTACGTTTACATACGAAAGCTCAAAATAATTTAGTTATGTAAGAAAGTAGATAATATTTTTAAGTTAAGTATTTATTTACCTAGATATTTAATTCAGATTTTTATTTAATCAATGTTGGATTTTATGTTTAAGATACTTGTTGGGATTGTTAATTTCGTTATGTTTAAGCATCATTCTTTGATCTTGTACTAGGCTATGAATGGACACTGTAAATAATATTTATATTAGGTATTATGCATATTTTTTTAATTAGATAATTAAGAATAAAAAAAATATAAAACGCACGTACCTTTTGCTTAGTCCCTACTTTATATTATAATCCCTTCTTCCCTACTAATGTTATAAATGCGAAAGTAACTCTGTCTGTCTGTCTGTCTGTCAGTCTGTCTGTCTGTCTGTTACGCTTTCACGCCTAAACGGCTGGAGCGATTGAGATAAAAGAGGTATAGGGATAGTTCAAGGCCCTGGGTAGGAGATAGGCTACTTTTTAACCGACACCGCAAAGGAGGGTTAAGATTTTACGCGATAACGACTTCTACGTGGCCGAAGCGGGGAACAGCTAGTATTATTATTGTAAATGCGAAAGTAACTACGCTGTCTGTTTTGCTTTCACGCCTAAACAGCTGGAGCGATCGAGATGAAATTTGGTATACTTAGAGATAGTTCGAGGCCCTGGGAAGGACATAGGCTACTTTTTAACCGACTGCGCAAAAGGAGGAAGAGGACGAAAATTTTACGTAATAACGACTTCTACGCGGTCAAAACCGCGGGCAACAGCTAGTATTATAAGGGTCACAGTTCATTAGACCCACCGGGCACCCGATTAACAACGCCTCGTTACTAGTGTTGTAAAAGAACTGAGTCTGTATAGTCCTAATATTGAGACTCGAATCTTTATTTTAAGACTCAAGTCAAAAAGAGTACCTATCTAAGTAAAAACTCAAGCCTCTCTGATTTTTTAGTCTTCTTAAAATAGACTCCAGTCTTGCCAAAGAGAACTCGAGACTAAGTCTTTTAAAATAGCTCACTCTTTACAAAAAGAACTCTACAAAAAGTCCTTTAAATAAAAACTTTTTTCCTTCCTGATTTGTATTGCCAGGGATGTATGGAACCCTTATTTTATTAAGTTTAATAAATCAAAAACTTAAAGTACATAAGATTTCAGATTTTTTATTCAAGTTCATAGTACGAAAATGTGTGAGTGAATGATAGAAGACAAAACTGACTCACTTTTTCTATCTTAAATACATACTACGAAAAATGAAAGCACACACACCCGAGATAAAAATACAAAAAAGAGCATTCAGACGATTTGAGAATCTCCTTTTTTTGAACTCGGTTAATAACGTGATGATGATTTACATGTCTTTTTTTTAGCCATATTTATTGTTTATTCGAACTTAATAAGTTACCCTACTATGACTACTATGACTGCAATCCTCTACTTAAACTATTCAAATACTTCATATTATGCGAGTCTTTTTGATTGGGCTGGCTGCAGTCCTCTACTTTATAGTTCACGACTCAAAGAACTCAAAGGCTTTATCACACGAGCCTTTTTGATTGGATTGCAGTCCTGCTGTATAATTCACGACTCCTAAAGCTGGGGTCCCACGGTCCACTAGTTCACAGGTCAGCACCAGATCAAGCCAACAGGCCATAGGAACCGTCACGTCCGATGAGGCCGTTGGTGGCCTGTTGTCGCCTGTCCGATCCATCGGGAGTCGGTAAGTACAAAGGCGCTGCGCGGCCTGGCGCGACGATGCCTGTCGCGGCCTGTACGGGTGCGTCTGCATCGATAGTAATAGCAGAAATTTTCAAATATTCTTGTAGGTTCCCGTACAAAATCAGTCATCATATTAGTTTCATTATATCCATAAGTAATAAAGAAAAATATGTTCCTAATGATGTAAAATTAAAATAATCGGGTTTGGCTAGTTAAAATGAACAACTTTGATTGGCCCTTGTTGAATGACGACACCCATAAGAGTCGTTACTCACTTAACATCCTGGAAAGTCCGTCTACAGGACGCACAAGGCCGTGGGAAAACTTAGGACAGGCCGCGACAGGCCTACACAGGCGCGCCGCGGTAGCGCCTAGCCCGGCTTGTCGCCTGGCGGACCGCGGGACCCCAGCTTAAAGGTCATAGCCCACCTACACGACTCTGCTCCCACCCGGCAAAAATAATATAATTCAAATATAGGCTTCAAATATTGCTCTTTAGATATATTTTACATTGCCATTATCAATTAGCAGACAGCTCGCTGTCAGCGAGCTTACCGCCGTCAGATTGCTCGGGAGTTAACGCCTCGCTGGGCGTGCGTTGTAGACGAGCGGTCGGCGCGATGCCCGCGCGCTCACTGCTAGCAGTCGCCGCATCGTCACCGATCACGAACTGTGTCTGTTGCGAAAAGCGAGAGCGGTCGGCGGGTGGACAGCAGGCCATCTGCCAGCTGTCGCCGTGTGGACTGCTGGGTGCGTGCTAGCTGTCGCCGCGTAGACTGCGAGTAGTAGTCTTCTTTTATAGGGTCCCGACACGATCAATTGGCAATTGTCATGCCTCGTCAATATCATGTGTACATATACGTCGATGCACAGACACATGCAAAGAAATCACTCACACTGAAACAACTTCCATTCATAAATATCAGACTTGAGTCAATATATTGACCCGTGTCGGGAGCCCATTAGGGCAGTGTTGGGTGGGAGCGGTGTTGGAGCAAAGTTGTTTAAGTGGGCTATGACCTTAAGACTTGAAAGAACTTAAAAGACTCAAAGAGCTCAAAGGACTGAAAAAATAGAATAACTCAGATGACTAAATTAGTCGCGAGTTCTGCAAAAAGAACTCATAGCCGCAAAATGAGGACTAAAAGATTCAGTTCTTTTACAACACTAACCCCGAGTAACGACTCGTTACTCGGTGTATATTCTAGGCGTTGACCACGTGAGGATTCGGCTGGACACAGCTGGACACCGCGCTTGTAATTGGTAATCCAGTGAACTTCACAGCGGTCAACCAGTAAACTTCGCCGCGGTCAACCAGTGGATCTCAAGCGGTCAACTAGTGCTAGCACATCGTGTGGTGCACGAATTTCGAGTAGTTTGTCAGCCATTTTCACCAGATCTACACGTGTGTTTTACTACGTCAAATTTTAGGGCCGTGAATTGGTACCTATCCCTCTCGCGAACCGCGAGCTATCCACTCGTTGGCGGCACGCGGTCAACTCGCCATTAACTAGGCGTCCCCGCTTTGACGGAATTTTAGATCGATCCCAGTACAATGTGATATGACCATAATCAAGAACTGGCTCAGCTACATACCTGTAATATGGAACCTCGACATCCACCAGGCGATACTTTAGAGCAAGTTGCTGATGGATGATCCTGACTCCTAGTTTGTGCCTGTGCAAGTACTCGCCGTTAGCAAGACGAGAACAGTCAGAAATAATATGCCTGCTGAGGAACTCACTAGGAAGATGACACGCTCGGCATACACCTAAACTTAGGGTTTTACTTCGCATTAATTAACTATTAAATTTAACTAGGTACATACTAGTAGTTAAATGGTCTAAGGTTTAATGTTAATTTTTTAAAATGTTTTATTACAGGGCCCAATATCGTACATTATTTAGTTTTTATGTGGCAATACCCAAATGTCACATCAAGAACCTTAAAAAAACAAGAACCTTATTTCTCATTGGTGGATTTTTCTCTATGGATGATAATAACCATTTATCCAATCATGAAATTGGTTTATTTTCGAATTCACATTCTCGAGAACAAAAAATAATCCTTAATTTTTTTAGTCAAAGAAAGAAAAAAAGTGCCGTGGCGCGGTTTTGTTTTGCAAACGCAACACACAGCATTCAAATTTGAATTTTTATTAATACTTCAATCAAACAATTTTTAACTAAAGTTTATTATGTTTCAATTTTAAGAAAACAATGTGTATTTATATAAATGGATGCCCTACTTACTTGGTGACAGTGCGAACGGGTAACTAGGTGCCTCATACCGTGAGACTCCGCTAGCGCAGCCCTGGCGGCGGACATCGCCCCAAATTGTCTCTTCGGATCGAGCGGTTGCGTAGTCGTGCGACTGACAAATAACTCTGGGTCCTATATATTTTTTAGCAGCCACAGTGTTCCTAAAGTGAATTTGAAATAGTAAAGTAAAAACAATATAAAGTCACTATCCTGTCATGTGAAATCTTTTAGACTGAATTGACTGCAACATTATCGAATCGATGTAGAGCTGTGCAACAAAATGGAAGATTCCTACATCATCGCAAATTTTCACATGCTATGTCGATTGTGTTTAACAAAAAGTTCGCTCAGTACGTCTATCTTCGCAGCTGCACCTGATGATGAATCAAATATATCTTTGACCACCAAAATTGCAGAATGTTTCGAAGTACAGGTTTGTGTCTTTCATAAATAGATGCTAGGTGCCTCATGTGCTTACTAGATTTTTTGTAAAATCCTCACAAACCACTATTATTTTACTGTTACAGATAGACCCCAATGATGGGCTTCCTGGAAGAATTTGTTTTAAATGTTTATTTAAATTGGATAAATGCTCGAAATTTAAACAGTTGTGCCAGCTAAGTGAAGCCCGCTTAAGACAGATTACAACCCGTTTAAGTGAGCTAGATAACTCAAATTCGTCTGAACTGCACGACTATCAGTACAATCATGATGTGAAGCCCGCTAAGCCTGAAGAGTTTATTGTTGAAGATAGTGTAGTTATGGTTGTAGATCCTAGCCTTGATTATGCCTCATCAGAAGAATCAGAAAACATTGAGCCTGAGGAACAGGAAGTAACAGAAAGAAATAATACACCAGAAGGTGAACCAGCCATAGATTCCTTTTTAAAAAATGTGTTCATGTGTCAATATTGTGATAAGGCTTTTGTGACGCAAGAAAAATGTAAGGAGCATGAGCTAAGCTATCATGACCCTAATCTCCCTTTTAAGTGTGTTGAGTGTAGTTTAGTTTTTGCTGAGCGAAGTCAATATGTGCAGCATAGCAAACAAGTGCATTGTAATGATAAACCTTATCAATGCTCTGAATGTGTTAAATGTTTTGGCAGACGTTCTGATTTACGAAAACATTCTATTGTTCATACTGGCATAAGACCATACCAATGTCATTATTGTTTAAAGAGTTTCTCCAGAAATACTAACTTGAGCAAACATCTCCGTATTCACGCCGGTCACAAGCCTCATGTCTGTCCATTATGTCCCAGAAGTTTTGTGGCAAAAGGTGATTTGCAGCGGCATGTTGTGGTGCATTCAGGAAGAAAACCACATGCATGTCGAAAATGCCCCCTTTCATTTGGCAGACGAGATAAACTCATTAAACATGAAATGACCCATGATCTTAGTCCCGGTAAGAGAGAATTTGACAACGAACATGATACACATAATATGGTTGTAAATGTTAACCCTTATAGCAATCTTATGACATCCCCCACTCAACTCCAGCCAGATGTATCAAATGCAGAATATGATTTACCGAGAGTTCCAGACCATATATCTGGGGAAAGTAGTTTTATGAAGGTACAGAAGAACCCTACCAATAAACAAATAAATAATTCACCCACAAAGAAATCTAATGTATCCAATAAAAATCGACCAAAGAATATCAAGTGTCACCAATGTACTAAGAGGTTTTGTTCTTTAGATTCTTATAAGACTCATGTATCTATTGCCCATATGAGTTCAAGGGTTTTCCAATGTAAAATTTGCTTTAAGAAATTCCCTCGTAAAAGAGAATTGGATCGCCATTCAGCTTTACATTCAGGAATGAAACCTTTCTCATGCAGCCAGTGTGATAAAAAATTCACCAAGAAAGATAAACTTGACAAACATGAACAAAGTCATGAGTGCACCGTTGTTAATATGCCTTGCATTGAATGTGGTTTGAAATTTGAGAAAAAAGCTGATCTTGTTGCACATATTAAGTCGCATTTCTCGGACAATTATGATGATAAAATGGGTGAGGTGGAAATTAAAAAGGAAGATGAATACGTTCTTGATGAGAATTTCTATGATTTGGAAACCTGAGAGTTGATGAAACAATGAAGTCAGTGGCTTGGCACTTAACACACAACACACTATTAGCAATTTATATTTGATTCCTGTTTCACTTACATGTACTTAATATACTTCTGCAGTACATATTTGCTGGTCTGGTGGGAAAAAGTATTATTAGATATGTTTATCTTATATGGAGAAGGTGATGTTATCTTGTGTAAGAACACACTAAATTATGTAGCACCAGAATTTTAATAATGGTTGGTAAGAAATTCCAAGATTATTAAGTTATGATAGTATTAATTTTTGACACTTCATTCTCATATTGAGGAGTTTTAAGCCAAAAATTACTGAGTATTATTTGTTTTAAGGATTGTTAATTATTTCTAAATTTATATAGGTATATGTATTGCATTGGCCAGATTCTACTTGGGTCTTAACAGATGCATTATTTGAAGTTCACACAAACTTATTGTGCAGTTCATACAAGTTTATAGATATGCATGGCCCGATGGCAATTACTGTGCAACTATTTCAGTCCATACACTCTTGTAGAAAACAGGTCATCCGCACCAGTGAATTAACATTTATTTATTTTATATAGAGAATAAATTAATGTTGACTGGCTGTCTAAAAAGCTATCATGTGCAAAGTAAAGTGTTGCATATGATAGTTTTATAATCTGATGAAGATGAAGCTTCTTGTAACACTGGTACTGCGGGCAAAGAAGAAGTATACAGAGCCACCCTGGATTGATTTTTTTGAGAAAATCCTGCATACATTTTTATGGAATTTGCTGTGGTTATTATCTATGTGGAATTGTGTAACCACACAAAATCTAACAAAAATATATAAAAGGTTTTCTGAATAATATCTTTCCATATAAGAGTAGCCCTGCATTGTATACTTATCTTATCCCCTTGGCTCGCCCACCATACTCTACCGTGCGCAATAAGTTAAGACCAGAGTAGTAAGGTGGAGTTCTTGTTTTATGTTCTGGATGTTTTACAAGCGCATGTGTATAATGCCTAAGTAAAAATAAATACCTGGAATATGACTCCCTATGCTCTATCATCACTTTGAATGCAAGCTGGCCTCATCATGTGTATCTATCATTCGTCTAGATCCCATAGCACATGCTTAAATTAGCTTAATTTGGGCTGGATGATGTTGTGTTAAGAATGTCCACCAATGTTTATTTTATAAGAACGGTATAGAGACACAGTTTTGTATGAGGACCGATACTATGACGTCATCACGATCAGGTTTTAATTTATCGTGCACAGGTTGTAGTCTATATTAATGATAGTAATCAAAATGTTAATTTTCATTTTATTGTCTAGAAGCAAACATTAATACTCCCTTCAACTAATGTTTACTATGAATACTTACAATATACGTAAAATTTGATACATATTCAAGAGCGATCTGTTTTTTATTTGAAGTTATGTGATTATGTTAAACGGTCCATACTGACTGACGTTACACATAATAAATTATGTCATGTTTCTTGTTGAGGCTCCTTGAAACCTTTTGGTACTCTGATTAGTAGGGCTCGGTAACGGTCGGTTATTTTTATCAAGTGAAGAAACATTTTATCCAAAGATGTATAACAATAAAAGTAGTTTATAATGTACCAAATATTGCGAGGACTTGATGTTGCTAGAAAACTAATTTTATGCGCAAATAATGTCCTATCAAGTGATAATAAGTGTAGAATAGTTAGATATTTGATGGTATAACTTTATTAATTAATTCGTCTTAGAGGGGGCCATGCATGGCATGGGGGAAAATGTCGTTCGTTTTAACTGTTACTATGTTATTAATTATATTAAAATGTAAATCGTCCTCAGCTAGTCCTATCCTGTTTTATAACAGCTTCTAGTGGAAAAAAGTCTATAAACTCAAGCTATTATTTTAGACAGGCATTTAACACATTCAAAAGTATTAGTGTTTTATTACATCCCCCAACCGTAAAAATAGATGTGATTTTTAAGTAAGCTTAATGAGGACTATGTGTGTGTCTGTGGCCATACAGCTTTAAAACGGGTGAGTCTTATCTCTACCTACTTACTCAAAATTTGTTTATCCCCAAACTGCATTTTGAGCTCAACAATTACAGATAAACAAACCATTTATTGAGTATACAGGGTGAATTTTTCAAAAGGGATTGGATGGCCAAATCCGAAACTATAAGGAATAGCGAAAAATGCTCAAAGGAGTCACGAGCCCGATTTTGATGAAACTTAAAACCTTATCATTAGATTTTTGAAAAACCAATAATCCTAGCTGGGAATCGAACCCTTTGATTATGAAAAAAAAAACACACCCTATATTATTTCACCATACGATAGTATTGCTATTAAGGATCTTATTCTGGGAAGTAATGATATACGGCAAACTAAAGGAAAGTGCTCATCTTTAACAAAATACAATTTATTTTGCTTACGTTGACTGATTAATTGTTCAAAATGTAGACCATTGTTTTCAATACATAGCTGGATTCGAGACCTCAAAGATAGTACTGCATTCAATATTATTGATTTCGTATAGAATATTCTCCAAATAATCATTCTGAGCACGATCAAAACACGGAATAGTTACGATCAATTCTGGGATTTTGAACGAAACAAAAATTTAGGTACATGAAATATGAATTCTATTAAAATTCCAAACTTTCCTTACATTTGCCTTATATCATTACTTCACAGAATTTGATCCTTATTAACGACACTATCGTATGGTGTAATAATGAAGGGTGTGTTTTTTTTTCAAAATCAATGGGTTCGATTCCCAGCTAGGATTACTGGTTTTTCAAAAATCTAATGATGAGGTTTTAAGTTTTATCAAAATCGGGCTCGTGACTCCTTCGAGCATTTTTAGCTATTCCTTATAGTTTCGGAGTTGGCCATCCAAGCCCTTTTCAAAAATTCACCCTGTATACTGACGTTATATAAACAAATAAACTTTCAAAATTTTGGCCATACACAAACATACACACCCACGCACATTTCATGTGTATCTCTCCCTGCAAATTTATCTAGCCTGTCTATATAGAAGCATAAAGTTTATTTTTCTTCCACTAGAGATTAACCCCCTTATTCATAATCGTTTATTAAACCTATTTTAGTTAAAACACATTTTAAGTCTATTGCTGTCTCTTACCATACTCTGTCATTGGTTAGAGACAGCAATAGACTTAAAGTGTGTTTTAACTAAAATAGGTTTAATAAACGATTATGAATAAGGGGGTAAGTATTTTTAAACGTATTTATTTAGTTGGGAACCTATTTTGTTTCCTTATAGCCAACTCTTAATTTGCACTGAATTTCTGCAAAAATATCTCATAAAGTAGCTACGTACAAATGCTTTTGTACACAGCATTTAAATACGCATTGTGTTCAGTGTTAGATGTAAGTAGTAGATATTGTTGTATTTGTCACTACCAATTTCGATTCTTTTGGTTTGTGTATCGACTAAAGGATAAGTTGACAAAATTGTTGAATCTTAGTTGATCTTCGGTGTTGCAATTTTTTCAGATCTAAGGGGTCTAAAAACCTGAGTTTGAACTGCACGTGAAATGCATTAAATGCTGAGCAATTGCCATATCGCTTGCAAACTTGCAGTTCTTTTATGATCAGTTAACAGACTGATTAGCACAGTTGCCTACAGTTTGCTTATGATTGCTAACTGTAAAGTTGGTGTTCGAGGGCCATATAACAGTGTTTCTTTATATTTATAATAATTTTCTATATTGATTTAGACCCGATCACTGGTGAAGGCATTTCCTTGACGACAACATAACGAACTAGTATTAATCTTACTGTCAACTGATCTCAAACGAACTGCAAGTTTGCAGACGGTTTGCCAGTTGGATGCAATAAGTCCATCAAACGCTCAGCATTTAATGCATTTGATGTGCAGTTCAAATACAATCAATGTCTGTAGCTCCTATATTGCACTGTGTAATTATTTTAAATACGCTTATAGTAATTGATCCTGATATTTTTTATTGGAATTCGGAAGTATGCGAAAAATCGCTGGTTGCTGATTTTAAAAGTAGCGCTTGTTTATTATCTACTTGTTCAAATTTGTTACAAGATACACTCCAATCACTAAATAATACCCACATCAGTAAAGTCTAGGATAGGAAGTCCAGTGGATCACGTCATTTCAGGATGTCGATAGTCTTTATTCCAGTAGAAAATAGATGGCCTAATTTCTAGACTTTATTGATGAGTGTAAACAAGTACCTAGATATGGTTTGTAATATTAATCTGTGGTATAGTTCTGTTCTTGTTTCATTGTGGGTACCGACTAATTCTATGGGCGCACTCACATAAGCACTGCCTCAACGCAGTTATTGCACATACCTAAGGAATTCTTTCTTGGTTTGAAGTTCAGGTACCTACTTACCAGAGCATACTTACACTTTGTGCAATGCTATGCTGAGTAAACGCCGATACATATTAGCGATACAAAGAATGCTGAAATGCCATGAGGGCGGTGACTGCGTCGAGCGCGGTGCATGTTGTGCTTATACTTACACCATTATTATAAATGTAACTGAAACGGTACCTAGGTAGGTAGGAATGTATGCAATATATTTATCACCAATAAATGTTGTCCACTTATAATATTGTTTTCGTCACTACATTCTCCTTCACAATTATGTCTAGTACAAGAAACCCCTACTAGTTACCATGACTCTTTCAACAGAGTCCAGGGAGGGGTACCTGCAAAATGTTCCTTGACGTTTATTAACAAAATTAGGCAGTATAAATACCCGTCCACAGCGTCTAAGATGGGAGAGTTGCAAAATGGTTCTTTTTCACTATACAAGCTGGCTTCCTTACCTGTACAGTGGTAAGTGCTTTGGGAAATGGAAAGTCTCTCCTGTCGAAGGGGCTCCACACTGGACCACTGTAAGTATTGGATAGTTGATCAAAGAAAATAGTATACTTAAGATAAGAATGAAAGGTACTGTGCAATAAATAATTTTATCTCGTGATATGTATAAATATTTATTGTCAGGTCTTATTAATACAAATTTATTTAACCAGCCATAGGGTTAGCGTGAATAGTGACCGATGTTATTCTTGCTTCAGTGAGTGGTCTATATGTTTTGGGATTTACTGTCATTTTTTCTAAATCATCAAGTGCTTCAAATCCATCAATTATCCTGTAACAAGGTAATAAATTGTCTTAACATTCTAGACTCTAGAGAAACGCATTTTTTTATGGATAGGCAAATGTATATCTATAATATAAAATTTGGTTCAACATAAAAAATATGATTAAGGTATACCTAGTCTTATAGGCGCAGGATCATGTATTGTGGTGTCATTTTGGAGAGTCACAAGTCCAGCAGTGGAGTGCAATAGGCTGATTTGATTGATGACTGCCTCGTTGGTCTAGAGGTCGAAATGTACGACTGGCGGATCACGAGGTCGTAGGTTCGATTCCCACGGGAGACAAAAATTTATGTGACCCATAAATGTTTCTCAAGAGTCTGGGTGTTTCCATGTATGATAAGTATGTATTTAAAAGTATTAATGTATTAATATACGTGGTCTGATACCGATAACACAAGCAGGTTATTCCTAGCTTACTTTGGGATCAGATAGCGTTGTGTGAAATGTCCGTGAATATTTATTACTAGCGGACGTCACGCGGTTTCAACCGGTGTGCGTTCGCGCAGCGGAATGTTGTTGAATTTAAAGATTTTAATTATGCAGATATTTAGTGTATGACGTCGTGTAATTGTGTATGGTAAAAGAAAATTTGTGTGTGCAGCCATTGTGGAGAAATTCGCTAAAAACTGATTCCGCTGGGCGAACGTTGTCCTGGCGGCACTTTTTTTAAATCCATGCACTTAGAAGAAAAAAAATGAGTCCAACAATTAGTGTGTATTTGTGTGTAATTGTGTATGTATGAATAAAATTTGTGTATGCATTGACTTCGGAGAAATTCAAGTTTCCGCTACGCGAACGTTTGGCCATTAGCTAGTTTTCATATAAAGCGCTTATATAGAGAGCTGTAGATTTTTACATACGTTGTTTTGAATTTGTTTATATTTGTTTGAAAAACCGATTTAGAAAAAAACCTAGGGCTTAAAAGATAAAAATATAAACGTAAAATACGCTTATTAGATCGTAGTTCGTAAAGTATGCACTTTGGGGTCTAGATTTTCACGTTTGTACAAACCTTGTAAGTGCCTGCAACATGTTGCCAAGTATCAATGAAGTTCCGTTAGTAATTAAAGGGTTATAGGACAATTTACCTTGAATAGATCACTGTTTACAAAGCAGTCAAATATCACGACGTTCTAAAGAAATTGCATAGTAAAATGTATTCCAATAATTAGTTTATTAATTCAACTACTCACATGCAAAATTTCATCTCATTAAATTCAGTAATTAAAGAGAAACAATTAAAATACTGACTAAGCATCGAAAGCCTACATAACCCGACCAAGTTTGAATGGCTACAAAAAAGCGGCCGTGCCATATATCTTAGTAACGTTCTTAACCTTCCAGTATAGTATTTATTAATATGGTACAGTTGCGTATACAAGCGTTAGGAAAAAATAAAACAAATTGCATTTCTTGAACGAAAAATTTTTTTTTAATAATAACGCCACTATCTACGATAAAAATAAATCTTCTGTTAACAAGTATTTCTCTAATTAAACATCTGTGTACAAAAATATTTATAATTACATATAATAACAAAAATATTTATAACTAGCTGACCCGCGCAACTTCGTTTGCGCCACAAAATAGAGTATTACCTGTTCCCGTCGCATTTACTCCCGTCACGTTGCGTTTACTCCCGTAGCGTCTCGTCGTTAATATTAAATACTACGTGACAGAGAGAGAGAGAGAAAGGTTTGTCGTCGCGTGTATTCCCGTCTCATTATTTTTAAGAACAATTTCGTTTACGAAAGAGGAATCCCGCGGCTCTCAAAAGGAATAACTTTTCCCCCGTTTTTGAAACATTTACTATTACTGCTCCGCTCCTATTCGTTGTAGCGTGATGCTATATAGCCTATGACACTCCGCAATAACGTAGCTTTCTATTGGTGAAAGAATTTTTAAAATCGGTTCAGTAGATTCCGAGATTACCCCTTACAATTTAACAAATATACAAACACACAAACTTTACCTCTTTATAATATTAGTATAGATAAAATGGGACCACCTTGAGAGTACCTATTTTCGAACGAAAAAACAATTTTGAAATCGGTCTATAAACGACGGAGTTCTGCGCAAAAACATAAAATTTAAAAAAAAAAACGGTTGAATTGAGTCCTCCTTGTTTGAAGTCGGTTAAATAATATTAGTCACGCAGCACACGCAACGAAGCTCTTAAGAGGAATAACTTTTCCCCCGTTTTTGAAACATTTACTATTACTGCTCCGCTCCTATTCGTTGTAGAGTGATGCTATATAGCCTATGACACTCCGCAATAACGTAGCTTTCTATTGGTAAAGGAATTTTTAAAATCGGTTCAGTAGATCCCGAGATTACCCCTTACAATTTAACGAATATACAAACACACAAACTTTACCTCTTTATAATATTAGTATAGATAAAATGGGACCACCTTGGGAGTATCTATTTTCGAACGATAAAACAATTTTGAAATCGGTCTATAAACGACGGAGTTCTGCGCAAAAACATAAAATTTAAAAAAAAAACGTTTGAATTGAGTCCTCCTTGTTTGAAGTCGGTTAAATAATATTAGTCACGCAGCGCACGCAACGAAGCTCTCAAAAGGAATAACTTTTCCCCCGTTTTTGAAACATTTACTATTACTGCTCCGCTCCTATTAGTTGTAGCGTGATGCTATATAGCCTATGACACTCCGCAATAACGTAGCTTTCTATTGGTAAAAGAATTTTTAAAATCGGTTCAGTAGATCCCGAGATTACCCCTTACAATTTAACAAATATACAAACACACAAACTTTACCTCTTTATAATATTAGTATAGATAAAATGGGACCACCTTGGGAGTATCTATTTTCGAACGATAAAACAATTTTGAAATCGGTCTATAAACGACGGAGTTCTGCGCAAAAACATAAAAATAAAAAAAAAACGGTTGAATTGAGTCCTCCTTGTTTGAAGTCGGTTAAATAATATTAGTCACGCAGCACACGCAACGAAGCTCTCAAAAGGAATAACTTTTCCCCCGTTTTTGAAACATTTACTATTACTGCTCCGCTCCTATTCGTTGTAGCGTGATGCTATATAGCCTATGACACTCCGCAATAACGTAGCTTTCTATTGGTAAAAGAATTTTTTAAATCGGTTCAGTAGATCCCGAGATTACCCCTTACAATTTAACAAATATACAAACACACAAACTTTACCTCTTTATAATATTAGTATAGATAAAGTGGGACCACCTTGGGAGGGAGTACCTATTTTCGAACGAAAAAACAATTTTGAAATCGGTCTGTAAACGACGGAGTTCTGCGCAAAAACATAAAATTTAAAAAAAAAAACGGTTGAATTGAGTCCTCCTTGTTTGAAGTCGGTTAAATAATATTAGTCACGCAGTACACGCAACGAAGCTCACAAAAGGAATAACTTTTCCCCCGTTTTTGAAACATTTACTATTACTGCTCCGCTCCTATTAGTTGTAGCGTGATGCTATATAGCCTATGACACTCCGCAATAACGTAGCTTTCTATTGGTGAAAGAATTTTTAAAATCGGTTCAGTAGATCCCGAGATTACCCCTTACAATTTAACAAATATACAAACACACAAACTTTACCTCTTTATAATATTAGTATAGATTAAATATAATAATTATGTATTTATTATTTATTTCTCGCCACCTGTAACGTAGAAACCCAAAAATGGCAAAATGTGGGTGACACAGAAATGTTACACCTCTGCCTACCCTTTCTAGGCCAACAGCCGTGAGCATATGAATGAATGAATGAAAATACAGCTCTAAGCGACTAACATGACAATCCTTGGGCGCGCGCCCCAGTAACGGCAGAACTTGGCATACAACTCATGTGCGCGCACAGGCGCGTGTATTTAGAGCGTATCAGGAGCGCAGCTGAGGTGCTTGTCATGACTAGTCACTTGTTCATAAAAACTTAACGTTAACAAACGCTTGCTAAACATACTGTCATTGGTTAGAGACAGCAATAGACTTAAAATGTGTTTTAACTAAAATAGGTTTAATAAACGATGATGAATATGAGGGTAAGGATATTAAGTATTTTGAGCTTCAATAAAAATTTAAATCACTGATCAAATAACTAGACTATTCAGATGTTCAGATTTGAGAGTCTGCCTAATATACCTAAAAATCACCATTTATAATGTGCTTATAAACTAAAACATTGGTATAAAAAAGGTATTTTCAAGAAAATATTAAATATTCTTTAATTAGCAGCCTATAAATTATATCGAAACAACAATTGTGTTATCACCTGTACCAATTCAAAACCGGTAATAGACTGTAAATTTTAGAATGTTACCTAAATATATTGCGCGGCCGCTTTTTTGTGGCTATTCGAACTTGGTCGGGTTATGTAGGCTTTCGATGCTTTGTCAGTATTTTAATTGTTTCTCTTTAATTACTGAATTTAATGAGATGAAATTTTGCATATGAGTAGTTGAATTAATAAACTAACTATTGAAATAAATTTTACTATGCAATTCACTTAGGACGTCGTGATATTTGACTGCTTTGTAAACAGTGATATATTCAAGGTAAATTGTCCTATAACCCTTTAATTACTTACGGAACTTAATTGATACTTGGCAACGTGTTGCAGGCACTTACAAGGTTTGTATAAACGTGAAAATCTAGACCCCAAAGTGCATACTTTACGAACTACGATCTAATAAGCGTATTTTACGTTTATATTTTTATCTTTTAAACCCTACGTTTTTTTCTAAATCGGTTTTTTAAACAAATATAAACAAATTCAAAACAACGTATGTAAAAATCTACAGCTCTCTATATAAGCGCTTTATATGAAAACTAGCTAATGGCCAAACGTTCGCGTAGCGGAAACTTGAATTTCTCCGAAGTCAATGCATACACAAATTTTATTCATACATACACAATTACACACAAATACACACTAATTGTTGGACTCATTTTTTTTCTTCTAAGTGCATGGATTTAAAAAAAGTGCCGCCAGGACAACGTTCGCCCAGCGGAATCAGTTTTTAGCGAATTTCTCCACAATGGCTGCACACACAAATTTTCTTTTACCATACACAATTACACGACGTCATACACTAAATATCTGCATAATTAAAATCTTTAAATTCAACAACATTCCGCTGCGCGAACGCACACTTCAACCGCGTAGTTCCCGTTCCCGTGGGAATACGGGAATGAAATATATAGCCTATGTTCACCGCAAAGAGTGTAGTTTTCCAACAGTAAAAGAATTTTTCAAATCGGTCCAGTAGTTCCAGAGCCTATACATTACAAACAAAATCTTTCCTCTTTTTATTATTACTATAGATTGATGGTCATACCTGCCAAATAGTGTGTATTTGAGATCCAAATGTGGCTGTTCTCCGTATGAGAAAAAGAACTGGCTGCCATTTGTATTTGGTCCATTGTTAGCCATACTGACCATTCCTCGTGAACTGTGCTGCTTAATGGCCAAATAGACAAGTAGAAGTAACATCAAAGATCTCTATTATAATACTTCATGGCATTTTTTCTATGAAATGTTACTTAGTTACTTTCTATGCCAAATCAATACACTGTTAAAGACTGACTCAACTACTGCACTTTACTCTTTTTTTTTTTAATTGTGTATCATAAAATATAAAGTTCATGGTACATAAAAAGGTAAATTCAATTAAAGTACACTTATTTTGACTAAAACTTAAACTACCTAAATACTTTATGAGCTCTGGACACAGCCAAAGCGACTTGAGAGTCTGCTAAAATATGAATCAAAATAGCTTCAGTGTGCATGCTTTCTTTGCTGGTTTTAAGTTATTGATGGTTATTGGGTGTCCGGAGCACAAACTGTAGTCAGTGTCAAAATTTAGAAAACCAAATATTAGGAATTTTTGACGGTGTGGGTACATTCTTAGTGTAGGAGTGCTTAGCAAGCAATACAATGTAACATGTCCCAATAATGCATAGGTAATTCAACTTTATATACCTTTAATTCCTCTTTAAATTCATCTTCAAACTTTCTTCCCCAGATAGAGGTTCCTCCTTTGCCTGTCCCACTTGGATCACCAGTTTGTACAATGAAACCCTAAGAATAAATTGAAAAATATCAAGGTTAGATTAACAAAAAATACGTTCAATTATGAACGAAAAAATATTGCAATATTCGGCGTACCTTAATGTTCCTGTGGAATAAACACCCATCGTAGTAATCACTAGCACATAAAGCTAAGAAATTTTCACAAGCTTTTGGACATTGTTCACAAAATAACTCTATTTTTATGTCGCCAACATCAGTATGTAAGGTAACAGACATGTTTTGTATTCTAAACACTAGTTTTTTACAAATTAGTTAGTTAGGATAGGAGTTTCTTTGTAAACACATGAAATATAAATAAGGATTTCTTATTCTTAAATTTCATTTATTACTTATTTTGTCATTTCTTCTGTTCCAGAACTCGGAACATATCAGTCATAACACAAGACAAAACCACAAAACAGAAACACAAAACAAACAATGACGGCCGGCCTTTTCATGAGTTTTTGACAGTGATGTTTCATTTGACAACGTCAGGCAGGTTTAAGTAGTATGTAGTGGCCAACTGCAAAGCAAGAAGCCATTAAAAAAAAAAAAAAAGTAGTATGTAGTAGTTTTATTTATCCATTTTCGGATAGGCAAAGGCAATTTGAGCCATACAGCCTAGTCTTATATTTATTATATCTTCATTTTTCAAGTCACAGTCCTCGTCCTCTAAGTCTAGTCAAAGTCAAGTGCAGTCCTAAGTCAAAGTCAGTCTTCTCTAGTAAAGCGGTGGTACTTTACTAAAAGTGTCTCTGGAGTTTGTCGAGAAATGGAAGAGTCACGTTTCACTGCGTTTTATCACTTTCCAACACTTGTGCACTTTGTCGAACTTTTGTGTTTTAAAATCCACCACTTTTTACTCATAAAACCACAAAACACTTCAAATAGACAATATTTTTAGCATCCGCTTGTCTCCAATTACGCGCACAAACTCTGTATGTCGTCACCGCGTGCTTTATATTTTTTTGAAGCTATGGCTTTTCAGTTAAGTACCTACGCTATTAAAAAATAAATTATGGTCATGACTGGTTGTCAGTTCCATGTTGGAACTACTGGGATCTTAGACCATATAACACGGGACTAGCCTTTGCGAACCACCGCATACAAAAATATTCTGCCAGTTTTCATACAAATGAAGGAGGAAACACAAAGACATTTAAAATTTCATTGCATTTAAAAATGTATTTATCGACAAACGCGTAATGGCTGTTGTGTGTTAATTGTTATTGTACAGTCAACTATAATGTAATGCACTAGTTTAATCATATAAAATGATGTACTGATGTACAGGCTTTTCATAAAGCCAAAAGACCAAATGGTCATGTGCAATGGCAGAAAACAATGCTTAAGTAAGGCGCATCCTGTGGTTAGATGATCTAAGACTGGGATTAATTACATGAGAAAAAATTGGTCAAGAAAGAGTTACAACCAGTTATGACCATAAACTATTTCTTAATGGCGTAACTGAAAAGCCATAGCTTTTACTGGGATTTTAATACAATCCTTAGATTAGAAAAAAATGATCTCATTAGTTTCAGTCACTGATCTGTGTGGTAATAATACAGATCAGCGGTTTTAGTACAGTCACAATCAGAAAATGCCGAGGAAAACTATTTAGACGAAACTGACAAATACAACACAAAAACCCACAAAGTAGGTACATTACATGGGAACACCCAAAAATTCCGAAATATGTTTTTCCGAATTTCAATATTCCGATGTTCAAAATTCCGAAGATTATAATTCCTAAGAAACAAGTTCAAGTTCAAGTTCAAGTTCTTTATTTGTTGAATATGGTAGGTACAATGGTGTTATTAATATAAAATATAAGTTACAGCATATTCTGCCAGGATTGGCGTACAAATATATACATAATTTTCAATTAACATCTAGTAACGAAAGATTTTTAAATGTCATGCAATTCGTGTACAAAACCAATTATTAATAATTATGGAATTAGTATTAAATAGTATCCTTAAAAAAGTCGTCAATATCATAGTAGCACTTGTCACATAACAGATCCTTAAGTTGCTTTTTAAATAAGTTAATAGGCATTATTTTCAAATATTCAGGAATCTTATTATATATTTTGGGAGCTAGACAGAATACGCTATTCCACATAAGGGTTGTTTTAGAAGGTCGGATACACAATATGTTATCCATACCCTTGCGTCTGTTTCTTTTAACCACATCAGACAACTTTAGGAATAGGTGAGAATTAGACTTTACAAAGACAGCTGTTTCAAGTACGAACATAGACGCAAGTGTTAGTATTTTGTAAGTTTTGAAATAGGGCACGCAGCTGTCAGTCATTTTAAGACCAAACATGGCTCTTATACACTTCTTCTGGGATTTAAAAACTGTCACTTTGTTAGTGGCATTGCCCCAAAAGATAACGCCGTACCTTAATGTCGATGCCACAAGACCATGGTATGCAGTAAGTTTGGCATCTGTATTAACTATTTTAGCCAGCCTATGTAGCGCATAAGCTGCACTGCTCAATTTATTATTAACAGCTTCCATTTGGTATTTCCAGTTAAGCTTCCTGTCAATGAGTAATCCTAAAAATTTTGCTTTATCTGTGTCAGCGATCTTATTATTTTGAAATTCTACACTCATTACCGTTGAGGGTTGTCTTTGACTAAAATGCATTATTTGAGTTTTATTTATGTTTATTTTTAAGTTATTATTCATCAGCCATGATATGATATTTGATAGCGTTATATTAACTTCTGTTTCATATGAGTTCATATTTACACAAGGTATTGTTACTGTGCTGTCGTCGGCAAAAAGAGTCATTTGGTAGTCTATTGCTCTAGGTAAGTCGTTAATATAGATTATAAACAATAAGGGACCCAAAACGCTGCCCTGTGGAACGCCAAAAAACGTTGTGCGCTGTTTTGACAGGTAAGTAATTTCATGCTTTGTTTTTGAATTTAGTTTTGTTATAGCAGTCATCTGTTTTCTATTAGTTAGGTAAGTGTCAAATAAATCTAAAATATTTCCTCTTAGGCCATAGCAATTTAATTTGTAACGGGTGTTTTTTTTAGAGGTATAGAACTTTAAGTTGGCCTAGCTGTTTTAACCGGCGGTATTTTTGTCAGCTGTAAAGTGATTTATGCTTAGTATGGTTTGGCATTTTAACATAAATAGACTGAAGCCTGAACAATGCTTCCAAATTGTGCAAATTTATTCTGAAAATCATGGTTCTGTCCGAAATGCGTATCGTGATTTTCATAAGCGAATTTTCTTTAGCGGTGCAGCTCACTTTTGGTTGAATGGATACATCAATAAACAAAACTGCCATATTTGGGGTGATGATGATCCTCAAGTGTATGTTGAGACACCGTTACATCCAGTAAAACTGACTGTGTGGTGTGCTTTATAGGCTGGTGGAATAATTGGTCCGTACTTCTTTAGAAACGATGCTGACCAGAATGTTACAGTCAATCGTGACTGCTATAGAGCGAAGATTACTGACTTTTTCGTTCATCAATTGAACAACCATGATGTGCAGGAGTAGTGGTTTCAACAAGACGGCGCAACATGTTACATAGCTCGTGCCACAATTGATTTATTGAAGGAAACGTTTGGTTACCGCATAGTTTCACGTTTTGGACACGTGGATTGGCCTCCAGAGTCGTGCGATTTTACGCCACTTGACTATTTTCTGTGGAGATATGTGAAGTCGCTCGTCTACGCCGATAAGCCCGAAACGATTGACCACTTGGAGGATAACATTCGGCGCGATATTGTCGCTATACGGCCACAAATGTTGGGAAAGTCATCGAAAATTGGACCTCTAGATTAGACTACGTCCGAGCCAGCCATGGCGGTTATATGCCAGAAATCATATTTAAATTATAATGCCAGAAGATTTCCTTTCAAATAAAGTCATTTCCATATCAATAAAAACAATCACTTTCGTTTTATTCCATTTCAAAGTTCTATACCTCGAAAAAAAACAGCCTTTATTTTAGTATGTCATGATCCACATAGTCAAAAGCCTGCGTCATGTCACAGAATACAGCACAGGTGGGAATTCTACGGTCAATATTTGTCATAATTGTATTTTAAAAGTCATATATAGCTTGATTAATTGTCATATTTTGTCGAAATCCTTTTTGTTCTAAACATAGAATATTGCGTTTCTCGAGATATGAATAAACTTCCTTATATATATATTTTTCAAAAACCTTCGAGAATACTGATAAAAGCGCAATTGGTCTGTAATTTTGCATTTGTTCTTTATCCTCTTTTTTATATAGGGGTTTTAAGATCGAGATCTTTAGAGCTTCAGGAAAAACACCGTGACTAATACTTAAATTCAGAATATGACTTACATGACCACATATTAAATCTCCTACAAGTTTTATGACCTTTGTTGCTATTCCATCATGTCCCACACTCTTAGTATTTTTGAGACCTCTTATAATATGTAGAACATCAATTGGTTTACTGGGATACATGAACATTGATGTTTGTTGTGAGGTTATTTTATTAGTTGAGTTTTTACGTGAACCTGGTACCTTAATAATTTTGTCAATAAAATAATCATTAAACATGTTTGCAATTGCCCTTGGGTTTTCAACGATTTTATTGTTAGCTCGAATTTTAGTTATGGCGTTTTCCGGTAGATTTAAATTACGCTTATTTATTATTTTCCAGGTCGCTTTATTTTTATTCTCCGATGTTCGTATATTATGGTCATTTTGAGAACGCTTAGTTAAATTAATAATCTTTTTGTAAAGCTTTGTGTAATCGCTATACTTTAGTTTGTTTATTTGTGTTGGTTCTAGTCTAGATTTCCACAGTAACTGCCTTTTTTTAATACTACACAATTTGATTCCACGAGATATCCATTTTGGCTTGCTGTTAACTGTTATTCTAAGACGTTTATTAGGAAAACACAAATCGTAGAACAATTTAAACTGTTCATAAAATAGGTTGTATGCTTGGTTTGGATCTGTTGTAGAATATATGTCAGTAAATGTCAATTTCTCTATGCAATCTCTAAACTTTGTGATGTTGTCATCTGAATAATCTCTTTGATATTTGTACCAGTGTCTAAGTATACACATTTTATCAATGGGACATTTCAACAACTGTGCGGTGTGGTCTGATAAAGCAAACTCTATCACAACCGCTTTACATTTTTTATGAAAATTATGTGCAAAGTTATCTATGCATGTCTGTTTTGCTAACCTAGTCGGTTGTTCTAAGGCTAAACTTAAATTAAAACGTTTCAGGAGACATATTAGTTTAACAGTTTCGTTTTTCTCCTTTTTCAATGCGTCAATATTTAAGTCACCAGCTATAACTAAGTACTTATAGCTTTTTCGAGATAGTAGTATTAAAATTTGTTCTAATTTTTCAAAAAACATATTCAGATTCCCATTTCTATATACACATAATATAATAGTTTTGTAATGAGATAATTTAATTGCACAACATTCGATTATATTAGGTAAGGATATTTGTGATATCTCTGGTAATTCGCACCAGGAAAGTCCAGCTCTAATTAAAATACATGCTCCGCCTCTTTTAATATCCCGCCTACTATAATACGCAGCCAAAATATAGTTAGGCACATCAAGATGTGTTTCATTTTGTGACATAAAGTGCTCAGTAATACATATAACATCAACTGTTTGCCTTTTTTCTGATAATTCATCAAGGCAGATAGTAAGTGAATCTGATTTATTTATCAAACCTGCAATATTTTGGTGTAGGATATACAAATATTTATTCACGAAAAAAACTATCAGAAGTTGCATCATTGATTTGAACACTTTCCACACCTTGGTCACAGGTTTGAGTAGACACAGAAACATATGACTTACCCGTATTTAATATATTACAGTCACATGTTACATTAGATTTATTTTTTATATAGTTATTATAGTTCTGTAAATAATTTATTTTTAATACTTCTTTTAATATATAGCGACTAATAAAATATGGCACATTATGTCTATAAGGAATATAAGATTCATAGTACATGTTCACAAACGTGGCATTATGATGCTTATCACACATGAATCTGAGTTCATAATTTAATTTACTGATATTTAAAGATTTATTGTATGGGATCTCAGCCAAAAGAATGTTGGTATTATCTGTACAACTGAGAAAATAAGTAAGGCTGGTTTTAAACTCATAGGGATTAACATCATTTTTGCCCCCTAATACTACAACATAATCATTATTAGTTAACAATGATTTAATTTCGTTTAATGATGTATTTAGTATTTGTGATAGTCTTGCACCTGGTTTCCAATAGCATGTTACTTTGTAGTCATTTCCCACCAATCTTTGAAGATTTTTTTGTAGCCCCCAACCCTGTTCGTCGGCAATTATGAAGATCTTCTTTTTTCCTTCCAGAAAACTGTCATAACTTTTGGGAGATACATTTGTTTTTTTTACTGTATCAGACTCAGAATCTGTCTGATCGAGTTTCTTTGGTGCGTCAATTTTCGATATAGACAGTCCATTTGTTTGCTGATTTGTTATAAAGCAATTATCTTTGTTTGAGGTATTTTCCTGATTAGTGCTGTCCTTCGGTTTAGTGCTTAAGCTAAAGTCTGTTGAACCACAGTTTTTGATCAATTCTGATCCCACTTCCGGTTCCTCCCTCGATATTGGTGAAGAGTCCATATCTGTCAGCACAAGAGACGCATTTGTAATGGTCTAAGAGCCAGCGGCCCCCAGGCATTCGGTAAAGTATAAAAGCTGTAAGTTTCTCAATGTATATCCCCAACACAGGTAAGAACGAACCCCGTCTATGAAACTTGGGTCGCGGTGGCTTTCGCAGGTATCAGGTAGTAAAAGTGTGTAAAATTGTGTGTTAAATTTGTTAAAGTATAAAACTCAGTTTTTACATATTTTACTTATAATAATCCTAAAAGTCACCTTGTCGAAAGCCAGACACTTCGTACGGTTGCAACCCTCTGCCAGACACCCTTAAAGTATATTTCATTATTACTATACTTACGGTATAGTATAAAAGCTGCAATTTATATATGTTATTTGGAGAACTATCAAATGATGTTTTCTCAATAGCCAGACAGTTTCAGTAGTTCCTTAAAAAGTTAAAGTCTAATTTAGGTGCGAGCGCGAGGGATATTATGTGTCAGCGGGTGCGAGTGAAATACCGCGTTCGGTCCACTGCGACGTTTTATTGCGCATCAGCTGTCATTAATAGTGTACTAGATGATGCGCGCGGCTTCGCCCGCGTGAAAATCGTTACCCGTTCCCGCTTCCCGTGGGAACATTTTCCCGGGATGAAAAGTCTATGTGTTATTCCAGATTATAAGCTATCTCTGTACCAAATTTCAGTCAAATCCGTTCAGCCGTTAGAGCGTGATTGAGTAACAAACATCCAAGTATCCAAACATCTTCACAAACTTTCACATTTATAATATTAGTAGGAAGTAGGATAATGAGAACTATTTTCTAGATTTACTATGAAAATTCACTATGAACAATAACTAAGAATCAACGAATAAATGTTTAGAAAATTCTTTTATAAAATAAGCAGTAAGCAACATTTACTATGGCCGGATATGGATGGGTGACCACCACGTGGACCACTTTGTGATTTGTGATATTTATTAACGAGCGTTTCCGTGCTTCTGAAGGCATGATAAGCCGTTGGTCCCGGTTGTCAGTAAAATGATAGTCGTTAAGCCAAATTGAACGCCTAATGGGCGGCTTAAAAAATTTTAACTGTGAGTCGTCACAACCTGCGCCCCGGTCGGCAGCGCGTGTGTAGCTCCTCTGGTGTTGCAAACGTCTATAGGCTACGGTTACCAACCTTCCGGTGGACCGTAAGCTTGTCTGCCACCTAAGTAGTATAAAAAAAAACCTTGGATCCAGCTCTTCACCCAACTGAATCTGAAACTGGCGAAGAAGACGATATTGATAACGACCAACCCACAGATTGGAGCAGCGGTGATGAGGACACTCAAGATATCGACGACCACGAGTCATAGAATATCTTCGAAATATTTTTCCATTAATTATTGTAGGTATTAGATTAATTATATTATTCCAATAACTATTATTAAAATAATTATTTAAGTATATTATTGGAGTGTTAATTTAATGATTCCTAAACACAAAAATTTTATAAAAGAATTTTCTAAACATTTATTCGTTGATTCTTAGTTATTGTACATAGTGAATTTTCATAGTAAATCTATAAGATAGTTCTCATTATACACAATAAATGACAGCTGATGCGCAATAAAACGTCGCAGTGGACCGAACGCGGTATTTCACTCGCACCCGCTGACACATAATATCCCTCGCGCTCGCACCTACATTAGACTTTAACTTTTTAAGGAACTACTGAAACTGTCTGGCTATTGAGAAAACATCATTTGATAGTTCTCCAAATAACATATATAAATTGCAGCTTTTATACTATACCGCAAGTATAGTAATAATGAAATATACTTTAAGGGTGTCTGGCAGAGGGTTGCAACCGTACGAAGTGTCTGGCTTTCAACAAGGTGACTTTTAGGATTATTATATGTAAAATATGTAAAAACTGAGTTTTATACTTTAACAAATTTAACACACAATTTTACACACCTTAACTACCTGATACCTGCGAAAGCCACCGCGACCCAAGTTTCGTAGACGGGGTTCGTTCTTATCTGTGTTGGGGACATACATTGAGAAACTTACAGCTTTTATACTTTACCGAATGCCTGGGGGCCGCTGGCTCTTGCTCTATAAATGTATCTGTGAGACGCCGTTTGACGCTCCCTTTTTTTGTGCTCAGTATATTCCTACGACGCGATGATACGGGACTTCTACAAATTTTTTTTAGAATTTCTATTTCTTGTACTAATTGAGCAACTTGTTTTTTTAATTCCACATTTTCTAAAATTATATTATCTAATTCATTTTGAGTGCTCAGTAGATTGTTTTTAATATGGCTCAGTTCTGACTTCATTTCTTCCCTGCATAGAGAAAAATTATGGGAAGATAGCTCTAAACTTTTTCCCAATATCTCTTCCGATCGGGACGAGCGCAGTGAAATACTCATGCCAAAATTTTCCATAGACGTAGACTTAAAATTATGCTTCCTCATTGTAACATTATTTTGTTGTTCCATCATTGTAACAGAAAACAGCGCTTTTTTTTCCAAATGGTTTATCACAGTCACATTAAAAGAACAGTCAAATTATTAAAGAAATATGTGAATAAAGATTTGTGACTCGACTCAATATAACATATGCAAAGTTTTTGCTAATTTTATGATGGGTGTCAATAATTGGGTGCAGTCATAGATTTAAAATTTTTCGCTGGTGCAGTCAAATCATGCACGTATGGTACTGGAACGCTATGCTGTATGCTACTGGAACGCGCTGTCAGAATGTTCAAAGTTACATTAAATCATAGTTTATGGAGCCTGGAACGCAACGTCTTGCTGTTATGTTGTTATACTTGCTTCTTGGATGACACAATGATATTGTTTTCAAACATATAACGAGTCAAATGAAAAATATTTTGGTGTCATGTAATTGTAGCTAATTTTAAGAATATTGGTGCATTAATTGAACTTTATGTGCTATAATAGTCATTTTATGGTACACTCCACGGTAGAAACCACTGTTATTCTCACAGACGTACAATAAGTAGCAGACGAAACATTAATTATGTTTGTGTGCGTTGGTCTTTCCATTCCGCTCGCTCTAAGGGGTTAGTGAATGCTGCTATCTCGTTTCTACACGTATAGCAACACTATACATGACATTTAAAAAAAAAATGACGTACGCCTGGTTTTTGAAAGAAATAAGCTGCCGATGCTGCAGTTTGACGTATTAGATACCTCTCATTAATGTAGGGGCCAAACTCAGGCACTTCTTTTCAAGATTAAAAATGCTAACATAAAATTAAGTGTGGCAAACTGTGATTCAGCATTTAATTAGTTCAGAATTGCATTTTAATATAATGCATGTAATCTTCGATGATATTAAGTAAACAATATATAAAAATGAAGCCCGATTTCTGTGGTCACGGCATCACGCGTGAAATGCTGGACCGATTTCGCTAATTCTTTTTTGTTGTGTTTGTTTCTGTCAGGAGAAGGTTTTAAAAAAAAATGGTGCAAAACTATTAGCAGAAATGGTTTTTATTGCGATTTTGAATCGGATCATAGAACTGGAAACTCCGAAATGGAAACCGGGAACAGAAAGACTAAGAGATAATTTTGCAATCCAATATAGCCGCCGCGTCGAAATCACAAAATTTCATGATGGGTATCGTTTAAGGGGGATTTTGGTACGCTGAGTACGAATCACATGATAGTTTTGCAATCCAATTTGGCCGCCGCGCCGAAATCACAAAATTTCATGATGGGTATCGTTTAAGGGGGATTTTGGTACGCTGAGTACGAATCTCATGATACTTTTGCAATCCAATATGGCCGCCGCGCCGAAATCACAAAATTTCGTGATGGGTATTGCTTAAGGGGTTTCTTGGTATGCTGAGTACGAATCACGTCATAATTTTGCAATCCAATATGGGCGCCGCGCCGAAATCACAAAATTTTCGTGATGGGTATCGTTTAAGGGGTTTTTTGGTATGGTGAGTACGAATCACATGATAATTTTGCAATCCAATATGGCGGCCGCACCGAAATCACAAAATTTCATGATGGGTATCGTCTAAGGGGTTTTTTTGTATGCTGAGATCGTATCACATGATAATTTTGCAATCCAATATGGCCGCCACGCCGAAATCACAAAATTTCATGATGGGTATCGTTTAAGGGGTTTTTTGGTATGCTGAGAACTATACACATGATAATTTTGCAATCCAATTTGGCGGCCGCGCCGATATCACAAAATTTCATGATGGGTATCGTCTAAGGGGTTTTTTGGTATGCTGAGTAGGAATCACATGATAATTTTGCAATCAAATATGGCCGCCGCGCCGAAATCACAAAATTTCATGATGGGTATTGTTTAAGGGGGATTTTGGTACGCTGAGTACGAATCTCATGATAATTTTGCAATCCAATATGGCCACCGCGCCGAAATCACAAAATTTCATGATGGATATCGTTTAAGGGTTTTTTGGTATGCTGAGTACGAATCACATGATAATTTTGAAATCCAATATGGCCGCCGCGCCAAAATCACAAAATTTCATTATGGGTATCGTCTAAGGGGTTTTTTGGTATGCTGAGTACGAATCACATGATAATTTTGTAATCCAATATGGCCGCCGCGCCGAAATCACAAAATTTCATGATAGGTATCGTTTAAGGGGTTTTTTGGTATGCTGAGTACGAATCACATGATAATTCTGCAATCCAATATGGCCGCTGCGCCGTCATCACAAAATATCATGATGGGTCTCGTTTAAGGGGGATTTTGGTACGCTGAGTACGAATCTCATGATAATTTTGCAATCCAATATGGCCGCCGCGCCACCTTAGTTAAATTTCATGTTGGATATTGTTTATGGGGTTTTTCGGTATGCTGAGTAATAATTTCAGGTTAATTTTGCAATCCAATATGGCCACCGCGCCACTGTTGCGAGATTTCTGTCAGTATGCTGAGATACCAAAAAAAACCCCTTTACGATATCCAAAATGAAATTTTACAACGGTGGTTCGGCGGCCATCTTGGATTGCAAAATTGACCTAAAATTCGTATTCAGCATACCAAAAAATCCCTTCTACGATATGCAACATGAAATTTTGCAACACTGGCGCGACAGTCATCTTGGATTGCTAAATTAACCCAAAGTTCGTACTTGGCATACCAAAAAACCCCTTATACGATATCCATCATGAAATTTTGTGATTTCGGCGTGGCGGCCATATTGGATTTCAAAACTATCATGTGATTCGTACACAGCATACAAAAAACCCCTTAGACGATACCCATCATGAAATTTTGTGATTTAGGCGCGGCCGCCATATTGGATTGCTAAATTATCATGTGATTCGTACTCAGCATACCAAAAAACCCCTTAAACGATACCCATCACGAAAATTTTGTGATTTCGGCGTGGCGGCCATATTGGATTGCAAAATTATCATGAGATTCGTACTCAGCATACCAAAAAACCCCTTAGACGATGCCATCATGAAATTTTGTGATTTCGGCGCGGCGGCCATATTGGATTGCAAAATTATCATGTGATTCGTACTCAGCAAACAAAAAAACCTCTTAGACGATACCCATCATGAAGTTTTGTGATTTCGGCGCGGCGGCCATATTGGATTGCAAAAATATCATGAGATTCGTACTCAGCGTACCAAAATCCTCCTTAAACGATACCCATCATGAAATTTTGTGAATTCGGCGCGGCGGCCATATTGGATTGCAAAATTAACCCAAAATTCGTAATCAGCATACCAAAAAACCCCTTATATGATATGCAACATGAAATTTTACAACGGTGGCGCGGTGGCCATATTGGATTGCAAAATTAACCTGAAATTCGTACTCAGCATACCAAAAAACCCCATAAAAGATATCCAACATGAAATTTTACAATGGTGGCGCGGCGGCCATATTGGATTGCAAAATTAACCTGAAATTCGTACTCGTACTACTATTTTTTTCCCAAAAGCGTTTGACATCTTCGATCGTATGTCCACCTATTTATAATCCGGACCAGTGTGCGGCCGGCCAGCCGCAACAAAAAAAGCGCATTGATGTTACGAGTTGGATCAAAACGTTACACATTGTATCATTACAAGGCGCGCATTGCAATGCTCGGATCACCTGCTTCACTGCTGTAACCTCGTCTTGTATCATTACAAGGTGCGCATTGCAATGCTCGGTTCACCTCCCACACTGGCTGTAATTCTAGACTCGTAACATTACATTACGCGCGAATGCTCCCGGTGAGGGAGCACCTTTAGAAAAAAGTGATGTTTTGTAACATAATTTTTCTCTAAAGGTGCTTTAGCCTCAATAGCATTTTTGAAGACCTATCTATGGATACCCCACACGTATGGGTTTGATGAAAAAAAAACTTTTCGTTTCAGTTCTGAGTATGGGGACCCCCAAAATTTACTGCTTTTTTTCTAGTTATATTTAAAAATCTTAATGCGGTTCACAGAATACATCTACTTACCAAGTTTCAAGTGCATAGGTCTTATAGTTTCGGAGAAAAGTGGTTGTGACATTCGGACGGACAGACAGACAGACATGACGAATCTATAAGGGTTCCGTTTTTTGCCATTTGGCTACGGAACCTTAAGAGGTATTTTAAGATACTCTTATTTCATTAAAATAAATCTTATTGAACTAGGCGGCTAACTCCTTCCCTGTAGTTGCGTTAGTGTGTGTGGTTTTTATATGTGTTAGTTTTGGCGTACTTTTCAATCTCTAATGCTTTGTCTGCTACTTATTGTAAGTCTGTGGTTATTCTACGTTATTTACGTCACTTCAGGCATCTATGTGTACGATATCTTCCGTTAGACGATAGTATTTTTTTTTTTTTTTTTAAAAGGTTTTGGCTTGGTTACAAGACCTTTAAGCCATTAGACGATAGTAAATGATACGCCAGTGTTGCCAGAATGATACGCCAGTGTTGCCAGATGACTGTTTAGAATTCTCCCCAAAAATATTTCGAAAACCCCCAAAATTTAGGATTTTCTTAAAAAAATCCCCCAAAATTTGCAGAACAATTATTATGATATTAACAAGAGGATTGAGGATAGAGTTGATACAAGTGATGGGTACTAGAGATGCGCCGAATGTTCGGCCGAATATTCGAATTTGGTACATTCGGCAGGTTTTTGAAAGTTCGTATTCGGCCGAATATTCGGTTTATTTGCCGAATAATTACCGAATGTTGATATTATTATTAACAAATTAATAATTATAGAATATTTCGGCTTTCCCTTAACTAACCTCATGGTACAGAGATCTCTGGTGACGCACAGTAACTGTTTCTCCTTAAGTCGCAAGTGCGGCAGTTCATGCAGTACTGCTGTCACCTCTGGGCGGGGGTACCTGAATATCAGCTTCGTCCACTTGATTTGGTGAAAAGCCGAGGATGATAGTGGTCAACGCTCCCATGTCTGCAGGTGGTGTAGAACCTCTTCGCAACAGGAGAGACTTTACCTCCATACGCGTGTTCTACCGCCTGTACAACGGTTTGTGCTCTGAGGAATTGTTTGATATGATGCCCACGCCTACATTCTATCAGGGCGTTCATCCTCACACGTTGCGTCCGGAGCGCTCGAGCACGGTAAGATCCGATAGAGCCTTTCTTCCGCGCACGCTTAGGTTGTGGAATGATATCCCTGCCTCGGTTTTCCCAAACACCTACAGTATGGGGTTCTTCAAGAAGGGTCTTAGAAAGTTTTTACAGGGTCGGCAGCGTGAGTGTAGCGCCTCTGGTGTTGCAAACTTCCATAGGCTACGGTGACCACCAGTACATATCTAGTGGGCCATATGCCCTGTTGACTGCCACTTTCGTGGTATAAAAAAAACGTAGCCATTTAGGCATAAGGTCAATCTGGCATCCAAAAGCTTGGAAGTGCTCAATGTTGCTTCCTTTGAAAAATGCCTAGTTGTCCCGCGAGCAGAGCAGACCCATTATTGAATCCGCTTAACTCGCAGTTAACTCGCAAAGTCCTTGTTTTCCATCAAATAATAAAATATTTTTTAGTGGTAAAATTGTTGTAATGAGCTGGATTATTCTAGATAGTGATCCGATTCATTACGGAGTCCGTTTTTATCTGTTCTTCTTAAAGATACATTAATTATGCACTTCACTTGATTTCATGTCACACGCTATTTTCACTAGTACGTTACAAAACACGACCGCACACAACCAGTCCAAAACTCCACCTGAACTTAGTCGCAGTGAAAATATACAGTTCACGAAGAGTTAATTTTTTTATAAATATTTCTAAATTCTTTGTTAGTGGAAAACAAAACTCAGTTCATTAAAAATGAGCCCGTTCAGCTCACCATCTCTCGCTAATTATTCTATTGGCGCGTGCGGCCACTCATAGAGTGCTGTCGTAATTTTTGAGCTCGTAAATACCAGCTTTACCCATTCAACTCGGTATAGAGGCGTGCTATGCGCGTTGGACTGTAAATTTTCTTCACGCTTGCAAGTAGTTCTATTGAGAATCGGCGCCCTGGGGTTGAGGGTTGCGCGTCTAGCGCTGAAACAATGTCGCCAGCCTCTACGAATGACCTGTACTAACCTGTTTACCGCGTTAATTTGAACCGAATAGTTCGGCCGAATATTCGGTTCGGTACATTTTATACCGAATATTCGGCCGAATGTTCGAATTCGGTTCAACCCAAATTCGGCGCATCTCTAATGGGTACCATAAATAGAGCTAAAACATAATAATGTCTGGTAAGACATAATTTCATTTCAATATTACATTTTCCTCAATAGGTTAAGTAAGTTCCTACTATTAACAATTACAAACCTTTGCGCGAAATTGACAACGACAACGTGGCTCACAGAATAGACAGAGAAACTAGATTCTTAAATTTCTCATCTTTGTCTACGGCTCACTCTCCCATAGGCACTAGAATAGAATGTCATAGGTCATCGCGCTCTCCAGGTACGCGCGCGAAATTTAATTCTATTTGTATACATATAGTGTTCATTGTTTAATTTTAAAAGAGTGAAATAAAAATCACGGATTCCAAATCACTGGCTTGCACTTAATTCCCTCCAAACCCATTATTTTCCTTCCAAATATCCCCCCAAAAATATTGCCCCCCCAAATTTCCCCCCCGTAACTATAAAAACCCCCAAATTTGGGGGGAATCCCCCCAATCTGGCATCACTGTGATACGCAAATTTCATGTGTTCATATTTATACAATTCTGATCAATTGCTACACTATAACACTATTTAAAATCACTTGTTATATTTTAAATACTTTATGAAATGCGGAGCAGTTAAAGACAGCACAGTTTTTTTAATGTAAATGATATATATAACAGCAAATGATATCAAACCGAGGTTTTCCCCAAACAAAGGAAAACGGAAACAAAGCTCCGAATATTCAAAAGGACGATATTCATTTATCCGAAAGTCATTAGTACGAATTTTTATTTTTCCTAATTTCATTAGTACGAATAATCAAAAGACCGGACTGTTATTTTCCCGAAAAATATTATTCAGAATTTCAAATATCCGAAAGTTCACTGTTAAAGTACGGTCAACGGGTCAAGTCTAACTACCGAAGATATTATTTCCAAGTCACAAAAATTTTGACAAACCTAAATAATTTTTTTTAAAATTTCAAAGGAAATAAATTTTATTTTATTTTATTTATTTTACCTTTGTGTGTGTGGTTATTTTTTTTTGTTTTGTCGTTTGCCTTCCACTCACTTGGAAATAATATTTTCGGTAGTTAGACTTGACTATACTTTATTAAAAAACCGGGTGGAATCGGGAACATAAATAATCGTCTTTAATGATTAGTTTTCGGGTTAAAACAGGAACGGGTGGAAACAACATTCGCCCTTCGTATTTATGATATTTCGGATTTTTGATAATCGGAGTTCGTATTTATAATATGGCGGATTTTCAATGATTCGGAATTCAACGGTTCGGTTTCTTGAAATTCGGCATTCTGGGAGTCGGAATTGTAAACATTCGGAATTTTAAAATTATGACTTTTAATAAAAAAGATTTATGAAACATCGGATTTTTGACTTTCGGGATTTCAAATCATTCGGACTTATAAAATTCGGAATTATGAAATTCGTGATTGTGACTTTCGGAATGAAGTTTTTCGTATTAATGTAGTGTACCCAGTCAAACGGTCAAACCTCTTTGCAGGCTTGAGCGTCGACGTTCTCTAGCGGAAGAAAGTGGGATGACGCCGCATCTATCTGCGAGCATGTTATGCTTGAGAAAGCGGGGAGGAACCGGGAGGGAAATCTCTCTCCCGACTTCCGCATTCGGCGGCGGGGTCGTCGCAGGCTGCTATACCTAAGCACAAGCCAAGACCACCTCCATGACCGAGTGCCTGAGAACGGTGAGCTGGCTGCTCGCCGTTTTTACATAAGTAGGCCAAGACGAAGGCGAATATCTCTTTCGCCTCATAGTGGTGGGGCAGTACCCTACTCCCCCCCCTTACCCAAGTGGTTTAGCGGGATTACACCCGAACCAACACCTCAGATGCGTGATAGCACCCGAACCCCATAGGCGAGGCCGAAGTGGACACCAAGTCTGCCGAGAGCCCTGGGAAATCCATATGTGGTTTTTAGTCGGTAGAGTCCGGCATTGCATCCGTGTAGGATTTCCACACGATAAAAAAAGTTTGTAGTTGCAATTGGTCGCAGACCTATTTGCTTGGCTTGACAATTTTTCAAGCCGCCCATAAAGCCTTCAACTTGGTATACCTAATTATATTTAAATCGATGCATACGAAAATACAATTGTTAATTTGCGATCCAACCTGGCCACCGCTACGCCGTATTTACAAAATTTCATAATGGTTATCGTTTTAGGGGTTTTTTAGTATGCTGAGTACGAATTGCATGACGATTTTGAAATCCAATATGGCCGCCGCGCTGTAATTATAAAACTACATGATGGGTATCGTTTAAGGGTTACTTCGTATGCTGAGTACGAATTACATGATAAATTTGCAATCCAATATGGCCGCCGCGCCGTAATTACGAAATTTAATGATGGCTAACGTTTTATGGGGTTTTAAGTATGCTGACTACGAATATCATGATAATTTTGCAATCCAACATGGCCACTTCACCGTTATTTCAAAATTTTACCGTGGCCATATTGGATTGCCAAATTATTATGTAATTCGTACCTACTCACAATACTCAAACCCCTTAAACGACACCTATCGTGAAATTTTGTAAATACAGCGCGGCGGCCATATTGTATTACATTATACATACATAGGCCAAATTATCATGTAATTCGTACTCAGCATACTCAAAAACCCCCTAAGCGATTACCCATCATGTAACTTTGTAATTTCGGCGCGGCGGTCATATTGGATTGCAAAATTATCATGTAATTCCCACTCAACATATAAAATAACCGGGATCCTGCCGTTTGGCAGAATTTGTTTCGTCAATTTTCACTCCCCAAAAAACTTATAGCATAGTTTCAAAAGAATCTTTAGCTAATTTATATTTCGCATTTAATGGCTTCGTCAAATAACATCTTGCTCAATTTTTATTAAGTCAAATATACTCTTAAGATAATTATTTTCTAGTAGCAAGCATTTCCATGCCGAGGATAAGTCGCTTGTGAACAGGACAGGATTGTACACGATCCCCCAGTAACGCGGCGTATGCGTCGCGTATACGTCGCGGTGCCGTCCCGCCGCACATATGTCCATCGTACGCCTACGCTGGAAAAACGCTAGTGTGAAGGCGCTCTTAGAGTAAAACATTTGTTCTATACTCTAAGTAGCAGCTACACATTTCAGGACGCAAGAAAGAGATAGATGCGCTCGGTTTTTGTGCGTTTTTTACCGAAATAAATTAAATATAAGAGAACTATAACCAATAGGAAAAAGTGGTCTAGTGCAAATGAAGATTTTACTATTGTCTTTCTTATAAAAATTGTATTACAAAAACAACTTAAAGCATATGAGATCTAGCTTAAAATTTCACGAAATCGACGTATTTTAATATGTATTATTAACTAGCTGAGCCCGCAACTTCGTTTACGTCACATAAGGTGCATGAAAGGAAAGGTATTTCTTCATCAGAGTCATCAAGCAGCGTCTGAAACTGCCCTGTTTGCTTAATCATAAAAGAGCTTAATGATTAAGTCTATTTTAAAACAATTCAGTCCGCGCCGAAGGCGTGAATTGTTTAAAAATAGTCTTAATCATTAAGCTCTTTTATGATTAAGCCAACACGCCAGTTTAGGTTCACTCACATTCAAAGAAACCCCTACAATTAAAATTTTCAAAATATCTGATTCTTAAAAGTGTTATAACTCTTTTATTTCTAAACCGATTTACATAAAACAAACGCTAAAATTAGCGTGCACAACCGTACAGACAAACAGATATACAGACATACAGACAAACAGACAAAAATTCTAAAAATCATTGTTTTGGGTTCTATTGCGTTCATAAACCCCCCTATAATATTTTTTCTTATTTATCTTCCATGTACAGACAGCGACCTGTTACGATTTTATTATGTGTATTGATAATCGTTTTTCTAGCTTAAAACGTTTTTAGTTCATGAGCTGAAGTTGTCGGTGTAAAAATTGTAATTCATTAGACCTCACGAGTTCTGAGATCTAGATCAAGGTAAGTGCTCGTTTAAGGAGACGCGGCGCTTCGAGCGGCGCGGCCCGCCAGGCGGGCCGCCAGAAACACAAACGTATGGAAATGTTCAGAGCGTTCAAGGAGAAGCGTTTTTGCAAGCGTTTGTTTGAGTTGTAGCTGCCACAGCGGCGAGTGTCGTCGCGTCGGAAGCGGCAATTGAAGCGACGGGTGATGCCGCGGAGGACGCGGCGGGTAAACCAGCGAGTCTCGCAATGGAAGAACGCGGCGGATGAAGCTGCGGGTGACGCCGCGAAGGACGCTTCAAGGAAGGGGTGGGAGATGTGCGGGGTATGCGTTAGGTAGGAATGCCCGACATTCATCGTTCATAGAAAATATCGATATTAAAATAAAAATATTTATCAAAATAAAATATCGATATTTTATTTTGAAAATGTAATCGATGTTTATAACCCTCTGGAGCAGAACGTCATGAAAGCAAAATATCACGTACGCAAAATAAACGATACATCGATACTTATGAAAGATTGGCGTTCAATTCCATACGTCGAACTCGAACATTTCCATACGTTTCAGGGTGGCGTTCTATCTCCTCTTTTATTCTGTATCTTCATCAACTCGGCTACGAGCCTATTTCCAGTAACTTCCATCTCTACGCTGACGACTTGCAGCTATACCGACGTTTTTCGGCCACTGACGCCCCATTTGGCATATCGTGCTTTAACCGCGACTTAGACGAAGCGACTGGGCTAATTCGGTCGGACTGCGCATCAACCCTCTGAAGTCGCAAGCCATCGTCATTAGCAGTAAGTATCAAACTGACAATATGCCGGTGTCTGAACTGGATCCAGTTCTTTTGGCCGGTATTCAGATACCCTACGCAGACACTGTGAAGAACCTGGGAGTGATCATGGACACCACGCTATCCAGGAGTGCCCATATTAGTGACGTCAGCAAGAAAGTGCACTTCTCCTTTCATTCGTTGAAGTGCCTCCAGAGCCTCTTACCCTTGAGGACGAAAATTAGTCTTGCTCTAACTATTATTCAGCCCATTATTGACTACGCCGACGCCTGCTATTTAGACGCCACTGAGGAGCTTCTGGATAAACTTGAGAGGTTGCAAAATTTATGTATACGCTTTATATTCAATCTTAGAAAGTTCGATCATGTTTCTCACTTTCGCAAAGAACTCAAGTGGCTCCCAATCCGCCTTCGCCGTAACACTCGAATCCTCTGCCTCCTTTACAATATCCTTTATAATCCATCTTCACCTCCCTATCTAAAGGAAAGGTTCCTTTTGTTCGTTCTCCTGATGCTCTCTGCAGATCTCACCTACGCTCAAATCTTAAATTTCCTTCTCACAAAACCGGTTTTTATTCATCCTCTTTCACCGTGCATGCAGTCAGACTATGGAACTCACTTCCGCCTGGTATCAGGGACAGTTAAACTATCACCACTTTTAATTAAAAAGCAAGTCCGTGGACACTATTTTTTTTTTTTTTTTTTTTGTTGCCTACGGATTTTTAGTTTTTGAATAATTTAATTTACTTTTTATTTATTTTAATATTTTGTTGATTCAATGTGAAAAACATTTAAATTTCAACCTTATTGTTCTACAACTTTAATTTGTGTTGATTATGTAAGTACCTACTATTTCTGTTGTTTATTATTAATGAATAAAACTTGATATGGTATTTATTTTATAAAAAAATAAATGTCAAATTAGGAAAAAATGGATTAATTTAAAAAAATCGATTATTTTCTTGAGAAAAACCGATAATTTACTAATCGATTTTTCATGCTAAAGAAAAAATCGATTAACTAAAAATCGTTTTTTTATGTACAATGTCACATCCCTATGTCGCACTGAACGACGCCGTATTTGAAGCTGCGTGCAACGCGGCGGATGCAGCGCCGAGTGAAGCTGCGTGCCACGCGGCGGACGCAGCGCCGAGAGAAGCCACGCCACGCGCGTCGCTCGACGCCCCGCGTGTCCTTAAACGAGCTCCTACATTTCTATATGTTTGATTTTGCGCGTGACGCTACGCGGGCCGCTTCACGCGCCGCCTGACTATAAACGGTCAAATCGCTTTACGCGCCGCTGCAAGCCACGCCGTACGCGACGCTTGACGCCCCGCGTCTCCTTAAACGAGCCCTAATAGTCTGTTTGGCGTCAGAAGGACTACTTACTTATTAACTTTTATAAGTTAGGATAAAATAAAAGTTAGTGTTCATGTGTCATCATCGTATTTAATCGCACTGATTATGTATTAATAGCTAAAATGGTTAAATTAAAAATAATCTTATAGGTAGGTACAAAAATAGAAATTATAGCATACCTTAACATATTGGATGATGATTGCATAAAATAATATATCGCAAACTATTACAAAGGTACTCTATAACAGTATCTTATTTATTACCAACATAAGATAAACAAAAAACAAAATTAATGAGTTAAGTATGTTTCATTTGTTTGACATTAACGGTGCCCGCTCTGCATATTGCGCTATTATGCGATGCGATACAGCAACCATCTCGCAAACGAGCTCAGTGCCATCGAGCCTTAAAAGCTGAAATTCAGGCTGAAGGACGGCCGTATAAACTGGAAATCTATCGTTTTTAGTGCCCTACTATGCTGTACTGTACACTGCTGATAAAAGCAAACTGCTTATGCGCATTGAGATGAACAAGTGTATTTTTTTCTCCTCTAAGAACTTAAATTTGTTCAACAAATATCTCAACTTTTCTGAAAAAATTAGTTTTACGAAATTGATTTTTTTTAAAAAGGTATCTACTTAAATACAAATTAATTTTAAGTACCTTACTCTAAGATACAAATAAAAAGTCACATTTTTACTCAAATTTTCTAAAAAAAACTTGTTATTACCAAATTGTTTTTTATATACCTACTTAATACAAGTTAACTATAAGTACTAACTAAGATACAAATAAAAAGTCACATTACTCAACACCGCCTGCTTTTTCATTTTGTCCCGCATGAGGTTCATGTATATGTTCATCATTTCCATAATTGCCCAGAAGTCTTTGACCGTTTGGATCAAACGGAGATTTTTTATGTAGTGTAGCTTTGTACCGCTGCCCCATCACTTCAATCTCATAATCACCATCGGTTAAATACTCATTAGTAATTTTGGATCCTTTATTAGTAACATAACCAATTCCAATAGGTTTGTCTAAGTAGAAAGCGTAATCTCCTCTTCTTAAGTAACCAACAGGTTCACCGTTTCTAAATATCGCTTCTTGGCCAAATAATGCCACCTGTAACAAGACAAGAAAATAGTAACTGAAATAATTGCAAGTTCACGTCTTTTCAGTTTAGAATCGAACGTCACTTCGTATGCGAATCCGTTATAAATAAATATACCAGGTATAAAGGCGGATCTAGATCAACAGTCACAGAAATTACTCGTACATGTAGTAATAGGCGGGGCACATTGATAGTTCCAATTGCCTAGTGCTGCCTACTAAATTTTCAACAGCCGGCAGTCACAAACTGCGCCTGTTCATCTCAACACGGGAATACGGCTCACCACCTATTAAGTACGTGGGACAAATAAAACAAAAAGGTGAAATGTGGGCATATGGTATGCCTCTGCTCTGCCTACCCCTTCGGTGGAAAAGGCGTGAGTTTAGCCCAAAATTATCCTATTTAGGTCGAGTTTCCTAGCACCATAACACATACCTTCTCATCGAGTGTCAAGTAAACATATTTCTTCGTAACACCACTCTGCCTAGCTTTAGTGACGTACTCGTTTCCAATATAATCGCCATCCCTTCTACACGTGAAGCCTAACCCTGCTTCAATTGGATTGTCGTCGGCTCTTAAATCAGCATTCCATAAATGGTAACCTGAAAACATAATAGTCAATTTTTTTTATGCCAGTAAGGTGGCTGACAATCATACGACCCACTTTGAGTCTTAGGGGTCTTAGCAACACCAGGGGGGCCACACTCGCCCTGCCGACCCTGTAAAAACCTTCTAAGACCACTTTTGAAGAACCCCATACTGTAGGCGTTTGGGAAAACCGAGGCAGGGAGATCATTCCACAACCTAAGCGTGCGCGGAAGAAAACCCCTATCGGATCTAACCGTGCTTGAACGCTCCGGACGCAGAGTGTGAGGATGAACTCCCTGTCTGTGGCGAGCGGTGCGATGATAGAACGTAGCCGTGGCCATCATATCAAACAATTCCTCAGAGCACATACCATTGTACACGCGGTAGAACATGCATAAGGAGGCAAAAAAATTTGAATGAAGTCTTGATGATCATACTTGACTTCAAGGTAAACGCTTACTATACCGTCACAGTATAAAGAGTACTAACCAGTATTGTAACTCCCTACAAACGGACGAAGCGCAAACTATACCTACGAGTCTCGTTTTCGGCAGGCCTTTCAGCACGCAAGCAGGCGATTGTGCCGAGTAGACGAATGGACGGTGTGTCGGTTTTTTAGATAGTAACCGCGCGAGGTTTATTTACTAAAAATATTTAATATGACAACTAGAGTATATTCTGCTTGTATTGGTTGCATGAATTCGTCAATAACGCACCCAGAGATAACGTTTTTTAGATTACTTGGAAACTCCGAAAGGTAAGACTATAAATTGATTTTACTTAAGTACTAATTGGTACTATACTACTAGTTGACTAAAGTTAAACAAAGTGATTGACACGAGTGAACTAGGTTGTTACATGAAGTAGGTATGTTTGTGTTTAATACTAGACTTGTGCTTGCTCAGTCAGTGAACGGTGCGATCCAATTTAGTACAATATCCAAAAAAAAACTAGTTCAGAACTCAAGTACGTGTAGGTAGTACATTTAGTTCCGTTGTCAGTTCGTAGTTATTTAATTGAGAGCAATGATTTAGGTATGTTTCAAGAGTATTCATTTCTTTGTGGATGACCGATGTTACAGTACACGCTAAGTGTACTGTAACATCGGTCATCCACAAAGAAACAAACCGTATGACTTTGATGGACAGCATTTTTGTTACCTTTGATTTTTATTACACGCATAGAGACAAATATGAACTTCCAAAATTTAACACAACTTGACAATGTACGAAAAGTACTAGTGTACTAGAGACTGACTAGTACTTTCAAATCGAAAAATAGTTTTTATTTTGTAAATCAAAACTTTAACGCTATGATTATAAAGACTAGAATTCCGTGATTCTATCACTGACGAAATGAGCCGATTATTATTGTCTACGCCGCTTATCTCGTTTTCAAATTTCTATACCCGTCTCACTCAATCGTTAGTAGATAACGGGCGCTGCGCCGCCACGCCGCCGCCCCGCGCCGCATGCCGTTGCGGGGATATTATACTATTAAGGTGCGCGTCCATTGGCCCGCGCCGGACGCAACGCATGCACGGCACGCAACGGATTTTAGTTTGCTTTGTATGGTTTTACACAGCGCTGCGTCCACTATCCGCACCGGCCCCTCTAGTTGCAGTAGTTCGATTGGTAGTTCGGTTGACCGAACTAATGCAACTTTTTAGTAGCAGAAGTCCGGTTGATTTCAATCACCGAACTGTTGCTACCTCTCTAGGTGCAGTGGTTCGGTTGAAATGAAGATCGGTAAAACAAATGAAGATTAACGAAACAAATGAAGATCAACGAAACAAATGAAGATCAACGAAACAAATGAAGATCGACGAAACAAATAAGGATCAACGAAACAAATGAAGATCGATGAAACAAATGAAGATCAATGAAATAAATGAAGATCATCGACAGCCGGCATTTATGAGCAAACAATGCGTTGCGTGACGGTGACGTCACACAAATCAGTTGGCCTCTGGCATCACCCACTGCGCACGAGTTGAAACTTTATTTTTTTAATACATACATATCTACGTATGTACTTTTTTAAGGGTACCTACATTTATTGAAGTTCATTTTATCTGTCTTTACAAATAATAAAATTGAAGTGTGTGTTTGCAATATTAAAAGTACAGATTTTTAATGATTGCATTGAATATATAAACGATACTTATAGCAATAATAGTATTTTAAAAATTTTGATCTGAACGTCTTTAACTAGAGTTTTAGCTCTGTCTTCGCCTTCGTCTACAGGGTTTTAACCCTAAAAATACCGTAGACGAAGGCGCGGTCACAGTTGGTTCTAAATAAAAAACCGGTTACATAATTATATACTTTACTAGCTGACCCGCGCAACTTCGTTTGCGTGATAAATGAAGAACCGCTCGACCGATTTTGTGCAAACTTCACATAAACCATCTACTAAATAGTCCGAACAAAACCTAAACATTGGGTTTGGATAGGTGAGCCCGATCTCGAGTTATAAAATTACAACGAAAACCATCTACCAGCTCATACTCAGATTTGTTGCTAACCTACAGATATGTACAGTAAAGTTATGAATTTAACTCTTGACATCATTCAGAACACAATATCTTTATTTTCCGGCTTTCTCGGTGGAAAATGAATTCACATATGGAATCTACTAGTGAAGCTGAAACGTTCGACATATTTTTCGTTTATGTGCGCTCATCTTTTGTGTCAGACAATTGTTATTAAGAGAAACTGCCATTGTTCTTTTATTGAAAAATCTTTCTTCGTCATGAAGTAAATCGGGAACAAATAATGAATTCCATGAACTCCAAATATTGATCGCTTCAAATTTATATTATGAACCCTCATTCTACGTTTAGTTTAACGTTTTTCTTCATCCGCCAACAAGCAACTAATAATAATAATATCTTCATCAATCTCCATGGCAAAATACGTCCACCCACGACAAGAAAACACTCAAAACTTAACAAAAAATCCGGATACAGTGGACGCATGCCATCGGCAAATCCGTTTAATCCGTTGCGTACGGTGCGTGCGGTGCGTCCGGCGTGGGCCAATGGACGCGCACCTTTACTCACATAGTATTTTTTTGTTTAAATAAAAAAAAAATCAATAAAAAATAAAACCGACTTCAAACAAATTCTGAAAAATAATATTTACTTAGCACAAAGTTATATGTATTTTGAAATTTATCAGATTTTATTCAACATCATATTGAAGTCGGCGCCAAGTAAACCCATAGTTTTATGTAGGTATTATTCATGGCACCAACTTCAATATTACATTGAATAAAATCTGATAAATCAAAATACATATTACTCTGTGCTAAGTAAATATATTATTTTTCAGAATTTGTTTGAAGTCGGTTTTATTTTTTATTGAACAATTTTTTTTCATTATTTTAAGTGACGGGTGAACCGAAAAATAGATCTATCTAGGTGAAAGTTCTCATCAATACAAATCAATCAAGCCCAAACACAAGGTAGCTAAATCGTTAAGGAATTCCCTCGACTGTCTTTCGGTTCCATCATCAGATCGACTCCAGACATTCATTAAATTGTAGTAAATGAAAGCACTGAATTAAAAAGTTAACAAACGCACTAGTTGTCCTTACAATTTTCGGTGGTGCCCATCCCATCATCAGGTCCTGACCTGGTAAAATTGGGACCACCTCAGAAGTGAACTCTATCCAACAAAAAGCTGATTTGAAATTCGTCTATAATTGACGAAATATCGGTGAACATACATAAAACATTGAGAACTTCCTTTTTTTTTAAGTAAAGTAGAACTTTACATCTATATTGATAGATCCGCTATCAATATAGATGTAAAGTTCTCATCAATACAAATCAATCAAGCCCAAACACAAGGTAACTGCTGTAAATTGTTAAGGAATGCCCTCGACTGCCTTTCAACTCTATCATCAGATCGACTCCAGACTTTAATTAAAGTGTAGAACATTAAAGCACTTAATTAAAAACTTGAGAGGTGTCAAGGGACACCCGGATGGAACGAAGTTCCTTTCGATTAATTAGTGAAGGAATTGTAATAAAATTTTATTTTTTTTAATTAATAATAATATTTTTTTTATTATTAACCCCCATTTTATTACCCCCCCCCCCCCCCATTCCCTCCTCCCCCCATATTAAATCCCCCCCCATATTACCCCCATATTAAAGGAGGGTAGAGGTACCTCTACCCTCCATCTATAGCAAAAAGTGTCGTGACAACTTTTCGTAAGAATTTTTTCCGTCTAGCCTCCTTTCACAACGCGCGATAAGGAACTTCGTTCCAAAAGTTAACAAGCGCACTAGTTGTCCCTAAATTTTTTGGTGGTTGCCCCCGTTTTCTCCTGGATCCCATCATCAGATCCTGACCTGGTGAAAATGGGACCACCTCAGAGGTAAACCCTATTCAACAAAAAAAGAAATTTTGAAATCCGTCTATAATTGACGGAAATATCGCTTAACATACCTACATAAAAAAAAATACATACAGACGAATTGAGAACCTCCTCCTTTTTATGAAGTCGGTTAAAAAAGGTACATATTTACTCGAAATGAAAGCCGATTGTCAGTAAAACGACAATCCTTAATACAAATTGAAGGTCTTGTGGGCGGATTGAAAGATTTCAACTACATTACGCTCACCATCTATACGCGTACGTAAAACTATAAGGTAAAATGTGGGTGTATACTATGCCTCTGCTTACACCTTTAGGGATAAAGGCGTGACTATATGAATATATGTATGTACATATTTACAATCGCAATACTAAATAGAAAATCAAAGTAGGCACATATTATTAAAATGCTGTAGGTGGGCAGCCCTATCGCATGCTTACGTACCGCGCGGCTGTAGGCATTTATTTCTAAAATCCGGCCGAGTCAAACTACAGTATACAGTGATACCGTACAAAGAGAAATAGGTACAGGCGCCTGCCCATTTCAATAAGAAAAAGGCTCAGCACCTTTCCGCCATGTAATGCTGCTTCCATTAGTTAGGCACCTAGCCTAGATTTTCCTAAACGACTACTTCCTCAAAAGGGGTTTAAGCAAGTTCTTGCAGGGTCGGCAGCACGACTGTAGCGCCTCTGGTGTTACAAACGTTCATAGGCTACGGTGACCGCAGTCCACCAGGTCGGACCGTAAGTTTTTATGCTAACTCAGCAGTAAAAAAAAATACTTACCTTTCTCCGCACTAAGAGAAGTCAGCGCCCTCCAGCCTGCATTCTTAATCCCTTCCGTACGACTCAGCGCCCTATACACCGGGATAGCATGAGCTGAAGGTACATGTAACTCCCATCCCAATTCCCCTGACCATGTGACACGGAGCGCTCGACAAGTGTACCGCTTGTTGTCAGGACTGCTCGGAGACTTGCTAAGGCGGATGCTGCGATGTGTGTTGACTGGGAACGCATCGTTGGATAGGCCAGCGTCTGTGAATCGCTGGAGGATGTGTTGGCTAAGGAAATGTACAAAAATAATGTTATTTATACAGACGACTAGGTAATGCAAATAATGTGTTACGAGTATAGACTATAATCTCTTCCTGCCCAGTACCAAATTTCAGCCAGATTCGTTCAACTGCAAGAGCGTGAAAGAGTAAGATACATGGATACTCACAATCTTGCGCATTTATAATATAAATAAGGACCAGCTAATGCCTGCGGTTCCGCCCACTCTGTGCTGTTTTTCCATACCGTTTCCCAAAAAACTTGTTTACGGGATACGGGACGTAAAAGCGTACCTAATAAATAGACAGAGTTACTTTCGAATGTCGAAAAACTTTGTTCCGCTCGATATTTCAGCTTCACAAAGCTTCTATTTTTACGTTTTACACTTCCCATTTTCCTTTCCATATACTAGACTAAACTTTTAAAAAATATGTAAGTACTGGTTTTGATAGGAGAACTATGGGCGAAAGTTTAAAATTGTTACCATACGTGAAATAGGAGCATTGAAACCTCACCTCTCCGGTCCTTGTACACTGAGAATGCACAGCTGCTTCGTGACGTCAGTCACGGTCGCCTTTAGCTGATGTTTCTGTATGATGCGTCGCAAATGAGCCAGTATGTGGTTCGCGCTGAATCCACTTGCCACTATGTAATACCCGCGACCCTGAATAAAATATAGATCATACTTGAAGCTCTGTAACTTTACAACAGAACTACTGATATTACGCACCGTGTCATGCTGATCAGCAAATGGTGCTCCTGCTGTATAATAGACGAGGTCATGGCTTAATCTGCTGCGTTACAGCATACGCTTAGATGTGACCGTTTGCTGGGCAATGTGTGGCGTTCAAAGCTTGTTGGGGGAAGCCATAGTATAATCCTTATCATATTATATCTATGTACAAGCCGCATTTTTGTTCTAGAAATAAACAGTTTTTCTTTCTTCCTTCAGGAAGGTCATTCCCCCTCCTAAATTAATTGGGAGAGAGCTACGTGAAGAGGGTTTATTTACCGTGGTAACATTATACAGTAAGTACCATTGATTACTATGGCATAAACAAAAATGTAGTACCATCATAAAAACTTCTATTGGCCCTGAATGTGAAAGAAAAAGATAACTCGAAATCTTGTTGGGCAAGTGGCAAAATTCGGCTAAGAGATACTTTGTCACATTCTGGTGGAAACTAGCAGTGTTATCTGTAAGGGATAGCCACCCTTCATTCCCCTTCGCCTTTCATAATGTTCTGCTAAATTACCTTAAAGATTGGTTCATGTAGCTGGCCACTTCCACCATCAAGAATACTGACTGTGACGTCCGCCTCTACACCACCCTTTCCGTTTAGCATAAGCGTATACACGACCCTAGAATAAGGAATCAAAAATTAGATAAATGAAAACTGCTTTTCATAACAATCACTTCAGTGTCCTATCAACCGATAAGCATAGAACCGGACAAATTGCGACCCGAAAGGGTTCCGTACCAGAAACGACAAATAAAAATACGTTTGTTGTATGTGAGGCCCACATTTTTTGTGTTTTTAATAGGTTACCTACCTAGTTAGGTTTAGGTACCTACCAATTTGCTGTTACAGCGGCAAAAGAACCAGTAGCAAAATGTATCTCACATAAATATTCAGTTTGACGAATATTAATTTTCGAATCAGTGAATGGAGCAAACTAGTTTTGGAGAGAAGTTCAGGATAACACGCCTAGGACTGTCGCAGGAAGCCGAGGACCCAGGACAGTGAGTTATGGCGATAGTGTGATAGGCTAACTGGTAGAATAACTAAAAATAAATAAATAATAAATATTCTATAAATCTATAATGACGTTGTGTTAACATTTTTACACAACGTCATCTGATCCCAAAGTAAGCTAGGATTAACCAAAGACTTCTATATAAACTGAGGTAGACGTGCCGTACTCTAACAAACGAGATTTCAAAAGCAATCCTCAAATACACACATTAATGACTACACTCACTTATAAATATTTTTTACGTAATTGTCACCACACACAATAACAATATACGAATAGAAAAAGAGTAAAAGAGAAGGCGTATGGACTCCGATTGCAAGTCGAGCACCTACTCTCGAAGTTTTGACTCACAACAGTGCGAGCAACGCTGCTAATTAGCTCAGTTTATAGGTTTCAAAAATCGATGCGTAGGGCATGTCTACCTCATTTTATATAGAAGTCTTTGGGATTAACCTGCTTGTGTTATGGGTACCAGGATGTCCTTACCTATCGTGAAACTTGGACAGGTCAGAAGTGAAGGCCAAGTCAGCAGTGCGCTGTGCGTCCGGCCCCGTCAGGTAGAACTTGCCGTAGTACGACATGTTGAATAGAGCTGCGGCGTTTCGACAAGCCAGGGCTTCGCTGCCGATCTGAGGAAAATGGATAACTACTTGTGTAAGTACTTTTGGGGACATCATGATCTCGGCCGTTTGGTGGCGCCCACTGCTGGTAGATTGCAATGTTTATATCTAATAAGGTTATTCATATAGTTGTCTCCAACCTTAGTGGTTCTGAAACTGATGCTAGACCCCGCAGCGATCGACGAAAGTTTTGGACGTGATTGTGATCGTTTGAGCGAAATGTATATTATGAAAGCTAAACATTTTAACAGCCAAACATTGGGCGCTTGCACATTGCACGATAACGGTAACGACACGATATTGTCACGATTTCGTAGGAGTGGTGTTTTGATACAATTACTACTACACGCTTTCACACTGCCACGATATCGTCACGATATCGCCACGATACCGTAGCCGATAGATTACTGTCGTGACGATATAGAGCGGGGTCACAGTATACAAACACAACAGTAAATTAACTTCATAGAAACGTGCGAAACGGCTCACTCATTACAGACGTGTGCGCATCTAGTGACCCGCGACATTCCTGGAGCATGACTTGTAGTTCAGTTCAGTCGCGGTTGTGGAAGTAGTAAAGTTGTTTGCGTATTTTAAACTGCTGCGCCTATTCTTAAAATTATAAGAATAGGCTTCTCTCATGATTTTAAATATGCTAGGACTGTATCGCGTTGTTTTTAACATGAGGGAAAATCCATCATGGATGCTATGCCGGACTCCTACAGACTAAAAAACCTCACGTTACACCCAACAGCCGATGGTTGGGAGCCCCGGATAAGCCCTCGGAAGGATTTCCCAGGACTTCCAGCAGACCAACGACCACCACTGCGGCCTTGCTTAGGGGGTTGGTTCGGGTGCCATCTCGTGTCTTTGGGGGGTTTCAGGTGTAATCCCGCTTAAATGGGGGGGGGGGCGGGGAGGGCGTGAACTCCTCACCTCATGCTGCCGTCATGGGCCTGCTTCTGTAAGGATGATGAGCAGCCCTCTCGCCCGTCCTCAGGCCCCCGGTCATGGAGGCCAATAGTCTACGGCGAAGACACGTCGGCGGCGCCCAGGCCGCCGACTGCGGTACTCGGGTGGGAGAGTTCTCTCCCGTTCCCGCTCCCTTTCCTGGCGCAAAGCTACTAACCGAATAACAAGCTGTGGGTTATATTGTGTCGATTTCGTTCGGCTATATCGTTGAACGATATCTTCACGATATCGTGACGATATCGTTGTAAGATATCGTGCCACGATATCGCGCAGTGTGCAAGCGCCCATTATTGGCGCTTACTTACTTTAATATGCGTGATCCTACAAAAATGGACAGTAGGTATAATGACTTACCAGCTCATGATGTTTGGAAAACCCGAATGAGTAGTCTCCTTTAAGTACATCTTCGTAACGTTGGTCCAGATTCCTGGGATAGTCGTGGGTACCGCCCCAATCGTATTGCTGCACTCTTATCTGTGAATGAAGATGGTAATTTAGTATCGACCCCAATTTTTATGGTTACTGTAAAGAGCCACATTGTTATTTGTAAACAGCATTTATGGTAATTTACTGAATAATATAGCAGACACACGTATTCCGCCAATTTAGTACTTCACGCCAGAGGCGACATGAACAACCGTTTGCTATATTGACTACAATTTAAAGTATTGAAGGAGTCTCTCTCACTCATTTCTCTTTCTATATCAGTCTCTCACTAAAAGAGATTTATCACTTTTAAAACACACACACAATACATATTATACAACATCTGGTACAAAATTTTTGTAATCGACCTTTAAACATAGGTTACAATTAAAGTTTTATTCTCTACTCACCTTTTGTCCCGGCATATAGAAAGCAGGTCTCTCCCACCCCGCCCTAGCCTGCATCACAGCGCCGTCGTCCACCAACTCCTGATGTATAGCGTCATGGCTCGCGTCTCGACCAGCCAAATGTTCGTCGTGAGGGAACACTATGCTGTAGTTACGAACGTAAGCCTCGTGGCTGCTCTCTCTGACCCAGTGGGCGCGGGACATCTGGCCGGGGGTGAAGCGACGGATGTCGAATGTGAACATGTTGTAATGGGGTCTGGAATATAGTGTAAAAGGTTTTTTAGAGAGATGAGTTTGATTTTTTTTTCATTCATATGTCCTGTTATATGTATAAAAAAAAGTGTGTGCGTGTAACCTTTACGCGCGATTGAAGTAAAACTTCTTTGCCAGAGACGGCATTAAATGTTATATTAATATCATTCATTCGAATTTTGAATAGCGGAAACTACGTTTCCGCTAATTAAAAATTCAAATAGTAAGCGTTACTTCCGTCAGAAATAAATCTGAGTTACCCCTAGTCGCGCCTAGAACTTTTACTTCAATAAAATTACGTAAATAAATATATGGATAAACTCTGAAATTAGGTTATTCGGCGGAGAACCAGAGTGGCCGATATAGCTCGCAGAATGAGCACATTAAAGTGGCAATGGGCTGGCCACATCTGTACAAGAACCGACGGCCGATGGAACAAACGAATTCTAGAGTGGAGACCGCGACTTGGTAAGTGTAGGGGTAGGACGTCCAATCGTCCATCCGCCATGCGCCAGATGGACCGACGACCTAGTAAAGGTCACAGGCTGGGACTGGATTACAGGTGTAACTGTAAGGTGCCCCGCCAATATTTCCGGGCCCAAGCGACGTCACCAGCTAGCTAGCGGTACCTACTTCTCTTTCGGTCAAAATACCCTCCAACTTTTATGACAGCTGTAGCGGAGGCGGGGAAGCTTGCTCAGTGGGGGTCAGGGAGTTGCCTATCTGTATGTAATACTGTTACCTATATTATCTTTGATATTATTCTGACTATGAATATACCAAGATCTAGAGAATCAATATATTGTGGTGTAGATTAGTACTATTTATATAATCTGGTACCTTTTTATTTATTATATTCTGTTGTTGGTATAACAATTGATTCACATTATAAACAAACGTACTCAAAACAATACTTTCGTAGTTTGATAACCTTATGTTGGTGTACATTAATTTATCAAAACAATAATATTGGGATATAAACTTGGATAGTCATAACTATTTTTGAAAACATAAGCCTTATAAATTATAATAAATTATTATGTTATATTATCAGGCAGGCAGTCGTAACAACTGATAGTGTCCATATCCTGCTAGTGCCCACTAGTTGTTTCTTTGCAGGTTAATGGATAGAAATTAGTTTTATTTGATGTTATTTGCGCGGTGGGGATTGTGTAATGAGCTTTCTGCCAAGGTTTTCTCGAACGTCCCACTTAAGACCACTAAGTCCTCACTAGTCGGCTAAAGTGGAATGTTACAAAATATCATGTTCACTTATCCCCATCAGGCCATCAATTCATTTCGGTAGGGTAAACAGTTAGGGAGTTCTTGGAAACTTCTTGCAGGGTCGACACGACGACTGTAGCAGCCCTGGTGTTGCAAACGCCTACAGGCTACGGTAAAATGGTTTAAACAAGTTGGCCGTGATGCGTGTCTACCACCTTAGTAGTATAAATAATCAATGATGTTCCTGACTATAGGCTGTTATTGTAGTCAGTTCCTATGCTCAAAAGCGAAGTTATTAAAAGACAATGCTCACCTTCCAGAAATAATCCACTCGGCCATTTGTATTGCACAACCGGCCGAGAACATCATACCGGCTGAATTGTACCCACAGTTGTGGTACAGACCTGTGAAAGTTTATATATTTGTTCAAATTCTATTGCGTGAAGGTTGTTTGGGACAATTCGAAGATCTGGCACACTGGTCAAGAGATAAAGTGGTGGGACAGCATGACGGTCAGATGATTACACATACATAAGTATCACTCATTATCCCCCAGACGGCAAAGTTAACCTAATTATGTGCACATGTATATAATTATTCCCACGAAGTAGGCGGGGAGGACTCCCCCCCCATTGCCGTATTGAAATGTACTGGGACAGGATGAGGGTAAAAAAAATCCAAGTCCTATTATTATAGCCCTAAAATTTCCAAGCCGCCCTTAAGGCCTCGGCATAAGGACTCTCGACTACCATCTTACTAGCGCCTGCTGTTGTAAATGGAAATCGTCGATGGAATGTAAATTATCTCAGAATTTAACTTAGCAAAACCACATCACTACAGTGATAGTTTACGTACAGCAACTTGGCGCCAAGCCATAGGCGCTCCTTCACTATAGGGAGGCGATTTACTCTAAGCTTCTTTCACTGAACTTACCAAAGACATTAGGGTCCTCTCCCAACAGTGGTTTATGGTCAGGTGTAAAGGACTCTGGTCCGCACACTGTACTCTTGATGCCGATTTTACTTAATTTAGGACACAAGTTCCCTGCATTTTTCATATGTACCCCGAATATGTCCCAGTCAAGGTCATACAAATGGAACTGTAGATTGTCGGGTACCTAGATAAAACAAAATTACGCGTTAAACTGGATTTCAGCAATTTTAACACTTTTAATGCATAAATTCTGACATTCTTATAGTCAGGCCTTCATCCCCGTAGGGGTAGGCAAAGGCATACTATAATGTTTACTCATGTTTACTCATGTTCATTTTCGGCTTATTTTTCCTATTTATTATGTGGTGAGCCTATTGCCATGTTGAAATAGACAGACGCAGGTTGTGATGTGTCCGCTCGAATAACATGTTTCAAGCCGCCCAAAAACCTTCAACCTGATGTAGGTAACGACTGCCATGTTAGTGCTAACCGGCACCAACAGCTTAACGTGCCTTCCGAATCACGAAAACGCTCGCGGAAATTTTACAAGTTGTCACCCAATCGAGGACCAGCCACGACGATAATTGGTTACTGAAGTAACCGTTTACAGCACACTGAGTTCACGGGTTCTTGTAACCCGCTTTCAACCGATTACACAGTGCGTTAATTTTGTGAACCAGGCAGCCTGGTGTTTAACATTATCATAACCTTAATGACATGTTGTTATGAGTTTTACTTAGTGTTTACCTGATCCAACATGTGTGGATTATACTCATATCCTCCGACGTGGCAGCTCTCTCCCTGAACTTTAATATACAAGCTGACATCGTGGTCCCTAAGGTTAGGTGCATTGCGGATCTCTGGCGTGGCATCACATACCACGTACGAGTGCTTGAATGGAACTAAAGGCAGTGATGGGATACCTGCAAATCTAGCAACTCGCGGTCCCCAAGCGCCTGAAAACATGAAAATAATTCGTTGTTTTGATGGGACACAGAAACGTTTTAAACCACCTATGTATGCAAAATGGCCAAGCAGTGCCTACAACGCTTTTTTTTTTTTTTTTAACGTGAGGGAAAATCCTCGTAGGATGCTATGCCGGACTCTTACCGACTAAAAAACCTCACGTAACGCCCAACAGCCTATGGTTGAGAGCCCCGGGTAAGCCCTCAGGAAGGATGTCCCGTGACTCCCAACAGACCTACGGCCGCCAATGCGGCCTCGCCCAGGGGGTGGTTCGGGTGCAATCCCGCGTCTATGGGGGATTTCGGGTGTGACCCCGCTTCTAAGGGGGGGGCGTGCGTGAGTGCTCACGTCACGCTGCCGTCATGGGCCTGCTTCTGTAAGGACGGTGAGCGGCCCTCTCACCGTCCCCAGACCCCCGGTCATGGAGGCCGATAGTCCTCGGCGAAGACACGTCGGCGGCGCCCAGGGCGCCGACTGCGGAACTCGGGTGGGAGAGTTCTCTCCCGCACCCGGCCCGCCGCCTCCTTCGCGAGCATGACCTGCTCGCAGAAAGAGGCGGCGCAGTCCCACTTACTCCCGCTGGAGAGCATGGCTCGCACCATGGCCTCGAGCGAGAGAGTGTCCACGCCCAGACCCACTACGAGGACCTGTCGCTGTTGTGCCCACGCCGTGCACTCCACCAGCGTGTGGAGCGCCGTGTCATCGCTGCGGTCCTCGCAGTGCTGACACTCGGCCGTGGTTTCCCGGTGTTTTCGCCACAGATACCTACCGAAGCTACCGTGCCCGGCAAGCATCTGTGTTAACCGGTAGGAGAGAGCACCGTGTCTTCTCTCCAGCCACTCGTCCATGACCGGTGTGCCTACAACGCTTAAAGCAATTTTTGACAGCCAACCTTTGGATGCAGAAAATATGTTGGTAGAAGCGAACTAGTCGTTGTTTGGCGTCAAATATCTTTTAATGTTTTATTTAAAATAGTTTCAATATCATGAAAGCTGTGAAGAAGTCATTACTAAAGTACAAAGAGTTGTTTATATGGCCCTAGGAAGTATATTTATTAGCAAAGTATTAGTTACCTCCACAGTTGACCACACACTTTGTCTTGATGATTCCTTTGTCTGTGTGTACCGCGGTGACTTCCTTGTTGCCGAGCAAATTGTGAGAGTAATGGATATCGAGGACGGGACACTCCTCATAGATCTATAAAAATCGTACAAAAAAGAATTAAAGGAAAGACTGGCTTAAATAAGAACACAGATAACCTAAGCATGATAAATTATGTAGGGTTTAACTGGGACCGACAAATGCAATATCTTAGGCAGGAATCAAGACATACCTACCTACAAGGATGTCTTATTATGAACTATTCGCTGTTTTTTGTAATTTTTAAAAGATTTTTTACAGGTTTTAAAAGTAGAGTTAATGAATTTAATACTTCCTACTAGATGAAAAGCGACTATCAGTGAAAGAAATCACCTGTATAATGTCACGACCTGAGATGGGAATTCTGCACTGTGGAAGGTAAATAAATATTCACGGACATTTCACACAACGCTATCTGATCCCAAAGTAAGCTAGGAATAACCTGCTTGTGTTATGGGTATCAGACCACGGATTTTAATACTTATATACTTTTAAATACATACATATACATAGAACACCCAGACTCTTGAGAAAAACATTTATGGGTCACACAAATATTTGTCTCCGGTGGGAATCGAACCCACGACCTCCAGCGCCGCAGGCGGTATAACTACCGACTGCGCCACAAAGGTTTTCCTTAAGTAAATAAAACAACCAAGCGAAAGATGGAAAATAATAAAATAGCTTCAGAAATCATCATAATTCGCTTCTAAGGTCTCGCCCGGTACTCCTGGCCATAGGCTGGTGATAGGCACGTGTAGTTTAAGCCGATTTTCACACGTCAAAAATAGTCCTAACCCAATAATTTGATCTCAATTGTATCTTGCGATTCGAGTCTATTTGGTAGTTGATGGCAGCCAAGTCGCAGCGTCCTTATATCTACTTCATAATATTTGTCACCTAAGTACTTACTTTCCCTCCATTCTTCGTAGCCATTTTGACCAGTGCGTTACAGGCCATCGATGGATCTATTGTGCCATCTTCCGTAGCATACAGTGCCATTTTGATTACCGATGGATCCAAAAGAGGGAAAACTTTCTGAGCTTCGTTAGGATCTAGTATTTGGCTAGGGATGCCCATAGCTTTGCCCAGTGTATGCAGCCTTAGATATTCCTGTGTCCGGGTCTGAAAACAAAAGGCAGCACCTGCTTCTTAAGCCAGGACCGAATTAGGAACATTTTCGGCTCCTTTATTTGAAAACGTCAATAGAATTTCATAACTTCTACTAAAGTGACTGTATTGAATGTCATGGCATGAAATCTATGAGCAGATTACAATAGATTTTTCACGGCAATAGCTTGGATTTCGAAGTACAGATTGAATCTCGGCCAGCAGACCTGGACCTCTCTTATCACGGGATAATATGGTTTTGTTGGAGGAAAGAGAATTCTGGCAATTGAGCCAGCGATGGATTTGCATCCGTGTTTAGATACTACGAGTATTCATGGTTAAGTGCTTCTGATAAACGCGTATAATAATTAATCTATTTGTCATAAAAGGCAGTTTTTAATACGATTTATGAAAACAAATGAATACCTCACTCCTCGATATAAAGATACCACCGTTGTTGATCCATCCCGCGTAGTCACCTGTCTCCTGTTCTAGACCACTGTATACTGATCTTGAGTCCCTCAATAATTTGACTTCCAAATCGCAAGGTCTCAGCGACCACACTAGCCCTACAAAGTAATATTTAATTAATGATCACAATTACTAGGGTAAATATCAGGGTAAAAAGTTTTGTATGAACTAAGGGACATTGTCTAAATTGTTTATACAAAAGGTACCTAACTCAAGAAGTGGGTAAAAGAAGATCCACTAAGATCTTTGGGGTCGAAACTATGCCAACCTTATATGCAGCTGTTATTCCTGCTGATGGGCGGAAAAATCTATCGAGAGAACCCTGTTCAGGGTAGGGAGGTCAGACGGAAGTCGAAAAATAATGTTTTTTTTTTACTATCAAATCAATTCTCAAAATGAACCATCTTAACGATATTGAAAAAAGTTAAATTTAGTTATAGGTACTAGGGAAGAATTGCAAGAAATCTAGTTCTATAATGATATTACCTACAATTTACATTCTTATTCCTAACAAAATGGGTACTTACCGGCTGTATGCCATGTTGTGCCACTAGTCAGTTTAGCTCTTTCAAGAAGAACTGCGTTCACACCCCTTTTCGTAAGTTGATACAAAGTGTTGCATCCCGCAATACCTCCACCTATAAAATTAAACAATCGGCAATCATCTCGCATTTACAATTCTGATATCTGCCCTTATCATTTGTATTGAAAAGCATTACGCAGTCCTCTACGTACCTAGTTATAATTACTCCTCATTAGGAATACTCGGTTTTATCTAAAGTGAAAGATTTCGAAAGAAAGAAAGAAAAATAATTTATTTTGAGGTGAAGTCACTAACAAAATAATCAAATTGAATCATTTAACAGGGCCCGTCTCTATAAAGTTTGGCACTACACGTGTTGGCGAACAACATTACAGAGGCATGAGAAAGAGCCTGACGGCCAGCAATGTGGCTAGATTGCTGAGCCCGCAGAGAGCGATAGCCGTCAGGGTGATACGAGGATACCGCACGATCTCCGGTGAGGCGGCATGTCTCCTAGCCGGAACCTCTCCATGGGACCTGGAAGCGAGAGCCCTTGCGTCACTGTTCCGATGGCGCAAGGAGGCGCTGGAGCGGGGCCAAAGGCCTGCGTCTCGAGAAATCGAGGCCCAGTGGTCCCTGCTCCACCAGGAAACCGTGGAGGCATGGAAGGTACGACTTGAGCAACGAAACGATTCGCCACAATCGCGGCCGTCAGACCGGTCATGGACGAGTGGCTGGAGAGAAGACACGGTGCTCTCTCCTACCGGTTGTCACAGATACTTAGGTACCGGGCACGGTAGCTTCGGTAGGTATCTGTGGCGAAGACACCGGGAAACCACGGCTAAGTGTCAGCACTGCGAGTGCTCATCTAGTCATAGTAAATGTTGCTTACTTTATACAGTGATGAATACGGAGTCCGCGGGGCTACGAGCACAAAATGTCTTAAAGCAGGGACAAATCAACAGGAGGAGTAACTAAAAGTCAGAACAATGAAAGACTCAGCGCGAAAATTGACGATTCTGGTCAAGTTCAGAAACTTACATTAAAATTTATACGTTGTCCCTGCCATGATGAGCATTGATAAAAGGTTTTGGCAGGTAATGACAACACCATGCACCATAACGTTAAGAGACTCCTTTTGAGAGATAAGACTGGTCTATGTTAAGGAGTAATGTGTACATTATTTGGCACATAATTACTTATCTTTATAAACAACTAGCTGATGCCCGCAGCTTCGCCCGCGATGGCGCTGTATGTGAAATTTTGCTGAATTTTCTTTGCCATAAACCTCACGGAGCCCGAGACCTTTCCAACGAATGCATAACCGTGGAAATCGGTTCGTGCGTTCTAAAGTTATAGCGTCAGGAAGGAAAACCCGACTTATTTTTATATAATATATAGTATTCACTTGTAAATAATTAAGAACCATGTTAGGTATAACATACACGTATAACTTATCTAACAGTGTTGCTATTTATGTAACTGTTTACATAACTTGAACTAAATTTAAATTGAATAAGTTACTAGCAAGTATAAGCTTTTGCTATGGGATGTAGACAACTGATAAACATTCTTCTATATTTCTAAATACATACATATATTATAATACACAAGAAAAGAACCAAACTCTGAAACAAACATTTGTACACAAATATTTGCTCCGAACCATTTATTTTATTTATTTATTTTTCTTTCACAAAGGCATATAACCAGAATTCGAACCCGTGAGTTACTACACGACAGTCGCTAAAAGTAAATAAATAAATCAAGACTTACCAATAATAACAACATCAGCCGACGATACTACTTCTTTCTGCGTGCTCAAAGATCTCTTCTCAAACTTAAATTGTTTCAAATAACTGACAGCCTTGCTCCTAATACTAGCATCCCTCACAACTTTAAACATTTTTGAATAACAATTAGAATATGTTGACTGTGCGACAGCCTACTGACGAATGTCTGATATCTGTCTTTGAATTATCATCTTAAGTTATCTAAGTTCAAGTAGTAGGTAGGTAACCATTTCGTTTGTTTATCAGCTTAATGTTTTGCATTTTGTTATACTACTAAGAGACATATCAACGCTACTTGGCTGGAGTAATATTACTATTATATAAACAACTAGCGGACGTCCCGCGGTTTCACCCTCGTAGTTCCCGTTCCCGTGGGAATACGGGAATAAAATATAGCCTATGTTCACCGCAAAGAGTGTAGCTTTCCAACAGTGAAAGAATTTTTCAAATCTGTCCAGTAGTTCCGGAGCCTATTCGTTACAAACAAACAAACAAACAAAAAAAACAAATCTTTCCTCTTTATAATATTAGCATAGATACACACACACACAAAGTGATGACCCCAGGTCATGAATGATGTGTAGGTCAAGAAACTGTGTGTACCACGTGTGTACCTATTTTAATCTACAAGTACCTACGTAATATGCAATCAATTTTTTTGTTGGGCAATGTAGGTATACGATACTGCAATTAACAATAATATTTCTATTCTATTCTATTCTAAGCATTGGAATGCTTAGTTCCAAAGAAATTAGAATATTGGATATTGCCAGTAAATACATTTAAGAAAACCATAAAGGGAAAATTGACGTAATTGGCATCTTAGAATATTTAAAAAAAAATCATTACAGTACAATTTTATATAATTAAATGGAATAAATGGCATTTTCATTATGAATTGAACTATATTTAGATATTTTTATAGAGCAATTAAGTAATATTAGCATGTAAACCTTTTCATATCTATTTCAACCGACAAAAAAAACTTAGGAGTTCTCAATTCGACGGTGCATTTTGTGGGTTAACCTCATAACTATGAAGGGATGAACTGATCTTGAAAATTCTTTTTGTTTGAATGCTGGTGCCTCCCATTTGTTCCCATTACAAGGAAACCAGGATTTAATGATAGCATCCCAGAGAAATCGAAGGAAACCATCAAACATTGTAGGGACGACTAGAGTCCGTTTGTTATTTTTTTCATTAACCCTAGAAAGCTAACGTTCGTCAAATTTACGAACATTGAAATTTAACTCTCTGTCGCTTTCCAACCGTTGCACTCACGTGCTCGCGCGTTCGCGCCAACTCAGTGACCGCTAAACCGCGTTGTGTGGCAGCCGTATTTAGTTTGTAAGTAATTTCGTTTTTGAGATACCTACTATCTGTTCGTCATTCTTACGAATGGTTAGCTTATAAGTAACTTTTGTGACTGTTCTAATGCGTTGATATTGTCTTCTTTTTTGTAGTTATAACATTGAAGGCAGCAGGTTCGGTTCTCACAGATGAAGACATTATTCAGGAATTAGATAATGAAGCCCCGTGTGGCGACGGGGTCCCGTGTTGAGACGGGTAAAAGTACAAAATGTTGCCACCCCAAAACATCCTGAGGGTGTCGTAAGATGCGACTAAGGGAAAACTTTCGCAAAAAGATCCATTGCGTAGAGAAGGAATACTCGAAATGAAACCCGGTTGTCAGTAAAATGCAATTGTTAAGCCAAGTTAAAGGCCTTATTGGGCGGCTTGAAAAATTGCAACTGCGGGTCGCGGCAACCTGCACCTGTCCATTTCAACACGGCAGTAGGCTCACCACTTATTATGTGGGACATAGAACTATAAGGTGAAATGTGGGCGTATACTATGCCCCTATCTACCCCTTTGGGGATAAAGGCGTGACTATATGTATGTATGTAGATAATGAAGAGCGTAGCGAGACAAATGCTATTTCTGATAGTGAAAAGTGAAGATGAATTATTGGTTAATGACGTGGAGTGACTATCATGATGAGCTTCCTGACAATGAACAACTACATGGAAGACGGAGAGAGAAAAGGAAAAGCTGTAGTTTGTGTAATTACAAGAAAAGACGAATGACAAAAAATAACTGCAATAGTTGTAAGGAGCCTATTTGTGGAGAACATTAAGTTGAATTTTGTCCAACATGCGCTTTGAAAATATAAATATTTTATATTTTTAAATTAACTTTAGAGTTTATTCTTTCGGTTGCGAAAGAAAAAAAAACTTTTTTCTAATTATAGGTTCTTAATTTAATCATTTAAGTTTAAGTACCAAAATTATCTCAAAAATATAAGTGTAATGTGAAAATTGTGATTTTTTAATTATAAGTAAAATAAAAGTTAGTTTTTTCTATAATTATATTTCATTTACATCCCAAATAACCTAAAACACAATAAAACTAATTTAAATATCTTTATATTGCAATAAAATGTAAATATATAAAATTCATCGTCAAAAAGTCGAATGGTTAGCTTTTCATGGGAGTCGAGGAACGTTAGCTATCTAGGGTTAAGTACTGTAACGTTGTGAAACAACGGGGGTAAATATTGATTAACATTAGGGGTTTAGAATCGAAAATTAGATCAACATATGAAAGCGCCATCTACCGAGTAAGTGTCGCAACGGCGGAAGCCTTATTCGTATTTAAAAAGCGGTCTTGACGATTGAGTAGTTTCGAGTGGTGCCGCTAGAGGCGCTGTACAAACATATATAAACAACCGCGCGCGAATTTCAAAGAGCATTACTAAAATAATCTAAATATACTAGTCGCGAAGGCGTAGGTGTATCAGAGTATAATTTCATTTAAAGTGAAGAAATATAGTAAGGAGCCAAGTACTCCCAAAGTGATCAGCGATTTAGCTGCGAGCGTCAATAACCCCATCATTGGGTGAGTCAAATTAATTATAACGAATCTAGATTTTTAAAACAGTGAAAATTAACGGCTGTTGGTCAACCCTGTTATGGGAGGGTAGATTACAGGGGTGTGAAAAAAAAGGTCTCTGTAAAATTAGTATATAACCAAACATTGTAAGGCAACCGACTCCTAAATGGTTTAACGGGGATCGGCTGTCTTAGCAATGGGCGGGAAAAAGGGTTCCAGCTAACCCGTCTTCTGGAACATTCCAGGGTCCACCCTACGGGTTGTCAACATCCACCCTACGGGTTCCAGAAATCCAACCCACGGATTGGGAAAATCCACCCTTCGGATTCCACGAAGGTGAAGACGCACCCTCCGAGTCTACGAGCAGTCATCCACCCTACGGGTCGAAAACACCGTGCCAGCCGAATTTGTGGACGGCACGGCTACGTCGCGGACTGCATCAGCCTTAAGAACCACCAAGATAAGTCGAACCCTGCGAAGGCCTTCTGAGACCGCACTTGCTGCCCGAAATTACCACGACCCCGAGTTCTTTCTTTTTCTTTTAAATAAATCGTTATTGTTGAATTCTAAACGTCACCTCTTCTCATTTCTCTCTTCTTCCTGAAAGCCATCAGCTTTTCAGTACATACTTTAAAGCACTACAATTTAATGAAGATCTGGAGCCGAAAGACATTATGAAAACTCACTCACTTGTACTATTCCACAACTTTTATTTCGATTTTAATAATACCTGACCGGTTTCGCTATTATACCTATAGCATTCTCAAAGGTGTTTTACACTAACTTTTGACATAAATAATGATACTTTTTAACCATTTGTGCATGTGGGTATACAAAAATAAACATGGTTGTCACTATGAAGAATTTTCCCCCAAGTATGGGGAAAATCTTTAAACATTTAAATTCAAATCTAAATTAGCATTAGAGATGGGAATTTGCCCGGAATAAACCCAAATGTGGGAAAAAACCGGGAAAAAATCCGATTGGGAATTTATTCGGGTTTTTTCATATTTAGCATATCTAACATCTAGGTAATGTATAGTTACATGTATATATCATTTAGTACGCACTATTTAAGTATTACTAACTAGTTAGATGTAATATAATCTAACTTTGTTTATTTTTATAATTCAATAAAAACGCTTTAATATTCTGTGCTATCTAATCAATGAAATGAAATCAAATAAAAAGCCTGTCTCTGTGTGTGTATTCATCCGCTCTTAGCGACAAGTAACCCGAAACTACGATCCGCGAACGCCAACCTCCACCACCTCAGGACAAACAATAATTCAGATAGCACAGCTCTGCCTCTCTGCATAGCGTCAAGCGCGTCAACTAAATAACGCGCTTTTGAAGAACCCCATACTGTAGGCGTTTCGAAAAACCGAGGCAGGGAGATCATTCCACAACCTAAGAGTGCGCGGAAGAAAGCCCCTATCGGATCTAATCGTGCTCGAACGCTCCGGACGTAGAGTGTGAGGATGAACTCCCCGTCAGTGGCGAGCGGTGCGATGATAGAACGTAGCCGTGGGCATGAATAACTCGGTTTTAATGCCAAATATATTCGGTTTAAGTAAAGCAATATATTTAGGTGGATATAATTAAAACATTGCACCTGGACAAGGAAATCGCTAGAAGGATTCGTTTGGGCTGGGCAGGCTTCGGCGTTTGCAATTGCCTATACCGCAGTGTCTGAAGACGAAAGTCTACAATCAGTGGGTACTACCAGTTATGACATACGGTGCCGAGACGTGGACACTTACGGTAGGGCTAGTCCATGCCCTGAAAATTGCACAGTGAGCTATGAAACGAGCCATGCTTGGAGTATCTCTGAGGGATAAACTCCGAAATGAAGTTATTCGGCGGAAAAACGGAGTGGTTGACATAGCTCGCAGAATAAGCACATTAAAGTGGCAATGGGCTGGCCACATCTATAAACGTAGGGTAGGACGTCCACCCGCCAGATGGTCCGACGACCTGGTGAAAGTCGCAGGCCGGGACTGGATGCGAAAGGCACAGAAAGGCAAGTGCGAGTTTTTGCGTGAGCTTGTCGACATTCACGGCGCGCCAATTCTTATGGAATCGAGACCCCGCCACCTAGCTGTAAACGCGGGAACTTGTCTCGATTCCACACAAATCGGCAATAACGCGCTCACCCGTGAATGTCGACAGGCGCTCGCCGGAACTCGCACTTGCCCTCCAGGACTGTGTACTCTGGCGTGAACTGGGAGAGACCTACGTCCAGCAGTGGGCTGCTAGAAGCTGAGTTATTTGATTGGTTGATAATTAATACAACAGGGTTAATCAAAAAGTATTTATTACTAATTACATATTTGTTTGTAAACTAGCAAGCGACTGATAGATGAAAGGCGCAGGCGGGGTGAGGGATGTATCAACGCGAGTTGGTCGCTCGTGCCGCGTGAACCTGTTTGTACTTGTTTTCAGGCCCGAAACGGGAATTTGATTGAACCGAGTTACTCGGCCGAGTATTCGGTTGGAAAAAAATTGAACCGAATAAAACTCGGTACTCGTTACTCGGCAAAAGTGTCACTCGGCGCATCTCTAATAGAAATATTTGCTGATAAACATCTCATAATATGAGATGAGTGTATAATATATTATATTATACACTTTGTAAATAATCTCTCTGCCAGAGCTGCGGATTACAGTCCTGTTTATTCTGAGCACTAATACCACCATAACTTTGGACTTTCGGAATTCTGGAGTGTTGAACTTTAGACTTTACTTTTGAAATTTTGGAGTTTTGGAGTTTTGGAATTTTGCAGTTATGGGGTTTTGGACTTTTAGAATTTTAGACTTTCAGACTTTGGAGTTTTGAACTTTTGGACTTTGGACTTTCGGACCTTTGGACTTTTGGACTTTTGTACTTTTGGACTTTTGGAATTTTGGAGTTTTGGACTTTAGACTTTTGAACTTTCGGAATTTTGGAGTTTTGGACTTTTGGATTTTTAGAATTTTAGACTTTGGAATTTTTCGACTTTTGGACTTTGGACTTTTGAACTTTTTGACTTTGGACTTTTGAACTTTTTGACTTTTTGACTTTGGACTTTGGACTTCGGACTTTGGACTTTGGACTTTGGACTTTGGACTTTTGAACTTTTGGACTTTTCGACTACTAACTCCTATGTATATTTTATGATATTTCTTTCGAAAAATAAGGTCATGAAGAAGTTTCACTTCTTACGTGTGTACCATAGTACACGCACACATTTTTTTTTAAATGTATCCATCATTTAGTTTGTTACTCATTTCTCATAGGGACATAAAACCACCATAAAAAAGTCACAGCGAAGCGTGGCAGGGTACCGCTAGTAAGTTATAAATTTATATGGGTCAGGTAGTTATAAAAACACTTTATTATTCTAATAAATATTTATTTTCAATTACTTTTATTTACATTATACAGTACAGTTAAATGAACGTTAAGACAAAACAGCTGCTGATATAGCTTAGGTAAGTATACATTACATTAATTAGTTTGGTCAAAATAGATATTAAAAAGATACAGTAATTCGCATACTGCTAAAATTGGATAATAATGTGTGGAACACCACTCTCAATTATTGGAAAGTGCAAAATTTTCCAATTGGTACACTGATCTTTAAAAAGAAAAATCATTGTTCCACATACATACTTTTTTTATAATACTTCCTGATTGGTCGAAAAAGTTTTATACACATTATATTTGCAAAATTTGACCTTTTGCAAATGTGGGATCAAAAGGCGATTTTATTTTCCACATTTCATTCCGGTCATTGTAAGTGTTCCAAACATTTGTACCAAAGTTTTAGCCGTATTAATGTAACTTTAACCCTAGTTTCTGACATAACTTGATCAAGATAAAAAATGTTTTGCTTGTTGTTATTGAAACTATAATATTAATGACGTAAATCATTATCACTAAGTCACAATATTGTATTTAAATAAATTATTCATTCATTGACTGGCGGTATAGATAATATCAAGTCAGAAATAGAAAGGATGGCAGAGCTAAGGATGTGGTTATTACATAATGTGTCTCCTTCACACAAGTTCCGGGCGCCGATTCTCAAGCACACGTTAATGCGTGGACGGAAATTTACCGGTGAAACGTCACCTGTCTCATATTTTGCCGATATTGAATATGTTACGCGTAAATTTTTGTCTACCTATTCATGTCGTATGAACCGAGAAACGGTGCCCTGGAATGCTTCGAGCGAAGAAGTCCTAACAAGCCTCGTGTGAAGGCAATAGTCACACACAAGTCAATTTGTGATTTGGAAAATTACGCATTCCTAAAAGTCTGTAGGGTAATGTACCTACTGCCCGTGGGCAAGACTATATTCCTTTCCTTGAGTTCAGTAACTCGTAAATAAGCTCTGGCACGTTCGATTTCGCGGTAATACTCATCGAAAGGGGATTTGGAATTAACGGTTCCACGATAAGGCGATCTTAAGGACTGACGCTTACTTTAGCAAGATTTTTGTCGAACAAGCGATTCGAGAGTTTGCATGCTGCCATAAACAAAAGGGTCGAGTTTTAGAAGCGCTATGATGTCGACGAGTTTATAGATAATATGAACATAACGAATAGTTAACAGAGAGAATGCGACCTTGTGTCAATGTACCCTAATACTTTACATTCAGAAAACCAACATTTGTGCACGGTGTATATGTGTATTTACGAAATTGACTATGATAGTAACTAAAACCATAAACATTAATAGTATCTCGTTAAAATTATTTATTAGTTAATGGCAAATCTTACCAGAAGCACAGTTATGAACGCTTACATAAAAATCTAAGTAACTTATACAATTCTAAAACTTTAAATAATATCTCTTAAATATAAATGCAACTAACATACTTGTCAACATTAAACAAAGGAAATGTTTTGGTTTAAATTCTCACGAGAATTAATAATAAAATATCTATCTACCCTTAAAGGCAACAAAATTACATACATATTTTATTTTCAATATTAACCAATTATGAATATAATACATAAAAAAATGCTTAAAATCGCGGCTTCTATTGTGATAATTGTGTATGATGATTTTGTATATATTTTCTGTAGCATATTTCGGAAAATAAAACCTAGACGGCAAAAGGCATAATCGCTGTATATTAAATATTCAATACGATTAATCCATCACGCTACACAAGAGCAAAAGGAATGATCTCGCTGTCACATACATGTTCTATATATTTGGCGACCGCGACAGGACGAACAGGTAAGTCACAAAATCTCAACTAATACTGCAATCAAAGTATGGAATACGTGATTTTTATCGATACAAAACACTAAGTCGGTCAAGTATCTGCTAAGGATATAACACCATTTAATTAAGAACGACAGTGAAATACAGACACAACACAAATGTTTTAGTCAAAGTTTTTTAAAACAACGCGCCAAAGTCCTTTATAGACTTATTGGTCTGTTTGCGGGTAGGCAGAGAAGTAAATATAGTCTCATACGTGGTGTGGGCTGGCGACTCTAGGTGGGGTAAGACCGAGGCGGTGTTGTCTCGCGGCATGGTCGCCGGCCGCTGCGGCCGCGGCAGCTTCCAATTGAGCGCGAAGAGCTACCAACTCGCGTGTGCGTTGGTATATTGGGTCCTACGAGAGTAAATATGGAATGAGTTCGTGTTTCCTTTAAGCGAGTTACAAAAGCACGCACAGAGGTTGTAAACTTGAAGATCATACTGTTCTTAACATAACAACATCACACATCCACCGACCCGTTTCCCAACCCAGCTGTGGCCAGCTTAACATACAGGTATGAAATCAAAATATATAATAGAAGACAACTTGCCCAAACTACCGTTTTCCGAAGAGAAATTCAACACAATATTTCTCTATAATTTTCGATATCAAACCATAAGCAGAGAGGACTATCTATTCTAAACACCTTTACTTTGCAGTACTATAAAATTTTGTTCGTGTAGCTCCTCCCTCTTACATCCCCGGGATGTTCAAATGAAAGATCCTGTCAATAGCTTTTATGACTTTGAAAATGGCCGATATGTTGCGATGATTTTTCATCAGCCGAGTAACGTCATCTCGACAAGCTGAACATGAAAAAGGTATCAAGTTCTATTTATAATATTTTTGGCGACAGTGACAGTGCTGTCACGGTCGCCAAAAATATTTGATTGAATGATTGATGATTGAAGTGATAGCATGGAATAGTTATACCAGAGTCTACCTTAAATAAAACATACCTGTTGCCTCATAGTAGGATTCCAGCGGCAATACAACGCCTTCCACAGCTTGATAACTCTTAGCGATGCCACTGGTACTAACACGACTTGCGGCCGCGAATACGGCGAAGGCGGTGAGTTTGTACCAAATGAAGACGGACCCCAGTACAAAGGGTTTAGGTAAAGGTCTTGCCGACTGTTTATATATGACCACAGGGAGACGGTTTTAGCTTTTACTTCTGTAAAGATACAAAATATTATGGCACTCAACGTACAGCTTGACTCAAAGCAGTAGAAATTTACGAGGGCACCAATGCGCAATGCAGTCAACAAACAAACACATTAGTTCCGTTTTCAAACTTTTTAAAAGCTCTTCAATAGTTATTTGCAGCGATACAACGTTAATTTAATGTTTAGTATTCTGGATTCAGTATCATCTAATTCACAACTAGGTATTCATGTAGATCTCATTGTATTGAGAAGTTATTGTAATTGAGAAGAAGTATTAAACTTTTAGGGAAATACAAGTGATATATGTATGCCGTACAAAAAGAATATTATCAATCAACAAAATCCAACATTCTCTGCCTCGACATCCATATCCAGACCACCAGGATTCTTATTTTTATCCAACACACACAAAGTTATCAATCAACAATATCAAACTTCAGCTGACCTTCCTTCGCCCTTTCCCTTTCCGTATTGAAAAGGAACGTCCCAAATCTACACGAGTACAAATGGTCGACTATCGTTATCAGCAGTCTCTCTGTGAACTCGAAGGCCGTAGGGAACTGCTGTTGTAACTGCCATATACAATCCACCCATTGAACGAACACTGGCGATCGGTCGGCATCGGAATGTCTCTCATCTCCATGGCCGATACGCTGAGAAAAGAAATTCATTTGGTTATTGACGTAAACACTTGACGCAAATCATTCCATAAAAGATTCAAATTGCTAGAGAATATTCAGAAGAATGTTATAGCACAGTCAAGGTGCGATTACACTTAGGCGGAGCAGAGACGAGCTGTGCCGCGATTCACCAATCACATGGTTTAAAATCCACATCTCTTCTCTACTCCGCACCGTGATTGGTAAATCGCGGCACAGCTCCTCTCCACTCCGTCTAAGTGGAACCGCACCTTTACTGCTTAGCGGCCATACAATTCGGGCTTGGGGTTTTGGCACTAAAGTGACTGACTTTAACTACTATAAACGTAAGTGGTACAAGGATACATTATTCCTTGGGTATCCTTCCAAGAGCTCACCCGGGGCTTACAACCGTAGGCTGTTAGGCAGGATAAATGAGGTTATTAGAAGGTAGGAGTCCGGCATAGTGAGCGAAAATCCTCATGGATGATGAGGATTTTCCCTCACGTAAAAATTGCACGTTTTCGCCCCAGAATATGTTTTTTAATACAGTTGCTCAAAAAGTGGCGTATTACAGGGACGTTTAGCGTTCGGGATGTGGGCTATTATACACTCGTGCTTTTTCTTTACCATTACCGCACTCGTGCGTTTTCTTTCCCAATTGTCAAAATAATGTCTGTGATTCATGCAAATATTTCTAAAAAAGACACTAACTTGTTTCAATTTCAGATTAAAAGTAATTTTAATTAAAATTTGAGCATAAATTAATAAAAGTATCGGCCAAATTAAATTTATAAATATAAAAAAAGTTGGCTGTATAAAGTGCACTGCCATAGTCTCTGCTTAGGAAGGTATATATTATTCTTTTACGGTTGGCGCCATTTTGGAAATTCAGGTTTATTGTGTTTTTATTATTTTATAATATTGCTTAATTTTTTCGCAACTGTATTAAAAATAGTTGTTCAATACAACGTGTGGGACTGTTATTTGAACTCGTTCCGACTGTCTACCCTCGCCTTCGGCTCGGGTCAACACCTGTCGTAACTCGTTGTAATAACAGAAATCCCACACTTGTATCGAAAACTACTATTTACGGGATGCGGGAACAGAAACAGAATTACACGTGGAGAGAGCCGTGGGTCCTTTCTTTTTTTTACGAGTGGAAATACTCACGGAAGCTACCGACTTAAACCATACGATGCCCTTCCATCTGCTTACAGCCATGAGACCCGGGTATGCCCTTGAAAGAAAGTAAGAAAAACCGCGAAGCTAGTTCTCTGCATTAAAATATAATAAAAGTATCTCTCTGTGTGTATTTATCACTCTGAATATTCATAGAACACTTACCAATTGGAATTTATGTCCAAACGCCAGCCACTCTTTCTCAACGAGCACTTCGAACCCTCTAAGCGTCCTGTAGTAAGGATCGAGCATCAACATCGCTAGCGCAGTGAGCTGCGCAGTACGGTCCCACCCGTCTGAACAGTGGACCAGTACTGACGTTTTGTTGTTCTCCACCTGAATACAACAAGAATGCTTTGAGTCTGGAATTTTGAGCAAGGTTGAAAGAAAATACATTAAACGATATATCGCAAAAAAACAAGACTTAAAAAACTCCCTAAACTGAGACTGTTCTAATAAGCACAAAAATGGTACATCCCTACTATTAGTAGGGATGTACCATTTTTGTGCTCTACTAATATTATAAATTCGAAAGTAGCTCTGTCTGTCCGTCTGTTACGCTTTCATGCCTGAATCGCTGAAGCGATTTATGTAATTTAAGATAACGGTAGGGTGAGTTCCTGGCAAGAACATAGGCTACTTTTTAACTAACTGCGCAAAAGGACAAAGCCGCTGGGAACAGCTAGTATCCTATAAATTTCTGAGGAGTTGGGTATCCCACAGACTACTTGATGCAGCAGCTACTTTAGTACAACGGTATACCAAATTTCAAATCAATCGGATCTGTGAATATTTGTGAGATTCCTTTATTACCCAGAAAGTGATTTGATGATTTACAAAATTTATATCTATACCAGTTTGGTTTAATTATGATCCCTACCATGGTAAAAGGTAACATTACCTTATCAACAATTCTTACAGCTCCGGCAAGGATACATTTGATATGTTTCAACCAGCAGGTGGCTTCTATACCACTGAACCATCTGAAACAATAATAAAAGGAAACATAAGTCTCCCTTTTCGTACAAACTCTCATCTGCGGCTCATCCCATTTGGAAATAAGTACAAAGACCTTCCTCTTAAATTACTTGATTCATTAGAATAGTACTTTTACTTAGTATAAATATAGAATTGAATCCCAATTTCCCTTGGCCATGTCCATAATTGAGACAAGCGGCACTAAATTGGATAATTCTTTTTTGTTGTATTCTATTTTCCAGTCTATCGCACTTCCTCGAAATAGCCACATTGCTGTTTAGTCACGTGGTTGTCACTAATGTATGGTAAAAAATATATTTAGTAGGAAGGTTTTGAGTTTCTCGCGTTCAGAGGCAAAAATTCCGGTCAAGAGCGAGTCGGAATCGCACACGGACGTGCCAAAAAGCGGCGAAACGTCGCCTTTGTTTTAAGGGAGCCACCTTAGATTTCATCTGGTTTAAGTATTTGTTGTTATAGCGGCAACAGATATACCTACATCATCTGTGAAAATTTCAACGGTCTAGCTATCATGTTCATGAGTTACAGCTTGGTGACAGACAGACGGATAGCGAAATCTTAGTACTACCCGTTCGCTCTAACTTTGCCGTTGGCGTAGAGGCGTATACCCGAATTGTTAATTAGACGAAGTAAATTGAGAGTAGCTAATGTTACTTCGTCATAGAAAATACGCAACATTGTATGAAGAAGTGACTTTAGTTACTGTCAATTTACTTCGTCTAATTAAAAATTCGACTTTAGTATGGAGCCGAGCGGCAAAGTTAGAGCGAACGAGCAGTAATAGGGTTTTATTTTTATACTTTGGATACAGAATTCTAAAAAACAAACTATACTTTAGAAGTAAAATACACAAAGAATACAGTGGCACTTCACGTCACGAAAACATAACTTGTAATTTTTGAAGTCGTCAGGAAAATGATCGTTAAAGCAAAGATAATATAATAGTTTTACATATTATCTTTTGCTCGTTGTTTTGCATGTTGTTTTAGATGTTTGCTGTCGCCGGCTGCGCTGCCTTGAAAACCCTTCCTTCTCCGTCCTTTGGCTGCACGTGGATCACGGCGCCATGAGTCAGATCTACGTGTGTGTCTATCGATCCCACACAGGGACAGCTGAGATAACAAGGCTGTATCAGCACCTCAGCGAGGGGGCTGATGACGCGCAGGTGCGGTTCCCGAACGCTGAATTGGTTTTTCTGGGGGACTTCAACGGTCACCACACTGAGAGCTGGGGTCCCGCAGGACCGATCCGGCGGGACGGGTCGCCCACGCGTTCGCTTTCTCCCATGGCCTGACCCAGGTGGTACGCGGGATTACGCGCATACCGAACTGGTCAGACCATGAACCCGCCCTGCTGGACTTACTGCTGACGAGTTATACAGCACAGTACAGTGTGTTGGTTAGCGCCCCACTGGGTCAATCCGACCACTGTGTTGTGCGTGCCCGCCTGCAGGTGTTATCTCCTGCAAGGGCAGCAGAGGTGACGCGGCGATTATGGCACTACTCTTCAGCAGACTGGGACGGACTACGAGAATACTTTGCAGCCGTCCCGTGGAGTCAGCGCTGCTTTGCAGGGAGGGCTTCATCGGAAAGCGCCTCTGCGGTTGCTGGTGAGATTACATTAGGTATGGAATACTACATTCCATACACTGTTGTCGCCAGCATCCGCAAAGCCCGCCCATGGTTCGGGCGTGAGTGTGTCGTAGCTGTTCAACAAAAACAGGCGGCTTACCGCGCCTGGATCAGGGCTCGAGCTGTGCACGACCCGAATGTGGCCCGCCTCAAAGCAGCGTATAATAGAGCCACTAGGTCCAGTAAGAGGGCCTTCAGGAGAGCGGACGCCCAGCGCGTCACGCGGCTTGGTCAGGAGCTCACATCACATCCTACGGGCAGTCGTGGATATTGGCAACTGGCCAAAGCCATGCAGGCCAACTTTTGCAAGCCCTCGCTACCGCCGCTACGCTATCCTGACGGATCTCTGGCTCACAAGGCCCAAGAGAAAGCAAAAATGCTGGCCAATCTCTTTGCGGCTAATTCGCTGGTCGATGACTGTGGCAAGCAACCTCCCACTATCGCCGACTGTGGAACCACGATGCCGCATATTGTAATCCGGCAGTGCGATGTGCGAGCGGTGCCACGGTCACTCGACACGCGGAAAGCCCGTGGTCCTGATGGCATTCCGGCAGTGGTGCTGAAGAAGTGTGCAGCTGAATTATCTCCAACGCTAACACGCCTGAATTGCCTTTCCTATTCGTCGGGAGAAGTGCCGGAGGCTTGGAAGGAGGCGAACGTCCAGCCGATCCCCAAGAAGGGGGATCGGTCGGATCCGTCCAACTATCGACCCATAGCCGTAACCACCGTCATCTGCAAGGTGTTCGAGCTAATTATCAACAAACAGCTCATGCGCTACCTGGAGGATCACTCGTTAATTAGCGATCGTCAATATGGCTTTAGGCCGAAACGATCAACGGGTGACCTCCTGGCGCACATAACACACACCTGGGGTGAGGCTATGGAGAGGCACAGCGAATCTCTGGCTATTGGCCTAGACATCGCTAAAGCCTTTGATAGGATATGGCATGCGTCGCTTCTTTCCAAGCTGCCGGCATATGGTTTATCGCCCCAGTTGTAAAGCTGGTTGGCCAGCTTCCTGCACGGGCGACGTATACGGGTTCTCTGTGATGGTCAGGCTTCCTGCTTTTTGCAGGTAAATGCCGGAGTACCACAGGGATCGGTATTGTCCCCAACTCTCTTTCTTCTGCATATCTCATCGTCTCACTCACTCACACTCAATCACAAAATCACAAAAACTACATAGAGAGTTGTATTGGGCTGGCCTCGCGTAAACTTGGAGTCCTAAATAAGGTGAGGCGGCACTTCACGCCACATCAGAGATGTTTACTCTACAAGACGCAGATTCGTCCCTGCGTCGAGTATTGTTCTCACCTTTGGGATGACTCTGCGAGGTACTTACTAGACGCGCTTGACGCTATGCAGAGACGTGCTATCCGAATAATTGGTTGTCCTGAGGTGACGGGAGGCCTCGAACCGTTAGCGCAGCGAAGAACCATAGCGTCCTTGGCTGCTTTCTACCGAATGTACCACGGCGAATGTTCTGAAGAGCTCTTCAACCTGATCCCACCCTCCTTTTCCGATCCCGAACAATGCGTGCCGGGCAGAGATGCCACTCATACACAGTGGAGAGAATCTTCGCCAGAACTGAGCGTTTCAAAAGATCGTTCCTCTGTCGAACTGTAAAAACTTGGAACGACCTGCCCGCACACGTTTTTCCCTCATCTTACAATCCCGGGTTCTTTAAGAGGAGCGTGAAGAGGCACATCACAGGGCCGCCAACTTGAGGACCACTGTCAAAAGTGGCCCCCAATTGCTAGATGCGCCACGGCTTTCGATCAGGCTGGTGGCGACGTCAATTTGGCGTGCTGAATATAAAAAAAAATACAAATTGGCAACTCGCTGACTCCCACTAAGCAAGTTTCCCCACCCCCGCCACAGCTGTCATTATACATAGTTGGAGGGTGTTTTGATGGAACGTTTGCTTAGCCTTAGTGGTCACACACAAATTCAAGCTCTTACGGACATCGTGTTTTTAGAGTAGGTGACAAAATTAAAAATGAATCATTTGTATGGAGTTTCCACCATGTGGTTAAAGGTAACAGCGTATCGGGTTCAACTGTTTCCATTTCAATAGTGCTCTGAAGAAGGTTTTATTTCAAAAAGTTTCACACAAGTATATTGATCACAATATTATAAACGTTATGACTCACCTAGTTTGATCTATTTGAGGAAAGCAGAGTTCCTTGAGTTTCCGCAGACTCTCCCTCATCACGTGAATGTTGTGTATGTCTAAGAACACAAGGTCGGCGTTCTGGTATGCATCCTCTGACTCATAACTGTAATTATGAAATGTTTATCAAATCTCACCAAGTTCACATTTTGAATCTTTTTAATTTGTGTGTTTTCTACGTTTTTAGAACATGAATGAAAATGTATAGAGAATTAATAAAGTCTATGGTTCGATCGTACTAGACTTTTTTTATATCGCTGAAGTGGCAGACATTCAGACAATAGTTTGGTCCACCCGATCAAAACTGAGCGTCATAGTCTATGGATGTTTGCAACACCAGAGATGTTACGTGCTTCCGATCTTGCATATTGTAGGATGTAGGCATTCGGGAAAACCGAAATTCTAATTCAAGAATAAATTTAAATTAGCCAACCAAGGACTTTTCTGTTGATTTTATATCACTAAGGCCCGGTATGTCTTATATAAAAGCCATTGATGAATAAAAAAATAATAATGTGCAGGTCTCGCACTTTTCATTGTAAAACTTACCCTCCTCCTCTAGCCTTATTGGCGACTGCATTAGCAGTGGGTCTAGCGTCCATAATGACCAACTTGTGAGCTTGAGCATTCGCGTCCATTATAAGTTGGATGTATCGCTCATCCTCGCGACTGCGTTTGCCGCTCACCTAGAAAATATAAAGTACCTATTTTTATTTCACAATTAAAGGATGTGAGAGACAGAAGTTCATAGTAAAGCCTTCTACCTCAGCCCAACAGATTTTTTTAATATATTAGCTCGATAAATGTCGCCGTCTGGCTAATGGAGAGACATGGCCACATCTAAGAGCTCTTCAACATAATCCCGCCCCTCCTTTCTTTTCGAATCTTCGCTAGAACTGAACGATTCAAAAGATCGCTTCTCTGTCGAACCGAAACGACCTGCCAGCGCACGTGTCTTCTTCCTCTTACAATCCTGGGTTCTTCAAGCTGAGCGTGAAGAAGCAAATCCATAGGACCGCCAACTTGAGGACCACTGTCTATAGTCTTACAAACTGTGATAGTCGCCCCCAATCGCTAGATGTCGCTGTGGTTTTCCTTCAGCCAGCGGCATCATTTTAGCGAGCAAAATTTTTTTTCTTTTAAAGCAGGCAACTTTCACAGTCCACAAGACAGAAGCTTGGTAACCCAATAATGCGCCTCTTTACGGTCCGCTTGAAGAACCCAAGTTTGTAAGAAGAGGGAAACACTTGCGCTGGCAGAATATTTGAATGGTTCGACGGAGAAAGTATGTTATGAATTGTTTGGTCCTGATGGAGATTTTCTTAAGAGTGAGGTTACCAGGACCTTGGGGCCCAAGTAAACCTCACACGCAAGTAGTGCAATTGTAGAATATGGCTCAGGTGTCCCGGGGTTTGGAGAGACTGCCGAAATAAAAATAAGTAAAATCGGAACTCCCACATTTTGAGACATTGGAAACTACCGGGACATTGCGCTAAGATAATGAAGTAAAACAAAAAGCACATAACTATGTCTCCACATTTGAGTCACTATCTAAATGACCCAATTCTGGCAACATCGTCAGCATTTCTTTGAAAAATACTTGAGAAACCAGGTGTATTTTCCCCTAATGGAAACTTAGGAGAATTTAAAATGTTACAGTAGGTAACTAGGTGAGTGCTGACCAACTGACCACTATAACATTACGTCAATCAATAACGATGACATAAATGAATTACTCATTTTATGCCATAATGGGACTTTTGTCGACATGGGAAACTTCTTAAGGAATTTTGTATTGTGAAATTATGTTATTGTTTATCCTTGTTTGTTTGAATTTATTGATTGGATGCATTTATCACAGATGCTGGCAGTCCCGCCTTCATTCAATTATAATCCCCTATGGGTCCTATAGTCCCCAGTAACACACACAGTACTGTAATAAACAGACTGTTTTACTTATATCACCCAAACCATGCATACAAACTTCAAAGGAAGGCAACAACATATAATCCGTGAAGTTCCATTATCACATTCAAATTTAAATAGAATTTTTTTATGGGTTTCACAGTGCACTGCAGTCTGTAGACTGCCATTTGCTTGTAGAAAATTCTAAAAGAAACCTTACATACCATAATAACTATACTGACGCCTTAATTCCAAGGGTCCAAAATACATTTTTTCCAAACAATAGGCACTGAAGCTATGGCTGATTGCATTCAGAGTCAGAGGCGCACACTGGGCGACAAGCTGCCGGAGCCAAATTACATACATTTTGTTCTAAGCTCCGCACACTGGGCGACATGTCGCCGTGAATCGGCAATAAGCTAGGGGAGTAGCGGCGACACGGCGATAGTCGCCGAGCGACAGCTTTTTGTACGGCTGTCGCCGCAAGTCGCCAGATCAGGCGCACACCGGGCGACATGTCGCCGCGGCTGTCGCCCAGTGTGCGCCTACTATAAAGGGCAAACAAAATACACTTACCCCAACCAAAGGCTGACTACATCTGGTAATAGTAGCCTGTGAGCTTGGATGTATCCACGCCAGGACAGGTATTCGACCTCTTGATCTGAATGTGGCTACAGAACGAAGCAAGTCATCATTAGCAGCAGCCGGCACCGCCCACACTGATGGATAGCTGTCACACACTTCATACTTGTCGTTAATTCGCGTGATACGCCACATATCATTGTTCACTCCCTAAAAATGGGTAAAGAATAGATTAGAATTAAACTTTATTTGCACAATCCAGTTTACAACATTTACCTACGATGTGAGTGTGCATAGCCGAGGGCAGGTTTGAAATAAAAGTACATAGGTACTTGAGATTGTGTTCTGTACCTTATTAATTAGTGGCTATATATACAAAGAGATTTCTTACAGGCAACCTTGGGATATGGAGCGAAAAGGGTTGTTTTAAAAATGGGTAGTTCAAATAGCTTGTGTACCTACTTTCTATAAAATGGTCAGGTTTCAGATGAATATTGGCACTGACAATATAATATATAAGCATATTTATATCACTAGGGTGGCAAACAAGTAAGACAATCAGCACAAAAATATAGATTTTCTTGTTTCTCCTTGTTGTAGTACTTACTATTTTATTATTTTGTGGTAAGTGTAACAAAAAATCGTATTTTTTTTTCTTTACATTAGATAGATCAAATTGGCCTCCAGTGTGAGTGGATCTAGGTTTGAAATTTCAGGGGTAAAGTCAACTTAACCCTGTGATTTGGCTTCATCTGCCCCATAATTAAAATCACTTGTTTAAACCTGATGATGGTTCGAATTTTGCAGCTCCAGATATAGAAAGGTATAATAAACACTGTGATTATGAAAATTACGTAATAATGAAGTCAGAAATGACTTCATTGTTATGTAATCTAGTGCCTCACGAACTAAAATAAATATAAGCAATGAGAGTACCATTCTCCTGAGTTCTGCAATAGGTTCATACACATGCCAACCATCTTCAGGAAAACTCTCTGAGTAGCTGAAGGCAAACAATGGCAGTCTGTGTGACAGTGGAAAAGCCAATTGTTGCAACTTTTCAAATATACCCCGCCGTGAGTGATTCTCTTGTTTATGAGCAAATCCAAATCTCAAATTACGCATGTCCTGAAACAACAAAAAATAATTATTTACCTATTTCCGAAACTAAAACAGCTTCTATCTCGTGGCTACTACTTACAGGATTTAAATGAAAATAATAGTTATGTTCCCTTTAGGCTTCACCACACTAGAGCTAACAGTAAGATTGTATACCATACTAAAACTGACTAAAACCACACCATGCTTTATAAGGTTGTGTATGGTTAAAGAAAGTTGTATATCTGCCCTGTAGGGCCCTTAAAATAAATAAATAAAAATAAAAAATAAAAATAAAAAAGCCTTTTATTTCTTGCTTCTTTTTGGGAAGGGCTGTAGGGCCCTTAAGTGATAACAAATACCTATCACTTAACAGCCTTATAGCACTAGGACGGCAGGTATACTTAACATACAATTTCTGACAGCATAGTTCCGTTAAAACTGAAACCCCATACAGGTTAATGAGAATCTCATTCATTTTGACCCAAATTTAAAGAGGAGTTTGCAGTGTAGTATTAAATCACATCCATTCATGCTCCGAGTAGCTGGGCTAATCCACCACAGAACATTCCTCTATCCCCTATTAGCAGTCTTCAGCATTAAGTACATACAACAAAAAGCGCTATTAGATAGAGATAGCTATGAATTACCATTTTCTTACCTTACAAAATATTTCAATACCATAGGAATTTTCTCCTTTTGAAGATGCTCCACCAACCTTCTCAATACGAGATATCTGAAAATAAACATGCAATATGTCACTTTCTAAAGCTTTAGTCCTAGATTTTTTAAACATGGAAGAATAATCGGTTTTAAGCAGGATTTTAGCCAACCAATTTTTCCACTTATATGTCTTGGGGTGAGGTGGTTAACGCCGAGTGGTTAAGGTGTCGCAGTTCGAATCCTGCTTGAAACCAATTATTTTCCAATACTTAAAATTTATCATTGAGTTAGCCTACTAATCTTTTCAAAATTAATTCTTTAGTCCTAGATATTATTTCTTAAGTCTCATATTCAATATCAATATCAATACATAAATAATAAAATCGTAACAGGTTGCTGTCTGTACATTGAAAATAAATAAGAAAAAAATATATAGGGGGCTTTATGAACGCAATAGAACCCAAAACAATGATTTTTAAAATTTTTGTCTGTTTGTCTGTATGTTTGTGCATGCTAATCTCAGCAACCACTCAACCGATTGTAATGCGGTTTTCTTCATTGCATTGCGGTTTGCGCCATTTAACATTTAGTATTTGTCTCATGTCAATCAGTTCATAAACAAAAAAGTTATGTCAATCTAAAGAATCACCTTTGAAATGCAGCGTACGAAGTCTACAGCTAGTTGTAAATAAATTTATTTTAAAAATTCAATATCCAAATGCATGGCTCTGTTCAACTTCACCAAGGAAGAGTGCAGAGTGCCTCAAAGAATTAGACATTGATATACCTATACTATTTAGATATTAAAACATTCAGAAAGCACTGGCAGACATGTAATTAAAATCTCTCAATTATTATCACCAAGATACATATTCATTTTCGTATGAATATTATAAGGTGGGTAGACGAGAATGATTGATAGACTTATTGCCTTCAAATAAATTACAGCTAAAAGTATGTGTAACTGACAATTATACGGCTAAACTTGGAACTGGAAACACTAAAGTGAGCTTAACCAGCTAATCTTCTAGTAATGTAAGTAGGTAGGTATCATCTTACTAATATTATAAATGCGAAAGTTTGTGAGTGTGGATGTTGGTTACTCTTTCATGCTCAAACCGCTGAACGGATCGGGCTGAAATTTGGTACAGAGATACATTATAGTCTGGAATAACACATAGGCTACCTTTTATCCCGAGAATAACTTCCCGCGGGAACAAATTTTACGCGGGCGAAGCTGCGGGCATCAGCTAGTATAAAATATTTTAACTTACTACTCCTAGAGGTACACTGAGTGTACTTTGTAATGGAGCTGCATCAGTGGGCCTGAAGTGTAGCTGATAGTTGGTCACTTTAAGCACACCCCGAGAAGGACCAGAGTAAGGGCATACATATGTCACATCTCGGGCAACACTCATCACTTTCTCCCCATCCAATAAATGAATATCTCCTAACACATGAGGCTGAAACAAATAGAATATTAAAATATAAACCATAATATAATATGAACTAAATGATAATCATCAACCAGCCTTGAAAAGTCCCCGTTGTTGCCGATGGCTGTACATACAGTTAATAAATAAACAAATGTGTATGGTTTTACTTTTGTTCATTGCAAAAAGGGTTTTAGTGTATAAGAACTAGCACAAATACTCCAGCAGAAAGCACAGGAGTGACTAACTATAAGCTTAACAGCACAGGAAGCAAAGTGTCCATTAATATGAAATGAATAAGAATAAATTAATCCTTTTAGGAAACTTACGGAGTCTTGTCCGTGTTTAGAATTCAATGAACTCGATTTGGAGTCAGAGTCCAATGAATCGGAGCTGGCATTTTTTGAGAGCGAAAAGTCTGAATTCAACAACTCAGAACTATTGTGTTTATCCATTTTGTGTACAGATAAAAAGTAAATTCTAGACAAACTTTGGATTCCGTTAATTACAGTCTTGTTTGAGCTGTAAAATTACTCAAAACATAAATCTTCGAAGTTTGTTTGGCTGACAGTCAAGTTTTTTATTATCAGTCAGTCGGATGTCGGTATCAATAAAATAATCAGTCCTGGTCCAGTCCATCAAGAATCAAGTCAATGGACAATTGTCTATGGATTCGCTGTCAAAAATTCAACAGAACTTTCGCATTATGCCTAACTGTGCGGCCACGTACTTTTTGCTCACGGATACGGTCCAGGTGCGCGCGACGCGGCGAGCAGCACGAACAAATGAAGTGAGTTGTATGAGACATGCATGCTACGAGTCGCCGCTCTAGCAAAACGCGGTGAGGACAGCGCGCGGTGTGAAGAGACGAACTCAGGGACGAAAAATATTTAAAATATATATAATTTTTTAGGTTATTTTACGGCTTATTTTAGGTTATCAACTGGCTTTGGTTACTCAGACTATAAGCCAAATCTTGGGCGGGGATGTAGTGAGCTTCCCGAAGAGCGGTACCTATGCTCGGGCCCTCCCCGTGAGTAGCGACGCAAGCGAAAACACGAAACCAATCACTACCCATGAGTGCCGACAGAGCTAGGGCGTCCCCCCGAGGTGACGCGTACCGGTATGCCCCCGTCAGTACAAATGCATGCGCATGCAGCGAATGGGGTCGCCACCCTTCACGCAGCGCCAAGTCTGGCACGATGTGAAGAGCCGAGTGCCGGATAGGCACGTGGAATGTAAGTGGTGGTATGGAAGATAAGATGAATGAATTGATAGATGTAGTGAATGAGCGATGCCTGGATGTATTATGTGTCACAGAGACTAAGTGGAAGGGGAGCGGCATCGCTGACCTTCCTGGCGGAATAATGGCTTTGTGCTCCGGAGTGGACCAAGAGGAGCATGCCAGTAAGGGAGTGGGTGTCTTGCTCTCCTCCCGTTTGGCCTCTGGAGTGAAAGATTATGGATTAGCAGGCACGAGACTCCTGTGGGTACGTATAAAGCTGGGGATCACGAGAGTTTTTTTGGTCGCAGCCTATGCTCCCGTCAGCTCGGCTGATCCCCAAGTACTCGCGGAGATTTGGTCGTCTGCGATTTGGCTGACGGGAATTAAAAGTTGATCATGTGTGGCGCATTGAATGGATGGCTTCGATGCTGTCCTTGGTCCGTATGGAGATACAGTATAAGAGAGTAAATGATGCTGGTAAGTCAATCTTAGACGTATGCATGGAACAAGACCTCCTTGTGGCGAACACTTTATTCCGTCACAAAGATATCCACTCGTATACATGGAGACGGAAAGAAAAAAAAAAGTGTAATTGATTTGATTTTGATAGACAGTCATCTCCGAAAGGCTATATAGATAATAGAGCCGACAGAGGCGACACTCTTGAAACTGACCACTACCTGGTGGTAAGCCGGTTTGTTGGTCTTTTCAAGAAGTTGAGGCACTGGCGAGTGAGTGTCCCTTTCGGAGACTTTGAAAGGATAAAGAGTGAAAAACTGGATGATGAAAGCGTAAGGAGTATGTATGTAGGCTTAGTCAGTGAAAGGTTTACAAACGTGAGCCTTTCCGACTTAGATGTGGATGAATGCTGGAATATTATGAAAGAAAGTATAGTGGATACTGCAACTTGCGGAAGAGAAACTGGCGCAGAACTTTGAGAAACAAACTCTTTTGGATGGAGGTCAAGAAGTCTCGGCGCTGTTCGACAGTTTCCAGAATGGATAAGATAAAAAGTAAAGCTGGGACATTCTTACGGACTCATTCGTGGTATCAGAGCGGTGGAATGAGTACTTTGGAGAAATGTATGAATATCTCCCGGATGCGGCCACTGCGAGGGAGTCGGTGACTGATCTTGCGGTGCAAGCATCAAGCAGAGATATTACTTTGCAAGAGATTGAATGGTCGATACGAAGTTTGAAAAATGGAAAGTATGCGGGAATTGATACGATATCTGCTGAAATGATCAAATTAGGTGGTCCTTGCGTCCGGGACGCCTTCTGGTTATTGAGCAATCTATGCTGGAAGACTGGAAGGGTCCCAATGGACTGGAGGCGTGCTATCATCGTGCCCTTGTATAAAGGATCACGTATGGAGTGCGCCAACTATAGGGCCATCAGTTTGATCAGTATAGCAGCTACAGTGTATGGCAAAATTATTGAAAGGAGAACGAGGGTGGAATCTGACGGATTACTGTGGGTGGCGCAGGGTGGTTTCCGAAATGGAAGGGGATGTATGGACCAAGTTTTCTCGCTCCGCAACATTGTAGAGAAGCAGCTGGCTGTAGGCCGGAAGGTTTTGTGGCCATGGAGAAAGCATTTGACAGAGTTGTACGGAAGGATCTCTGGGATATATTGCCAGGATATGGGATTGATGGTGCGCTGCTTCGTGCCATGTTGTCTACATATATTATGTGGGCTGTACCATGAGGCAAATATAAGCTTATATTATTATATTTGCTCCATGGGCTGGACGGCATGTGTGCGGGTGCCGGCAGCCTGACTCTCTGGTTTGACGTCAACATTGGCGTCAGACATGGTTGCGTGCTGTCGGCCCCGCTGTTTGTCCTGTACCTGGACGATTGTCTTAAGAGAGTAAGATCGATGAATGTTGGATTGCGAATGGTGTCGCGACGATCAAGATCATACGCGGGATTTGGAGATTGTACTCCAAGAAGGTTCCTGCTTGAGTCATGAAATCAAAATAACCGGTAAGATTGCAAGTCTATTTGTCCCACGACTTGTTCTGTATTTGAATTTGAATCTGAGTCCGTCTCTAATGTCAAATAGATATTTTTCAGTTCACGTCGGGTGCTCGAAGCGGACGTATAACGCTGGTCTAATAACAAATTATCGAGACAAGAAAAGTTAACTGTATAGTCCAATATATCCGTATTAGCGAAGTGAATCGCTTGTCAAAAACGCGTGTGAACTGAGGCGCTGTTGCTGCTTGACGGCACATCTACAAAGATACTAAGGCTGGTATTCCTTTTACGTGTTATTACTTATCCATTAAAGCTCCGTATAGCTAAGTAAATTGTCATGAGGTCAATTTGCGATTCACCGGGCCTGTGTGTCATCATGCCGTCCACAGGGGGACGTGAATGCAGTCTTCAGTGGGAAATGGAGTGGGAAATGGATTTATTTAAGTATTATATAGCAGCCAATAACCCGCGATCCTTAAGGCTAGTACCAGCTCGCGGTGAGGTGTATGCAACGCTGATGCATTTGATGTCCTTCGGTAAGGAGTCAATGTACCCAATTTATTGTGGACCTATAAAGTATGCATTCATGTGCATTATGATGTTTAGGAATACTACGTCGTTGCGCCTGACAAGTTCTATATGTGATTTTTACAAGGTTTTTTGAAACTGAAAAAAACATTTTTTTAAACATTGTGTATTTAATCAAAAATCTGTAAATGCAGTATTATGAACATTTATTTTTTACATATGTAAGATATACATTTGATATGAAATGTTGCTTATTTTTGAAGATATAATTTATTTCTCTGCAAACATATTTATGTATTTATATAAATGTAGGTATGTATATTCGTATGTATGATGTGTTTATATATATACTTATTATGCTGTATTTATTTTAAATATGTATGTGTTATATGTAGAAATTTTAGTTTATATTATTAAAAAGCTTTATTCGATCTTCGAGTACGCCTAAGAACTACCACTCGTTACCTTCAACCAACTTTCTCCATCCAAAGGTTGCCTGGTAGAAATTGCTTTTTAGCGATAAGGCCGCCCATTGTACATCTTCTTGCACTGTATTTATGTACCATAATTTTATTTACTTGGCGTAAAATAAAGTGTAAAATAAATAAATAAATCTGCACATACCTGTTTTGGCACTGTGCATGCAAATTATTCATGTACCACTTTCATGCACATAATGGATAATGTTAATATTGTTTTCTCAAAAACTAGTCTATTATGTGACATTTTGGAATGGAAATTCAGTTTCCTACTTACATTTTCACAATTATTGGTCAGTCTATTTGTTATGTAATTAGTATTAAATAAAACTTCTGTCCTTAATTTTGTAAAAGTTAAATAAGAAGTATGTTAAAATACCTAAAAGTCACAATATAAACTCCTATATAAAGTCCTTAACCCACTTACACTAGCCCAATGCAGAGTGCATTACAAAATAGGTGCTGCTTAAACTTATAAATTATTACGTACGATCTTATGTCTGTGGAAACCGTGATCATTTTATGCATATTCTTAATTAGGTAATCCAATTAGCCTATGGCAGTCCAATGCTGGATGTAGGCCTCTCCCAAATTACGCCAGAACATATGGTCCTTCGTCTTTCGCATCCAGCCACTCTCTGTAACCTTTTCAGGTGGTCGGGCCTTCAGGAGCGGGGCCATCCTATCCTAAGTTCACCAAGCTCAGTCTTCTTTTCAGAACTCGTTTGTGCCATTGGCCATCGTTTCTTCTATAGAGGTGTACATTCCATCAAAATGCATGCTCTGAGAGCTATGTTGACCACTCTGGTTCTGTGACGGATAACATCGTTTCAAATTTGGATTCAAGGTAAGTAGACTCCTGGACAACCGCAAGTCTCGATTCTTTGACGTGAATAAGTCCCAGCATGACGTTCTCATTAAACTTGATCTTGATATTATCCAACTTATGTCGTTTTTTACGGTGAGGCGTTTTGTGACACTGTTCTCGAGAACAACTTGTAAACGTGGGTCACGCACAGGTGACTAGGGGTCTTATAACCTTTTTTGAAAATTGGAGTCACGGCACGCCCTCTCCCCGCTTTAGCTGTCTGTTCCAGTCGAAGAATGGAATTAAATACACTTTAAGGACTGGAGCCTTACCAAGTTTAAGGAGTTGTTTATTAATTCCGTCCTCTCCAGAGGATTTACCATTTTTGAGTTGCTCGAGAGCCACGTTGACCTCGCTCTGGTTAATATCTGGTACGTTGGCGTGTTAATGGGCCCTCTTCACCAGGTCACGTAGGCTATCTTACATACATACATATATGGTCACGCCTTTATCCCCGAAGGGGTAGGCAGAGGCATATTATATGCCCACATTTCACCTTTTTGTATAATTTGTCCCACGTAATAGGTCGTGAGCCGTATTGCCGTGTTTAAATGGACAGGCGCAGGTTGTAACTACCTGCTGTTGAAATAAAGCCTTCAACTTAGTTTAACGACTGCCATTTTACTGGCAACCGGGACCAACGGCTTAACGTGCCTTCCGAAGCTCGGAAACGCTCAAATAAATGTCACAAAGTGATCACATGGATGGTCACCCATCCATGAACCGGCCGTAGTGAAAGTTGCTTACTGCAGTAATCGTTTACAGAACACTGAGTCCGCGGGGCCACGAGCACTTCAGTAGGTATGAGAGTAGAGGCGGAGGTAGAGTAGGCTATCTTATCCGTGATAATAAGAGATCTCAGTAAAAGCACTCGAATTCCTAGAGAATGTTAATGAAATGAACCTTGAGATTTTGCTACCTGTGGCTGTTTGCTGCTGTTGAGCTGTAGGGCACAGACCTTTTTGCCCCTGTTCTGCTCAATCTTAGCCTTAACGACACTGATGTTATTACGTCTGACATTCAATATACACTCATGACATTGAATATGCTATACGGAGCTTTAACAAATAAGTTATAACATGTAAAAGGAATACCAGCCTTCGTAGACGTGCTATCAGACTTCGCACACGTGGTACCAACGAACGATTCGTGTCCCTAACAGGATAAACTTGACCGTACACATAAACCTTGCGTCTTGATAATATTAGACCAGCTTATTACATTGTTCGGCTTTAACTAAATGACGTGGAAAGAAAATGGGATATAATAAACCGAGCCTCAATAGTTTTTATCGGCCACGGCATTTAGCCTCTCATTTAATAAATAAGCCACGCGAAAATGAAATAGCCTCTAATATACTAATCCGTCCTCTTTAAAACGTCACCTAATCATTCCATAATAAGCATCAAATAAAGATCAACAATTATTTTAACTTGTCCTCCGTAATAATATATTAACACCTAATTTACTAATTTAGCCACATATTTTACATGTAATCACCATTTTATATTTTATAGCTTCAAAACAAGAGCCTCAAAAAATTATAATTTAAGCCTCCACAGACAACATCAGTTCTTAAACTTAGCGTGTAAAATTTATATATCATATTCTTTTTTCGTGAAAATAGCCACTGCAAGGCTAGACGCGAGTGCACAGGACGACAGCGACCGGCCATTAGCATCAATCAGAGACCGCTATTTGATATCACTTTGTAACTAACGACAGATTACGCTTTCCGAACAAGAAAGCGAGGTCAAGAAAGCAAATACTAAACTTAAATTTGAGTACATTATAGACTCTCTAGAAGTGAATATAGTGAATGTCGTCATAAATTTACGATTAATGAAAAATTACGCGTTACTCACATTTGGGTTTAGTATTTGCATTCTTGGTCTCACTTTTTTGTTTGATATCTGTCTTTAGTTCTATAATCTGTATTACATGCATAAATAATGTCACCGACCGAAATCTGTATGATATCTAGGCAATTGTCGCGACGATTTGCCAATCTTGCGAATACTAAATTCTAGATTTTCATTCTCTTTTTCCTTTGTGGGGAATGTCGCGAAGATCTGATAATCTTGCGAAGTTCTGAAGTTATACTCCTTGGAGATTGCTACTGCAGTTACATACTCCTTGGTAATTATCGCGTCGGTCTATTTGTTTTTCATCTAATTTTGAATATGAATTCCGTTTCTAATGTCAAATGGATAATTTTCTTTGCACGTCATTTAGTAATTCTATTAACATCAAGACGCAAGGTTTATGTGTACGGTCAAGTTTATCCTGTACCGCGTGTGCGAAGCTGATAGCACAACTACGAAGGCTTGTATTCCTTTTGCATGTTATTTCTCACCCGTGTAATAGATAAAACTATTGTGTTGTCATGAGTGTCACGCATGAGTAAGTGAGCCGACCCTGTATACCTACATTTGATGGTCCTAGAACTGGAGTCAATGATACTTGATATAATGAGTCAATGATATTTGATGTTACTAGAGCTGCGATGCTCTGTGTGGGCCACTGATGTTTGATGATCCTATAGTTGGGAGTCAATGTAGTTATCGTATCACCCGGCGGCCTACCTGTGTGTTATATAACGTGTTATATGTCTATGGCTGTGAACATGAGATTTACAGCATCTAGGTGTTGGATATCCAATACTATTGTACTTTTATGATATGTATAGGAATGCAAGCAATTCTCTTTATGAGAATAACGTTTATTTTTATTTCTTACAGATAAAGCAAGCAAGAACATCTCTGGACGTAAACAGCACAGCATTATATGAATTTATCGGAATTGATATGAACCCAATAAAAGAACCCCCATCCAATCAATCATCTTTTTCTTTTCTCTTCCTTTTTCCGACATGGTGGAGATGCTGTTCCTTGACACCGGCTCAAGGGTTGAAATTGATTCTAATAATTTTGAGAGCGAAGCAGCTGTTTACGTTCATAATTTTTTCGATTCGTAATTTTTACCGTATGACATAATTCTTGACGTCTTTTTATTCTTTTTAAAATTTGAGCATTTTGACCACAAATAAGTAAATTAATTTTTTAGTGAACAATAAATTATAGAAGCGATTCAGAAAATGATAGTGTGTAACAGGCCTAATACCAAAAACAAAAATATCGTGATACGTGCCATTATTTTGTTTGAAAAATTGGAATGTCAATTGAAGTGTCTTATTAAAATGAAAAAAATTGAATTTATTTTGCTAAAACTAATAAGAAGTGTAATAATGTAATAATTCGAGCAACTGAAGTTCATGCTTTACAACCTAATGGTTATATTGTAATTTTCCTTTGGTCGGAGGGTCGATTTCTCCGCGAAATGCGAATGTAAGTAATGCATTATGCACATAGAACTAAATTCTCTTTTCATTCTTTTTTCCTTTGTGGGGAATGTCGCGACGATTTGCCAATCTTGCGAATACTAAATTCTAGATTTTCATTCTCTTTTTCCTTTGTGGGGAATGTCGCGAAGATCTGATAATCTTGCGAAGTTCTGAAGTTATACTCCTTGGAGATTGCTACTGCAGTTACATACTCCTTGGTAATTATCGCGTCGGTCTATTTGTTTTTCATCTAATTTTGAATATGAATTCCGTTTCTAATGTCAAATGGATAATTTTCTTTGCACGTCATTTAGTAATTCTATTAACATCAAGACGCAAGGTTTATGTGTACGGTCAAGTCTATCCTGTACCGCGTGTGCGAAGCTGATAGCACAACTACGAAGGCTTGTATTCCTTTTGCATGTTATTTCTCACCCGTGTAATAGATAAAACTATTGTGTTGTCATGAGTGTCACGCATGAGTAAGTGAGCCGACCCTGTATACCTACATTTGATGGTCCTAGAACTGGAGTCAATGATACTTGATATAATGAGTCAATGATATTTGATGTTACTAGAGCTGCGATGCTCTGTGTGGGCCACTGATGTTTGATGATCCTATAGTTGGGAGTCAATGTAGTTATCGTATCACCCGGCGGCCTACCTGTGTGTTATATAACGTGTTATATGTCTATGGCTGTGAACATGAGATTTACAGCATCTAGGTGTTGGATATCCAATACTATTGTACTTTTATGATATGTATAGGAATGCAAGCAATTCTCTTTATGAGAATAACGTTTATTTTTATTTCTTACAGATAAAGCAAGCAAGAACATCTCTGGACGTAAACAGCACAGCATTATATGAATTTATCGGAATTGATATGAACCCAATAAAAGAACCCCCACAAAGCAATCACTTTTTTCTCTTTTTTCTTTTTCCGACAGCAATAAAGAGAATACCTAAAACTTGCAGGCAAGGCAATGTATGAAATAACGAGAGTATGGAAGGGTTGTTCGCTGCTTGCGAAGGTTAGGTTAGGTTGGAACAGTTACCATTAACGCGTGAAGGCGAGCGAGCGAAGCGAGCATACCGCTGCAGCGGCCGCCAAGCGCCAGATGTATTACAGATAAATTTAATATTTTACGTTATGTTACAATTTATAATTCCTCCGTAGTTTATAATTTTGCGGTACTTATAATTTTATGGTGACCCAAGACCTATTTATTTTACACATTACCGGTGGACCAGCACGTAGTCTATGCAATCCCTAGGAATTTTGTACAGTACTAGACAAAGTATGAACCATCTGTCCCATGTTCCCTTGTGAAACGGACAAGCGAGTCCGTTTAAGGACTCGCTTGTCCGTTTCCACCAGATTGTGACGCCCCACACATTTCGCTGAACGTGCCTTGCGAAGCAAGGAAACTCTTGCAAATCAAATGTTACAAAGTTGTCACCCATCCGAGCACCAGCAATTGCGGTAGTTGCTTACTGCAGTGATCGTTTACAAAAGACTGAGTTAGTGGCTACAAGTGGTCCTAACTATTTAGGTAATATTAGTGGCCATAATTTGCTTTTTGGTGACAATTTTACTTAACTTTGATGATCCATTAATGTTGGACGAGTTACATTTTAAACATGCTGAATTAGAAAATTAGAAGCTATGATATTAATAAATAATGCCCATTTTGATGCCATTTTTTAGTATTTTAGAAGCTTACTGTTTGAATGCATGTTACAAAATTAGATGATTAAAAATAAACACGATGCTGAATTATATTAACAGTGGCTAATAGAGAAGTAAACTGATGGCTATAATCTATAAATTCTGACGCTCATTAATTGTGGCTGACTTATTAATTTTGGGGGCAAAGTATTTTTCCGGAGGCTAAAAATGCTATTAAAAAGAAGGTCGTTTAATTAGCACCCAAAGAAAATTATCCATTTGACATTAGAAACGAAATCATATTCAAATTTATGGAGTCTGTACCTCCAGTAGAAATCTCCTTGGAGTATAACTTCAGAACTTCGCAAGATCTTCAGATCGTCGCGACATTCCCCACACAGGAAAAAGAGAATGAAAAGCTAGAATTTAGTATTCGCAAAATCGTCATATCGTCGCGACATTCCCCACAAAGGAAAAAAGAATGAAAAGATAGAATTTAGTATTCGCAAGATCGTCAGATCGTCGCGACAGCTGCTAACCTATCTGAGCTGCTTGCTGGTTTCCCGTAAGGCCGATATGTGCTGGAACCCATTGCAAATAATATCATGATTGAAATATTATTCCGACAATCGCTGTTTTAAATGAAGTTAGTACGAATGCGGAAAGGAAATCCTTTTTGACAAATGTTAAAATTCATCCCGGAAAGGGGTGAAATGGGGGTCCGAAGTTTGTATACGGAAAGAAGATTAGTAAGACAATTTTATTCCAAATTTCACAGTAGTATTCTTAAAGATAAATGAGAAAACACGTGTTTCTGGTTTTTTGAAAATTCTACCCCTAAGAGGAGGAAAAGTCCACAATAGGGTTGATAGTTCAAAATATCAAAATCTACAAAAATGGGATCAGAATTAAAATATAACGTAGCCGACGTGAACTATGGCCCCTGGTGAGGAATGCTGATTACGAAGATAGCTTAGCTATTGAATTTGAACGGAACTCCCATGCGAAGCTTACAAAATATTTATCATAACTTGTTCCACATTATAACTACAAAAGAAAAAAAAGGAGTAAAAATTACATAGTTTGGATCATAGGAATTCATCCTAACTCTATGGTTTGGACACGTTCTGAGTACGTCCACCTCCGCCACGGCGGCCTTTTCGCCCTGCCGCCTCGCAATTGGCTTAGACCAAGTTCGTGGCCGCACGGTAAAGACGTTTTATTTTCTCGAGATTCCGAAAGAAAAAAACAGTGTGAAATAGTTACGGCAACAATGCCAGAAATATTATTATTACCACCGGTCCTTCTGGTCCCCCGTTCCCAACCGACCACCTGAGTTATCCACCTGGTTGGTCAGTTAGGGCCGTGTGCTTGTCTGCCACCTTAGTGGTATAAAAAAAAAAATTATAATAAGAAAGTATGTTCTTTAAAAAAGGGGTCCCGACACGATCAATTGGCAATTGTCATGCCTCGTCAATATCATGTGTACATATACGTCGATGCACACACCCATGCAAAGAAATCACGCACACTGAAACAACTTCAATTCATAAATATCTGACTTGACTGAATTTATATTGACCCGTGTCGGGAGCCCATAATAGAGCTGCTAGCGCAAATCTTCATTTTCGCATCAATTTTGACTAAAATTAAATGATTGGAGAATGTTTTTATAAATGCCTGGAATGGATGACCGACTTATGGAACAAACAATCCTTGGGTTACCATGGCGACCTTCGTTGCTAAACAAAACAAAACATTGTTAAGTATACAAAGTTGTTAGTCGTGATACTTACATTTTTTTATAATTTCTAACTGTTTCATTAGAACATACAATGAAGTTTCCAGTAAGTGTGAAATATAACACTTACTTAGCTTATAAGCAAAATAGTGAAATAGAATCAAGAAGAAAAATTAAATCCGAAGATTTTGTCTGGGATTCTAAAATACCAAAGTCACTTGCGTCGCTCTGCATAGAAAAGCTAGCGGAGAATTGGATTGGTTAGTGTTATAATCCAATTAAAATAACTATTCAGTTCGTTCGGGTACAATTTTAAAGTGGATGTAAATAGCTGCTCTCTTGCTTAAAGTTTTCCTTCATGGTCTCAATACCATGTATAAATGTTAATAATAAAACAAGATCTTTTGTTCAGGGGGATACTGTCGGAAATAATCTAACATGATTCTACTGGGCTACTCAACATTGACTCAACAATACGGGGAGTGAGTCTATCACAGCTGTCTACGTCCAGAATTGCTCTAGCGTGGATGTTGTTCGTCTCCTGTAAACAATAAATATAGCTACTCTCAAATCGAGAGTAAGCTACCAGCTAAGCATACCAAGCAATCGAAAGTAAAATATCGACGCAACCGTTGACACCAAACGTCATTAAGCCAGGTTTGCAGATATTTCTGACGGGTTGTATTACAGCATAATATCGTCTTCAAGCGAGGTTCAATTCTCACTTCATCTTCTCGCCACTACCAGAGTAGAATGACCTCCATGATGGTTTCTAAAGTAAAGTAAAAGACCCTATTTACAGTCGGCGTATTCACATTGGAACTGGTGGACACAATTTTAAATCCAGAGCAACTACGCATAAAAAAGATCGATAGGAACCTCCTTTATTCGGTCACTGTTCCTGTTAGATATTTATAATTAACTAAGTTAAGTCAACAATGTTTTATGACTATTAATATTTATCATTTCAATCACAAATATATCCAATAACAACTTCCTTCATTTTATAGGTGATTATTATATCTATTAGATTAATACAGTAAGCAAATGTAGTCAAAGCACATGAAGATTGTTATTTTTTTTTCAGGATACCCCGGATTGGAAGCATTCATTGCAAAAGATCGCGAATTCTTTTTACAAATATTGGAAACAGACGTACCCCTTCAAATTTTGGTAGATAATATCAAAAGTGATATATTTTGGGAACGGTGTTATCATACAAAATTTTCAGATTCTCCGCTTTTAGAGGGTGATAAAAGGTGGATTAATGTATTTTTAGAACGGCACTTTGCAGATATTTTAGAAAATATGAATCCACGACACTATGACCCCGAAAAAGTAAAATAATTTAGCAAATATTGATAAATATTTAATTTTTATAATACATTTTTTCATCGGTTTGTGACTGTTTGTTTCCAGGTAACAATTTTAGTGAAACTTTGTGGTCCATACATCCAAAAATTATCGATACGTAGTCTGGTTCCCTCAGATATTCCAGTTCAGAGAACCACTTCCCCTGAAATGGCACATTTGGTATCAAGCCAACAGTTAAACGGAAAAACTCACTCAAAAACGAATGAAACTCTTTGTAGGGGTAAGATAGACTTGGCTAATATTTTCCCCATTGCCAAACTCATAAAGGTCCCTGTTTTAACCTTTGTGTGAGGAACCCTAAAAATGTGTTTTAGGGTTCCTCACACAAAGGTTAAAACAGGGACCTTTATTACTGAAACTTCGTTGCTGCCTGTCTCATGAACCGTGATAGCTAGATTGTTGAATGATTTATTTCTGTTACCGCTATAACTATAACACCAAATAATAAAAAATGTTTAAGGGGAGGGCTCTCATAAAACAACAGAAATTATTTGTCCGTCTTTGGTACGGAATCATCACTGCGCTATCGTTGTTGTCGCACGTGGGATCTGGTTTTTTTTTAACTTTTTTTCCATTTCAGACCACATTTCTCTGCATGCTGCATTAGGAAGTTTGACCAATTTAGTTGAATTGCACATCATTTATCAACTACGCTCAATTGGAGTAGATTATCGTAGAGATCAATTCCAGTTCACAAATAATGATGCAAAAAATTTAGCTCGTGGATTAGAAAAATGTGGACACTTAAGAACTTTAAGGTAACATTCAATTTCTTATACCTACTGTTTTTTTTTGTTATGTGTGTTCTTTTTCACCAAATTTTCAGTAATTTTCACAGATGATATATTTCTGTTGCCGCTATAACAACGAATTCAAAGCCATAGTTTCTACGGCGATGGGTACGAATAGATAATGTGGCTCCATCGCAGCGTACTTCCGCTTCTTCTTTTCGGCTGCATCCTCCGCAGCCGCCGATGGTGAATGGACAGTACGACCCAAATGACTGGCGGCTACTGTACTCACACAAGTCGCATCCCACACCAGACACTTGCCGTTCATCCACGGAACCAAGGTCAGCCCGTCCGGCCTCTTTCCATCACATCTACATAGACCCGGTGGAATATATATATTGATTTTCAGCATAGATTTAGAAATTTAGAATTTTTCGCATTTTCAGGATAACCAGAAGTGACATGAATTGTCAAAGAGTTAAGTATATTCTGCGTGGACTGTCAGATAATGCCAACTTACAAGTGCTAGATTTTAGTCACTGTAAAATTGGCGATGAAGGTGCATCATCCATTGCAAAGTTTATAATGCGACGAGATGTTTTACGCAACCTCATCTTAGTGGATAACATTTTCGGTAAATGAATTTAGAATTGACAAAATACAATATTGTTGGTAGGAATAGTAAAAAAGTATATTATCAGTACCTTCTCTCATTTTTTTATTAGGGCCTATGGGCATAGAAAGTATAACACATGCGCTCAATCATTCTGGGTGCGGAGTTCGCATATTGGATTTACGACTGAATACCAAATTAGGTTCCCAAGGTATTGCACATGTAGCAGTAGCTGTTGCAAGAGGATGCAACCTTACAAGGTAAATGATGAAGTTAGTGCTTAATATTCACTTCCAAAATTAAACGTCAAATTATTTATGATCACAATACGATTTTGCAGTTTAAATATATCGGGCTGTGGGATAACACCAGGGCCGTTGATTAAGCCTCCTGCTGGAGTATGGTCCACAACTAGTGCAGAAAGTCCACCAAGTTGTGGCGATCTATTGGCACGAGCAATCGGATTGGTCAAGACTCCCTTACGATCGCTTGACCTCAGTGTGAATAATATTGGTTCCGTGAGTATAATTGCTTCTATATCTGGGTATTACCAAAACTAGCGGTGCTCAGCTGTCTAAGTGCACTTTAGAAAAACTGTATTCAATACTTTAAATTTACAGACGAGCGATACCACGTTATCAAATGCAATTTGCTTGAGTTATATTGTGGATCTAAATTTAAAAAGGTCAGGCATGAGACCGGTAGCAGTAGCCATTGCAGAGTCAGCAGCTGCTGCTCAAAAACTAAGGAGAGAGGCGGAAAGAGGAATGAAATTTAGGAGAAGTGCAGGAAGACTTGTTCAAGCGAGAAGAGTTGCAAAAGGAATGAATATTGGTAAGTCGTGAGATCAGGATAGAAAATTAATTTCAAAATAAAAATATAGTGTACTGTTACTTTACATTTTATTACTTTTAGATGCCGATACGATATTGCTAGCGCAACAGCTATCGGCAAGACCTTCAATAGTTTCAGTAGCATCTGAAGAAGGAACATATAATATTCAAACACAGCCTCTTCCGTCGGATTTTGGTTTTATACCTGCGTTAAAAGTAATTTCTTTGCTTTCAATTTAATATATTGCTTTGCTACACTTCAGAATTATATTACAATTCAAAAATAATATTTACAGATTTCGCTGCCATTGTCTCGAGCTTCATCTGTTACTGGTCCTCCAACATCTAGAAGATCAAGTCACCATTCAATTCTGGAGCCTGTTAAGGTTATATTAATTTCATCCCATTTAGAGTGGATTTATCCAAATGGACTCACCTATCTCATTATAGGCTCCCGAGACGATCATGCCTTGCAATTGTCAATCACGTTAAATATGAATGGAAGCTGCTTCAGTGTGCGTGATTTCTTTGCATGTGTGTGTGCATCGACGTATACGTGCACATGAAATTCTACGTGCTTGACAATTGCCAATTGATCATGTCTGGACCCCTTTAATTGTACCATCAATCCATGCATTTCACCTGTCAAAGTAACCACACAGTCGCAACTCGGTATTTTTATATCACCCTGATAAAACTTGATAACTTCTCTCTCTATGCTTTGGTGAAAATTGTAGGTATAATCCGTACGTAAGGTTTTAAGTCTATGAGTGATACACTCACATCGATTTTTCATGACTTATGTAGTTTCTGAATCTCCATCGAAACCATGTTTGGAATTCTTTGCAACAATGTAAAAATGTAGAGGCAGAAAGCCAACTTCGCATGTGAGCCTCTCTTTATTGTAGGAGGGTAAGTAATTGTTCTTCACTTAAGCAACTCCGATGAGTTGCTTAAGTGTAGATTCACTCACCAGTTTTATAAGGTGAATATAAAATGATATTTTAGTAGGCAGAACTACTTACAATTTTTTTTTTTTGATTTAGAAAAACAGAATGAACAGAGAATCATTTTTAAATGCATGTATATTAAAAAGATGATGCTATAGTAGGAAATAACACCTACATTCAGAGCCATTGTAAAATATAATTAGAATTAATTCTGTCTTATAATCTTCTTGCGTGCAAATGTGCATTGTAATATTATTTGTTAAATTTACAGGAAGTAAGACGCACAGCACTTGTTCGGCGTGGATCTGACGGTTCCTTACTTCATCCTCGTGGCGTTGATCACTCTGAAAGACATATAAAAATATTTGTATCATAAGTATTGTAATTTCAAAAGAGCAAGTTCAAGATTTGATTTTCATCTGAGGTGCACAATTCTCCCACAATTCATTGCACAATTATTTTCTTGGCAACATAATGCATAGACAACTTTAGAACTTTTTTTTCATACTTCCGTCTGACAACCAAGCAGTGGTTTGTTTTGTAGCCAGCCAAGCAGACAGTACCTCTCTCGAAATGTCATGCCAGTCAGTCAGTCAGCCATGTTTATTTCTGTAGAATGTGTTTTGAAATGGTGGTAGTGATAAAAAAAATATTTTAGTGAAAATATTTTGTAATATAATTAATTTGCAACTGTAGTGTACTAGTGAAACTTCAATGTGTTTTTATGTGTAAGTGAGGATTCTATTGCCGTGAAAATGAATTGGGGTATTGAGCTTTGGGTAAGTGTCTACACGTATGACTATCGTTATGATTCCGTGTCGGTTGTCTGGTGAATTGTAAACTATGTAATTGCCGTTATTACAAGAAAATTTATGTTGAGTATTTGCCGCACAATGCCACCGAATAACGAATTAATGGTTATAATATTTCTATCGTCGGTAATATTCGTTTTAAATAATATCAAAGATTTTGCAAAGTAGAAAGTGGATGATAATTTCATTTGGTGTGTACAAAATGTGTACTTATATCCTCACTTTTAATGGCCTGGTGGCTACTCATAAATATTAGAGAGCTTGGAATTTAATATGCATTTAGATTTATTATTTATATTTATATTAGATTTCTCTGAGGTAAACATTTTTTCATGGTCCACCACTTGCAAATTAAAGTTTCCTTCATCTTTCGTTCCTACTTTAATAGTATCAGCCCATATTTACTGCTTTTTTATTATTAAGATCTTTTAGCTTTCAATAAGTTTACTGATATTTATAAGTTAATTTGTATAATCTAAGGAGTTCAAATTTGAAATGATTTATTACATTTTACGTATGAAAGTAGAGCTTAAGATATTATCTACCATTTTTCTAAGCATTTATTATGTTTTAAAAGTTCATGACTAAGGTTTAATAATAAATAAGTATTTACATAATGTTTGTTGTCATTAACGTCCCAGTTAATGTCTCTGCTACATTCCTATCAAACTTAACAAAAATATTAAAAACTAGCTGTTCCCCATGGCTTCGAAGGCATAGAAGTCGTTATCACGTAAAATCATAACCCTCCTATTGGGCAGTCGATTAAAAAGTAGCCTATGTCATTCCGAGGGCCTCGAATTATCTCTATACCAAATTTCATCTCAATCGCTCCAGCAGTTTAGGCGTGAAAGCATAATAGACAGACAGACAGAGTTACTTTCACATTTATAATAGTAGGGATAATAGGTACTCAGAGAATCAGTTTGTATTCCCTTATTTCATGGGACTGTTTTCCAGGGATAAAAAGCAACATGTGTTATTACAGACTATAATCGTTTTCTCTACCAAATTAGAGGCAAATTCATTATTCAAAGTCATTAATAGGTACAAATACTCAAACATTACAAAGTTTCACATTTTAATACTTACCAACCTACATAGTTGGATACATTGTTACTCCTAAAAACTTTCTAGAGTACTGAATTTTTCAAAAGTATCATCCTACACTTAAGGGCCATCTCAATATTTGCACATGAGCTAATATTGGATTGACCCATGATTTGGGACCATGTTCAATCAGTTGCAATTTTCATCATTATTATTACTAGCGACCCGCCCCAGCTTCGCACGGGTGCAATGCTGATACTAAATACATATAAATCTTGCAATCACTTTATCTATTAAAAAAAACCGCATCAGAATCCATTGCATAGTTTTAAAGATTTAAGCATACATAGGGAATAATATAGGGACAGAAAAAGAGACTTTGTTTTATACTATGTAGTGATGCTTGTTTGTCATTTTAGTAGTAGGTAAATAAGTGTATAAAAATAAATCAAAGAAGTGATAATACTATTGCAGTCTTTAATGCAGAAATTGTAGCAGTAGTCTAAAAAAATTACTGCTTTTACAACTACATTTAATAGGATTCTGTTTCCAACTTAAGCTCACTTACTTTACAACTCAGTTTTTCCTCTCCCACGGGGTAAACTGCGGCAGCCAACCTTATAAATATGGGATTTTGTATGTTTTAAAACAGTGATTCATCAAATTATCATACACTGTTTTACTGATACTATTATGTTACATCACATCCAGTATACACTGACCTATAAATGATAAAGAAATTAATAAAAAAAATAGTAGCAGAAACAAATTACAAGTTATTCAATAGGTCATCAGTCATCACTTATAATAACCTACCTACCTAGTTCATTATTTTAGTAGCGTCATGTGACCACTCTGTGACATTTATTTGAGCGTTTCCATGCTTCGGAAGACACACAAGTTCCGGTTGCCAGTAAAATGGCACCTGTTAAGCTAAGGTAAAGGCTGTTTTAGACGGCTTGAAAAATTCGAACAGCAGGCAGTCACAACCTGCGCCTTTTCAACACGGCAATATGGCACACCACCTGTTATGTGGTGAGCCGCATTGCCGTGACTTGTGGAAATAAAATATGCCTCTGCCTACCCCTTCGGGGATAAAGGCGTGACCATATGTATGTATCTTTGGAAGAAGTCTCTATAGAGTTAGAGACAGGACACGGATAAACTTTGTCATTACCCTGGATCAGCAACTACGAGGGTAAAACTCATTAAAGGTTAACGGTACTAAACAGGACCAAGATAAGTATGATCACAGGTATAGTTACGGGTCACAGTCCACTAAACAAACATCTCTTTAATTTAGGTGTCACAGACAGTCCCCTTTGCAGAGCCTGTATGGAGACGGACGAAACTGCCAGTTACATTCTTATGGAATGCCTGGAACTGGCCAGATACAGGACTAAACACTTAGGTACACCGAGGTCGCTCCAGGAAGTCGTCGGCAACGTTAAGAGTCTGCTAGACTTCCTGGAGGAACTGGGATGGCAGTAGCCATTATTTTTATTTTATTTTCTTGTGGGGGACGCCGGCCATGCCGAGCGGACGATCCGACCGCCTGTTCTGCTGCCCATTTCGTCCATTTCCCCATCCACCTCTCTGGGATTAGATTGCATGGGCAGTAGCCATACCACAACCCCTCACGCAAAATAGGAGCAGAAATGACGTCGAGTTGCGGAAACCAGCCCGTGTAACCTAGAACGGTTAACGGTAATCATTTTAGGTTATAGATAATTTACCCCCTGACCTGTGTCTATAGAGATTTCTTTGAAAGACATAACACAAAAATCATGATAATAACCTCTACTGTGCTTTTTGCGTCGTCGCTTTTTAGCACAAGCTTTTTTAAGGCGCTTGTGGCCCCTTTGACTGAGTGTCCTTTTCGATTAGGTTGGGTGACCACCACGCCACGTGATCATTTTGTGACGTTTACGTGCTTCGAAAGACGCTTTAAACCGTTGGTCCCGGTTGTCAATAACATGACAGTCGTTAAGCCGAGTTTAAGGAGTTATTGGCGACTTTAAAAAAAAAATTCAACAGTGGGTTGTTAGTGTTAAAACCGGCGGCTGGGGCGGCAACGCGTGTGTAGCGCCTCTGGTATTGCAGATGCTTATAGGCTACGGTAATCAGCCATCAATCAAATGGGCCGACAGCTTGTCTGCCACTTAAAAAAAAAACGTTTTTCATACTATCTCACTGCTAATCATGGTCAATACCATGCGGTGAGAGACTTCCTGCTTCTGCCGCCACAGTGAGGCCATGTTGCCTCGTCATCTATGCATGACAGACCTACCAGCATATAGAAAACCATGTCATCGAGGAAGCCTCGTAAGCATCCTCGACTCTGATGCAGTAACCAACCGAAGTAATTATACTTAGTGAAAATAGGGCTTCCAATGTGCTTCTTCAGTCGATCCCAATGATGGGTTTTCTCACCTACATTTTTGTTGTGACCTGAGTTTGGTTGCCAATTCTCTTGCTCTCCTAGTGAAGTTAGGATCGCTGCTGCTAGAATTTTCGCGGTTGTCAGATCTCAGATCGCGCTCCAGCCTGCTAATACTGCTCCAAAATTGAATTAGTACCTTGTGAAATAAGATACAAAAAGTCTGTTCAAATTTATAATGTAAACAGTAAAGCATGCAATCGTATTGTTATTTGACCTTGATAAATGTATTTTATTGTTGAATTCACTAGGTCTAAGTCTACATCTCTGTATTACTAACTAGGCTCACTGGTATGGTATACAGTGAAGATTAATACATATAAGGTTCATCGTCCTCTTTACACGTACAGACATACTTTATGTCGCTGATACTGTTTGTACTTGTGTCTATAAGTGTGTGAGAGTGGTCAGTGTTGGCAAGCTGCAAGGCCGATAGTTGCCCGCATTCCGCTCGACTTGCTGCCTAGTTGTGAAATGGTCCATTTTGTTGCTTACTTTATCATTATGTAGATGGAAACGCGACGCAGAAATAGGTACCTATCTCAGAGTACATTTAGTGCATAAAAGTTAAAAATCCTGTGTTTTAGTGTATGTATGTATGATTTTGAAATCAAAATGAACGAATATCTCCAATTCACTTTAGTAACTATAACTATGAAGTAGTTATCACTTTTTATACCTCTTAGGTGGCAGACCAGCATAGCGCCCACCGAATCGGAAATGGTCACCGCAACAAAGTGTATTATGGACGCTTGTATGTAACATCAGAGGTGCTACATTCATGCTTCAGATCCTAAAAACCACTTTATAATTCTATATTTTCCTTAGTTCTTAGTTGCGAGGGAAATGACAGTTATAATAAGTACTTACGAGTATAAGAAATCTACATATAGTTAGATTGAGCTGCAACTACGGTTTCGTAAATAGATGCAAGAATTTATGAATACACGATCTTTAAACCAGTAACTAAATATGTCGACTAGCGATAAATTGGCACCAAGTGTGCGAGTACAGTATACAATTCAATTACGAGGATGTCCATGAACTAGTTCGCTAAGTTCATTTTGTAACACGGCCTGGTTAGCGGCCATAATAATTAGATGATACAACGAAAATAGTAGGAAGGTTGCGAGAAAACACCCTTGGCTTAGCATGAGATTGTAAACTGTATCTTTCCAGGCTTTTTGTCCAAATGAAATGGGCAATTTTGCTAGTTACAATTTTATACTAAAACAAAATATTTAGTTCTCTTTGAGAGCAGAGTATGTAATAGGTAAGTCGTTAGGCAATTGATTAGTTAAAACCGGTACGTAGAAATCCTGCATACTGATTGCTGAATCTAGAACGTCTGTCTGACGATTGCGGATCATTTCTTGTTTATGCGACTTCCTATCGTACATGAACTCTTGTATTTATGCTGATGTTTTTATGTATCGTTATCATCATCTCAACTGGTTGCCGCCCACTGCTGGGTGTAGGCCTCCCCCAAAGATTGTCACCAATAGGCTTCACTGCTCGTATCCAGCAGTTCATTTGGTACACATCAGTTTCTGGCTGCCTATCGACAATCTTGAAATCTGTGAGATTTCTTTGCAGATTCGACCACAAATCAACGCTTCGAGCATAGCTCTCCATTTCTCCTCCCTTCTTCCTCCCTCTTAGACACTGAACTTTTCAGTGAGATCCACTGTCTAAGGCCACGTCTCTTTGCCGTATACATGTCATCATAAAGGCATAGATATCTCAAAGATATACGGACAGAGGTATTTGGTACTTCAATATGTAAAATGTTCCATATCCATAGTTAGCTTCCCGAACGCTGCTCAACCGAGTTTAATTCGACACTTGCTAGAAGAGGCAGATCCGCTACATCACTGAATGCTTGGTCGTAGGATATAATTGTCAAACATTTATTTATTATTATTTAGTAAGTAGGTACTAATTTCATTGATTGTGTTTCTATTCCGTTATGACCTGCCTCGGTATTGGCTATGATTATTATCATCAATGGTTGTATCATACATAAGCCTACAACAATTTTTTATGAAGTACAGTTATTCTTTACTCGGCAATTATAGTTTCGAATGTCTGTTTTACAACGGAAGTTTAATTATAACCTTTAAAATGTTATAAGTAGGTTTTAAGCTCAATAGTGAAAATCGTAGTCACGTGTAATAGTTAGTTAGATTTTCTGTACGATCATGGGTTTATGTTGTTGCTGACTGATATCGTACTTATTTGGTTTGGTCATACGCGAACAGGCTTTCGAATGACATTCAATGAGCCTTCAATATCTCGAACGTCAATCTTCGAACAAGGAATAAACTGGACATCCTATTCCGGAGATGTAGTAGAAGAAAAACCGTTTAAAGTTATCTATAGACGTTCGAGATGTCGTTAAAAGGACTGCGGTCTAGACTAGACTAACCGGTCCTTCGGAAAGTTCTGAGACAAGTTTTCTTCAACTGCCAATACAACTTATTCTTCTCAGTAGGTACATATTGACAGCATAATCATCTTTATGTGAATTCTAGTACTGATGCATTGGGAACCACGTCATATTATAATATTATCAAATCGATCACCATGATTTGATAATATTATAAAAATTTAAAGTTTGATAATTCTATTACCGACAGAAAGGTATTTTATCCCGAATGTTTAGCGGTTTGGATGGGCGTTGACCAGTCAGTCAGTTACCTTTTCCTTTTAATATTTGGTTAAATAGAGAAATATGAAGCTATGTGAAATTGAGCTTTAATTATGATGATTTTAGTATGGTCGATGATCTGATGATGGAAATATTTTTTCTTTCTATGGGTCTTTCTGACTTACAATCGATGATAGTAGGTAATAATGACGTTGCATGATACTTGTTAATAAGCAAGATTATTACATATTTTTCCATTTAAGGGCCATAGCTGCTACTATAGGGCAGTGGATTGGATTGGCTGCGTTCATGTGCATGCGTGTAAAACCACTGTTTATGTTCAAATATTATGCATTTACTCCGTTGAGTGTTTTCCTCAACGATGTGAAAACACGTTTGCGTTAAATGCTACCAACATTAAATACGTATTTGCTAATTGACGCATTCAGATTTAGATGATTGTTGGTATATTCTGAAGTAACTTGTTATTAATGATTCAAAAGATGGGGTTTTAAATTAGTGCCTGCTGTTAGCAACGTGACTCTAATTATTATAGCTGACGCCAGCATCGGAAAACCATTTAGAGATTCACAACGAGATTCGGGAACGGAAGTTTTTGAAAAGCTTGTTCTTACCAAATGTACTTTACTTTTCTTCTTTCTTTCATGTCAAATTACAGTTCTTAATACCACAAAGTGAGATGGCAGTTTAGAATACCGTCACAGAACGTTTGCAAATTAGAGTTGTTCAATTCACGCTGCCCGCTGCCTACCCTGTATGTCTGATTTTCTTTAGATTTGAAATAGGTACCTACCTATCATTAAGAGGTGTTTATATCGAGACTGAAGTAAGCAGTATAAAAACTAGCCCTAAGCTGACGACAGTGACGTGACGACATTTTGCGGTGCCCCTTGAAATCCGGCCTTGAAGATTTCAGACTTTCCATTTAATTATTAGTAGGTACCTACTTAGTACTACTCACCTTGATTGATCCTACTTAGGTAGGTACTCAGTGACTATCACAGCACTGTTTGTTCGAAAAAACGCTACTCAATATTTCATTGTATGATATTAGTACGAATTCTAAATCTAGGTATAGGTAACATTATATTCTGCATCCGTTGTATTTGTAAACATATTCCTTGCCGGCGTTTCCTCAAGTTACAACCGTTTTCCCTAACACACCATACATACAATGATATAATATATTTTGTTAGAATGTACGGGCGTAACCGACTCACTAAAAATTTAAGTCGCCATTCCATTGTGGGCCGTTCGTAAAAAGGAGCCTGCCAACTATGGCCACCTTGTTGGTTGATGATCTCATCATTAAAATGTTCTTTTATTGTTTACTACGATTGAACGACGCCAAGTTGTTGAAAGATTTAGAATTTGGGGCAAGGCGATGTTTTCCGTTTGAAATTATTTCGTATTGAGCTGAGAAAGTCGTGTTCAGAAGGATGCCAAAATTATTGTTCATTGAGTAACTCAGTGAACGAAGCAGTCTAGGGACTAAAGAAAGGTTCAATACATGTTATCGATTATGTCTCGTTTGCATCCGAAGTTTCTGTTCTGTTTTTTAAAACGCCTGTTATCTGACTCAACCAATACACGGTATCTTATCACATGGTCTGCTGGAGGACTGAAGGACGTACAGTAGTTCGTGGTACGGCCCTTGTAAATTCTATAAATCAAATAAAGAAAAGACGCTTATCACATTTATAGGACTCGTCTGGGGAAATACTCGATTCCACATAAAACCGCAGACAATCACCACAACATTATTTACTTACCAGTTATTATATTACGTTAGTGTGGGGTCATGTTGTTATACGTTCGTTCCGTTTGTAGGTTGCGATGACCACTCACTGACGTTGGTATGCTGGCTTAGTACTCGAAGCATCAATATTAAAGTTTAAAAAGAAATCAATCCAATCTGTATAAACTAAATTAAATATCCCATAATGATCATGATCACAGATACCTGTTTATTACTTTTATAATATTTACCATAAAAACGCTGTACTTCAACGAATATTCTATTAAGGCAGAATATAAATGTGCTGAAAGTGAAAACGATAAATCAAACTAATTTGTTTGATTCGTATTCGGATAGATGAAAAATACTATAATAAAACTTTAATAGAAATAGCTGTCTAAAACTCTATAGCGGAGTTCATTAATTGATTTTTTATCGATTACGTTGTTGCCTAACTAGTAACGTCCACTTATTATCGATAGAAACTTGCAGAATTTTAAATGAGCTCAGCTGATGCAGGCGGCCGCTCGCGTGAAATTTTGCGATCCCATAGAAGCTTCGTAACGACCATCTAACCACCACACTGACCCTTTTAACGTAAGTATAGCGCGTCTAGGTCTAGTCTTTAGTAAATCAGAGTTCGAAACTCCTAGATTGGTTGCTGCGGAACGCAAAAGTGATGCAATGGGGATTTCGGTTTCCAAGAATATAGTTGTCTTAAGTGAAGTTAAAGGCATTATGGGCAGCTTGAAAAATTCAACAGCAGTAGCCACCATCTGTTCCTCCTGTCCGTTTCGTCGTTTCATTTTAGGAAGTACCCTCATGGAGTCAATATTTCTATTGGTTACGTTGACCACCTTGGACCAGGTAGGTCGTAGGATTAACATATCACCTCAGAAGTGTATCACATACCTACTTATTTGATACTTACCTCGATTCTTCAATTGAAACTTCGATCGATCGAACGCCTTGGTCGATTTTTAAAATAAACCTAATGTACAGAATTTATTCCGGTTTGTATGAAGGTATAGATTAAATCCAATAAGCTCACGGGTTGCTTTATTTGAGCCGGATCTTTATTCCACATTATGTTGTTGGGAAGTTAAGCACAGAATAAGTAATACTACTGGTTATGGTTATACTATCTTACGCACACACACGCACACCACCTGTGTACTGTACATGATCTGATATTCATAATAAAATCTAGGTATTCTAATCTAATTAATACGATTTCGGAAATCCAGTTTACGAGCTCGTATTAAGTATACCAGCGGGTATTTATTCTCACACTCAAAATACAGAATTTAAATAGGTAGGTACCTACCTAATTTATTTCCTTTGAAAACAAGATCTGTAAATTTTTGAATTTGATAGGAAGAAAACAATCGCTCCGGATTTTTAAAGAAAAGAATTGTTGATGTTCGTCACCTCGTGCTGCATCGTGAACCGATTTAGATTTTTTTTGTTGGTGAGGTTGTAGACTTGTAGCTTATATTTGAACCCGATAAATTTTAGGTCGATTTTAAATTTCATCAGTTTTGTGTTTCAGCATTTACTTTTGATGTTATTTACATGCTTCTATAATATCATAGGTTTTTCAGAAAGCATACAAACTCTTTCTACTTGAATCAAAACACTAAGGTTTTTCATGATTCTAGCGACATATTTTTTCGGTCAATTCATAGTGGTCAAAACTGGGAATGGACTAATAGAGAATTCAAGGGCGATTTAGTAGTTCACCTTAAATGGGTGCCGTCCAAATTTAGGTGTGGTCTTTAGGTTCTACCTAAATCTATATTGAACCACACCTACGCGCTTTTATCGCTTATTTAATAATTCAAGGTCGCCTATAAATCTTTTCTCTGCAGGTCAGCAGTATTATAAAAACGAAATTCTTATTTAGAGGTGATCTGTTCAGCCCAGGCGGTTATAATACATTTGTGGCGTAGGCGCGCGCACGACTCATTTGGCGGGTGGCAGCAGGTCCAGTCTCAGACCCAGGCACAGAACCGGTTCGACCAGAATGAGCAGGACCGCGCCAAATAATGGCGAAGTATAACGTGAATCAATACAAACAATAAGCTATTCTATTGTTACTGTAATAAGGTTGCAAATGTAAAATTATTATGATGGGCTCAACGCACATCAAGTGGTTCAAGCATCTTGCCAATTGTTATTTTTAAGACCTGTGCCATTTCTGAGTTTATCTACCCTTAAAACAGAATTGTAGCTGATGATAACGTTTTGTATTTTTCGCTTTTTAGACCAATGTAAAGATTTTTATTGAACGAATTATAAAATTATAATATAAGCAGTCGTAATAAACACATTCCATTTTATATGGATGTGTCACTATTGTTCATGGTCTGTTACTTGTGCTCATTGCGAAAGTATCAACGTACTGAATTTTCACATTGAGAGAAAGTGTATACATTTTTAAGTAAGTAATCTTCTATTGATTCAGTGCATGATGTTTGTAAATACGATGTTCTGACCATCAGCTTATTTTAACATCTTTTATTATGTACGACGTTATTTCGAAATCCATAGACTGTAAGTACTGTAAGTAGGTAGGTACAAAGAAAGTCGTTAGTAAAACAACACCTGCATTGTTTTGTCTTTCTACTGGCTATGTAATATAGGCGAGTATAATACGAATGAACCAGTTTCTCAGAAAAAGGTCTGTACTGTACTAGTAATTTGCTGCAGTTGCAAGTTTAAGAAGTTTCCGGTGAAGAAATGAGGTGATACCGTTTTGAAGGTGTTTTGGGGTTAGAGTTCAGACCTAGGAAACTAGTATGGAACTTGATATACTTAATAGGTCGGCCATACGGAATTTAGTGCAAAGACCTAATCAGTCAGTCATTGTTATCAGAGAATACTATGATTCTCTGATAACACTTTCATTTGCCAACTACGCAGGTATTTCATGGGAGCAGCATATAAAAAGTAATAATCTCAAAGATACTGATCAAACGGATAAGCTTATTAAATTATTCTAATTGTTGTAGGCCCTTCTGCATTTTACAATTTTACTTTGATCCGAGACGTTTAACGTTACTAAAAATCAGGTTCATAAAACGACTACGTACTTTTAAATGAACGAAAGGGACGTATCCTTAGTCATTATTTGTATTTAATTAAGTGCAATGAGATGAAATTTTCAAATCGACCTCGTAATGTCCAATTTGTAAACTCATACATGGGGACATCGTTACATGTTACCGGAATTCACATGAAACCTCTACATTCAAAGAGTCGATAATGTCACGACCTATTACAGTCGGTACATAAAATCGTTTAACTTTACTGTATTCCATTCATGTCGACGTATAATGACAATATCTCGTGGCGTAACAGAAAGACTGTGTGTACTCCACGAGCGTATTGAAAGTTTAATATTACGCAAGGCATAATACGAGGCCCAAATTATTCTCATTGAGTAGGGAGGGAGTTTTATAGTGTACGCTCAAAACTCTGCTTGATAATGAGACCACGAGAAAAACAATGCTAGCTCAGTATGATCTGTGATGGATGTGATGTGAAGCGCCCGAACAATTAGAAGGCGTCCATCGCAATTTCTCTGTAGTTTATCAAGTACGCATGCGTTCATGCTTATGAGGATTCCACAACGGTGACGTAGTCATAAATTATAAATTTCGCAAGCGTTTTCAGATATTAAAAAGTTAGGTGGTGATTACATAAAAACAGAACTTGAAATGTTACGTAGAGATGATATATTAATGTCCTCTTCATTGATTGTGGCCACAGAAATCAGAAAACTCTTTTTTGATATCTGTGGTTGAATTTATCTGTTATTATTATAGCACTAGCTGAGCCCGCAACTTCGTTTACGTCACATAAGGTGTATGAAAGGAAAGGTATTTCTTCATCAGAGTCATCAAGCAGCGTCTGAAACTGCCCTGTTTGCTTAATCATAAAAGAGCTTAATGATTAAGTCTATTTTAAAACAATTCAGTCCACGCCTTCGGCGCCAACACGCCAGTTTAGGTTCACTCACATTCAAAGAAACCCCTACAATTAAAATTTTCAAAATATCTGATTCTTAAAAGTGTTATAACTCTTTTATTTCTTAACCGATTTACATAAAACAAACGCTAAATGTTAACTGGAGCAAACCTCAACACAATAAAAAAAACCGCATTGCAATCGGTTGAGCGGTTACTGAGATTAGCGTGCACAACCGTACAGACAAACAGATATACAGACATACAGACATACAGACATACAGACAAACAGACAAAAATTCTAAAAATCATTGTTTTGGGTTCTATTGCGTTCATAAAGCCCCCCTATAATATTTTTTCTTATTTATCTTCCATGTACAGACAGCGACCCGTTACGATTTTATTATATGTATTGATATTGATTGATAATTTCTACGTTCAACTAGTAGGTATGCTAAATTATAAACTTATCGGTTAGCCTGTACTGGGCACATGCATTACATTAAACATTGAAGTTTCAATACACTATTAATCATCAATTCATCAATATGTGATCAGCACACATGGTGTTAATTTTCTTTTCTTAGCATTAACATTTCTTGAAATACATTACATTATATATATACTGCAAATTAATGTGTGTTTTAAGGATTTATCAGCTAAGTACACATATTTTTATACTTGTGACTGAAATCAACAACTACCCACTACACTACAGTGCAATACATCGTATTCACAATACATATTCCCAATGTATACTGCCTTGTGAGAATGTACTCCGCCTTGGGATGCGGCCTTAGGTATTATGTAAACATACTGTTGTATATTTATATCATTGAACACAAAGTTAATAAATATCTAGATTGTACTAATGACGCACCTGCAAGTGGTCAGACTAATCAGATCACAATGTCCAGTCCTTATAATTTGTAAAAAAAAATATTTATTTCAAACTTGAGTAGGTACAGGCGAACTTGCTTCAGAGGGTGATGGAGAGATAAGATTAGAGGGATATGGGTGAATATACGGTATTTGATTTTTTTGTGTCCCACAAGAAAATGTTATCTGTTCCATTCAATATCGATAATTTGTATATTTTATAATAGGTATTTGCAAAGTCCTAATAATGATGGCCAGAAGATTTTTCCATTTTTTTGAATTTTATAAGCGCCAGAGGAAAATATGTTATCAGAGGAGTGACACTATGGCACAATAGTGAAAAATTAAAGCAGAGAAGTGACATGTCTTTGATTATTAGCTAAGAAAAGGGAGAAATATTAAATAAAACATTTAATATACAGTATAGGTTTCGAATATTTTTTGTATACGAGAGAAATTCAGTCTTCACAGTTTCTAAACGCATAATTATTTTTAATATTTATGGTTTGTTAATGCTTATGTTTCGTTTCATCAATCAATCATGAAATCAGCCTATGATAGTCTACTGCTGGACGTAGGCCTCTTCCAAATTAGGCCAAAATACACTCTGCCCACCCCTTCGGAGATAATGGCTTGCCCATATGTACACGGTCCTGCGCCTTCCGCATCCAGTCAATCCCTGTGACGTTTTTAGGTCGTCGCTCCATCTGGCGGTGAGTTGTCCTACCCCACCTTTACCAAGTTAAAGTTCCAAAACTCATTTACTCCATCGGCCATCGGTTCTACTGATGTCGTCAGGCCACTGCCACTCCAAAACCGATACTCTGCGGGCTATGACGACCACTATGATTCACTGATAAATGTGATCTAATTGTTTCAGATTTTTCCCTTTGTATACACCCCAAGCATAGCTCATTCCATTGCTCACTGTGCCACTTTAAGGACCAGTGTGAGTGTCCAGGTCTTGGCACTGTAGGTCATAATTGGTAGAACACAGTGGTGATAGACTTTCGGCTTCAGGCATTGCGGTATATGCAAATAGAAAACACGACGCAGTTTGCTGAATGATGCCCAGCCCAAGCGGATCCTTCTGACTATTTCCTAATCCAGATTATTCTTTCTTAGTATGATTACCTGACCAAGGTAGGTATATTCATGGACAACCTCAAGTCTCGCTCGATCCTTTGACGTAGATTGGTATCGGCATGACACGCTCACTGAAATTACCTTGGTTTCATCCAAGTTAATGCTGAAGCCAACACGTCGAGCCTTTCCATTAAGACTTTACAGCACACTCCTCAACTGTTCCAGCATTTCCTCTACCATGACGATACCTCGTCATAATAGCACGACGCATCTCGAAATTCGGTTTCTCCATGTCATCGGCAAATCGTTTCACCGTTTGTATTCTCGTCCCATCTCAGACCTGTGACTAACAGAAGTCCTCAGGCGCATTGGTGAAGAGTTTAGGGGATATTACATCTCCCTATACACACCTCTGCGCCGTGCTATAGGATTTTACTTTTAATCCTCCAACTGGATAGTCATGGTAGTGGTATGTTAAGCATCTCAACACTTTGATACATCATCAATCAATACGACATCGCTACAAAGCGTCCAGGGCTGTCCAGGTTTGGATAGAGTCGAAGGCTTTCTCGTAGTCCACGAAAGCCATACTTACGCAGTGGCTGATTGTACTCCTCTGTCTGCTGTACAATCCACCGAACAGTATGGATGTGTTCCATGGTACTAAAGCCCTTTTGAAATCCGGCTTGCTCAATTGGCTGAAACTCGTCAAGTTTTCCGGTGAAGCTATTTGTGACAATCTAGAGGACAACTTGTAAATATGAATTAGGAGTCAGATGGGGCCGTCACATTAGTTCTTTAGTAAGATCTAGTCACTTTTTTTAAAAAAACAGAGCCACCGCACTTCCACATCACGCTTTGGATGTCTGGCTCTGCTGGAGAGTCGAATTAAAGATGCTCGTTAATTCTCTAAGGACTGGAGTTCCGCCTGCTTTAAGGAGCTCAGTATAATTCCGTCTTTTACGGGGATTTGTTATGTTTAAGTCGCTCGAGAACCACCCTAACCTCGCCCTGGTCTATATCCAGTATGTCTTCCGTGTAGTGGCCAGTTAATGGGGCTCTGTGGTCATTATCGCTTGCCATGATGTCTGATTATGCTGGAGTAGCTAGAACAAATGAATCGACCTCTTAATACATTAAGTATTAACGAAAGTTACTACATTATTTAATTTTTGTCACTTTCCTGGCGCGTATGTTTTTCTCTGACATGAAATATGCCAGAGTAATGACGCCAGAGAAGTGATAAAATCGCACATTATCTATAAAAATAGCATCACTCGCATTTCTGACTACGCTTTAACTTAATACATGACATCTACACACAATAAACATTGCATTGCTCAAATATACAATTTCGTAACTTTAAAATAGAAAAATATATACTTACCAGAGGAAATATTCCAACGACTGGCACAAACCCGCTTTCCTGCAGTCAATCGCAAACTGACGCAAAATTGTTGAAGTTTTTCTCAAGGATTTTAGCGTACTTCTTACTTTACACTGTGACCCGCGCATACATTAAAGTCAAAAACATATCTTTGCGCATTTAAGTAAAATTTTAGTTCTTTGGGTTTCGCCAGATGAAGGTGACATTTTTGTAAGGGGCCAAAAAAGATAAGTTATTTTTTATATATTAATAAATGTTTTTACAGTGTATTTTATTAAAATATGTTTCGAAATTTATTAAAGCATTTGATCATCTTAAAAAAGATCATAATGGCATACAGATTTAAAGTATCTGACCATTTATTTACCATAAACTGGTAAGCGGTAAAGCCAGAGGAGTATACATTTATGACTATTTTAGACTATTAATGCTAAAATAAAACAAATTATTATAAATCAACTATGTGGTCCAAATAAAATAACATTTTCTTTATTGTTTAAGCATACGGAAACAATAGTATAATGGGGTTAACATAAAATTTCTCTATGGGCCACTGAAATTCAAATAGCGTATATTCACCCATATGACGAGAACTATTAAGGTATCACAACATTTAAGCGGTATCAGATCATATTAAAGTATACTTGTTTGTATGACAAACATACTTCGCATTCATAAATTTATACTTAAGTATGGCTTATTCGCAAAAAGTCTACCGGTCGCAAAACGTAAATTGACAGTAGCTAATGTCACTTCGTCATAGAAAATAAGCAACATTGTATGAAGAAGTGACATTAGTTGCTGTCAGTTTACTGCGTCTAATTAAAAATTCGACTTTAGTATGGAGCCGAGCAGCAAACTTAGAGCGAACGAGCAGTATTGTCGACGCTCTATTTCATCAAAGTAAATTACTTTATTCTACAATACAATTAGCAACAATTAACAATTAATTATGATAATTATTAATTTCCTTTCATAGTCGGTAGCTGCTCGTCACTAATTGATTCCTCACGCGATTTTACGTAATTTGAAGGTCAATGTCTGTTGTGGAGTGACCACTATCAAACGCTAATCAATAGTGTTGAGTGAAACTAATACCGTCGATTGATTTCCCCTTGAGATTTGACATCATGATCTACTCTAGTTAAGGTTCGTTCGTTGCGTAACGTAGGAAGACCGTCAGTAACGGATTAGGACAATCATTTGACTGATGTACCTACCCATGACCATTTTTTGTTATATAAGTCTCGTCAAGTGTTATGCATGCAGCTTCATTAACATCTGGAAACTGCATTGGAAAAGAGACACACGATTTAAGTAAGTAGGCAGGTACTTAAAGTTTCCCTTCTTGGTGAGATTTTTCGAGGTGATTGGTGCTACTCACATTATGTCGGAAGTGAATTGCCTAAAGTCACACGGCGTGTCCGACATCAGGCCTACTGCTGGTTATAATTGTAATATTATTCTCAGGTCCGTTATGATAGTACCAAGTGCAGTTAAAGTTAACTTCAAAAATATTGTATATTCCACGTATCCACATTACATGTAAAGGTAAAGTACCTAAGTTATTTTTAAGGTAACGGAATGTTGCCGTTGCGCAGTAGAGAAAAGTACATATTTCTTGCATAGTGACGCATGGCGCGCAAAGCTCAAAGCAGGAAGTCTGAAACATGTGAACCATTGAGGTGGGGTAATCGTACTAGTCAGATTATTATCGTAGGACATTGCAATCTCGTCATCTCATAAGACAGATCGTCTTGCTTTCCTGCCTCCCTCCTGTATGTAGTCTGGATACACTTTAACAAACATCGGTACGTAGGAAATGTACACTGCTGCACTGGTGCCGTCTACCAAGTGGTAGAAGTATAAAATGCATCTACAGTTTCAATTAACACGGTGCAATGCACGTCAGCACAGTATCTGTTTATGATGTAGATTGTGGTTATTCATGTATTTTGTAAATAGACTTAGCCATGTGTTTCGGGGTCGATTCGTTAGGATAAATTACTTTTCTTGGCTTATTTAGCCGGCACATTCTCTGAATAACTTCGTTCGTTATCCTCATTATACGTAAGCACACCAAATAGAATTTGATCCAAGCTTCTAATTCCTAATGATAATGCCGATAGGTTTCCTAATAAATAACTAGATTCAAAATAAGTCCTAACCAAAATTTTTATTATGAGACTTATGCTGTTGTTTGGATGGAGACATAAATGTCATCATGTCATTTGCGTTGATGTTAACATGTGTAAACAATGTTTACATTCAAGTTCGAGGTTGTTCACTTCAAATCGCCGTAACTAAAGTACCTATGTAGTGGTTATATCTAATGAAATAGACTATGAAACCATTCAATTTTAACATTTCTGGATTGAGTCTAAAGCTGTGAAGGTCGATCAGATCGCATTGTAATGTAATATTACGGAAATGATCTAACTGAGCGTATTGCAAGAGTTTTGCGCTTTCAATTAGAGTACGCATAAACGTTCTAATTACAATTTGTTGTTTCGAACCTTTGTAAGTGTTACACAATTCTTTCTATACATGCTCCACTTCTAATTAGTTAAAATCGTAATAATACGAGTATGATGTATCACTGAAAAAGTTTGATAACTGGGGCATTCCATCGAAAACAGAAAAACTACATAAATTTTTAAATTCAATAAATCATACTTATTTTATTAATATCCTATAGCCAAATAACTATATTCCATGAATCTGTACAGAAATTTAAAAAAAAAATTAACAAATGTCACTTTTGTCTACGGAAACTTTTACTTCCCTCCATAATTGCTTTGGGATAAAATTTTGATTAGGTTGGCAACACTGTTTTCGGTCATTGTGACGGTTATAAGAACTCGGCGCTTCTAATTTAGTGAAAACATAGAAAAAACTCAATTACTACATAAAAATATTGTGTAAAGGTATGTAACTTTTTGTGTATTCGTTCTTTGAACTAAATCATCTCGCCTGTCCCACCAGTCACGCAAAAAGAGATAAAAGTTGTTTTCCTAACCTCAAATATGACTTTCCATATTCCGTTTTTTCCAGAAGTAACAATAAAGACGTGGTGTACTATTAAAACATATTTTAATGGTTAAAAAGTAATTTGTATGGTTTCTTTAGAGTTTTCAAATAAGTCCCACCTGTCACAGTGACTGGTGGGACATTGGCTAACAATTGATATGTAACGAAAGTTAGCATGCAGATTTCTTATTTAACTTGCGTTTTTTGTTTAGACCTAAAACGGAATGGTTTGTGCTTGTCTTTAACTAAAATTAATATTAATTGGGTGATAGGTAATTTGCTTATTTTCTCTATGAGCTTCGTATGAATGCATGCCTTTGCGGTGATGGGTGGGTTGACTGGGTATTTGTTTGCTTGTTTAAGATGAATGCCGCAGAGAGAATAAGGAAATCACGAGAGATAATGAAGGAGAACCCTGATAAATGGAAGATAGCACAGGAAAAAGAAAAAGAATGGGACAGAAAACGTAGAGAAAAAAATAAACAAGAGTGTGAGCAAAAGTCGAACAAGAGAGAAGCTTTTAAAGAAAAGGAAAGGTTGCGTCATGATGATATTGAAGTACACAAAGAAGACCTTAACGATAGGTGGCAATATGTTAAACCGATTCCCTATATTCAGAGACACCACTATTTTAAATCCCAAGGGTCACACAAATGCATAATTTATGCCCTGACTGCAACCTCTTCTCAATCAAAAAAGGTTTTGATGACGCAAGACGGACGATTAAACTATTCAGATGTTTTTTTGAGTGACAGTGAACATGAAGTGGATGTTAACCCAGAAGAAATAGTTGGGCAAAGTACATACCCAAAACCAAACCCCAATTCAGACACTTCATGTTTGCATAAATCCTCTGATTCAAAAGATATCAAGAACGGTACTTACGTCGTAGTCACAATGGAGGCAAAGGGAAGAAGAGGTCATGTCAAGGAGCACAGATATATAGCAGTATGTCAAAATGAAAAAGACGAAGACATCATGGTCATGTTCCTAAAAGCCATTCCAGGTGACGAACCAAAGCTGTTCACCATGAATGAAACGGATGTTTCTTATGTTAAAATGGACCAAATAGCGGAAATCCTTCCTGATCCTGAAATAAGGATGATGGGTGACAGGATATTCTACGAATTTAAAAATATCATTAACATTTCTTAAGTTTTCATTTATTTTTCTTGTTTTAGTCTACTGTCTTGTAATGCTGACGATTAAATTTATAAATAAATACATTGTTAACGTTCAGAACAATAATAAAACTGAATTTAAACAACAACTATTTTCACATAATTTTGACTTGTCCCACCAGTCACAAAAAGCTGTCCCACCAGTCACAAATCTGAACACATATATTTTCATTTCAGTAAATGTCATCAGTCTACTTATTCATAAGTACGATAGTGTATTTAATATATTTTATCCCACAGAAAAAGCTAACTTGAAAATGAAGTAGTTGGGCTGAAATTCATTCCTAAGTGCGTAAAGGTAGCAGAGAGGGATTTTTCAGTGTCCCACCAGTCACATGCGTTTAAATGATAATTACATAGAAGTTTCAAATGATTTGGGTTTTATTTTTATGGGAACGTAATCATTAACTATCTATCTACATCATAAAATAAACTACACCATCGTATCAGTACTGAGTACATAATTATCATTCACAGTTAGTCAAATTCTGGAGTCAAATGTTCCACCAGTCACAATGGAATGCCCCAACTCATAGTATGCATTAAATAAAAACTGATGTAAATACTTTATTCAAATCTTTATAATTAGAGAACGCCTATCTCTGCACCCGCTCTAAATGTGCTTATTGTATGAACGTGTTTCCCGTAGAAGTGATATTTTTCCGGATAATGTATGTGACGCTCTAGAATTCTAGATCAAAAACTACCCTCGTATCTATATTTCGCATCAATTCATAGATTGATGTGACTCTTACGACGTGATAGAAATACAAACGGGCACACTTTCCTAATTAGTAACATAAGTAAAGTACCCACGAAGGCATGGCCTTACCCTCCTTTACAAGGTTTCTGTTAATTACTTATCGACTAATTTGCTAGTTTAAATACAAAACTGACTAAAAGTAAGGGATCTATTGCTCAGAGGCATTTTGCAAAATATACACTATGGGAAAGCGAATTTTTGCGAAAGAGATAATAATAAGACCGGTAGACATCTTGCGAAAGAGGAGTTTTGCGAAAAAGCCCCATAAGCCTCTGGCAAAGCCTTGAAATTTTAACCGGTCGAATTGTTTAACAAGAAACATTACGACAGCTGCCAGAACCCAGTTCAGTATTTTGACTATTTTGTTATCTTCCCAAACATATTCGTATCTCATGTTGACTACTAAATATTGGATAAAATGATTGATATTTCATATCTAATAATAGTTATTCGTGAGAATTCGTTGATATCTATATCCTATTTGTTTAAATCGATAATAAATTAGATTATTGAATGAATCGTCAGCTTATCTCGTTCTCGCCTGGGTTCGTTGATGTTGTTTTTATACGGTATTTCGCGTAAACATTTGCCTATAATATTATGTGATGTTGCAAGAGGTGAAATAACATAATACACGACCGGTTTTGCTTAGACTAACCTGCTGTATTATTTATTCATTTTTGAGTGTTTCTCTTTCTTTTGGCCAATATTAGTCAAAGACTTGTTGTTTTTAAGGAGGAGGATCAGTCCTTTAGATATCAATTTTAAAACTGGCATAAGAAATATAAATATAATGTTGTAATCTAGCAATCAGTCTTAAATTAGTTCTTTGTTCTTATCTCACCTTAAGCCGGTCATAATATCAAAAATATACCACGCCGGTACAAGGCCAGGTAGGTACTTACTACACACTACGTATAGTTAGGTACTACATGATAAATGATAAACTGTGCCACTTCATTCTTATTCATATTGGCAACACCGGCTGCTATAAAGATATTATCGTTACAACGAATGCCATTGAGTACGTCGATCTTTGCTCGTGTCACACTTACAAGAGATATATCAGCATGGATACATTTTATACCGTAGCTTTAAGATACAAGTCAGCTTTAAAACTTCACAGTCATCATAAATACATACTCAGAATCGTGATAAATGAAGATATTTGTTCCAGAAATTTTATTAAACGTAATGATCAAATGATTGATATAAGAGAATAGTCGCATGATGAGCGAAAGTGCTGATTTCCGCACTCCGCAATATACCGGACCTCAGTTGCGACGAGATGCGACGCTAACTGGCTGATATGTTGCGCTCCAACTCGCAATGGTCACACCTGCTGGCTCGCTTTCGTAGAAATTTTATGTTTGTAGCTGACGAAGATACTTACTTTAATTTACTTGAAACGCATCGTTGATAGCTTTTTATTTGGATAATAAGCATTATCTTACGTAGGCGGCACGTCACGCATGTTTTCATATTAGGTATATATGTTTCTTTTTATTCTTAAATTTAACATTTTTTTGAACATGACAACATTATAAAGTGTCGTATGAAGGAATTAACTGGATTTAAACGCAACGGATTTTTTTTTGTGTCGATCAAGAGAAAATGGCAGATTATCTGTAAGCCATTAAATACAGTCTAATCCTTGGAGCATCACGATTTACGTGACAAGTATAGTGACAGCGATTAACGTTTATTACCATAAGGACGACGCAATGTTTACCCAAAACCATTTGCCAGTATAATTATAATCACAACTGTTAAAAGGGTTGCCAGGGCTACGACGACGTTTGAAAATGCGATGATTCAAAAGGTCAGGGCTAACTCGTGGATTTGATACCTACTTAACTTGATATTACGACGCGTACCTACAATACGTCCAGAATTTCATATGTGGGCATACGTAATAGTGAACTACTGAAGAGCCTATTGCGTAAAAATTTAGTTCGTTTGCGTACATGGTGTCTGGTTCAGGCCATAATATTCGTGCAAACAGCCTGTGGGTGTCGCACAAAGGAGTTAGTATTAATGGTAGCCCAAATTGAAAAAAAAAAAATCGACACTTGTACTTGTCGTTTTTCAATATGTGCAGCAAGTTCCACTAAGTGCCATCAATCAACATCATAAAAATAATCTTATTAAATTGGTAGCCCTTGTTTTCCCGAACCGATAAATATTTAATAGAAAATATCCTTACGCAATACGAGCAGTGTTTGGTGATAATTACAATAACGATGAGACCTTACAAGAGAACCTCTCCTTGCTCTTGCTAACAATGGCATAAGTGTTGATCGACGAGTATGTGAATATTCATCGTAAGGTTATTATTGCGCGCATACCGTGAGAATACGCCTTCGACCGATGTTGCGGGCTTCAACGTTACAACGACTCTGTCCGCGCAGCTGTTTGCCGAGAGTACGTTTCAAGGTTCAGTTGTGAAAGGAACCTACGTCAAATAGCAATCGGAATTTACTAGATTTTTTTGTCTCTATTACTAGGTACTATTTATTACTAATTTGCCACCAGCCTATGTCTATTGGGCTGAAATCCTTCAATCCGAAATTACATAGGACCTAGATTATTTCCACGAAGACAAATCACCTACTTGTTATCAACTTATAACCAAATGGTTTTGTAGTTTAAAATTTGCTTTTCACTGCATACTTCTACTTATTTATTACTTTACATCACACCAAAGTGTGGTTGGTTGGCGCTTGTCTAATTTTATTCCGCCTATAACGGAATTGTCACGTGCTTAATGTTACGTTGTGCACCCTTTCTTATTATAAACCACATGTTGTATTAACGAATGGATCCACCTACATTGTTTTACTATTATACCAACTTTTATCGGGGTGTAAACTATTCTGACACGTGCATGGGCAAACGTTGTTTCGCCGTTCGCTCGCTACAGATGTTGTAATTTAACGCTTTTTAAATTGGTTTGTTTACTTACGTATCTTTCAGTGCCAGGGGTACCTGCGTTACATATTTAGTCGGTATTATTGTGAGCAGGCGGCGGCGGTCATCTCTTGGGTTAACGCACTCATGTTCATCCGATCCGCTGTATATTCTTCCGGATTGATTTCATTTACTATCTAAAGATCTATTTTTAACTTACGCTTTCATCGTATTTAAACAAAAATCTACTGAATTGACTGTGGCATTGTAGAAATTAACGCTACAGCAACATTAAAAGAGGTTGTATATTTTCATCAAAGGCGCTTTGTTCAAATCAATCAACGGCTAATGCATGTGCTGTAAACATCAACGATCTGCTCAATGTTGTCTCGTGGGAATTATTTAGCACTTGAATGTCATATTGTGGAATATTTTTTGAAGGAAGAGCTTTTACAGGTATAAATGCTCATTTGGTCTCTGTTGTTTATATTAATCAGAGATATTCCGGCCACTTGAAATACTGAACAGTTTTGTATGTGTAGTCATCTTAATACCGGCGCCGCTGAAACCAAAATAACTGCTCAAATGAGTTTTCGGCAAATGCTGACGTCAGTCAGGGGCCATTTGGACAGTGTATCAAGAATATTGTCTAAAAGTGCCCAACACCAATATAAGTATTTTTATTAGACATAATTCGGTTATTAGATATTTATATTGTTAATTGATGTCATAAATTTCTTTAAGACGTGCCTAAGCAAGGAAGGCAATAAATATTATAATGGTCTCAAGTATGCCACTACGGATGTGCTGGAGTATTATCGTCAGAAGTAGTAGCTATTACACCTGCTGCGGTCGGTCGTCCGTCCGACCCCTCAGACCGGTCCCGCGTCCGTTCTACTGTGAAATAACGCACATAATATGGCATATGTTCGTACAAACCGTTTTATGGTTCATTTTCTTACTGTGTAAAGTTTATAGAGTTTAGATAATTTTGTATGATGTATGAATAATGCAAACTGAAAAGTACCTAGGTGTTCCTGAAATATATGCGTTATCCTCTTTTAAACCTTTTATTGTGGCGTAATTTGGGAGAGACCTACGTCCAACGGTATACTGCGAGAGGCTGATTTGGCTGATAAACATAACCTTATGCGCAAAACTACACACATCATAGGTCGTAAACGTACTCTGGTGGATGACTGTAGTCTGTTGGGTCAATACGTTAACATTATTGCGCTACTCGCAGAGAATCATCAAGAACAAGAGGCCTCTTGTATACGGTGAACCGGCCGGGCGGCGCCTGTCTGCCGCGTGTAGTCACTAGCCAAGTATCCATGCTATTTATTATTTATCCTTTAATGTCTTTATGTATAAATTTCTGCTTTTGAATGTGTAACCAATGCAAATGAAATATTTCCAAATCGTCAAAACGTTGCCACTTATTGAATAGCATTGCTATCAGAAGCCCAAAAACCCGTTGGCTTTATAGTGTGCGTGTCCATACAAACGCTAAGTAGGTAGAACGAGCTTGTTTATATTTCACGTTCTTGAAATTAACTCGTATGCTTACGTTTACTTTCCAACAATGCGCTTGCATTTTTCCACGAGAAAGCGGAAACGCGTGTCTTAACAATGGCCCGTGCTGAACCACATTCTGTATCCGTACTGTATATTATTCTACGAATCGTCGAAAAGTTAGTCCAAATACTCAAGGGCCTCGTTTTGCGTATGTTTATTGACACAATGAAGAATTTTAAACAAACCTATTGCATGTTTCCCCAAATAAATATGACGAATATTGGTTGGCCATTAAATGAACCATACAAGTAGTTGAAACGAAAACACATTCCAGAAGAATGTTCTAGTCTTCTCAAGGGCATTCAATACTACTTATGAATTCTATTTGAATCGATTTCCTTTTCTCCCTAACTAAGCGATAGGATAAGAAATCTAAGGGTCCATAATATAATCATGCCTCCCTCTTGTAGGGATCCCCCTTGCGTATTTGATCAGTTACATTTTCAACTGTAGGCAATAATGACATCAGATACTAGTGCTATTACAGGTATGATGCGTGGATGGGAAAGCTCAGCTACGAAACTGATAATTTTTCGCTGATGCTGAGCTATGTTAGCTAGTTAGAAAATTTTGCTGAGGTGATGCGCTGATGGGGAGTTGCAGTGGAAATGTCACCCAATAGCACTGTGAATGGCGACTATCTATTGCACGCATTTATCCTTACAATAAGTAGCTTAGTAGCACTTGTTTCCAATAGTACTGTGCTGTGTTGACGAGTCACTGCAATTTGGAGGATACCAGACGCATCTATAGCAAAGGAACATTAACACTTTTTTTTCGTGGGTAACTGGGAAATTAGCCATACAGGTCTAGTTCGCGATTTTGTTATTGATATGACTGTACCATCGAATTGAGAAACTGTCGAATTATATTATCTATTTTAAATTAGTGTTTTGTTATTCTACGTAAAATTCCCGTATTTTGCCACATTCAAAAATAACTAACAAACGCTAAACATGCCCTATTGTATGTAATGCGAGTATAAACTATAGCAGGAAACAGGTCCTTTTGTTGTATTCAACAATGAGCAATAGAATGACAAAAAACGGTTTTAGTATCCAGGCTTGGCACAATACGCCCGCTGCTGTCTTCGTCCGCCTTCCCACGTAAGTCTCTATCGTTGATCGTAACTGGAGTATATCGTAGCGCGATGGAAAGCGATCTCCGAGAACATTGCGGATATTTTAGAGAAACGAGACTATTAAATAATATTTTTTTTATTACAGCACCCAAAAATGTTACTAGGTATTTATTAAATAATCTACATTTACATAATAATATAAAAATAGCTACAAAACATAATAAAGATATAAAGGATGCATAGCATACAGTGACTCAAATTGGACAGTACTCAAGTAACTGGATAAAGATGGGTCGGTTTCTGGAGATGTAATTTAAAAACAAACGTAAAGATCTCTGTTGTTATCCGACTACCTTTGTTACACGTATGTGACACATAATGGAAAATACGTAAGTACTAAGTATAAAAATGATTTTGTGGAATTTTAATTACGTAGGTAATGAATTTGTTTTTGGCAGAAGAAATCGTTGCACCTCACAGAACTTGTAAGATTTTCACAACAGTTTTGTTGAAGACCTTGTCCATACGTAGATTCCGATTTTTTATTCAAAATTATATTCGGGCGATATTATGTGTATTTGTATCATCATGTTCATGATTAATGAGAAACCGTGTCCATAACTTACTTTCCACATGTATGACAGTTGCTTTTCTCTGGCGTGCCTCGTATGGGAAGACTGGTTTTTTTGTAACCGTCACTGATAAAGTAAAATTTCTTCGTCTCCTGGATATCAGTGATGAGAATTATTAATTGATCTATTCGTTTAATTATCTCGATCTTGTAGGATTTTTCGATATCACGTCACAGTAATTTCTGCGTAGGTGTTCGGAATTTGGTTAATCATAATGCCAACACATTCCAGCGACGTGCATGCAACAAAAACTGAACATGATACAACGCAGAAAGTACCAAAGTTACGACCGTAAAAGATCGTACGTGCTTTTCCGATTTGATTTAAATAAAGCAGTTGCTCGTACAACAGTGTCGATAGCACGTAATATTTTTTTCTTTTAGGTTTGGCTTCTGCTTTTAAACATAGTGTTCTATTATCTTTTGAATGCTTTAAAACACGTAGTGTTTGTGTGTTGAATCGTTTATTTTTTGCTCGAGCTAATTTAAATGTGGTAATCAGATGGGTTTGATAAAAAGATTTGTTTTTGAATTCAAGTTAATTAGCGTATGTGTATGTTGACCTTAATCTAGTGAATTTATGTGAATAAAAACTTAATTTATGAAAACTAGGATTATACTGAATTACATATTCTGTAAGTAAAAGTAATTTTTTGAGGCTGAGTATTGTATAAGTTGTTTAAAATTCGTTAGTGAAAATGAAAGTGAAAAGGTTCACGTAGGACGCGGATTGCATCAATACGTGCTGAGCGTGGTTTCATAAAATGAAAGTTTTGCATTTAAAGTTGTGATTATGTATTCACCTCAACGTTTTTATTGCGTTAAAATTTATCTATCACACCTATTAGGTAATATCATATCTATTACTTTCGGGTAAACTTTTATAATCGTATAATGTCCGGCTTTATTTCCTTTATGACGTGCGAAAGTTAATGTTTAGTGTAAGTGTAATGCATCCTATGTGTGAAGTGCGGTCATCGTTTATTGACGGCTCGGAGCTTAGACCTACGCAGCTTGGCGAAGGTGATGACTGCGCGATACTGGATTTTAATTGTACCGTAACTGTTTCTTTCTCAAACATGTATTTATGTGAAAGTTTGACCTACCTGCATACTTGTGGTCCAGTGTTGTACCGTACTGATATTCAAGCACTTAGGTGTAATCTCTAATAACAATATACGGAATCAAGTGATCGTCGATAGAAACGATCTTTGACAATGACCTACTTACTGACCAGCACCGTTGCATATGATATGGTATACATAATGAATTATGCCACTTGTCGGCGGATGCCTTCCAAAATACTAAAGATGTGTGGAATTTTTAGCATAATATTCTATCACCAATCTAAGCTACTCCGTATAATGATAAGAAAGAAAACAAACTGTTTTGGACGGAACCTATATTGATAACACCGGAAATGGGCCAATATTGAGAGACTACTTCAGCGATAACAGATGTCAAACGTGAACTTTACGATAAAGATTACATATTATCGATTAGGTCCGTCGGCGTTATGCGTATGATGTGAATGGAGATTTTTTTCAGAAGGTTAATAAACTGGTGTCTTTAACATTGTCATTTCAGAAGTTATAGTTTTCATATTCCAGTTCACTGTAACTTTTGTAATTAACCGGGTGAGCACATATTATACATGCTTACTCATGATTGCAAAGACGAACTATATCACTCTATTTCTAAAAATAATAAGGTAGAATAGAAAAAAAAAAACAAACAAAATTTGATTTCTCTAGAAAGTCCAAACCCTGAAAAGTTCCTTTATTACATTACTTTCACAAAATCTCATGATATGCACTACAGTATCATCCAATAGCATCATCCGGCCTTCTTGCAACTCTACCAAAGTTAAAAACTGCTGTACCTACGCGGCTGAAATTCAGCTGATTAGTAAAATCTTGCCACGTGAGTGCTCTAGCCGCAAAATTTTGAACTGTGGGCGAAATAATAAATCTATCTCATCGGCAAGTGCGCGAACAACAGTGTGTGTTCTTCTCCCCCTCTACCTGAGACTAAACCAGCTTTAAAGTATGTAACAGGGTGGTATTTATTAACCCAAAACCGTAGTATGACTGCATCAACATACTTTCTACTTTTGATCCTTTTCTTAAAGTTCTTTCTAAATATAATCTAAGCCCAAATTTGTATGATTTAGCAGTAAAATACTATGTGTGGGTGCTCCTAACTTGTCAAATATTTTAATTATTATACTTATGACTTCGTAGAAGTGTAGGCAGTATCGTAAAATATTTTTCAACACCCTTGCTCATAAAGTGGTTTTTATCACATGGCTTTTACACTCATAAACCATGGTATTAAACACTTGTGCTTTTTTTTCTTTATCGCACTAGTGTTTTATTTTATATTCCATCAAATTAAGTTGGTACCTCGCTGAAAGATATTGTTTATGCATTCTATTTGCTCTTAATTTAACTGGTTTATAGTTTTATTTTTAAATCTCGGAAAAAGTATTGACTTTGATACGTTTCGTTTTAACATTATAACTAAAAATAACACAATTTTTGTAAAAAATAAGAAGTGTACCATCTTGAATATGATACATTTTCAACAACTTATTTACTTTAATTAATAATTCAACGTGAAATTAATTTATAAATACATAAAAAATAAATTTTGAACATTTAGCGCTTTGGCTGTTTAGCTCCAACAGCTAACATCCCGCGCGCAGAAAAAAAAATATCAGCGCGGAGCGCGCCTTTTTGACAAACTTTCCGTCTGTGACTCTGTGCTGTGAGGCGGGAGCATTGTTTATTTGAGTATGAATAATTATAAAATTTGTTGTTTTACTCGTAAGTGTGTTGAAAAACGTCGTATGACACACGTGAGGTTTGGTCATTACACTCTCGGTTTCCTTGCAGCCCTCGCCTTCAGCTCGGGCTGTGCAATATCACCTCGAGTGTAATGACCAACATACCTCACTTGTATCATAAATAACTATATCACATTTTTACTTCCATACGACTATAAACTAATAAGCTCTATCGATCTTTGTGTGGAAGATTGGGCGGCCGTTTCTCCTTAATACTTAGATATTGAATAGGTAAACGTCGTGTACCTACGATTTCGGTATCAATTTATTTTTATTTTTGTCTGAGCAGTTGTCTGGTCGGGCGGGTGGGGGTGCGACATTGACTCACGCAGGGTGACGCAGGTTGGGGCGCACGCCCTAGTGCACGTGACGTCATCAATCGTGACTCACACCTACCGTTATAGAATCCAACCTCGCCTCGAATGAACCGAAATTAGACTGCAAATGAAATGTGAAACGTTTTTAAAGGAAGTTGTTGAGTTTTATTGTAATTTCACCCCTTCCAAGTTTATTCTTGCTGACGGATGTACATTACGTTGAAACGGCAATGCACTACCTTAATGCGATACAATGACGCCGATTCTGGTTACTTTGGCTTGTACCGAGTTGTACCGATTTCAAAGTTTGCTTGAAAATGGAGTACTGGAAGACTGTCTAGTAGAGATTCGTATGCTAACTAGTTGCGGTTGCTGTTACCCAATTATTCATAGTCGATGAGATGACAAATCCAATTACTTTAATATTCGTCTATTAGATATTTTTTAGGATATTGTTTTGATATTCGATTATCATAGTTTTTTTTAGCTATAAGTATTCGAATATAAGGATCAAATTCGAATAGGTATTCGTTTCCAAGTCCTAATCAGCATTGTTATTTCTTGTAATTTTACAAATGTCAACTGTTTCACTTATTTGTTCAGAATATCTCGTCATTGTGGATCATGGTCACGATCAGGTTCTAAATTAATTCGTAGAACTTTCTAAAAACCTTCATCAAATATATAACTGCGAATTATTTAGGTATTAAGGATAATTTTGACTTCGTTTTTATGCATTATACAAGTGGGTATGACTAAACATAAACAATAACCCTGTGAAACACTTTTGTTTTACAGGGTTGTGAACCTATGTTCATCAATTTGGTAAAGACTCTTTGTAAGATTATAATATGAAAGAACGATGCTTTACATCCGGATTGAGTTTACTTTTATATCTTTACTACCTAATATAATATTATAAAGGGGAAAGATTTGATTGTTTGTTTGTTTGCTTGCATCGCATAGGCTCCGAAACTACTGAACCGATTTTAAAAATTCTTTCACTGTTGGAAAGCTACACTATCCCCAGTGAACATAGGCTATATTTTATTCCCGTATTCCCACAGAACGAGAGCTACGCGGGTGAAACGGCTGTCGGTCGTCCGCTAGTGCGTCGTAACAGTCGCGTGAGCAATCGAATCGATGCAGCTTTTGGAGAAGACCATACTTTTTACAATGAGCTACCCAGTGAAAGTACCATAGACATTGGACCAGCCCTTCTGGAAACTAACTACACGGACACCTACTTAATTTTCAGTTATTTGTATCATCAAGGTTACTAACATCACTAACATGACATTGATTTGAATTTTTTACTATATGTGTATTATGTGGTATTTAGTCCAAATGAGCTACTATAAGCTTGTACGACAATGCACAATTAATATTTATACCAAAACATAGTCGGTATTTCTCAATGCATACATACTTAAAAGTTATAATCCATACTACGAAACACATTTGCGGATAGGACAAAATATTTGACCCGATCCGGGACTCGAACCCGAAACCCGACTGAGTTTAAAAAACAACCATCGCAGTGCAGTGTTAGTAATAAATTATAACCTTAGGGGATGCTTGAACATCTTTTATAACCGGATTTAAGGGTCTGTGCACACGACGGCGACGGTAGTTTAACGCTCCGAGAGCGTCGCCTCTACAGCCTTCTTATTGGTGATATTGTGGACAGGGTAGGTACAGGAGGGTCGCTTTTTGCCGGTACACTCACTATCTTTGGCTTAATTTGAGCTACATGACGATGTGGGAGAATGTTCAAAAATATTTATTGAGAGAGATAGAGAGGTGGTTGTGTTTGATGGTCGACATAGCTGCTGATCCAATGCCCACTTCTCGCCCATGAAAATTGGCGAGTTCTTTTCGGTCCTCGGCGAGTTACATAAATAAAGAATTTATTTACCTAACTAGCCGATTTTCCCGAAAAAACTTTTCAAGTGTTCGAATATTTCCTTAGTGACCGCTGAACAGTCTTTGCTTCATCTTCAAAGATTTTGCGTGCTCTTCTAATTCAGCACCGCACGATGCGTCACATCTGTCTGTATACGGCCGGGAGTCCCGGGTAAGCCCTCAGAAGGATGTCCTGGCGTATGGCATGCCCCTCGTATAGCCCAGAACGGCTGAACTGATTTTGAAGTATAAGGCGTGTTGTAATACATTCGTATTCTTTTTCGGAGTGTCATCCCGTAACTACATAATGAAACTTCAGCATAGTCAGGAGATTTTAATTATATTAACTAGGTACTTACTTGAATTTTAAGAGGGCTATAAAGAAATATGAACCTGCTTTAATTTTAAACTCGCATACTTATAGTCAGACCATAATTAAAATTCCCTCCGAACATACTTCCTAATTACTTTTCCAATTAACTAAAGACCATTTGTTTAATTTTTTTTAAAGCGCTTACAGTGGCGTCAAAACTCAAAGCTTTATGAAATATTTCTACGTGAATGTTCAGTTTGATTCATTCACTAAGTATATTCTTATCAGACCATGAAGTTATATTACGTGAATTTATTGTACCGACGAAGATACCCTTCGTCGGTACAACAAATTCACGTAATATAACTTTAACTCATTTGGTTAATTTTATGGGCTTGCTCACAAATAGTCTTTAACTATTTTAAACACATAATTTGCAAAATGCTTAATATAAACACCTACCTAATTTGCAAAAAGCTTCTTTATCAACACATAATTTGCAAACAGTTCATTTCTATTAATAAGCTGTTTAACAATATTAAAAATGTATTTTTAGAATACACATTTTTAGGCTGGTGTCATTACCCTGACGATACTTACCTAGTTACTAGACCGTATTTAAATGAGTATCTACATTCTTTTTTTTACTTATTTTCTTGTATTTGTTTTTGGTAGAGAGAAAAAGAGTTTTTCAGTGAAGCCATTCTTGTGACATGATAAAAATATAATATACAAACAAATACACTTGAACAATGAGTAAAGTATTGTATTATCTTAAATGAATAGTTGTCGCCTGGATTAATAAGCGCATTCTCTCAGTTGTGTCATCCATCAAGAAGACTGCCAAACGTTACACGATGTTTAAAACATTCTAATTGTTCATTGTTTTGTTCCATCGAGACATACATAACGGAGTGTCTAGGGATATTCCATCAGCAACTTGCTCGAGAGAGTTCAAACTTGTGTAATACAAGGTGCTGATATGAAGGTACCTAAACTGATACTAATGATAGTTATACTGGAATTCGTGAAAACCATTAAGGACAAACTAACTTATTTGGAGGTATCTCAGTAGGTCATCGATATCTGCCTCGTTATTGCACATAGGTTTACTATTCTAAGAAGCTCGTGGTATATGCCTAGCATTGACGTAATGTAGATCATTGTACTGCAGTAAACAATATCAATTTGTAGGCTTTAGTAAATATTTAGGCTTTGATGGCGAGGATTCTCATCGGCTAGAACGCTCAGTCAAGACCACATCGCGTGATATGTCAAGGTAAAATGTGTCTAGCTAGACAGAGTCTTTTTAGTTTTGTCTGAGTACCTACAAGGTTCCTTCCTTGCTCACTACATTATCCAGAGATCATCGCCGTCTTTCTTGAAGCGTTTGTTGTGTGAGGCGAGTATCTCACCACCCTTACTGCATTATGTAGGTATCTAGATATTTTTATCCTTTAGGCGCGATTGGTCCACATCGCTATTTGTCAATTTCACCCTTTTGCGATTGGTCTCCATAATAGACACATAACCTTCATCGTTCCTCAGAACTCGTTTAACTATAACGTGTCACTGATTACGTTAATTCAGCCACACCGAAACCAATCCGGTACCTACACAACACACCCGTATTGGAAAGTAGTAAGCATAAGGAGATCGAGACTTACATCGTGTTATGGAGATTTAATTTATGTCGCCTCTTGTATGTGGCGTAATGCAAGCTCACTTGAGTTACATAATGGCGGCTGTACACACTCGTCGAGACACCCCGAGACAGGCCGAGTGCGAGTGTGTACAGGGCGCACTCGTCTTGTCTCGCTCTCTCGTTCTCGTCTCGGTCGCTCTCGGTGGCGTGTCGGTTTTTGCGCCCGAGTCAAAGGGTCTCGTTGGCTCTCGCGAGGTAAATGAGAGCGGGCATCTACACACTCGTTCATTTAGTTGCCCTCAGAAAGTTTTAATGAACAGACGTATTTCATTAAATGGTCTAAAGAACTCGAATTATAGTTTTTTGCCTCTATTCAGTCTGGAGCTGCAGCGGTTTCAGTTTATAATCGTTTTTTTATTTAATAAACATTTTATTATAATATTAGTTTGCTTTACAAAAACAAACAGCAGCAGCAATTTCCACGTCCATTGTCGCGGGAGTGCTATGAGACTGTGAGCTTACGAGTGTGTACAGGCATGCTCTCGTCGAGAGCCTTCTCGGCCGAGGCTCTCGGCGAGAGGCTCTCGACGAGTGTGTACAGCCGCCATAAAATGTCAATATTGTTGAACGTAAGCGTTCAGTTGCCTAGGGCTCTATATGCGGTCTGAAGACTTGATTCAGTTTTTTTTTAAATGTAGGCGTTTTACTAACTAACTAACTATCTTCACGCCAAATCCCTTGCGGGGTAGGCAGAAAGAACCGAGCGCCACACGGCACGGTCCATACACACCTCACTTGCTTCTTCAACTTTCATTTTTCTTTTCATGCATGCACGTCGGCTCTTGACACCACCTTCAACTAACACACGATTAATTTGGTCGTGGTAGGTGTGTCGTGGCCTTCCCCGACTCCTACGTCCATCCACTTTCGCGTTGTATATCTGTTTTGTCATTCTTTCATCTCCCATTCGTTCCACATGCCCAAACCATCGTAGCATGCCCTTCCTTACTTTATCACCGACACTCTCTTTCAGAGCAAATCTCTTTCTTACATCTTCATTCCGAACGCGTTTTGCGAGCGTTACTCCGCAGATTTTGCGTAGCGCGCGCATCTCGACCGCGTTTATTCTACTTTCATGCGTTTCCTGCCATACCCAACTCTCGCTTCCATACGTTAGCGTCGGTATCAGCACCGCATTGTGTACTGCGAGCTGGGCCTTTTGACTTAAGGCCTTGGTACCTAAAAGTTTGCCTGACGCTCCATTCACACTATTGCCAGCGGTGTACCGTCCATCCCTGCTAAATGCACATCCAAGATATACAAACTCATCCACCTGTTCCAGCACTACATCATTTACAGTTATCCTGGCATTCGTTCTGTCCTCTTCTCTTTCGAATACCATCACTTTCCTGACCACGGGCGCTGCAACGTGCTCGAAACGTCGGTAAATGTAAGTAACACAGTATTTCGCGTGAAGTCCCGAATTCTATAAGTATGACCATCACTTTCGTTTTAGTCGCGTTCAAATGTAAGCGTTTTCTTTCATACATTGCGTTGTCATATAATTATGACAGGGAACTCGAAACCACCAAATTATGAAATAAATTATTTACGACAGCATTCGAGATGAAGTGCAGCTCTGACTACAGACGACTCATAAAAAATCTCATTAAAAGTGTGCTCGTTAAAGAACATAGTTCATAATTTGATAACGATTGCAGGTGTGTTCAGTGTGTAAACTGTTTCAGTCATTATGTGAGTCATTGCCACTTTAGTTTAACTTCATGAGCGGTACAGTCAACATCACGTCAATATTACGTATTAGTAATATTTACCATATACATACCTATGTTGTAAAATAATATGCATGCGTCATCTAACTGCATCCAGAGCCCCAAATTGACACTGTACAAGCTCTCAATAAATGTAATGAATCTGTAAGTCAAGTGGTGACAGCGTGGCTTGCAAGTCGTGAACTTGCGCCACGATCATGGACACCCACGAGGGGTCACTTACATTTGCTGTTCAAAAAGGCAAAATAAACTTTATAAGTATGAAGCTTGGTACATCATACCTGGGTTCCAAGTGCTGTTTCAGAACAGAATCGTAATCGTTGCTCAATATGTTGTATCTTAGCCGAGATGGTACAATTTGTTTTCGTAGCTTTTTCGAAGCCTTTATAACGATTACGATTCTGTTCTGAAGCAATGAAATTAACAGACTTGAGCCCCTGGTCAATATTATCATAATATCAACATTTCAAAATTGACGACCCCTGCCGGTCATAGGCTTCCCCCAAAGATCGTAACAACGTTCGGTTTTGGGATGACCTTTGTGGTAGGTCGTCATTTTGTCAATACCTTTATGGATCAATGAACTACTATTTAAGGTTTAGCGCTAGACAGGAAGCATGATCGATAGATACTATTATTCCTTAGACAGTGGAAAATCAGGCAATGAGTCACTGGAATAACAATTTTGTGTACTGACTAACCTTGGCTGAATGAATACCAATATAAACTGGATTTCTCACACCTTTTAACATGTGTTATTCGATAATATCAAATAACCATATCGTTAAGTGAATAATCGTGTTTACAGTATGACGTTTGTTAATAGATTATACATACCTATTGTTCTACCGAATTATATCATAACGTGTGTAGCAGATGTATGCGCAAAATAACAACATGTAGGTACGTAGTAGTAGCATTCAGTATACAATATTACGCATATGTTTGACGGAGATGACTCAACAGTCAACAGTATAATCTGAAATCCCTGTAGCTGATGATGTACAGGATATCAATACTTGAGAGGTTATCGCCTGACAAAAAGCACAGATTAATAAATAGTTACTACGTAACAAAAAGTATTTGATGAAAATTTAAAGTGAATTATTTACTTACATCTGTATTTCATTTCTTTATTTTTTTCTTGTATTTTCCTTAATCCCACATTACGCAAAATCCAGATGCCTCTGGTGGATCTTCGCATTTAAGGCCGCGTGGGTCAGATTTTGAGTTTTTTGAAACAATCCTAGTCAAAAAGTAAAGGGTTTTTAAATCTGAAAAATATATATATAATAGTTAAGGATATAAGCTAAACATATTCCGAGCCCGTTACACGATGCAATAAATTTCACTAGATAGAAAAAAATCCCAAAGTTGACTCTCTCAGAAAAGTTTTTTCTATACTGTGGCTAAACTATTAACATTTTATATATTTTTTTTGCACTCAATTAAAGGTATTAAGTTTTTATACACATTTTCCGAGCGTTTTTCTATAAACAACTATTTACATAGTTATCATGTACGAATATCTACCAAACGCAATAGAATTGCGCCGCTGACGGCCGATCAGTCTCGCCCTGGCGCTTGTGGAGGCAGGACCTGTGTCAGTTTTTTTCGCAACTATTTCGTAATTATTATGCCAAATTATGTTGAAATCGCGCCACAGTATAAAAATATCAGTAATGGGCAAAATGTAATTAGATTAACCGTTACAAATACATACGCGACTCATGGTAAAAATGTGGTGATCTTTTACTTTTTAAGTGTTTTCACGACATGGTAACCAGCTACCTAATGCATTAAAATGTCTACGAATTACATGATAATTTCGCAATCCAACATGGCGGCCACGCCGTAATCACAAAATTTCATGACGGGTATCGTTTAAGGGGTTTTTTGGTATGCTGAGTACGAAGTACGTGATAATTTTGCAATCCAATATGGTCGCCGCGCCGTAATCACAAAATTTCATGATGGGTATCGTTTAAGGGGTTTTTTGGTATGCTGAGTACGAATCACGTGATATTTTTGCAATCGAATATAGCCGCCGCGCCTTAATCACAAAATTTCATGATGGGTATCGTTTAAGGGGTTTTTTGGTATGCTGAGTACGAATCGCGTACTAATTTTGCAATACAAGATGGCCGCCGCGCCGTAATCACAAAATTTCATGATGGGTATCGTTTAAGGGGTTTTTTGGTATGCTGAGTACGAATCACGTGATAATTTTGCAATCCAATATGGCCGCCGTGCCATAATCATAAAATTTCATGATGGGTATCGTTTAAGGGGTTTTTTGGTATGCTGAGTACGAATCACGTGATAATTTTGCAATCCAATATGCCCGCCGCGCCGTAATCAGAAAATTTTATGATGGGTATCGTTTAAGGGGTTTTTTGGTATGCTGAGTACGAATCGCGTACTAATTTTGCAATACAAGATGGCCATCGCGCCGTAATCACAAAATTTCATGATGGGTATCGTTTAAGGGGTTTTTTGGTATGCTGAGTACGAATCACGTGATAATTTTGCAATCCAATATGGCCGCCGTGCCATAATCACAAAATTTCATGATGGGTATCGTTTAAGGGGTTTTTTGGTATGCTGAGTACGAATCACGTGATAATTTTGCAATCCAATATGCCCGCCGCGCCGTAATCAGAAAAATTTATGATGGGTATCGTTTAAGGGGTTTTTTGGTATGCTGAGTACGAATCGCGTACTAATTTTGCAATACAAGATGGCCGCCGCGCCGTAATCACAAAATTTCATGATGGGTATCGTTTAAGGGGTTTTTTGGTATGCTGAGTACGAATCACGTGATAATTTTGCAATCCAATATGGCCGCCGTGCCATAATCACAAAATTTCATGATGGGTATCGTTTAAGGGGTTTTTTGGTATGCTGAGTACGAATCACGTGATAATTTTGCAATCCAATATGCCCGCCGCGCCGTAATCAGAAAATTTTATGATTGGTATCGTAAATGGTGGTATCGTAAATCATACGTAGCAGACTGTAGTGTAAAAGAGATAGAGACACATGTTCCATTCTTCGTTCTAACATTTGTGTGTGGTTGGATTGCATGGAACGACACAGACTAAAAAAGCTTGTTCGGTTTACTGTGAGTTAGTTAACCGCGTGCCAATTTGCAATTGTGCAAGACGTGGTCAGAGTTAAGAAGTTATTTATTTAACTCAGAGCTTACTAACTCTATATTTATATATTTAACTCGACTCTTCGCGCAAGTGGGCCTAAATAGCTTAGGCGGCCAAATTGAATTCCAAAATGATCATGTTATTCGTACTCAGCATACCAAAAAACCCCTTAAACGATAACCATCATGGATTTTTGCAATTACGGCGCGGCGGCTATATTGCATTTCAAAATTATCACAGGATTCGTACTCATCATACCAATACACCCTTTAAACGATACCCATCATGAAATTTTGTGATTACGGCGCGGCGCCCATATTGGATTGCAAAATTATCATGTGATTCATACTTAGCATACCAAGAATTCCCTTCAACTATACCCATCATGAAATTGTGTGATTACGGCGCGGTGGCCATATTGGATTGCAAAATTAGTACGTAATTCGTACTCAGCATACCAAAAAACCCTTTAAACGATACCCATCATGAATTATTGTGATTACACCGCGGCCGCCATTTTGGATTGCAAAATTATCACGTGATTCGTACTCAGCATACCAAGAAACCCCTTAAACGATACCCATCATGAAATTTTGTGATTACGGCGCGGCGCCCATATTGGATTGCAAAATTATCATGTGATTCGTACTCAGCATACCAAAAAACCCCTTAAACGATACCCATCATGAAATTTTGTGATCACACCGCGGTGGCCATATTGGATTTCAAAATTATCATGTGATTCATACTTAGCATACCAAGAATTCCCTTAAACTATACCCATCATGAAATTTTGTGATTACGGCGCGGTGGCCATATTGGATTGCAAAATTAGTACGTAATTCGTACTCAGCATACCAAAAAACCCTTTAAACGATACCCATCATGAATTTTTGTGATTACACCGTGGCCGCCATTTTGGATTGCAAAATTATCACGTGATTCGTACTCAGCATACCAAGAAACCCCTTAAACGATACCCATCATGACATTTTGTGATTACGGCGCGGCGTCCATATTGGATTGCAAAATTAGTACGTGATTCGTACTCAGCATACCAAAAAACCCTTTAAACGACACCCATCATGAAATTTTGTGATTACACCGCGGCGGCCATTTTGGATTGCACAATGATCCCGTGATTCATACTTAGCATACCAACTTTAGAAAACTTTAGATGTTTTTATGACCAGCTATTATGTAATTTACATTTTTTATGCAACTGTAGCAAACGTACGTAACGGAAACTCTCAAAAGAAATGAAATATCCTAGTTGTCGAAAAATGTTTCGTTGCTGCTAAGCTCTTATTCGCCTTAGCGTGATGTTATATATTTTGGTATTTTTCAAAAATGGACATTCTGTTAAGAAACTCTTGAAATTCACCTAGCAGTCTCTTAGACTCTAGAGTTAGAACAACTAAACAAACAAACAAACTCTTTAGCTTAAAAATAATAGTATAATATACATAATTTATTTACGATTAACTCATTTATTTTTATTTACGAAACTAATAAATCACTACACTTAATAAAGTTAGATGCATTTACTACGTCAAACAAAGTTAGCATGCTGTTTCTTTCTACTATACTGTATACTGTGGCATGAGAGTTGACTGCCGCTGCCGGCGCGCGGTGTGTCTTGCGCCCGGGGCGAGGGGAGCGCCAAATGCCTACTTGTGCGGGTTAACCGCCCCTTAATGAGCACTGCTGTCAGTGACGTATAGTTTCCTATTATTAAGTCTAACGAACGAAATTTTAGTAACAATAAACGTCTGTGTGTAAAGAAATACCTAAGTATTAAATGTACCTCAGTAAAAAAATTAAAATGCTTTGAAAAGGAGGAACTTTTCGGGGACGATCCAGGCTACTAGACTTTCTATACCAAATTATTGTATCGAACCAGTTTTAATAAATAAGATTTTAAAATTTCTGCTCAATCATATCCTAAAAGGTGAAAAATGTCTGGCAAGTTTTGGAATTTTATGTTACTGCACAATTAGTCCAGCATACGGGCAGAGCAGACTCGTAAAAAGCATTTAACTTTGTAATTATAAGCTGTCTGGAACTGATTTTGAGTTGTATGATCTATTGAATAAGTAAGTTAATACTACGATTACCTGACCGATTGATAGACTTGACCTATGAATGACCGAGGAGCAATTTTAAACCAATCCTTAGATGCCACACCTCGGTATGAAATGCCCAGTGAAGCTAAAATTGCTACTAATAAAGGTGAAGAATTTCTAATGATTGGTGTTATTATAGCTTAATTATTGATTTCCCAATTTTTAATCATGAATACCTAACCTAATTTTTCAATGATTAGAAAGTCTCTCACTAGTATTTAAAAAATACCGTAATTATAATTAATTAGTTCTTGTTGGTAATTATTGCAGACTAATATGAAGAGATTAATTTTTATGCAGATTCAAAACTTGGAACACATTTCGAGTTTCTTTATCTCACTAAAGATGCTGTAGAAATTTTGCAGCTCTGTTTACTAATTGTCAGCCCGCAACTTCGTTTGCTTTTTTTTTACTTATAGACTGAAATAACTGACACAAAACATAGCCATAGCGTTTCGTTTTTCGGAAAATTGTCCGAGTCATGAAAATATTAATTACATACCATTACCAATATTTCCATGTATTATTAGTTTAAGGTTAAGTTTACGCAATCTTATCTAGAGTCGAACAGCTATTGTTGACTGATTAACAATCGTTGAGTAATGATTGCTAATCAGTAAAGGACGGGGCCAGGGCGTTCCTCCACAGTGACTCATCACTCATCACTTGATCGAACACAGATTTCATTTCCTTGACCGACGATGTTCGCATGTTCCGGCGTGACTCCTCTGTACGTTGTGCCATGCCAATAAATGTCGATGCGTCGAGACATAGCGGATGTCGGCATTGTGCAAAATGCATGAGAAAGGTTGCAGCCAGTGATTCTCTGCATCAATAAACATACGTGCACGCAGTGCATTTGTCACGAGTTTTCCGATCTTCACACATCGTCGCCGGTAGATTGTAAAATATTCCGAGATGAAATCTCGGAAATCGTAGTGTTATTTGATACACTTGTTGTGGTGTGCGTGACACTGGCATTCAGGTGAGACGTTAAGATACTTGAATTCAAGGTCATTTGCTATATCAGTTAGCATAGTAATTATATTGTTAACAATGAAACGATTGACACCACTGATATTCTGTTAAAAATGTAATAAGTCGCGCCTAAAGGGTATCTCACTACCGTGTCAAAAGTTTGCGCTCAAATTCCTACAATTGTATCTGAAAAGATCCGGCTACCTTTTGCTGTAGTTGTGTTTAGCATAGAACATCATTAACAGCATTCGTTTAGCTCAACAAAATGGGAAGTGTATGAAAGTAACCTATCATGTGTGTTTAATATCATTGATAGACACACTTTGATAGCACTATGATTATACAAATGTTTAAACTTTAACTTAACTGTTCGGAGAAAGTTGTACAGATAGTTGTGCCATATTACTTTTCATATACGCCTAACTTTTTTATTGCCCAAATTTCAATGAAAGTTCATAGGCATAATTTGTTTAATTAAAATTTCTATTAAGTATTGAGGTAGCAGCCGGTTTTAGTTGTATATCAAGTTGTATACGATCCGTAGATATTGTTTACAGTTCGTAGCTATGACAATAATACTTGTGATTGCATGAAGCAACGACATGCCAATTACCGAGTGTTGGTATTGACGGCGCGTGCGTGTCTCTGTACGCTGGTGACCGACTGGCCGACGCTATTTGCACTGACATGAGGCCAGGTTCAGTGACACCCGCTGTAACTGCCAAATATGACACACGTGTGAATTGTTTGACACTCAACATGTGCTCCATGAAATCGGTTTCTAGTCTACATAATAACTGTTATCGCGAGCTAGTATTTTCGCCGAAATGTTACAACCAATTTTAATCCTACACTATTTCAACCTCGTTGCGAAATAATACAAAAAAAAAAACAATCAAAAGCGAGTCTGGCGCCACGAAATCGAGAACTGTTTTCTTTTTGTATGAATATTTGATACATTTTCCTCCCAACATTCATTTAGATTTTAGAAGCATTTATCGTCCAAAAAGCTCGACATCATGTCTCTACCATTTTGATTATAAATATGACAAATTATGCCTGATTTGAAAATTTGAATCGTTGTAATTAGCCAAGGTAGTCCACGACTACATGTGTCGGTTACATGGGTTAGCGTGCCTCGCATACTGATGACTCCAATCGTGGTTCGCACATTGCTTGTGCGCATTCCTTTGCTAGACACCGCCCACAGTTCGCGTTTTACAATCATCAAATAGCAAGCAGTAGTATCTAATGGCTCTTCTATATGCCTATAAATATATTGGAGGCGTCATCTTATTGCCCATCAAGACGTTGTAAAGGAGATTACCCCCTATTCCGTAACAAACTAGGTAGGTCGTATCGTGTGAAATGGATGGTTTTTAACTCATGTTATCCGTCGGGCAGCAACCTGAATATGAATAATAACACGTGCTAAAAGCTCAGAAATCCAAAATATAATACCGAGTTATAAATAAACAACTCCATTCCGCTATAGTGCATGCCGCAGTGTTGAATTGGAATGTATTTTAAGATTAACTTCTGATTTCAACAGATACGTTTGTGGATTATAGCCCGAGGTCCGACTACGCGGCTACAACTCGTATATTTCAACGATCTTCTGTTTTTATAATTTAAAATGACATTAATGATAGATATGAATGAGAGACTACGCTCAACTCGTGTGGGGCATGTATATTCTGCATTCCCAGCGATTATATTAGCATAAGGCGCTAGACAGACGACGGGGCGGGCCGGGCTTTTTGCCCGCGACGTAATAAAGACCGCGTCTGTCCGCCGATGCCCGCGACTGCCCGCCCCGCGAACGCAACGCACACGACGGCGACGGGCGGGCAGTTAGTTCACTACGTTCGTTCTAGTGAAGAGCGCGTCAGTGAAAATGGATACCCAGAGATTTCGAGTAGTTGCTTATTTAATGTACAAAAAAAGAAAGAGACGCAATCGTAATATAGTCCATTGAAATGTTACATGAGCTTTGCATTTATTAGAGGACGCAATTTTATTTTCGGGACATATGTGGGGGGTCAATAGAAGCTTAACCTCAAGTTTGTGGGGTCGCCACCCTTGTCCCCCGGCCGCCATCTTGAAAAGAGTGGGAAAAAAAATACTTTTTTCGCAACATTTCGGAAACTATGAGTCTTACAAAAAAATTGTAGAAGCATAATTTGTAGCATATTGTGTTGCCTACAAATGTGTATATAACTTAACAAAAAATTTGGATTTTTTTTATAAAAAAAATCTTTTTTGGCCTTTAACTTTTTTTATACATTTTACAAAAATAATACCTCAGACTAATCTTGTAGATGATCTTTAAAGAGAAATTTTAAAAAAAAATGCCACAGAGCAAAAAAGAAAATTTTTATAATTTTATTTTCAATTTTTTGTTTATAATTTTTAATTTAGGACAAAAATTTGTTTGACATATTTGTAGGCAAAACAATTTGCTACAAATTAAGTTTTCACAATTTTTTTGTAAGACTCATAGTTTCCGAGATATTGAGGAAAAAGTGTTTTCACCCCTTTTTAAGATTGCGGCCGGAGGACAAGGGTGGCAACCCCACAAACTTGAGGTTAAGCTTCTATTGACCCCCCACACATGTCCCAAAAATAAAATTGCGTCCTCTAACAAATGCAATATTCGGTCCTTAAATTGTAACATTTCAATGGACTAATAGGGAGTACTGGGTACTCGATGACAACTCATCCCATACTGCAGGCGTATATATTGCCTGGCATATTTGGTTCCATAGCTTCCTCTTTTCATTTACATCGTGATATTCTTTTAATGCCGTATTACACATGTCCCAAAAATAAAATTGCGTCCTCTAACAAATGCAATATTCGGTCCTTAAATTGTAACATTTCAATGGACTAATAGGGAGTACTGGGTACTCGATGACAACTCATCCCATACTGCAGGCGTATATATTGCCTGGCATATTTGGTTCCATAGCTTCCTCTTTTCATTTACATCGTGATATTCTTTTAATGCCGTATTATAAATCGGCGATCTTTTTTCGACTTGAGAAATTAAATTTTCGACGTCGAAGGCGTCCATCACTAGAAAACGTGCGGCGAGGACTGAGCCTGGCCGGCCCGCGCCGCCCCGCGCCGCCCCGCGCCGCCCCGTCTGCGTTACTTCATACAAACTGGTTTGTGTGATTCATGGCGGCGAGCCACGGACATGCCGCGCCGCCAGTGCCCGGCGGACAGCGGCGGCGCGGTCTTTTTGCCCTTCGTGTGCGTTGGTAGTATAGGATTCCTTTAGCGCTATCGTTCGCGGCGAAATTGACCGGCCCGGCCCGCCCCGTCGTCTGTTTTACGCCTAAGAGTCTGTCTCACGATGTGCCAGTGATGTTCTGGGTAGTTAAACAACGCGTAATATACTGTCAGACCCTAACCTTTTTTTAAAACTATGGTTTACGATAACTACACACGCGATGTATAGGATTGGATATGTTGCTCTATCAGAGTGATTATATCTGAATTAATCCATTAGGCCATACCTGCGCCGTTTGAAGACCGCAGATAAGGTTTTTGAATAATTACAAGCTAATAAACATGGACGTAGAAATTGAAAATGCAGTATTTATGTTTAAAAAGCGACTTTACTACTGAACTAGCAGGATTTAAGATTCGAACTTTTAAAACAATTTGCATATCAAAGCATCCTACTGAGAAATTGCAGATTGATGTGTATACATTTTCGCAATGTATGAGTGCTTACATTTAAAACGTCTCACAAATCCAGTTCTCCCACGTCCAGTCGAGACACTTACGGTGTTTATGTAGCGAGGTGTCATTTCACCACGAGGGTTAACGAACTAACCCACCACATGAAAAGATCGTGGCCATTTTTTTGTATATTTTCCTTTATGCTGCGTATCAACTGCATGATTTCGTAAACTTGAAGTTTTTGATCGAGAAAAAATATCAGACAAAGAGTACAAACTTGGCTTCTTTATGATGTCACTAATGTAAATAATCTTAGCGATAGCTTAGTCCTTGAGCCTTGACTACTTTATCTGGCTTTCTCTGCTCACTACCCAAGGTCTTCAGCATCTCAAACTGCCACTCATCTTGATATCAGTGTTCATAACGTCTAGTCAAGTTTTTCTTCATCTATCTCTTCTACAGTGACCCTGTGGACGTGGTATTACCAGACAATTTGTCCCCACGTATTTGTTTCGGATCAGCAAGACCATACCAATTACGTGCGAAGTGTAAAGACTTGAGAGAGATTAGCACCGTTAGATCATGTAGTCACCCTTCGTGACTCCACATCCATTGCAGCATATCTATCTGCAGCAGACACTCTTTTCTCCGTCGTCTATCCTATTCGTTGATCGCTATTGTTTTTCTGACAACTTCTTTATATTTTGCGGCGTAATGTGTAACTAGAACAAATTCGTAGTATAAATATCATAGTATTAAACCCGTGGTAACAACATACACACATACTTGGTATTAACTGGAACATACATTTAAAAGCTTTATCACCGGGTTGACCAACTCGTTCTAATGATAAAGCTTTTACGTTGGAGTATTACTGGAAAATGGAAGTCGAGAACCGGGTAGTTGGTCAGTGAATTGATACACTTTTCAAATATGCATTTTGCAGGAAAATAAAGTGATACCTACATTTTTATGTCATATTATTGCAGTTATCAAAGATATAAAAGAATTAAAGCAATCTACCGGCACACGATTGCGTTGCTTTCTTAAAATTCCTACACGGTACGAGATGTAAGATGAAAATGTTAGAAAAGATAAAGAAGCCACTTTTACTGGTGTAAATGATTTTAAATAAAGAGCACGTAAAACAGGTAACTAAATAAAAAATGTACCTTAACCACGTCAAGCTTTCTTGAACCTGCCACAGCCTTTCCTGTTGGGACTTAAAAAAGGCGGCACTTCACTTATCGGTTAGTCTGTTACATCACAGTAACAGTGCAGGCAACTGGCGAGCCTACTGCTGCAGTTTGTCTGCAATATTATAAACAGAAATTTGGCTCCGCACGTCCACATCACATCTGTCCAGCCATTCTCACGTTTTCAGGTAGTTTTCGCAAAGCATCACCGTAAACAGTACAGGCGACTCTACTGCAGTTTGTCTGCAATGTCATGACATGAATCTGGGTTCACATCACATCATCTAGCCATTCTTAAGTTGACCATTTGTTTACTAAATCTTTACTTTGTAGGTTTATCGTTTTTTGTAAAAATGTTTAATGTAGGTACATAGATTGTAAATTATAGAGATAAGGTTATTACGACAGACTTATCAAGCTTCATCTATAGTAGGTATTTATTTTAGTAACTGTAAATGGCGTTTGTCCTTCTATTACATCTAGCCAGGAGGCAATGGATTGACATGTTTTACAGTAATAGCATTAGGTCTGAACTATAAAAAGATATCTACTTTTTTATTGCGAAAAAACTTCGTATTCCTAAAGGGCAAATTTTTTCCACGAACACCAATTTCGTCTGTTCTGGCCGCTGGCGTTCTCTTATACTAACTAATTACTAATACCTATGTCTTGAATAACTGTTTTATCAACACTATCCCCCAGTTTCCGAAAGGCTGATCAACGCTAAAATTAACTAATCGGCTGTTAAGGGCGGATCCTCACAGAAGATCCAAAATGGGTCGCCAATTCCTGCGATCAGCGAAAACTTATCTTGCGATCCCGCCGCGTTCCACCGACACGCTCCAACCGATCCACATTGATCCGCCTAAGTATTGTACAGTTGAACTTTCGGTCGCTATGGAGTCACATGTGCAGCAACGACGTCGAATCGCTTTTGTAGCAACAACCTACATTCTTCTTAAATATTTACGAAGCATTTATGTTCCTTGTAAATGGATTTTCATTTTGGATCTTCTGTGAGGATCCGCCTTTAACAGCCGATTAGTTAATTTTAGCGTTGATCAGCCTTTCGGAAACTGGGGGTAAATCTTACACCGCTAACAGATGCGTATGGAATTTGCCCCCTTGAAATGGATGCAATGGGGGTTCGAAGTACACCCCGACTACCCTGAGCGCAACCGTAGGGCAGCTAGTAATTAATAAAAATAAAATCTTTTTACTAAATTCGTGCCGGACACATAAAATTTATTTTACTGATCAAGTTCACGGTCTGTATTGATAAGATTAAAACATGTCCCTGGATTAAGTGTATTTAAATGAAATGTATTTAGACTGACAGGCTGCAATAAATATTCCATAAATATTGAATTGCAATGAATAACTCCCTCGACAACGGTACATAAACGTCCAAATGTATGTAGTTCATAGTATGCATTTTGTGTGAATAATGTCAATACAGCAATCAACTTAAAAATTAGACAGCTACACCGTTGAAACAAGATTTATGACGAAAATACAGCTAAGTGCGTGTCGGATACGTGTTAACCTGCAGCCTTCATGTAACTCATTTCAATATCTTTACGATAACCTTAAGCTTTTAACTACAAAGTGCTGCAATAAAGGATATTGCTATAGAGATTTCGCTCTAGTATATTGTGGATAATACTATGGTGCGCGAATATAAGCGTAGTATAATAAAGCTATTTCAGCCTCACCTAAATTAGGTTCATCCTGTGTTATAGGTATCTGGTTTGCCTGTGGAAAGTCATAATGCCATGATAGAAATAAAGACGACCCTAATGGATTGGCGTGTTGGATACCAAAAACACTTACCTTTTTCAATTATGTATCGATTACTTTTACGATCAAAACGCAGTAACTTTCACTTGATCAACATTAATTTTATAGGCACCTGCGATTTTTCTATTAAAATAGTCTAAAGTTATTTATAAAATTGAAACGATTTGACTAGCGGTCGTCTTATCATTTTCGAAAATGTAAATTTTAATTCAAGTCACACGCTCTGTAATACTAGTTATTACATTAGCGAAATAGTTTATACTTAGCATAGCACCATTTTCAAAATAACTCTATTTTTTTAACGACAGGTACAGTTATCGCTAGGATTGTAATGGTCAATTTTCATGTCTGAGTCAGATACTAAGAAATAACATTTTAATTAATGTCTAGAGTTGCAGTGGAATTTAGATTATTCTCCTATCAAGTCTGATTAGTGGCGCTTGTGTAAAAGTTTGATGATTCATTAAACCTAGATAGGAAATTACTGTTTCTGACTCAAGTTGACAATTTTGTATCGTATCCAGCGTGATTCAAGAAATGATTCAGTAAAAATAGCTTGTTCTGTTTCTATGTCAAAGTAAAAGAAAATTTTCGTAGAATTGTTAGGTCATCTGTATTACACTACATGTTTACAAAAAAATAGAAACGTATGCTTTTCATATTATTTATTAGTGCTTACACTTTATGTATATTGTTGATCGAAGACTTTATGGTTATACTGCGAGTTTAACATACGGTATCCCTCATTGCTCTACTGCCTTGTTTTGCGAACAAATAATTTGCTGAAAAGTGCCGTTGGAAACGAATTGGCTACTCAGAGTTCGAGGAATTTCCTCTACCTTTTCATCGTGTGCTTACTATGCTTTGAGTTTAGTTCGGCTTCGAAAACGACTAAAATCCGCGGTCCTCCGGCGGAACACGTGCATGTTAGCTTGCCCGTGTTACCATTAGCTCCGGTACGCTGAAATCCATGACGACTTCCACACGAATATCTCGTTATTACTAAAAGTATTCCATTTACATTATCATAACAAAGCGTCACTACAGTGCGTTTGTTGCGTGTTAGAAGCGTTGCCAAGCAATTAATTAATGCTATTAGGCGGCAAATATTATCACGTCCGTTGTTTCTATGTTCTACTGGTTATGTTAATATACTAGGTCTGTAGCCCGGGTTCCGTCCTCGTTGTATGCTGGTTCCGGTCCTCGATTCGGGAGGAAGAGTTGGACATGTTACTTGACTATCAGTGTAGCAGTTAATACCATTCAGATGAGTTGATAATCCCTCGCAGCTATTTACAAGTGCAATTATTTAATACTGTCTTCTAAGTTACTACTAACTTCTAAGTTTTAATGGAGAGGACAGTCTAGACTCTGGTCTCAGTCTCGACAGTCTAGAGTCTGGGCACGTTCTAGAACAGCTATAGGGTGACTAAGAACGTGCATTATTTCCTAGACGCTTGTACTCGTACATCAACGCGCGGTCATTTAAACCTCGGACCGCTCTAGAAGGAAAGGAAGAACCTCTTGCAACTCGTAAGCACAAACAAAATCATGTTATTGCTAAATGCATTAAAAACAGTTTCATTGTTATTAAATACATATGAGTAACACAATAAAGGTCATTATGATTTACTAAAACAATGTTATTATCGATATACGCGCCAGTTTCCCGCTGGTAGGTCTGCTATCGGTACCCGTTTCCTTTGGCTCTTAATAATGAGTAGGTATGCCAATACTGTGTATGACTTGTAAATTAATGGTCGTAAATACATATACATTCGATAAATTAATAGGTAATATAGGTACCTACTATTTCTATTTCAAGTTTTTAAGTACTACACATAATGAGTCTATAATTTTCATACATTAAGATAATTTTGAATGGCAATTAGTATGCTAACTAAAACATAAATGTTAAATATGAAACAAATAATCGTTTTCGAGCAGGATTCGAACCCGAAGTCTTCTTGTAACCTGCTCGAATCCGATTCTTTTTTCCATATTTAAAATTCTCATACAAATTAGGGTAAAAACTACCTACTATGATAATAACGTTAAGGTTAATGATGTATTTTTCAAATTTCACTCTTAATATTTTGAATCAAACATGATTAGGAATAAGATTTTCTTAACATTATGTAGAGATTAATGGTATTTTTTTCTTTGTCCACAGGATCAATATGATAACTTAGCCGCCCACACACATAAAGGAATTGATTTTTTAGACAAATACGGAAACTTTGTAAAAGAGAGATGTGCTATCGAATTAGAATATGCAACAAAACTCAGGTAAGACATTTTATTATCACTATTTTAAATAATTTGTCGATCTACATCTACGTGACCAAACAAAAACATCATATCTTATAGACTCGGCAAATGGAGGGTAGGACGTTCAGTTCTGGGGTATCCTTCCGAGTGCTAACCCGGGGCTCCCAACCGTAGGCTGTTAGGCAGGATACGTGAGTTTTTTAGTCGGTAGGAGTCCGGCTAAAAAGAACAGAAAAAAAGGGTAGGACGTCCACATGCCAGATGGACCGACGACTCGGAAAAGGTAGCAGGCTGTGACTGGATGCTAATGGCGCAGGATGTGTTGTTCTGTAAATGGGGAGAGGCCTACGTCCAGTAGTGGACTGCCATAGGCTGATTTGATTAATCGATATCATGAAGAACGTTCGAAAAATGTATGGCATAAAACTGCTCAAATGCGTATATTGAGGTGAGGAGGAGGTTGACTTAGGCCCGAAAGAAATATAGGAGGGCCACAATGCACCAGTCATTATTCAGTGTTTATGGAGTGCAGAAGATGAGTAATATGCATTGAATCGACATTCGCCTTTGTTAATTAGATAATGCCTCTCGATGATTCAATAATTATAGCAATTTATGTTATTTTGAATGTCGTCATCGTGTTTCTTTAACGTATCTATCAATTGGTTATATGTAGGTACTCACATAAGTACTTACAATACTTACATATTCTCAGTACATACTACGCGATATTTATTACTTACACAGCGATTCGGCATTGGTTATTTCAACGACAGACGCTGCAATGCAACCAAAAATGTAGATGCAGTAATTAGGTACTAATAATAATATCGCAAGTATAAAAATTAACAACGTCATCTAAATTATTGCACTTTACAGGAGGCTTGTCAAAAATTATCAACCAAAAAGAAAAGAGGAAGATGAATATCAGTAAGTAATTTTTTTTTCTTAATATTTAGCAACTATTCAGGCTGAAATCACAACCGCGCGAGTTACATTTAAGAAAACTACCGAGTACCTATGTGGTTCGAATTCAACGTACTCATTTCTTTAAATTAGGTCGATGTAATTCGTATACAGGCTATGACCGAAGGACATACAGACATGAGACCTAAGAACTATCTCCGGTATACTGTTATCCTTTTTTTACGGTTCTGCTTTATATCGATGCATGAAATTTCCTCTTCTGAGTGCTGATTGTCGACCACGCGAAGTGCATGCGTGGACGGAATTTACGGATGAAACGTCATAATTATGTCTCAAGTTTCACAGTTTTCCTAAATCTGAGACAGATAACGTTTTACCCGTACTTTTTCGCCCACATGTTCACGTCGTATGAGCTATGAACCGAGAATCGGCATTCGGCACCCAGGTGTTGTAAAAAGGACTATCGTAGATAAGAAGATCGTAAGCTTGTTTAAAACCTGAGCAGAGACTATTTATATCACAATTATTGAGAATTCATTAGCATAAATAAATTTTATGATTCTTAATTAAGATAACACAATGAGTTTACATGAATAGTTTCTTTATCTTCGACTAGTTTCGTTATTATTTACCTAAATTGTATAAAATTTACCCTTCATTCCCAGTAGTTCCGCGGCAGTTGTTCCGCGACGGAACTAGTGAGACTTTTTGTCCCAATAGTTCCGTGGCGGAACTAGTGAGACTTTTTTTTCCCAGTAGTTCCGCACCACGGAACTACTGGGACATTTTTATTCTCAGTAGTTCCGTGGCGGAACTAGTGAGACTTTTCTATTCTCAGTAGTTCCGTGGCGGAACTAGTGAGACCTTTCTATTCTCAGTAGTTCCGTAGCGGAACTAGTGAGACTTTTATATTCCCAATAGTTCCGTAGCGAAACTATCATGGATAGTTATGGACATTATATTATGTCCACTTTAATATCTTAAAGCCTTAAAGTATTTTATTTTTTATGAATATGGATGTTTTAGGACATGCGAGTGGAAAAAAATCCATTATACGAAGAACATCTAATTTAAAAGTATAAAGTAGTTAAGTAATTTTCAAAACAAATAAAGATCTACAAAAACAAATGAAGATCGACAAAAGCAAATGAAGATCGCCGAAACAAATGAAGATCAGCAAAACAAATGACAGTTGGAAAAACAAATAACGATCGAAAAAACATTATGCAGATCAATAAAACAAAAGACTATAAGCAAGTTGATAAAGTCAAAAGTTACTTGCAGCCATGTTTTGTAATTAAAATGCGATTAGCATTAAAAAAAATAGGTGCAAGCAATTCTCGACCTTAATGGCACTTATTTAAAAATGTGGTTTTAGGCGTTTATAGGCATCACAGATCACGAATATATAAAAAATAAATAAATATTACGCATGCTCATAAGGTCGAAATTGGCATGGACCTTTTTTTGTAATCTAGATGCGATAACCATTCAAAAAAATAGCTGCAAGCAATTCTCGACCTTAATGACACTTCCCTAAAAATGTGCTTTTAGGCGTTTATAGACATCACAGATCACGAATATATTAAAAAATAAATAAATATTATGCATATACATAAGGTCGAGAATTGCTTGCACCTATTTTTTGAATGGTAATCGCATTTAGCTTACAAAATATGGCTGCAAGAAACTTTTGACCTTATCAACTTGCTTATAGGCTTTTGTTTTATTGATCTGCATAATGTTTTTTCGATCGTCATTTGTTTTTCCAACCGTGATTTGTTTTTCCAACCGTCATTTGTTTTGCTGATCTTCATTTGTTTCGTCAATCTTCATTTGTTTTGTCGACCTTCATTTGTTTTGTCGATCTTCATTTGTTTTGTCAGTCTTCATTTGTTGTACCGATCTTCATTTGTTTCGTCGATCTTCATTTTTTTTTATTGTATGAGAAAATAGCCGTGACACCGTAGGGAACCAATGGGAACATAACATAAGAGATGCTTTCTCCCGCGGGACTACTGGGACTTGATTTATTAGTTTTTAATTTATGCTTTGTTCCGCGGAACTACTGGGACTTAATTTATTAGTTTTTAATTTATGCTTTATTCCGCGGAACTACTGGGAATGAATTTATTAGTATTTCATTTCTACTTTGTTCCGCGGAACTAATGGGAACTGAATTATTGATGCTTTGTTCCGCGGGACAACTGGGAAAAAAAGTCTCACTAGTTCCGCCACGGAACTACTTCAACGGAACAACTGGGAATAATCGAAATTTACATTAAGATCGCTCTTTTACATAATAGTAATGGTCAAAAAATTATTTACTTTATTATTAAATTCTGCATTTTAAAATATTAGTCGTGTGTAATTGAATATTATTAACTGCAACGTTCGTGCGAGCACCAAAATGCGATGGTCAAGAATATAATACTCATTGAAATAGAATATTATTGCATTAAAAATAACCTTGCATTGCAGTTACAGTAATGTTGCAGTTAATTATTATTATTGTTGCATCTTTAATGCAAAATGCAAGACAAGAATAGTAGGTACTTAATTATTTCGGAAAAAAACAATTTACAATGTGGAACTCGTAACTTTACATTTGCAATTAGCGAATAAACACTGCGCTATGCCATTCTTGCTGCTGCTTTTTTGCAATATGTTACCAAATACTTGTTATTATAGATATGACACGATCCATTCGACCTTGAATAAATTTATATGGCTCTAAACCAGTTTAAAATCATTGGTATTAAATATGCAAGAAAATATACCACGATACATATAATATTATAGTATCTATTGTGTAAACTGTGTAATGTTTTGGTTTTAGGTATACACCTTGTAAAGCATTTAAACAATTACTTCAGGAGTTGACCGATTTTGCGGGACAACGGGAAGTAGTTGCAGAAAATCTACAGTCCAATGTAGTTAGAGAGTTACATCTACTCGCCAAAGAATTGCGAGAAGAAAGGAAGGTGAGGTTTAGTATTTTATACATCCTAAGTTCATTTCTGTGCAAGTCTATAAAGTGACACAAAAAGATAACGCCGTCATTTAAGGTTGGAGGTTGCTACCATTAAATTCTAAAGCAGGCTAAAACAGGGTCTGATATGGAAACGTTGCTCTCAACTGGAACATTATGGCAATGCTGCGTCTGGAAAGTGTGACAGTGACACAAAAATTTATAGGGTACTTCCAAGGTTGGAGGTTGCTCCCATTAAATTCTAAAGCAGGGTCTGATATGGAAACTTTGGACTCAACTGGAAATACTGCGTCTGGAAAGTGACGGATCTATCTCTTCCCTGAGGTTGTACTAAGTCTTCTGACTTGTCATTAACTCCATTAACCTTAAAAGTCTCAGAAAAATCGAACAACATTGTGTAGATGCGGTCCTTGGTTCAGCTTCTATCTTTACGATTTTAAGAGGCGGTTATAGCGCACAAGTAGGCATTTGGCGCTCCCCTCGCCCCGGGCGCAAGACACACCGCGCGCCGGCAGCGGCAGTCAACTCTCATGCCACAGTATACAGTATAGTAGAAAGAAACAGCATGCTAACTTTGTTTGACGTAGTAAATGCATCTAACTTTATTAAGTGTAGTGATTTATTAGTTTCGTAAATAAAAATACAAGAGTTAATCGTAAATAAATTATGTATATTATACTATTATTTTTAAGCTAAAGAGTTTGTTTGTTTGTTTAGTTGTTCTAACTCTAGAGTCTAAGAGACTGCTAGTTGAATTTCAAGAGTTTCTTAACAGAATGTCCATATTGAAAAATACCAAAATATATAACATCACGCTAAGGCGAATAAGAGCTTAGCAGCAACGAAACATTTTTCGACAACTAGAATATTTCATTTCTTTTGAGAGTTTCCGTTGCGTACGTTTGCTACAGTTGCGTAAAAAATGTAAATTACATAATAGCTGGTCATAAAAATTTCTAAAGTTTTCTAAAGTTGGTATGCTAAGTATGAATCACGGGATCATTGTGTAATCCAAAATGGCCGCCGCGGTGTAATCACAAAATTTCATGATGGGTGTCGTTAAAGGGTTTTTTGGTATGCTGAGTACGAATCACGTACTAATTTTGCAATCCAATATGGACGCCGCGCCGTAATCACATAATTTCGTAATGAATATCGTTTAATGGGTTTTTTCGAATGCTGAGTACGAATAACATGATCATTTTGGAATTCAATTTGGCCGCCTAAGCTATTTAGGCCTACTTGCGCGGAGAGTCAAGTTAAATATATAAATATAGAGTTAGTAAGCTCTGAGTTAAATAAATAACTTCTTAACTCTGACCACGCCTTGCACAGTTGCAAATTGGCACGCGGTTAACTAACTCACAGTAAACTGAATAAGTTTTTTTAGTCTGTCGTTCCATGCAATCTAACCACACACAAATGTTAGAACAAAGAATGGAACATGTGTCTCTATCTCTTTTACACTACAGTCTGCTACGTATGATTTATTATACTACCATACTTACGATACTACCATTTACGATACCAATCATAAAATTTGGTGATTACGGCGCGGCGGGCATATTGGATTGCAAAATTATCACGTGATTCATACTCAGCATACCAAAAAACCCCTTAAACGATACCCATCATGAAATTTTGTGATTATGGCGCAGAGGCCTTTTTGGATTGCAAAATTAGTACGTGATTCGTATTCAGCATACCATAAAACCCTACAAACGATACCCATCATGAAATTTTGTGATTACAACGCGGCGGGCACATTGGATTGCCAAATTATCACGTGATTCGTACTCAGCATACCAAAAAAACCCTTAAATGATACACATCATGAAATTTTGTGATTATGGCACGGTGGCCATATTGAATTGCAAAATTATCGCGTGATTCGTACTCAGCATACCAAAATACCCCTTAAACGATACCCATCATGAAATTTTGTGATTACGGCGCGGCGGCCATCTTGTATTGCAAAATTAGTACGCGATTCGTACTCAGCATACCAAAAAACCCCTTAAACGATACCCATTATGAAATTTTGTGATTTCGGCGCGGCGGCTATATTCGATTGCAAAATTATCACGTGATTCGTACTCAGCATACGAACAAACCCCTTAAACGATACCCATCATGAAATTTTGTGATTACGGCGCGGCGGCCATCTTGTATTGCAAAATTAGTACGCGATTCGTACTCAGCATACCAAAAAACCCCTTAAACGATACCCATCATGAAATTTTGTGATTATGGCGCGGTGGCCTTTTTGGATTGCAAAATTAGTACGTGATTCGTATTCAGCATACCGTCCATAAAACCCTACAAACGATACCCATCATGAAATTTTGTGATTACAACGCGGCGGGCAAATTGGATTGCAAAATTATCACGTGATTCGTACTCAGCATACCAAAAAAACCCTTAAACGATACACATCATGAAATTTTGTGATTACGGCGCGGCGGCCATATTGGATTGCAAAATTATCACGTACTTCGTACTCAGCATACCAAAAAACCCCTTAAACGATACCCATCATGAAATTTTGTGATTACGGGGTGTAGTGGGGCCCTACCAACACCATCGGGCCCAAGTCAACCTCACGTGCAAGCTCGTGCACCTGCTGAACAACGGACGAGGCTCTGACGGCGGCGGTCCATTTCAACACGGCGATGGGCTCACCACCTGTCACGTGGGACCGAATTGTACACGGTGAAATGTGGGCCGGTATAGGCCTCTGCCTACCCCTTCGGGGATAAAGGCGTGAGTATATGTATATGTATGTACGGCGTGGCCGCCATGTTGGATTGCGAAATTATCATGTAATTCGTAGACATTTTAATGCATTAGGTAGCTGGTTACCATGTCGTGAAAACACTTAAAAAGTAAAAGATCACCACATTTTTACCATGAGTCGCGTATGTATTTGTAACGGTTAATCTAATAACATTTTGCCCATTACTGATATTTTTATACTATGGCGCGATTTCAACGTAATTTGGCATAATAATTACGAAATAGTTGCGAAAAAAACTGACACAGGTCCTGCCTCCACAAGCGCCAGGGCGAGACTGATCGGCCGTCAGCGGCGCAATTCTATTGCGTTTGGTAGATATTCGTACATGATAACTATGTAAATAGTTGTTTATAGAAAAACGCTCGGAAAATGTGTATAAAAACCTTAGACCATATAACACGGGACTAGCCTTTGCGAACTACCGCATACAAAAATATTCTGCCAGTTTTCATACAAGTGAAGGGGGAAACACAAAGACATATAAAATTTCATTGCATTTAAAAATGTATTAATCGACAAACGCGTAATGGCTGTTGTGTGTTAATTGTTATTGTACAGTCAACTACAATGAAATGTACTAGTTTAATCATATAAAATGATGTACTGATGTACAGGCTTTTTATAAAGCCAAAAGACCAAATGGTCATGTGCAATGGCAGAAAACAATGCTTAAGTAAGGCGCATCCTGTGGTTAGATGATCTAAGATAAAAACTTAATACCTTTAATTGAGTGCAAAAAAAATATATAAAATGTTAATAGTTTAGCCACAGTTTTGAAAAAACTTTTCTGAGAGAGTCAACTTTGGGATTGTTTTCTATCTAGTGAAATTTATTGGATCGTGTAACGGGCTCGGAATATGTTTAGCTTATATCCTTAACTATTATATATATATTTTTCAGATTTAAAAACCCTTTACTTTTTGACTAGGATTGTTTCAAAAAACTCAAAATCTGACCCACGCGGCCTTAAGACGTGGCTGTAGTAATGTGATTCCATTATATAATAAAATACATCTGTACTTTCCAGCTTATCGTTTCGTCCACTGTACTTATATTTCTAACCATTTTCCTCTTATTTTTCTTTGTGAATGCCATAGTATTTGACCACCTTTACAATAACATACTTACTTACCTCATACCCTTTTTTTTTTTTTTTGTTTATCGTGAGGGAAAATCCTCATAGGATGTTATGCCGGACTATTACCGACTAAAAAACCTCACGCCACGCCTAACAGCCTATGGTTGAGAGCCCCGGGTAAGCCCTCAGGAAGGATGTCCCGTGACTCCCAACAGATTACCTCATACCCTAGTAGAATACTCTATTGAGTGTTCTTATTTTGATTCCATTCTGACTTCAATAATTCATGCATATCTATGGTGGTATTTGGTATATTAATAGGTCTGCACGGTATAAAATATTTCTACGCATATCATTAAGTATGCAGAGAGTAAACAGGGAAATACATTTGAATGAACAAACAATTGCTCGCATTTCCTCTTAATGATCATAATCATAATATTAAACATGATTATATGACGCAGAAACTTGTTCATTATTTCGCACTTAAATACGCACATACCTCATATACGTATATTGTGGTGTCACTTGTATGGTTATGTTATGGATTGTATGAAAACACAATGGATCCGTGACATAACGTTCCTTAAAGAGTGGTTCGACCAAACCAATGACTAGTCACTTCATTAAAAAAAACATTTGGCATTCCAATAATTCTGAAGCACCGATACTTTCGCTGAGAATTACCAACTTAATATTTTTTTTCTTTTTACAGCAACACTTGAACGAAGGCGCGAAACAAATGGGAGTACTTCACTCGTCAATAGGTTCACTAGAAAGAGCGAGGAGAGCATACGAACGAGCGGCTCGAGAATCAGAGCGAGCGCTCGAGACCTTCCAAAAGGCAGACGCTGACCTTAATCTGAGGTGATTATGTAATAAACTACGTATTTCACAGATAGTGGACTCTTGACCCGAGTGTAACAACAGATCAATCAGGGCGTGAAATGTCTCGCGAAATACTTACAGGTTTTTCGGTATAGTCTGGCCGTGGCGTTGCATTTGTTTGTGACATAAATTAGTTTGATCATGGTTTCTGATATTGCATCAATGAAAAGTTTTTAATGTTTCTAAAAGAGCAATCGTAAATCTTATCAGCGCCAGGACTCATGTTAGCATTTGGTACTAAAAGTAAAGAATTACATAATTGGGGAACGTTACGGTTTTACAATAGAAATGAATTGCCAGGTTGACAATATTTTAGACTTAGAGCGAATCCAGGGATACATCTTACGATCATTTTCCTCGCTGTCAACGTGTGCATCATACATCGACCCCATTTTTTAAAAAATATTTACTCTAATTCGCAGTGTCTGTAAAAAGAGTCCTCTTTTCCGCATTTGCTAAATACTGCCAAATAATATTGAAATATTATGTAAATTGATATTTAAAGCATTATATTATTAGGTAATAGTAGTTTATGACACTGTTGCATAATAAGGGTTCTTATAACACGAGTGTGTTTTAAAAAAACGAGCCGTAGGCGAGTTTTTTTATAGTATCACACGAGTGTTATAAGACCAAGTTATGTACAGTGTCATACACTACTTTATCTACTCTCATACTATAATACCTGATTTCATTTTGTTGTGATATATAGTTGCTCCTTGATTTCGCCGGTAACAGGTTCATGGTCATGTTTGACGCAGTTTCCAGAATGTCTGGTGGTGTACAATTACCACCATCCTCGCTTTAAGACATATTTTTACACAAAAACTAATTTATTTTACAAACAAAACCAAACTTTGTTTAATTTAAATGTAAAATGTTGGCGCCAAGGCGCAAACATCGATTGCGCATGCGTGTTTCTTTTTTTTTTAGGCTGCGGAGACCATAGATTTAGGATTTTTCGCTACTCTGGAGACACATTTTTTTTTTAAAGTAGAGGTTCAAACTTCTTTTTCAGCTGGAGATGTTTATGGTGTATCGTAATGATTAAAAAGTTTTATTATGATATAGGTGTCCATACAAGACCTGTATCGTAATAAAACTTTTTTTTTGGCCTGTGCGTAATGTTTGTCATAATAGTATTGATTTCAATTTTATAATCTTTGTATTATAGTATCAGAGTAGATAAATGTTCTTTATCTACTCTGATACTGGCCAAAAAAAAAGTTTTATTACGATACAGGTCTTGTATGGACACCTATATCATAATAAAACTTTTTAATCATTACGATACACCATAAACAATCTCCAGCTGAAAAAGAAGTTTGAACCTCTACTTTAAAAAAAAAATTGTGTCTCCAGAGTAGCGAAAAATCCTAAATCTATGATCTCCGCAGCCTAAAAAAAAAAGAAACACGCATGATGCGCAATCGATGTTTGCGCCTTGGCGCCAACATTTTACATTTAAATTAAACAAAGTTTGGTTTTGTTTGTAAAATAAATTAGTTTTTGTGTAAAAACATGTCTTAAAGCGAGGATGGTGGCAATTGTACACCACCAGACATTCTGGAAACTGCGTCAAACATGACCATGAACCTGTTACCGGCGAAATCAAGGAGCAACTATATATCACAACAAAATGAAATCAGGTATTATAGTATGAGAGTAGATAAAGTAGTGTATGACACTGTACATAACTTGGTCTTATAACACTCGTGTGATACTATAAAAAAACTCGCCTACGGCTCGTTTTTTTAAAACACACTCGTGTTATAAGAACCCTTATTATGCAACAGTGTCATAAACTACTATTATTTGATGAGAGATGGAAGTATACCACAGAATACTGCCTACCTCTGGAGAAACAGTCAAGACTGTATTTATGTATTTCTGTTCAGCTTCAGTTATTTAATGAACAACATTGAATTTTACAAGTTCTGGAATTAAAATTTGTATTACGCTCAAAAGACATGATAAACTAAATTGAAATGTTGTTTTGAAGCTATTCTTTGGCAATACAACATTTCATAAGCGCTTATTAATATACGTGCCTCTAGTTTTGATGGGACGCAAATTAACTTCAATAAAATCTAGAATTGACCTCGTAGACAATAGGCTTGGCGGACACACAGCTCTTAATAACGAAGAAAACTCGTTCTACCATAATATAGGACTACAGCTCGCGCCAAATATCTTTGCGTCTCTGAAATTCGTTCGTTCGCGCCGCAATTTTGCAATAATAAGTTTCAGAGGGAGAACTACTGCTGAGGCGGGAGGAGCCTCAGCTGCGCAGTAGTTTCCCCAGCGAAACCTATTATTACATAATTGCGGCGCGAACGAACGAACTTCATAGACGCAAAGTTATTTGGCGCGTGCTGTACACAATTATGGCTATAACTCACAACTGATTTAAGCCTCGTACATATTGCTGTGTGTACCTACATCCGCTGTAGGTTTGCATTGCAAAAGGAAACGAAAACCGGTAAAAATAAATTAGCATAGATCACATAATGTATCTACAAAATATCACACTGCCGGCTACAAGACATCGTTGTTTATTTATTTTCTCTAATATCTTATCGTAATGGCATAACCCCTCTCAAATGCTCGTTTATCAGCTGTCACCGCTTGCCGTAATCGTGCTTGTGTTATTATCAAATATTGATTTTAGATAGATGTTCTAGTGCAGATATAATAAAAAGTTATATTATGGTGAAAGGCGCACATTACGTCATTTGGTGTCAAACACATGATTTTGAATACACGCGTATTTTTAACCGACTTCAAAAAAAGGAGGAGGTTCTCAATTCGTCTGTATGTATTTTTTTTATGTATGTCAAGCGATAATTCCGTCAATTATAGACGGATTTCAAAAATTTTTTTTTTGTTGAATAGGGGTTACTTCTGAGGTGGTCCCATTTTCACCAGGTCAGGATCTGATGAAGGGATCTAGGAGAAAACGAGGGCAACCACCGAAAATTGTAGTGACAACTAGTGTTCTTGTTAACTTTTTAATTAAGTGCTTTAATGTTTTACACTTTAATGAAGGTATGGCGTCGATCTGATGATGTCGAGTCGAAATACAGTCGAGGGCATGCCTAAACAATTTACAGCAGTTATCTTGTGTTTGGGCTTGATTGATTGGTATTGATGAGAACTTTACACCTAGATTGATAGATCCAACTTCAAAAAAAAAAAAAGGTCTCAATGTTTTATGTATGTTCACCGTCAGTTATAGACTGATTTCAATTTTTTTTGTTGAATAGGGTTTACTTCTGAGGTGGTCCCATTATAACCAGGTTAGGATCTGATGATGGGATCCTGGAGAAATCGAGGGCAACCACCGAAAATTATAGGCACAACTAGTGCGTTTGTTAACTTTTTAATTCAGTGCTTTAATGTACTACCATTAATAAAGGTCTGGAGTCGATCTGATGATGGAACCAAAAGAGATTCGAGGGAATTCCTTAACGATTTACAGCAGCTACCTTGTGTTTGGGCTTGATTAATTTGTATTGATGAGAACTTTCACCTAGATAGATATAATTTTCGGTTCAGCCGTCACTTAAAATAATGAAAAAAATATTTTTAATAAAAAATACAAACGACTTCCAAGAAATCCTGAAAAATAAAATTTACTTAGCACAAAGTAATATGTACTTAATTTATCAGATTTTATTCAATATAATATTGAAGTTGGTGCCATGAATAATACCTCCCTAAACCTATGAATTTACTTGGCGCCGACTTCAATATGATATTGAATAAAAAATCAGATAAATCAACTACATATTACTTTGTGCTAAGTAAATTTTATTTTTCAGGATTTCTTGGAAGTCGGTTGTATTTTTTATTAAAAATATTTTATTACCTGAAAACGTCTTTGAATGTAATAGGGGTATACGGATTAGGAGTCATTTTTGTGCTATCAGCCGATACGTATTCTATTTTTTATCGGAATACTGGGTATCATACGCACTACATACCTACCAAATTAAAAAAAAAAACATTTGTTGAATGTAGTGGTGCACATATTGGCTCAGCGAGTCCTGCTAACTTAAATAAAACCAAAACACTATGTCAAATAACAGTTAATTTAAAACGTTACAAACAATTAATAAAAGACTAGAAATAAATCTGTTCACCTGCAATCTTATAGATACAATTTTTTAAAATTAAAAGTTGATTGCCTCGTTAGTGAAGATTTACGTAGGTATTAAGAACAGATTATACTAGTCATTAAATTTCTGAGTGTGGAAATTAAAGACTTAGAACCACGATATTTGAAATTACTACTTTAGCTATTTCCACAGTGTCATGACCTATGGCATACTATTATGGGGTAACGCTGCCGACATCGAATGTATCTTTGTGTTGCAGAAAAGGGCTGTCCGGGCTATCTATGGTATGGGGTTTCGGGAGTCATTAAGAGAAAAGTTTAAGGATATCAACATCCTTACTGTGTATTCACAGTACATATATGAAAACTTATTATATACTCATAAAAATAATAGTAAATTTATTAAAAATAGTGATATCCATAACCTAAACTTAAGAAATAAGAATAAATTGGCTGTACCTAGATTTAGGCTTAATAAAATAAGCAATTCTTTTGCGGGCAATTGTATTCGAATGTACAATACATTGCCGACAGCCGTAACAGGTTTGTCAGTTAATAAATTTAAAAAACTAATAAAACTTAAATAGTGCCAGAAAGCTTATTATAGCATTAAAGACTTTCTAGAAGACAAGGCTGCCTGGCAGTGACACGAATTGCTCCTTTCTACATTTAAAAAAAAACTGTATTAGATACTAAGATGAATTAATAGAGACCGGACTGAGTTTCTTGGGGTGTTCTTCTCAGTCTGTAGCATTTCCGAACCCCCGGTAGAGTCACAAAAATTTTGACAAACCTAAATAATTTTTTAAAAATTTCAAAGGGAATAAATTTTATTTTATTTTATTTATTTTATTTTATTTTATTTTATAATTACAGTCGGGCGGAGGTGGAAAAACAGAAAGCGAACATGAAAATTCGGAGTCAAGCGTGCGAAGAGGCGAAACAAGAATACATGGAACAATTACGGAAGACAAACGAGGCACAGCGACAGCACTACGAACAACGGTTGCCACATGTATTCAAACAGTTACAGGTTCGTAAACAATTCATGTTTTTATTTCAGCTGCCTGTGTGAAAGTTACGGCTTCAACCAAAGATTTTTTCAGGGGCCACTATCATTGCTGCAAAGCTATAATCATGTTGACAGCCCAAAGATAATGCCCTTTCTTACTTCGTTTGGATGTCCTACAAACCTCCGTAATCTTACAAGCCTTAGGGATTTAGGTCAAATGTCTTTCAAATTACTTTGCGCCTCTAAAGTTTGCGATGACCTCTGTTGATCACGTTTTGTTTTGTCTGCGTAAATGGGTGCCATAATAGCGAAGTTTAGAGGAATCAAGAAGTTTGGGTGATACTTGTGCTTCCTATTAGTTTGCGAGAGAGTTAAAAACGTCGCGCCAGGTAGAGATTGAAATCAGAACTTTGGATCTGAAGTATCCTAGTCGTACTGATTTCGATTTCCGTTCTAGGCTACCGCGCCCTGGGAACGTAGAGTACCTATTTAAAAAAAAAAATATTTTGTAATAATGCGTGATGAAAATACGGTATAGTTTTTAAAATCTTAATTGGTGTCTAATTAAAATTATTTTCTCGTTCGTGGACGTGGTTGGTTTGCATTGAAATGTCGTTACATTTTGCTTGATTTTAGGAATTACATACTGATGTTTTTTTTTAAATAGTCATCTAGCGTGCCTATTACCAACGGTTTTGCAGTTCGTTAGAAGCCTCCAATTGTACGATTTATTTTAACCAAAAAGCAGTAGACATACATAACTTTAATATATCTATAGATACCTATCACATTCCACTTCTAAAAATGAAAATAGACATGTTGTGTGAAAATGAAAAGTGACAAATTTTACTTTTAAGAAGTGAAATTAATCATCAGAAAAGATAATGCCACATTTTATTGTCAGAAAGCCTACTCAACGTGATGTGATGAATGTTAGTTCAGCTCTTGCACCCAGGCGATAACGGCTGTAAATCGTTATGATTTATTGAATTAATCTGTCCTGCTTGGTCTACCATGCGAGTCTTGTGTAAACTATCGTAATATAATATTGCTGTGTTTTAAGAATCTAATTTATTTATAACAACTCTTATTTACTGCTTGTTAATTTTGTTACGGTGCCAAAGACTTTACGTGTTCTTTCTATCTAATGAAGACAAATTTTATTAGATTTTATTAGTTTTAATCCACAAATAGACTTTAGGCAATGAAAGAAATAATTCAGTGAAATGACTCAACGCGCATTTCACTTACGTAGAAGATTTGAGCGAAGTCGCGACCACAAGTGTGCCTAAGATAAAATTTGCGTAATATTTTTATAGTCGGTTAGTTTTTTTTAATATTCAACTCGCTGCTAGAATATTTTTTTATTACAGTATTAAGTTACTAGTGTGGAACTGGAATCAATTAATTATGTAAAAGACGTGGATGTTGGCTAGTATTATAAAATGCGTAAAAATTTTGTGCGTTTATATTTTATTACTCAACAATTCAACAATTCGTTGCAACAATGGATCTCACGGTGGGTCCTTAACGAAATATGTGAACAATATATCTCTATGCGTAACAGAAATTGTGTCAATGTATGTTCAAAATATTATGATGAAATTGTTCGATATCACCCGCCACACAAGCTACCTCGCAAAATACGGCATTATAATTTTATGTGTTGGCAGACAGCGCAACTAAGATCTATTTTGCTTATTGTGTTGGCTGGGTGGTTTTGACTAGAATTAGGCGTTATTTGGCAAACAGACTGATCTACGATAAGGATTATTAACAAAATTTACAATTAAATGCTTAACCAACCAACCAAAAAACCAGTCACTGCGGGAGTGCAGACACAAGTGGAAACTTAAACTAATAAGTGTGAATTTTTTTTGAGTCGTTATAAATGAAATGTATATTGGGTGTAACAAAATTACCTATCCAAATTTCGTCACGTGACGTGGCATCAGTCAAGAAACATTACAAAAATGAAGAAAAAAAAAACACATGAATACTTTAACCGTAAAGCCGTCTTAAAGGTCCTATTTTATCCTATTTTCACCCTTTCTATCGCTACTGAGCGGCAGTAGAAAGCGACAACGACAGCCAGACGGGTGCTCTGTGTTTGTTTTGCCACGGCGACCATGTTACCTCGAATTGCCGCGGTAAAAAATGAATTCTTAATGTGCGACAAAAAAAAAATTAAAAAAAATGAAAAAATTTACCCCCCCTATTTTATTAAATATTTGTATTTGATTCCGATGCCAAGTCATCTCATGAAATTTGGAGAGGTAATTTTGTTACACCCAGTAAACGGGGCCAATGTTATGCAGATACTTACATACTGACAGAGGTGTCGGCAATGGTAAAGGTAACAGAGTCTAGACTTTAAAGTTTTTTATGGATTAGATTAAGGCGTAAAGCAAACGACGCGGCGGGCCGGGCCGGGCAATTTGACCGCGCACGATAGCACTATGGGAATCCTATACTATCGACGCACACGAAGGGCAAAAAGACCGCACCGCAGTTGTCCGCCGGTCAGTAGCGGCTCGGCTACCCGCCATGGATCACACAAACCAGTTTGTATGAAGTAACGCAGACGGCGGCGCGGGGCGGGCCGGGGCGGCTAGCTCAGTCTCTTCGCTAGAGCGAACGTCTTGAGCTAACTGCCTTTGCCCGTCGTGTGCGTTGCGTTCGCGGGGCGGGCAGTAGCGGGCATCGGCGGACAGACGCGATCTTTATTACGTCGCGGGCAAAAAGTCCGGCCCGCCCCGTCGTCGTCTGCCTAGCGTCTTAATGGCAGTGCGAGTGTCCTTACCGGCCCCATACACGTACAATATTATTGACTCAATAATATTGCCACAATATTTATTTCCATCCGAATATAGTCTATTCAAACCTCAATATTACCCATACACGGTCAATTTATTGCTATATTGATCAATATTATTGTACGTGTATGGGGCCGGTTATAGTAACCGTTCATAGACTACGGTGATGATCATTTTAGAAGGTGGGCCGTGATGTAGAAAAAATCTAATAGAATTTATATCGGAACTTAATAAATAACCTTTTTATTTCCTCGTGGTAACGATCGAATTACACTGACACTGGCATCGACACCGCCACGATATACTTGAATATCAAGTTACTGCTATTCTTGATGTTTAATATACAACTCGCAGTTTTTTAACCGACTTCAAAAAAAGGAGGAGGTTCTCAATTCGTCTGTATGTATTTTTTTTTATATCTTAGCTTCTTCCTGCGTCTTTACTCCCGAGATATATCATATTGTATAGGAGAGTGTATCGATATTTGATAGTAACGAACAGCTGTGTGTGGGGTCGTCCCACTCCTCATTTCATGCGCGGTCAATGTCCGTAGACCCTCGAAGAATGCAAGTGCTTGACAAATCTTATTTTACTTTTGCGGCTTAAAATCGCGTTTGCCTAAAACTGAACTATTGGTTTTTTTTTAAATATGATCATTTTATAGCCAAGGATCGAACCTGTTGATTTTCATAAAAAAATACACTGTATTATTATATGACTAGCTGACGCCCGCAGCTCCACCCGCGTCAAGCTTTCGCGTTTGCGCTTCCCTTGGGAACTTATTCCCGGGATAAAAGTAGCCTATGTGTTATTCCAGACCTATATCTACTCCTGTCTCGAATTTCAGCCAGATCCGTTCAGCCGTTAGAGCGTGAAAGAGTAACAAACATCCACACTCACAAATTTTCGCATTTATAATATTACTAGTTGATGCTCGCGGCTTCGCCCGCGTGAAATTTGGTTCCAGTTCCCGCTTCCCATGGGAACATATTCCCGGAATGAAAAGTAGCCTATGTGTTATTCCAGACCATAATCTAACCCGACACCAAATTTCAGTCCGATACGTTAAGCCGTTAGAGCGTGATTGAGTAACAAACATCCAAACATCTAAACATCCAAACATCTTTACAAACTTTCACATTTATAATATTAGTAGGAAGTAGGACTAGCTGATGCCCGCAGCTTCGCCCGCGTAAAATTTATTCCCGGGATAAAAAGTAGCCTATGTGTTATTCCAGACTATAATGTATCTCTGTACCAAATTTCAGCCAGATCCGTTCAGCGGTTTGAGCGTGAAAGAGTAACAAACATCCACACTCACAAACTTTCACATTTATAATATTAGTAAGAAGTAAAATAGTAAGATTCGGTAGTGTCGCTAAGTCGAATTCTGAAATGTAAGGACATGCGATGAACTTGAGGAAAAAGTTGAATTTAGCAAAATAAAATATCCACAATTTCATAGACACGTTAAACACTTTAAGTCAGACACGATTTTCGTAACATTTTTTTATATTATTGATATTTATTAATACATGTTTTGAGTATCCTCGAAGCCAGTTACAGTTTATCCAACAGGTTTTATGATACTAGTGTCTGAGAGAGATGTCAACATTAGCACAGGGTGCGATTATTTTGTACAACAACATAATTATCAAGCGAATAGCGAATTTATTTATGTAGGTATCTTAAAGTGTATATAGATAAATGTTATCTAAGAGCCGTAATAGTGTTATGTTAATTTAAATGTAAATTGGTATTAATACTACTAATCTAGTTACTAATATGTCGTAATAGTGTACGAATTAGTAATCGTAAACTTTCCCTTTCTCGAACATGACTCATTCCGCGAATAGGAGTTCGGGAAATTGTGGCAAATGGTACATAACAACTTTGTGTAGTTGATGGACTTTTGGCGGGTCGCCAACTGGGTCAAACGAGAACAACTTTAAATGACTTCTTACTATTTTAGTTTAATACTATTTTTAATAAAACTTCTACTAAGGTCGTGAACAAGCGTATAGTCTTATAGGTAAGGGGGTAGGTAGCTTATTAGGAACGCCTACGACAGCAAAGATATGCATTGTCGACTCTGTAAAGTTTTCATATGAGGTGAATACTTCGAAAGCAACTGGGATGCGACTATGTCTAGTACGACCTTTTGTCTAGTTTTTTTGTTTTATACCACTAACTAAGGTGGCAGTCAAGCATACGGCCCACCAGTAGCTACTGGTGGTCACCGTTCCCTATGGACGTTTGCAACACCAGAGGCAGTACACTCGTGCTGCTGACACCTTTTAAAGAACCCCATACTGTAGGCATTTGGAAAAAACCGAGTTTCCTTTTGGTATGTCTACAACAAGTACATAATGTGACATTTTAAATTTCATCTAAATTTTCTGAATCAAAATTCACCTTTTATTTGCAGGACTTAGACGAGAAACGAATAAAGAACATAAAGAACTTCATGTTGAGTTCTGTGGACGTGGAAAGGAAGGTGTTCCCGATCATAATGACGTGTCTCGACGGTATGGAGCAGGCGGCCAATAGTATTAATGAAAAAGAGGTATGATTTCACACATTTGCTACCTACCTTTGGACTGCCTCTGTGGCGCGGTCGATAGTGGTACCGGCTGCGGCGCTGGAGGTTGTGGGTTCGATTGCCACCGGAGACAAATATTTGTGTGACCTATAAATGTTTGTCTCAAGAGTCCGGGTGTTTCTATGTATAATATGTATGTATTTAAAAGTATATACTCGTAAGTGATAATATCCGTGGTCTGATACCCATAACACAAGCAGGTTATTCCTAGCTTACTTTGGGATCAGATAGCGTTGTGTCAAATGTCCGTGAATATTTATTTATTATTACCTACTTAGTTTCTCAAAGATTTAGCAGGTGCAGGATATTCGTAATTAATTAGGAATTTTAATTGTGGTTTCTTCCGGCTTCTAATGGGAATAGGAAATCCTTCCTTTAAAAATGGCTAAAAGGTCTCTATGTCAAAATTGTGCACAGCAAAAGTTTATAAGATTTAAGTTAAAGCCTACATTAGTATTCGAGTTAACGGGGTATTTACCATGAATTATTGAGTGTTTCCGATATACCGACATTGTTGCAAACGCCATGATCACAGAGGAAATTCAGTTCCTATATGGTTAATGTCCCGTTAACTCTAATACTAGTGACTATAAAACTTCAAATACCTATCGATAACCACACCGTTTGTCATATGTATCACAATTTTATTAATGGTAGATAGGAAGTGACATCTTCGTAATTATTATTTTGTTTGTAATCATCTTAACCTCTTATCTTCTTATAATGGGCACTGAGTAATTAATTTATGCTATCTGAAAACGTGGCCCGGGTTACAAATATATCCAATCGTTAGTCAATGACCTGAAAGATAATATGAATAATCAATTTGTAATTATGTTGGATGTATCGTTTTGTGGTTAACCTTTAGACTCTTAAATTGTTTTAAATATAAACTACTGAAGAAATCGGCGTATATAGGCACGATTTATGTTGTGTGCCTTGCATTGCAAGCGTGCATCGGCTGCGGCCTCCACTTCTGATGAGGTGGGGCGTATGCTTGTCTGTCACCTCATTAGTATGATTTTTTGTTTTATTAAATATTCACGGACATCTCACACAACGCTATCTGATCCCAAAGTAAGCTAGGAATAACCTGCTTGTGTTATGGGTATCAGACCACGGATATTAATACTTATATACTTTTAAATACATACATATTATACATAGAATCACCCAGACTCTTGAGACAAACATTTATGGGTCACAAAAATATTTGTCTCCGGTGGGAATCGAACCCACGACCTCCAGCGCCGCAGGCGGTATCACTACCGACTGCGCCACAGAGTCAGTCAATTAGTTGTACGTTTCTCTTGTTATTGTCTTTATCAATCCAATCCAAACTACACAATGATTTTTACTACATTTTTTATTGGGAACATCGCGCGGCACAGATTTAGACGACAAATTATAATTTGTATGCGTACAACGTCCGATGCCGCGATGGTATAAATCCAATATTAATAGTTAATCTAGTATTTTATTAATAGTTAATGTTTACATCCCACTTTTTGGCGCTAGTAACTGTACCACAGTTCCGGAAGCTCGTGGCAAAGGTATAACTATGAGAACATAATATCCTGTTCATAGTCATTTCGTTACATAAATTAATGTTTGTAGACAGTTTTTAGAGGATAGCCAACGTGATAATAACATCTCTGGTGTTTCAAACATCCTTAGACTATAGTGACCACTTTTTATCAGGTCATACGGCCCCGTATACTTGTTTGAACTGGTTTTTGTAACTAACAATGTATGAAATTTTCCTTCCAGGACACAAAACTAGTGATAGACAGGTATAAATCAGGCTTCGTGCCACCCGAAGACTTCACATTCGAGACGGCAACGGGCGGCGACACCACAGACTCCTCCACAACACATCATCATATACACAACCATCTCACAGCGGCCAGAGGAACAGTTTCAGGGAACAAAATCAAAAAGCGAGGAGGCCTACTGTCTATCTTCAGTTCTAACAAGGTGAGATGGAATGTCATGATCTGATTTATATGAATTTAGATGCTTTAGGCTTATGTTTTAGACTATTTTATTGTATGGGTATGTAAGGTATAATATAGTCTCTGCTTTTATTCGTTTGAAGATGGCATTGGGATCCGAACACTAAGAGGGACTGGAAATCACAGGAAGGCGATTTTTTTAGTCTTTGATCTGAAACGTTTAATTTCGTAAACCAATGCTGTCTTTATTATTCACGTTTGATAATTAATATATTATACTACGTATTTCCATTATTATTATTAAAGTTATTGAACCTTGGTTTAAACTTTATTCATTAGGCTTGAAACACATTGTCAGTATCGATTTGCATTCGTTTATTAAAGACGTTGTATCCTTCGATGTTCAGTTTCCGCATTGTATTTGCAATGCATAAGTGTAGCACTTCATCAATGATGCATTAGTTGTATACTTAATGTAAGGTGAACCCGACGAGATAACTGCCTTGACTACCTTACGCGGTTAGACGCCAGTCGCTTCAAACAAATTTAAAATATATAAGCTCAAGTTGGAAAACGATGTCATTCACTGATGTTCAGCAATTTACACTCACTTCACGAGGCTAAGAGCTTTTCTCAAACATGTCCCAACAATAATAATCTCTACGTTCGGGAGTTACAGTGGTGCGACCAAACAGTACGCACGTACGAAGGTATCACACAAATCTATAGAATTCAGCAGAAATTCAAAAATCAAATGAAGCTGTAGAACGCCATATGGTAGCATTTGGAAGGCTGAGGGCTCGTTTAAGGAGACGCGGCGCGTCGAGAGGTGCGGTCCGCGAAGCGGGCCGCCAGAAACACAAACATATAGAAATGTTTGGAGCGTTCAAGAAGAAGCGTTTTTGCAAGCGTTTGTTAAACGAGCCCTAAGACGAAGAAGAAAGTGCAATCCATGGGGGTAGCACATTTTAAAAGAGTTCTAAAATGTGATGCATTTGATTGCTTGCTGCAAATATCCCTCTGCAATAGAATAGAATAGAATAGAATATAACTTTATTTGTACACCAAGTTATAGTTTACAGCAAAAAAAAACAATAATCGTAAGATATTGTACAAAGGGCGGCCTTATCGCTAAAAAGCAATTTCTTACAGGCAACCTTGATGCCTGCAATAGTAGTACAACTCAGGTAGTTCAATTGGTTGTTCAAATGATACACCGCGGGACCATGTAAAATAAAACATCTGTACAACTCGTTTTATAAATTATAGGTACACTTCACATAACCGCATCCATAGTTTTGCCTGCTTGATGGTGCTCTTTGCAATCCACTTCAGGCACTTAATTGTCTCGTCGCGTTTCTATGTTTTCGTCGCGTATCCAAAACGTGCCTTCAGAATGCCAATCGATGCTGATGAATGTGGTTCAGTTCTAAGGTTACTGGGCTGTGCTTTGATAAATGTTATGGGCATTATGTAAGCTTTTAGTAAACATTTGAATTATTATTCAAGTACAAAACAAATGCATGGGTGTATACTCTATTATATTTATAGTAGTTTTTACTGCATAATGTTGATTTATTATTATTTATATTATATTACTCAATTGGCTTTCTAGTCGAGGAAATTACAATAATTGTAACTTAAGAATCGAGTACTTGATGATTTCATCAAAGACCATCCATTATTATTAAGTCGTTATAATTATAGAACTACATTATTATCAAAACTTAGCGAGAGGAAAACTAATAATAGTCAATAACCGCTGGAGACAATTCATACATTATGTCATTAGTTATGATTCTAAATACAGTAAACTACAAATGATTATGGTAACCACCATTATGTAATAGTGGTTAGCTTTACAGACCACTATTACGTATTCAATAGGCGTTAGTAAAAGTATTAGTTAAAACGAGACATAGTCAAGCAGCTCATCTTTATAAATAAATCATTGGTTGAATATGTAAAATTATTTGCTACTATACAAAATCTGTATCGGCTTGTTGTAAATGACAACAGGTATTGCTGTTGTCACCAAAAATGTAACTAATCAGCTCTCGGTTTTATAGTACACCTGCTCTGGAATAGGCATCTATCTATCTTAAATGAGTAGCCGCTATAGAGTCCTTTCTACAATAGTTCGGTTGAATAATTCATTTTATCAACAGAGAATAGGAGCGGAACAATTATCATAATTATCAACATATCGGGCAAAATTCTATAGATTTTTTAAACCCAATACAAGTGTGGGCATAATATTTAGGTTCAATGGGTAGCTAGTTATTGATAAACAAATGCACCCCATTCTCCCATGGTCTTTGTTGAAGTTTCAAGGAGGCAATTTATTCTAGTACCTACATAATTTGTAAGAAAAAATGACAATAGAAAGCCAATCATATTTATGTAGTACATATACGCTGAGCTATGTTTAAGTTGGAGGTACTAATTTATTTTTATCTTTCAATTCCTGTTCGATCCCTACCTAACATGGGGTTCAAATAACAACCAATATTGGCGTACCTAATATTGACTGTCGGCGGCCGGTGGCTTGTCACGTGTGGAAAAAGTAAGTTGTCCGAGGTGGTGGGACTGACCATAATGCACGTCTTATCAGCTTCCGTTCATTCAACTCAACCAAGAAATTTAAAAAAATAACACTTTCATTTATAAATAACATGTTCGTTTTGCTCAGTTTTTGTTTTGATGATTCATAAAGCTGGTCTTTTTCCGGCTGTTATCATTAACATAGTATAAAATATGTTGTTGTTGAATAAAATAGAAGTTAACCAAGTGTTTTTAAGTGACTAAACGCAATCGGTGTAGGTTTTAATTGCCAACCAAAACGCAAATGGCGTTATTATTGGCAGTTGCATACCTACTTCGATAACGTACTGTTGAAGCATGGGTACGGTCACGTTCGTCCTTTTAATTCTCAATACCTACTTATAAGTAAGTATGTATATTAGTCACAAATATTACATTTTTAAATGGTATAAATGTACAAAATGTAAATTTTTCATAAAATCCGGAATCCCCCGTTAACCATAATTCGTCATTAATTCTAATGAGTTATGGCGCCATCCGTCTGGTGGAAAGCCAAGACTTCCCCAGATATTTAGTGCCACTTTTTCATTCGAATATGTTTCTGAAAAATTTGCTCCAAAATAGGATCTTTCATGATGGGCTGTATCGGGATGACGGGATAAGTCTATCATGCTTACAAATTGGCTTAAAATATTAGCGTGTACAGTATATGGACTGAAATGCTGTTGAGAGAAGCAAAGTGATCGTAGGGTGACCTTCACATTTTATATAATTCTCGCAGCTTATTATACAGGATATAGCCATTAGTTTTGCCTGCCTGTACAATGTGATATTGACGGCTTTGCCCGCGTGGATTCCGATCCCATTTCCGCTTTCTATGGCAACATATTCCCGGGAGGAGTAGCCTACATGTTATTCCAGACTAATCTATTCCGGTACCAAATTATAGCCCGATACGTTCAGTCATTAGAGCGCGATTGAGTTACAAACATTCAAACATCGAAACATCTTCACAAACTTTCACATTTATAATAGTAGTATACATATATAGAAGCTGTGAGAACCAAATTCAAAAGATCTAATTCCATTAAACATAGGTTAATATACAGGTACAGCTGTTGAAATTGTACATGATCATGATGTTTCTTCCACCTTAAGGCATACGAAACCTTTGGAACATTGTGAAATCATTAATAGCAGTTGCACTTTGTAAAGTATGTAAAGTGCTGCCTATGTAAAGTGCCCTGCTATGTTTTGTAATGCCATTTAGATAAGCAACAATATGTTACAGTATTGAAATTATTTACAAAGCTTAGTTGATAAAGTTTCTGTAATTTTAATGTGTTTTGGAAAAAAAATACCACCTGTTAACTTGTTTACGAATACTTTATTAATGGACAAAAATAATATGTAGAGTATCTATAATTATATTAGAAGGATGAATTGCTTACTGAAACTGTTAAAAAATGTATGCACTAGTGCATATGAGGGGGTTGTTTGGTCAAACGGCAATCGCTTTCCGACATTGTCTTCGGTCTTTAGTATAATGCAATTCTTTTTATTGAGAGAAAAAACATTGAGGCTCAAATAAAAACGAGGATACTTGACTTCATAGTGTGACAAAAACTGTAGTGAGTCCTATAATATTGTAGTATACATTTACAAATATGTTCACAAAATATCGATGATCGAACACTGCACCCATTTCCACCCCGCTGTGACACCCACACATTGAAATTATGTTGCGCCATATAGCGTGGTGAAGTCCGGCGAACTTTTCTTTGTTTATTTCCTTATGTTAATGTTGTTTGTTTGCCTTACGCCTCGCGCGCGGCTAACGCTTTGGCTACAGAAGATTATCGAGGCGTGCAACTCGATCAAGGTCAGTTCTGCGTGGCGCATTCGGTTCCTCGGTGTGCTTGAGAGTGTTTATTGGTCGCTTGAAATAGTTTGAAAATACAACTGTATGTTGTTGTTGGTTTGTTTGAATGTTTGTAGTTTTGTATAGTTAGTATTATTACTAATGAATAGGTATTGAGCTGTATTTTGTAACTGCTATCTGTATTTCTGCAACGTTGATGTATACTAGGTAGTAGAACTCGGGTATGGTGGACAGGACGTGCATATAAACACGTCACACGATTATTAGTATTATTAGTATTCACAGTAACCTAAAACTTTTCATCGTTCTATTTCTTATATAATTATAAAGTAGTAGAATCAGATCAGTTTCATTCGTTTAGTGCTAAATTTGTGTCATATCAATTTTTAATCAATAAATTGAAATGACAAATTAAAATCTAATTAAAGTATAAGTTGTCCAAAGGAAATGGAATTTATGTCTAGAAATTAAGACCAAATAAAATTTTATTAATGTAATTTATTTAACGATCGTACATACTGTCCTCTTTTATTAAGAGTATAAAATTTAAATACGATCATAATTTATCCATTAATCAAAAACTATTACGCAGGAAATTGCAAACATTAATATTCCATAGATTCATTAATAATAATATGTTCAGAGTTGATTTGTTGTTGGTGTGAGTGTGACCAATAGACGTTCTTTGATGCACAGAGCGGTTTGGTTACGTGTCGCTTCGTCTAACGTCCATGCTTGCACGGCTTTCATTGTTTACTCCTTGCAATATTGTTTATTTTACCCGTATTGTGACTAAGTATATGTTTAATGTTTGTATTGGTAACAATATCTGTACACTTCTCTTATACTCAATTGTGTAGAGGCAATCCACAGCCCACATTTATAATTTGGTGGCTAATATGCCAATATCGCAATTTATTTGTTACTGTCGATTGAAGGTAGAGGTAAGACTAATTTATGTAGTTAAGATGCGGCGTAGTAATATCTTTAAATAGCTAAGGTTTTAGTAAGTAAGCTGGTAGATAGTTCTTGACTATATTGACGTGAAAATTGTGTGTAAAGTCGATATATTACAAATTTGTATTCAGGTTGAAGGTTTTTGCAAGGTGGTTTTAGTTACCTTGGTATGGTTGACAGTTTGCACTGATTGTCTCACCTCACCTTTGAGTGATCCACTAAAACGGTTGTTATGTTTTACAGAATAACATGTCTACCGATGGAAAGGAGGATTACTCAGATTTGCCACCGAATCAAAAGAAGAAGAAACTGCAAGCAAAAGTGATGGAATTGAGCAAGCAGGTGAGTTGTGCATTCAGACTCCTTTATATCGTTCATGCTTAACTTGAATCTTAACGTGCCAGAAACGAAAATAATTGTCTGTGATCACCAAAAATTAATATGCTTATTTACCACTTTCATGCTTAAGGTTGTGTCAATCATCATTATGAAATAATTTGTGTGATTCAAGAATATTTCTTCCAATGAAATAGTAAAAATTCCACCAAAAACAAATACTTTCTTAGATTTACATAATGCTACATGATCAAACAAAACTTAGTTTTTCCATCCTCAAGTAAAAATGAAAGTGGACACGGCGGTGTGTGTCATGAATTTTAATGCTATATCATATAATATATGACAAGATTAGCGGCGTAAAATTATATAATATTCAAGTTTAGGAAGTATTCACGTTGATTGCATTACCGACCGATATTCTATAATAAACTGGTTTCAAACCGGCTCTATTGGACATTTGCTTTTAAAATATTCTATTTGAATGTTCGTATTTTATTGTTATAGGTGGCACAAGAGCAAGCCGCTATGGAAGGCCTGATGAAAATGAAAGGAGTGTATGAAACAAGCCCGGCGCTGGGAGATCCTATGACCGTAGAAGGTAATTACACAAAAGTAATATTTCATTTACTAAGGTAATCTGTTATTTGAAGAACAAAATCCTTAGAGACCGTTTCCTCAGCACTCCATGGATTCACCGTGCAGGCGCCGGGTCCATAGCGTAGTACAGAGGGAAACACTGTGAGGGTGTCTAGGACTTGCGACACATTTGAGTAGCTATAGGGTGGTCACCTTAAGACGCAGCAGCGCTTACCTTCCACCGTTCACAGTGAATCCTCTTTAGGTTTCCGTACCCAAAGACTTAAAACGGGACCTTATTACTTAGACTCCTCTGTACGACTATCCAACTGTTTGTCGCTAGTCATTAACCGTAAAAGCTGGTATTTCTATTGCCGTTATAACAACAAATACTACAGTAAGAAAAAGGGTCCCATACAATAAATGTGATTCTTTGCAGTAGTTTGTTGGTACGGAACGCTCAGTACGCGAGACCGACTTGCACTTGATCATTGTATCTTAAAATTACGAATATTTGCTCTATTCCTAGTTGACAAAACCGATTATGTACCTACTTAGAAAACTTGCAGTTTTAGTTGTATTAAAATCAAAAGGTGTTGGGATGCCCCGTATAAAACTATTGTGGTCAATCTAAAAAAAACGCACTTCCTCGACATGCCCATATCGCCGTTTCTGCCTCTCTCTTTGTTGGATCATTTAGTCGGAACTTCGGAAGTGTAACTAATAATAATAATAAAAACATTTCTAAATAGGTCAGTTAAACGAGTGCTGCGACAAACTCAAAAAACTACGTGCGCAGTTGAATAACTTCGAGAAATTGCTAGCGGAGGCGAACAGTCAGGTCGGCGCGCCGCCTCTACAAACGGCCAGGACCAATGGACAGGCGCCCACGGGACACACACAGGCCACTAGGTATGTATGAGCATAGCGAACGTAAGAATGTTCGCTTTTGAACGTATACGTAAGAGTGTACGTTTTGAACGTATACGTGTACGTATGAACCGATGGTCGGCAAAATAGTCGCTGTATTGATCAGCTAATTTGTATTGAATATTCTGTTTTGCATTTCTTGATAAAAAGAAGTATTGCATACAGTTTTAACAGCATTGATACGAAATTCTGGAAATAGTTTTTACTAAAAATAATCAAGTTCCATTCATAGCTTGGTCCTCATGAGCTTGCAGGGACTATTCTTCTTTCTTACACGTAGTTCTATCATTAGACGTTATCATTCTGATGACTTTTTATTTTACACAGTGTGAGATTAAAACGATAATTAGTTTTTCAAAGCTACTCATTTCTTTTGTAACACTTTACAAACATTCAAACAAGTCCTCAGCGCAATATCTTTTGATCCAAATCTAGTACGTCTGCATTAGTACAAGATTTTCCCATATAGATCCGCTATCGATTAAAGATGCGCTCGTGGCCCCGCGGACTCAGTGTTCTGTAAACAATCACTGTAGTAAACAACTTTCACTATGGCCAGTCCTTGGAAGGGTCACCATCTATTTGACCACTTTGTGACATTTATGCGAGCGTTTCCGTGCTTCGGAAGGCACATTAAGCAGTTGGTCGCGGTTGCTAGTAAAATGGCAGTCGTTAAGCCAAGTTGAAGGCCTTTTAAGGCGGCTTGAAAATTTCAACAACAAACAGGCACAAGCTGCGCCTGTCCAACTCAACACGGCAATTCGGCTCACCACCTATTACGTTGGACAAATTTTAAAAAGGTGAAATGTGGGCATTATAATATGCCTCTGCCTACCCCTTCGGGGATAGACACGTGACCATATGTATGTATGCATCGATTAATGAAAACAGCTTCTCGCATTTGCACACTACGTTAGCCATCCGTTATAAACATACCTCTCACTAAAACAATGTATCGAGATTCCCCGTTAGGCCGAGGCCGCATTTGCGGCTACCGCGAAGGATTTCTAACCTCAAAATATCAAAACCAATGAAACCGAGTCTACGGTCTTGACATTTTGAGGTTAGAAATCGCCCGCGGTAACCACAAATGCGGCTTCAGACTTACTACCCGTTCGCTCTAAGTTTGCCGCTGGCGTAAAGGCATATACCCGAATTTTTAATTAGACGAAGTAAATTGACAGTAGCTATATGTCACTTCGTCATAGAAATTAAACAACATTGTATAAAGAAGTGACATTAGTTGCTGCCAATTTACTTCGTCTAATTAAAAATTCGACTTTAGTATGGAGCCGAGCGGCAAACTTAAAGCGAACGAGCACTACAGATATTTTTTATACTAAAACAATGTATACACTTTCCAGCATCGGTTCAAACAGCGAATCCCTATCGCGCTCTGCATCTGAATCCTCCGTGAGTACGGGTACAGGCACGGGAGCGGTGCCTCGGGTCGCGGGCGGCAGTCCCGAGTCCGGGCTCGGCGGGGAGCTCGCCGCTGCGGGACACGACCACGCCAACGGCGACCACGACCACGACCATGACAATGACCACGACAACGACCATGAGTCCGACTTTGATTATTACTATTGTGAGCCGGATCTGCAGCCCGTTGGGTACTGTAAGGCGCTTTATTCGTTTGAAGGTAAGATATGCTAACATATTTGCTTTCTTTTTAGGGTTCTGTACGTAAAGGGTGAAACCGGGACCCTGTTACTGAAACATCGTTGTCCGTCTGTCTGACACAAGGCTGTATCTCGTGAAAAGTAATAACTAGACTATCGCTATAACAACAAATACTAAAAAAAGTAATATTTAAAATGTTGCCGCCCGCCTGATGGAAAACCTTTTTTTGTGAGCATATCCCTCATGGATTCTATATTATCGCTGGAGATCATGGCTCGCTCCCCAGCGAGAGAATGTTGACGTCCAGACTTACTACGAGGACCTGCCGCTATTGCGCCCACGCTGTGCACTCCACCAATGTGTGGAGCGCTGTGTCCTCGCTGGCAGTGTTGGCACTCGGCCGTGGTGTATTTGCTACAGATACTTACAAGGCACCCGTGCCGGTTATTATCTGTGACAACCGGTAGGAGAAGTAGCCGTGACTCCCTCTCCAGCCACTCGTCCTCGACCGGTGAAATCGATCTGATCGTGGCCTTTTGTCATCTTAGCTGTTCAAGTCATACCTTCCAAGTCTCCATGATCAATTCCTAAGCTTGAGAAGCTCTCCCTCTCTGTAAACCATGAAATCTAAACCTATTTCTGTGTCGTAGGCATCGGCAGCGGGTCCACGATGCGCATGGAGGGCGGGGAACAGCTGCTAGTGCTGGAGACGGACGCGGGCGACGGGTGGACGCGCGTGCGACGCAAGCGGACGCACGAGGAGGGCTTCGTGCCCACCACATACATCTCCACCACGCTCTACGGGGACGCTAACTCGCACTAGACAAGGTATGTATAATGTATACCTCTCCCTTATACATACATTTTAGCACAACAAAAATATGTCAACCTTGGAACTCGGGATCCATGTGTCGTTGTTTGCAGTGGAAATGTTTATTCTCTGCGTAGAATACAATTCTTAACTGTGAGGTGACTCCGCGAGGTACTTGGCGCCATGCAGAGGCGTGCTCTATCAGAATTATTATTGAACTACGGCTATTTTTCCTTATCATCTATCACTACCCCGCGGACTCAGTGTTCTGTAAACGATCACTGCAGTAAGCAACTTTCACTATGGCCGGTCCATGGATGTGTGACCATCCATGTGATCACTTTGTGACATTTATTTGAGCGTTTCCGTGCTTCGGAAGGCACGTTAAGCCGTTGGTCCCGGTTGCCAGTAAAATGGCAGTCGTTAAGCTTAGTTGAAGGCTTTATTTCAACAGCAGGCAGTCACAACCTGCGCCTGTCCATTTAAACACGGCAAAACGGCTCACCACCTATTACGTGGGACAAATTATACAAAGGTGAAATGTGGGCATATAATATGCCTCTGCCTACCCCTTCGGGGATAAAGGCGTGACCATATGTATGTATGTATGTACATTTTATGTGCTCTAATTATCCAACTTTTCTTTTTCCAGATGCTTCGATCGACTCTAGAGCTTGCTACGCGCTGACGGGGCAAGACGTACGTGCAATACGAGAGCTAGACACGACGGACATTATAACAAATCCGTGGCCTATATTTAATATATAGTAATAATATTTTTGCTATAATTTATAGTATCGAAAATGTTCGCATTATTTTTTATTGGACTCTTTCTATTCCGAGTGTGGACCCGGCCCTTTCCGGCCCAACCCGGGCCGAGCAGGCGGGCCCACCGATGAACAAAGAGGATACATTCCATGATCTTATTTATTGTGTATATTGTTGGTTATACGGCGTACATATTTTCATGTATGAACTATACCGTAATAGATTAATGTTTAATTATAATGTGGTGTAACTCATCTAGATCTTCATTGTGCCAGCTGTTTACGTAATAAGTTTATATTTCGTACTTATGATAGTTGTAATCTTGCTTTTATGTTATTTGCCATTGAGTATTTTGAAATTATAGCAAAAATAGATAGTTTTTAGGTGTTATAAAAATGTGTAAAATATGTAAACTTAGCTGTAACTGAATGGTATTGACATAAATTATGATAATAGTAACATGTAATAAGGATCCCTGTGGCGACGGTCATGCGGTATATTGTATAAAACTTACTCTAATGGAATTCTATATAGGATATTATCTAATAAAGCTAGCTAAAAGTCACGATTAGCCAATGTTATTTTCTGAACATACGCTGTTTGCGAGAATGTATAGGTACATACAGTTCATGTATTTATATTTAGGCGAGGCGATGTATGAGAGTGAAGCATACAATTTTTCTACAAATATAAAATTACGCGACAATTACAAACGTCTTTGATTTCTTTCTAAAATCCTAGTAAAATATTAACATCATTTCTATAAGGACGTAGGTCTGTCTCTATGGCAGTGATCTGACGGATAACTGAAGGTCGTCAGTTCGATTTCAGCTGAGCTCTGTTTATAATATTCAAATAACAGATTTTCAGGGGTCCGTATCCAAAGTGAACGGGTCCCGTATAATGAGATTCTGCTGTCCGTATGTGTCTGATACAGTTGAAATTTTCACAGATGATATATTCCCGCCGGACTCGACCGTGGTCCTTTTGGTACTTTATGACCATTTCCTGTTTTGTCTTCTTCTAGATATGACCATTTCCGGATTTGACCACTTCCTTCTGTGACCAGATATTTAGAGGTCCAGTTCCTGGCATGACCACTTTCTTATCTGTCCACCCTTAGTACGGTGTACAAAATGATTCATCAAAATAAATTTAAAAAACTATTGGGACAAATATTCCCAGTAGTGACGGTCGGAATATCTTAGCCGGGGCCGGGGACAGTAGGCAGTGGTAGGGCACGTGTGGTTTAAGTCGTTAGGAGTCCGACATAGCATCCATGAGGAATTATTTCTTTGATTAAAGTATATAAGTACTAATATCCGTGGTCTGAGACCCATAACACAAGCCGCTTAAGGGCCGGCGCCCATTATCGGCATCGGCAAGGAAAAGGATTTTTTGGTGGCAAATAGCAATATACTATAATATAATGGCAATAAAGTAGAAATTTCCGTGATATGTGGTCGTAATAACAAAAATACCGCTTCGGTATGCTTGAGGCTGCTGTATCCGCAGCCTTGAGAATGCTTCAGGATGCTTCGGCATCCTTCGGTACGCCGCCGGCGCCGGGGCGAGGGGAGGCATCCGCCATTTGCATCATTTGACTCACATAACACAATCGAGGTAATCGCTGTGTGTACCCGTTGATTTGATTTCTCTTCTTCAGCAAGAGTTGCTATGAACACTAGATCCCAGTCCACCATATTAAATACAATTCAGACAACTAGCTTGTAACAACTGGCTGAGACTGACTCTTGAGACTGTTATGACGAGAAATACGATGTTGAGACGCTTCGGCAAGCTACAGGACGGTGCGGCATCCTTAAGGCCGCCTCGTCATCCCTAAGAACGTTGCAGCATGCCAAAGCATAATTGCCGATAGGGTGCGCTTGCATGTAGGATGCTGAAGGATCCTTTTCCTTGCCGATGCCGATAATGGGCGCCGGCCCTTAACCTTGCCTACTTTGGAATGACGTTGTGTGAATAAGACCGTGAATAGTTTTATAATAGTAGTTTATCTACTCTGATACTATAATACAAAGATTATAAAATTGAAATCAATACTCTTATGACAAACATTACGCACAGGCCAAAAAAAAAGTTTTATTACGATACAGGTCTTGTATGGACACCTATATCTTAATATAATTTTTTAATCATTACGATACACCATAAACAATCTCCAGCTGGAAAATGAAGTTTGAACCTCTACTTTAAAAAAAAAATGTTCCTCCGCAGCCTGAAAAAAAAAAAGAAACACGCATGCGCAATCGATGTTTGCGCCTTGGCGCAACTATATATCTCAAAATGAAATCAGGTATTATAGTATGAGAGTAGATAAAGTAGTGTATGACACTGTACATAACTTGGTCTTATAACACTCGTGTGATACTATAAAAAAACTCGCCTAGGGCTCGTTTTTTTAAAACACACTCGTGTTATAAGAACCCTCATTATGCAACAGTGTCATAATAGTAGTTTTTTTTATAGTATCACACGAGTGTTATAAGACCAAGTTATGTACAGTGTCATACACTACTTTATCTACTCTCATACTATAATACCTGATTTCATTTTGTGATATATAGTTGCTCCTTGATTTCGCCGGTAACAGATTCATGGTCATGTTTCACGCAGTTTCCAGAATGTCTGGTGGTGTACAATTACCACCATCCTCGCTTTAAGACATGTTTTGACACAAAAAACTAATTTATTTTACAAACAAAACCAAACTTTGTTTAATTTAAATGTAAAATGTTGGCGCCAAGAGCAAACATCGATTGCGCATGCGTGTTTCTTTTTTTTTTCAGGCTGCGAAGGTACAATTTTTTTTTAAAGTAGGGGTTCAAACTTCTTTTTCCAGCTGGAGGTTGTTTATGGTGTATCGTAATGATTAAAAAGTTATATTATGATATAGGTGTCCATACCAGTCCATACAAGACCTGTATCGTAATAAAACTTTTTTTTTTGGCCTGTGCGTAATGTTTGTCATAAGAGTATTGATTTCAATTTTATAATCTTTGTATTATAGTATCAGAGTAGATAAATTTATTTTATGAATCATTTTGTACACCGTACTAAGGGTGGACAGATTAGAAAATGGTCATACCAGGAACCGGATCTCTAAATATCTGGTCACAGAAGGAAGTGGTCAAATCAGGAAATGGTCATATCTAGAAGAAGACAAAACAGGAAATGGGCATAAACTACCAAAAGGACCGTGGTCACACCAGGTTATCACACCAGTGTGACTATCAGGATTTTTTTTCTTGTTAGTCACACCGCCAATAACACAACACCTTTTATCGTCACTTGTCATTATCAACTAGTGCTGTTTCTGGTGCCGGTCATCATCATCATTTTTATTTTCATGCCTTTGTTCCAATTTATTTGGAATCTATAAGGCTCTATTTTTATGGTTACGGTGACCCCAGTCCATCACGTGGGCCGTAAGCTTATCTGCCGCCTTAGTGGTGTAAAAAAAAAGAAAAGCAATAAAGGTAATGCCTTGGTGTACTGTATATAATACAGTATGTGAGTGCATTCTAGTCGCTTTCTCACTGCTCAACTCCGAAAATGGTTAATTTTACAGAAAAATGCAAGACTATTGTAGATAATTTCACGACACAAAATTTATATATCGACCCCTATTCGAACCTATTCGCCCGCAAAGTATTTGTTAAAAACTGATTTACGCGACCTTTGTCCTTTATTTAGCCGGCACGATATCAATGTCGATTTTTAACGCGCCTTTAGTCGCGTTTGGTCCAATACTCGTTTGGTCCAATTGTCAAAAATAGGAAAAATTCGCGATTGGTCCAATTCGCGATTCGTTCAGTACGCTATTGGTCCAATTTAAGGTTTTATTAAATGAAACGACATATTTGTACCTACATATTTATTTCTTTGTTATTATTTGTTTGGATAGGTTTTTTTTTTTTTTTTTTTTTGTTGACGCGGGGAACGCATTTACGCGCCTTCATCCCAGCTGCGGGGGCAGCTGGGATGGTGTGTGGGACTCCCGGCCCGGTCCGGAATGGACCGTCCTACCCACTAAACCCCGCGGTGTTCCTCCTCACCCTTTAGCCGGGCCGAGGGATATCAAAAGATTATTCACGTCGACCCGGCTAGGGGCGCCCCGTTTATTCGGGGCTCTCCTCGGGGGAGCCAGATGGGCGGCTCCCCAAAGCTCCCTAAGGAGCTGAAGTCCACGCCTGCACCGCTCTCGAGCGCCCCTCTGTAATAGAGGAGACAGAGAGCGGCTGGCGCAGGCGTGCGCTAATGGGCACCCCCGGAACACGGAAAAGGTGCCCACCGCCATGTGACCGTTGGTGGGCGGGGTCCCCCGACCTTACGCCCACGGTCAAGAAACAATCGGGGGCGCGCAGTAACTCCTCACCGCGGCGCCCCCGAACTGAACGGCAGAGCGGGAGCATTATCGGTTACTCCCGCTCCCCCGCACAGTGCACCTCCCGCTTTGCCGCCATCACCTCGTCAACTGGCGAGGTGACAGCGGCCCAGCACTGTTGCCGCCGGTCGCGCCGTTATTCACGGCCGGCAGCCCGAACTGCATGGCAGGGCGGGAGCATCTACCCAAACTCCCGCCCCCCACGCAGTGCCTCTCCCACTTTGCCGCCATCGTCTCGCCAGCAAAGGAGGCGAAGCGACGGCGACCCATCATTGCTGCTGCCGGCCGTGAATAACGGCACGGCCGGCAGCAACACACACCACCGAGCAACCCACAGGTGGGTTACTCCCGCCTCGGCCGGAATTAGCCAGAGTAGCACAACTCCCCCACAGAGGAAGGGGAGTGGTCGCTACTCCGTTGCCCAGGATGCACCACGAGGAGGATCCGACCCATTGGGGTCCTTAAGATGTTAGTAGGACCCCGCATCCCTTGTTTGGATAGGTTAGGTTAGAAGGCTAAAGGTGCGGTTCCACTTAGGCGGAGCGGAAAGGAGCTATGGATTTTAAGCCATGTGATTGGTGAATCGTGGCATAGCTCGTCTCCGCTCCGCACCGTGATTGGTGAATGGCGGCATAGCTCTCCGCTCCGCCCAAGTGGAACCGCACCTTAAGGCGGGAGCGGAGCGCAGCGCAAGCGCAAAATTTTTTCAAGAAATTTCGAAAAATTGATTTTTGATTCGGAATTTTTGAAAACGGCGGTCGTTATTTCAAAAACTATGACACTTACGGACATAAAAATACAAATCCGTTCAAATTCGTTTCTTGGCTACAATTTAGTAATCTATATTTTTTTGTACGGCTTTTCGTTTTTGAGATAAGTTCTTCACAGTTCTCCTTTCGGTGGGAGAACGGTGCGCCCCAGTAGCGTCGGGCCGTTTATCGAACTGCAGTGTATGTAAAATTAGGTTTAATGGCTACGGTGTGTCGAGGCTGAGAATTTAGTTTGTTTTATATTGTTTTTGGTTTTAAAATATTTTTTCCGTATCAAATAGTTTTATTGAAGGTTTCATAAATTTATTTCCAATGCCCTTTGTAGTCGTGTGAAGCTCGGGAACTGATTTTTTTATAACCACCTAAGTTACCACCATTCATTTGGTAAGTTTGATGTATATGTTATTCAGAACAATCAGTGTAATAATTAGAATTTGGCGTGGTTTTGTTTAGGTGGTTATAAAAAAAATAACCACGAAGGCTAATGCGGGAGTACCGCTCCCGCCTTAGCCTTCTAACCTAACCTATTCAAGACGGATTGCGCGGTATCCTCACAAGAAAAAAATGACCGATCGCTTATTGGACCAATCGCGTATTGAACCAATCGCGAATTGGACAAATCGCTAATTGGACTGACCGCGAATTGGACCAACCGGGAATTGAACTAACCGCGAATTAGGTGGCTTGGACCAAACGCGTATTATATCTACCAAACGCGACTAAACAGTATAAAAAGGTACAAAAAATCAGCTCACTAGGAAAAGTCGGGAATTATTCCGCAGATTGGTGATTAAAATGCCTAAAATGACTGCATTATACTGTATTGCTTTAACCTAAATTACCAAAAATCACTCTTTTCAAGCTTTGTGCATCCGCGGACTGTCGGAATGAAAATCTAGGCTCGCGGCTGCGGCCCGCGGCTCTCCGAGGTGACATGACACACGCACGAGCTACAGGTAAGATTTCAAACCGGTTGGATCGCCGAATTTTGGCTCGACCATAGATTTAAATTTTTTCGCTCTCGACGGTTTTAAGCAGGTGTAGGAACCTATGGGTGACATAACTGATCTGTATTACCTATTACCACGGTGACATACACGTAAGTTATTACCTACTGCGAGTCCGTTCATAGTTAATTTACCTCTAGCTGTGAGGTTGGCTTTCTTGATTTTCGTGTTACCATGCTAAGATTTTTTTTCTCCCATGTAGTCCAACCTTAAGTCGAATAGTAGATTGTTAACCGAGGGTGGAAAGAATCAATTCCCGAGGTATTTAGAGGCTATAGTCCGAGTCGGAATTGATTGAAAAGTAGAGTGTTTAACTCGGGTAAAAACGAGGAAAATAAAACTAATAATAATATTCAAACCTTACCATAAAAGATTATTACCAATTGTTTTGAATTCTGTTACAGATAAATAACAACTACATTATGTCGACTTTTTAAATTTGAAATATAGAACTCACCGCGTACATAATTGTTGCAGAGATTCCGCTCTAAGAAATTTTCGATAAGTTTCTCACTGGCTGTTTGGAAAGTCGTACACAAATCTCTTCACTACACACTACCACAGCTGACCTGATAGCAGTTCTATTTTTAAAGTTCATTCCGGCCCTTAGGTAGGAAGTAATTTGTATGAGATTTTCCCTCCCTAGGGAGGGAAACAGCATTTTCCATTCAAGAAAACACTTATTTTCCGAGTATGAGAAATGAATAGTAGATTGTTAACCGAGGGTGGAAAGAATCAATTCCCGAGGTATTTAGACGCCCGAGCGCAGCGAGGGCGGCTATAGTCCGAGTCGGAATTGATTCTTTTACCCGAGTTAAACACTCTACTTTTCATTTCAAATACGAGGAAAATAAAACTAATAATAAGATTCAAACCTTACCATAAAACATTATTACCAATTGTTTTGAATTCTGTTACAGATAAAATAATAACAACTACATTATGTCGACTTTTTATTATTATTAAATTTTAAATATGGAACTCCGGCCGGCCCCATACACGTACAATATTGATTCAATATTTATTTCCATCCGAATATAGTCTGTTCAAACCTCAATAATATGTTCAATTTATTGCTACATTGATCAATATTATTGTACGTGTATGGAGCCGGAAGAAAGGGCAATGTTTTTTTATGGTATCACTTTAAACGAAGTAGTACTTCAAATCGAAAATTATGTTAATTTCGGTAAATGTCTTTTACGATTTAATTTAACAATAAAACATTCGTAGTACTAGGGCAAACACAAAAGTATTTTAACAGTTTCTAATGCATTTTCCGCCCTGACAGCCATCAAATATATCATGGCGGCTGTTGACTTAAGGGAAGAGCATATCTATTCTAAAATGATTCAATTTATATGAATCGATTAAAACCAATGATCGACTGCTTTGATTATTTATTTATATTTACGACTGGCTGACCCGCGCAACTTCATTTGTGTCACCATAAGAGTGAGAAAGAGGTATGGTATTAATATTTTAAGTAATATAATGTTTCCCGTCGCATTTACTCCCGTCGCGTCGCTTACTTGAGTTAGAACTGATCCCCAAAACTTCGTTTGCGTCACTTGAGAGTGGGAAAGAGATAGGTGTGGTATTAGTAATTCGAAATCACGTTTCCCGTCGCATTTACTCCCATCACGTGTACTTCCGTCGCGGAGCTAATATTTTAAAACTTATTTAGAAGGTAAGAGAATCAATTTAGTAACACTCAATTTTTTACTTAACTTCAATCATTTACGCAGCGGACGTAACGGAAGCTCTCAAAATAAATATTTTTGTCCTGTTTTCAAGACATTATTCGTTGCTGCTCCGCTCCTATTTATCTAAGCGTGATGTTATATAGCCATTAGCCATCTTCAACAAATGGACTATAAAACTGTAAAAAAAAATTTGAAATGCAACCAGTAGCTACTGAGATCCTAGTACAAACAAACTATTCAGCTTTATAAGTTTTTTTTTTATATACAGCACGCCAAATTGACGTCGCCACCAGCCTGATGGAAAGCCGTGGCGCATTTAGCGATTGGGGGCCGCTTTTGACAGTGGTCCTCAAGTTAGCGGCCCTGTGATGTGCCTCTTCACGCTCCTCTTTAGGAACCCGGGATTGTAAGATGAGGGAAATACGTGTGCGGGCAGGTCGTGCCAAGTTTTTACAGTTCGACAGAGGAACGATCTTTTGAAATGCCCGGCGGGCAGGCGGGCAAAAGTTGGCCTGCACGGCTTTGGCCAGTTGCCAATATCCACGGCTGCCCATAGGATGTGATGTAATCTCATCAGGTTGCTGGCGCTTTCCGATGAAGGCCTCCCTGCAAAGCAGCGCTGACTCCACGGGACGGCTGCAAAGTATTCTCGTAGTTCGTCCCAGTCTGCTGACGAGTAGTGCCACAATCGCCGAGTCACTTCTGCTGCCCTTGCAGGAGATGACACCTGCAGGCGGGCACGCACAACACAGTGGTCGGATTGACCCAGTGGGGCGCTAACCGACAAACTGTACTGTGCTGGATAACTCGTCAGCAGTAAGTCCAGCAGGGCGGGTTCATGGTCTGACCTGTCCGGTATGCGCGTAATCCTGCGTACCACCTGGGTCAGACCATGGGAGAGAGCGAACGCGTGAGAGGCCCGTCCCGCCGGATCGGTCCTGCGGGACCCCAGCCACTCAGTGTGGTGACCGTTGAAGTCCCCCAGAAAAACCAATTCAGCGTTCGGAAACCGCACCTGCGCGGCATCAGCCCCCTCGCTGAGGTGCTGATACAGCCTCGTTATCTCAGCTGTCCCTGAGTGGGGTCGATAGACACACACACGTAGATCTGACTCATGGAGCCGTGATCTACGTGCAGCCAAAGGACGGAGAACGAAGGGTTCTCAGGGCAGCGCAGCCGGCGACAACAAATATCCGCCCTAACAAACGCGCACACCCCGGCTTTATCTCGAAATTGTTCCTCGATGATATAGCCAGGGTAGCATAAGTACGACTGATCGGCAGGGCGGCGTATTTGCGTCTCCGTTAGGAACATCACAGCTGGCCGTGCCGTGCAGCTCCAGATGGTGATGGAAGAAGACAGATGGCATGGAGTTCGCTGATGTTAGCGAACTCCACCTCAAACAGTAAGTTACTGGGAGTAGTAGCGGCCGCTGTGGTACCTTGTTTTCTTTTTTTGCACTGCCATGATTGTTCAGAAATGAAGGGAGACGTGAAGACGGAGCGACATTTGCTGCAGCAGTGAGTGACAAGGCGTAGGGGCTAGCTTCATCTATGATTGTGTGGTGAGATGAAAGCCGACCCGCTGGACGGAAGGGCCCCCGTACCCCCCCGAGTGTGGTCGCCGGTATAATATTGTGAGCGAAACCTAAAAAATTGACAAATTAGGGTATTGTAAGCGAACCTTTAATGTCGCGGCCTTTTTTTTACTTTTTAAAAGGAATAATTTTGTAATAAACAATTTTTACGCAACTTTAACCATTTACGCAGCGTACGGCTCGGAAGCTCTTACAAGGTAAAAAACGCTGTTTTCGAAACATTAATCGTTACTGCTCCGCTCCTATTCGTGTTAGCGTGATGTTATATAGCCTATAGCAATTTTCAATAAATGGACTATCAAACCATTAAAGAATTTTTGAAATCTAAACAGTAGTTTCTGAGATCCTAGAGTTCAAACAAAACAAGTTCAAAAAAAAAACAACAAACAAACAAACTCTCCAGCTTTATAATATTAGTATAATATTACCACCGATTATATAATATATTCTATAGTATTACTATAGATTCATTAAAGTAATTACGTAATAAACTAATTCAACAGTATATAAAGGTGAAATCCTGATTTAAAATAGGTATCGATTTATATGAAGAAAAGTATCGATTGATTTAACGATTAGTTGTTGTCCAAAACTGTCAGCACTATTTGTCAAAATTGTCAAAGCCGGCCATGCTTGCCATAGATCGGTTTATTTTCTTTTATTGGTTGTTTCAAAACATCTTTTTAATAGTAAAATAAGTTCGAATTTAATGCAAGGAGTGTGAAAAAAGTGTACTTTAACGTTTTCTAACTTTTGCATTAGGTTATATTGAATATTCGTCGATGTTTCTTTTGTTCGGTTCAATTGTTACATCGCCGGTGGCAGTCATTACAGGAAAATAATGACCTAAATCAACACTGACTGCTATATCCACAGGGGTTTCGCCAACGTTGGTAAGTGTATGTTATTATTAATACCAACACATGAACTAAACACACATAACCTATGAATAATGTGACCGACAGTTAGGTTATAATATGAGCGGTGTTTTCTATTCTTCACTTGCCAAAGCCCTAATGCGGTCCCTAGACGATGTAGTAGCAATCCTAGAAATCTTTTTTTGCCAAATCACATTATCTAATGATAAGGGACAAACTACCAAAACTGTGAACGTGATAAGTGCTGAATTTACTGCAGTTTTCAGCAACAGATAGTGATTCAAGGGGAAGGTTAACTACGTATAGTACATTCAATACACTATTGTACAAAATAGCCAAGCTAAAAGGGTAACATTGTTGCGCGGGTCAGGTGGTTTAATAAATAAATAAACACAAGTTCAATGATCTGATCGCAAGATTTGCTAGTGCATTACAGCATAATAATTAAAAATTGTTTATGTTACAGATATCACATGACAATACACTGTGCATAGAATATACTGTGAATTATTGCAATCTGTTCTTCAAACTGGAAGGAAGTAGCCCCATTATTTGGACGTAGATTTAATGACTACAGCTATGACTAATTGTTTTATTGTGAAGAAAAGAACATAATTATGACTTACCAGGATATCTCCACACTTGGTATGTATTTAATTACAGTTATTTTGGTATAATCATCTGAACATCAGTTTTAGTTATTTCTAAAGTACTCACAATCTTTTTTATTAATTTTATGTTATGAATGACTAGTGGACGTCACATGGTTTCACCCATGTAGCTTCCGTTCCTGTAGGAATACGGGAATAAAATCTATGTTACCCGGGGATAGTGTTGCTTCCCAACAGTGAAAGAATTTTTCAAATTATTACTATTCGATACAAACAAACAATCTAATCTTTCCTCTTTATAATATTAGTATAAATGGTATAGACTAAGTGATATTGTAATGAGTTCAAATTACAGTAATGTTTTTATTAACATTGTTAAATGCTCTAGTCGACATAGCTCGCTGTATAAGTAGGTACATTAAAGTGACAGTGGGCTGACCATATCTGCAGAAGAACCAACTGTTGATGGAGCGACTGAGTTCTAGAGTGGAAACTGGCATTCTAGAGTAGGACATCCACCCGCCAGATGGACCAACAAACTAGAAAAGGTTGCAAGCTGCGACTGGATGCGGAAGGTGATTCTATTAGTTATTTAAACAGTCTATCTGATGTTGTATATATTTTTCTATTCAAGGTCCTCACCTGGAGAAAGTATGCACAGCTATTAAAGGTGGGCTAGAATGGCAGTACAACAGCATTCACTTCATAATTCCAACCCATTGGTCCATGCAGAGCATCTATATACAAAACAATGCAGCTCTACCATCATTTTTACCACCAGAAGGTACCAGCCACAAGTTAGGCACAAGGAACCAAACATATACAAACTTGTAGCTATACAATGACTGTTGGAAGGATTAGCACTAAAAAGCCAGACTTTAGTAATGTTCATAAAGTTCAATAATCTGTGCCACTATTGACTAGGAATAAGTGCTACTCAGTTCTATGATCTATTGAATATTATACATTTAGCACTTAGTATCTATATGCCTTCATTTAAATTAAGGACTGGTGACAGTAGTAACGAAAGGTTGACTGGGTTATTTAATATATCCAGGACTACACGTTATTGCTACATGAATAAAGCTAGAGATATTTGGACTGAACAATTAGTGCCACGGTATTTGGGTAAAAGTCACATGACTATCTGAGATGGCTTTTATAGAATGCCTGTTAAAACTAAGCCGGCTATAATTATCTGTGTGAATAGTTATTAAGTATAGCAATCATTTGACTCTGAAGACACTAGCACCATGCCAATAATATGACCTGTTAATGTGACTTAATGAATTAAGATATAAGCACCTTAGGATGGGATGCTCCGTTACTTAAGATACTGGTGCTACAAGATGTTCTGTCATTTAACTTTGTTATTTAAGATGCTCTTTGATTTAACTATGTAACAGAATATCTTATGATAGCAGTTATCATGACATATTCTATTCACAGATTATAGAACTTAAAGACAAATGGCGTTATCATCAAGAAAGTCAGGCCATGAAAGCAGAATCGAATATTGAATCCAAAAATGAGTACTGTGGCAGTGCTGAACACCATCCATAAGTAACGAATGATTTCTTATGTGCAGCGAATAATACGTGTTATTCGCGTATTGACTTCTAGATATATACAGTACTTACTCACGTTTGGATTTAGTATTTGCTTTCACCTCACTTTCTTGTTCGGTAAGCGTCTTATTTCTTAGTTGTATTACTTGTGATTCTAGTAGACCTCAAATTGGGTGTCGGCGGTGAGTGGGGCGACGGCTACAAATGCGAGAGCGCGGCCCTCGCGTACAAGTGAGTAGGCAACTTCGAACACACGATAACAAACCCACCGAGTGCGGTGTGCATTATATGCGAGCACAGTGCCGCCGCCCTCTCTTGTGCTCTGCGCGCTCTAGCATCACTTGCCGCTCGCCGCGCCGCGGACATCCAGTTTGAGGCCTTATTTAAGATAGTAGTAGCTAAACACTTACCTACTGAACCCTGAAACATTTTCTACCTAATAGAATAGTCACGGAATGGAATAAGCTGCCTGAGCATGTTGTGGGTGTACCCAGTGTTGATGCATTCAAAAACCGTCTGGACAAAGTCTGCAGATCTATCGATTAGATACACACACACATCAGCTCACTGAGCTGCTGGTGTGCTTAGTTAATATTATAATAATACTGTAAATTCAATAGTCAGTTTCTTCAGGAGTTCAATTTGCCATTCCTAACGGACACGGTCATCGAAATGTTATTTTTGTCACTTGTTTTATAATATGCTCACATAATTATAGTAGTACATACTGTAAAAGGTTTGTTAAACATATTACCTTTTATAATACTATTGCCTTTTCTATCAGGAGTTTGCTGTGAGTGTCACAGAATAACTGTTCTGTCACAGTCCTATTAAATATTTACATACTTGCCTATGAAAATGTATATTATGTAGCAATACCGCCATCAATAGTAGGTTCTCAGCGCACCATAGGTTGTTATTTACAAATAAATGATTCATATTGTACAGTATTGTATTATTTATTACTAATAATTTCCATTCTCATTAAAGCTGTGGTACTGTAACTTTTGAGAGTGCAATCAACTCCAGAGTAACTCACTTGCAATTGATATGCTTTCGCTGTATGCTGTTTTTATTAGCATTAGTTATTAATATCCTTTTTAGTGCCTGTGTTACGCTTTTGTTGATGATGGAGAATCTAGAATCCCACCTTACATGAACATCTGCACCAAAGCCTCCGCTGGTCAGCAAGTTCACCACTTGCAGTTGACGTTGACCCAAAAAATGTCAGGAACAACGCTCGGATGATGATAATTAATTATCACAAGCATAACTAATAATTAGCTTCGACTATCCATTTATCATTTGGAACTCAATAGGTAATCAAAAAGGTATTATTGAACTCTTTGTGCCCAATAGTACAGAAAATCAAGGCATTCCACACCTAATCTAATGTACGATTTGCCATGAAATCCGGAGTCTCACAAAATAATTTATTTTTATTTCTTAAAATACACGATAATACCATCACGACGCAGGTTTTTTTTCCTTGGTACCTCAAACTTCAAAGTGATACGAGCTTCCATAGTCGTGTAAACATCGCCCTTTTCGCTAAGTTCACACTGGCTGTTTGGAAAGTCGCATGGCCGCAGCATTTTTTTTTTTTTTTACACAAATCTCTTTACTATCACAGCTGACCTGTCAGCAGTTCTATTTTTAAAGTTCATTCCGGCCCTTGGGTGGCAAGTAATTTGTATGAGTTTTTCCCTCCCTAGGGAGGGAAACAGCATTTTCCACCCAATAGTCAGATCAAGAAAACACTATTTTCCGAGTATGAGAAATGAAAAACTTATTTTCTTCTTTTGCTGCAGTTTTTTCGGGCGCGGAAGTTATTTGAGATATGGAAGCAGCACCTTTGCCCTCCTTGGTGATGGTGATGAGTGTCTTTTTTGAATTACATATCCATTTTATGTAAATACAAATAAAAAAATAAAAAATAAAAATGAAACTTAAGAAAAATTTTATAGTAACGGAACTACGTATTTAGTAATGTTAGTTATACTGACTAATGAATATTTACATAAAAAATAAACTCTTAACGGTTCCATCTTATAATCTCCCCTAATATGCGGTAAAATGTCTGAAGCTGGCACTCATATGGGGACTTTACTGCAATACCAACCTACAGAAAACGACCTGTCAGAGGCAAATTAACTGTGAACGGACTAAAGCTAAGAAAAGAAGTTATCGAGAATCGAATCCGTCGCTACTGCGCAATCGATAATAAAGAAAGAAAGAAGAAAAAAGAAAAAGAATATAGGTACGCACTTACAGACTACAGTTGGTGCACACTTTGCGACATGTCACAGTATAAAGAGACCATGTCGTCGGCTACTGTGGCTATGTACTGTAAGTGAATATTTATTTTAAGTCTGCGTACTTAAAGGTCGACGAACTTGTTGCCGAGTGCGGCCGGCGACATGTTAGGGGAGTCACGTCGGCAGTCGCCGATAGGGATGCAATATCGTTCATAAAAAATATCGATATTGGAATATCGATATTTTTCAGAATAAAATATCGATATTGAAAATATCGATGTTTATTAACGATATATCGATATTGATGAACGATATATCGATATATCGATTTTCTTGCTGCTCTTGTTTTTTTTTAAAGAATAATGATCGCATGGAAATAACCTTGATTATTCTACTTTTGTTCATAACTCCGCTTTTTTTCAACCGATTGCCATGGTTGTGTGTGCACGTGGCACAATGCTCAGATTTAAGCTTAAAGGTTGTATGTTCGAAAGAGACTCATCTTGGGGTCAACTTTATGCTAGGAAATATTTTTCGATTTGGTCTGATAAAACTATATTATTGTAATTTAGTAGATAATCTTGCTTTTTTAACGTATCATAACACGATTATGAATACTTCGTTCAGTCGAAATCGCTCTCGAAAAATGAGAAATATTGCAAAAATCTTAACAAGTAATGTACTTTTTTTATCTAAATAAATGAGTTTAATTCTCATAAAAACTTGTCATAAAATAGATATAGGTCTTTAGAACAATATTTTACGTATAGATTTTTTCTTAAAGCCCCTCAGATTTTATAACAGTAATATAATGTATTAGAATCGAATGAAATCCGGCAAAAGTGTACGCTGGAGTCGTGCGAATTGCCTTAGGATTTGTCAAGGTCGAACATTGCAGCCTTAACAAGATCTCTCTACTAAAAAACGCATAAATTTCCGTTCAGTAGTATTTGCGTCCATAGCGAACAAACAGGCATAGGACCAACAGACAAGAATTAATAAAAACGTTGTGTGCAGTATCGTTCGTTAAGATATATTAATTCAAGTATTATTTTTTAAATATCTCCGTTGTACAGACACGACCACTTTACACTTTTATAATACGAGTAGAATAGACAGAAAACACTCAAACTTTGAAAAATGTATTTGGCCGATTGTCTTACCCGGGAATCGAACCCAAGTAAGACAATCGGCCAAATACCTCAGTGTAGCAGTCGCATGCACTATCACTCCGCCACCGTGGCAGTGGCAGCCATACTGCCTAGTGTTAAGTTAATATTTTAACATTTTAATAGTTTTGTAATTCAAATTAGATAGCTAAAATAAAACAATTTATCAATCAAATCTAGATGTAGGCCTTTCCAAATTTACGCCACAATACACTTGTAAATAACACATGAAATTAATATCATCTTAACTCAGTTTCATTTAGCAAAACCTAAGTGTCTTGGCAATCAAGATAAATATCCAAATCTTTTATTTAAAATATACAATTAATTATAATTTTTCATTGAGGTAATATCGCTCATAACGAAATCATCTGACGCTCAAGAATAAATCGTCGAAATTTTGGGTTTCAATATGAATATTAAAATATCGATATTTCGCTCATGAAGAACGATATATCGTCGATATTTTTGATTCCGATATCGATACTAAAATATCGATATTTATAACCGATATATCGATATTTCAAAAATATCGATATATCGTTTGCATCCCTAGTCGCCGATCGACAGCTTTTTGTACGACGCCAGCGACAGTCGCGGCGACATGTTGCGGCGATAAGCCATGACACACAGACATGTCGCCGCAACAGTCGCCCAGTGTGCGCTCACTGTTACTCGCCTGTCTCTCACGCCCTTAAACACATTTTAAAGGGGTAATGAAAAAATACTTTTTCTTTTTGAAAATTTTGTTCGTAAAGGCGTTGTATTGTATTGGTTACCCTAGTACGCGCACACACACCGGGTGACTGTCGGTCGCCCTGTGGGAGCTTAGAACAAAATGTAGGTATGTATTTTGTCGGCCCGGCCGCTGCCTGTCGCCGCGCCATGTTGTGCAATGTGCGCCTAGGGCTATTGTTACTATTGCGACATTTTGCCAAAGAGACATCTAACAACTAGTATACATTTTGTGAAAAGGCGTTTTGAGATTAATTCCTCCTGACCTGACCCAAACTCCCTCAAGTGGCTTTAACGGCTTGACCAAGACGATAATCAGCTGAAGCGTTCAGTGAGAGGATAGTACGGAAGCAAATACTAAAAAAAATGCCTTTCAACAATACCATACAGTTTATATAGAAGTCTTTGTACCATACGTGTAAAGACTAAATGAATATTGCTATATCCTCTTGTACAGGCGCTAAGGGATTTTATTATCGTTGGTTGGCAGAAGCGCTCTTCATTGTTTTATGCTACTAGTGGACTTTTTAGTACTGTTATCTTCAACTAACTTCAGAAAAGGAGCTGATTCTCATTCTATATTCTTTGCTATATTTTTATTTCAAGTCATATTTGTATTGGAGGCTGTTGGACGCCCATACAACATCGATTTTTGTAATGTATAATTCTTTACCAAGTGGATAAATAATAATATTTATCCACTTGGTAAAGAATTTGTTTCATTTATGGTTAGACTATCGGCCTCCATCCATGATCGGAGCCTGAGGACGGTAGGGGGCTGCTCACCGTCCTCACAGAAGCAGGCCCTAGACGTTAGGGATTCACGCACGCCCACATGAAGCGGGATAATACCCGAACAACCCCCAAAGAAGCGGGATAGCACCCGAAATTTGGTAAGGCCGCAGTGGTGTCTGTTGGGAGTTCTGGGGCCAACCTTCCGTCCGAGGGCTTACCCCGGGCTTCGAACCGTAGGTATTATGTAGGAAACGTGTGGTTTTTAGTCAGAAGGAGTCCGGCATAGCGTCTCTGTAGGATTTTCTTCACGTTAAAAAAAAAGAGGCCAATCGTAATTGCCGTTGCACCTCTCGTAATTGAACTCCTGATCAAGTTCTCTCATCGATCACACTATTTGGGAGCTACGCATATAATAACCACGAAAGTATCCCACTTCCGGTTGACGGATTGGAACCGGAAGTACATATTAGAGCTTATTATTCCATTCCCAATCTTTCTTTCTTGTTATTAATGCAATGATATGCATATTTATCCACTTGATACAGAGAAAAACACCGAAACTGACCCATTTCCGATAAATATCCCGAATCGGATAAACCGTTTTGGAAGTACCTACGCGTGTTGAAAGAAGAACGATCGCGCATCGGGAATTTACTAAGGTAGAGAATGGGGGACCTTAGTAGCAGTTAATACATTGTCATGTTAAATGGGTCTGACTTTTCCAAGAAATGCACTTTCATTATTTTCCAAATAAATATCATTGACATTTCCACTTCCCACAAGTAGGTACCCTTTGGAATGCAGGAAATTTACATTAGACTTTTTGTTATTAGTTTCAAGAGTAATTTCGCTTGAAAATTTCGAACCGGTTCGACAGACGTGCGTTAAATATTGAACTGTTTCATTTACAGACACGACACGGAGCAGACTTACGTGTCCAAAATTTTGATCAAGTGTGCTTAAAAAGAACATTTGATTACCTACTGAATTGATACAGATGTAATTGTGTAACTTGTCAATAAAATTAGGTAATTTATATTTCAAAAATAACATGAGAATGAGGATTGACGTGCTTACTTTGCGTTCGCTGCTCCATTGGCCGAGTGATTCTTCTTCCGCGTCTTTCTACGCAATAATTGCGTAAATAGATTCGCTAACAATTCACAATTTACACGCATTAGGTTTGCATTGCACACTAGTAAGCGCGTCACATTTAATCTAGACATATGTACAAGTCGATGGAAAACATAGTTTGCGAATTAACTATGTGTCTGACACTACGACTAAACTACCTGTAACTACTATTACTTGTTCCATGATAACGAGTTAAGCAGGATTTTAAGTAGGTACAGTATATCTATGTACCCTGGAGTCGGGAATCGTTTTATTGGCAAGTAATGATATTTGTTTCGATGCTTAGATGTAGGTGTACCTACTTAATGTTTTGGGGCAAGTGAGCTGTTGATAATTATGTAGGTATTACATAGAGAGGTGCTTTGCAACCGACTCGTAATCATAGATAATTTACTACATAATTGTAACACTTGTGTTTCTTACGGAATACTTACCTACTAGACTTAGAGATGCGAGTGATGCGACTAGCAAACTGGCCATTGCGCGTGCGGCTTATCTATGATATTACTGAAAGGGAGGTAAGGAGCCAGTGTCACACTGACATAATTAAGTATCGATGACATGGAGCGAATTTACAAGCTACAAGCCAGCTAGTTCCTTTCAAGTCTTATCCACAAAAATATGCCTTCCTTGCGTTTTAAAATTCCTTTTTCCTTTAATAAATTCATTCTTTATCTTGAATATAAAACAAATAACTTGTATTTGGCATTATTTTTTAACGTGAGGGAAAAATCCTTCATGAATGTTATATGGACTTCTACCGACTTAAAAACATCACGTAACGCCCAACAGCCTACGGTTGGGAGCTCCGGGTAAGCCGAGCCCTCGGACGGATGTCCCAGGACGCTTGTATTAGGCATACCTACTCGTAAGCCGAGAAAGTCCAAGAAGAAAAATAAAGCCAGCAAGTTCGTGATGAGTTTATAAACTCTGTGGTGTAAACTCGCTACGTGTCATTGGAGCTTTTTTTACAATCTGGCCAATCTGCTTTTGAGTATCCCATTGTAAATCACTCGTTATTATTGTGTCGTAAATATTTTCTCCAGAACCATCCCGGTTCACATGGACTATAAAATAGTACTGCTCGTTCGCTCTAAGTTTGGCGCTCGGCTCCATACTAAAGTCGAATTTTTAATTAGACGAAGTAAATTGACAGCAACTAATGTCACTTCTTCATACAATGTTGCTTATTTTCTATGACGAAGTGACATTAGCTACTGTCAATTTACTTCGTCTAATTAAAAATTCGGGTATACGCCTCTACGCCAGCGGCAAACTTAGAGCGAAAGGGTAGTAAGTAAGTATTCCATTTGTCTTTGCGTTTTGATACATTTAATAACAAATTTAAGTCAATTTACAGTCATTACAAATCGTGCGAATGTGGCATAGGCATGCAGGTACCCAACTTCTTTTAATTGAACACACCACATACTTAAAATTGACCACAATATAAATGAATAAATATTCACGGACATTTTTACACAACACTATCTGATCCTGATCCCTATGAAAGTAAGCTAGTAAAGGAACAACCTGTTTGAGTTATGGGTATCAGACACCGGGTATTAGGTAGATACCTACCTAATACTTAAATATATACTTTTAATACATAATTATCATACATAGAAACGCCCAGATTCTCGAGACAAACATTTATGGGACACATAAATTTGTGTATCCGGTAGGAATCGAACCCACGACCTCGTGATCCACAGTCGCACATTTCGACCTTTAGACCAACGAGGCAATCCTCATACTTCACCCATGGTAATTTGAGGTTAAATGTATCTTTAAAAATATTATAATAGACTAGACCACCTATGTAATTACAATAGTTATAAATATATATTTACCTAATCATAGAAAATTTTATTACCTGATTAGTTAAGCGTTAAAATGAACTGCACGATCGTATTGGTCGAAGTATACTTATGTAACGCTTCAATGTAGTAAACCACTCTGACGGGTTTTCAATGCATTTCAAGTTAAGTGAAATGTTGGATGCAAGCATGCCACTATAGACAGTAAGAATAGCTGCATAACAACGATTACTTATACACCTCGGTCTTATTCATAATGAGTTATCAGAGGTTTAATAAGCCGTTATTAAAGGATTGTCTAAAAGTGTTATTCATAATCGTTTATTAGCGCTAAAACGTTGTTTAAAGTAGCGAAAAATCCTAAATCTATGGTTTAAACCTTCGATAAAGTGACACTATTTTAACGAAGCGGACAGGGCCGTCTTAAGGCTATATAGCGCCAGGGTGCGAAGCTCAGACTGCGCGCCCTCCCCCCCACCCCTCCGGTCAACCAAAAAAACGCAATAAATTTTTGATGTTTCATTTATTTTTCTCTTAAATCTGTAACCTATACATATAACAAAACTGTTAATGGTCGACAGTCTGTACATGGAAGATATTTAGAAAATTTCTTCTTTCTTTAGTCTAATGATCTAATCGATACTGATGCTGAAAATTTAATTTATTTTTTTGTCTGTCTGTCTGTTTGTCTGTATCCTGAATAAGTATCACGCCGAAACTACTGAATCGATTTGAATGAAACTTGGTACAATCCGAGGAAGGTTGTAGGATACTTTTGATCCCGATATTTTGCGCGGTTCTTTTGGGAGAGGGGATGAAAGACAAAATGGTTTTTTAATTGGAACGTTTCAACGTGTGATCCGATTCCAAAACATTTTTTCAGTGTCATAAAGGTTTTTGTTTCATTAAGATTTTTTTCACACAAGTTTCAATGTTGAGGGTATTGTAGTTCAGGAATTAGAGACATCTCAACTTTCGCCAAACCTAGAATTCAAAGGTTCCTTTGAATGTGAGAGTAAATCTAAACTGGCGTGGACTGAATAGTTTTATAACGCAAGCATTTACGCAGGCTGAATTGTTTTAGAATAGACTTTAGTTAATATTTTACTTATGAGTTAAAGTTTAATTAAGAAAATATCGAAATGTATAGAGCTCGACCTGCGCCCCCTCGGGCTTCGCGCCCGGGTGCGGCCGCGCCCTTGAACCCCCGCCCCGGTTAAGACGGCCCTGGAAGCGGAGACCCTTCTTTAAACCTATTTTAAGCATTCGATAGCAAAAAACATGGCCGATTGCGGTCAGCTGTTTCTGGTTTTGACGTTTCTAGACAATAGGACAAGATTATGTTTTATAGAGTGCGTTACATTCTCTTCGGGGTCGTCCAATAATCACGTTTTTTTAAATTTTTTATCGGTAGGGGAAACTGGGGATACTTGATCCTTACGGGAGACTAGGTACACAAGATTTACAGAACTTGTATAAGCCGTATTTAGTTTTATAGTGGCAATATCGATTGTATATGGTACCCGATAACTTTCTAAAGATGGTACATCTATCACCTTTGACACTTTGGCAAACGGCGGCCGAGTAAGTAATTGTTGCGGCAGAAAGAAAATTTTGGTGAGTTTTTATTTTGACTAAACATTTATTTAAAATAGGACTTTTGAGTGTGTATGCATTTAATATGAGCCATTATCTATATTTTTAGCCATTATTTACGTAATAAAGTGGTAATATTATAGACATTTGAAAATATTTTTGTTTATAACCTCAAATAGCTCAGGGTATACTTGGTACACTTCATTATGGGAGATTTGATCCACCTGACTCAAGTGTCCCCTACCATTTTTTTTTCAATTCATTGCAGAACAATATCCCAAGAATCTGCAAAACCAGAGAAAGTGCCCGAAAAATGGTGCCAGAGAACCAAAATAAAGCTAGTCCAATGCCCTTAAAGTTGCACAGCGAGCAATGGAAGAGCTATGCTATGGATGCCTCTGAGGGATAAAATCTGGAACGATGTTCTCCGTAAGAGAACCAGAGTGGTCGACATAGCTCGCAGAAGCATGCGTCTTGAAATGGCAGTGGGCTGGCCACATCTCTGTAGGATCCCCCTGTTAATCCCCCAGGATCAGGTCATCCAAACCGGGGGGATCAAGTCTTACGTATATACGGGACACATGGTACGATTCCTTATTATTGATTTAAGTCAAATAACTACTAAATTTAGATATTCATATCTTTGGCTCTTACAGCAATTATAAACAAATAAATTTCACGTAGTTTAGTACCAACGGTTTTTTAAACGGATACTCAATATAGAAATTAGGGATAAAAAACAAAAGGGGGGATCAAGTGTCCCCAGTTTCCCATATAGAGCGTATATTGCCTAGCGTGAACATCATGGTTTAGGTAATTCGGTATCGTTTCGCATGCACACAGTGACGATGTGCGTAGGTGTTCTTATAGTTCAATTAACCGTACTTGATTATTTTCGTGCCCATACTTATTTAATTAAATATAAATATTTGTAATTAAGTTTGGTAGTTGTTATTAAACTATTATTTGATATGTGGAGACATAATAAAACATTATAGATTATTTTTGAAAAGCAATTAGTATGCTAACTGATCATAAATTTTAAATATGGAAAAAGAATTGGTTTCGAGCAGGATTCGAACCTGCGTCTTCGGTGAACCGTGCCGACGCGTTAGCCACTCCGCCACCAAAACCTACTCGGAACCAACCAAATTTTACACCTTATTATACGTCTTGGGGCGACGTAGGCACTATCTACCGGCATTATAGGTTATGAATTCAAATATGTAGGTTCTGCATAATAAAATATAAATACAAAGACATAAATACATTATAGTCACGACATTTTCGTCAAAGTGGTAGGCAGAGGCATAGTATATGACCATATTTTAACTTATAGCATTTTGTCCCACGTAATAGGTTGTGAGCCATGTGGAAATGTACAGGCACAAGTTGTCACGATCCATTATTTAATGTTTTCGTCTCATTCTGTCAAATTACTGTCAACCGGGACCAACGGCTTAACATGCCTTTCGAAGCACAGAAACACTTGCAAATGAATGTGGCGTTGGTCACCCATCCAAGGATTGGGCATAGTGAAAGTTGTTTTACTACTTTAATCTTTTATAAAATACTGAGTCCGCAAGACTACGAGTGCAAAAATAAAATATCAATAGAAAAAATAAAATATCAATAGAGTACTTATCAAAACACCTTTGGAGCCTAATGTGATTAATGGATGGCCCCTAGACTTGATGTATGACATTGAATTGAGTTATGACATTGTGTTGACAAGATAATTTTGGCAGGTTCGCATGTTTTCTTTTTAAAGCTTGTTTTCAATTACAAAATCTTATTGAAATCACATTTTTTTCTGTATAATGGCAATATTAAGTACGATAAACCTATTTTAGTTATCAGAGCTTTATAAAACCATTATGAATAAAGATTTTTAATAAACCTTTATTAAGCTTAATGAACGTTTTAACTAATATAGGTTTAAACGTTCGATAAGCGTTTTATTATGAATAAGACCCAAGTATAGCCTGTTCATGCATAATCGTTAAAGTAGTACTAATACTTTTTTATACTTCTAAGATGGCCGACTAGTTTACGGAACCTAATGGATACCTAGTAGTCACCTTAGCCTATGGAAGTTTGTAACACTAGATGCGCTACACTTGAGCTGCTGAACCTGCAAGAACCTTCTAAGGCCCCTTTTGAAGAACCCCATACTGTAGACGTTCGGGATAACCGTGTTAAAAAGATCGTTGCACTATCTAAGCGTACGGGTAGGTACGGGGAAGAAAGCTCCTATCGAAGCTAACGTGCTCGAACGCTCCGAAGACGCAGTGAAAATGAAATTATCTTGGTTCAAATAGGTCGCAAAGTAACACTTATTTATGTCAAATTTTTTAATTCTACGTTTACATTTACTGCCAGATTCGCAATGCAAAAAATCTTATTTTTTGAGAGCTTGTAAGAAAAATTTGGCAAGAAAACTAACGGCCGCTCTTTTCAAATAGTCTAGAATAGGTACAATATAGATTAACAATTTTATCTACTGCTCGTTCGCTCTAACTTTGCCGCTCGGTTCTATAATAAAGTCGAATTTTTGATTAGACGAAGTAAATTGACAGCAACTAATGTCACTTCTTCTTGTAGTGTTGCATATTTTCTATGACGAAGTGACATTAGCTACTGTCAATTTACTTCGTATAATTAACAATTCGGGTACCTATACGCCTCTACGCCAGCGGCAAAGTTAGAGCGAACGGGTAGTAGGTACACAAGCGACGACGTTTAAAATCGCGCCTTGTTTATTAGTGAGGAGCAAGCAACTCGTGTCGAATTCTCTTTTTTTTTTTTTGTTTAACGTGAGGGAAAATCCTCATGGATGTCATGCCGGACTTCTGCCGACTAAAAAACCTCACGTAACGCCAAACAGTATATTGTTGGTAGCCCCGGGGAAGCCCTCGGAAGGATGTCCTAGGACTCCTAACAGACCGTAGGCCGCCATTGCGGCCTCGCCCAGGGGGGGGTTCGGGTGCTATCCCGCGTCTTTGGGGGGTTTCGGGTGTGGTCCCACTTCTAAGGGGGGGGGGGGGGGGGGCGTGCGTGGGTTGCTCACGTCACGCTGCCGTCATGGGCCTGCTTCTGTAAGGAATGTGAGTGACCCGCTCACCGTCCTCAGACCCCCGGTCATGGAGGCCGATAGTCCTCGGCGAAGACACGTCGGCGGCGCCCAGGCCGCCGACTGAGGAACTCAGGTGGGAGAGTTCTCTCCCTTACCCGCCCTGCCGCCTCCTTCACGAGCATGACCTGCTCGCAGAAGGAGGCGGCGCAGTCCCACTTGCTCCCGCTGGAGAGCATGGCTCGCACCATGGTCTCGAGCGAGAGAGTGTCCACGCACGCCCATGTCGAATTCCCTGTATCATAAAAATAGTCATCAATAGTTTAATATGCCGTTTTTAAAAGATATGCATTAATTTCCATTTTAAATTTGTGTAAAGAAAGGTTACTGTAATAACCAACTAACTGACTTATAATGCTGAGGTGATTTTATTGAATAGGCGTTCACCAAGTCCTTCAAAAGAGTCTTGAAATCGATAAACCGTTTCAATCAATGTAAGTATACTTATTTCTAGTATTTATTGAATGCCTACCACTGTTCATAGGGTATAATAATGTAAATGTTTAATAGGCAAATTTCACAAACGTGATGTTATCAAATATGTATTGCGATTCAACCGTTAAAATTCCAATTTCTTTAAATTACTCTTCTCGATCATTCAATTTATAAATTGCACGTACATACCTATACATTTTTCTGGAGTACAAAAATAATTTGTATTTCTGCTGCCTTGTCCCGCAGCAAAATGGCGTAAGACATGACGCTATGAAAATAACTAAAATTAGCCAGCATGGCTGTCTGGACATCAGTAAGCTGTCTGATCTTGGAATCGGCAAAAGAGCTGCCGAAATGAGTTTTGCTGCTAGACACGATTTTTGGGCAGTTCGCTGCTATATAATTTACTTACTATTTATAATCTAAAGCAGGGGTTCCCAACCTTTTCGTGGTCAGGGAGCACTTTTATATTTTTCTTGTTAACAGGGACCACTATAAAGGCATAATTTAAACAAACTGTGATAATCAATCTGAAGCTTAAAAAACGCAGTAGGAAATTGCATAAACATTTATTAATGTGTTTCTGACTTGCATCTTGTTCACGAGATCTGCTAACCTAGGACTAATATTGTTATTCAAAGCTACATGCAAATCATAACTTACTTTCAAACGATTCTTCGCCTTGTTTTTAATTTCCAACTAAGCAGAAAACCTTGTTCGCACAAATAAGCGTTGAGAAAACTATAAAATAGCGAAAGGCGATTTCTCGGAGTTTCGTATAAGAAATTGCTTTTAAACACCAAACCACTCAAGTGAATTTGTTGTGTTCTTCCTGGATTCCTTCATTAACTTCAACAGTGTCCGTGCTGGTACTATTCCACTTCTTCGAGGGGTGAAGAGATACGCCACCGTCTACACCGGCTTCTGTGAAAGAACGGTGAGCAGCCAACTCGCCGCTCTAACGGTCATGGTGGACGACCGCGCCACCGACTACGGAACTCAGAAGGGAGATTTCTCTCCCGCTGCATTCTTCGCGAGCATGACTTGCTCGCAGAAAGACACAGTTACGTTACACTTTCTCCCGTTGGAGACCAGAGCCCTTAACATGGTCTCCAGCGTGAGAATATTCACGCCCAGGCCCGCAACGAGGTCTTGTCGCTGCTATGGGCATGTAGTGCTGTGTCCCCGCGGTAAACATCTGTGACACTCGGTAGGTGAGGCTGCCATGGCGCTCGTCTCATTAGTGGTGAGTCCTCACTTTGGTAGCTCAAGTCGGACCTTCCATGTCTCCATGAGCTTCTGGCGAAACAGGGATCACTATGCCTCTATTTCTTTGGGCACAGGCCTGTGGTCCCGATCCAGCGCCTTCATGCACCATTGATACAACGACGCAAGAGCCCTGTTTTCCAGGTCTCATGGAGGGGTCTTGGCTAGGAGACATGCCGCCTCAACGGATATCGTGCGGTACCCTCTCCTGACGGCCATCGCCTTTAGCGGGCTATGCAGTCTAGCCACGTTGACGGTCGTCAGGGCCTCCGCCCATACAGGGCTCCCGAATAGTGCCATACTCCGCACGACCCCGAAGGTCTCTTGCAGGGAGCGTTGGGTACACTTATGTTGGGTACCAACCGCGAGAGCGCAGCTGTTGCCCCCTCTGTTTTAAGACTTAACTTCTGAAGTGGTGTCGCTCTGTAATGATACGCTCAAAGAGCTAGCAAACCTCGACGAGGAACAACATCGGTCGGCACCCCAATGGGCGTTATGGTTCTGATCAAATAGGCCGCGCGGGCGGTGGACACCGTCCGCCCGGCCTTTCGGATCAGAACCAGTTTCCCACACTTTAGGCTTTAGGAAACTAGTCTTGAGCAAAGATCCACGCTCGGCCTGGAAACACATTCAATCGTGGGCAAATCGCAGACTTTGTGTTGTCTTTGCTCGCCGAGCCGGTGGGCGTACTAACCGCCCCCACTACCCGCGCTCTTCTCGCTCATTGCACGGCGACTAACGGCTCACCACCCGATAAATTTAAAATCCTTCAGGGACCATATTTTCGCTCCTGCGGACCACTGGTGGTCCGCGGACCACTGGTTGGGAACCACTGATCTAAAGTGATCCTCAAAACGTTGATTCTACAAGATGAAGGGGGGGGGGGGGGGGGGTTTACCACTGTTGACCGAAATTCATTTGATCATTTGACGTGTGACCGAAAAAATATTAGGCCATTCTACTACTAATCGAATGAACAATTGACCAAAAGAGTTTTTATCGAACAAACATTTGGTATTTTTACTACTGATCGAATGAACGTTTGGCCTAAAAACATTTGACTTAAGAATATTTTAATAAACAAAAGCGAAATAAGTAGAATTCGGTTCTGGCACTCGCCGGCCGCGGCCGTCTCGCTCGGCTCGTGCGTTGTGGTCGCAGTTCTAACCTAGCCTAACCTAGCCATTTTGATTCAGCCCCTGTTAAAATATTCTTGAGACAACTGTTTTTCGGCCAAACGTTCATTCGATCAGTAGTAAAAATACCAAATGTTTCTTCGATAAAAACTCTTTTAGTCAATTGTTCATTCGATCAGTAGTAAATGGCCTAATGTTTTATCGGTCACACGTTAAATGATCAAATGAATTTCGGTCAACAGTGGTAAACCGGATGAAGGGTGTTACTGTTCAATGTTATATTTTTTTGCTATTTCTGTGTGAGTTTGAACACCCAGCCTGGCGAGCGGTGCGATGTTAGAACGTATATAATTTATTCATAGTAATATATAATTTATTCATAGGTACAGGTGGAAAGGACGCTACTGCTGTTAAAACTAAGAAATATTTTCTCATCATATCTTAACAATCTTTCAGTGAGGTACTTATTTAGAAATGCGAGCGACACCACTATTAAGACTTGGACATAATTACCTATAAGGTAATGAATTTTGGCCAATCGCTTTTAGCACACGTTGTAAGATCCCACTTGCTACTGACTGAGTGTGTACTTACAATATAAACATGGTCTTCTACCTTTTATACTTGATGAGAAATTACTACCTACTACTACTACTGAAATTGCCTTACTCAAATTCTTTCACCATAAATTTCAGCCACCTTTACTCAAAGATATCAAGACAACATAGCCTTGAAAATGTACATATATATCAAGAAAATAGCTGTAAAATGTGTTTGTGAATATCCTGCTATCTTGCAAGCGTCTTGTTTTAAGACGTCGAGAATAACTTCTAAGGGGAGATACAAAAGTAGGTGTTATCACATTGTATGTGAACGTCATTTTCTCGCGTAAAGACAAGCTGTAGGTGTACGTTTACACATTGTTGTTATTTTCCAGGTCAGTGCTTATGTTGCAGAAATTCTCCGGAGAAGGTAGGTAAGTACATGTAAACTTGAAGTATTATTAAGTACCTACTCCGTCTTCTTTGTATGAAAATTTCGATTCAGATACAAAAGGAACTGCTTATAATATGGCGATGTAAGTACCTACAAGGACTTAAATCAGTAAATTATAATTGGGTTATATTTATTTTGTTTGTGAAGAAAATTCTACCTAATCGTGTTTTCGGTTTGATGATTTGAATGGACAAAGCGGTCCCGAATATTAATGAGTTCATTAAGGAAGATAAATAATTGCATTTCCCCTCAAACAAACTCGGTAGGCCCTCTAAACGTTGTGATGAATATCTGAAACAAAATTTATTATAATTTTGTATAAGAAATTTTGTTGAATATTACGCATTTTTAGTAGGTTAGTACCTACAGGTAGGTATGCGTATGTCGTAATAGAACCGACCATACGATGAACCAAACGATGGCAATGCATGTGCCCTAGAAAGAAGATATCTAGTAACCTGATCAGCCACAGTTTGTATGAGTCCTGTTTCCTTTCCCTTTATCCTTCTATTCCTTTCCTGCCTCTTTTTTAACGCAAATCTCTTTCGGAAAGTTCAATGCTGAGCATGTTTGAAACTTTACTCTCCTATAGCAGTTACTGCTGCAGCCAAGCTGAGCACTAATGTCGTCGAAATAGTCTCAGTGGTCCCATTCTAGTATTGACTCTTACCAAATCCGAGCAGAATAACACTGAAATAACTTAGCGCACACTTGCGTCAACCGGTCGATGAGTAAGTATTTTCTATGTCTAGGTGTAATTTATCTATAAATGGGTATTATAAAAAATATCTTAAATTAAAAAAAATATCCGTCGTGCCTAACGGGAGTGACAAAATTCAACAGGACCTAATTAATGTATAAGGACTCCTAAAATAAGATTTCCAATTTTTTGTTAATGTAATAATAATATAAAATGTAGGTATGTGTTTTTTAAATTCTTGAATAAAATATTATTGCAATAGTTTCGTTGCTTATATATATTTTGACATATTCTTTGCGAAATATGTCAAAAATGTTTATTTTGTTTGATTATATGCTTACAAAACAAGTGTGTGCGTTGATGTCTACCTATTATAACTACTTAATGCAAGCTCTATATTTCCAACTTTACATTTAATATTTGGCCCTGATTATTCAAGAGAGTTCTTAATATATTGTACTAGCTGACCCGCGCAGCTTCGTTTGCGTCCCATGGAAGTGAGAAAGAGAGAAGTGTAGTATAAATATTTAGTGATATAATATTTCCCGTCGCATTTACTCCGTCACTTTGTTCATTAGAGCTGACCCACACAACTTCGCTTGCGTCACATGAGAGTGAGAAGGAGAGAAGCGTGGTATTAATATGTAAAGTGATATGATGTTTCCCGTCGCATCTACTTCCGCCCGTCCTTTTGTGTTACGGATCCAACTCGCACTTGACCGGTTTTTATCGTTCACTTGACTGGCTACCACTGCAGACCACGATTACTGCCGCCTCGCTCATATTTTAAAACTTACTAAGAGGGTTATTGTAAGCGAACCGTAAAAGATAGGCATATAAGGACTTTTTTTTTAAACTTTTTAAGAGAAACAATTTTATTGTACACTATTTTTACGTAACTTTAACCATTTCCACAGTGTACGCAATGGAAGCTCTGAAAAGAAAGAAATATTCCCTGTTCTCAAAACATTATTCATGGCTGCTCCGCCCCTATTCGTCTTAGCGTGATGTTATACTGTCATTAACCATCCTCAATAAATTGACTATTAAACTGTAAAATAATTTTTGAAATGCAACCAGCAGTTTCTGAGATCGTAGCACAAACAAACTCTTCGGTTTTAAAATATTGTGAGCGGACCTTAAGAGATAGACAAATTAGGTATATGTACTCCGCCCACAATAGGGCGAACCTTAAGAGATAGACATATGCTGTCGCGGACTTTTTTTTAGAACATTTTAAGGGAAACAATTTTGTAGCTGTCGCGGACTTTTTTTTAGAACATTTTACGGGAAACAATTTTGTAGTACACAATTTTTACGTAACTTTAACCATTTATGCAGCGTACGCTTCGGAAGCTCTCAGACGGTAAAAATATTCCCCGTTTTCGAAACATTCTTGATTGCTGCTCCGCTCCTATTTGCTTTAGCGTGATCTTATATAGCCTATAGCCATCCTCAATAGATGGGCTATCAAACTGTGAAAGAATTTCCGAAATCCAACCAGTAGTTCTTGAGATCCTAGCGTTCAAACAAACAAACAAACAAACAAACAAACTCTTCAGCTTTATAATATTAGTATGGATATGGATAGGTATTTGACATAAAATAAACATAAAAGAAGTTCAAGATCTGGGTCACGTCTGCGGTCTTAACATTTGGACCTCATTACGATAATACAATACCGAGTCTTTATACAGCGATTTTCGGTTGTTGTTACGCCTTCGTCCAAAGAGCTTTTAGCTTTGTTTACTCGATAACAATTTACTTATATTTTATTCAACGGTTGGGGGAAAAATTGCTTGAAAATGATCGCAATTGAACTTTTATAATGTGGCTTATTTTTCAAGAGAGTAGGTGTCTGAGTAAGTTCATCTTGGTGCCCGGTATCAGTATTAAAAACCTTTTATTTTAGTCCATTTTCTATTAATAAACCCTTTAGGGACCGGCGCCCGTAAAAGTGTTGGGAACATTGAAGGTTTCAATTTTCATGCGAAATTTCGCTTTGGTTTTAGAGAGATTGGTAAAACTTAATGTAGATGTAACTTAATATTCTTTAAAAAATACTGTCCCTAAATAAGTCTTAAACAACTTCAACCACATCTTTAAAACGAGAATAGGCACTGCCCTCTCAATCCTTATACGGTCGCCGGGGCGTCAGAGTCCCATCGGTTTTACAGACGCACTAGTTTGCATCTTGGTAGTGTCTTTTACATCTTACTTTTGTAAACGAGTTAAAGCACATTTTGTGCGAAGACCTGACTGATTGAACCCACTTCTCATATCGCAACAAGAAGAACATTTTCGTTAGGACTTAAAATAACTTTATTGTAGTGGTCCGTCCGAGCCCGAAACTTAGAACGTTTCATTTTTTTTTGTTTTTTATTTATTTGACACATACATAGGATATACATAAAAATGAAACAAAAACTCATTAGAATTTTTCTGTGCATCAGAGTCGTCAGTAAAATTCTATGACATTCATTTACAAACACACATTACTAAAAACGGCAAGTTGACAAAAAGGTATCCCATTATTGTAACAAATTTTTTTAACAAATTTGAAAAATGTGGGTACTCTACTTAATATTTGGTTTGTTAGTGACCCAAGCCACGCTCGAAAAAATTGTCTTGTAAATAAGCAACTCACATCTAATTAAATAATAAGTTAGCTACCCTGTTGATAAGCATTATATTCTCGTCGGATGTAAAAGGTCAAGTTTGAGCTCATACTTCAACACAAATAACATTCTGTAGGGAATTAGAACAGAGCCTGTGTTTGCGGATCTGTAACAAGAGGAGAGAAAACCGGCTTACTGTAGGTAGGTATCTATCTCTATACACATCTTAGCAGATAAAGTAGCCGATTCACACTGTAAATCAGAATGGAATTGGAGTTGAAATAGAACAATAAAAGCTCGTGCTGAATATCCGGTAAAGTCAAATTCATTTTGTACTCTCCCGTCCCGTTCCTCCGCCGCAAACATTTCAGGATCGGTGTAAGCCGTTCAGCGTGAAAATATCAAGTAATAAAATGGTTTCGATTGAACAGGCTGCTTTATTAAATAAATGGATTTGTAGAATGGCAAATATCTGGTACAAATATCAAAGTTTCAAAATGATGAAAATAGTGAAATGTTTTCCCTTTGAGGAGAATTCAGATTTGGAAATGAAATACATTCTTAAATTTGAATATCATTGTTTTTAAAATATGGTTGAGCTATCTGTAGTGGAGTTTATTAACGAATTGGAGGAAAATATTCTACAATCTCTATGTTTCATCTCTACGAGTTTGAAATTGATTTTATTAAAGTGGACTTCCTTATGGATACCTCGATTAAATTGGGACTTTATTTTTATTTTTCATTCGTTTTGATAAGATAAGATAAAAAAATTACATAGAAGCTTATGAATGATCTCTGGTATTTTTTCTATTTATTTAACATGACCTGTGAGAATTGTAGTCCAAAGAATTCCTAGAGACTTACGTGATTGTCAGTTGATTGGTACATAGAGAACAAAGCTTGATCATAATAGTACGAATCTCTGTACTAGTCTATACAATTAATTTCACTACTACCGACCGACTACTGCACAATACCAGTACCACACCCAGACGAGAAAACACACAACCAATTCTTATAGCCTTATAACACGAAAAGCAAGCACCCAGTTTCGAAACAAGCTGTGATGGACCTTTGACGAATTGAGACGTTTGTGTGAAAATGCCTGTTGATATAATAAGTGGCAAATGTTATGGCAATACGCTGTAAGTGATATTATTTTGATGTAACACACTTTCTTATTGGTGGTGGTTGTGCAGTTGCTGGTGCTAGGTACTGGCGCAGTGTTCGTACGACTGTCGACTCCGGCGCAACTTGCGCCCGTCCCTCTCCGCTCTCCGCTGAGCTGACAACGCGTTCAAATCGAACTCTTTTCAAAGCTTTGACTTATTGGCAAACAGTGATAATCGCAGTGATCATTTGATAAACATTGGTATTGTACATGAGGATATAAAGCTACAATTTGAGTGAGTATTATTTTAAGCACTATTTTGTAAGTGTTTATACCTACTTTTTAAAATAAGGCTGAAAATGGTATGACGTCAAGCCTAAGAATTTGAGGAAATTGGGAGGCTTCCCGTTGGCATAGTAGAGAAAAGTAGGTCAGATTATTTATACCTTGATACGATGGTACGTCTGATATTAAAATTAATTTAAACACGTAATAGAATGGATAATGTAATAGATTAAAATTATATAATAAATAGAAAGTTATTTAGCAGTTAAATATTTAAATGTAAACATTTTGTATTTCTACACCAATTTTATGTAAATAAGTAAAATAAGCTATCAAGACCACTCCGGTACCGCACAGACTATAAATTCAGAGTTTATAGAGTCAGTTTGACAGGATGCGATATCTCTATTCTCTTCCTACAAAGTTTATAGAAAAGCTTCCTGTTTTAAGACTGTATTTATGTATGTGACTCACAGTGCTTACATTACTATACAAAACGGGTCAGGTGCGACTCGGAATCGCGCACAGAGGGTTCCGTACCAAAAAACGGTAAAAATCACGTTTGACTTTTGGGAGCACCCCTTAATCCCCCTTTCTTTCTAATTTTAGTGTTTGTTGTCGTAGCAGCAACAGAAATACACCATCTGTGAAAATTTTAGCTAGCTATCACGGATTCTGAGATACAGCCTCATGACGGGCTGACAGACAGACAGACGGACAGCAACGTCTCATTAATAGGGTCCCGTTTTTACCCTTTGGGTACGGAACTCTAAATTCGGGCCAAGTGCGAGTCGGCTTTGGGCACGTAAAGTTCCAATAATGACCTTATGACACTGCTTTACACTCTCACTCTCCGAAGCGCATAAATGTGAACGACATAGGTTGAAAAGTGATTTCTGGCTTGTTTGAAAAGTTTAATCCTTCTGGAAACGTCCAAGTTCATTGTTTCAACTACTTTTATCAGCCAAATTGTGTGCTTATTTCAATCTACCTTCACCTGGTGAGGTGACCCCATCACAAGGTCTTTTTTAACCAAAGGTAATATAAAAGTATTACATACAGATAGGCAACTCCCTGCCTTCCACTGAGCAAGCTTCCCCACTCCCGCCATAGCTGTCATTATAGTTGGAGGGTATTTTGAGGGAACGTTTGCTTAGCATTAGTGGTCACACACACATTCAAGCTCTGTACAAACATAATTATATTACTAGCTGACCCCGCAACTTCGTTTACGTCACATAAGGTGTATTTAAGGAGCGGTATTTCTCCATCAGACTAATCAAGCAGAGTGTGAAACTGCCCCTGTTTGCTTAATCATAAAAGAGCTTAAAGATTAAATATATTCTAAAATAATTCAATTTCAATAGAATTGTTTTAAAATAGACTTAATCATTAAGCTCTTTTATGATTAAGCCAACACGCCAGGTTAGATTTACTCATTTTTAGATTATACTCAATGTATGATTCTTTGAAGTGATATAACTTTTTTTATTTATAAACCGATTGACATGAAATAAACACTAAATGATAAGTGGAGCAAACTTTAACACAATAAATAAAACTGCATTGCAATCGGTTAAGCGGTTACTGAAATTAGTGTGCTCAAACATACAGACAAACAGATATACAGACATACAGACAAACAGACAAAAATTCTAAAAATCATTGTTTAGGGCTCTATTGCGTTCATAGAGTCCCCTAAAATATTTTTCTTATTTATCTTCTATGTACAGACAGCGACCTGTTACGATTTTATTTGACATTGATTAGTGAAGGTGACAGAATTGAAAACGAATCATTTGTATGGAGTTTCCGCCATGTGCCCCGACGAAAAAAGAGAGGTGTTATTATTCAGACCTGTGTATCGGTGTATGTGTGTCTATGTACATACCTATGTCAATTTTGATGCGGTTTATTTCTTGTTCGAAAGCCGCTGTCACTGGGATGATTGTTAGAATTTTAAAGATCATCAGCTCAATTCCCGAGTGATTAAGGGGTTTTATTAAAATTCACAGGTCCGATTCATCGGAAATCGGATTTAACTACGTTGTTGTTGTTGCTTTGATGGTATTTTCACGACACGTTAAACTTGAACTGACTGATGCATCATATAGTCTGCGGGATACCCAACTCCTCAAAAAATTACAGGATATATATCATGGTTGGGCTTATTACAGGGATCTTGGAATCGGGGTTTTTTAATATTCAAATGAACACTTCTTGTTAAAGTAAATAGGTAATCACATCACCATTACGATTTATGTAGCTACATGGACATTTTGCTGATTAGGTACACTTGATGTTCGTCGTTTGTGGTGTTGGACATTTTCCTACTTACCTTCAGATCCGGAGGAAAGGTCATTGATATTTTGTTTAGATGTCAATATTTTTTATTTAAACATTCATCATTCATCTTGCAGTTTAGACTCGCTGTAGGTATATCTTTAGGTATCTGTCATTACTCGCTAGCAATAACAAAAACTTACTTTAATAATTATAATTGTTCAATATTAGGTAGATACCTATCTTCCTTCTAGTGTTACTTTTAATTAAATACACGCCTAAAACAAAACTTGTATGCAGATTGTGAGCGCTGTAAAACATCAATCTATACCTACTTCTATACTTTATATTTTAAAGAGGAAAGATTGATTTGTTTGTTTGTTTGCATCGAAAAGGCTCCGCAACTACTGAACCGATTTGAAAAATTCTTTCACGGTTAAGAAGCTACACTATCCGCGGTGAACACAGGCTATAGTTTATTCCCGTATTTCCACGGAAAGGGAGCTACGCGGGTGAAACCGCGTGACGTCCACTAGTAAATTATAAAGTTACTTTGCATTATGGTTGCAGTTCGTGTTTGAATTACACAGGCTAGTAAGCTTTGTAGGTTGATTAATCAAGTTGAACGTGAATACACTCAACGTTATTTCATAAGTACCTATGCAACTGTATTCTACTTAGAATTATTAAAGAAACCATTGAACTATCACTAAACACAACTTTATACAACCTTTATACAACCTTTACACCTCTACCCGGCACGCGTTGTGCGTGATCGAAAAGGAGATGAGAGGGATAAGATTATAGTGCTCTTCAGAACACTCATTCACAACAGGATGCAGCCAAAGATGCGATAGTTTTTCGCTGCGCCAACTGCTCTAGGAAAATGTGCATACAGCATAGCGTCCAGCGCGCAGCGCGCCCATCCTCGCGAAGTCGTCTCAAAAGTAAGATTGAGCAATACTCGACGCAGGGACGAATCTGCATCTTGTATAGCAGAGGCCTCTGGTGTGGAGTAAAGAACACCTTAATTAGGACTACTAGTTTTCGCGTAATACAGCTCTCAATATAGATTTTGTTTTTAAACTCGGACGTCAATGCCGAGGATGTCCTGACTGTCCTGAAGTGGCACTCTCGCATTCTGAATAGAGGGCCAAACACAGCCCCCTACCTCTAGGTAGGAGGCTGTGTTTTTTAGGGAATATATAACTTATTCCCAATGAAAAATATGTTTGTACGATAACTTATATTCGCGCTGGTGAACTCGCAGATGTCATCTCATGGATTAAATCATTACATATTCAAATTATATACGATGGTACGATAACCTTTGCAACGGCCAAATTAAAATTCGCAAAAACAATTTCAACTACTTACTGCATAATTAAGTAATTAAATTCATGTCAATGTGCACATTAACCTAATTAAATACATAATACATTGTATGATGAAGTTAATGACCGAATTTGCTTTCGTTTTATTTCAACCGTTGTTGACGAAACAGCCCATGGAAAAAAAAACAACCTTTAAAGCCTACTTTTTCTATTATCTGACATTTATTTTGATTCAATCAAAGTGAAGAGTAAATAAAAGGCAAAAGTGCCGATTATATGGTGTTTCACTGAAGTCACCCATTCGAAGATGCTGGGAAAAATAATTAAGTAGGAAAGAGAGCATTTATAAATATTGAGTAAAAAATAAAATTATAATACTAGATAAATAATATTCTTTTTACATGTACCATTAAAAAACGATAATGGCGACCTTATTAAAAGCGATCTCTTCAGACGACTTTTGGTTAGACAGAAAATCATAGAACTGTTTAAGGCTGTTTACAATATTTTAAAATACTTTATAATACATTGTATTATATTGTATTATATCGATAGTAAATAATAAGAAAGTACTCTCGGAGAACTTCGTGGTCCAAGACATCCTCACCCGTAAGTGGGTGAACCTGGCAATATAGATACCAAGTAATGAAGAAGAGACAGAAAGCTCAAAATAAAACCCTGTGCCAACCCGTCTGACCAATCGCCCTCCCAAAAGGAAATTGGGTCAGGTCTACGTCCAGCCATGCATAGGGTTATATAAATGTGTCCTGTACTGTGCGTAAGCTGATTCTACGTGTGGAAATTCTCATGGGTCTCCAATTTGTTTTGCTAATAGAAAAAAATAGTAGAACATCTTGGAATATAGGGGCTAAAACCACATGGAGTCCTACAACCCTACAACTGTCCACGGCCGGTAGGATAAGATTGGCCGATTTGATTGAAATAAGAAGACAGTCAAAATGAGATTAACCACTTCAAAGAATGTCGGACAACTTATACTTACTCACCTACTTAATTGATGTTAGATAACATTGCCGCCTACCTGTTTGCTTAGGTTACATGTGTAAAGCGACGGATAAGTGGTAAGACATTTTGTGCGATAAATCTTCTGTTAGTACTAATATTAATATCTATTGCGATACACACTAAGATTTTTAATACGCTTTTATTAGGTCGTCGTGTATGTAACTAACAATGTAATGGAATCTAAGGAAACTAATTTAACCATCTTCCAAGGATCGTAGCGTCGTGAAAATTGGCAGATGTATGTAGTTTTGATGATAATACAATAATATGGTACTGCCAAACCGATATGATGATGGAGCCAGAAGATAGGCACTGAAAACAGGTGGAATCTAAGGTAGCTAATTTAACCAGCTTCCAAGGATCGTAGGGTCATGAAAATTGGCAGCTGTATGTAGTTCTGATGACAATACAATAATATGGTACTGTCAAACTGATATGATGATGGAGCCAGAAGATAGGCACTGAAACTTCGATGGAAAAAGTGGAATCTAAGGTAGCTAATTAAACCAGCTTCCAAGGATTGTAGCGTCATGAAAATTGGCAGCTGTATGTAGTTCTGATGACAATACAATAATATGGTACTGTCGAACTGATCTGATGATGGAGCCGGAAGATATACACTGGAACTTCATGATGGAATATCGTATTATATCTGTTTTTGGATTCGTCAGAAAATTCTTGTAATGAACTTTGACCAGGCTTAGGTTTCAAGGTTATAACAAACCTTTTTTAATTGACTTGTAAAACTTTGCAATGGAATCTCAGGTAACTAATTTAACCATCTTCCAAGGATCGTAGTGTCATGAAAATTGGCAGATGTTTGTAGTTCTGATAACAATACAATAATATGGTGCTGTCAAACTGATCTGATGATGGGGTCGTAAGATATGAACTGTAACTTCATGATTGAACATTGTATCCTAGCTGTGTTTGGATTTGTTAGAAAAGTCGTGTAATGAACTTTTACCACGATTAGGGTTTAAGGTTATAACAAACCTGTTATATATTGAAGTTAATATTGAGTGTAAATATTGACATAGGTACCTGCATAAAATGTATATGTATTAGAGTAATAATAAAATATTTTAACATTAGTCGAACTCAGACAAAACACCATGTAATACAGAAATCCCTACTAGTATTATAAATGCGAAAGTAACTCTGTCTGTCTGTCTGTTACGTTTTCACGCCTAAACCACTGAACCGGTTTTGATGAAATTTGTTATAAAGATAGTTTGAGTTTAAGGGAAGGACATAGGCTACTTTTTAAATGACTGCACGAAAGGAGGGTAATGCTTTTATACGATAACGACTTCTACGCGGATGAAGCCGCAGGGAATAGCTAGTTAAGGTATAAATGTTGTGACTAAAAAGTATAAAATAAATAAGCGGGTTTTTAACGGTAACCAAAGATATCTCATTCTCGATCTCTACATTTTGCCACTGTTAACGTATTCCCCTCATGTGTATCTACTTAATTGCCTGAAAGAAGAGGCGTTCCCTTTGGCAGCATAAACGTTATGTGTCTCTTGTGCGACCTCATGCAGCTTTCGCCACGATTTTTATTATATAAGGATTAGTATTAATAGGAATTTGCTTACTAAAAAGTCTTTCCTGTTCCAGCGCCCCACGCTTTTGCACTTCAGCGTAGAAATAGAGGCAACTTGAACGATCCATAATTTATTTTTGTTTTTTTCGTGCATTATAAAAGCGTATTTTTCTAGGGTTTTTTAAACCATTTATTTATTTTAAATATAAAATAAGGTACTAGAGATCCGTTGACTGTCGAAATTTGATAGAATTTCATTAAACAAATTAACTGTGTGCACTACTTCTTCATATAAACTTCAACTATGTTAAACTTTACATTCATATGTTCGTGCAATTTTCTTAAAAAGGCGTACTAAGTTTTTGCTTTACGCATTAATATAATAATTGTTATAGATAGGTACTTATAAATAATTTATTTTTACGGGAATTCAATCCGTGAAATTCCGATGCCAATGAGCATTTATATGGACTATAAGGAACAGCAAAGAGAGGAGCTTTTTTTATAAACAGCATTTCTTGAAATTTGTCATTATTGGTATAGCTGTTGAGGATCTTAGGCTGAGTAAAAATTTCAAGAACCATCGAAGAGAATCATGGAGAACCCAGTAGCTTATTGTTTTATGGGAATTTAATTATGTATGTGTTACCCTATAACATAAGTACTAGTCATAGAACGTAACCATTTCATAAGCCCTCTACAATTAGTTCATACCCACAACATTCGAATAATTTCGGCATCCGATTCATTATAATGCAGGCGTTATTAAAAAGTAGGTAGTGTTTATCATAACCGAGTTAATCATCACCGCGGAATTCGGGCACCGTTATTGCGTAGGAAACTTGCGTAAATAGAAATTAACCAGTCCTGTGTTGCCGCTCTATTTCAGATGATATCAAATTGCAACCATTGTAAGTTGAAATACACACGTCCAATGATATCATTTTATGGGGCCGATAGAAAAGAAAAAAAAAGACACTTAAAAGTAAGAATTGCTTCACCTTTTGCTTTCAAGTCGAGTAATTACCAATGTAAAAAAAGTTTTACTAATTTTCCACCAGATGGCGCTGATGTAATGTAACACAATCAGTTATGAACTTGGTCCTGTGGTTAAACAGTGGGAATAAGTGGATATTTCAGTTTTAGTTACTATGAGATTGGTAGATTTCAATCAAGGGTCTTTCAATAAAGTTCTTCATGTTCTTTCTAGACACTATTGAAGCACGGTATAAGCATAAAATCTTGATATCGACTTATTTGTTCATTGGTCTTACCTACTTGGCTTCATTGTCTCAGAAGTTCAGATTCGAATAGGTAAACGTTTCATTCAAGTTATAATTATGTTTTGGATGCCGGATATCGACATCTAAATGCCGTCGGCTGTGATTTTCTCAAACTACGTCTATTGTGATTCAGCAGCCTCTTACGTTATAATGATGTTTTATGACTTGAGGTCACGAACTCGGAACTTGTACAATTCTTAACTAGAACTTGGGCAATAGAAGGATTTGACATGAGTAAACGAGAGATCGTCGCAACAATCTCAGCGATTTCGACTCTGAACTTTCACTGTTTGTCAGTTTGGCTTCTCCGACAATGATGTCGTGTTGCGTCACCAACATTTATGTCACTACTTATGTACTTTACATAAGTATAAGGTGGCGAACGAGTCAAGTGACGTCACTAAAAGCTCCATTCAAGTTTCTTTTGACGACCTTCATTTTATTGGAAAGGGTGTTATCGATTGCTGTGTCAGCTTTTCACTGCATTTTTCGCAACGGGTCCGGAAACTGAACCCGGGCAATGTATCACGCCCATTTCGCTGAGTGCTTGTAATTGAACACAACGTTTAGGAAGGGCTCCTCAGGGAATTGAACATAATGTTTTGCGAACACCAAAGAAAATATATTTTCTTTAGTAATTTTTATGTATACGGATGTGGCCAAAAACCGCGATGTTGTTAAGTTCTCGAAACCAATCATAATAAAACATGTAGACGGCAGAAAGTAAAAGAAATGAGAAATATAATGTAATTTTAGGATCTAGTTAATTTAGAAATTGGTGACGCATTTCTAACTTGTGCGTGAAATGATTTTTTTAAATACAAGGAACAACGTTCTCCATGGGGTCCGAGCGCTAAAATCTTTTTCAGAGAGTTGGGAAAGGGTTTGTTCGACACTAGGTACTCGTGACAAGAAGGCTGGTTTCTATTTGGGGCGAAGATTAATAATAATAATAATAAATATTCACGGACATTTCACACTGCAACGCTATCTGATCCCAAAGTAAGCTAGGAATAACCTGCTTGTGTTATGGGTATCAGACCACGGATATTAATACTTATATACTTTTTAAATACATACATATTATACATAGAAACACCCAGACTCTTGAGACAAACATTTATGGGTCACACAAATATTTGTCTCCGGTGGGAATCGAACCCACGACCTCCAGCGCCGCAGGCGGTATCACTACCGACTGCGCCACAGAGGCAGTCGGTAGTGATGAAGCATTGCCATTCAACGTGGCAATGCGGCTAGTCCTCTGAGAACTCTGCCACATAAGGACTGTGATGCGGAGAAATTTTATGATGCATTTTAGTTTAGTAGTTTTCGTTTTAATTTCGTTTTATTATTTAGTCTTAGTTTATTTTCATTTCTTTAGTCAATATTATTTAGTTTTAATAGTTTTATTTTGTAAACACGTGTTTACTCATTTGTCTTTAAGAATATTCCTGTGAAATTTGGAATAAAATAGTCTCCAAAGGTAATTACAATCTAGCCACTATTTAAGTTGTAGGCTAATAAGTAATTTATATCTAAATTAATTTACTAGATGTACTGATCTAAACTAAGATTAGTGTTCTTCCTTGGAGTCTGTTACGTTTTCTTCTAAGTTGTTTTCTTCTAAGTTGTTTTCTATTTATTGAAATATTGAAATAAATAAATCTTTATTGAAATTCAATATACATTGGTACATCTTTCTTAACATGAAAACACTTTGTTCACGTGTTTTAAAATATAGCACTATCACAAATTTTTGTTCATTATTACTACACTAATTCAAAAGGCTTAGTTCTTTTTATCGTCTCACTATGTCCTGGTTTTCAAGCATTTGCATCGATTCGATATTCACATGGTGTAGAAGTCTATGTTCGTGGGCTTCAGCAAACTTCTGTACGGTTTGGCAGACAGTATCCAAAGTGAAATGAATACAGAAAAAATGCTCAATCACACTAGAAGTTGTTATCGCGTAAAATCATTATACTCCTTTTGCGCAGTCAGTTAAAAAGAAGCCTATGTCCTTTCAAGGGCTTTTAACTATCTCTATAACAAATTTCATCTCAATCGCTTCAGCAGCTTAGGCGTGAAAGCGTTACAGACAGACAGACTGGTATACCAACTTAGCTATAGTTTTTCTACCAAACTGCAAAGTAGTTAGTTTGCAGATGTTTAGGTTTCTACCTTCTTTACGACTGCGGGTGTGAACGCTAGAAAAGTTTCTCTATTCTATTTTCCTATTTAGAAATAAAGTTCATCGGGAATTACAAAATTATCAAGCTGTGGCTGAAACTTATATCAGAGTCATCTGTATATCAGATACCTAGTTTTAGTTAGTCCTACCTACTTAAAGTGAAACTAGGTATCTGATATACAGATGGCTCTGATATAAGTTTCAGCCCACCCAGAAACTTTTTTATTCGTGAAAACCTTTTCACAAATAAAAAAGTACGCCGAGTTTTTCGAAGTTTCATATCTTCTTTACGATCTGTGTTCATTTCCGATTCCAATAAAAAATACCCAATTGGTATGGGCAGACATCAAGGATCATCACGACGGAAGCTCCGTCGTGATGATCACAAGCTTGCCGTTTATGGCCCCAAGGCAAGAAAAAAACCCCATTACTTATATTTCAATTCTTTTCACAATATCTATCTTTTTGATATTCATGAAGTGAAATTGAAGTTGTACCTTGTAATGATACTTCTTCTCAAAAATATTATTGTAGTTTTCTAAGCTAAAAACTTGTGCTAACACAACTGTGAACTGCTCACTGTGACATTCGGATGACCTACGGACAACTGGAAGTGCTGTTGTTTTTTTTTTTTTGGTTCCGCTTCGTATTGACCTGAATATAAGTCATATCGAGTTACCGAAGCGGTCAGACCTCTTAGGAGCAAGCGCGTAACAAAAACTATACCACAAACAAGACAAAACAAGACAATAAACAAAATCTACAACTTAAAGTACAGTCGATGACATTTATCAATTTTGAAATAAGAAAAATAAACCTATTCTAGCACAAAAACCTGAACATAATGTGACTTTCAGTTGCTCCTTACATCGGAGGATGACGTGTCTACTTTATTTTCTCAGCTTGATAAATAATCCGTGACGTTTGGCCGCTGTTTGGCAGACGGTCGAGTAATCGCCTTAGTTCCACTGTAGCCCTTTATCACATTCCGCAGCTCCTTTGTGGTATTTCACTGCCTGTGTTATAACAAATAGAAAACAAACCAAAGTATTTATTGATAGTATTATTGCTGTAAAATACGTAGTTACAAATTCTGAACATGATCATCTGAAAGGATATAAAGTGCTTGTGGTATGGGTCCTACTCCTAGGTAATTAACATATTTCTTTTAATAAGTTTCCAAATATTTTCTAAATGCTGTAGAAAACACCTGAATTCAGAAACAAGCATTAGTCAAACAAATAGGAGGTACTTACTTGACGCCTTGAAAATGTTGATAGACATCATCATCTTAGCCAATATATGTAGGTGTGTCAGTCAATCACTGAAATTAGCTCCGGCGACTTTTATAAGTTCATCTTGCGTTGGACTTATGCTCGTAGGGTTTGAATTTATTATCATTTTCGTTCCATCGGACGCCAGTTCTACGAAAAATGTGACCTCGCGTCCCGTCCCCGCCTACACTGTCATACGAGTATGATCAATAAATTAATTCTATTAGGTACGAATTCATCCCGAACAATACTCGTACTCGTACGTAATGGAATGTCGCATCGGAATAAAGCCTTGTTGTAATCCTATACAGCCTACACGTTTCACCCAAATTAAATTTGATTCTCTCTCTACATTTCCAGTTACCTAACAACGAATAATGCCAGCTGTAACTAGGTTAACGATCGCCCTCTTTCACACCATGTAATTACATATAACTACATTAATTTTGCACAGAGATGGTAGAGATGCTAGGGGTTTGTGAAATTAAAATCACAGTATACGGTATTTGTTATGTAATTCTGTTATTTTCATCTATGGAATAATTGAACTTTTGTTTTCTAAAAGGTTTTTTTTTCACTTGGTTTGATATAGTCAATATTTATTATTTAGTAGATAATTATAACTTAACCTACTTTCTATTGATCGATTGATCTGATATAAGGTAGCTTTAGTTTTGGTGATAATATAATTTTATACATTCTATAATATTGTGAATCCATCCATATAAATGGCCGTCGCTCCATAAATGGCAGATTAACAATTTTGGGTTTGGGTATCAAATAGTATCTACACTATGTAAAAATGTTATTCCATTTTGACACATGTTTTTTTCATTATCATTATTTCAATTTCTTTATTCTCTAAATTATTTATGTCTACGTCTATTATAAACTTATTTGATAAACATGTTGGTCTATCAAGTTAGTTATTACTGCATTCTATAACATAAGTATTTCATTATCAAAATGTTCGTAGTACCTAACATAATATATTTTGGCAATTCAAGATGTATTTGAGCCGGTACAATTATAATATACAATATCTACATACAATATTCTCAATTGGAAAAGCTCGGAAGGTGATTTTTTAGAAATAAGGAGCAGACGCTCGTTAATGAATTCACAAATTGTCTTCAAAACTTTTTTTATAAACGGTACACAATTCTTTACAAATTCAGTCGTGTTAAGATTTTGTTTAGCATAAAATTTCATTTTTTTTGATGCCTGTAACTTTAAGGTATAGTTTGCTTATTCTGCAGGCATTGTATCTACCGATGTTTCAAAATAACACCAGAATTTCTGTTGTATGTATCTATGTCGGGTGTTTCTATGTTTAATATGTATGTAAGTAGTGATATTATTGAGCATTCTGACTCAAAAATGTTCATGGTTAGACGTAGCGGAGTGAAACGAAAGCGAGTCAAACCATGATCATTTTTGAGTCAGAATCCTCAATAATATCACTACTTATGTATTTAAAAGTATATACCTAAGTATTAATATCCGTGGTCTGATACCCATAACAAAATCAGCTTATTCCTAGCTTACTTTGGGATCAGATAGCGCTGTTTGAAATGGCCGTGAATATTTATTTTATTTTATATATTTTTAATTTCTGTAAAAATTGTTATATGTGTAAAATATTCACAAGGTCCACTGATCTTTGTCTCTGGAGTCAAACAAATATCGACAACTATTTACTTCATTAATGTTTTTTTTAATGTGAAGGAAAATCCTTCATGAATGCTATGCCGGACTCCTACCGACTAAAAACCTCACGTAACGCCTAACAGCCTACGGTTGGGAGCCCCGGGTAAGCCCTCGGAAGGATGTTCCTCCTGATTTTCCCTCACTTTAAAAAAAAGGCTAATATGCTTACCGCTACTTACCATACTGAATTCCAAGTGGAACAAAGGTTTACACAGTATTACCTATGTATATGTATATTGAATGCCTTTTCAATACTTTATAGAGCCGACAATTTTTCTTTGCCGAACTTGCAAAACTTTTAAATTGATCCCTTGTTTTGAAGTTCCGTTCTTCGGTCTGAAAGTTAAGCTCCTTTCTTCAGTCGAACATTCTGCAGAAGGGTACAATTACAATTATTGTTTTTATATAAAGGTGTGTGCAACTCGAAAGTACGTCGTTTTATGACCAAATCATGTAATGTCGTTTCTGTACTTTGCAATTCGCAACTGGAGGGAGAGAGAGAGATAATATCTTAATACAAAATTACACTGAAGTAGTAAAACTAAAATCCTAAACCTAGAAAATTTATGTTAATAGAATTATTTCATGGAAAGAACAGGGGAGTATGAATCATTGATTTTGTCCAAATAGATACAATCGGTCTGAACCAAAGCTATTCTTATCGCACTGTTCAGAGTCAACCAGATGCAGTGCGATGGCAATACCTAAATTCAAATACCTATTTTGCTAATTGCTCGCAGTGATTCTTCCCTCCCAAAGCCTTTCTCGGATTGTAGGTCCTGATTTACTATGGATTAATAGTTTCGACGTAATACCTTTTCTGGAAACCGACAGACAATTATTTTCAAATTTTCTAAATTTTGGGCTTCGCAGTATATGTTGGTTATTATGGCAAAAAGATGTTTATGATATCCGTTAAGAAATGAATTCTGAAAAAGTCCCCTTCTAAAAAGAAATACGAGTTTCAAGTTAGCTAGCTAGTTACAAAATAAAGCAGCAATTTATCTGCAAATCTTAAAAACTTGTGTGAAATATTGAAAAAGAATTTGAAAGTTATCTTAAAAATACTTTCAAGCTCGTGAAAAATATCTAACACAAGACACAATTTTTACATTTTTTCTTGATCGAAAGTGTCAGTAAACGGATATTAAATAGGCTTCTCAATCACTTCGCCGCGAGCTTGCTTCTATCAATTTTATATTTCTCAGAATGTTGAAAACTTTTTTATTTTTGTTTTCAATTAATGAGGTGTGATTTTAAGTAACTATATACTAGTAGTGTTCAGGTAAGTTTAATATAAGTCAATATTTTACACTTTACGCCTTCTGAACTAAGTAGTTTTATTGTTAAGGAACAAGATTCTGTATTGTTATTCGTAGAAGATACGGAAAGTAATCATGCAGGCGGAACTGTGTGTATTATTAACTAGTAGTAGATAACTGATAAGTAAGTAGCCAAGGAAAGCCCTTCAAAGTGTTCAAATTATAAATCTTTCTTTATAGCTTTAATTTTCTTTTATTGCTACACCAAGTAGAGCATTATTTACGAGTTTAATATCATAAGTAATTTGTGTAATGGTCAAGTTGGAATTGATTTAGTTTTTCCCCTGTTGTCTTTTATGGCCCGTAATGAGGTTGAAACAAAAAAAAAAGTGTGTGCGTGTAACCTTTACGCGCGATTGAAGTAAAACTTCTTTGCCATTGACGGCATCAAATGTTATATTAAAATTCAAATAGTAAGCGTTACTTCCGTCAGTAAAGAAAACCGAGTTACTACCTAGTCGCGCCTAAAAAAGTTTTACTTCAAAAATCTTTATAACTTAAAACACTATAAATACATATAAAAATTTCTAAAACTCAGTTTGGTACACACACAAAATATTGAATTCAAGGGAAACCTAGAGAAATGATGGTATACAACGAATGCTTTGGGAATATGGAAAGACTAAGTTCCTAACTCCAAACATCCAAGATTTATTTAAAACAAGGCGCTTAATGACTATAAAATGAATCAGTACACCTATCTTAGTCTTTGGTTGTACGCTTAGACCATTTAATTGGTTAAATGGTCTAGGGTTGTACGTAAATATATCAAGTCACCATTATGGTCACTACAGAAATGTCATACCTATCTCAATCCGACCAAAACCACGAAGTCCCTACCTATGTCTCCGCCGAGTAACTGCTTGGAAGTATCTCACACACACTTGACACAGTCAAGTGCCTTTTATCACTGGTATGAAAACTGTTTGAAAAATATATAAATTGAAAGAAAGATATTAAACGAGACCAGAAACTAGTAGCTCATTTTTATTTCACTGCGTCGACGTCGCTGTGAAAATAAAATAAAAGTTATGTTACTTTTAGTTCAATCGGACAAGGAAACGGGACCGGTGCAGCGGTGCGGTGTTATAGTGTCTGATAACGTTTTCCAGAAAATTTACATGGGCATAGAGCGAGCAAAGGACAAAGATATTTTATGAGGACAGCAGTTTTTAGCTGATGACAGTTACTTAAATATATCAGATATTTTATTAAATCAATATTTAAAGGGCATTTTAAATAGTTCCATCTAGTACAAATTGGGATAAAATTGTGTAGCTTGTGCTTTAGGACAAAAACGTTTAATGAAAATAGTGATATATTTCTAAATAAGTACATAAATAACATTCAAATACAGAACAAATCATTGTGAGCTCAGTTAAAGAGATTAGTCCTTGGCCAGTCAAAATGAGGTGGAAAAATTAGGTGTAGACCCAGAGAGGAGCATATGTATGGTGTACGAAGGCAAAGTGCAAGGAATGAACCGGTCCACTATCGTCTCTGTGTGGATAAAGGTACATTAGTAGGCATCTCCATACTATATGCATTACCCTGTCGAGAAAAAGGCGTAAATATAAGGACGAAAATAATATAAAAAACCGGCCAAGTGCGAGTTGGAGCCGCCCATGAAGGGTTTCGAAGCAGCAAGTAACATAATATAAAAGTTCTTATAGTTCGTTGTAACTTTGATTGATGTTTTAACACGATCGCAGTGGTAGTGATTTTTCTGACCGAAAATTGCGGTTTATGACGTATTAAAAAAAACTACCACCTCTATCTCGTTCAAACCAATTTTCGTTGGTAGCTTTTATGGCAATGTACATCGTATAACTTTTTTAGATTTTTCATTCTCTTAGTTTAGAAGTTAGAGGGGAGGGGGGGGGCACACATTTTTCCACTTTGGAAGTGTCTCTTGCGCAGAGTATTCATTTTAGAAAAAACCGGCCAAGTGCGAGTTGGACTCGCTCATGAAGGGTTTCGTAGCAGCAAGTAACATAATATAAAAGTTCTTATAGTTCGTTGTAACTTTGATTGATGTTTTAACACGTTCGCAGTGGTAGTGATTTTTCTAACCGAAAATTGCGGTTTATGACGTATTAAAAAAAAACTACCAGCTCTATCTCGTTCAAACCAATTTTCGTTGGTAGTTTTTATAGCAATGTACATCATATATATTTTTTAGATTTATCATTCTCTTAAATTAGAAGTTAGAGGGGGGGACACACACATTTTTCCACTTAGGAAGTGTCTCTTGCGTAAAATATTCACTTTAGAAAAAAATGATTTGAGGAACCACAATAGCATTTTAGAAGACCTATCTATAGATACGCCACACGTATGGATTTGATGAAAAAAAAAATTTTGAGTTTCAGTTCTGAGTATGGGAACCCCCAAAATTTACTGCTTTTTTTCTAGTTTTATATAACAATCTTAATGCGGTTCACAGAATACATATAGTTGCCAAGTTTCAATAGCATAGGCCTTATAGTTTCGGAGAAAAGTGGCTGTGACACACGGACGGACAGACAGACGGACAGACAGACAGACATGACGAATCTATAAGGGTTCCGTTTTTGCCATTTGGCTACGAAACCCTAAAAAATGATGTTAAAAACCTCAAAAGCATTTTTGAAGATCTATCTATAGATACCCCAAACGTCCCATACGTTTGATGAAAAAAAAAATTTTGAGTTTCAGTTCTGAGTATGGGGACCCCCAAAATGTACTACTTTTTTTTTAGTTTTATATAAGAATCTTAATGCGGTTCACAGAATACATCCAGTTACCAAGTTTCAATAGTATAGGCCTTATAGTTTCGGAGAAAAATGGCTGTGACACACGGACGGACAGACAGACAGATATGACGAATCTATAAGGGTTCCGTTTTTGCCATTTGGCTACGAAACCCTAAAAATGAAATAAAAAAGAAATAATATAATGAAATTCCATGTATTGAGGCTATATGATAAAACGACAAAATGAAAAGGCTTGAACAATTGGAAACATTAAAAAAAAAATAGCTTAAAACCGACGTGATTTAGACACCCTTCCTTCCTATCTGGAGTCAGTGGTGCTACCATTGCGCCACGTTCATTATAATTAATTCTACTTGCTAACTACTACAACTTCCTACTTGTAAATTGCATTACCTGTAAGCTGCGATAAGGAATTTAGTATCAAAAGCTTGCTCATTTTCCTACACGTAGTTGGATAAGTGAGAGGGAGCCCTGCGATAAAACTGGAAACGGCGGGCTAGGAAAATTGTTTTGATGATGATTGTCTCTATACAAATGTGGCTACATTCTCATTACGCAAACCGCTTCGATCAAATTACGGGCGCGGAACATCATTAACACCTTGCATGTTTCATATACGTAATGAAATGTTGTCGAAGGGTAGAGTGTGCGGTAAAGTGTAGGATAAGATTACATAGGTACAGATATTATTAGAATCTGCAGGATCACGATATTTGGAAGATCTGTAGAGATTAGATTTCTCGATCGGGACGAACTCGAAGCTGCCATTCATTCTTGTTGGGAGAGTCACTTTAACAATTAAGAAGAAACAGTCGCAATTCATTCACCATATACGTCTTGAAGTGACATAGGCTACCTAATTGAATTTTTGGATTTAAAAGTAGCTGTTAGTTTATTTGACAAAACTGTAATAACGTAGGTAAATGAATGCAGAGAATGTATTTGCTGGTGTATAACATCTGTCCTACTGGCTGTTTAGACTGTGGTTTTATTTAACGTGTGGATTACAGAATAGTTATACGATAAGATTTTCTCCTGTGTGTTGTACCGGTTGACGGCAATAGGCTATACTATAGTGATCAAGCTACTGGCGACGTGTGGCTGTGTAATTCATCTCTGTCTGCCTTTCGGGAATATAGGCATGATTGAGTGATGACAATGACACATTACCATCTCTAACCTAAATTAAGTTGATATGTTAGCTTATGCTATGCGATCTATGAAGGCAGCGTGACGTGAGAGATTCATGCACGCCCCCCCTTAGAAGCGGGATCACACCCGGAACCCCCGAAAGACGCTGGATAGCACCCGAACCACCGCCACCGCCTAGGCGAGGCCGCAGTGGTAGCCGTGGGTCTGTTGGGAGTCCTGGGACATCCTTCCGAGGGCTTACCCGGGGCTCCCAACCATAGGCTGTTGGGCGTTACGTGAGGTTTTTTAGTCGGTAGGAGTCCATGATGGATTTTCCCTCCATTTAAAAAAAAATGCTATGCGATCTAGAAAACCGATAAACATTACCTATACTTTTATGTTTTTAAATACATTATCATTGTGCATAGCAAAACTTACTTCTAAATACATATTTTCGGATGATAAAATATTTACCCGGAATTCTCAACCACCGAGGCGGTTCTTAGCCGTAAGCGACTCATATTTGTACAGCAATCTAAAAATTTCTGGGTCTTGTCGGCCCATATAAAAACCAATTTTGTATTAACCAGAGATAACGTAACTATTTACTTACCCTCGAATTGTCACAGGGTTGGTCGGCTGGAGTGCTTAAAAATAAATACAGTGAAATATTTGGCTCTCTCGACACGAATATCTACTGCTGTCCAATAAAATCCAGATTCTAAATGCCTACTTAAATCCTCGGAGAGAAAAGCATTCCCTATTTTGAACAGGAATTTTACAACAGTACAATACTTAGGTAGGTACTTACTTACTTTGTAAATGTATTGGAATTAACATTCTATTGCGCGCTACATTTTTATGCAACATTTAAAGTCTATTCTTGTGGTTCGAATCAGTAACAACTATAATACCATCGTTTACTTTGGTACTTTTGATAAATATTATGATTTTCAGAATCTTCAGAAACATAATGTGTAAAAGGGATAGCAAATATGACGACCAAGCCAAACCAAGTCTGGGTAGGTAGGTAAAAAGAAATACTCAATAATGTTCAGTAAATTAGTCATTTAGTGGCCAAAAGCTCTAACCGCCAACCTTGAGTGCAACAATTTAATATCCCAATGTCGTATTGTATGAAGTAAGTAGTAGGAAATGAAACTACATGAAATGCGTTCATTGCGAAAGCATCTATCTATTTCGTGCTAAATTTTTGCAAGGTTTGCAATTTCTTTTTGCAACCATGATATGATATTAAAAATACATGTTATGTTATGCCATGAATTTTAACCTAATATGCAAATAATGTGATTCTATAACCACATATTAGAATAATGTACTCAATCCAATTTATCCTTTCATATATTTGTTAGTCAAAATGCCCACCCGTTCACAAGTCATACGAGTGTTGCTTCACGGTTAGAACGCAATAAAAAAAATTCGTGAATAATGTCTCAATGGCAACAAAGCAATTTCTCTTTATAGGTATTTTGATTGTTGATCAACTGGATGTGAAATTGCAAGAAATATACAAGTGCAATACGTCCAATTGAAGGTTTTACCGCAACCGTTTCATATTTGATTTGCTCAATTATTTATCCATCCATACTAACTCTTGAAATAGAGAGGCCTAAGTTACTGCCAGTTCACTAATACAGTAGCGGAATGATAAAAATAGTAATTTAATCTTCTTCATTAAAAGTTATCTCCAATAAAAAAAAACCGGCCAAGTGCGAGTTGGACTCGCCCATGAAGGGTTTCGTAGCAGCAAGTAACATAATATAAAAGTTCTTATAGTTCGTTGTAACTTTGATTGATGTTTTAACACGTTCGCAGTGGTAGTGATTTTTCCAAACGAAAATTGCGGTTTATGACGTATTAAAAAAAAGCTACAGGCTCTATCTCGTTCAAACCAATTTTCGTTGGTAGTTTTTATGGCAATGTACATCATATATTTTTTTTAGATTTATCATTCTCTTAGTTTAGAAGTTAGAGGGGGGACGACACACATTTTTCCTCTTTGGAGTTGTCTCTTGCGCAAACTATTCTCTTTAGAAAAAAATGATTTTAGGAACCTCAATAGCATTTTTGAAGACCTATCTATAGATACCCCACACGTATGGATTTGATGAAAAAAAAAATGTTGAGTTTCAGTTCTGAGTATGGGGACCCCCAAAATTTACTGCTTTTTTTCTAGTTTTATATAAGAATCTTAATGCGGTTCACAGAATACATCTAGTTACTAAGTTTCAATAGCATAGACCTTATAGTTTCGGAGAAAAGTGGCTGTGACACACGGACGGACAGACAGACGGACAGACAGACAGACATGACGAATCTATAAGGGTTCCGTTTTTGCCATTTGGCTACGAAACCCTAAAAACAATTTATAACGAGTTCAATCATGAACAATTTTATCTTCAGCTTAATTTTAAAAGATATGTTCTAAGAGACTAATTGAAGAATGCCATTTTTAATCATTTGGAAATCCGTTTAAAATCTAACAAAGGCATCAGTAGGTATATATTAAGTTTTGGCAACCCCTGACTCAATGAAATCCTTTGTTTAGGAAAATCAATTTGACTAGGGATAAAATGTAATCAACCGTGTCTTCGATATGTCATTGTTCTATTTCTAATACGCTTATACGCTTACAGTCACAATTCGTCTACATCTCTTATCTGTTTATTGTACGGAATTTCAGCTAGATAGGCGTTCAGCCGTTAGAACGTGATTGAGTAACAAACATCAGAGGATCATCATCAAAGAGGATCTCAATTATTCGTCTTATTACTGTTTCATTTTCAGTGATAATAATAATAAATAAATATTGTTGGACATTCTCACACAACTTCATCTAGCCCAAACTAAGCCTAAATCTTGTGCTTTGGGATCTAAACGACCGATAGACATATTTCTAAATACATACACATATAATACATATATAGACAACACCCAAACTCCGAAACAAACATTGGTGGATCATACAAATATTTGGATCGACCCGGGAATCGAACCCGAGACCTCAGCGTGGCAGACGGTTACACAACCGAATCCGCCACAGAGGCAGTCAGTTTACTTAATGCTTAAACAATATACTCACCGAGTCATAGCACAGACTCTGCCAAAGTATGGGAACTGGAAGGTACTCGTAGAGCAGCCATCTACTCGTATATTGCATTCCCAACCCAAAATTGTAGCATAAAATTCATTTCGTTGGCAACAATGTGATCGAGGTTTAATAAACTTGACATGGATAGCGTCGATATTGGAGACCAGAGCAAATTGTACTAGAGGCCGACCCGCCTGATTGTGTTTGATCTGCGAATGTCGACTGATTCGTACGGTTTAGGCAAACATTCACCGAGATTGGATATCTGTTCTATTAATTAATTAAATGTATGTGAAAGGATGAGAAGGTTTTATACGAAACTACCTATAAAAATGTAACAAAGTAGATATTTATCAGGTACTCATAATTAAAATAACGTTAAGAAACAAACTTTTATCTAATCAATCGTACGTAACAATTTTAAAACTTAATATACATGAAATCTTAACATTTGAAAATAATTAAGACTAGGTATATTAATGTTACGTATAACCAGTGCATTAACTATACATATAGAATATTAAAAAAATAACTTCACGCCGTAAGAAACCGCGATAGTTTAAAAATAAAAAGTAAACATTCTTATCATTTGAACAACAATTTCAATAATTTAAACCATGTTAATATTACGTACATCTAACAAATTAATAAACAGAAAGATAGCCAAAAGGAAAATAAAAACTCTCAAAACCAAAGTATAATGACACAACGGAAGTAAGCTCATATACACTCTTCCTATTTGTGACTCCAGCGACAAAATCTTAGAACAATACGAAAGCTCCCTCGGTGTTCGCGAACGTACAACTCGTACATTTCCGGTGTTATGTAGGACTTCCGTTACTGTTTCAGTGCCTATGTTTCCATCGATTTAAGCACAATATCATGAAATGAGTGTAAATATATTAATGGCTGCCATAAAAATCTATTTGGGGATAAGTCAGTAAAGTTTTGTTGGGTAAAGAATTAATCATCAAATCAAATTAATCGGACATAAGTCCGAAATGCGTTTCAAAATCGAGAAATGGTGGTATTTCTCGATTTTTGATGACATGTAAACTTACGACCTAAATTAATGTGTTATAAGTAAATCTGTTGTACACACTTTGGTTTACTTTTGGTTTTGGACCCCGGTGTGTTGGAGTTTTTTAAACCATCTTCAAAATTGCTCGTCCTTCTGTTTAAAATATTGAATACGTATCGTTTTAATTGTAAATCATGTGAAAAATATCTAATTAACTTTTCTAACTACTAATATAAATAAAGGAAGTGTGTGAGTGTAGATGTCGAGATGTTTGTTACTCTTTTATGCTCAAATGGCTGAAAGGATATGGCTGAAATTACAAATTTTAATCCTAGTAAAATAGGTGGGGTAAAAAGATGATGGTTTATGGAGCTTAGTACCTGTTTTAATTTATCGTGTGTTTGAGGTCACCTACTTCTTTTAATGTAAACTATATCTAACTTCTAAGTAAAACTATTAAAGACTCGGTGTAGCTATAACTACTACAGTAAGTCGAGCAAAGTATTTAAGTGACGTAACTCTGATCTCGGTAACAATATGATCAATGGGGCGAAGAAACGATGCTCAATCGATAACTATCCGAACATAATGATTGTGATTCGATTAGATAATATAGATTTAATAAACCGATTGTTGTGATCGACTATTTCGTTTACAGTTTTCTTATTGATAATGGCTCTTGCTTTAGATATTTGCATGTTTTTAAGACATTTTCTTTCATCTTGTTTTGTGTCATGGGCTGTTGGTTAGTTAAGTAAGATTATTGTATTCTAACCTTTGATGTAAAAATACAATGACAAAAACTTGACTTTTATAGATTCGTAAGTGGGGTAGCTAGTAACAGACGAACGGACAGTAAAAGTCATGTTAAGAGAGCTCTGTTGGCTACATCTAGCCAGCTTTTTATTTCATTAAAATCTTCCTTATATATTGGGAGATTAGGTACCATTCTTTTGACTACTTGAAAACAGTAGGCTATCTGAAAAATTTGGTAATCACCAACATTAGTAAATAGTGCTGATTAGCCAGACCCACCGTTTCAAGTCTAACGAAATAAAATGAGCCCTACAAATTGTTCGAAAACTATGTGGTTACGCCTGCTGAAAAGTATCTATATAATATGATGATTGTAATGTTACAATGGAAAACTTTATATCCAAACTTCTTTTTTTCTCTATTACTATATTATATATGTAAGAATTAAGCGCAGTTTTGAAATAAGCTATATTAGTTATTTATTTTGTTACTTATTACACAATGTCTATACTGGGTTCATCTCGCATAGACTTCATCGTAGAAACTTTGAAAGTTAATTTTTTTCTTACTACTTCGTTTTAAAAATCCTTCATGGATACTATCCCAGATTCTCATCGACTTAAGCAAGCAACATGGGGCCCTACAACTGCCTACGGCCAAGAAACCTTCGTAACTTCTGACTACCGGTCTTAACTTAATGAAAGGCTTTCTTAACTTTTACTGCTATCTGGACATAGGTGTGTATTCCCTCATATTGTCATCTCATGAATATGCATAAAATTAGAAAAAAAACGATGTTAAATTAAAAAATACATAGAATTTAATATATCTAAACTAATGCTTTTTCTAACGTGAGGGAAAATTCTTCCTACCCGCCTTTTCTTTCACGAGCATGACCTGCTCGCAGAAAGAGACAGCGGAGTCCCACTTACTCCTGCTGGAGATCATGGTCTCGAGCGAGAGAGTGTGTGTCCACGTCCAGACCAGCCACGAGGACCTGGCGCTATTCCGCCCACGCTGTTCACTCCACCAACCAACGTGTGGAGCGCTGTCTAAATTAATGCTACACATGAATTCATTACCAAAAATAGGTACGTAGGTAATGCCTAAAACTGAAATTGAATCCGGTTGAACCGGACATTGGATCTGTACCATTTTGTACTTACCTCACAGATTCGCAAAATCGATTGACCACATTATTGAACGGCACATGAGCACTGCTGCGGACACAGTGACCGTCGGATACACCGGCTAACCACAGCTGACCGACGCGGAAAGCGTGCCATTCAACAATCTAGGTCACTTCTACGTCACAACCAGCCGTAGTATTGCGATAACCCGCAACCACAAATTATTCTATTCCCATAGTTTAAATAAATTGATACAGTATACAGCTGTATAACGCGGTGTTATGTAACTACGTAGTTACGTGTGCTTTCTATATTACTCTAACTAGTTGCTAAGTACGAGAAACGAATGAATGTGTTCTGGTATTTTGGTTTCTGTTGACCGTCGCCATTTGTTTCTCATACTGTACTGGATACTATGACTCCTACGAACTAAAACTACACGTCTCCTACCCAATGCCTACGGTTGGGAGCCCCGGGTATGCCCTCGGAAGGATGAACCCAGGATTTCATACTGTATTGCTAGTCAAAATCATAAATCACTATTTTTTGGGCAGTAAGTTTGCGACCACCAGGCAACCAGGAACAACGGCTTATCGTGTCTATTGAAGCATGAAAACGCTGGTATGGGCTATATTTGCTCTAAGTAAGCCGCTGGCGTAGAGGCTGGTGTAAAGTTATAGTATGGGATACGACCGGCAAACTTTGAGTGAACGGGTAGTAATAAAAATGCCACAAAACATCACCCATCTCAGAAACCGACCGTAGCGTAAAATGCTCAAAACAGTAATCGTTTAACACTGAAATAACGGGGCTAAGAGCGTTTCGTAATAATACTTATAACTTGTGTTTAATTAAGAAATTTTATACTAGAGAAGTCGTTATGTTGCAATGCTCAATTATAGTGCTATTTTTAGAAGACTGTAAAGTTGAAGGTTAGTAATGAAAGTAAAGATTCTATTTGAATAAATTAATATGCATTTGACATGCGAATGACTAAATAAATTAGGTACACTTCAAAGGTTTCAAGCTTGATTTTAAAACAGTTTATTTTTATTCTATCACTAATATCTCACAACCAAACATATCTCACAACCATACCATACCTACTTATAATATCATAGTAAACAAATACTGACCTATAACAATCAGCCTTACGGGCTGACAATATCTCACTCAGTACAATATTGGTCCCCTACTGGGAAGGCTAGCCATAGCCTTCCCGGTAGGGGACCAATAGGGTGCCAACCAGAGCCAATCCACAAAAACCGTGGGGAGCACCCGAACCCCTTAGACAAGGCCGTGGTGGTAGCCAAAGTCTAGCGGTAGTCCTGGGACGTCCTTCCGAGGGCTTATCCGTGAATCCCGGCAGTAGTCAGAGTCAATTGCAGAGCATCGTGTGGTTTTAGATAGTCGGAGTCCGGCATGACTATTTTCACACGAAATGAAGCTGTTTATGTACATTCTGTTATTAAACCTCTATAGCCAATACCAATCATTTATGTTAATCATATCGTGAACTAGTAACAGTCCACTGATTCGCTTCACGGTTAGTATCTTGTTCGCGGTATAATATTTTATGTAATGATGTTGTGCAACATGTTAGTCGTTAAGTACGCGTGTGTGTATCGATTCTATTGATAAATTATGAGGTAACCATTTGAATTGATTTCGCACAGTGAGTGTGCAGACATTGCTTCTATATTATAGGGGGTAATAGCATTACCTATACTTTATAATTAATAGGAACGCGAGCAGTTTTATAACTGTTTTTTTTTGTGGGCAACAGACAGACCGGCTGTATATTAGCGAAGTTTAGTACCTAACCACGATTTGAGACAATATAATACTGTGACTGCTCCATTATATCAGAAAGCCAATCAATTAAAATCTGAATATCAAAATCCACTGATGGACGTAGACTTCTCCCAATACACGAGTTACATATTGAAAGGACAAACATTAGGACCATTGAACGTACTGTACCTGACCGTTACGACCGTCCGTTAGTCAGCAGGTGCACAACTTTCAGGCGAGGCTGGCGTGCATTGCATAGCAATATTTTTGAGTGTTTCAAGTGATTTCCCTATCCTTACTCACTTTAGATTTCTGAGCAGAAGGGCACCGTAAAACTTGGTCGAATTATCAGAAAAAGAACCCGTCAGTCGTTACAATAGGTATTGAGCACTTAAGCGAATTTAAGCAAGTTAGTATTACCTACGTACGTAGTACAAGTAGTTACGTATCTGGTTGTATTATATTATTCATTGATATTTACACTAAGCAATAAACAAATCACGACTTCCAAAATGGAAGAAGCCTCACCTGAAATACAAAAAAAGTTTTCAAAAAGCTATTAGCTTCGAATGATGTTTAGAATAACCAAAATGAAATTGGGCTAATCGAGGTCTGCATAGGGCTGTGGGAATTCAAGTCACGCAATCCTCTAACTAAACTAAAACATTGTTGTTTGCCTAAACTTATTCATACTTTCGAGTTCACGTACCATTAAACACGCAATTACTGTTTGTTCGCAAGTCGAGAAGCTTTTAAGAGATCGGTCCGGATTACATCGTTTTCTAAAGACAGCAGTGGATACTGACAGGCCAATTTCTGCCAACTCTCACTTTCATCGCCACCCATTAGTAAGTAAAAGTCAAAAAGGCAAGGTGCCAAAAATGTGCATCAAAATTCCAGTAGCTCAGCGAGTGACTGGAGAAAAGAGATTGTAGATGGATCTCTCATCCCAGAATATAAACTGTATATCCCAATAGGGTTGCGAAAGCCGGAACGAGTTCAGTGCCAGTTTCTGCAAAAATCCTTGCCGCATGATTGACTTGTGTATTTCCAGGTAAATTTAAACAACGAATTGAAGAGCTTTGGTAAATTGCCATAATTTTACGTTGGCTTTATTTTACAGAAGTTTTTGAAGAGCTTCTCAACTTACTACCACCGTCATGCCCTTTTTCGCTGGTCTTATTCAGTGGACGCAATTTCCTCAAGAAAAATCGAATCTTATAAACTCTACCAGCATACGTATTTCCCTCCTACAAGTCCAAGTTCATCAAATGGAATGAAGACGAATCTAAAACCGGTGATTTGAAGTCTTCAGTCAACAGTCTTTCCATCTCCCACTGTAATAGCAGCCACGCCTTTACAATATATAAAAAAAATATTATTCATGTTTTTGTTCACAAATCATTTTGTATGGCGATGGCGTCTAATTACGAGTATCTTTTGATTCGGCTGCTTTTGTGTTGTTAATCAACTCACAGCGATTGTTCCAAATCCATTGTCCTTTAATGCGTGTCCTGCCATTGTTAGGTTCGTTACGGAATTTTTGCACAGAAAACAACCATAATATGAATATTCTTCAGTAAAGGGCGGTAACAAAATTTGTATCTTTTTATTTATCTTTTAACATGCTATATTACATGTGTGAATAAAGGCTTTTCTTATTATTATTTTATACCCTTCTATTTGTACATATTATATTAATTGAATCAGTTTTATAAGTATAGATGACAACATCGATATTCGATTGGACATAAATGTTCAATTTATCAATTTTTTTGTTGTAAAACAGGATTCGTCGTTGGGGAACTGGAAAATAAAATTAATGGCACAAATAAGGAAAATAAAAAAAAAAAAGGTCAAAAAAAACACTCTCGCTTATACATCCTTGTTGTGACATTCTTTTGCTGGGTAACATTGATTAAGTGCATCATTGTAATAAATACGAGTGAAAAATGTTTGCCTCGAGCTGGGGCGTTCTTGTAATGACTTGTGCCATACGTATTTTGGGAAAATTTGAACAAAAAGTAAATGCAAACAACATTTTGGTGGGTATTATGAATGTATAGGCTTACTGCATACATTACAGACATATTTTAAAAGCTTAAGTCGTTTATTTAGGGCAGTGTTTGTTTTGTACAGGGAAATAATAAGAATGACCGAGAGGGAATTCTTTTTAGTCTGAGGGTACATAATAGATAATAAAAAAAATGAGTCAGTAGATCAATTTCACAGGCATGGTAACCTCAAAGATATTATAAAAGTATTAATACCTATACGCCGTAATCGCAATAAGTGCAAGTACCTAACTTTAAACATACCTCTTTATAATTGGCGCCGCTATCGCGTAACATACATACGAAAAAAAAACCGGCCAAGTGCGAGTTGGACTCGCCCATGAAGGGTTTCGTAGCAGCAAGTAACATAATATAAAAGTTCTTATAGTTCGTTGTGACTTTGATTGATGTTTTCAACACGTTCGCAGTGGTAGTGATTTTTCTATCCAAAAATTGCGGTTTATGACGTATTAAAAAAAATATTATTCATGTTTTTGTTCACAAATCATTTTGTGAACAAAACTCGTGCGTTCGCTCGCTAAGCGCTCGTGGCCCCGCGGACTCAGTGTTCTGTAAACGATCACTGCAGTAAGCAACTTTCACTATGGCCGGTCCATGGATGGGTGACCATTCATGTGATCACTTTGTGACATTTATTTGAGCGCTTCCGTGCTTCGGAAGGCACGTTAAGCCGTTGGTCCCGGTTGCCAGTAAAATGGCAGTCGTTAAGCTAAGTTGAAGGCTTTATTTCAACAGCAGGCAGTCACAACCTGCGCCTGTCCATTTAAACACGGCAATACGGCTCACCACCTATTACGTGGGATAAATTATACGAAGGTGAAATGTGGGCATATAATATGCCTCTGCCTACCCCTTCGGGGATAAAGGCGTGACCATATGTATGTATGTATGTAAAAAGCGAAGTTCGAAGCGAAGTTCGGAGCGCTCGTGGCCCCGCGGACTCAGTGTTCTGTAAACGATCACTGCAGTAAGCAACTTTCACTATGGCCGGTCCATGGATGGGTGACCATCCATGTGATCACTTTGTGACATTTATTTGAGCGTTTCCGTGCTTCGGAAGGCACGTTAAGCCGTTGGTCCCGGTTGCCAGTAAAATGGCAGTCGTTAAGTCAAGTTGAAGACTTTATTTCAACAGCAGGCAGTCACAACCTGCGCCTGTCCACTTAAACACGGCAATACGGCTCACCACCTATTACGTGGGACAAATTATATATATAAAAAAAGGTGAAATGTGGGCATATAATATGCCTCTGCCTACCCCTTCGGGGATAAAGGCGTGACCATATGTATGTATGTATGTATGTAAAAAAAAACTACCAGCTCTATCTCGTTCAAACTAATTTTCGTTGGTAGTTTTTATGGCAATGTACATCATACATTTTCTTTAGATATATCATTCTCTTAGTTTAGAAGTTAGAGGGGGGGGGGGGGCACACATTTTTCCACTTTGGAAGTGTCTCTTGCGCAAAGTATTCACTTTAGAAAAAAATGATTTTAGGAAACTCAATAGCATTTTTGAAGACTTATCTATAGATTAGATACCCTATACGTATGGGTTTGATGAAATAATTTTTTTTGAGTTTTAGTTCTGAGTATGATGCCCCTAAAATTTACTGCTTTTTTTCTAGCTTTATATAAGAATCTTAATGCGGTTCACCGAATACATCTAGTTACCAAGTTTCAATAGCATAGACCTTATAGTTTCGGAGAAAAGTGACTGTGACACACGGACGGACAGACAGACACACAGACAGACAGACATGACGAATCTATAAGGGTTCCGTTTTTGCCATTTGGCTACGAAACCCTAAAAACATAGCGTACGAATGGAGAACCTCCTCCTTTTTTGAAGTCGGTTAAAAAGTTATAAAAATTGTTATTTAATCTCACAATGTAAGTACTTACGACAAATTCAAAACAAATTACTACTTAAAAGGACTTAGGTCAGGTTGAAATAAATACGGGCACTTGTAACTTCAAACTTCGTTTTATTTCCTTGATTTTACACTTCAACCGTATCACTGCTTATACTGCTACTTTATTGAGCGTTGAACAACGAATGCCACCTCTTTTGACACCACTCAGCAGGAAAAATAGCACACGTGTTATAAGCGGTGGGGGCATGATCAAATTAGTGACTTACAATGAATGTGACAATATAACAATTGATTTAGTAAAATAAACACAATATTTGCCTAATTGATTTAAATAATATTATCATAAGTTAAATATGGTATTACATAATTATTTATAACTGTAAACGGGATCATACAATAACCTTAACCTAACACAATGAATGTGACAATATAACAATTGATTTAGTAAAATAAACACAATATTTGCCTAATTGATTTAAATAATATTATCATAAGTTAAATATGGTACCTATTACATAATTATTTATAACTGTAAATGGGATCATACAATAACCTTAACCTAACAGCTCGGCCATCCTGTTTCAAGCGAGTCCCTTCGCTTCTCAAAGGAAAAGATTTATATAATTTGATTATTCTTAAGTATATTCAGGCATAATCTATTTACTAAATAGATTAAAAACAAGGAATTTTATTTAATTCATAAGCAATGTGTAATTATGAGAATGAATACCTTATAACTTTGTGACTAGTCTAAATTTCTTATAATTACTTACATTTTTTTTTATTTTTTTTTTTAATTACAAAATGTGATCATAAGACAATATAAATTATTACTTCATGTGACTTGTTTTGATAATAATCATCATATTCACAAATGTTTTCTATGTACTAAGATTATGCATGCACAGGTACCTATGGTTAGTGCGCTATTATAGTTAACATGGCCTATTAATTATTATTATTTATGAGCATTATTAAACGAAAGACCTCTATTACTCATTTTCGCTAGCCGAATCATTTAGAGATGAATCAGAAACCAAATCTCTATCAAAATTCATCCATGGCTGGATTTTATCTATGGCAACCACTGCTTCATATTTTCTACCATGTTTGCGAGTAAGAGGGGTATCCTCTATCAAAAATCTGTCGTTTGGGAGTATTTTTACTATACGGTAGGGACCTTGGTATTTTACAGTAAGTTTCTGCGACTTACCGTCATTAGGCATCTGCCTCTCCACGCGCACCAAGTCCCCTTCGTTGTATGGTGTCGATGCTTTCCTACGACTGTTATAACGAGCACTGTCTCTTACCTGTTGCATTTTAATCTTCTCTCCTGCATCTTGTCGTACCTCATGCAGTTCTTCGACCGGGGTCCGATTAAGGGTTTCACTGATAATTTCGCTTAACTTACCTTCTGTTCTACTGATTATATTAAAGCCCAACAATAGTTCAGAGGGACTTTTGTTAGTGGTTTTGTGCCTTGTTGTGTTAATACCAACTTGTATATCCGGGATGTGGTCATCCCACGATTTGTCATCGCCACCATGGCTAGAGGTTGATAAAGCGTCCAATATGGTCCTGTTAAACCTCTCTACTTGACCGTTTGCCCTAGGTGTGGCAACGGCATTTTGGATATGCTTTATGCCATAGGAGTTGACAAAGTCCTGGAACATTTTACTTGTAAAGCTTGTGCCTTTGTCAGTAATCATACGAATGGGAACACCAAAACAACTTATGTATTGTTTCATTACCTTTACTGATGTTAGGGACTTTGTATTCTTGACCGGATTAATGCTCACATATTTGGTAAATCCGTCCACCAATATCAGCAAATAGCAATTTCTCTTCTTGCTTTTCACAAAGGGTCCTAAAAGGTCCGCATGAATAGTATGGAAGGGTACACTAACCTTCTCTATGGGGTGTAGCTCACCCTCGCGTTTACCACCTGGCATCTTATGGTGAGCACAGTCCAAACAGAAAGAAACATATTTTTTTACGAACCTTCTCATTTTTTTAAACCATTAATGTTCTTTTATGCGGTGTAGCGTTTTCTCGAATCCATAGTGGCCAACGTCGTCGTGATTCATTTTCAGAATTTGCCATCGGACGCCTCGTGGCACGAGCCATTTTATCTCATCGCCTATGACACGGAAAACTCGGTCATTCTTTAATTTATAGTTTTTGTGTATATCAATGGCTTCGACGGTGGCAGAGTCTAACAGAATTTCTTTTATTTTTTTAATTTCCTCATCAGCGGACTGCACTGTTGAGATCCAGTCCTGATCACTTTCCTGAATTTGTAAGACGTCTAGAACATATTCTTCACTTGTCATTTCGCTGTCCACGGGATTTCGGCTAAGCGCATCTGCGTACGTCATACGAGTTCCGGGACGATATTCTATGACACAGTCATACTCTTGGAGTTGTACCCACCAGCGCGAAATACGCGGTATGAGATCTCGTTTTGTTAGTGTTGATCTGAGTGCGTTGCAGTCCGTTAAAACTTAAAACGGTATACCTATTAGGTACACTCTAAAACGGTTTAATGACGTAATTACCGCCAGTGTCGAGTTCGTATGAGTGCATTTTCTTCTCATCAATAGTCGTTTTTCGGCTAAAGTACGATACAGGCTGCAGTGCTCCATTTTCGTTTCGCTGAAGTAGTATACCAGCCAAGCCATCTTTACAAGCATCCGTATGTAGCTCCGTTTCTGCTTTAGGGTCGTATAAGGCAAGCACTGGACGGCTTATGAGTAACTCCTTTACCTTTGTAAATGCTTGCTCTTGTTCGTCACTCCAAACCCATATCGTATTTTTCTTCAGCAGGTCTGTCAGTGGTGCAGTGATTATAGAATAGCCTTTCACGAAACGCCTAAAGAAGCCAGAAAGACCGAGGAATTGTCTTACCTCGTGTTGATTTGAAGGTCTTGGAAACTTGGAAACTGCCTCGATCTTTCTATTGCCAGGCTTAATACCGTTGGCGCTCACATCAAATCCGAGAAAATCTATGGAGTCTAGGAAAAAGTTACATTTACTTAATTTTAAAGTTAACCCACCTTGTTTCAGAAGTTGCAGTACCTCTTCCAATCGTCTAATACCTTCACCAAAGTCTTTAGATGGGATGAGTATATCGTCCATATATACAATTGCATACTTAACTTTTGCTTCCATAAGAATTTTGTTTATCGTGCGTTGGAAAACAGAAGGCGCGTTGACTAAACCAAAAGGCATTCGGTTGTACTCGTATTGGCCATCGGGTGTTACAAAGGCGGTCTTAGAACGTGATTCTTCAGATATTGGGATCTGATAATACCCAGAAGCCAGGTCCAATGACGTAAACATGGAGTTTCCGGCAAGTCGATCTAGTTGATCTTCCACACGCGGCATCGGATAATGGTCCTTCTTAGTCTTTCTGTTCAGGGCTCTGTAGTCGATGCACAAACGTTTGTCACCAGTTTTTTTCTGAACCATAACAATGGGACTTGCATATGGCGACGAGGACTCTCTAATAATGTCACTGTCCAGCATCTCTTGAACCATGTTCCTTACCAGTGTCCTCTCTGTATGCGACATGCGATACGGACGATAAACCACAGGATCTGCGTTGTCAAGTTCGATTTTCATTTCGCCAACTGACGTATAACCTAAGTCGTGCAACCCGCTAGAAAAACACTTAGCATACTTTGCGAGTAAATCGCGCAATTCGTCACATTGACTCTTGTTTAAGCTAGGGCTATAATTTACACATTGCTCCATTTCATCATCATTGAACAGAACACCGAAAGAGTTCAAAGTTTTATCAGATGGAATAGAATTTCTCTGCAGAGAACGTGTCAGCAATGTACCTTTAGCGATTGCCATAGGATTCGTTGTCACATTGTAAATTAGAATTGCGCCACGTCCCTCGTTAATCTCATATTGTCCGGGGAGTATGTAGTACTCCTTACCTTCAGGTCCTCTTAACGACCCACTCACGTAAGCATCACAGTCAATAGGCGAGTTGATGGTGATTTGTACTGCTTGTAGAGTATTTCCAGGAATTACGGCATCTGCTAAGGCTAATAAATTTATTTTGTTTGGAGGCATTCTTCGAAAACTAATCTCATTAGGAGTTTTGATTATTAAAATGTCCGGCCTCTCCGTAAAGGAATGGCCTAACAAAACGGGGTAAACCATGACGTAATCCTCCACGACGTATACATCAATAGTTTCCGATAGGCCTTGAATTTCAATGGTAGCAAGAGCAACTCCTATTGGGTTTACCAGGCTACCACCTATGCCTCTGAGGACAGGTAAGCCCGGACGCGTAGTAATTTGAAGATTGAGAGACTTGGCAGTGCTTACCTTGACAAGAGAGCATTGACTCCCTAGGTCGACATGACATGATGTAGTAATACCGTTTACTTTGATGTCCAGTACGTACTTGTTGATACCGGTATCCTCAGCGGATACCTCGGATACCTGCTTCTGCTTGTTTGCTGCATCGGGACCCTTGGTTTTATCAGGTTCGTTAGTAGTTCTATTCCTAATACAATTAGAGGATTGGTGACCCATGCTCGCAGATTGTGCACTTTACGGGTGCTTTCTCACATTTAAAGCTTGGGTGACCGATCTCGTTGCAATTGAAACACTTTATACTAGAATTAATAATACCTGTACCTGGTCTAGATGAACCTGGGCGGTGTGGGGTGTTACTGAACCTTCGGTCGTATGGTTTGCGTGAAGTGTCCAAGGCTTCTCTGCTATGACCGCTCTTAACAGTTCTAAAATATTTTAATACCTGTTCTGGTTCACGAAATTGAGCAGCCTGAGCTCCAACTTTCACCGCCCGATCCTCTACTCCATACAAGAGGCAGTCTACTGCCTGCCTACCGTGGATGTTACATCTATTTAATAAGTTAATCTTAGCATAGTAATAATGTTCTAAAGATTCCCCGTATATCGCTCTCTTGGCTAACATTTCAGTTAATAGCTCTGCGTAATCCTCCCTACATGGAAAAGACTCTATAAGTTTAGCTACACCGGTTAATTTTGGCAACGCGTAATGGATAATCTCAGTCTCCTCCCAGCCATAAATTTCTGCACATTCTTCGACTTTGGTTATCCATGTCAAAATATTTTGATTTTTCAACAAAGGGTCATACTCCGGTATTACATTAGTGTTAAATGTTAACTTAGGCTTATCAGATCCCTTAACCTTATCTAGAATAGTAAGAAACTTTTCCATTAACCTGCTATCCGACTTCAGCTGTCTTGACCTGGCCCGTTTTGGTGATGGTGGTGACTCATCTGACGAATCAGATGATGTAGAATAGCAACGCCTCTTCCTCCTCGAACGCGATAAACCTTTCGAACCGGCATCCTTCCGTTTTCCTCTCCTTTTGTTAGTGTCCTCATTACCATCTGAACTAAGAAGTACATGCTCTTGCCTCGAGCGGTGTACATTCTTTTCAAATCGTGAAACATTTGTATAACCCATTACCTCGGGTATTGTTTTCGATGTATGTGCCAGCCCTTCCCCTCGACTGGTCACATCTCCGACTCTCTTGCCCTAGACCTCGGGCTTCCATTCCTTTAGGCCCACTACCTCGGGCATTCCTATCAAACCCATTACCTAGGGTATTTTCATCAGGCCCATTACCTCGGGCATTTCCATTATACCCATTACCTCGGGTATTTCCATCAGACCCATTACCTCGGGTGCTTTCATCATTGTCATCCATCATACCGTGTTCTGAAACTTTCAAAACGAGCTTACTGTATATCCTATAAATACACCGACTGAATTATCATACACTCATAATATTTGGCATTTAAACAAATTATTTCCAATCCTTCCTTAATAATCAGACACAATTAAATACACAATAAGAATTTCTAAACTATATGTCAGCATAGTAGTCGATTTCGATGTTACTTCTCACAAAGATTTTTCAAAAAAAATCTTAAATAATTTTATATTAATTAAATTTTTAATTACTCGGGTACCCAAATGTGCACCCCTAAAGCCATTAGCACATCTGCAGGAAGAGAAACAAGTATGCATAAATCACGAAGAACGACAAACTCAAACTCAAAAAAACATTTATTTCGCATAATCCTAATACATAGGCACTTGCGACACGTCAATGAATACAATGCAAATAGTACCACCAGTTCGGAACGCGGCCCGCTTGAGAAGAACTGGCAAGAAACTCGGCGGGTTATTCTTTTTGTGCACTACATATTTACAATAAGTAGATACTATAAACTAAAACTCCATCAGTAGAGCAAGCAGATCACTACCAGGCTTCCTTATCAATCAAATAATCGACGATCTGCCCTCTCTGACTACCCCGTCAGAGTTACAACGTAAAGACAGTCACTTTGTTAGTTAGTTCCAAATAAAAAGGTAGTTTAGCATACCAGCTGTGATTAAATTCTGTAGTTACATCATAAAATCACAACTCCAATACCAACCATTGGATTTTTATACCTTTTTATTAAGCTATTGCATAGCTTCTATCGCGGGCCTTGCGTGGAGACCGAATCCAGAAATTCTGTCACGAAAACGAATCACACTCTCGGCTACCTTCGGCCACGTTCGTGTATCTCACACTTCAAATATAGTGGAATTCAACAGATTCAAACAATGTAGTAAACAAACAGATTGGATCTCGACTCTCCATAATTACTTACATTTAAATATCAATCCTGATCATATTCGTTTTAAGGAACCATAGTTAGATTTATGCGGCCATTTCGACACTAATTTACCTTTAGAATATAGAATAATTTCATGAAAAATACTTCAATGATAAAAATTTAAACCTGTCATTCTTGCTTATCATTAAATTATTTTTTCTCAGTCTTGTTTGTCTTTGGCATATACTCGCTTATTGATTATGAAAAGAGGTTTAATCATAATCAGTTTGACAACAATTACCTAGTTTAATAGTATAATAAATTATTTAAAAATGAACTTTAACTTTAAATAATTATAATCGGTAATCGTAAAACAGTACTGTGTGAGTGTGTATTGTTCTGAAGTTCTGCGAGGTTTTTCTATTATCTCTAATTAGGTATATCAATGACTTTGCTTCAAGTAGGTACTTTGGCTTTTGGACATTTTCTTTGCGATCTAATTAAAACTTTTTTATATATACTCATATAATTTCTAAGTAGGTATGCATACATACGGAGAATTTAAAACGGCAGTAACTGAGTGATTAAAACCAATGCAACACACACACACACACCCACACACACACTCACACACACACACACACACACTCAAAAATCAACTCACATAAACATACATGCAACAAACACACACACACACCCACACACACACTCACACACACACACTCAAAAATCAACTCACATAAACATACATGCAACAAACACACACACACACACACACCCACACACACACTCACACACTCACACACACACTCACTTACACACACTTACACACTCACACACACACTCACTCACACACTCACTCACTCACTCACACACACACACACACACACACACACACACACACACACACACACTCACACACACTCACGCACACTCACACGCACACGCACACACACACTCACACACACACACACACACACACACACACACAGAGACACACACACACAAGTCCGAAAGTCCAAAAGTCCAAAAGTCCAAAGTCCGAAACTCCAAAAGTCCAAAGTCCAAAGTCCGAAACTCCGAAAGTCCGAAAGTCCGAAAGTCCGAAAGTCCGAAAGTCCGAAAGTCCGAAAGTCCGAAAGTACAAAAGTCCGAAAGTCCAAAAGTCCAAAAGTCCAAAAGTCCAAAAGCCCAAAAGTACAAAAGTCCAACAGTCCAACAGTCCAAAAGTCCAAAAGTTCAAAAGTCCAAAAGTACAAAAGTCCAAAAGTCCAATAGTCCAATAGTCCAAAAGTCCAAAAGTCCAACAGTCCAACAATCCAAAAGTCCAAAAGTCCAATAGCCCAAATGTCGACAGTCAAGTAGGTACTTGGTACTTTACTTTGTTGAACAACTTTGTTGTTACTCTTTCACGCTCTAACGGCTGAACGGATCTCGCTGAAACTTGGTACAGGGATAAATTATGGTCTGGAACAACACATAGGCTACTTTTTATACCGGGAATAAGTTCCCACGGGAAGCGGTAACGGTAATAAAATTTACGCGGGCGAAGCTGCGGGCATCAGCTAGTATATAATATTATAAATGCGAAAGTTTGTGAGTGTGGATGTTTGTTACTCTTTCACGCTCAAACCGCTGAACGGATCGGGCTGAAATTTGGTACAGAGATACATTATAGTCTGGAATAACACATAGGTAGGCTACCTTTTATCCCGGGAATAACTTCCCGCGGGAACAAATTTTACGCGGGCGAAGCTGCGGGCATCAACTAGTATTCTTATATAGAAATAATTATACTAGCATAGTTGATAAAAAATGCTATGTAATAGCTTTACCGCGGCAGTCCCCGAGTGCCACACGTCTTTTTTGTAGCGAGTATAAGTACTTTACTAATACTTTGACCTTTCTATAGTTGTTAATTAATGATTTTATTAGACCAAAAGCGCTGAATCGGTATATGAAATATACAAAAAGAAATATTGGGTGGGTACTTTTAGTTAATTGTTGAATATTATCCGTGGAATAATTACCTATTTTATCAGCCCAGAACCGCAGTAATAAGCATACGACTACTATCCTCTGGGAGTTCCGCAATCTTTAAGTAGCATGGTTTTGTAATTAACCGTCAATTTTCAACAGAGAGAGAAAAAAAAATCAAATTAAATGGTTAATTTATTTTATAAATTATTCCGGCATCGAGAAAACAGGTACGTAGGTAGAATTATGACGATGAACAGACACATATTCAGTTCTAGCTAGCTATTTGATTTTTATTTCGAATTTTACAAACCACGTGCTACCTACAGTTTAAAATATATCGTATGTTTACAACGGAAAATATAGAAAAGGGAAATACTGATAATAACCGTTCGGTACTTACATTTTCTGATCCGTGAGCGTGATAAGAAAACGTTATGTCTTCTTACGATCCCACTTCTGACCTAAAAGGACTTAGGTCAGGTTGAAATAAATACGGACACTTGTAACTTCAAACTTCGTTTTATTTCCTTGATTTTACACTTCAACCGTATCACTGCTTATACTGCTACTTTATTGAGGGTTGAACAACGAATGCCACCTCTTTTGACACCACTCAGCAGGAAAAATAGCACACGTGTTATAAGCGGTGGGGGCATGATCAAATTAGTGACTTACAATGAATGTGACAATATAACAATTGATTTAGTAAAATAAACACAATATTTGCCTAATTGATTTAAATAATATTATCATAAGTTAAATATGGTATTACATAATTATTTATAACTGTAAACGGGATCATACAATAACCTTAACCTAACACAATGAATGTGACAATATAACAATTGATTTAGTAAAATAAACACAATATTTGCCTAATTGATTTAAATAATATTATCACAAGTTAAATATGGTATTACATAATTATTTATAACTGTAAATGGGATCATACAATAACCTTAACCTAACATACTAGTAAACCTGATTTCCTGTTCTGTTCAGTAGGTAGTTCATAAATACTAAGCTTCCCAGATTACGCTTGTATTGTATCAATCTTAGTGTCCACCTAGTGTCCACAGTATTCCATTCAAATTGGCAATGGTATTTAGCGCAAGTATCTATTACTCGTATGTTGGTTTTTTTTTATTTAATGTTATCTGTTGAGTCTCTGCCCATCCTATAATGGCGTGTAATTTCTGTATCTTGATCAAAGATTTCCATGCCTTATTAATAAAAAACCCTAAGTGCCATGGGGTGCTGGAAACGGAAACAGAATCTAGTACAAACTAAATGGTTTCACTTGCCTGTAAAAATATCAGCTGAATTATGCAGCCTCTAATCGCTGTCATTAAAACTTGCAAGCACGATACATATTACATAAAATCATAGAGTTATATATTATCATAAAATTATATGAAAAGGATTCCGAAATCTTTATTTTTTTAATTTCCAATATTTTCTATTAGGCACACAATAAAAAAGGTTATATTAAATCCAATAAAAAAAACAAAGTGAGTTTTTATTTTCAAATTTCGGTAAGGAGTTTTTATACTTAAACTGAGCCTCTTTTAATCTATTTTCCGAATTTAAAACTATAAATAGAAAAACAAAAGAAAATGCATTTTATGGCGGTAATGTTCTCAGTACATAAGTACTTTGTTATTAGTTTTAATTAAAAATATTGCATTTTAAATGATTTACGATAAAAATGGATACAATGATTTTTTTTACTTTTTAACTGTTAGTTTGAGGTGATATGCAACCCACAACGGCATTGGTTTTAGCCACGCTCTATTATTCTTTTTCAATATTTTAATGTGACCTATTTTCTTGTTGCAGGTACTACAGAATGGTGAATGTGTGATAAAAAGTCAGAGTGTTGTTGAATACTTGCTTGATATGAGACTGAAAATGTTCGTGAAAAGGTTTTCTAACAGAACGATGATCATCGCGGCAGTTCTAGTGCTAGTGAGTGTAGTGGGGGCAAACACAAACTCTTCGAACCTGGTGGGAGGTAGTTCTCGCATGGCATGGATGAAGTCATTGCTGGATCACCATAAGTGGGTGGAGTTTCTCAATAACGGCACCCTGTCGTTCTCGCAGCAGTGTGAGCATGACTTGAAGGCTTACACGAAGGGTCTTAATGATGGACAACTTTGGGCATCGAAAAGTAAGTTTCATTATACACTAGCTGATGCCCGCAGCTTCGCCCGCGTAAAATTTGTTCCCGCGGGAAGTTATTCCCGGGATAAAAGGTAGCCTATGTGTTATTCCAGACTATAATGTATCTCTGTACCAAATTTCAGCCCGATCCGTTCAGCGGTTTGAGCGTGAAAGAGTAACAAACATCCACACTCACAAACTTTCGCATTTATAATATTAGTAAGATTGCATGGATTTTTAGCGCTATTCTGTTTCTTTTTTTTATTAAAACTTTTATTTAGAGTGAAAAAATATAACTTGGTTGGGATTGGGACGGGACACATGCGTGGCCTTTGTCAATCAATCGGCTGCAAAATGCAAAACAAAAAAACCGGCCAAGTGCGAGTTGGACTCGCCCATGAAGGGTTCCGTAGCAGCAAGTAACATATTAATATAGAAGTTCTTGTAGTTCGTTGTAACTTTGATTGATGTTTTAACACGTTTGCAGTGGTAGTGATTTTTCTAGGCGAAAATTGCGGTTTATTAATTCACTGCTTTTTTTCTAGTTTTATATGAAAATCTTGATGCGGTTCACAGAATACTACTTACCAAGTTTCAGTAGCATAGGCCTTATAATTTCGGAGAAAAGTGACTGTGACATACGGACGGCCAGACAGACAGACATGACAAATCTATAAGGGTTGCGTTTTTGCCATTTGGCTACGGAACTCTAAAAACGCTCTGACCAGCTGAGCTACAGAACAAGATAGATACCTATTTTTTTAGTTAATGATACATGTTTACATAAGCCGTAACAGAATGTAGCTTTTAAAGATAGAGAAGAAAGTTGCATTTATCTATGTCATTGAATATTAGCTTAGTCATTTTGGCATGCAGACAATGATGGCGATATAAATTAACGCCGTATTAGGCCATTCGTACCTCTACGAGTATATAGCTTGCAATCTCTCTCAGGCGGAACGTGTAAAGTTTTCGTGCTTGCAGACGGTGTACCTACATGGGTTTATAAAAGGTTATCACGTCAAAAATATCCTCATTTATGTATAACTAACTGATGCTCGCGGCTTCGCCCGCGTGAAATTTGGTTCCCGCTCCCGCTTCTCATAGGAACACATTCCCGGGAAGAAATGTAGCCTATGTGTTATTCCAGACTATAATCTACCCCGATTCCAAATTTCAGTCCGATCCGTTCAGCCGTTAGAGCGTGATTGAGTAACAAACATCCAAACATCATCGCAAACTTTCACATTTTTGATAATAGTAGGATCTCATTTTTAGATACGATCCAAGAATACTTTGCATCAAATCAGTCTTGACATAGAATCTGTTTAAATGAAAAATACACTATCAGTAGGTATTAATCGTTCGTGTTTACCTGTTTTGTAATAACCGTTACGGTATTCTCGCAGCTGATGTAAGTTACGTAAAACAGCGGTAAGATAAGAGTTGAAAAGAAAGTAAGTAGCCGACGCAGTGGGTCGCCTAGTACGGCAATCTGTTAATAAGTAGGTTACAAGCAGAAACATGGTACCTTCATATTACCTTCAGAGCAGATATTTTTCAGGTTCGTGTATATTTGGCCGTAAATGAAATAATGTATACTAGCTGTTGCTCGCGACTTCGTACACGTGAAAATTATGTTATAATGCCAATTTTTATTGCTCTCTGCTTAGCCTCTAGGTTATGTAGCGTGATAATATATAGCCTATTTAAAGACCCTACCCCTAGGTAATATTTGTGCAAAATTTGAATCAAATCTGTTGAGTACTTTTTGAGATCCTTCTGGACAAAGCAAAGCAAACAGACAAACAGACAAACCGACAAACAGACAAAAACATTTCTAACTATATTTTCGGCTTCGATATCTTATGTTAAACACCCAGCGAGTATTTTTTTTAAATTTTTCCAATGTACAGTTTTGACTTTTCTATCATTTTATTATATGTATAGATTACGTCATACGAGTGGTAATTATTGGTGGTCAATAAAGGCCTACCTGATGGAGAATGGTCAATGATATCACGCTCTCTTTGTTAAAATTGGGATCACTTCTCGCCGTTCTACAACTACGATGATAAATCATATGCAGCAAAGTTCGCCTATGACCCAATTGTCTCTTCAATCGAAATCACCAACAATAAAAATTTCGTACTATTTGCAAATATTTTGTGAACTACTTTTGCTCTTTCAAAAATATCCGATAAGTTAATTAAAACCAATTCAGTATTAGGTACCTATCTAGCTTTTTGTTAACTGGGTTGCTTGGTTTTAGACGCATTCGGAAATTTGCAAATCATGTTAAAAAATATCGGGTCTAAATTATTCGGATTAATATTCCAGAAGCCTATATTTACCCACAAAGGGATTGATCGGCGGTTTATGCTCGTTCAATATTAATAACATATTTGCATTTGATATCCCTGCGGTAATGTAATATTCTGATATACGTGAATGTATGATTTAAAAAATGGACGGTCCGTTACAGTCGCACGTGATGCTAATATTAAATACCTAATATAAGCTTTTTTGATAAACACATGGTATTTTAGAACCTATTTTGCTGATTTTAATGTACGTAAAAGCTTCACTTGCAAATATCACAGTCAGTTTGATTAAAACACGCTAAGTAAACGCCAACAAATTGGGTTCTTCAGTTAAAGTAATGATAATGTAAGGGACGGTATAAGCCTTTTACTACTTTTACTACACAATATAAACACGTAATCCATTACTGAAGTGTTTCAGTAAAACAAGTTTTATGAATTTAGTCGTAAACGGAGCCAAATTGAGGCTGTCCTAGTTACAAGGGTGTATTCTTTGAGATAGTTTTTAGCTTTGTGGGACACAAACGTCAATGGTTTCCAATTAACATTAGTAAATTTAAAACTCTAATAATAAATTATAAATATAAATAGAAAAATTATATTATGAATTATTCTATTGACTGCCTCTGTGGCGCAGTCGGTAGTGATACCGCCTGCGGCGCTGGAGGTCGTGGGTTCGATTCCCACCGGAGACAAATATTTGTGTGACCCATTAATGTTTGTCTCAAGAGTCTGGGTGTTTCTATGTATAATATGTATGTATTTAAACTATATAAGTATTAATATCCGTGGTCCAATACCCATAACAAGCAGGTTATTCCTAGCTTACTTTGGGATCAGATAGCGTTGTGTGAGATGTCCGTGAATATTTATTTAAATAGGTAGATACTTTTACCTTTAATGGGGAAGAACTTTTTAACTCGACTCTATAGTTCCTGTGACCTGCTATTCCTTAGATTCCTTGCGGGGCAGTGGTCCAACTGCTCGGTCCAACTAGTTGGACCATGGGTCTTTACCTACTAGAGGCAGATGTCCAACTTTAAAAATAGTTGGACCACAGCACCTTTTGATAGTTCCGTGGTCCAATCATTTTACGTGAAACATTCAACCTAACAAACTTTCTTTATAATATTAGTATAGGTTTAGAACGTAAGCTTTCCATGAGCGTATTAAGATTTCGTTTCCCTTACTCAATAGATTATTAACACAAATAGTGTGATATCTGTTCTCTCTCAGCTATTGCCAGTTTCTCTCCGACAGTCGTAAATATCCCCTTGTCCCAGGAGTCTTTAATCATTCTTGAACGTGACTCAAATCGAAATGAAACGATTGAGTCCGCTTTTCATTCAAAGTGCTAAAGCATAAATACAGTAGGCTTGTACGATTTGGGGCGTTCCTTATCTCCGTTTTTTATTTACAGTGAGAAGCTTCAGGTACGAGTGCTTTGTAGGAAATTTTGTTTTTACCTAGTACTTGTGAAATGTAATACATATCAACAGTACTATAATACCATTCTGATAATCCATGGATTTGTGTACCACAAAGCTAAAAAAATATCTCAAAGAAAACACCCATGTAACTAGAACAGCCCTAATTTGGTTCCGATTACGTCCGTTTACGACTAAATTCATAAAACTTGTTTTACTGAAACACTTCAGTAATGGATTACGTGTTTATATTGTGTAGTAAAAGTAGTAAAAGGCTTATACCGTCCCTTACATTAACATTACTTTTACTGAAGAACCCAATTTGTTGGCGTTTACTTAGCGTGTTTTAATCAAATTGACTGTGACATATTTGCAAGTGAAGCTTTTACCAGAGTTTAATAGAGTTAGGCATCTTCAAACAAAATTATATCAAAGGTACCGAGCACGGTATACTTGTGTGCGTGCGCAGTGCCTACGGACGCGTCGCGTCAGAACGAGCCGCGCGCCACGCACACATTTAAAAATCAGTACTAGTCGGAACGCTCCCAGCAGGTAAACCAAGCGTTCAATCAGTGTTGCCGCGAACCGCGTGCGCGTGATTACGTAAAATGTATGTGTCATACGCCTGCTATCTTTATTTACATACATACATATAATCACGCCTTTATCCCCGTTGGAGTAGACAGAGGCATAGTATACGCCCCCATTTCTCATTTTAGTTTTATGCCTCACGTAATAGGTGATGAGCCTGAGATGAGTAGATGGACAGGCGCAGGTCGCCACGACCCGCAGTTGAAAATTTTCAAGCCAAGCATAAATCCTTCAACTTGGCTTAACGATTGTCATTTTACTGACAACCGGGTTACATTTTGAGATTTCCTTCTCTACGTAATGGATCTTTTTGCGAAGGTGTTCCCTTAGTCGCCTCTTACGACACCCTTGGGATGTATTGGGGTGGCGACATTTTGTACTCTTACCTGTCGCAACACGGGACCTCGTCGCCACAACCTGTCGCCATTAGATAAATATGACAATGCCTATAAAGAAGTAAGGACGATATATTAGGTGCTTACACATCAAATTGGCGTTTTTCGTACTGGCCACTTTAATTACGATTTTCTCCTCTTTGGTAAGGAATTCCAAATTCAAATTTTCCCAGCTATTTACTCATGTATTTATCCTTCGATGACCGTCATTCATTTGTTTTTTTCTTCTGTTTTTTTCTGTTTGCGTCACTCATTTTACAAAATGGAAAACTTAAAATATCGCATTATTTACGAGTACGAGTTCCGCCGTGGCACTAGTGCTGCGGAAACGACTAGAAGGGTGAATGATGTGTATGGCGGTCATGTTGCAAAAGAAAACACAGTTCGTTTTTGGTTCCAACGTTTTCGTTCAGGAAATGTCGACCTGCAGAACAAGCCCCGTGGACGGCCTGAGACTCAAGTTGATAATTTTTTTTTTTTTTTTTTTTTTTTATACCACTAAAGTGGCAGACAAGCATACGGCCCCCCCAGATGTACCGGTGGTCACCGCAGCCTATGGACGTTTGCAACACCAGAGGCGCCACAAGCGCGCTGCCGACTCTTTAAAAACCTTCTAAGTCCCCTTTTGAAGAACCCCATACTGTAGGCGTCCGGGAAAACCGAAGCAGGGAGATCATTCCACAACCTAAGCGTACGCGAAAGAAAGCCTCTATTAGATCTCACCGTGCTCGAGCGCTCAGGACGCAACGTGTGAGGATGAACACCCTGTCTATGGCGAGCGGTGCGATGATAGAATGTAGCCGTAGGCATCATATCTAACAATTCTTCAGAGCACAAACCGTTGTACAGGCTTTAGAACACACATAGAGAAGCAAAGTCTCTCCTGTCACTAAGAGGTTCCACACTACCTGCAAGTATGGGATCGTTGACAACTCTCATAGCTCGCCTTTGCACCGAGTCAAATGGACGAAGCTGGTATTCGGGTGCCCCCGCCCAGAGGTGACAGCAGTACTCCATATGCGGACGCACTTGCGACTTATAGAGAAGCAGTGCTTGCGCCGCAGTAAAGTACCGCCGCGCCCTTCTGAGCACTCCGAGCTTCCTGGACGCCAGCTTGGCCTTGCCCTCCAAGTGACAGCGGAACTGCACATCACTGGAGATGTCAACACCAAGGATCCCTATACTTTCAGAGATGGTGAGAGATGTGCCCTGAAATTGTGGCGCCACAGTGAATGGGGTCTTTTTTGCGGTGAAAACACAAACTTGTGTCTTGGTAGGGTTGAATTGGACAAGATTTTGTCGACCCCAATCGGACACTCTAGTGAGAGTAGCCTCGACTTCAGACACAAGTTGTTCACGACTTTCTTCCACTGCATCCCGAGAGATACCGGGACGGCCCGTGTAATAAGTGTCGCCCGTACTGTCGTCCGCATAACAATGAATGCCGTCAATAGACAACATGTCATTGATATGCAGCAGAAACAAAGTAGGGGACAACACTGAGCCTTGTGGTACTCCAGCGTTTATGGCTATGCAGTCAGAACAGCTACCGTCAACGACGGCCCTGATGCTTCTACCGGCCAGAAAGCTGGACACCCATCCGCATAAACTCTCGGGCAGTCCATAGGAGGGCAATTTCGTAAGAAGACCACGGTGCCAGACCCGGTCAAAGGCTTTCGAGATGTCGAGGCTCACTGCTAGAGCCTCACCCTTACTCTCGATAGCCGCCGCCCAGCGGTGTGTGAGGTACACAAGAAGATCGCCCGTCGAGCGACCGTGACGGAAACCGTACTGCCGGTCACTGAGCAGGTCATGTTCCTCAAGGTACCTCAGGAGCTGTGTATTAATTACACGCTCCATCACCTTAGATAAAAGGGAGGTGACGGCTATAGGCCTATAATTGGCCGGGTCGGTCCTGTCACCCTTCTTGGGCACAGGATGCACGTACGCGATCTTCCACGACGCCGGGACTTGCTTCATGGAGTATGAAAGCGTGAAAAGATGTGTAAGTACCGGACACAACTCCGGACCACACCGCTTAAGTACCACCGCGGGAATGCCGTCCGGCCCACTCGACTTATGAATATCTAGGGATTGAAGCTCCCGCCTGACGTCCCGTTGCTTGAATTTAATTTCTGGCATGGAAGTGCCACACCAAGGGATACCAGGCGGAAGCGCACCTCCATCGTTCATGGTCGAGTTGGAGGCAAAGAGAGAACCCAAAAGGTCGGCCTTCTCCTTGGCACTCTGGGCCAGACTACCATCCAGTCTATGTAGAGGTGGTAATCCCGACCGACAAAAGTTTCCCTCGGCAGCTTTGGCGAGCGACCAGAATTCACGACTTCCAGAAGGGTAGCCGGCTAGTCGCTGACCAATTCTGCCGACGAAATCAAACTTTGCCCTGGCAACCGCTCTTTTACTGGCCCTCGAGGCGGCATTCAGTTTGCGTCTCACTTCAGAGATGCTAGGATCTGAGTTAGCGCGAGCCGTGGTCCAAGCTCTGTAGGCAGTTTCTTTCAACATCCTAGTTTCTCTACAAAGCCGATTAAACCACGGTTGTTTCCTAGCTCCTGCCGGGATCCAGCGGTTAGGAATATAACATTCCATGCCCGCCAAGATCCCCTCAGCTACTGCTGCAGCGCAGGAGTTCAAATCATCTGAAGTGAAGCAAAGCCGCCTCCACGGGTACGACGCAAAGAACTCTCGAAGTCCATCCCAGTCTGCTGACTTGTAGTGCCACACATGTCGCCACTCCTTGGGCCGAGGTGGTTCAGGCCTTGCGAGAGGCACTCGCGACCGAACGAGGCAGTGGTCCGATGAACCAAGTGGCGCATCCACTGATGTGGTGTATCCGTCAGGCCGCGTAGTCAGCAGAAGGTCCAGCAATGCACTCTGCTCGTTCTCCCTATCTGGTATTCTCGTATGAGATTTTACCAGTTGGGAGAAACCGTAGGTCAGGGCAAAGTCGTGAGCAGCTTTCCCCGCAAAGTTAGTGTGCACGGAACCCAACCAGTCAATATGGTGACCATTAAAGTCCCCCAAAATCACTATCTCCGCGGAGGGATACCGCTCAATAGCCGTAGTAGATAATGAAGTATTGAAGGCTATTGTGGAAGCGGATCCATCGCAAACCACGTCCGAGTTAGCTGCAGGCTGCGGTGTTAGTGATAAAACTGTTTTAATTCACTTGAAGCAAATTGGGAAGATTAAAAAGCTTGAAAGGTGGGTACCTCACGAATTGACTGAAGCAAACCGGCAAAAGCGCGTCGACTGCTGCGTTACATTACTGAACCGGCACAATAATGAAGGTATTTTAAACCGAATCATTACCTGTGACGAAAAATGGATTCTTTACGATAATCGAAAGCGCTCAGCGCAATGGTTGGATCCTGGCCAGCCAGCCAAATCCTGCCCCAAGCGAAAATTAACCCCAAAAAAGTTACTTGTAAGCGTTTGGTGGACTAGTGCCGGTATTGTTCATTACAGTTTTCTCAAATCTGGCCAGACTATTACGGCTGATGTCTATTGTCAGCAATTACAAACCATGATGGAAAAGCTAGCGGCTAAACAACCTAGGCTGGTCAATCGCTCCACGCCACTGCTGCTTCACGACAACGCTAGACCACACACTGCACAACAGACGGCTAATGGTTCATACTTTACTATACTATACTATACTATCTTCACGCCAAATCCCTTGCGGGGTAGGCAGAAAGAACCGAGCGCCACACGGCACGGTCCATACACACCTCACTCGCCTCTTCAACTTTCATTTTTCTTTTCATGCATGCACGTCGGTTCCTACGGCTCTTGACACCACCCTCCACTAACACATGATTAATTTGGTCGTGGTAGGTGTGTCGTGGCCTTCCCCGACTCCTACGTCCATCCACTTTCGCGTTGTATATCTGTTTTGTCATTCTTTCATCTCCCATTCGTTCCACATGCCCGAACCATCGTAGCATGCCCTTCCTTACTTTAACACCGACACTCTCTTTCAGACCAACTCTCTTTCTTACATCTTCATTCCGAACGCGATCTGCGAGCGTTACTCCGCAGATTTTGCGTAGCGCGCGCATCTCGACCGCGTTTATTCTACTTTCATGCGTTTCCTGCCATACCCAACTCTCGCTTCCATACGTTAGCGTAGGTATCAGCACCGCATTGTGTACTGCGAGCTGGGCCTTTTGACTTAAGGCCTTGGTACCTAAAAGTTTGCCTAACGCTCCATTCACACTATTTCCCGCAGTTACCCTCTTTTCTACATCAGCGGTGTACCGTCCATCCCTGCTAAATGCACATCCAAGATATACAAACTCATCCACCTGTTCCAGCACTACATCATTTACAGTTATCCTGGCATTCGTTCTGTCCTCTTCTCTTTCGAATACCATCACTTTCGTTTTAGTCGCGTTCAAATGTAAGCCTCTCATTAGACAATCATCTTTCATCGTTGTGACTAGTGACTGTAGTTCTGATGGCGATTCGGCTATGAGCACGGCATCATCTGCATACAGCAAACAGTTCACAAGTAAGTCACCCATTCGCAATCCAACATTCATCGATCTTACTCTCTTAAGACAATCGTCCAGGTACAGGACAAACAGCAGAGCCGACAGCACGCAACCCTGTCTGACGCCAATGTTGACGTCAAACCAGGGAGACAGGCTGCCGCCCACCCGCACACATGCCGTACATCCCACATATGTAGACTGCACAGCACGAAGCAGCGCACCATCAATCCCGTATCCTGGCAATATATCCCAGAGATCCTTCCGTACAACTCTGTCAAATGCTTTCTCCATGTCCACAAAACCGCAGAAAACCTTCCGGCCTACAGCCAGCTGCTTCTCTACAATGTTGCGGAGCGAGAAAACTTGGTCCATACATCCCCTTCCATTTCGGAAACCACCCTGCGCCTCCCACAGTAATCCGTCAGATTCCACCCTCATTCTCCTTTCAATAATTTTGCCATACACTTTAGCTGCTATACTGATCAAACTGATGGCCCTATAGTTGGCGCACTCCATACGTGAGCCCTTGCCTTTATACAAGGGCACGACGATAGCACGCCTCCAGTCCATTGGGACCCTTCCAGTCTTCCAGCATAGATTGCTCAATGACCAGAAGGCGTCCCGGACGCAAGGACCACCTAATTTGATCATTTCAGCAGATATCCTATCAATTCCCGCAGACTTTCCATTTTTCAAGCTTCGTATCGACCATTCAATCTCTTCCAAAGTAATATCTCCGCTTGATGCTTGCACCGCAAGATCAGTTATCGCCTCCCTCGCAGTGCCCGCATCCGGGAGATATTCATACATTTCTCCAAAGTACTCATTCCACCGCTCTAACACCTCTAAGGGGTCCGCAAGAATGTCCCCAGCTTTACTCTTTATCTTATCCATTCTGGAAACTGACGAACAGCTCCGAGACTTCTTGACCTCCCTCCAAAAGAGTTTGGTATTCGTCTCGAAGTTCCTCGTCAGCTTCTCTTCCGCAATCATATTTATCCTTTCACGCTTCTCTTTCACTAAAGCTTTGGCTTCATTCTTGCAGAGGCGGTAAATTTCTTTCTTCGTGTCTTTCATACTGTCATTCAGTTGCAAAGATGAGACATAATCCAACCACGCTTTCTTCTTTCTTGCTACGCAGGATTGAACTTCTGCATCCCACCAGGCATCACCTTTCGAATGTTCATGTCTCTTTGCACTCCCACATGCTTCTTTTGCACTATCCACTATACTTTCTTTCATAATATTCCAGCATTCATCCACATCTAAGTCGGAAAGGCTCGCGTTTGCAAGCCTTTCACTGACTAAGCCAACATACATACTCCTTACGCTTTCATCTTCCAGTTTTTCACTCTTTATCCTTTCATAGTCTCCGAAAGGGACACGCACTCGCCAGTGCCTCCACTTCTTGAAAAGACCAACAAACCGGCTTACCACCAGGTAGTGATCAGTTTCAAGAGTGGGGCCTCTGTAGGCTCTTGTATCCCTTATAGCCTGTCGAAGACGATTGTCTATCAAAATCAAATCAATCACACTTTTTTCTTCCTTCCGTCTCCATGTATACGTGTGGATATCTTTGTGACGGAATAAACTGTTCGCCACAAGGAGGTCTCGTTCCAAGCATACGTCTAAGATTGACTTACCAGCATCATTCGATCTCTTATCTCCATACGGACCAAGGACAGCATCGAAGCCATCTCGCTTGGTCCCCACCCATCCATTCAAATCACCACACATGATCAACTTTTCATTCCCGTCAGCCAAATCGAGGACGTCCCTAACGGATTCCCAGAACTCCGCGAGCACTTGGGGATTAGCCGAGCTGACGGGAGCATAGGCTGCGACCAAAAAAACTCTCGTGATCCCCAGTTTTATACGTACCCACAGGAGTCTTGGGCCTACCAATCCATAATCTTTCACTCCAGAGGCCAAACGGGAGGAGAGCAAGACACCCACTCCCTTACTGGCATGATCCTCTTGGTCCACTCCGGACCACAAAGCAATTATTCCGCCAGGAAGATCGTCGATGCCGCTCCCCTTCCGCTTAGTCTCTGTGACACACAATACATCCAGGCATCGCTCTTTCATTACATCCATCAATTCATTCATCTTACCTTCCATACCACCACGCACATTCCACGTGCCTATCCGGCACTCGGCTCCTCGCATCCCGCCAGAGTTGGCGCTGCGTGAAGGGTGGCGGCCCCCTTCGCCGCGTGCGCATGCAGTCGTACCGACGGGGGCATACCGGTACGCGTCGCCTTGGGGGGACGCCCTAGCCCTGTCGGCACTCATCGGTAGTGTTTTGTTTCGCGTTTTCGCTTTCGCCGCTACTTACGGGGAGGGCCCGAGCACAGGTATCGCTCTTCGTGAAGGCACACTACATCCCCCCCTTCATACTTTGATTAATTAAATATATTATATTTAAAAATATTCGACTTTTTGTTCCTCCTATACAAAACGCCAATTTCATATGTAAGCACCTAATATATTGCTCTGTTTTTGGATGCCTCAACAGTAATTTTTAAACTCCCTCATTATCTATCGTTATTCACGAATTCACGATAGGTAACAAAAGAAGAAGAAAGGTGAGTTTGAATAATTCACTTACGTACCTGCTACGTCCATAATACTCTCAAGGTAGGCACCTTGAGATTATTATGGACGTAGTAATATAAGTTCAATGCTTACGTACGAATTCGTTCAATACCTATTAGACTTCGTATTTATTAGGGTTCCGTACCCAAAGAGTGAAAAACAGGACCCAATACATGACCCTTCGCTGTACGTCTGTCTGTCTGTCCCACAAAATGTGTGTATCGCAGGAACCGTGATAGCTAGAGAACTGAATTTTTACAGATGATGTATTTCTGTTGCCGCTATAACAACAAATACTAAAATCAGAAAAATAATATTGTATTAGGGGAACGTTTGTTGCATGGAATACAACAAACATGAATTTTGCCGTTTTTTGGTACGGAACCCTCGCTGCGCGAGTTCTACTCCCACTGCTTCGAACCCACTCAGTTCGTTTTCGACCCCTTATAATTTCTTTGTGGATAAAACTAGAAGTTTGAAGTAAATTTAGTATCTTTTAACAGAACACTACCCGTCCATTTCAACACGGCAATAGGCTCACCACCTATTTCGCGGGACATGAAACTAAAAGGTGAGACGTGGGCGTATACTGCGCCTCTGACTACCCCTTTTGGGATAAAGGCGTGACTATATGTATGTATGCAGTGAGTGAACACTGACTGACTGATAATCGAAACTTTACTTTGGTGGCACTTCAAACGAATATAGAACCTTCAAAAGAATGCAAATTTATAGTGTTTAGTGTATGAATTAAGGAAAAGCTAAAATATTCTAGAATTTCGGTCGTTTTTAAGGTTCCCTACCCAAAGGATAAAAACGGGAGTCTATTTATGAGACTACGTTGTCCGTTTGCTGTCTTTGAACTTTGTCTATCCTTCCGTCATGAGACTGTATCTCAGGAACCGTGATAGTTAGAAAGCTGAAATTTTCACATTAATTCTGTGATCCATAAAATGTTGCCATCATTAATATGGGAATGTTGTGCTGAGGTCCCAGGTTGGATTCGGGTGGAATCGAATAAATTGTGTGTTCCTCAAAGTTTTGTATCAGAGTTTTGATGTTTTTGTATACCTACTATGTATTTATTTAGAAATATATAAGTACATATGTCTATCAGTTGTCTAGATCCCATAGCACAAGCTTAAACTGGCCTAATTTGGACTAGATGATGTTGTATGAGAATGTCCAATTGTTTAACCTAACCTGTCATTTACGACGATTGAATAAACTAAAAGTGACAGCCCTGATACTATAGGTAAGTATCGTGCGGTCGGGGTCGGAGATACCCTACTATATATAATTCTACTATGCTTTTACGTACATTAAAATCAGCAAGATAGGTTCTAAAATACCATGTGTTTATCAAAAAAGCTTATATTATTTAATATTGGCATCTCGTGCGACTGTAACGGACCGTCCATTTTTCAAATCATACATACACATATATCAGAATATTACATGACCGCAGGGATATCAAATGCAAATATGTTATTAATATTGAACGAGCATAAACCGTCGATCAATCCCTGTGTGGGTAAATTTAGGCTTTTGGAATATTAATTCGAATAATTTAGACCCGAAATTTTTTAAACTTGATTTGCAAATTTCCGAATAAAACAGAGCAAACCAGATAATAAAAAGATATCTCTTGGACCGCTTTGACATTGATATTATACATTAGATGGGTAGGTAGGTAGGTACATAATGCTGAATTGGTTTTGAATAACTTATCGGATATCTTTGAAAGAGCAAAAAAAGTAGTTCACGATTTGCACTTAGTAGGAAATTTTTATTGTTGGTGATTTCGATTCAAGAGATAATGTAAAATAATAGGCGAACTTTGCTTCATATTATCTATCATCGTAGTTGTAGAACGGAGAGAAGTATCTATAATATTTTATTATAAAGTGAAAAAAGATAACTTGGCCCGGACGGGACTTGAACTCGCAACCTTTGCCTAATCCAGGGCAATGCTCTAACCAATTGAGCTACGGGAGCCGTACTGATACAAGCTGAAATTCTTCACCTTATTGTAACCGCCATTTAAGAGTATGGCACAGAGCCATCTATCGAGCTACTTAGCAACTCTGATATCAATGAACGATATTGCAATCATTTTTATACATTGATTTGATGTCTCCGACTCAATCTATAGATTTTTAATATTTAAAGCAATTAGTATGCTAACTTTTTTCATAATATTTTATTATAAAGTGAAAAAAGACCGTAGCTCAATTGGTTAGAGCATTGCCCTGGATTAGGCAAAGGTTGCAAATTCAAGTCCCGTCTGGGCCAAGTTGTCTTTTTTCACTTTATAATAAAATATTATGAAAAAAGTTAGCATACTAATTGCTTTACATATTAAAAATCTATAGATTGAGTCGGAGACATCAAATAAATGTATAAAAATGATTGCAATATATTGATATCAGAGTTGCTAAGTAGCTCGATAGATGGCTCTGTGCCATACTCTTAAATGGCGGTTACAATAAGGTGAAGAATTTCAGCTTGTATCAGTACGGCTCCCGTAGCTCAATTGGTTAGAGCATTGCCCTGGATTAGGCAAAGGTTGCGGGTTCAAGTCCCGTCTGGGACAAGTTGTCTTTTTTCACTTTATAATAAAATATTATGAAAAAAGTTAGCATACTAATTGCTTTAAATATTAAAAATCTATAGATTGAGTCGGCGACATCAAATCAATGTATAAAAATGATTGCAATATCGTTCATTGATATCAGAGTTGCTAAGTAGCTCGATAGATGGCACTGTGCCATACTCTTAAATGGCGGTTACAATAAGGTGAAGAATTTCAGCTTGTATCAGTACGGCTCCCGTAGCTCAATTGGTTAGAGCATTGCCCTGGATTAGGCAAAGGTTGCGGGTTCAAGTCCCGTCTGGGCCAAGTTGTCTTTTTTTACTTTATAATAAAATATTATGAGAGAAGTATCTAATCCCAATTTTAGCAAAGAGAGCGCGATACCGTTGACTATTCTCCATCAGGTAGGCCTTTATTGACCACCAATAATAACCAAATGATTTATACATCATACGTGTAATATTTATACATTATTTCATTTACGGTCAATCATTTCACAATCAACACCGCGGGAAAGCCAGACGGCCTTCCCGCGGTGGTACTTAAGCAGTGTGGTCCGGAGTTGTTTCCAGTACTTACACGTCTTTTCACGCTTCCATACTCCATGAAGCAAGTCCCGGCGTCGTGGAGGGTCGCGCAAGTGCATCCTGTGCCCAAGAAGGGTGACAGGCCCGACCCGGCCAATTATAGGCCTATACAGCTCCTGAGGTACCTTGAGGAACATGACCTGCTCAGTGACCGGCAGTATGGTTTCCGTCACGGTCGGTTGACGGGCGATCTTTTCGTGTACCTCACACACGCTGGGCGGCGGCTATCGGTGGAGGCTCTAGCAGTGAGCCTCGACATCTTGAAAACCTTTGACCGGGTCTGGCACCATGGTCTTCTTACGAAATTGGCCTCCTATGAAGCGGATGGGAGAGTTTATGCGGATGTGTGTCCAGCTTTTTGACTGGTAGAACCATCAGGGCCGCCGTTGATGGCAGCTGTTCTGACTGCATGGCGCAGTCATAACAGTACGGGCAATCTATGCGACAACAGTACGGGTGACACTTATTACACGGGCCGTCCCGGAATCTCTCGGGTTGTAGTGGAAGAAAGTCGTGAACAACTTGTGTCTGAAGTCGAGGCTACTCTCACTAGAGTGTCCGATTGGACAAAATCTTGTCCAATTCAACCCTACCAAGACACAAGTTTGTGTATTCACCGCAAAAAAAAAAAACATTCACTGTGGCGCCGCAATTTTAGGGAACATCTCTCACCATCTCTGAAAGTATAAGAAATCTGTTTTTTTAGTAACTAGTACTTGTGAAATACATATCAACAGTACTAAAATATCATTCTGATAATACATATTATGTATTATAAGAATGGTGAATTCAGTTGAACCAAAAACTCGCAGGGTGCACGGGGCTCTTATAGGTGCAATCTCACCTGCAAGGTGGTGTGTAAAGAAATACTTGATAAATCTTGTATCAATTCGTGGACTACCTTGGTAAAGTAAGGCTAATCGTTCGCCATGTAGAGGAGTTCTGACAGAACTACGTCTACCAGTGGCTAACGATATGCATGATCTGATTAATTGATTCAAAAGTCTAAGCTGAATGCTCTCAGTTTTCAAATCATCGACCTATATTTCTTTTGCTATGCTACTAGTGCGCGATAACGTGAGGCATGCTTGTAAAGAAACCTTTTATAAACGTGCCTCATCTTATTGCGCACGAGTAATACGTAAATTGCTACGAAAATGATTAAAATGTACCTACACTGCACTGACCTACATAATATGTGGTGATTTGGTTGAACCGCTAACATACCATAATGTGTACTTTAAGATCAATAGCCTAAGTACCTTAAGCCTTGGTGTGCGTACTATGAGTACAAGTCCATAACAATAATGCATTTAGGTTAAACTACTATTTACTTACACATTTAGATGTGGAAATAATGTTACTGCAGCTAATGTACTTAGCCAAGCAGTAGCCGCACCGTGCTTACTTATAATTACGATCATTACATATTGCATTTGTTTAACCAACCATTTAGACTTTTATTACTTAAACATAGAGTAATATATTTCAAAGAGAAGCAAAGATAGTAAATCCCGCATATTTGTCGCCCTAAGAGAGGCAGGGTGCCATATCAAAGTTGATATTTGCTAAAACCATAATCCGCCCTTGACGAAAATATCCGGCCGCCTAACTATAGCTTTCATAGATCATTCATAAGTCACTTTGTGTAGCGTGCTCGGACTGTAGAGTCTGTATTTTGTGGATGTGTAGGTAACATCTGTCTGAATTTTCTCTCGTATTATTGCGCCCGGTGACGGCAATAAACCCTCAGAGGCTCTTTTAAGTAGGGTCAAAAAAATTTCTGGTCATTGGGGTTGAAACCATGATTTTAAGTATGTATTTGTAGCACAGAGACTGACATAAAAAGAGATCGACTGTATTAATAGCTGTACACTAGTAATAGTTTTACTTGTATTGTATAGTATGGTATTTATATCATCAATACTGCTTATTGGATCGGATATAGAATCTAAACGATAAACAAAACATTTGGACCCAGTTATAACACGACGGCACGCAAGGATATTGTGAAACGGCACGGCAACACACGATGCCGAACGAAATTGATAGTCTGGTATCAGAATATTGCGTATCGATTTATATATTGTCTTCGTTGCCTTGTATTAGTTGTTTGAAGTGTTCGTAACCGTGCTTGCAGAGTTCTGGAAAGAATCACTGTTTTAATAATATTTAATAATTTTGGGTTTCTGGTGTTTAATTCACCACTATCTGCTCTCTAGGCCTAGAGCATTATGGCGTATTTGTATGGGTTTACTAATGTTTGCCATAATTTAAAATGCCATAATTTTATTAGACATAACGCTTCAGTTGCCATAATCGTGAAATGACATAAAATGACTTTCACTAATTCCATTGGTCATAATCGATCAAGTGTCATAATAATTTAAATCCATAAACGTATTTGCCATAATTTTCGTTTTCAATAATGCCATTTTCCATAACTTTTATTCACCATAATATAAATAAAGATAATTTATACGACACAGATAATTTATTCACAACTAAACCTAAAACTAAACCTCATATGGCGTCTACTAACTAAGCTCGACGGAGCCCCGCTGCGCGGGGCTACTACTTCTGGGTGGTTTAAAAAAAAACCACGAAGACTTAAGGCGGGAGCTCCGCTTCGCTTCGCTCCCGCCTAACTTCTAGCCTAACCTATCCGAGTCGGATTGCACTGAGTCGGGGTGTTAACGATAATTAATTTCGACCTAACAATATTATGTATTATTTTCATAATTATATCAAATTTTAATTATGTCAAGAGTCGATTATGGGATGTGTTACTTATGGAAACTAATTATTATGACATATGTTGTTATAGAAAGTCATTTTATGGCAAATAAAAGTTATGACTGTTGAGTTGTTAAGGCAAACGTTATTAGTATAAATGATAATAGTGCAAATAAATATTATGATCGGGGATGATTATGGCAAACAATATTAGTGCAAATGAATTTATGGGAAACGAGAGAAGACCATTTGTATGCTATGTTAGTTATTTCTAATCTAATTATTTTTTTTTTTACTGCCCAGACTTCAATAAATAAATTCAATAACTTTAATAAGGTAAAATTTTTCATGAAAGGAAAATCACAGTAAAAAAATCTGTTATTAATCTATGGTGTAATCTAACATTAAGTCACACAGTTGTAAAAGAAGGTAGGTATGGTTATCTTGATTGAATCTTCTAAACATATTTGAACGTACCTAGTCGTACAAACAGAGACTACATCCAAAGATTGCGTTCTCTAATGATACCCAAATTGTGTATGTTTTTGTTTCTGATTGACATTATCGCTTTCTCCACTATATTGCATTCGTGTGGTGGGGTCAGTCGGTTATTTTGTACACAATGTTCCACGCTTGCTCGCTTTTATTGTGCTATGGTATGAATTGATAGAATTTCGTCTGTTGTAATTTAGTGCTTAATTACTGTCTATGTATACAAATAATTATCGTTATATTTGTACTTTGTACGTAGGTATATGTAGGTATGAAACATCTTACCTATGTTACGGGACAAACACATTCAGCTACTTATTCAGTATCCAATTTCACAGTTCTGTATTAATTCAATGATTTTGTCTGCATTTTATAACTAACTGTATTATGTGTTTATATGCAAATTGGCGGAGCTTAATTAGTAGTCTCTCTTCTTCTCTTCTTTCTACATTATCTGTAACATAATATAATACGTATTTTCACGAAATAATTGAAATTTGAATTTGATACAATGCATGAGAGTAGCTCACGGATTGCGCAATAGGCAACTAAGGGCTTAGATCATCTAACCACAGGATGCGCCTTACTTAAGCATTGTTTTCTGCCATTGCACATGACCATTTGGTCTTTTGGCTTTATAAAAAGCACTGTACATCAGTACATCATTTTATATGATTAAACTAGTACATTTCATTGTAGTTGACTGTACAATAAAAATTAACACACAACAGCCATTACGCGTTTGTCGATTAATACATTTTTAAATGCAATGAAATTTTATATGTCTCTGTGTTTCCTCCTTCACTTGTATGAAAACTGGCAGAATATTTTTGTATGCGGTGGTTCGCAAAGGCTAGTCCCGTGATATATGGTCTAAGACTAAGGGTCATCGGGTCTTTGTAGAAAGGTAGTATGGGTTTATATTGGGCCGGTTTAACCCTTCCGGTGCAAGTTCGATTCCAACTGATTGCTAGATTACTTCATGGGTGAAATTGTCTGAACACAATTATATTTTATTTAGAAGTAGAATGATAATAAAAGAGAGGAGGAAATGTACCATTATAATGTTCCTTGCTGTTACGACTAGGAGCTGTTCATATTACTGATCCTAGATTGTTATTATGGTTTTATCACAAGGATTGACAATCAAGTGTGTGTGGTGGGTATTCTCATCTCCTTCCGTCCTTCCTTAATATCCTTCTATGACGTCTTTTTACTAGTAATGCCATGTGAAATAGGTTTTGTTCGAAATAAATTTGCACAATATACAGGGTGGAATTTAAAGACGGTAGTTGGAGGGAAAGTACCCTGAATATTGATAATGGCAAGTTTTGCTGGAAGGAAACATTCCTTTATTTTCAAAAGTAAGTAAAACTGCATTTAAAGATTTTTGAAAAATCACCTGCTTGAGCCGGATATCGAACCTGGGAGATGTGAAAAAAAAAACATTCTGTATTTTATGATACCAAGCAAAAGGGTCTTTGTTAAGGAACAATTTCTTTAAAAAAACATAGTATCTTAAATAAAAGGCAGACCAATTAAATATGTTTTTATTGTTAAGCTTACTTACTATCTGAAGAAAAAAAAACATCTAATTGAGATTCTTCTCCTTTTTTTGAAGTTTGTTAAAAAATGTTCAAGTTTCTGTGAATATTCACTTACCCAAACAACTTAAAAAAAAGAAGGAGGTTCTCAGTTACACTTTTTTTTTTCTACAGATACGAGTAAGCTTTACAATAAAAACACATTTTACTTGATCTTCCTTTAGTTTACGATACTATGTTATCTAAAAGAAATTGATCCCTATTGAAGACTGGTTCAGTGGGTATCATAAAATACAGGTTGTTTTTTTTTTCACATCTTCCAGGTTCGATTCCCGGCTCAAGCAGGTGATTTTTCAAAAATCTATAAATGCAGTTATACTTACTTTTGAAAATAAAGGAATGTTTCCTTTCAGTAAAACTTGCCATTATCAATATTAAGGGTACTTTCCCTCCAGCTACCGTCTTTAAATTCCACCCTGTATAAGTAATACTACTTACATATCCTACCATTGCTACCACTTTTGCATATGTACATAGATTGCTATAACGTCACAAATGTAAAACTTCCCCGCACTTTCATGGCTTGTCTATTGGTACATCTATGTATATAAAAATCAATGCCACTTTTCGTTGTAATTTTATAACTCGAGAACGGGCTCACCTATCCAAACCAAATGTTTAGGCTTTGTTCGGACTATTTAGTAGATGGTTTATGTGAAGTTTGCACAAAATCGGTTGAGCGGTTCTTCATTTATCACGCAAACGAAGTTGCGCGGGGCAGCTAGTAATTAATATTATTCATATTTAAACAAGAAATATGCTCTGTTAACATAAATCTTACTTTTATCTTTTATTGTACGTAATATCTACCCATTGCTAAAAGTTCATTATCTCAATGTTCATTCTTTGCTAGACTTGTTTGCTTCATTAGTAATAACTGCTGTCTAACTATGACGTCTGTGCCAAGGCTTGGCACGCCAGGTCTCAGGGGTGACACAATAAAGAAATGAAATCTTTAGTTATTAGAAGAAGTTCTTTGACCTTCTTGCAAAAATGTCGATATTTTTAGCGCAGAGTCCCCTACCAAACTAAATAAAATCACAGACAGCGGTAACGGTCTGTGACTCGTCTTTATTTAGCCAATAAACAAGAAATACTTTACTTTGCTCCACTCTTCATAAAGAAGATTAATTATATAAATCTTATGTACAATATAACATCTTAAAAAAATAGGCTACGGTTTTTAAGCTTTCAATTTGAAGGTACGTTTTCAGTTATAAGGTTCTCCCTTCGGGGTTTTACGCAGGTATATCTGGAAAACAGGAAGGAAAAGGAATCTATAAAGTATCTACTATTACGAGTATATAGCGAGAAAAGATTTTAGGAAAACGCCCCGGGTAAACGAAGGTAAATGAGTGTGCTTAAATAAATAAATGAATGCGGAATGTGGTGCAGCTAATCTGTTGATTTAAATAAATAAGGAAGGAACCTCTCTTAGCCCCCCTGACGTGGTGTTCTGTGAAACAACACTGTGTTAAGCACTATGGCTGGTCCTCCGATGGGTAACCACTTTTTTCTTTTACTGACGGCTGTTAAATTTACAAGCGTTTTATTCCATTGCAAGGAGGTACCGTGGGAGACGTTAAAGTATTAAATAAAATTGTAAGAATTTTACACAAAGGCTTAGCTATGGAAGTAATTTAATTGTGTCGTAAATTTCAATTGCTTGAGTTGTTTTTACAATCAAATTGAATTTGGGCAACGCCGAGATATTCTATATAGGTCATTTATGTATAAGTAATTTAAATATTTGTTGTGGTGGGCTGAAGCATGACGTGCAGCTGAAGTGCCAGGGTGATGTGGGTGAGCAAGGTGAAGCCTGCGTTACTTGCCTATAATTTTATAATAGTATATATGTATTAAAAGAAAAAAAAAATGTAAAGGGTAATAGTCCATAAGTCCATTAGTCCAAAATTAATGTTTTCTGTTGCTATGAATATTTGAGGAGTTAAATATAATAGTTATTTCTTGCTAGATATAGATACAGATATGCGACGCCTCTTGGAGGATAGCTTGCTTGGCATTTGAGTACACACATTTGATATGAATAGCAGCACTCCACATTACAGCACAGCACCATGCATTTCTGTTTAATTTTTTACAATTCACGATTTAATAAATAATTAAATATGTACCTACTTAATGTAAATATATCTGTGATCTGTGATTTGCTTTTGTGTCAAGAAGAAGGAAAAAAAGGAATGGCTTGGCGTCTCTCGGATCGGAGACGGAAGTAATTAATGTTGCCAGCTCAAATATAATTTTGTATGGATATGTTTTAAGGGGTCCCGACACGATCAATTGGCGAATGCCGAACACGTTAAATGTGTGTACATATACGTCGATACACACTGAAGCAACTTCCATTCATATTTGGCGTGATTGGCGATTGCAAGGCATGGTCGTGTCCGGTGTGCCCATTATATATTTTTTTTAAATTTTTATTTCGTTTTTTATTTGTCATGTGTTGTTTGTTTGTTTTTAAAATTTTGTTATTTTTGTTAAAACGCTGATATGAAAAATGGTTTAAAGGGGTTGTCATGTGTTCGCGTGATAGAGAGGAGGGGAGAAGATTGTTTTTGTTTTTGATAATTATTATAAAATATGGATGCCTCTGTCAAGTGGGGTCCGGCTACCTCTGAAAATCAGCGCTGTCTACCTGTTAGTACAGGTGGACAACATTACGCTGAGAGGTGGCCGTTATTCTACTTTCTGTGTGAGGTATACCTTTAATTGTACTATTGCTGTGTGTTTCAAAAGTAGAATAAAAAGCTTTTTCTTTCTTTATTTCTTAAAGAAAAGAATTGGTATTCCTCGCAGCTCAGAAGCAAGATATTATCTAGTCTATACTAATATTATAAAAAGGAAAGATTTGTTTTTTTGTTTGTTTGTTTGTAACGAAAAGGCTCCGGAACTACTGGACCGATTTGAAAAATTATTTCACTGTTGGGAAGCTACACTCTTTGCGGTTAACAAAGGCTATATTGTATTCCCGTATTCCCACGGGAACGGGAACGACGCGGGTAAAACCGCGTGACTTCCGCTGGTAATAAATATAAAGACAGCCAATGCGTTTTCCATTACAATAGATATCTATTTTCACTATTCTTTTATTCATCATACATATCAGGAACATCTTCGAATACACAAAAAGACGGTGATTAACACAAACAAATGTTCCATAACTTACAGACACATAAAAAAGACAAGAAATATCGACGACCCTTTAAGAGATTTATGAAGCCCATTCCACTTTTACTTATTTGGCACGCCATGCGACATGAATATGATTACCTACTTTATTTGAATAAAATAAACCACAAGACATTTCCAAATATTGCGTTCCATTAATCATGAGGAGACTTATTGTGAGTTAGCTTACCCACCTGTAACTTCACTTGCAATATTTTTGGGGAAAAGCCGCTTTAACAAATGGTTTTGTTTTTTATTTCTTACCCATAAGAGACGTACAGTCACTTACTTAGCTATAAAAAGGTAATTTTTATCCCGGATGTTTATCTACAGGTAGAAGTCTAGTTATAATTTTTCTTTTCCGAGTTTTGCATGATACTTACATTGCAAGTATTACTTATGTGCTTTTACGTAATTGTAATTATTGTGAGTGATGAATCTAACTAGTATTAGTTCCAAATCTATGTAGAAAATTTAACACAACTTTGTTTTCGATGTATGAAAATTTTGTCTATGCAACATAATAAAGGGAATTTTATTGCTAGTGAAAGTGTTTCATGTTTCACTATCTTGGTTTGGTGCCCATTATGATCATCTTAGCCTTTGCTGCTTTTGTTGATTTTACCGACCAAGCTATGAAAAACTCCAGTCAAAACTACCATTCAAATTCAAATTTCAAATTCAAAATCTTTAAATTTTCATGGTTTGATGTCGTTTCATGGTTTGATGTGGCATCGTATACCTACTTCATTTTGCTGCAAAATAATTTACCGAGAGATTGCACGAGTAGTCCTACATTTTTTTGTAACGTCAGTATACTTTTATGATTTCAACTTATCCGCGTTCCTAACCGCACACAATAAAATTTTAAGTGCACTCAGGAGCCCACTTTTCATTTTATTGTTAAAATTTCAGCTCTGACCCAGAAGCAAGCAGAGTAAAAATTTTGACTACAACCGGTACATTTCTGTGTTTATTATGAGTGTGCAAAAAAAAATGACTAACTAAGCTGTGAAAGTGATCCCGAAAAAGTATATCAAGGTGTAAAATCATATTGGTGGTCAAAAACAATATACATATTTTTATTTTACCCCCAGCGGAATGCTTTCTTTCTATTCTTGTGTGGTTTACTTATAATATGTACTACGTAATTCTAAAGTCGTCCTCACGAGCTCAGGGTATTTTACCTTTTCGTTCATGATGAGGGTTTCGTATCTTGACAGCCGATTGTCATGGGATTGAGCAACCCTTCGCATGTTTTTATGGGTCAATTCCCTTCGAATACTGTTTACTGTTTTGGTTTAATATTTGATTAGCGTAGAAGAAAGAAGTAATATTTAAGCATATATTAAACTTGTAAAAGCTTCTGACGCTTCTTTCAAAACACGGAGTTTTAGCAGCAGTCATCATCCCGACATTAGTACCGGTTTTATTCAAAGCCACTTTGGAGTTCGGAAATTTATACAAAGTTTCGACGTCCACTCTCTTCCTTCTGATACTGTTCACGTCAATTAATCAATCGGTAAAGCTGTTGAAAAAAAATGTGATAGGTACTGTCAAGTTTTGGTTGCTTCAGTATAAAACCTGAAGAATCAAGTCAGTAACATGTCATTCAAGTCAGTTAACACCATTGACATTGAATTTTGTTTAGTCTAATCTATATATTAAGAATTTTGTTTAGTCTAATCTATATATATATCTTTTTCGCAATTTAATGTTACATAATGAAGTAGATTAAACTTTGAATAAATTTGAAGTTGTATTTGAATTTTGCACGCGATAGAGTAATGACAAAGATAAGCTTACCCGGTTAATGAAAGTGGCCCTCAAACTTTGGATGTCGTCATCACTTTCCCAAGATATATAAGTATAGTATACACAAAAACAACCCATTAATCTGAAATATTTTTACACGATTGATAAACAAAACTTTATTTCCGATGTATTTTCCATTGGTTAACTTTCTTGAAACTGTTCCAGCGTTTTGTCGACGATATTTTATTTATCGATATTGATTGGGTAGGGTGTTTTTCTAAGAATTTTATTACATTTAATATGCATGGATTGATGTTAGGTTCAGTTGCTCGAGTGAAACTAACATCTTTGGTTCAAAAGTTATTTAAAAAAACGGGATAGAATAAACCGAGCCTCAAAAGTTTTTATCGGCCACGGCATTTAGCCTCTCATTTAATAACTAAGCCACGCGAAAATGAAATAGCCTCTAATATACTAATTCGTCCTCTTAAAAAGGTCACCTAAACATTCCATTATAAGCATCAAATAAAGATCAACAATTATTTTAACTTGTCTTCCGTAAAAATATATTAACACCTAACTTACTAATTCAGCCACATATTTTACAGGTAATCACCATTTTATATTTTATAGCTTCAAAACAAGAGCCTCAAAAAATTATAATTTAAGCCTCCACAGACAACATCAGTTTTTATAACTTAGCGTGTAAAATTATATCATATTCTTTGTTCGTAAAAATAGCCACTGTAAGGCTAGACGCGATTGCACAGGACGACAGCGACCGGCCATTAGCATCAATCAGAGACCGCTATTTGATATCACTTTGTAACTTAAGACAGATTACGCTTACCGAACAAGAGAGTGAGGTTAAGAAAGCAAATACTAAACTCAAAATTGAGTACATTATAGACTCTCTAGAAGTGAATATCGTGAATGTCATCACTCATCATAAATTTACGATTAATGAGAAATTACTCGTTACTCACATTTGGGTTAAGTATTTGCATTCTTGGTCTCACTTCTTTGTTTGGTATCTGTCTTTAGTTCTATAATCTGTATTACATGCATACATAACTAAATAATTGGTGTACCTTGGTGTTTGTCCCCACAGCCGGATCATTTCGGAGTCGCCTCTCTGTGATGTTTGGGCACCTCATGGCTATTTATTGTCAACAGTAGCCATTAGAGAGGTGATATTGGTCTTCTTGTGGTGCTACACTTTGTTGGCCCTGTGATGGGAGGAGTGAGTTAGCAAAGTTCCAAGTAGTAATAAGGTCAAAACCATGGCATACCTAATGGAATTGTGCATTGTAGGGATTTTTTTTCTCTACTTACCTTTTGGTGTTTGAAGTATTCTCCTTCTCTTTTAGGTATAAGTTTCTAGTTTATAATTGAGTGGGTATGTTTCACTGTATTGATTCATGGAGCGATATTGCCGGAAGGCGTCAGGTGACACTATAAAAGGGTGGCACTGAAAATCAGTACTGGGATGGCTGATACCCATCTCAGTGTATGCTGAGTGTCTATCCCTAATTGCGGGCACAGCGTACATAATAAAGTTAGTAGAAAAAAGTTGTAAAAAGTACACTAAATGAAAAAGCACGTGTAGCCACGTAGTATTAAGACACGTAACCAACATTGTGTAGTCATAATGACGTTGACGCGTGCAATTGTCACTTGTCATGACTGTCATACTCGGACGGCGGACATAGATGTTCCGCGTTCCATTGTTTCTTTTTTTTTCTATAACGCCTAGAATAAACTTTGACCGCTGCCTGAGCAGATCACACTACGTGGCAGATAATATTAATTAATGTTAAGTACTTTATACCTATAATGTCGTAATATGTATGTGCGTTGTGGTTCACAATAAATATTTTTTCTTTCTTCTTTCTTTCTTTCTTTCTACATAATGTCACCGACCGAAATCTGTATCATGTCTAGGCAATATAGAGAATACCTGATACTTGCAGGCAAGGCAATGTATGAAATAATGAGAGTATGGAAGGGTTGTTCGCTGCTTGCGAAGGTTAGGTTAGATTGGAACCACTAACGCGTGAAGGCGAGCGAGCGAAGCGAGCATGCCGCTGCAGCGGCCGCCGAGCGCCAGATGTTTTACAGATAAATTTAATATTTTACAATATGTTACAATTTATAATTCCTCGATAGTTTATAATTTTGCTGTACTTATAATTTTATGGTGACCCAAGACCTATTTATTTTACACATTACCGGTGGACCAGCAGGTATTCTATGCAATCCCTAAGAAATTTGTACAGTACTAGACAAAGTATGAGCAATCATATACTTATTCAACACATTTCTTAAATTGCTTCGAAGGGGCATCTGGAGTCTGGGGCAGGTATTCCTAAAGCTGTCTATACACCAAAGCCGCCGGCCCGACGGCATAACCCGCCGGCGGCTTTGGTGTGTAGACAGCTATAGAATGCAGGTATTGTATAGAATATCTGATTATAAAGACTGCAGGTAACACATTATAATAAATAAAAGCATTTATGCCCGAAAATCTGTACCATGTTCCCGTGTGAAACGGACAAGCGAGTCCGTTTCAGGACTCGCTTGTCCGTTTCCACCAGATTGTGACAAAGTGCAAAGCAAGGAAACTCTCGCAAATCAAATAATACAAAGTGGTCAACCATCCGAGCACCAGCAATAGCGGTAGTTGCTTACTGCAGTGATCGTTTACAAAAGACAGAGTTAGTGGCTACAAGTGGTCCTAGCTATTTAGGTAATATTAGTGGCCATAATTTGCTTTTTGGCGCCAATTTTACTTAACTTTGATGATCCATAAATGTTGGACGAGTTACATTTTAAACATGCTGGGTAAGGAAAGTAGAAGCTATGATATTAATAAATAATGTCCATTTTGATGCCATTTTTAGTATTTTAGAAGCTTACTGTTTGAATGCATGTTACAAAATTAGATGCTTAAAAATGATCACGATGCTGAATTATATTAACAGTGGCTAGTAGAGAGGTTAACTGGTGGCTATAATCTATAAATTCTGACGCTCATTAATTGTGGCTGACTTATTAATTTAGGGGGAAAAGTATTTTTCCGGAGGCTAAAAATGCTATTAAAAAGAAGATCGTTTAATTAGCACCCAAAAAAACTAGTTTATTACGAATAGCACAATTTTTTAAACGAATTTTTAAAAACTTCTGTCTATGAAAGCTATAATGGTTTATTAGGATTAAGATCATGGGAGTATGCTGAATGCAGAAATTAATCGCAAGACAGACCGATGATGATTTAGTTTCTCAAATAATGTAGTTAAGGTTGCATTCGAAAACGACTTCATACATATCTAAGCTGTTCTGTGCGTATAAATGACGCTCAATAGCAATTACCACTGAAATACAAATTAACGGATTCGTTTTTCATTTAGTCGTGGAAAATTCTGTAAATAAAATCTAGAAATTGTAGGTATTTAAAGCTTTAGGAATTACTCCACCGCAATTCAATTACGTTTTAATTAATTTTGTGTTAACCAACAACACCACGTTGATTAAATGTAACCAACGCCGCGTAATACAGAGTTAAAGGATCATTTTCATGTACGAAGTTGGTAACCAGTTCATATACCAGTATACACAGTCGAAACTTTCGACATATTTGAAAACCATAACTTCATGAAGTAGGTACTCCAATATTTACGACGCACGGTTTCAGTAGGTACCATGTTTCTTAGGAAATGTTCGTAATTTACATCGGCACGAATTTCAAATTACTTTTTATCATTAATGTACTAAAATATTACAATCTGAATAGGTATTCCACAGTATTAACAATAACCTGTAGCTAGTTTACTGATCCCAGGTGAATATGCGTACGACTCTATAGGTATCCTTTATTTAAAGTTTGTCAAAACTTTCGTACAAAACTTTGCGGTTTGGCTAGCAAACTCCCAACGGTCATGTTTGCTGTAATTTATTTACCTGTGACCCTTGTACTGTAATTTCACAAGCTTTCCAGCCGCTTCACTGGCTTACGACCTATTCACCTTATTTCACAAGAAAACATTTGAGATGAAAGTGACTGCCATTTTAATATATGTGGGTACATTTATGTGATGTCATCAACCATTAACTGCAACACGAACTAACAAAATGTTCACCTCACGAAGGCGCGGTGTCTCGGTTGCGCAATGGTAGTGTAGGTATGTACCCTGTTGTTGGGTTTGATTCCTAAATTAGCAAAAATATTGTTATTTGAGTTTCGAATTTCGACAAATGAAATTGCTCTATAAAAAATTGGTCACGAAGCTTATGCCTGCGATTTGAAGAAAAATAAGATTTAGCTTCAAACCAACTTCGTGTCAACAACATGACGTTCTAGTGGCCCTTTATTGTGAGTTTCATTAATAGGTATTGACTTCTGAATCTGAGCCTCTACCCAAACTCAAACTCAAACTCAAAAAAAACATTTATTTCGCATAATCCTAATACATAGGCACTTGCGACACGTCAATGAATACAATGCAAATAGTACCACCAGTTCGGAACGCGGCCCGCTTGAGAAGAACTGGCAAGAAACTCGACGGGCTTTTCTTTTTGTGCTCTATTTACAAAAATTTAAACTAAAAATCACAAACTATTGCTTGAGAATGCAGTAGAGCAAGCAGATCATTTCCAGGCTTCCCTGTCAAGCAAATAATCGTCAACTGAATAGTAGCCCCTGCGGTACAACTTACTTTTTATACACTTTTTAAACTTATTTAAGGGCATACTTTTCATTTCATTTGGAAGCCTGTTGTAAAAACGTATACAGTTACCCAGGAAGGAATTACTGACTTTTTTTTAGTCTACACTGATGACAAGCAAGGTTATCTTTATGTCGGGTATTTACACTGTGTATATCGCTTAACTTAACGAAACTAGATAGATTCTTTTGCACATACATAAGATTTTCAAAAATATATTGTGATGCTACAGTCAGAATATTTACCTCTTTGAATTTTTCGCGCAGAGAGACCCTTGGAACTAATCTATATATGGCTCTTATGGCTCGTTTTTGTAAAACAAAAATTTAGCTTCTCACAAAACCTTACTGTATCATCACTGTGCTGTACCAGTTGGTACTTCTAACCAAATAATAAGCGCGTCATTGCAACATTCGCCCGCTGATGAGCTTCGGTCCGCCAGGCGCAATCACCTTGCCTGGTCGGAGGACCTCCCCTTGCGTTGAAGGAACATCTCCACCAAATTACCCTTCTCTATACCACGACCTCGTCTGTTACTAGTCTGCAGGCGCTGGTTTGGGTCCCAAAGATTTTGGTAGGCGCCATCGCACACTTATCAATATAAATAAAAAAATCGATTTACGTTGTCTGTCCTCGATGAACTCCTAAACTGCTTTTAATCAAAAATTTTGCATAATATGTGTATTTTGATCGCACTTGAGAGACGCAAACGAAGTTACGCGGTTAACTAGTTATAATGTAATTAATATAATTACAACTTACAAAGTAATTTACGGAAGAATTCGTAGCTTTTTTTACAATTCACATTGTTGCATAAATATTTCGTCACTTTATTATTTTCCGTGATATCTTAATCGTTTATGTAATATACTGAATACAACGGGCTATAAATTTTACTTAAGTAGATATAACCGCTATAAAACTATGGCTAGAGGACATAATGAGGTATTTATGCCTACAGACAAAAAGTCGGCCAAAGGTGTGTCGTGCCACGGTTCCGTAGTTGCTTTTTTTTACTTGAATATACTTCAACAAGTACTTACTTCTCATTTGGATCACTACTGCCGGTAAACATCTGCTATTTCGTTATAATACACACAACATGTAAAACACATAAAATGTAAAACAAAGCTGTTTTACATTTTATGTGTCCACGCTTTATAAAGGTAGGAACTTATATAAAAAAGCTAGCAAGTCAAAATACTAACAAAGTTAGTTTGTACTTATTTTCTCTGAGCTGTAGTACAATTAACGTAATATTAATTACAATATAAGTGTATGCATAGTGCATGAATTTTAATTATTAATTATCGTGATAAAAATTAAATTTATATTAATAAACTTGCTTCTTTGCTAAGTCTCAAAAAACTCTGTTACTCTAGGTCGTTGAAGAAATCTAAACTTTAGTTTTGATTTTGGAACTAATTCAATTTGTGTTTAGTTGTTATTCTGCTATAACAGAGATCGTATTTGTTCGATTAGTACACTAAAGGACCCATTACCTACATTTGGCAATGACCCGGTTTCTTGTTTACTACGGAACCCTAAAAATGTGCGTACGCGAACAGTTTGCACATAGCTGTGCAGGAAACAAAGTAATAACCGTCGTTATTACGTAACTTAGAATGCCGTTTTCAAGTACCTAATTGAGATTAGTATATTATGTTCGTATTTGTAATCTTAATAACAGTACTTGACAGGATTGGGAAAGCAGTCATTTTAACACGTTACCTAGTTGTCGGCTCGACCAAAATGTTCAAAAAGTTCAAGCTAAGCACGTGCTAAATGTATATGTAGCTCTATGTGGAGTGTGTCTATGTAGAGCAGACGTAATCGTCTCAACTAAAGTAACATTGTTCACAAACCAGTTAAATCATACCCTATATACTCCAGTAGCATGTATTTTTTGCTTATAATACTGATTTATAGGTATACTTATTGTAATGCAATGTTTATAATGTCGTTAATGGCCAAATGATTATGAAGCTCAGGAAAGTAGGTCATAGCTACTAAAGCTAAATCACCGCTTAGTAAATGATAAAATTTGCCGTTATTCTTGTACCTATTTGTGTAAGTCCTTGATAGTAAATACCATAATCTCCTTGGTACCTGCCATGATACACGTAAATGGCGTCTACTCCCACCTGTTCTGTTGACTAGTTCTGTTAACAGAACTACTGGTACCTAATTTTTTTCCCATTAGTTCTGTGGGGTGCCAAACTAAAGTTCGTGAAGATGATAAAAAATATATATTTTCATAAAGAGAAATGAAAAGTAAAGGGTACGTACCTACCTAATGATCAAAAAAGACATTGTGAAGTCCCTAACAGGAAATTCTTTATGCCATACGGTTAACAGTTATGACGTGTATAATTTAATTTAAATAAGTGGATCTAAAAACAACAAGAACAATATGACACATAACAAAGCTAGTAAAGCAAATTATAACAACAAAGTCCTAATTGCTTTGAAGGTAACAATAACTAAAGCTGCCGGTAGCGGATATAAATTAAAGTTATCCTTTATCTTGGGACGAATAAGTACTACCTTTATTCCTTTGCTTATTGTACCGTTAAGAAATATTCCAATTGTATATTGTTCTTTTACCATATCTTTTTTGGTTTATTTTCGAACATTATTGAAATAGGGTCATAGTTACTAATGATATTGTTGTACTTGCATTGATGCTACAGAACAATATAAACTAAGTAATGTCATTAAGATGCTATGCCGAACTCTTACCGACTAAAACCACATGGTGCCCTACGACTGCCTACCTCGGGTAGTCTGTGGTAGGGCAGATATCAGATATTGATGATATTACAACTGACTGGGTATTGGTCCACTATCAATGATATTTTATCGTGTTGGCATTCTTGCCGGTCGTCAATTCCGTAAATAAAAATTACAAACGTCATTGTAGAAATTCAATGACGAGTAAAATTAATAAATATTGATAAATTGATAATGAAAGTCATCGCTCTTAGTGTTTGCACATACGTTTTTATACCACTGCACTGAGGTGATGGGATGGATGGATCATCCAACCAAGACCTTATGAACGGCTTGAAAACGTTACTCTAGTACTAGGTACAACACCACAACCAGCCTATATCCGTTTTAATACAGCAGAAATCTCACCACCTAAAATATCGAAAATAATACAAAATGGCGATATGTGGGCGTAAATTATGCCTGTGTCTATCACTTCTACAAAAAGACGTTACTACTGTATAAATACACGTGGTAAACTGTGTTGGTTTGTAATTTTTTGTGTGTCTTTCATTCACACAGTAAAAACGCATTGGATGATGATGACCTACTTTTGAAATGTGTGAAGTTCAGATCTCAGTACACATTCAGTGTATTCAGTGCTATAATATGACAGTGACTTGTTTATCACTGACTGAAAATAGCCCAAATGTCAAAGTCATATTAAAGCAGAAGGTTACTTTTATTCGAGCAACACATTTCACTCCCCGACAAAAGATTATAGCGAAATTTCACGCAGACGTATCCACGGGCATTTTTTAGTTGAACAATTCTTGAAAGACTAACATTTGCTGTATAGGTACATACTGGAGAGTTTTGAAGACATTAAAGAGAAATTTTACTTTTTAGATTCTAAAAACGCTAATTATATTATAATAGCATTTCAAAATAGAAAGTTGAATTAGAGATAATAGCGGTATTCCGTTTAAAGAGACATTCATTTTTACGAAATTTTAAGTCACTGCGAGACTTCATCATTTCTTCATCAGACACATACATTTAGTTTTTATTCACAAAAACTAACTACACTTTTTTACAACCAATATTAGAGATAATTTAAAAGATTTAGCTGATGTTGATGATGATATTGAGAGCTATTTCTTACACAACACACCTGACACAAATTTAGCTTGTAATGTGCTATGAGATCTAAACATAATTATCGATAACACACTCGATATCTCAGTCGATTCGAACCCGAGACGTCAGTAATGAGTAACGACAGCCGCAATCACTACCGCTGCGCTACTGGCAATTCAAATGTTTACACAAGTATCGGAAACTCAATCATCACCCAGATATCGACCTATATATTTTTAACTAACTAAACACTATTAATATGTCCAACTATTTGCCGATTCCATAACGAATATTCGTGTCACAATGCACAGATTTGTTTAAATATTTCCAAATTTGACTTTCTAATTAACACAAATAGTTAGGAGGCGGTTTCTAAAACGCTTTCCTTCTGTCCTATGATTGTGTAATGCTAGAACTAGTTTACCTACCCATGAAGTTGTGAATTAAATTATAATAGCTGACCTACTCGTGGCATATTTCGTTGAGCTGATTTATGTTTGTGAGTTGTGCTGTTACAAAGCGCTGTAATGGCTGTGTATATCTTGCAAGGCGAGAGTGCTTTAGCGTCATTCTGATGCACCACATTTTAGTTTCATTCCACTTTGAACCGGCGATTTGATCCTGCATTTTTTATAGATCTAGAGAGGGGTCGGATTACTCACTATACAGGCAGTCTTTTGGGCAGATAGACGGCCTTCCACAAGCAGCATCATTTCTGCCTACGCTCCCGCTCTAGTAATGGCTCCTAGCGCCCGATCTGTAACCCCTCGGCTTCCAGAGTGGTTATAAATCGGGACCTGAAAGACATTCCCGGAATACTCATGAATGACATGTGCTCAATACTTTTTACCCGAACTGCCAAAAAAAGGAGGGTAATGTTTTCGAGACAATGTATATATACCTACATGTATGTATTTTATTGAAGGTGACATCAACCTTAGACAAAATAGAAGCATTTTTGGAACGAAGTTCCTCATCGCGCGTTGTGAAAGGGGGCTAGTCGGAAAAAATTCTCACGAAAAGTTGTAACGACACTTTTGGTAGTGATAGTGGTAGTGATAGTGGTAGTGATAGTGGTAGTGATAGTGGTAGTGATAGTGGTAGTGATAGTGGTAGTGGTAGTGATAGTGGTAGTGGTATTGATAGTGGTAGTGATAGTGGTAGTGATAGTGGTAGTGATAGTGGTAGTGATAGTGGTAGTGATAGTGGTAGTAATAGTAGTAATGATAGTGGTAGTGGTAGTGATAGTGATAGTGGTAGTGATAGTGGTAGTGCTAGTGCTAGCCTGGGGATGAACATGAACTCTACGAGCAACACCAAAGCAAATAGGAGTTTCGCTCTGTTCAGTTTCAGTCGCGCGTAAAGGTTACACGCACTCACTTTTTTATATTTGTTTTTTTTTTTGTTTTTGTTTCTGTTTTTGTTTTTGCTTACAATAAAATTTTCAAATAAATCGAAAGGAACTTCGTTCCATCCGGGTGTCCCTTGACACCTCTCAAGTTTTTTCCATGAATATCGATGTATTATAAACATATAGGTATTATTGTTTCTGTCAAACTTTTGTGATTCAGCATCTTCAAGGGATGGTAATGGCCTAATTCGTTAACGCGCCGATCCTGCGATTAGATGGTATATTATATGTATTAGGTAGCTACAGCTACTTACTTGTATGAGATTATCCCCTTTGATATAAACAATGTCAAAGTAATGCATTGTAGGTGTATTTAGAGGTTACAAAGGAAGTGGTTCATCTCACACGAGTTGCTTAATGCCTGAATAATGTAAATTGCTTTATTGCGTCTCCTCGCTGTTTCAGCACAAACTTTGTAATATCTTGTCGACTATGAATGAAGCCGTGTAATAGAATTTTAAGCGTTTATTTTACTGGGATAGAATTTTAAAGTAATTTCAGTGTGGTCCAAGTTGATAGTAGTGTTATTAGCAAATGCATGTATTGTCATTAGTTCTGAGCACAGGGTCCACTTCTACACCTCTGCTTCAGAAGTTCTTTTCCATCCCAGTTAGTGTCCTTAAACCCACGATATAAGGCTACACAGTCAGACACTTCATCGCCACATTTTTGGGCAGTCCTCACTCATTATAATAGTACGTGCACAGAGTAGAGAATAAATATAACAAACGATACAATCTACTTATCTCTTACGTATGCAGCCTCTCACGGTCTGTAACCCTACCGATATCTAAGTACATATTTATTTCTTGGAGCCAAGCTCGCTTTTATGTTGATTTCGGGAGTGAAAACATTCAGAGAACTCTTAAGACTTTTATTTAAGAGCTTGACGTATCCAAAATCGACCTCTTCCTCTTACATCTGGCATCAGCATTCATATTCATTATGATTCGACGTTTTATTTTTTGCATTGTTCCTAGTTGCACTTTACATCAATGCTATTTTAATAACTAATAAATATTCTATAAAAGGCAATAGGATATATTGCAGTATAATGATAAGCTCTAGAATGAGAATTTAATATCAACTTGCAACTGGACTTTGGCTAAGCAGTTCTCGAAGGAGTGAAATTGAAGTGCCACATTCTTATCTAAGAGGAAAACATAAATTTAATAGCACTTAACAAACAAGAAAGCCGTGAGATCGTTCTCACCAGACTGCCCCTCTCTAACACGGTTATTGTGAAAGTGAAAGTTCAATACGATTGACGTTGTTATTTTTGTTTTATTTCAAACTTTGAACAGATGATCCACGTGACCTAGTGACGTAGTTTAATGCAACAGAGTCACAGACTACAGACAAAGTCTCGCCATAGGCCCCTCTGTACTCTATTTTATAGAGAGGGGCTAAAATGAGTACAGAATTTAGTTTCTTCGAGAAATTCAACGTGAATTTTGTGGAATGTATTATTTAGGTAGGTACCTAAATACACCTATCTTGTTTTCAATAACGTGATATTGAACCATTTCGCTATAGATGAGTAAATCAAACTTTTGGGTGTCGTATCACCTTATTACTGTACATTATTGCCAACTTTCAGCGGCGTTTGTCACACTTATCACTTGACAACACGGCTCACGGGAATTGGAAATACAGAATGAGTTCCATTTACCTGTTCTACTTTAATATTTCACAAAGTTAGCATCAGTCATCCCTAGGGCTAGATGGCGTTATGTGAGCATGTCCCACTGTATTTCGTATTATTCATTACTAGATGATGCTCGCGGCTTCGCCCGCGTGAAGTTGCATACATATGTGTTATTCCAGACTATAAGCTATCTCTGTACCAAATTTCAGCCCAATCCGTTCAGCCGTTAGAGCGTGATTGAGTAACAAACATCCAAACATCGTCACTAACTTTCACACATATAATTTAATATTAGTAGGATAGGATTACTAGGATACTTAGTCAACTAGCAGACATTGTCTGTAGTCCAAAGGACCTCCTATGTAGAGCACAACGTTATAATAAGCTACAGTTACCTACTCATAAAGAAAATTATCAAGCGTGACATTCAACTAATAATGACGCCACAAAATACCTCGCAGCCGTTACCGCGTACCTGTGTAAATCCAATTATGCCGGACTCCCACCGTTACATCCATCGTTCTTTTATCTCCCATCTGCCTCCAGCAGGAAGTCCTGGGTGGAAGGATAACCCCCAAGGTAACTCGCTGCCCTAAGTTGTAATGTTCCGCTCTGAATCAAAGATAACATCACAGTATAAAGTGAAAACCTACTTAGACTGTATTTATTGAAAACGACACTTGTACTGTTCCACAATATTTATTATTGTAAACCTGACCGGTTTCGCTTCACAGCATTTTCGATGGTCTAGAATAGTCTAGATGGAAGGACAAGGTAGTACTGTCTCGAAAACACACCAACAAACAACTAGTATATCCAGTTAATGGTGTTGGTGGCGGCCTTTGAAAATGCTGTGAAGCGAAACCGGTGAGGTTTATAATAATAAACATTGTGGAACAGTACAAGTGTCGTTTTCAATATGTGCAGCAAGTTCCACCGAGTGCCATCAATCAACAGTATAAATAATCTGCTTAGACTGTTATAAAATAAAGTACTACATACCTGCATAGTACCCTGGATGTCAATACGGCTTAATATTAGGTGAGCAATATTATTTTGATATGCTAAAGAAATAAAGTTTATCGACGCGTCAAGTTTTCGAAATTTGCAGACCGTGTATTTCGCACTTACATTTTGGTTGACTTCACATTTATTTGCCAAGAAACATGGACAAAATTTATTCATACAACAAATATTCTTCTAGGTCAATGCTTACAGCAATAGGAAATATAAAGTTGGATCAAACAAAGTGTTATAATATGTGTGTAATTATTACTTAAATGAACGCGAATATTTGCATGTTGTGTCGTAACTAAACCAGTCCAACTCACGAACAATCGATAAAGTACTCCGACACGAAACGGTTTGTAAACATTGCAACAAGTTCTAGAACGTTCAGGTTTTATGATCGCAAGTTGATCGGAAGAATTTGAATTTGGAACTTGTCTTGAATAATTTTGACTTCTTAATGTACTTACATAGAACGTAATTTTCTGTAAACGTTGAGTAGATTCTTAGGTATTAGTTAAATAGTAGTTCTTTTAATAGTATGAAATACTATAGTTGTGCTTTTGTATTTCACGGGGTTCAAGCCAATCTGCGATTGGTGCTGCTAAATGGGCGGACTAGGATCTGGATGAATAGGTAATAAATATAGGCCGGTGAAAAACTTACGGCATAGCAATCATGGCATAGATCCCATTACTTAAAGTAAAGCCTTTATTTACTACATTATTCTGTAGAATAAATAGTATTTAGTAGTCCTATATTATATTTGTCAAGTAAATTAAATAAGGTAGATAGTAGTTAAGGAAAGATCAACCAAGGTGAGCGAAGTATATTGGGAAACCGTATGCAGCGGTGCAGCTTGTGACATAACGTCTCTTGTACGGGCGGTAAACAGCGCCGGCGCAGCGGCCGGCCACTCCGCACTCTTGCGCAAAACACTCATAACGTGTAAATCGCAAATTTCATAAGTAATCCGTGAAAGTAAGCGATTCATTTCACTCGCACGCACCGTTGTGGGTTACCGACGACGTATCTTGTCAAACAAGCTATGATCGCAGTGACATAATCTATGTAGATTTTGAACCAGTAACTGGATATACAAGTTCTGATTGAGAGGAAAAGCTTCCTAAGAGACACAGCGATATAAAAAGACAGTTACAAAGATTACGTTATTTTAACGTTATTACATAAAACTGACCTTGTTATTTTAATATTTACATTTTGGAATTCGTGCAAAATTTCACAGTTTTGATGCATCTACCTATTTAGTAATTTTTTCACGCTTTAAAGTCAACTATCACGCATAGTCATTCAACTTAATGTCGTGCTACGCTACTAACACTAGTCTACATAGAAAACTATGTGTAATACAATCTTAATGAAGGAATCTAAGTATATGAGGAATTTATGAATAATTTTAATCTGCAAATAATATAATCGTAACGTATAACCTATTCATAACGCTGTCATAATCATAATGTTATTAATTTTCTGTATTAGATACCTAAGGAAAAGCTCGTCCTTTTAGTCTCATTGAAGAGACAAGAGAGTCTCGTGAATGACTGTTTTCAGAATTTAGTAATGAAATGTTTTGTGTCTTATGGTATTTTGCGGTTTCCTATACTACGAGACACATTATGACAACAAATATTACTGCAGAAAAGGTAATTAGATTTTTTACTCTTGAGAAATATCAAAAGCGATATCAGTCAGAAGCGCAATAGTAAGGAGTCAATATTACTATCCACCATTTTGAATATTCATGAATGGATTAAAATAATCCAATTTATCACAAATGAAATACCGACAGAATCACTTCAAATGATAACACACACTTGTGAATAGATTGGTATGAAATTGTCAGCTATAAATCACTCAAATCCCTGACTACTCGTATAATCAGGTACTATGTGTTTAGCCTCAAGCAATTTAAATTTAATTTTGTAGGGCGATGGGCTTTCAACCACTAGTAACTTAATTTTATAGAACAGCGCTGCCGGATTTAATTATATTCAAGGTATGATAAGATATTAATGAGTTTAGTTTAGTAAAATGTGTTAAGGAGGAAAAATTATATCGAACGAAAATTATATTACGGTTTTTGAGAATTTCTCGTCAATTTGCTTAGTCTGATTATTGAGACGTTTGAGGTGTTAAGGAGGAAAAATTATATCGAACGAAAATTATATTACGGTTTGTGAGAATTTCTCGTCAATTTGCTTAGTCTGATTATTGAGACGTTTGAGGTTGAATTAAAGCCCATTTATAAGAACTAGAGTCTCTTTGACCGTCAAAATTTGATAGTAAATTCATTGAAAAAGTGCTCAATGCACTGTTTTCTCCATGAAACTTTGACTGTGTTCAATTTCACATTCATTCCTTTACAGAATTTTCTAACTGAGACTTACAAATTTTTCACTTCACTTAATAAAATTAAGGTAAGTATAGACAGAAATATAGGTAAATACGTTCTTTTCAAGTTTAAGATGGCAAATATTGAATTTTATGGTTCATAACTATCAGGGATTACACGGCGGCAACCCATCTTAGAACGATAATAAAGGAGGAGGAACCGACCTCACACCCTCGATTCGTCAATCCTAACGTACAACAGTTAAGGATAAACAAAACTAATTGTAAGGGAGGAATGACGAACCAAACTCCTCAGTAAAGGGGCAGTAGTATGGAAAAATGTGTGTTCATTCAGAAATGCATTCCCAAGGTGTTAAGTTATTTCTAACTTTTCTAAAACGCACGATCGAACGAACGAATTTTGACAATAATGTAAAATTTCATGATTTTACTCTTTCAGTTTCTCTAGTTTTCGTTTTCTAATATCTTCCCATGAGCACCATCAACCTATACCTTGAACATCGGTTGTATGGTCATTGCTTGAACTTAAAATTCAAAGAAAATTTTTATATTGTGCCTCTGTCGTAATTGTTATTTTGTAATTGTAATTTTTAATGTAATTGTAGATAATACAAGTCATGTGTGCGGTAATATTTCCTAATTGAAATTCCAACCTCACTTCTGAAAACAGTAAAAAATAATGGCGGTTAATTACGGATATCCAAAGTAGGTGATGTCCGCTAAAGAGTTGCGTATCGTTATGGAAAGGCCGAACTTTACGTCGACTTGTAAAGTCTATAAGGAAAATGATACAGTTAATTTTGAAGGGAAACACGAACAAGCATCATTTTGAAATGACAGTAAAATGATGAAATATAAAACGAAAGCTTTGTGAGGAGATGAAAGGCTTTTTACACAATAGTCTTTTAAAAGAGCACATCAGTACTAAATCAAAGATGTGTTGTGGCTCTAAACCACATACTTATATCAAACGAACAGGTTTTGTAAACTGCGGTCATATTACGAAATACTGATTGTACTACACATCAATACACATTGACTGGGTGGTGTAAGCTCGGTCAATTAACAGAAATTTACACAACATTGGCTAACATCGAACGTCTATCCTTTGTAGTGTAATAGTTAATGATGCTCGAAACTGGAACGGATAACGGATATAGTCATTAATGTTGATATTAAGGTGCCACGCAAGCATTCAGGCCATTGTCAATATTGCCTATGGCCATTTGCTATGACAAAGAAATACCGAATTGATTTTTGTAATCTTTTTACAATCCCATGAGATTGTTACAATGCTTGTTTTGAGTGTTTTTTTAGGGTTTCGTAGCCAAATGGCAAAAACGGAACCCTTATAGATTCGTCATGTCTGTCTGTCTGTCTGTCCGTCCGTGTGTCACAGCCACTTTTCTCCGAAACTATAAGGCCTATGCCATTGAAACTCGGTAATTAGATGTATTCTGTGAACCGCATTAAGATTTTCTATATAAAACTAGAAAAAAAGCAGTAAATTTTGGGGGTCCCCATACTCAGAACTGAAACTCAAAAATTTTTTTTTATCAAACCATATCAAAAATGCTATTGAGTTTCTAATATCATTTTTTTCTAACGTGAATAGTTTGCGCAACAGACACTTCCAAAGAGGAAAAATGTGTGTCCCCCCCTTTCTAACTTTTAAACTAAGAGAATGATAAATCTAAAAAGAATATATGATGTACATTGCCATAAAAACTACCAACGAAAATTGGTTTGAACGAGATAGAGCTGGTAGTTTTTAGGGTTCCGTACCCAAAGGGTAAAGAACGGGACCCTATTCATGAGACTTCGCTGTCCGTCTGTCTGTCTGTCTGTCTGTCTGTCTGTCTGTCCGTCAGGAGGCTGTATCTCATGAACGGTGATAGCTAGGGAGTTTAAATTTTCACAGATTATATGTTTTTGTTGCCGCTATAACAACAAATACTAAAAACAAAAACATAATAATATTTAAGGGGGGCTCCCGTACAACAAACGTGTTTTTTCGCCATTTTATTGTATAAATTAGGTAATAAGGTATCCTTCTCAATTTAAAAACGTTAGTTGGCTTGAACATATCATCAAGATCATTCATTGCCTTTACACCATACAAATTAAATGAATACTTTAGGAGGTATAGCACCATCAAATATTGCTCAATGAAAATAATTTCCTGTCGCCATGATTGAACATTATACGGGTCACATACTAACTTATTTTTCGACTTTCATCGTAAATATTTTTTCTTTAAAGAGTGAACAACGTTTTCAGCAGATTACTTTAGGTTGGTGTAATATTTCAAAGATAGCAATTTCATAGGAAAAAGTCGACAAAGAGCCCATAATTTTAGATTTTTCTCCAGTATAAACAATTTACGTACAAACAAACAATTCAATTACATGCTCGGTGCCTGAGACTGTTGAGATATATCTCGATCTCAGGATCTATATAACAGGATAGATAACACTATAGTGCCATAGAGCAACGCGAACTGTCTAAGGCGCGCGTTGCTCTGTGGTTAACAACCACCACAGTGCAATACTTTGTTTTATAATATGTAGTGTTAATAGGTAATAAGGGCAACCAGTAGACGCTTGAAATACACTCAGGACATCGAGCAGTGTATTTTCATAAAAAAATATAATTAAAACAAAATGGACATTTACTGGGACATCCTTTCGAGGGCTTACCCGGGGCTCCCAACCGTAGTCTGTAGGGCGTTACGTAGGGTTTTTAGTCGGTAGGAGTCTGGCATAGCATCCATAAAGGATTTTCCTTAACATTAAATAAAAAGAATAAACCGGCCAAGTGCGAGTTGGACTCGCCCATGAAGGGTTTCGTAGCAGCAAGTAACATAATATAAAAGTTCTTATAGTTCGTTGTAACATTGATTGATTTTTTAACACGTTCGCAGTGGTAGTGATTTTTCTAACCGAAAATTGCGGTTTATGACGTATTAAAAAAAAACTACCAGCTCTATCTCGTTCGAACTAATTTTCGTTGGTAGTTTTTACGGCAATGTACATCATATAATTTTTTTAGATTTATCATTCTCTTAGTTTAGAAGTTAGAGGGGGGGGGGACACACATTTTTCCACTTTGGAAGTGTCTCTTGCGCAAACTATTCTTTTTAGAAAAAAATGATGTTAGGAACCTCAATAGCATTTTTGAAGACCTATCTATAGATACCCCACACGTTTGGGTTTGATGAAAATAAAAATTTTGAGTTTCAGTTCTGAGTATAGGGACCCCCGAAATTTACTACTTTTTTTCTAGTTTTATATTAGAATCTTAATGCGGTTCACAGAATACATCTAGTTACCAAGTTTCAAAGGCATAGGCCTTATAGTTTCGGAGAAAAATGGCTGTGACACACGGACGGACAGACAGACAGACAGACAGACAGACAGACAGACAGACAGACAGACAGACATGACGAATCTATAAGGGTTCCGTTTTTGCCATTTGGCTACGAAACCCTAAAAAGGGGGGCTCCCATGTAACAAACAAGACTTTTTGTTCTTTTTGGTACGGAACCCTCCGTGCGGGAGTCCGACTCGCACTTGGCCGGTTATTTTTAATACGTCATAAACCGCAAGTTTCGGTTAAAAAATCACTACCACTGGGAACGTGTTAAAACATCAATGGAAAGTTACAACGAACTTTTATATTATGTTACTTGCTGCTACGAAACCCTTCATGGGCGAGTCCAACTCGCACTTGGCCGGTTTTTTATTTTGTAGTTTCACATAAAAAAAATATTTATTGAAACAATGCACTTTTAACATTCATTGATAAATAAAACAATATACAACTTGAATGACGCGGCGGTACGTTATACTGATTATTATTTTTAATGCAAGAATTAAAAAGCTCTTGGATTTTCCCTTCGAGGATAAAGGCGTGAATATTTGTAGAAGGCGTAAATAGTCGTATGTACGTAAATTAGTGAGTATGCAATATACAATACGTTCACAGATTTACGGCTCATAACAGTACGAATCTAATAAAATTTCAACATTGGGTGATATACGAAACTTGAGGTCAATGAATGTACTATGAGTACAATTAAAATAAATTGCTTACTCGTCCCTGGTACTTTCACGCGATGTGTTCCCAATGTGACTTGGTTTTCTGTACATACAAGTTAAAGTGACGCACTGCCCGTTCTTGTAGGTTCGTCTACGTACAAAGTATTGTTGACAGTGCATTGAAAATGTATGGGTACGTAATGTCATCCTCTACTTTAAATGCCAGAATTAAAACATCTTTCGGTCTTGTCTTACCCTTATAAATCATTTATTCAATCGCATGTTGAGACCACGGTCCCAATTTGGAAACCTTTCTATTAAAGATTTATGTAGTTGAGGTCGAGAAGATCTAGTGCGGGGTATCACGGACTTTGTCATATTCAAAATGAATAAATGAGGGACCCACCTCTACATGTTTGGATAGTCGGCAGATATATTAAAACGATACATGTAGGTACACTATGTACAGTATAATACGGTAAATTAATCCCGTACGTAAAATTTACACGGCAAAAGGCTCACTTCCTGTTATGCAGGACAAATTTAACTGGTGAATTGTTTGCGTAAGTTTACCTTTGTCAACCCCTTTGGTCTAAAATGACGTGGGTATGTATCGCAAATAAGCATGGTATGAATACGGTAATGTGTGAACTACACATTTTTTTTTGCCTTTTTAGGGTTTCGTAGCCAAATGGCAAAAACGGAACCCTTATAGATTCGTCATGTCTGTCTGTCTGTTCGTCCGTGTGTCACAGCCACTTTTCTCCGAAACTATAAGGCCTATGCTATTAAAACTTGGTAACTAGATGTATTCTGTAAACCGCATTAAGATTCTTATATAAAACTAGAAAAAAAGCAGTAAATTTTGGGGGTCCCCATACCACAGATTACTAAATAGTCCCATACTCAGAACTGAAACTCAAAATTTTTTTTTCATCAAATCCATACGTGTGGGGTATCTATAGATAGGTATTCAAAAATGCTATTGAGGTTTCTAACACCATTTTTTTCTAAAGTGAATAGTTTGCGCAAGAGACACTTCCAAAGTGGAAAAAAGTGTGTCCCCTCTAACTTCTAAACTAAGAGACTGATAAATCTAAAAAGAATATATGATGTACATTGCTATAAAAACTACCAGCGAAAATTGGTTTGAACGAGATAGCGCTGGTAGTTTTTTTTAATACATCGTAAACCGCAATTTTTGGTTAGAAAAATCACTACCACTGGGAACGTGTTAAAACATCAATCAAAGTTACAACGAACTATAAGAACTATTACATTATGTTACTTGCTGCTACGAAACCCTTCATGGGCGAGTCCAACTCGCACTTGGCCGGTTTTTTTTACTATTGAAAGTACCACGAGCAATAAAGGTAATATTTATGATTCTTTCACAAGCTAACTTTTACGTATTAGTTAGTACTATTATAATATTGTCGTAGGTATTGAAATATTTACGTATGGAATGTAAATGCAGGGTTTTGTTGTGTTTTTGTGTGTACTTACCACTTTTTGTTGTTTTATTACAACCGAGATGTACCTTGTATGCATAAAACATTCTATGGTTATGCATTCAAAATATCTTTCTCCCGAATCAGTGTTTATCGCTGAAAACCGCATTAAATCCGTTTCTGTAGTTACATAAGGAGATCTAAGGTAACGGATAGAAAAGCGTTTTCATTTTATACCATGTAAGGAAATTGAGGACCAAATACTTGTTAGTACTAAAGTAGTATTTTTTATTTGAGACTTACTGGATACAAAATTAAGTATACAAATTCTAATCAGTGTGGAAACCGAATATTCACAAGTTCCTAGCCTACTAAACTACTAAACTACTAAAGTCCATAACCTTTATTAATACAATTATAGAGCTCCTTCTATCTATTTATATTGTTATCGTACCCTATTGTCTTCTTACAAATGGAAAACTCATGTATGTACTTTTATTTCACACCTACCCTCTGCTACACACACTCTCGCACAACTCAGTATCGAAAATTCGGTTGAGACCGCCTGACCTCGTGTCTTTGTCTATGTGTGCGTAGCGTCTGTGAATGAGTTGTCTGTGTGCGTAGCCTCAGCGAATTTAGTATGTAGGTTTCCATCTGTACTATCTCTAATTTGTGGTATTACTTTCAAGGCGTGTTCTAGCCGTTCCTATATTTTTCCAAGCTTATTCATATCACTTTCAATTGTACTAGTATAGTTTTATTGAATTTCACGTACATACCTGGAAGCACCAAAGTGATTTGATAACGTTATTTAAACAAAACTGTGAAATCAGAAATCCTTTATAAATAAACCTCTCTGATTTTCCTTTGTATTCCATGTATAGTTCGTAAAGTGTTCTCTACACAAATACGTATACTAGCATATTTATAGTATTTGGAAATTCGTGTCGAATGGAAATGCGAGTTAAATGAATAAAAGCTTTTAGTAAGCTCTCCTGTCGTGGATACCTATTGAATAGTAATATCCATCCAACCTCGATACATAACATTTCGTTTATTTTAGTTCTACATGACAGGCACTATACCTACTACTACTTACTTATGATGGATGCTTGCCAAAGCACGGGAGTCGTCGAGCTGTAGGTCCAGTTTTCCAGTGATAAGGCAAGTGTAAGGCCTTTTGGGCGGCTTGAAAATTTGAACATCGTAACACTAAAATTTGCGTCTGTCCATTTCAACACGGCGGATTAGTCCCCACGGCCATCACGTATAAGGTGGTCAAATATTTTAATGATGAAATGTGGGTATATAGTAATAGCCTACCTCTTCGAAGATAAAGATGCGAATACATGCATGATATTATGGCACTTATTTATTAAACCACTGCCAAACAATACGAATATGAATAATTTACGGATATAGCTATAAATAAAGTGTAGCGTATTGTTACGTAATAATCGTGAGAAAAATACCCGAGTGAGTGCAGAATTGGCCGCTAAGTGGGACATTGTACGGCCGTGACGGGCCAGCAGTGTATGCCACGCGGACACGCATGACGTCTTCTGAGAAATGCCCGAGGCTTATTGCCAATTGTGAAACAATGACTTAAGCCTAGGTACCTACTAGGTCCATTCATCTTTCTATATGGATGGTGGAAACATTTCCTATAAGAGAGAACGCCAAGTCTGGAGGTCGAGGCTGATCAGCTTTCCAGGAAGTTAGTTGTGTATATTATGTCACCGTAAGGTTAGGTTAGGTGAGGTTAGTGAGGACCAGACTGCGGAAGCAGACACCGAGCGCCAAATGCCTGCAAAAACGTTCAGATTTGGATTATTCAGGAAGACCACGTCACTGCTGAAGCCTATGAAAGTTTAGTTTCTTATAAAAAAGTATAGAACCTTTTTGAACTTACAAATTGCTACCTCTTTCGCCTCATGCAAATGTAACTGACATTAAGAGGGGTTACTGATATATTTATTGTGTGTGCTTCAAAATATTTGAGCATTTTAAGTCGAGCCTCTATTCGTCATATGGAGCGAAAAAGGGACCAAAGTTAAATTCACAGCGAACTATGTCGTTAAGTATATACTTATAAAATTCATTGATATAAAAAGGTTCAAATATAACCCTTTCGGTACCTATGGCTTGCAAATGTGTTTTATATCGAAGAGTTCAAGACGACCGAACTTGTAAATTTGATGCTCGATGTATTTTTTTTCTGATTTAGTATTATATATAATGGGAAAAGATTCCTTAATACTTATATAGTTAAGTATAAAGTTGCACATGTTTTAAACTATAAAACTACTATAATACTGATTTAAATAAAATATTTCTTTCTTAGAAAGACAATTTGTAAAGTAGCTGGCTGATAGGATAGAATACGACGTCGCTCGTTTAGCTATGATGACGAAAAATGCATCAAAAATAACGAAAATACAAAGATATAATCGCGACAGTATTCCCTATTCTATATGATCATGTTGGCATAATTCTCTCGTAAGTATCCAATTTACTCTACATAAAAAGCACACCTCTGCCAATGTAGGTATTTCTCATACGAGTGAATTTCAATATTACATTACTACATTCATGAGATATCGGTCTACGGCTTTCATTGCCGTCTCTTGTGTACATAATGTACGCCAAATTGCCACCCCACAAATATCTGTACACACCGAAATTTCGATATTGAGTTACTACACAATCGAATGGTATAGAAAAGCATTTTCCAATTAGATATAGTTACAATTATTAACATAACACCACCACTGGGTACTGGGTATTTAGTACTATGATTTTCAGCAAATGATTATAATAAGGTTTCTACGTTCAGTAGTTGATTGTGATTATGTTGATTTGATTTTTTAATGAATTGATTGAGAAAATATGGAGTTTGATCTTTCAATCATATATTCGTGATATGCGACAAACAAACAATAAACTGTCATCAAAGGATGACTATGGATATTTCGATTTAATCGGATAAACCGTTAAAGAATGTCATCCAGTGGAGACGATCTTGATTGCCGAATTATTTCAGTGTCTAACAAATTTTTGTATACACCCTGCAATCATTTCAGTTGCTAAATTTCAGCTCTATCAGTTTGCAAATTTAGTAATCTTGTGTTACAAAAAGAGCAATCTAATAAGAACTGATTGGAAACGGGTCACGAGAACAAAAACTAACTCGACAAATTCAAAGTGGTGCAAAGCGTAGAAGTTGAAAGTTGAAATCCTTCCGGGCACGTTCAGCCAGTTGTAAACTTTTCAAATCGATACATGAATCCCAATAAATTCTAGGTACAAATTGTTGAATGGTTTCTATTGTAGAGTCAACTACATATATGAAATGTACTATACACTATAACTATCTATATATATAAAAATCAATGCCACTTTTCGTTGTAATTATATTACTCAAGAACGGGCTCCTCACTTATCCAAACCAAATGTTTAGGCTTTGTTCGGACTATTTAGTAGATGGTTTATGTGAAGTTTGCACAAAATCTATCGAGCGGTTCTTCATTTATCACGCAAACGAAGTTGCGCGGGTCAGCTGGTAACTTATATGTAGTTTAATCTTACAAAATAATAATATTGGGATAAGTACCTACATTATTATTGTTCTTTACACGCATACATGTTATTGTCATCTCGGTGGATACCATCTTTAGTAAGTTCATTATGGTACTCGCAGCGATAAATCATTTTTAACCGACTTTAAAAAAAGGAGGAGGTTCTCAATTCATCTGTATGTTTTTTTTATGTAGGTATTTTAACCGATATTTTCGTCAATTATGGACGGGACCGACTTCAATATTTTTTTATTTTTATCCACGACGGCGACGGAACGCAGACGGTTGGTTGTTTGTTTGTTTGTGCCAATACATATTGCCACTTTTCTCCAAAACTACTGGTCGGATTTTGATGCAGTTTTCAGTTATGGTTTCAGGTTTGATTGGTCCATGTTCTTAAATAGGTGTCACGGTGACAACTCACCAGGGGGTGCTACGGCGAACATTATTTGTGAAAATCAATGTTGCCACTTTTCTCAAAAACTACTAGTCCAATTTTGATATAGTTGTTTGTATATCTGTTAAATTGTAAGGGGTAATCTCGGGATCTACTGAACCGATTTTAAACATTCTTTCACCAATAGAAAGCTACGTTATTGTGGAGTGTCATAGGCTATATATAGCATCACGCTACAACGAATAGGAGCGGAGCAGTAACAGTAGATGTATCAAAAACGGGGGAAAAGTTATTTCTTTTCAGAGCTTCGTTGCGTGTGCTGCGTAAATATTTATAGTTATGTAAAAAATATGTACTACAAAATTGATTATCTTAAAAAAGTTCTAAAAAAATTGCGCGATAGCATGTGTCTATCTTTGGGTTGGTGCACAATAACCATTGCAATGGCAATCATTTTTTTTTTCTACAATAATGCCACGGGATACCTCTTTCATAAACGAAATTGTTCTTAAAAATAATGCGACGGGTATACACGCGACGAGAAACCTTTCTCTCTCACGTAGTATTGAATATTAACGACGAAACGCTACGGGAGTAAACGCAACGCGACGGGAGTAAATGCGACGGGAACAGGTAATACTCATATTAAAACTCTTATGTGGCGCAAACGAAGTTGCGCGGGTCAGCTAGTAGAAGATAAATCGCGTTTTAAGTCAACTCTACCCGTATTTAAATTTACGTGTCAGCTTTTATCAGCTGCAAGGGGTAGATGTAATTTTTCTTTTTTTTTCTATGTACTAGGGCGTCACTTACGTCGGTGAAACTAGCTTCAGTAATGAAAATATTTATTAGGGGACCCTTTAGTGAATGCTCGCCTCGTCTTCGTGGTGAGGTTTTCCCGTACCTGTTTCGCACAAGATAACTTACCTTTGTCCTTTTACAATCTCTATTCTATCTTTCTGCCGAATTTCATCAGAATCGGTTTAGGGATAAAAGCATAACTTACAAGCAACGTGACTTTTGCCCTTACATAATTTTAGTAAAGATAATAGCAAAACACTCCCTCTACTTAGGTTTATGTATGCTCTTGCCTAATTTTTATACTTATAACTGCTATTTTACGCGCCAAAATTGTTCTTTTTAAGAAAGAACAATTTTGGCGCATATTGTTTTGTTTATCTTTCTTCACGCAGCTTACGCCCTGAGAGCTCTCAAGACGTGCAATTTTTACTGTCATTTTTGACAAATATGATCATAACTTTTGTTAAAGAATTTTCCTTATAAAATCAGTAGTTTTTTCTTTTTTATAATACTATGATAGGAAAACCTATCCTTTTTTTTATTTATTTTTTAACGTGAGGGAAAATGCATCATGGATGCTATGCGGGAGTCCTATCGACTAAATACCTCATGTAACGCCTAACAGCCTATGGTTGGGAGCCCCGGGTAAGCCCTCGGAAGGATGTCCTAGGACTCCCAACAGACCTACGGCCACCACTGCGGCCTCGCCCAGGGGGGCGGTTTGGGTGCTATCCCACGTCTTTGGGGGTTTGTCGGGTGAACTCCTCATGTCACGCTGCCTTCATGGGCCTGCTTCTGTAAGGACGATGAGCAGTCCTCTTACAGTCCTCAGGACCCCGGTCATGGAGGCCGATAGTCTTCGGCGAAGACACGTCGGCGGCGCCTAGACCGCCGACTGCGGAACTCGAGTGGGAGAGTTCTCTCCCGTTTCCGCTCCGCCACCTCCTTCACAAGCATGACCTGCTCGCAGAAAGAGGTGACGCAGTCCCACTTACTCCCGCTGGAGATCATCGCTTGCACCATGGTCACGAGCGAGAAAGTGTCCACGTGCAGACTCACTACGAGAACCTGGCGCTGTTGCGCCCACGCCGTACACTTCACCAGCGTGTGGAGCGCTGTGTCATCGCTGCGGTCCTCACAGTGCTGACACTCGGCCGTGGTATCCCGGTGTCTTCGCCACAGATACCTACCGAAGCTACCGTGCCCGGTAAATATTTGTGGCAACCGGTAGGAGAGAGTACCGTGTCTCCTCTCCAGCCACTCGTCCATGACCGATCTGACGGCCGCAATTGTGGCGAATCCCCCCTTTGGTTGCTCAAGTCGCACCTTCCAGTCTCCACGGTTGCCTGGTGAACAATATCTAGTATTACAATGTAGGTAGTACTTTTAGGTAAAAGCCTAAAAGTAGTACATTGTACCAGGGTTTGTCTCGTTTAATATCTAGGCAGTGTTTTACAGTCGCTGTCCGAATGTAATTTTGCGTTTTCTTTTACTGCACCTGGACTGCATTTTGTAGTTTCCCACGCCTTAAAAATATTTGCAACAGAAACGAAAATTTAATCTCAATATCGTCTACAGTTGGCGTGGCGTTACATTGTCTTGATATTGCAATATAAAAATAGGGATTTATGGGCACTATCTTCATATTAAAAATCTTCATATAAAAGTTGACGTCTGGAAAAGTAACTTAAGTTACTTTTCCAGACGTCAAATTTTGAAAGTTGCGTTAAAATCGGTCACACCGTTTCAGAGACTTCCGTAGATAAGAACTTGGGGGAATAATTAATCTTTTCTTCAGTACTTCTCGAATATTTACAATCTTTAAATCACTACTAAAATATTCATTGGGAGTTTAAAACTTTAGCAGTAAAGGACATATAGACGAGCTGACAAACACTCGCCAACTGCTAGAAGCGAATTTGTTTGTAGTTCAGTCTCAAATTAATGGTATGCGAATCCCCCGTTTAGCTTTGTGCATAATTTTACCGGCTTGTTTGACTTTGGTAGATAGTTGAGCGTTTCGTTTGCGATACCAAAAGGTTAGCAGAGGGTTTTGTAGATTAATATAATTTATAGGTGCTCTTGAGGGTTAGGTGATTACCATATCTAGAGCTGATAAGTCACGAAATTTCCTGAATAAGAAGGTCTAAATAGTTAAGTACTTTAATCACGAGTATTTTAAGTCTACGAGTATAAGAACTAAGACACATGGGTTAACTTAACTTTAATTCTTACCATACAGTAGGTTAATGCGAAATTAAACCCGTCTTTCCTTGCACTTTCACACCTGAACAAAAGAACAGATTTTGATAAAATTTTGATACTTACAAGAATTGAAATTAGAAAAGGACGTTTTTAACCTGGGAAATATATCATTGGGACCTGGGAATAGCCACGGGTAATGAATCTAAGACGGCATCAGAGCAGGAAGAATTTATAATAAAAAAAGACGTGTGGCACTCGGGGACTGCCGCGGTAAAGCTATTACATAGCATTTTTTATCAACTATGCTAGTATAATTATTTCTATATAAGAATACTAGCTGATGCCCGCAGCTTCGCCCGCGTAAAATTTGTTCCCGCGGGAAGTTATTCCCGGGATAAAAGGTAGCCTATGTGTTATTCCAGACTATAATGTATCTTTGTACCAAATTTCAGCCCGATCCGTTCAGCGGTTTGAGCGTGAAAGAGTAACAAACATCCACACTCACAAACTTTCGCATTTATAATATTAGTAAGAAGTAAGATTTTAAGGCCTATGTTCAACAAAGTAAAGTACCAAGTACCTTCTTGACTGTGGACATTTGGGCTTTTGGACTTTTGGACTTTTGTACTTTTGGACTTTTAGACTTTTGGACTTTTGGACTTTTGGACTTTTGGCCTTTTGGACTTTTGGACTTTTGGACTTTTGGACTTTTGGACTTTTGGACTTTTGGACCTTTGGATTTTTGGACTTTTGGACTTTGGACTTTTGGATTTTTGGTCTTTTGGACCTTTGGACTTTTGGGACTTTTGAGACTTTGAAAAGGCCAAAATTCCACTTCACCTAACCTCACCCCACCCCACCTCACACCAATTCACCTCACCACACCCCACTTCACCTCACCTCACCCTACACACCTCAGCCCACCCCACTTCACCCTACTTCACTTCATATACATAGGTACACGTTATGCAAACGCTCACGTGTACACGTTGGTATATGAAGTGCGAGATACACGAACGTGGCCGAGCGTGGCTGAAGGTAGCCGAGAGTGTGATTTATTTTCGTGACAGAATTTCTGGATTCGGTCTCCACGCAAGGCCCGCGAAAGAAGCTATGCAATAGCTTAAAAATCTTCCTGCTCTGATGCCTGTAGAAGGTTGCATGTCGGAATTAGTTAGGTACCTACTATAAAATCATATATTTTAGTAGTCATTAAAAATCATCAAATGGAAGTTTGCACCTTAGGGTTTTTTTTTAAATCTAATTCTTAGAAAGGTAATAACTTTTTTTTATGTTCAAAGACCAATTTCGAAAGTGCTAGTTCAATTTACTGACGTCCTTAAAAAAATTTCTGTGTAGTACTAAAAGTAAACACGAGTCTAAACTATGACGTCATCTAATCCTTGCACAAACTCAAAGCAGCAAAAAGGTTAAAACGACAATAAATTAAAGTCAACTTTGAGCGAGCAGCATGACAGCTTTTCCCGACGTGATTAACTGGACCAAACAACAACTAACTAACGTTTTTCCTGATGGCGCAAGTTACATTTTAGTTGGTCACTTGAGGGACAAATTGTCGCGTTAATAATGTAGTAGTGAAACTAACTTGTTTGTTATTGGATATTATGAATATGGTAGAAATTACATGGAGAATAAAATCACGGAGATGGTGTCTTTTGTTTATATGTAGGATGAAATTCATATGTATTAGATATATTCATTCTCTTTTTGTTCTTTTTTGGTGGACTATACGAGTATGTAGTTTAGGTCCTTCATAAATCTATTTTAGTCGCCATATAATTAACGATGTTTCTTAATACTTTTTTACGATATTAATTACAGAAGTTTGATTTGAATTGAATTGAATTAGACTATTGATTCGTCGTTTCGACCAATCCGATGGACGACTAATTAAAAACGAATCAATCCGTAATAGGATCATTAGATAGAGTATCTAATTTAGAGTACTAAGTATAATTGCAAATAATCTAGTAAATTAGCGGTTGTTAAGAATGTTATCATTCCCACATAAATTTTCAGACATGAAATGTCTGTAATATTACTTTATTTAATTGAGATCAGTAGTAGCTTCTGTTTTAGTACACTTTCCTAATTACTTTAATTTTAATTATAACTAAAACGACAGACTAATTTTCAGAACAATTAAGTATGAAACGCGCCCATTACAGTTTAATTACCACAAGACTTTTTATAGTATACTTTTAGAGGAAATAGGCAATTATAAATAGTAGGTTTGAGTCGTGTTATATTACCTGCAGCATTGTCTTCATTTTATTCTTCAGTACGTATTTTATTATTATTACAACACTGTATATTATTGTTATTATAGACCTGTTACATTGATTATCCTACTGAGTTGCATGTAACTGCCTGTATCTGACAGGTCTTTCTTTTTGAGTGAAAATCCTTCATGGATACTCCTACCGACTAAAAAACCTTAAGTAACGCCCAACAGCCTACGGTTGGGAGCCCCAGGTAAGCCCTCAGAAGGATGTACCAGGTCCTCCTGATTGTAGTTGCGGGTAGCCACGGGGCGACGGGCCCCGTGCCACTCACTGGAGACAACAGAGTAGAAATCTCGTGAAAACAATTTCTATCTTGACTTCAAGAATGTTGTTTGGAGAACCATTCCCCATTGTTGAAAGCGTTCAGCGCTCCCGAGTCGCTTCAACATCGGAGTTTATTACATCTAAAGATTGCATCGTAAACATTAATATTAATTAATGTTAACGATGAATTTTTAGATACACAACATTTAAGTATTATGGCATAATTTTTTCTCAGCAAGCATTTGGATGATAATGGAGAAAGTGCAATAAATGAGTAGAATTTTCTTGTGTACTTGTCTAATATTATTTAAACAAAATGACAACACTCATATGCTATAAGACACATGCATAAAAACATGTATAATATTTAACTTCCATAAGTAAATACTGAAGTTACAAATGAAACGTACGTACTTACCAGATTTACCGGAACAAACTTACGGTACTTAAACTACCCGTCATTACTATGTCGTTAGGCGAACCATACCTATTCATTATAATAAAAATTGATTACTTTGTGTGTTGTGTTGAAAGCTTTATCGGCGGCGACGGCCTTATAAAGTTCGGGTCTATTATTGTAAACAAAATAACTGTGTGCTGCAAATAGTGACATATTTCGAGACCCTCGTTTAGATCCCCTCTTTGACTCATATATGCCTGTAATTTATTAGTTTTATAACAACATATTTCATTTCGTTTCTTGACATGGAACTTTGCTGCACCATTCTCTTGAGCAGTTAATAAGAAAGAAAGAAAATTACGCCACAATAATATTGTGGCGTAATTTGGAAGAAGCCTATCCGCATCTACAGGTGTGGCCAGTTCAATGCCACTTCAAAACGCATACTCTGCGATCTATGTCGACCACTCAGTTTCTCTGAGCAGTAGCACACTAGCATCCCTCAATTGACACGTTGTTATCCAAAATTAGGCAAATACCAACAAAGTTACAGTATAGATTTGCTAAATAATGATATCATATTTAAGTTTTATACTTAAGTCTGACAAAGAAGAACTATCATGGCCTCTTCCCCTTATTAATTAATAACTGGCTTTAACGAGGCATAGAAGGCATTATTGCTGTTTTCAAAATCAAACATAAAAACTTTAATAAAACTGCAATCCACCGTAGCTAAGTTTAATTCTAACAATGTATAGCTAAATGCTGAAAGTAACATTTTAAGAAACTACTTAAATACCTTAAGATTATCAGATTTAACTATCGGCATAACTGTCCCTAAACCTACACTAAGCTTTAAATACAAAACAACCCTTAACGGAAATTTTCAGGTGCCTCTAAGTTGGAACAGTGCCTAAAAACCTTTGCCGTAATCTCGGTCAAGATACCCAGCTTTAATTAAAGATTCGACGTTGAATTATAAACCATGTAATGTACCAAAGTGATGAATGAAATAGGTTTGACACATACCTAGGTATAGAAAATAACCATAATAGAGTAGGTACGAAACCATCCACACACAGAGATAGAGAAAATGAAAATATATTGCTACAAAAATGTCTTTTGGAGGTACTTAGGCCTACCGAATACTAATGAGCAATTTACACTACGGTCATAAATTACACCATGGACAGCTTAGTACTTAAACGTAACTCAATTATAAGACGATATTCTAGTGCTGTCTCTGTCACTTGAGGTCAATTATGGCCATGTATTAGGGAACGAATAACTTTGGTTATACCAACACTTATTTAGATTTTTCGGGGAAATGATACTTAGTATGATATATATCCACTCTATAATTACAACACCTCGATGGGCCTTTTTATACTATTGAGAATATTGCAAACGGTTTTCGTAGCCTACGGACTTTGACAACCCTAAATGGTGCAAATGGGATCTACCGAGATCTTTATTCCCATGCTTGTTTCACATGCATGTGATGCTGGCTAACGGACGAGGTCATGGGGAAGAGACGGAAAACTAGAATGAAAATCCTGTAGTAATTCGTCTAGCCAGTGTGGTAAAGGAAGGCCTAACGCTGTCCCAAAAAAAGCTGTGGACTGGACTGTTATAGACTGATTCGATGGACTGCAAACCCTTTTATGATATAATAACTTGTTAGAAGAGCTCTAACCAGTACTAGTGTAAACTATTCGTGGTTTTCTGTCGATCCTGCGCACTATTCATACTTAGTCATCACGGCCGGGTTGCTATGTGAATTTTTCGAAAGGAATTGAATGGCCAAATACGAAACTATAAGGAATAGCAAAAAATGCTTAAAGGAGTCACGAGCCCGATTTTGATGAAACTTAAAACCTCATCATTAGATTTTTGTAAAACCAATAATCCTAGCTGGGAATCGAACCCATTGATTTAAATAAAAACATAGCCTATATTATTACACTATACGATAGTGTTGCTATTAAGGATCTTATTCTGCTTCCATGACGGCAGCGTGACGTGAGCAACTCAAGCACGCCCCCCCTTAGAAGCGGGGTCACACCCAAAACCCCCCATAGACGCGGGATTGCACCCGAACCACCCCCTGGGCGAGGCCGCAGTGGTGGCCGTAGGTCTGTTGGGAGTCACGGGACATCTTTCTTGAGGGCTTACCCGGGGCTCTCAACCAGCGGCTGTTGGGCGTTACGTGAGGTTTTTTAGTCGGTAAGAGTCCGGCATAGCATCCTACGAGGATTTTCCCTCACAAAAAAAAAGAAGGATCTTATTCTGGGAAGTAATGACATTCGATAAACTAAAGGAAAGTGCTCATCTTTAACAAAATACAATTTATTTTTCTTACATTAACTGATTAATTGTTCAAAATGTTAGTCTATTGTTTTCAATACATAGCTAGATTCGAGACGGCAAGGATCGTACTGCATTCAATATTATTGATTCCGTTTAGAATATTCTCCAAAGAATCATTCTGAGCATGATTTAAAACAGGGAATAGTTACAATCTACTCTGGGATTTTTAAACGAAACAAATTATGATACAAAATTTAGGTAGATACATGAAATATGAATTATATTAAAATTCCAAACTTTCCTTAAATTTGCCGTATATCTTACTTCTCAGAATTTGATCCTTATCAGCAAAACTATCGTATGGTGTAATAATAAAGGGTGTGTTTTTTTTCTTCAAAATCAGTGGGTTCGATTCCCAGCTAGGATTATTAGTTTTCAAAAATCTAATGATGAGGATGATCTAATCGAACTCGTGACTCCTTTAAGTATTTTTAGCTACTGCTTATAGTTTCGGTTTTGGCCACACAAGCCCATTTCAAAAATTCACCTGTATAATACGAGTAAAATTACTTAGTATGATGAACGTGATTAGTGATAATTTCGTCCATTATACAAAGATGTTAGTTCTATAATAACTTGGTCACGATTACGCGGGCTAACATAATATTCTCTTTAAACCCTAAAAGTAAGTTTAAATAATGATAATGAAAGCTAGGATGAAATCCTTCGACACGTCATCACTCTGTCTCTTTTATCTATTTACAAAATTTGTTATCTTTACACCTGCTCACCCTTTTAAGAATGTCTGTACTTCCAGCGGCCAAGAATCAGTATTAGTTTGCAAATGAGGTTTTGACCATGAAGTTCATTTGTTTAAAAGCCTTTAAAAAAAAGTAAGACAAATGAACTAATTTCATAAACTGGTTCTTAGAAGCTTTTAATTTTAATAGATTATTGGAGTCAGTGATTTTTAAAATGTTGTTCTACAATTTTGACCTTCATTTTACATGTTGTTAATATATTTTTTCTTTATTTTCAGTGTTCGACGCTTCAGGCCAGTACAGTCCTAACGTGCTGTTTGGCAACGAGTATTGGTTGGGCTCGATCAACGCATGCAAAGATCTTCAGCTATCTGAGTATTACACCTCCACACCGCCATTTGCTACAACTTTCTTTGTAGCTAAGATCAACTTGACTGTGGATAATGACCATTTGGTGAGATAATCTTTACATATTTAAGTATGTGAAATATAAAATAAGTTGCGAGATGTAGATAGATTCTGCTTGGCGAACTGCAAAAATTTTCAACCTCCATAATTGTCGCGCAATGCTCGGAAAAAAATGTGATAACAAATTAAGCGAGTTAGGTCTTGTCTAAATAAAAACAGCAACCTGTACAGTGTTCCGGTAGAAGTTATAAATCCACTCAGTACCTATGATTTATCAAAGAAACCAACATTCTTGCTGAACTATAAACGCCAGGAATAAGTTTAAATCAAATTGAGGAGTTTGTAAATACAAACGAATTCTACATTTTTCTTTATTAGTGCGCTTTCCTTTAAAACGCCAGGTGGTGTTTCTTTGTACGGTAGGTAATTAGGTTCAACGAAGCTTTTTGCAGTCGGTGCACGTTTGTTTTTGAGGTGTCCCCAAGATTGGTCGTCCACTTTTGTTCATTGGAAGTGCGCTTGTGAGTCCACGTAGCAATTTCGTACTCCATTTACTCGTAAGTTCGTTAGAACGAAGAGTTTCTTTGAAATATTAGAAAGCGGGTTGTTCACAAAGGTTATTCTAATTGACAACATTTCATTTTCCATAATAAGGTAAAATAATTATTTCATTTTGAGATATTAGGTTCATAAAGAACATCTAATATTTTCAGATTTTTCAGTTCACTATTTTCGTAATAAATGTAAAAAAACGAAAATACCAACATTTTAATGAAAGATAGGATTTTAAATCACTGTACCCTTTGCATTTATTAAAAAAAAAAAGAAATCGCAGGAGTGTTGTTCCAGTAGCAATAGATTCAGTATCGATATTTACAATACAATACAAAAACTCTTTATTGCACACCCGGAAATACATCAAACATATTAAAAGTGAACTTGTTGGTATAACAATTGGCGGCCTTATCGCACAAGGCAATCTTTTAGAGGCAACCTTTGGATGGAATCGGAGGGTGGGAAATCTATAGGGCAGTTTGAAGTGCAATATAAATAAATAAACTTATCTAAATTAAAATAATTGTGTACATACATACATACACATGTACATACATACATACACGCACACATAGATACACAAAAACACAATATAGTTACTACTATAAATACATACATACAAATATATACACATAAATACATACATACATACCTAATTATCTATATATATAAAAACAAGAACTGACTGACTGACGATCAACGCACAGCCTAAACCGCTGGGTCTAGAACCATGAAATTTTGCACAAATGCTCCTTATGTCACGTAGGCGAGCAATAAGAAGGGATTTTTGAAAATTCAACTCCTAAGGGGGTGAACAAGGGTTGCAAAGTTTGTATGGGACAACGTGATTCCTTGGTCCGATCTTATTCAAATTTGGCATAAAACTTCTTTAACTGAATTAATGGGAGACGTGTTTTGTATTTTATTAAAATTTATCTTTTAACGTGGTTAAAATGGGGTTGAAAAATATTTTAGGGGGCATTTGCCTCATAGTTCATATTAATACTCCGTAGTCGGTACTTTTTAATTTTTTTTTTTGACGCATTGTCATGTTTGACATCTCAATTCGATTTAAAAAAGATGGTCGCAATTTTTGATATATGTCAAAAAAATCTAATAATAATTTTATTAAAACTGCATATTTTATTGATTTTTGCCCTTCAATATGCGGAATTGCCTTCATATTTTGTATGTCAAAAATACATTTGTGAGAATGAAAACCTGTACATGGCTGGTTATGAATCATGAAAAAACAGTTCTAGGTAAGGTGTACACGGTTCATCCGAATAATACAGAGTATTTATTACTAGCTTCGCTTACTTTCTTTTTATATACACTTATACAGGGTCAATACAAACGATCAGAGGCGTTATAGATGAACATTTAGCAGATGAAATCTACAGTAAATGTCTGGTCACAATAGGAGAAACTGTATTAGTACGGGTTGCCTCAGCCTCGAAAGTCTGAAGACTTACACAATCCAGAAATACGAGAAAGAAAGAAGTTCATATATCAATTCCTTAGCAAAAGCAGAGAATGCTCTCTAAACCGATCAACAAAGACATTAGGTATCAATTTTTACAAAAATATAGATTTACTTCGCTCAAAGTACGTACTGTGATTTATTTTGTCAGAATTATATCTATACATATTAAAACAGTACTGTAAAGTGCCGCGGGCTGGCCACAGAAGACGACAGACGACGGCGGATGGAGCAAACGAGTTCCAAAGCGGGCATCGCGACTTGGTCCGCCCGCTAGATGGACCGAGGACCTAGAAGAGGTCACAGGCTGGATGCTGAAGGCGCAAAACGTAAATTAGGAGAGGCCTACGTCCAGGAGCGTACATGCTGATTTGATGGATATAAAAATAAAATCTGATAGATACCTGATCGAGATCTAGAACCTTAAAATTAGATTAATGGCATAGTTGCGCACAAAGAAACGATTTTTAGGGTTCGTGCCCTTAAACGGGACCTTATTTATGAGACTTTGCTGTCCGTCTGTTTGTCTGTCCGTCATGAGGCTGTATCTCAGGAATCGTGATAGCTAGAGAGCTGAAATTCCTAAGATGATATATTTCTGTAGCCACTATGACAACAAATACTAACGTCAGAAAAGGGGGGCAGGGATTAAGGGGGCTCCCATACAACAAACGTTTAGCTTTGCTGTTTTTTTGGTACGGAACTCTCTGTCTTTCCACTCCGACCAACTAAGCCGGCCAACCGTTGTTCGGAATGGAACTCATTAAGGGACTTTATTCCTATCTATACTTTACTCTTTATTTATTTCCTCTGTGCGCGAGTCCGCTTCGCACTTGGCCAGTTTTTTATACTACTAAGATGGCAGACAAGCTTACGGTCCACCTGATGGTTGGTTACTGTAGTGGACTAATTCGCTTACTGAACGTTTGTAACACACGTGGCGCTGCTGCATGTCGACCCATATTTCCCTTGGCATCCAGTAGAATCACGGGAAAGTAAAATATCCCGTAACCCTACTGATAGTGCTTCGAATTAGGTTCGTTTTCAATAACCATTTTAAGGAAAATCCAAGTTGTGTCAAAATAATACAACGGGAATACACGCGACAGAAAACCACGCGATAAGAATAGAAGCGATGGGGGACTTTTCCATTTCTCTCTCTCTCTTACGCAAACGAAGTTGCGCGGGTCAGCTAGTTATACATATGATAATAAAGGAAATGAACTAATAACTTATATGCAGTCATTGACACGTAGATAGTAGTTCCTAACTAATGTTTTAAACGAGTGCAGCGACTTTGCTTGTCGAACTGTCAGTGACATGCATTCCACAAGCGAACCGCCTGTACAGTGAAGGAATTGCCTATAAAATTAGTGGAGTGGCCTGGCATCTTCAATCTCAAATTCCTCGATGAACGCAAATTTGCAGAGTGTGAGGCGTTTAAAAAATTAAAGCGTCTCTTAAGGTATGGCGGAGTAACAGGGTTGAACAGGATACTATATAATATGAATAGGATATGAGCATTCCGGCGAAGGCGGATAGGTAACCACTTGAGTTTTCTGCGATATTCGGAGATGTGATCATATTTGCGTAGTCCAAATATAAATCTAATACAGTAATTTTGGAGTCTCTCAAGTTTATTTAGTTGGTCTTGAGCGAGATCTAGATAGCTGGCATCGGCATAATCAAGGATAGGAAAAAGAAGTGATTGGACAAGCGCAATTTTAGACGAAATCGGTAGGAAATTTCTCAGTCTGCGCAAATACCCTGAAGCAGCAAATATTTTGCGCCTAAGCTCCTGCAGTTGAGGACCCCAAGACAGGCATGAATCTATATGAATACCCAGATTTTTGACTGAGTTACTGTACGCTATGTCAGTGCCAATACATATAAGTTTTGGATTCACTGTCCAATCGATTCTGGAGATCTTCCAAGGGCTGCCAACTATTATGGCCTGAGTCTTGGTGGGATTCATTTTTAATCCGTGTGATTCACTCCATCTGCAAATAGTGTCCAAGTCTGCATTGATATTGTCAATGGCTACGCTCAAGTTATCCAGCGAAGCTTGGGAATAAATTTGGAGGTCATCTGCGTATAGGTGATAGGAAGAAGATAAGTCCTTAGTGATGGAGTTTATAAACACTGAGAAGAGTAACGGAGATAGAACGCCGCCCTGTGGCACCCCAGCAGACGTATTACACCAAGAGGAAAAAACATCCGCGATACTAATACGCTGCCAGTGGTCAAACAGGTAACTTCGAAACCAGTCAATCACCGTTACAGATATGTTAAGTGAGCTCAAAGTACCAAGCAGGATGTCGAAGTCCACCGTATTAAAGGCATTGCTGAAGTCTAGCAGGGCTAAAACTGTCAGCTTGCCGTTCTCCATACCTGCTCTTATGTCCTCAGTAATGTGAAGTAAGGTTGTAGTAGTACTGTGTACAGCACGAAACCCGGACTGTTAAGGGTTAAACAGTTGATTTTGGGAAAGGAAATGAGTGAGCTGAGTGTGAACAAGTCGTTCTAGAATCTTAGACAGGAATGGCATGATGGAGATAGGGCGATAGTCAGAAAACGTGGAAGGGTTGGATTTTTTGGCAATGGGAATTATAAGTGCATCTTTCCAAGCTATCGGAAAGACACCGTGAGTTATTGAGAAGTTTAGGATGTGGCAGAGAATGGGAAGGATTTCATCAATTATGGGGATGATCATTTTTCGGCTTAGGGAGTCGGTACCTACGGCGTTAGAAGTGATTGACAATATGCTCTTCTTAACATCACAAGCAGTGAATTGACTAAAGAAGAAAGGAGCGTAATCAGGAGTGGTCATGGTTGAAAGATGGTGAAGCGTATTTGTTTTGGTTTCCACATCTGTATTGGACTGGAGGTGGCAGTGAAAAACTGGTTGAGAGAATTTAAGTTATGACCTTTAGAAACAGACTCTTGACGTGATTTACCAACTCCTAAAGATCTTAGAAAGTTCCAGACTTTGGCTGGATCTCCGTTTTGAACAGAGCTGTGGATATGTTGGCGTTGTGCATTCCTACACACCTTATTGCAGTGGTTCCTGATGAGAACATATTTTTCCCAATTTATCTCCGTTGGCCGTCTCTTATACTTGGACTTCGCTGTTGCTTTTTGTGAGATAAGGGATTTAATTTCAGCGGTTATCCAAGGTGATGGCTCATGTTTAACTTTGATTCTACGAATCGGCGCGTGTACATCGTAAAGAGCAATTACATGGGATGTTAATACATTAATTTTTTCCATAAATAATAAAGTATTTCAAGTTAAATTTTATACTTCTTTTCTTTTTCCTGCTAGTTCAAGTTCTAACACAATCCAGTTCAGTAAAATATAATTGACATACTTGAGCGTTTCCGTGCTTCAGAAGGCACGTTAAGCCGTTGGTCCCGGTTGTCATTGTCAGTAAAATGGCAGTCGTTAAGCCAAGTTGAAGGCCTTTTTAGGCAGCCTGCGCCTGTTTATCTCAACACAGCAATACGGCTCACCACCAATTACGTGGGACAAATTCTAAAAAAGTTAAATGTGGGCATACAATATGCCTCTGCCTACCCCTTCGGGGATAAAGGCGTGACCATATGTATGTATGTAGTGTATGTATGATGAAATAAAAAACAATATTTTAAATTTAATAACTCTTTATTAATGGTGACTGCATATTAATCAGCCCACTTACTACAATAACAACATCATCAAGAGTACTAACAATCTTGTTATTAACAACAGCATGCATCTTCAATAATTTAAATAAACGAACTCTTCTAATAATCCTTTCTATGTGTATCCTCAGGCTTGCAATGACCTGGGTCATAAGACCTCAGCCTTCATTTTTTGTGTCTTTAAACTCTGCTACTTCTACTAAAACTAAAAACTGGGTGGGCGCAAAACAAAGGGGTACACTACATTAATACGAAAAACTTAATTCCGAAAGTCACAATCACGAATTTCATAATTCCGAATTTCATAAGTCCGAATGATTCGAAATCCCGAAAGTCAAAAATCCGATGTGTCATAAATCCTTTTTATTAAAAGTCATAATTTTAAAATTCCGAATGATTACAATTCCGACTGTCAGAATGCCGAATTTCAAGAAACCGAACCGTTGAATTCCGAATCATTAAAAATCCGCCATATTATAAATACGAAGGGTGAATATCGTTTCCACCGGGTCCTGTTTTAACCCGAAAACTTATCATTAAAGACGATTGTTTATGTTCCCGATTCCACCCGTTTTTTTAATAAAGTATCTATAGTCAAGTCTAACTACCGAAAATATTATTTCCAAGTGAGTGGAAGGCAAACGACAAAACAAAAAAAAATAACCACTTCTAACCTAACCTATCCGAGTCGGGGTGTTAACCATTCACTTATTATGGTTAACACCTCGACTCGGATAGGTTTAGGCTAAGGCGAAAGCTAAGCGAAGCGGAGCTCCGGCCTTAGCCATCGTGGTTTTTGTTTTGTTTTGTCGTTTGCCTTCCACTCACTTGGAAATAATATCTTCGGTAGTTAGACTTGACCGTACTTGATTAAAAAAAGGTTAACAGTGAATTTTCGGATATTTGAAATTCTGAATAATGTTTTTCGGGAAAATAACAGTCCGGTCTTTTGATTATTCGAACTAATGAAATTAGGAAAAATAAAAATTCGTACTTATTACTTTCGGATAAATGAATATCGTCCTTTTGAATATTCGGAGCTTTGTTTCTTAGGAATTATAATCTTCGGATTTTTGAACATCGGAATATTGAAATTCGGAAAAATATGTTTCGGAATTTTTGGGTGTTCCCAAAACAAAGACATTTTTGTTTATTAAAAGGTGATTCTAGATGTTTAAAGCCTCTGTCAACTAAAACAGTGCAGTTAACTGACACAATCTCAAGAAAACTACTTTGTTCAACAATATACATGTCAGATATGCGACCACCGTATCCTTCCGATATGAAAATAAAACCATCTGGAGTGGCACCAATTAGGTACTTGATAGTTTTGCAGTTTTTATATTGGGACCATGCTTGATCGGCTGGAAAAAAGCATCTTATTATAGGATCTTGTTTCCTTTATTTCCCGTGGTCCACCTCGTAGTCCACCCAGGTTGTATTTCTTCTGAGTTGACATACTTATCTTCTATCTATATAAACACTAAAATAAAAATATTTATTCAAGTAATCTACTTTTGTTTTGTTTCATAATTCATAATTCATTTATTCGTTGTTTGTTACAGGTTTCTTTACATAGATGATATAAAATACAATTAATGTCCTTCCGTAACATGCCTATCTGGCGTACAACAATATTTTAATTACATTAGTTAAATACATTTTAAATAAAATTTAATTTTCTCTCATTTATATGTCATTATTAAATCTAAAACTGCTGATTACAATTCAATGTCCAACCGTAACATACCCAAAAATATTTTAGTAATACAATATTTTCATTAAAATGTCAAGTCTTTTCATGTAAATGTCAGTAAATACTTCTTAAAACTAAAACAAATTATCCTTCTTATTTTGATTACCTACTGTATAGATTTTTAATATTTAAAGCAATTAGTATGCTAACTTTTTCATAATATTTTATTATAAAGTGAAAAAAGACAACTTGGCCCAGACGGGACTTGAACCCGCAACCTTTGCCAAATCCAGGGCAATGCTCTAACCAATTGAGCTACGGGAGCCGTACTGATACAAGCTGAAATTCTTCACCTTATTGTAACCGCCATTTAAGAGATTCATGATTAACATTTCGTGAACTTTACACTTTCTCTCGAACAGTACGCTATGGAATCTGTTACGCAATCACATATACTTTTACCTCTAAGGTCAACTATAATTGCAATTATGTTTGATCTTTGCGGTTTACAGTACGCAATATGAGACCATCATTGATATATATCAAGTAAAACTGCCACAATGAGAGTTAATGTCAAAAATGTTGTAAGAGTCTTGACCTAAGGTTTTGGCAACTACGTCGCATACTGCGGGCATATTTTGTGGGCACTGACCGACTGACATAATGACTAGGTAGTCACATAACATTTTCTCTTGTTGTCCGGTTGTTCGAAAATTAATAATTCTACTCTCCATTCAATGTCACGTGGTTGAGTGCTTACTTGCTTCATGGAGTGTTAAAAAAACATAAAGTACATACCTACAAACTTTGATACGAGTATAAGATCATGCATTTGCATCAATGCAAATTTATTGATTTAACAATTTTTTTTTATTTCATGCTTAGCCTCTCCCTTGTTACTAAATAAAACGTTTGTTACGCTTTCACGCATACACCGCTGCGCTGAAGCGATTTAACCCTTAACCACCTACCATACGTCTCACAGACGCAGCAGATATTTAAAACGTAAATATATCGGCGACCGAGTCGTTTGCGAACTCGTCCGTTCCTGTACCTTTTCCCCGTGTCCCTCAGTGCCGTGCAAACCACAATACTTCAGTTTCGAATGCAAATCACCAATTTGCCGAGAATTTTCTAATAAGCTGTGCAATAATTGTCGTGAAAAACTATAAGTTTAGGGCTTGTAATTTTTTTCTATTTAATTTAATTTTCACCATTTTCTTTTTTTTGCAATGGTTGATTATTGAATCAGTAAAAAATTATAAAAGAAGTTCATATCCATGTGATTATTTTTATAGATCTCATTTAGCAAATGACTTAGTTTTTAAGCAGATATTGTTGATTAATAGTAATTACTTAAGACAAAATGCCTATAAAAATTATTCTCTTGTACCTTTACTAAAGAGTTTAATACTTTCCTAAGTTGATTTTTTACTAAAAAATATACTTCAATAAACAAGATATTACTTTAAAGAACCATTTTACTCAGGGGTCTCATAGACGTATGGTAGGTGGTTGTGTGACAAAAAGTTATGGTAGGTGGCTAAGGGTTAAATAAAATTTCAGAGACAAAGACTACGCAAAAAGAGGGTAATGATTTTATTCGATAACGACTTCTACGTGGACGAAGACGCGGAGAACAGCTAGTCCCAAATAAAACAATGAAAGTGCAGGTAGGTACAGTTAGCTTTATATTACCAGAACATTTCAGCGCCTCGTTTTTAAGTTGATGGACGTCACAAGTCATTCAATTACGTCTAAAACCTTTAGCAAAGATGAGACGCCAGTGTCAGATAATATTAACGCTAAGTAAGATCTCGCTACTAAAAGAAGGAAAGGAAAAGACAAATACTTTTCTCTGAGATACAGAGTTATGTTTATCTTCTCATTTGTAAATGTATTAAAACTTGTATCAGACCGACCTCGATCGACCATATAACACTTCTCGTGAAGTAATGATTGCAAGTTTCTTAATATAAAATTCTGTCGAAAGCTTCATTCCTAGTCCCAGTGGAAATGTCAAGAAATTAGTGCTTTGTAATAGGTAGCTGTAAATGACTGTTGTGTACACACAACATCTTGTGAATGGCCCCTTGTGACAGCCGGGGCTGCAGGTGCTGTTGCATCTCTTCTAATTTACCTGAATAATTTGCCGTATCACGTTCCCGGATTAGTCAAATCGCTTGGGAACCGGAACCAATACAAGAGCTATCTGTTAGTTAGAACATGACTGTACGTGAATTTACAGAGCAAATCATATTTATTTTGTCCTCCTTATAATGGTATAGAAGCTAATTTAAAAAAATTCTACGAAGGATACTTGCCTCATGCTGAAATGTATTTCTCCTTCTGTGTACCTCTCCACTACCTCCTGCTAGCACAAGCTCACATTAGCTTAATTCAGGCTAGATTGTCTTCTGAGAGAATGTTCTAAAATGTATTTACTTAATTATACCTCAAAATACATGAATTTTGATTTTCTAATTCGTACCTATGTAAATATAGGTAAACCGCTCTAAGCCATGATATGAATGTATATGAGCATCATTAACGTTAGCTGGGTTTACTTTAACACCTAACGTAGGTACTTACCGACGAAGGTGAGTAATTTAACGAAAAAAGGTCTCATTAAGTCTTTACCCTTTGAACATTAACAGGTTAACGCGGTATCATCAAAGGATATAAAACGGAGTCTATTTACGCTGTCTTTATTAAATTAATGAACGAAAAATTGTTTGAAGGGTGCCAACAATATCTTTCAGTATACATACATATACATATTGCAAACAATGTATGTTAGTCAGGGCTCTAGGGATTTTGATAATATTAAGTACTGATGGATTATCTTCTATCAGATTAGTCTAATTGTAAATACCTACCTATTTCAAATAACCCTGGCCTGGGTACCAGTAGTTCAGCATCCTCAAAGACTCCTCGGGTGAACTACTGACTTAATTGTCACGTTGGAACGAGAGTTATTAGACGATACTAAATAATCTTGAGGGCACCCTTGACTGATGTGCGATAGCTTGGCCAGTTTTTATAAGAATTAAAATTTATATACGTTGAATAACTTTATAAAATGACTGATGTAATGAAATCTGGCCAAGTCAAATCTAACCTACTTTAAAATCTCACATTTTTATTAAATAGCGTCAATTGTTATAGGTATCCAATAAAGCAAAGATATAGATTTTAATACTTGTTCATAATGTTATTTTGTTCCTATAAATACATATTTGGATTTTGCATAGAACTTGGCACTCATTTAGATCTCCATTCTTTTTGCGGTGAAGCCCAGAGCCAAGCATAATTTTTGTATTGAACTTGGCTCTCCTTTTTTGCATTTATGTTTTTGGTAGGGTTATATTATCTAAGCCATCAGTCAACAAAGTCCTTTAAAATTACAGTAATAAAACAGTAACTATCATTACAAACTTTGTAATATTAAATAAAGCATTCCATACAAGCTCGCACGACTTTCTGTAATTTATTGCGAAAACAAAAGCAGGACGAGCATGCTATCTGTCTGGTGTCTCTACACTGAAAGTCTGTTACTGTCAGAAGCGGTTGTTTCGTGTTTCACGGCTGACGACTGTGACAAAGAGTCTACTTAGGTGCCTGTATTCGTAGAAGAAATATTACTGACGCTGACGACCATAATGTCAGTGAACTTGATGTTTGTAATATATTGCACAAAAAGTATTCTTTTGCAAATGATCTATATTTACATAAGTACCTTCTTGACAGGGGCACTATATCATGAAACTTTTCAAGATGAAGTTTTGTCGTTGAGAATATATATTTTAAGAATGCGCCTGAGGTTGATAAGCTTACAGTTCATAGACATGTCATAGCGCATTTATTTCTCCGCAGAGCTTATCTAGTTGTTGAGAGTCTGAATTTCACCAGTTGTATGTGACCAAACTTAATACATGATAGCATTATTAAAAGCGTGATTTTCAGTAAGTACCTAGGTAATCGAAATTTGATTTTTTTTTTCCAATACATATTATGAATGTGAAAGTGTTTGTCATTGTCTTATGAAACTAATGGATCAATATAATTTGTTTTTTTAATGAGCTGTTGCACAAAATAATTTATTATTTTCTGGTTGTTGTCTGCTTAGAGAGAGACGTAATCTATTTGTACCGCTCAAAACATCTTATTCCCGAGGGAAAATTTGTGTCTGGTCTAAAGGGAAGGAAATTAACTCATTATTTCTTCTATCAAGTACGTATTAGTATTCATTACTTACAATTTTACAGATATTTTAATGGTTGAAGTTCATTGATAAAGCAGAGTGCCAAAAAGATTAATGACCGCTTTATAGTCATTCATCCAAGTCATTACTTTTAGAATACAATTAACTTGAACCTTCGTCGTATCACTTCTTCATTTTCGCTCATTTTTATCATGATATTAAATTTTACTGTCTCTGCACGTATAATAAAGGCTATCAAACTCTTAGGCGAACTGCATTTCAACCGCAATCAGAACGCAAATAAACAGTTTGAATACAATAAATACAATGATCGCATGCTAGAACTGCGCGCCAGCTGCACACCCACTGCATTTCGTGCTGCATGGATTTGTCTTTCAATGAAATTTAATAAAACAATAATGACTCCGGTTGGTCCCGTTTGTCAGTAGTATGACAGTCGTTAAGCCAAGTTGAAGGCCTCATGGGTGGTTTGAGAATTGTCAACGGTGGGTCGTCACAACCTGTAACCGGGTCGGCAGCGCGTGTGTAGCGTTTCTGGTGTTGCAGACGTCCATAGGCTACGGTAACCAACCATTAGGTGGGCTGAAGCTTATCTGCCACCTCAGTTGTATAAAAAGTTACGCTGTTCTGTTGCCCTGCCAGAAGCATGTTGTTGAACCTGGCAGAAGTTTGCTTGCGTAGGTACTGGGTTTAATAGTGTACTAGAGAATTGTACCCCAAACATCTGTAAAGATTGCGCTTGTGTATAAACTTCTGTACCTAATCTTAGATGTAATTTCTTCCGTAAACATAATCGTCCATTTATAAATTTATCTGTTTTTGCAATCCAGAGCAGGTTGATGCTGGTTGGAGAGTGTATGCCAGCATCATGCGACGCGGGTGCCTTGAATACTTTGCTGGGAGCGGCGGAGGCGTCAGCGGCGGAGACTGCAGCGACCCTTGGCCTGGGAGCCTCGATATCAACGCTCAGAGTGCGACCTGTACCTGGCAGTTATGATCTCTTCGCTGATCCTAAGCTGCATATACTTGGGTGAGAGGTATTTTTAAATTCTGCAGTAATTTTTCCACCAAGTAATTTTCTTTTGTTATATTCTTATTTTACTAAGCAGTTCATTACTTACTAGAAACCCACCACGTCTTTCATGGCTGTCCTTTTAAATTATTTTAATTTATTGGTGTAATTATTTGAAAATCTGATTATCTGGATCAAACAGACTGGCAATTATCGTGATAAGACTTATATTAATTAAGTTTTATATTAATTAAGCATGTGAAACATGTAAGTATATGATAAAGATGAGTCAATTTGTGTGTTTTAAAATAAAGAAGTAGGTAGGTTGCTTTCACAACAATTACATATTTAAATTTAAATAAAATAAAAAAAATTATGTTTATTACAACAAATAAAGCTTTTTAAAATACACTCGAGAGCAATGAATCCGGGTCACTTAAAGAATGTTAAAAATCTCGGAAACTAAAAATGATAGGTTAATGCAATAAATTGTATTTAATAGACAATGTAATACTCCTTAAATGAAAGTAAAAAAAATATGAGTCACCATACATTTTATTAACACAAAATTACATAAAGAAAAAACTGCCGATCTCTCCTTAAAACAAAAATAGGAAACATGAAATTTTTGAACTTTATTACGATTTTCTTGAATTTTAATACTTCGTATTGCATCCTCGTGCTTCCATTACTGCGTTTACGCGGTTTGGCATGCTGTACACCAAGTTCCTTATACGATTTTGGGGAATATTCTCCCATTCCTCTGTGAGAGCAATTTTGAGCTCACGAAGCGTGATTGGGGGAGGGTTTCGTTGTTTTACGCATCTGCCTAGCTCGTCCCAAGCATGCTCGATCGGGTTGATATCCGGGCTGCGCGCTGGCCACTCCATACGAGTAATGTTCATCTCTTGAAGGTAGTCATTCACAATCCTACCTGTATGAGGTCGGGCATTGGCATGCATAAATATAGCATCCTCACCTAAATTGACCATAAATGGACCAACGTGATCATTGAGGATTTCTTCCACATATCTTACGCTAGTTAAAGAGCCGTTTTCTATGATCACCAGCTCTGTGCGACTTTCAGAAGAAATTCCGGCCCACACAAGTACAGACCCACCACCGTAGGCTACTTTTTCTTCGATGCATGCTTGCTTGAATCTTTCCCCTGGTCTTCGATACACTCTGTGTCTTCCATCGTGCTTGTAGAGCATAAATTTTTATTCGTCGGAGAACATAACTTTTGACCAATCTTCAATACTCCAATTTACGTGGCTCTGGGCATACCTTAGTCTCGAAATACGATGCCCACGCTCCAGTTTAGGGCCGTTTGCAGGTCTAAGGGGTTTTAAGTTAGATTCAGCAAGCCGACGTCTTACTGTCCATGCACTTGGGTTACTTCCTCCGAGGCGTCGAAACTGATTGGTGAGTTCAGTTACTGTGAGAAAGCGATTTCGAAGCATGGTGTTCACCAAGTATCGGTCTTCTCGTGCTGTGGTACACCTGGTTCTGCCCGTTCCTGGTCTGCGTAGGTTAGAACCAGTTTCTTCGTAACGTCGGAGAACTCTTTGTACTGTTGACAGCGACACACCGACAGTCCTGGCTGTATCGCGCTGACTCCGGCCGGTTTCCAGCATTGTAAGTATTCTGGTGCATTCTTCAGGCGTAAGCGACATAATTTCAGCTTGATTAATGAATATAGAGCACTATCAACATGGTTTATGTACCCACATAAATGACAGATTACAAACAAAAGCAACACCAAATGCTGTAATTTCGTAGTTCCATCTTCGAAAGTGGCCCTTTTTCAAATTTGATTTTTTTATGATATAACTTTACAATAACTAAGAAGTTTTAATACCTTCATTTAAGGAGTATTACATTGTCTATTAAATACAATTTATTGCATTAACCTATCATTTTTAGTTTCCGAGATTTTTAGGATTCTTTAAGTGACCCGGATTCATTGCTCTCGAGTGTATATTAATCAAACATATTTTGTAATTTATTGCTGTATAATATTTTTACTAATTGATGTATAATAAAATGCTATTATATTTTATGCTATTCGAAACTATATAAACGACAATAATATATAAATTCAACATGACCCCAGACTTCACGCGTGTCTGTGGGTTATGCTTATGTTCGTACCTAATAATCATGTCACGTCTTACAAGAACCTGGCTTACTCGATTTAACGGTATCAAGAATGGTAATCCACTTCGTCTTCCATTACGAACACTCATAAAGTTCCATTATTATGTGATTTTTTTTACGTATGTTGCTTATTTTCTTTTAAAGGATTCCGCAGAAAGATTTTTAGTTCCATTGTATTTTGTAATTAAAAAATTCATTCATTATTTTTTTAAAATGTCTGTTAATGATATAATTGGTAGGTATGGAATCCACGATTTTTTTTTATTTTAAGATGACATTACAAAGTACTTTCTTATTACATAGGGTCTTTACGTGAACATTTTTTACGTGTGTTGCTTATTTTTTTTAAAGGATTCCCCAGAAAGATTTTTAATTCCATTATATTTTTTAATTAAAAATTTAAAATAATTATATGTATCACTCATTCCGTAATTTGTAAATCGTTGCTGATTGGTTCATTATTAAAAAAAAAATCTGATAATGATAATTGGTAGGTATGGAGACCACAATTTTTTTTTATTTTAAGAATGACATTACAAAGTACTTTCTTATACATAGGGTCCATAGCAACGAAAGCCTTTAGCTCATTGGGCGTAAAGCCAAATAAATTGTAGCTCCATTCGTGTATTTCAATTGTGTTAAGCAAACCAGTAGATCGATTGGGTTTATTGGTACGAACTTTCCTTACATAACAAAGGCACATCATTTAACGGCTGACTGAAGAGAAGAAAAAGAAAACTTAGCTATCCACGCCCGGGGCAATTTACGAATGAGCTCAGAATGCCAAATAAGTCTGTTATTAGGGCGGTCTCGTTTCATATGCATTCTAAAAATAATCTTGAATTTATAAATACACAAATGGCCATGCTTTTTATTTTATTCTACAATCGTAAAATATAAATAAATGTTAAAGGAAAATTTGCAAATATGTTTTTACTCAATCACAGTGTAACCTCTGGTCCATTTTCGCTGTGATTCGGCAGATAACTGACATCCTAGATTGTTTCAATTCGGCTAAGCTATTGCAATTTAGGAGAAACGTTGAGAGTAGAGATAACTTTCGTTTATATGCGCGAAAACGACCCGAAATCCATTATGAACACAAGTCGTGTGAGTTTAAAAGACTTATACTTTTAAGGGTATGGTGCAGGCATTTTCTACTTCTACAAATAATTTTCTCAATAAGATATATATTGAAAAAATGTGGTACTCACCTTTTTCAATTTGCCTTTTCCCAAAGTTAAATGGGAACTACATGGTCTTTCATAGATGAGTCACCCAGTAATTATATTGATTCAAATTCAAAAGTTTTATTGCGAATAATTGGTAAATAAGCTGATGATAATGATAAATGACACATGAATAAAAAACGTTCATAGGTTGCGGTGACCACCAGTCCTTGCTATTTGCTTGAAAACCTTAGTGGTATAAAAAAAATGTTTCTTGACATATTCCGCCGGCAGGCATGCATTAGACATTAAAATGTCTTAAGAAACTTCATATTTGAATTTCGAAACAGTATGCAGTAAATTACAAATCAAATTAAACAAAATATAAATTATTGATTGACCTGCTTTGTTAACAGATCCGTCATGGTAATAGTGGGGCTGCTGATGCTGCTCGCGTCAGTCTACGAAGGCCACTTGGAGCGCAAATACCGGATTGCAATGGAATCTCGGAAAGACATGGAAGTGGCACACAACGACGCAAATCATAAGCATCCTGTTGGTACTTTCGTTTATAATATTGTTACTTTTTACTAGCAAAAGGTAAGCCACATACGATGAGTATACGTGAAAGTGTCGCTACTCAAACAAATTGGATACGAGATGGCAGGGTCAACAGTAATATTCAACCAACATTTTTTATCGTGTGTGTTTTGTATGATTGAGTTGAACTTTTTATGACGCCCACTCTATCAAACGAAGTTTTTATGACACAAAGCATTATTATTATTCCATCAATCTTTATTTCTAAACACAACTTGGATTAATGTGACCGGCACAATCAAGCACTTCCTTAGCTAGCACTCTCTTCACTCAATCATAATAATATACAATACAAATATAGTCAAAACTTTTTTCCAATGATAGACAGAGGCATACTGTACACCCAGATCCACCCGATTGTATTTAGTTCCACCTAATAGGTTTTCAGTGGGAAACGGAATGGGTCGGCCAGGTCCGCTGGTTGTGACTACATGTGATTGAATATTTTCAAGCTTGTCATGTTACTGTCATCCTGAACTTATAGCTAAATTTTGGTAAAGTTTGTAAATGACTCAAAAGGTCACCCATCGCAGTACCGGCAGTATTGTAAGATGATTAAGGCAATGCAGTGATTGTTTTCAGAACACAGAGCAAGCGTGACTGTATGAACGTTTCACTACGTACATAATATATAAATATATAAGTATATTCACTACCCAACCTATAAGTAATAGTATGTAGTAGATTCAACAAACTGACATCTTCGTTTCTTATTATCCTGTGCCTATTGGTATAGTAGTCGAACGACAAACATTACCGACGGACATTGTGTGGTTGACAAGGATGTCCATTATTAAACCACTAAAGACGATTCACATACCTATTATTCATATATAAAACCGATCTTTTCAATGATTAATGTATTGAATTTTACTAAGTCCACCGTAGGAGGTTTTAATATTATAATGGAGCTGGATTCTTTTATATATTATTTGTTGGTAGTAAATTCACTTCTTATTTCTTTATGAATCACATCCTGACTTCAAGACCATCGGGATTTCGGGGTTGTTTGGTACATTGCAAATGATAACTTTAATTTTCATGACATGACGGCTTTCACGACACGACGGACGGTACTTGTAAATCACCTTTCATACACACACTTAATTTCACGATAGAAGGCGTAGTAAGAAGGAAAGAGGATAATAAGCATATCAGTGGTCTCAAAGCATGAGTTGGAAAGCTCTTATTATCTGTTACGCTAAAGATTTTACATATTTAAAGCTTTACATATTTAGATTACAAGTGAAAATTTAATAGTAGAAATCGAGAGTCGCACCAAGGGCCTAAAAGGCAACAGTGTATGTTTCATATTACGAAATATAAAATCATTTGTATGTTCTGTATCTCAAATTATATGAATTGTATTTTTCTTAATTTTTAGGCCCGTAGTAATCCGAAAAATCGCACGTAAAGCCTCAAAGAAAGTAACTTGTGGGCAACCCGCAGCTTTTTTGTGGCTTATCAACTGTTGGGCTAAAGTGAGCTTTTGTTCGAATAAGTGCTTCACCGTATATTTCATTTCGTGATATCTTATCTTATCTAACCGTATATTTAATAAGATAGCACATTTATCAAACTGTTGCGTTTTGATTTTATATAAGGCTCAGAAAATTATCACTTCAGTCTTTTTAAAAAGTCTCTAAGTAACACTCGGACGAATAATTTTTGTAAAAAAAAAGATTTACTAAAGTTTTCAAATACGAAAATAAACTCTTAAATTGTTCTCTTACGAAGTTATGACACACATTTATTATATTACTACGTAGAGAAAAAAAACAAATGATATTCTGACACAAAAGACGATAAAATGTCTTCCTTTAAATAATACAAATGCTGTTATAGGTGGCCAGTGTGTAAGTATAAAAAAATTAACGTAGTCGACCTTTTTTTTGCGTTCCTCTAAATTTGTCCCTGAGTGTATATTATCTTTCTTGTTAATGTTTTACAATATTAATATATTGTATACTTTTATCATAAGGTTTTTTAATCACTTCTAGTTTAATACAATGTCTATATTTCTATTCTATTCAATTTTGAAATTGTTTGATTTATTAGAAATTTTAATAGTTTTGAGAAACACACCTATACAGGGTGAATTTTTCAAAAGGGATTGGATGGCCAAATCTGAAACTATAAGGAATAGCGAAAAATGCTCAAAGGAGTCACGAGCCCGATTTTGATGAAACTTAAAACCTCATCATTAGATTTTTTAAAAACCCATAATCCTAGCTGGGAATCGAATCCCTTGATTTTGAAAAAAAAAACACACCCTTTATTATTACACCATACGATAGTGTTGCTATTAAGGATCATATTCTGGGAAGTAATGATATACGGTAAACTACAGGAAAGAGCTCATCTTTAACAAAATACATTTTATTTTTCTTACGTTAACTGATTAATTGTTCAAAATCTTTGCAATACATAGCTGGATTCGAAACCTCAAGGAATAACTAAGGAATATTATTGATTCCGTTGAGAATATTCTCTAAAAAATCATTCTGAGCATAATTTAAAACACGGAATAGTTACGATCTTTTCTGGGTGGATGCGCCAGTACCGACGCATACATATTTTTTAGTTTATGTATTTAATGGTATTTATTATAATTATTATATGTCAACACTCACGCACTAAACGCATCTTACTTTTATGTATTGTCTATGGCAACACTATCCCGCCCGCTTCCTACATTCACTTTCCGCCATAGCTATTGGAAGATACGCACGCACCCGTCTCTTAACGCTCCGCTCCGCTATCGGCCGCTGTGATTACCCATCATATCGCGCTACATCGCTTATCATCAGCCACAGTCTCGAGAGTTACGGTTATAACTCCTGTGGGCATATTTCGCGGTCGTGAATCAAGACCCCGAACGCAAAGCTGGGAGCAGCGCCTACCTACCAACAAGAGTTCAAGGTAAGTGCATTTCCAAGTGTGGTCCTCCGTCCGGATATTCCATCTAACGCATTCTTTCTAATAATAATATTAATTACCTCTTTTCCTATTAAATTCACGCATACGCATATATATATTTAGTATATTACTCATAAATACTCAACGCAAATATTATATTTAACGCCACCCGCACGCATTAGAAAAGTTAATTATCTTTTCACACCGCATATTTTATATTACTCATAAGTACTCATATTCTATAACGCATTTACGCTATTTATCATAATCATATTTACCTATATATAATCAACCCGCTGGCAGGTAGCGCCCCCCGAAATTATCGCTACCCAGGACTTGGACCATCCTGGCCATGTTAGTCCGGTTGTCCGATTCTAGGCAATCATTTTTATATTTTTTGGTAATTAGGAGTTTTGGCATAAAGTAAAACGGACAATCCAAAATTAACAATTTTCTCAACCGTCATAAATTTAACGTAGTTTTCCCCAATTTCATTACAATTTCATATTATCTTTCGAATTGTAATCGTAGATAAAACTCATATTTATACGTTAATTTTATACCCACATATATTTATTTTATTGTGACGGTACTGGGCAACGCAGCCGATACATAACGGTATTCAAACGATTAACAGCTGATTGTTACGCAGACTCCATATTGGGTTTGTTCTCTGAATACTTTACCGCAAACAGCTGATTTAAGCTAACAGCTGATCGTTGTTCGAATTTTATACTTTTTCGCTGAATATTTCTATTACCTACCCACTTATATACATACTCGTATCTCGTATCAATTATATTATCATGGCTTCTAAAGACAAATCCCATAGTAAAAGTTCAGACGAAAGTCAGGTCATGATAAATTTTTTAGAATACAAAAAACAAAGTTTGTTTCACATAGTTCAAGAAGTGTACAACTTAAGTCTCAAGGTTACCGATGAAACAGTACGCATGATGTTTCTCGCTCGGGTTCAATCTATCGATAAAACCCGATCGGATTACATCGAAACTATCGATAAATGGTTAATTGAACAATTAAAAGATAATCCGCAGGTACAGCCGAGTTATAGTGTTTTTAATACATTTGATGAATTATACTGTTTCATAAAGCAAACGGAAACTACTCTGAGACAAGAACTCGACGATAAAAAGAAAAGTGATAATTTTAATATCAAATTACCCCCACTTAAACTCACAGGTTTCGATGGTACTTATGGTAAGTGGCCTATATTTTATGAAAATTTCTGTAGTGTGATACATACGAATACTCGTCTCACCAACGCCGAAAAGGTTCAATATTTGATAGGTTGCCTTTCGGGTAAGGCACTTACTGTTTGTTCAGGCATAGCTGCTACCGCACAAAATTACGATGTTATTTGGCAAGCCCTTCTGGCTAAATACCACGATACCAGGGTTCAGGCGTCGTGCTATTTAGAACAAATGTTACACCAGAAGCCAGGGCAATCGGCTGATCAGATCTTGGAGAACTTTTGTTCAGCTGAAGCAGCTCTGCAGCGTCTACCTATCACAAATTTATCAGATTTCATAATAACTCATTTAGCATTAAGCAAGTTTGATAAACCTATGCTTGAATTGTTTGAACAATCTCATAGACATTTGAGTGTACCTACATATAGTGACGTCAAAACATTTTTGACAGAACAAAGCAAACTCCAAACGCTCCGCTCACCATCACATTCCCAAAAAGGTGATTATCGCGCTCAGCGGAGTTCAACCGCCTCTCATTTAAATAAACCTAAGTCATTTTTTACGCAAACCCGCCCTACTAATTTGAAATCAGTCGATACTTCTAACATAAAAAATTGTATCGTATGTAACAATAATTCCGCTCACCCTTTGTTCAAATGTCAACATTTTATTCAAGAGACTGTTGAAACGCGAAATGAAATAGTTCGTAAACATTCCTTTTGTGTTAATTGTTTAGGTTTTCATCACGTGAGTGCTTGCAGATCTGTTAATAGGTGTTCGATTTGCAATCGGTCTCATCATAGTTTACTGTGTTATAAAAATAATTTGAACGCATCAAATTCAACAAGAAATCATGCTGCCGGCAACGCATCGAGGCAGGCAAACGCGTCTACTGCGCCGTCCGAGCATTCCATGTCGACTCATGCGTCATCGGCAGATGATCCGTCCCGCTCGCACTCGCGGGAGGCGCGGTCACATAGTGGCAATATCGCGTCGTTATCGGCTGTGATCCCTCCGCCGCGTAATTCAAGCAGCGCGACCACGGTTTTGTTGCCGACTGCTTGTGTATATGCAAATTATAAATCGGATCGTATACGTTTGTTTTTGGACTCAGGGTCTATGAGTAACTTTATTACGAAGTCTTGTTGTGAGCGTTTGCACTTAACCATACTTAACGCTCCTTCTGTCATTAAAGGCATAGGTCAACTTGAAAGCCAATCTTATGGAATTACGCATTTCAAAATATATTCGCGATTTGATGCCCGCTGTTCTTATTCGGTTAGTGCACGGGTTATAGACACTATTACAGATTTTTTGCCTAACGTGGAAATTGATACAGCGGAATTAACCCATTTACAAAATTTACCTATGGCTGACGAACGATACTATACTCCGGGTGGTATAGATTGTTTGTTAGGTAATGAACTCTTCCCCATGATTTTAGGGTCGCAAAAAATTACATCCCCAACCTCATCAGTAATCGCGATAGAAACCACGCTCGGATACGTCGCAATGGGAAAGGCGCATGCTTTACCTTATTCGCTAGTGGCAAACAAGCATCCCCGCGATCGCATGTCTCATTCCTCCGTGTCCGACAAGGCCTTCTTATGTCACACTCAAGATGTGTCTCTCGAACAATTAACGCAACGCTTTTGGGAGATAGAACAGGTGCCAGATAAGAAGCACATTAGCACGGACGACGCAGCATGTGAAAAGCTGTTCTCGTCTACGTACTCACGCGACGATACCGGTAGATATACGGTTAGTCTTCCCTTTAAATACCCTCCCAGTGAGCTAGGGCATTCGTACACAATCGCCAAACGCAGGTTTTTAAATTTAGAAAAAAAGTTAGACGCTTCTAACTTACGCAACGATTATAATGCCATTATTCAAACATATATTGATCAAGGTTATCTCACTAAAGTGTCAAATAGCTTTCTAGACTCTCAAGTTTATTATATGCCGCATCGGGCCGTTTATCGCCCTGACAAAGAAACCTCTAAAACGCGTGTGGTCTTAGACGCTGGGTGTAAAACCACGTCAGGTAAATCGCTTAACGATTTGCTTTATACGGGACCAATATTACAGAACAATATCTTTCATTTGCTTCTCAATTTGCGTATGTACCCGGTTGCTGTAACCGCGGACATAGAAAAAATGTATTTTCAAGTGAAACTTACTCAAGATCATCATACATATCAAAGAATATTATTTAGGTTCGATTCCAATTCTCCTATTGAAAGCTATCATTTCAACCGCGTTTGTTTTGGCGTCTCCAGCTCACCCTTCCTGGCAATGCGAGTCGTAAACCAGCTCGCGTCAGACTGTCGCGCTTTATATCCTCTGGCGGCTTACGAAGCTGACAATCACATGTATGTTGACGACTACGTTAGTTCCATAGAGAATGTAGATTTAGCTGAAGACACCTATAGGGAAATGGTCGCTATGTTTAAATCTGGAGGTTTTAACTTAACTAAGTGGATCTCTAATGACAATACCCTATTGTCACGTATCCCGTCAATTCATAAGAGCTGTCTCGCTGTCAAGTTTGATGAGGATCCTCATGTTGACACTAAGATCGTGGGTATGCAATGGCAACCTAACGATGACACCTTTAACTTTAAAATAGTGATCGACATGCCTTTAACATGCACTAAACGCTCGATCCTTTCCGTAACCGCGCGCTTGTTCGATCCGCTTGGAATCATCAGTCCAGTGGTCGCATACATGAAGTTGCTTATACAAGAATGTTGGAAATTACAACTGGACTGGGACGAGACGGTCCCGGGTTGCATTCTGTCTAAATGGAAACACTTTCATAGGGAGTTGTCGCGTTTATCTGAAATAAAAATACCGAGACATATAGGTTTAACATCCGCTCGTCGAATTACTCTAATAGGCTTCTCGGATGCCAGCCAGCAATGTTATGGTGCTGTTATCTATGTACGAATAGAAACGGCTGAGAACGGAAACGCTCTTAATGTGAATCTACTGACCGCTAAATCCAAAGTGTCAGATTCTAATAAAACGCTAGCGCGTTTAGAACTCTGCGCGGCGGTCTTACTCGCAAAATTAATTAATTCTGTGCGCACTGTTTTTAATAAGCGGTGTCAAATAAACAATATATTCGCATTCTCTGATTCTACGGTAACCCTTACCTGGATTCACTCTCCCGCTCATAAGTTTCAAACTTTTGTAGCTAATCGCATCGCTCAGGTAAATGAATATCTGCCTGCTTCCCATTGGTATCACGTTCGTGGGGTTGAAAATCCCGCCGATATAGTCTCGCGCCCTGTGACACCTAAAGGGTTAATAAATAACTATCTTTGGTTTCACGGGCCGAAATGGCTGTCCGCACCTATAAATGCATGGCCTGTGAAGGAATATAAAATCAATCATAACGAGAAGACAGAATTACCGGAAATTAAAATAGCTTCTCTCCATGCACATACCATACCTGTCTCCGATCACGTTCACATGATAGACGAACTTGCCGAGCGTTGCTCGAGTTGGGTAAAATTTATTCGTTCACTGGTTTATGTATTACGTTTCACAAGGATTCTCAAATCCCGCGGTATACTTTCTGTATACGATTTAGAATACGCAGAATATTATGCGGTCCGCTTCGATCAGTCTAAGTATTTTCAGGTAGAATTACAAGCACTTAAGGCTACTAAAATTTGTCCAAATCAGGCTATTTTAAAACTCAACCCTTTTCTTGACGAACAAGGGTTAATTAGAGTAGGTGGTCGACTTACTCATTCTCAACTAAATTACAATACAAAATATCCAATACTGCTATCACCTAAAGGACGTATAGTGTCGCTCTTAGTAGACCACTATCACACCGACAATTTACACACCGGTCCTGGACTAGTGTTAGCATTGACTCGCCAAAAGTATTGGATTCTTTCTGCACGAAATTTGATTCGCCAACGAGTACATAAATGTAATTTATGTTTTAAAGCTAGGCCTCGTTCTACAACTCCACCTATGGGTGATCTTCCATCCATTAGAGTTTCACAAGTAAAGTCGTTTGTGCATACCGCAGTTGATTACGCGGGACCCTTTTACGTAACTCACATAAGGCGTCGTGGAGTAAAAAGTCATAAAGCGTATATTTGCTTGTTCGTCTGTCTCACAACAAAGGCGCTCCATTTAGAGTTAGTAAGTGATCTTAGTACAGATTTATTTCTCGCTGCCTTTAAACGTTTTATCTCACGCAGGGGTCCTGTTTCAGTGTTGTACAGCGATGGAGGCACTAATTTCATAGGTGCGAAACGAAAATTGAACGAAATTTACACGCTTATACAGTCCACTAATTATAAAAATGATCTGAATAAATATCTAACTCAACATAAGATTCAGTTTCAGCACAGCCCACCTTTCGGGCCCAATTTTAATTCGTTGCCTGAAATTAATGTCAAATGTGTTAAGTCTCATTTATTTAAAGCTATCGGGAGTCAAATACTCACCTATGAAGAATTCAGTACAATATTGGTGCAAATTGAAGGCATTTTGAATAGCCGTCCGATTTGCATACTTTCTTCGGATCCATCGGATCCAACCCCCCTAACGCCTAATCATTTTCTTAATGTTACTCCGCTTAAATATTTACCCGCTGAACACATTGAACCCCTATTACCAGATAACAGACTCACCCGCTATCAATTATTAAATAGAATTGTTCAAAGTTACTGGACACGTTGGAGCAAAGAATATCTTACCTCTCTCCAACTTAGACATAAGTGGAATATGCCGTCCAAACCTGTGACGATAGGAACTGTAGTTGTTGTTAAGGATGACAATACGCATCCTTTATCGTGGCCACTCGCGGTTGTATCAGAGGTGTTTCCCGGGAAGGATGGTGTAATTAGAGTCGTCAGAATTAAGACTTCTTCTGGTGAATACATTCGTCCTGTAACTCGGCTTTGCCCGTTACCCACGCAATAACTCCTACGCTTTTGAATTATTTTTTAGTTCATAAGTTTTCATTCCTTTTATTTTTTTTATTTTGTTTATTCAATGTAGAGGAAGAATCCTCTAAGCCCCCCGAAGTTGGATGCGCCAGTACCGACGCATACATATTTTTTAGTTTATGTATTTAATGGTATTTATTATAATTATTATATGTCAACACTCACGCACTAAACGCATCTTACTTTTATGTATTGTCTATGGCAACACTATCCCGCCCGCTTCCTACATTCACTTTCCGCCATAGCTATTGGAAGATACGCACGCACCCGTCTCTTAACGCTCCGCTCCGCTATCGGCCGCTGTGATTACCCATCATATCGCGCTACATCGCTTATCATCAGCCACAGTCTCGAGAGTTACGGTTATAACTCCTGTGTGCATATTTCGCGGTCGTGAATCAAGACCCCGAACGCAAAGCTGGGAGCAGCGCCTACCTACCAACAAGAGTTCAAGGTAAGTGCATTTCCACTGGGATTTCCAACGAAACAAACTATGATACAAAATTTAGGTACATGAAATATGCATTCTATTAAAATTCCAAATGTTCCTTAAATTTGGCGTATATCATTACTTTGCAAAATTTGATCCTTAACAGCGACTCTATCGTATGGTGTAATAATAAAGGGTGTGTTTTTTTTTGCAAAATCAACAAGTTGGATTCCCAGCTAGGATTATGGGGTTTTCAAAAATCTAATGATGAGGTTTTAAGTTTCATCAAAATCGGGCTCGTGACTCCTTTCAGCATTTTTCGCTATTCCTTATAGTTTCGGATTTGGCCATCCAATCCCTTTTCAAAAATTCATCCTGTATACAGATTACACAGCGATAACAGCTAAAGCAAACAATCTACATTTTTCGCTGCGGTTGAAAAATAAAAGATTCTTCTCCGAGACGAGAATGCATTCATATGAACAAACAGCAGTTAACGTGGTAGTTATATCGGGTACACTACATTTATACGAAAAACTTAATTCCGAAAGTCACAATCACGAATTTCATAAGTCCGAATGATTCGAAATACCGAAAGTCAAAAATCCGATGTTTCATAAATCCTTTTTATTAAAAGTCATAATTTTAAAATTCCGAATGTTTACAATTCCGACTGTCAAAATGCCGAATTTCAAGAAACCGAACCGTTCAATTCCGAATCATTAAAAATCCGCCATATTATAAATACGAACTCCGATTATCAAAAATCCGAAATATCATAAATTCGAAGGGTGAGTGTCGTTTCCACCCGTTCCCGTTTCAACCCGAAAACTTATCATTAAAGACGATTATTTATGTTCCCGATTCCACCCGTTTTTTTTAATAAAGTATAGTCAAGTCTAACTACCGAAAATATTATTTCCAAGTGAGTGGAAGGCAAACGACAAAACAAAAAAAAAACCACGAAGGCTAAGGTGGGAGCTCCGCTCCGCTTCGCTCCCGCCTTAGCCTTCTAACCTAACCTTTCCGAGTCGGGGTACTCTGAGTCGGGGTGTTAACAATTCACTTATTATGGTTAACACCTCGACTCGGATAGGATCGGTAGGCAAGCGAGGAATGTCCTTCCTCTACGTTTTTAACTAGTATTTCAAAGCACTCGCCGGCCACTCCCGCGGCACGCTCGCTTCGCTCGCTCGGCTCGTGCACAGGGGGTCAAATTGAATCTTCTTTTACTCTTGTCACTTCGGGTAATAACCAAAGCGAGTCGGGTTTCAACTTCATTTTTATGTTACACGAATACCCTATTTAATTACAAAATCATTCAATATAGGTACTTATTTATTTCTAAAACTGTAACCTATTTTTAACCGACTTCAAAAAAAGGAGGAGGTTCTCAATTCGTACGCTATGTTTTTTTTTTTTTTTTTTTTTGTATGTATGTTACGCGATAGCGGCGCCAATTATAGATGGATTTTGAAAATTTTTTTTTTGTTTGAAAGAGGCTACTTCTGAGGTGGTCCCATATCCAGGGTATCAGGGTCTGATGCTGGAATCCAGGAGAAATCGAGGGCAACCACCGAAAATTGTAGGGACAACTAGTGCGTTAGTTAACTTTTTGATTAAGTGCTTTAATGTACTAAAATTTAATGAAGGTCTGGAGTCGATATGATGATGGAACCGAAAGAGGGAATTCCTTAACGGTTTACAGCAGTTACCTTGTGTTTCGGCTTGATTGATTTGTGTTGATGAGAACTTTACACCTAAATAGAATTACTTTTCAGTCTACCCGTCACTTAAAATAAAAAAATAAAAATTTTAAATAAAAAATAGAACCGACTTCATATAAATCCTTAAAAATAAAATTTACCCAGCACATAGTAATATGTATTTTGATTTATCCGATTTTATTCAATATAATATTGAAGTTGGTGCCATTAATAATACCTACCTAAACCTATGGGTTTACTTGGCGCCGACTTCAATATGATATTGAATAAAATCTGATAAATCAAAATACGTATTACTATGTGCTAGGTAAATTTTATTTTTAAGGATTTATATGAAGTCGGTTCTATTTTTTATTTAAAATTTTTATTTGTTGAAAGTTCTAACTTTAACAGTGAATTTTCGGATATTTGAAATTCTGAATAATGTTTTTCGGGAAAATAACAGTCCGGTCTTTTGATTATTAGTACTAATGAAATTAGGAAAAATAAAATTCGTACTTATGACTTTCGGATAAATGAATATCGTCCTTTTGAATATTCGGAGCTTTGTTTCTTAGGAATTATAATCTTCGGAATTTTGAACATCGGAATATTGAAATTCGGAAAAACATATTTCGGAATTTTTGGGTGTTCCCAGTTATATCGTAACCACATTTGCAGATTAACAACAATGTGAGCCCAGTCGACGAGAAGGCAGCAGACAATGCAGATAAAGATCTTCGGCGGGAAACTTGCGGTGAGTACTCACCTAATGAGTGTTTATGTGGCACTGACACACAATAACAAATTGGTGAATGTGTTTACCGAATACAAGTTTATGAATTACTGTTTATCTATCAGTAATGTCTTATGGCTACTGGTATAGTTTCGTTTGAAGACCGGTTAAATTCATAATGTAATTGTTATAGTGTCTGAAAATGTCCTTACAAGCTAGCGTGTTCCATTCTATATAACAATTATTACGTAAATTTTTACTATATGAAAATATCACAAACAGATTGATCATAAATGGTGTAAAACAATTAAGAATACGTTGTAATAAATATTGTTACAAGCATACCTAAGACGTTAGTAGGTAAAGCAATTGTGTTTTGCTCAAGTCCTTATACATTATTATATTATATTAGGGATTGTCTGATTTAAAATCACGGTAGGTATGCGGAGATGCTATGTCCTGTGCGAATACTGCAAAATTCAAATAGATGTTGTGCTGTGGCATGATACAAATGCGTCGAGTTCCACTTGTGGAACAGTACAAAATGGTATTATTCAATATCTTCCATTGGCTTGCAATCCTTCTGGTGAGGTATCCTTATAAACTGTCAACTCTATGAGAACCCACTGTTTATAAATGTGCTCGAATTTTTCTCTCATTATTCTCAGGTGTCTGGTCAGAGGTGCTGCTATCTTTCTCAATACTGTCAAATGGGAGAACGATCCTAAGCACGGATGTTCCAAATGACGGTGCACTGACTTGCCTTCATGGAATGAGGTACGTTACGTTCTATCACAGAGCGGAAACTACAGCTTAAATGTGTGCGTGTGGTCAATAAAAATGTAAGCAAATTGTACGTCAACACGACCGTCAACTCTATTGACAGCTGTGACGCGACAGGGAGTTGCCGATCTGTATGTGTAATCTTACTATTATAATATTATAAATGCGAAAGTTTGTGAGTGTGGATATTTGTTACTCTTTCACGCTCAAACCGCTGAACGGATCGGACTGAAATTCGGTACAGAGATACATTACAGTCTGGAATAACATATAGGCTACTTTTTATCCTGGGAATAAGTTCCTGCGGGAACAAATTTAACGCGGGCGAAGCTGCGGGCATCAGCTAGTACTATTATATTATCTTTAGTTCTATGACTAACTTTCATTTTTATATTGCTAATAGAAATCGATTGAACAATGCGAATGTCGGGTATTATTTACTTATCTAATTTTTGAAGTTGTAAAGCAAGATGATCCGAAATGTTTTATCGATTTAGTTTTAAACAAACATACAAACATAAATGTGTTTTATTCCACAAAAGTGAGTAGGTACAATAGTCTTATCATAACTTCTAGAGTCAACACCGACCCGTCACCTTTGCAGAACATGACCCCCTATCAGCTTGTTGTTGTCTCACAACTGGCGCGACAACAGCACTGATTTTCAGAAAGTAAAAAAAAAGCTGTATAATATCTATATCACAAAATATTGTGATAGTCCTTGTATTTGCCTATGTTTAAGAAAATGCGTGTAAGGACAGGAATAAACTGAATAGACATAGGTCATTACAGAAATACAGTAAACAATCAGTAAACTATGTTGATAACTAAGTCATATTACAACATGACTAACGTTCGACATTTAAAAAGTAACGCACTATGTATATGGTAGAAAATTGTCAGTAAAAAAAGGTATACTACCCGTTTGCTCTTAGTTTGCCAGTCGCCTTCCAAACTACGCCTCTACACCAGCCTCTACATCAGCGGCAAACTTACAGCGAACGGGCTACACTTTCCGGACATCCTTCCGAGGGCTTACCCGGAGCTCACAACCATAGGCTGTTGGGCGTTACGTAAGGTTTTTTAGTCGGTAGGAGTCCGGCATGGCATCCATGAGGATTTTCCCTCACGTAAAAAAAAAAGCCTACAGTTTTACACGTGATATTCTTTACAGTGTCACCATGTTTGTCTTCACGTAACAACTCCCAAAGTCAACATTACTCATCTGCCGTAACTCAAACTAAAAAATCTATTAAACTTTTTCCCCACGAGGGGAATGAAGGCGGGCTGTTTGAATATTATTTTATTTTTACTTTTAGCGGCCTGAAAATGTCACTTGAATTGAATAAATGATTACTAGTACCTACCTATACATGGACCTACAAAAATGTGAACTTGAGCTTTACTGATCGTGAATTAAACCAGAAAATGGTCGCCGAAATGCATAAAAACACTGTTCATGGTCACCAATTCTTAAAATTTGACTTGAAACTATAGATGGGAAACTAGTGAGATTATTGGTATTTAGCCTCATTTAATGCCTGTAAATTCCCATTTTCAAGTATGTATAATACATAGTATGGTTGACATTTGCTGCAGACACTTTCAGACGATTGGTAAATCGCGACGAGTGGTTTGAAAAATATAACAATACGTCCGCGCTTTTTCTAGGTCCTTGTGACTTTGGTAACATAAAATTTGTATGTACTGTTTTTCTCAGGTTCATGTCAGTGATATGGGTGATTATGGTACACACTTACCTAACGATGTTCTACGTGGCTGGAAACAAAACTATGAGGGTCATCACTGAGAGGAATTTCTGGTACCAGTCTGTAGGTAACGCTTCCTATTGCGTGGATACCTTCTTCGTCATCAGGTTCGTAGAGCATTTCTAACTATAGATTGTTAGATCACAGGCGTCATTTTGGAGTGGCGCGACGATTTTCGAACTAGAGGTCCTATTTCAAAGATTCAAACGACTCTAAAGCACGTTGGATTCGGCATTCCTCATTTTGGGTGGCTTGTAAGGTGCAGCGTGTGTCCCTACTAATATTGTACGCAATACATACTACGTATCGTCTAAATTGAATTTGGTGGTTCAATTTTTTCAACATTAGAAAACTAATTTTTCTAAGAAATGTTTTGTGACCTTGACCTTGTAATAAATATTAATGTTTGAGTTTTATGTAATAGATGGTACTAAGATCAGTGACCTTTAGATTTATTTACACCTTCTCTGCCGCTACGAGAAAAGCAGCCTGGGCGCACTTACTAGTGTGTTTGTAAATATATTACCTATAGCTTAGTGCTACTTAGGTACTTCTTGGAATATAGCGTAGCATGCATCTATAACTTCAGCTTCAAAAACAACTTAAATCATATTTTAAAAAGCCATCTTATATTATCGGCTTGGAAAGCTTTATTCATCGGCTTCGACATAAGAGTTGTTTGTTCGTCTTTAGTTGTTGGTAAATCTAAGTAATCTTACTCTAATCAGATTTCACTTGCTTTGGTGCTTTGAGTCTAAATGGTTAACCTAAATCTCAGTCATTTATGAGTCATAATCTGTCATCATCATCCCAAAGCTTGGTACATTCGCTTTTATGGCGCATCATAAAGTACTTATTGTGCTCGATGCTCTAAACATATTAAAGTTTAATAGCATGCAAGTCTTGCTTAATATTAGCCTTCGACAGGAATTGTGTCAAGCGACGGTATAAATATTAAGTCATTATGAAGTCATTATTTTATGTACAAATTATGCTTATCTGATTTTAATAGTGTATTCAGATATCACAGCGAGTAATTACACTTTATCCTTGAGTGCCTTTCAGCTGGTTCCTCGCACGGCTAGACTATTTATTTCATAATGTGACTGTTTATCTTACTATATGACAAGATCGATCACGAACTTTTTATTCAGGACATCTACTCGAAAAGTTGTTGGAACATTCACAATACAATAGTCTCGAAAATTTAACATCCATAAGCAACTGCTTATGGATGTTAAATTTTTTATTTTTTATTCGTGTCATGGTAACTACCATGACACGAATAAACAATGTTAGTTCTAAATATCTTCAGATTGCTATGAGACAGGTATTGCACCTTATTTTGGTTCCAAATGAAATCGGAAACAGTCGGGTTGCATTTTTTATTTCAACTTGATGTCAATGTAATAAAATATGTCTTCCTAACAACTGCAACAATAACATTGGAAGTATTATGACACATATAGCTCACGGCGCGCGCGGCCTGTATAAGTTTTTAATGACATTCGTAGGTATCACGACTTGTCTCTTCGAAAAAGGAAAATTGAATTTCCATTATCTGTTACAATTTCGGTAGGCTTGTCTATTCGATAAATGTTTTTTTAAGAGTTTAATCTAAAGGAAGTCGGCACGAAATTCAGTACAAACTTTTAACCATTTAGATTTACTAATTTAGGTAATATCAATCTATTTTTACCCTTTCTTGCGCGTGTTACTACTGGTACGTAGTAAAAAAAATACCCATAGTACTACCAAGTGGTCCCAGTAGTACCACGGGTAATTCAATTTTACCCGGGTACTACTGGACCAAAAATAAATGAAGATCGGTTAAAACAAATGAAGATCGGTAAAACAAATGAACGTCGGTAAAAACAAGTGAAGATCGGTGAAAACAAATGAAGGGGGTGAAAACAAATGAAGATCGGTAAAAACAAATGAAGAGCGGTAAAACAAATTAACGTCAGTAAAAAAAGTGAAGATGTGATGTGATGTGATATGGTGAAAACAAATAAATAAATAAATAAATATTGTTGGACATTCTCAGACAACATCATCTGGCCCAAACTAAGCTATAAGCTTGTGCTATGGGATCTAGACGATTGATAGACATACTTATATATTTCTAAATACATACTTATTATACACACATCAACACCGTCTAGGGATATTTCACATTTTCTCAATTTTCAGAAAATCTGTTAGGAATAATAAGCAACAATGTTATATTCTTAGGAAGTCTATTTTTCAGAATATATTTCAAAATAAAATAAAAATATATTTTTGACTTATATAAAATTTTATTTAAATAAAAACAAAAAGTAAAAAAATGGTGCAACTAAAGATGAATATGTCATTTACAAAAAAATAAAAAAATAAGTAATTTCTTTTCAATTTTTTGCACTCATAGGAAAAATCAGCAGTCAGTAAAACCACCCATGACGTTAATCACGGTCCTGCAACGGTTTTTCATGCTTAGTCTCGCTGCGGGATATTGTCCCAAGTTCTGCTAAGATGCGAAAAAAGTTGCTCTTCACTCGCAATGTCTGCAGGAAAATTCTTATAAGCCCTTCTTTGGAGCATGTCCCACGCATGCTCGATGGGGTTTAAATCAGGCGATTGCGCCGGCCAGGGTAAAACCGACACGTCATGGTCCTGCAGTCAGCTGGTCACCGCTCGCGCTGTGTGCGGACGGGCGTTGTCATGCATGAGAGTAAATTCTTGACCCATTTGAAGTCGATGAGGGTAGACAATGGGTACAAGCACCTGGTCGCGGTATTTTTCAGCGGTCATGGTGTTTCTAATCCAAACGAGGTCCGTTCTTCCACCAAAACGAATTCCCGCCCAAACCATAATTTGTCCCGCCCTTGTATGCATGGACTACCTGGGGGTGTTGCAGACGACCCTCACGACCAGGAATTCGCCAAACGCGTACTCTTCGTGAATCGGGATGAAAACCGAATCGGGACTCATCGGTAAACAGTACTTCAGACCACTGGTTATCTTCCCAATGCAAATGTTCACGAGCCCACTCTAATCTTCGTCCACGATTTCCTCTGCGTAGTGCTGGAGTACGAAGTGGCCTGCGAGCATGAAGGTTAGCTTCATACAGTCTCCTCCTCACAGTTTGGTCACTGACAAGCAATTGATGTTCTGACTGGAGCCGTTGAACCAACTGCACGGCTGTAACGTTTGGCTGCATTCTCGCGGCAACTTGTAAAAATCGGTCTTGTCGTTGGGTGGTTATGCGTCTCCCGCCACGGTGTCATTCAGCCACTTCCCCGGTTGCACGATAACGTGACCACAATCTTGAAATAACGTTTTGCCTGGTTCCAATCTCCTCAGCAATACTCCGCTGAGTAGCCCCAGCTTGGAGTATGCCTACTGCCCTTAGCATTTCGTCTCTAGTTAAATGGCGTCGCTGCATGACTTACACAATGAAATAAATTCGTAATTAATCAATAACTAGCTTTAAAACTTCAACTGGACAAAACAAATAACAATTAACTATCGTCGGTAAAATTAAAATGTCCAACTTTGCTATACTAATGCCGCGCAAATCATTTGTTTTAATTTCTTTTTTTTTATTTCAAATTTGGAATTATTCAAATATACCTACAAAATAAGATTTAATCAAAAGTTTTTAAAATCGGCCAGTATTTTTTGAGATGCAGAACTTTTTAAAAAATATCCCTAGACGGTGTTGATGTGTGTACATAGATAACACCCAGACACAGAACAGATCAATATTATCCCAAGTTCTGCTAAGATGCAAAAAAAGTTGCTCTTCAGTCGCAATGTCTGCAGGAAAGGAAAGAGATTTGTTCTGGGTGGGAATCGAACCCACGACCTCCGAATCCGTAGTCAGGTGCGCTGACCACTAGACCACGAGGCCAGTCAAAAATGAAGGTGGGTGAAAACAAATGAAGATCGGTGAAAACAAATGAAGGTGGGTGAAAATAAATAAAGATCGGTAAAAACAAATGAAGATCGGTAAAAACAAATGAACGTCAGTAAAATCAAGTGAACAAGTGGGCGTGACCTACTGAGATTTCGGAATTTAATAACTGCATCTGTATGTATTGAATATTGTCGTCATTAACTATATGACGAGTCCTCCTTTTATTAAATTGCTGAGGTACAAGCTTAACGAGACTGTCATTTATTAGACGCAACAACGATTTATTGTTTTTATTGACAATTTTATTTTATTTGGCATGATATCCTCCAAGAACGTTATTTGTTCTGTGTCTCATGCGAAAAACACTTAGCAAATCTAAATTTTTGTTTTTTACCCATGTGTGTGTTTACCATGTATATATTTTGTAAATTTTTCAACTGAAAGGTGTTCACTTTCTGCAAAAATGTATGCCCAACCTTCTTCTATCTTTTCTCTCGGTAAGAGAGGTAACGCAGGGCACAAAGATACGATGCGATTTTTTGCTTTGCATCTTGATTTGCACAACAAAGGTTCCACATTTCTCCATAGGCGACGATGCCAGTGATAGTACTCGTAGCAACCTACGATCTTAACATCAATCAATATTTTTATTAGAGCGTTAATATTCGCGATTTCAAAGACGTTCATTTGTTTTACCGATCTTTATTTGTTTTTACAGATCTTCATTTGTTTTTACTCAACTTCATTTGTTTTTATGGATGTGCATTTGTTTTTATCGATCTTTACTTGTTTTCACCAATATTCATTGGTTTTTATCGATCTTCGCTTGTTTTACTGACGTTCATTTGTTTTCACCGATCTTCATTTGTTTTTACCGATCTTCATTTATTATTATCTAGTGAAGTTGAGCTAGTGGTCCCAGTAGTACCACTGGTAATTCCATTTTACCCGTCGTACTACTGGGACCACTTGGTAGTACCACGGGAATTTTTTTTCCTCGTGGTACTGCCAGTAGTACCACTGGTAGTACCACGCGCAAGAAAGGATTTTTACTACTTATAAATTGAGTGGCACAATCTTTCAAGACGGACTTTCTCATTTGTAACATTAGTATGAATTCGTATGCATTTCATATTTTGACTTAATTTTAGCTAAGGTACCGACAATAGGGAGACCTAGGAGAGTTGTGACAATTTTTAATTTTAGGGGAATATCTCGCTCCAGAAATATTCCACAGTTACGACCTATGTGAATAAATGTAGCACCATTCCTTCCCTTTCCAAAGCAATCATCAAAATTAGGTAAAGTATTTCAGTTTCCGAGAAAATCAACTAAAAGAAAGATTACTCCCTTCGTCACAACTCCCCTATCACCGAGGTAAGATGTGACAGGTACCGAGGAAAGTTGTGACAGCTATTTATATAAACTGTTTATGTCTTAAAAAATACCATTACACATATTATAAATAAATGAAACATGTTTTTTTTTGCAAAAAGTACTATTATCATCTTTTAGCACATCAAGTACCTACCAACAAACACCACGTATAGTCTTTCCATAACAAGTAATTATATTTTATACCTAAGTACCTAATTATGGCATCGCTTTGAGATCAATTACCAATATTATAATCAGTCAAAAATTTTAATCTATTCTGATAGGCAATTATTCAATCATAATCATATCAACCTTTACATTCTAGGCATTGCGCCTACTCCTCATTTGATCTGCTGTTTAAATAGGCTTCAGGCAAACCATGCAAAAGCCATTATTTTCTGCCTCTTCTTCGTCATCACCTGTTCTCTTCTTCTTATTAGTTCTTGGCTCTTTTTAGGTTTCTTCTTATATTCGCTTAAGACACGCTTTATCACATTCTTCGCCTTCCTATTGGCTTCTATAGCAGCTATTTCGTCCTTAGTAGGTGTATCAGTAAGCACTGAAGATTTGATTTTGCGTCCGTTCGGTTGACTGCTTTTTCTTGGCGAAGCTTTTGGCAACGGTCTAACTGATTCTGGTGAGAACACATTAGAAACAGTGGCAAGAGGACTATGGGCTGTAGACGTGGAGGCAACAGGTTCATTGGCATTATGGTTTACAGCGAATGAATTTCTAGATGGCATGGCATGTTCTATAGATGAACTTGGAGTAATAGATCTTGCTTCAACGGTATCAACTATGCCGGTGTTGAGATTTGGAGTTACGGTTATTTGTGCTGGATTATCCACAATTTCTGATACTGATTGCTCTAGTTCTGGGTTGGGACGATCAGTCACTTAACCTGGCAGGAAATCGGCTTCTTCAAATATATCTAGTTTCTTATCGGAAATTACTTTTCTGACACAAGCTTTTATTGCGTACTTTACTTGCAACATTTGGCCTGCCTTAGTATACTAATGTACAAACACACATACACACATGCAGACAGAGAAAAAAGTGTCGTAATAACCCAAAATGAAGAAGAATGAAGTCAAATAGGAGAGTTGTGACAGGCTGTCACAACTCTCCTAGGTGCTCAAAATTACGACTTGCACCGAATAATAATTTAAATTAAAAAAAACAATATGCAAACCAAAAAAAATTATGAAACCTTTCGAGACTTAGATAACTACACAATTTAAGAAAAAATAATTCAACAATGCACATGTAATAAGATATGGAATAAATTCAATCAAAATTATGATGAAAAACTTTCTTTTCGATTTTTTTTGCACGCCGATGTTATAACTACGGAACCTCTTCGCGTACGCCGCCGGCGGGTACTACTAAGTCAACTAGTGCGTCTCTAAAGCGTCAATTGAGCGTTGTAGCCAGCTCGCTCACCTTCATAGGTAGGGAGAAATCGCGTCTGTCACAACTCACCTCTGTCACAAATCTCCTAGGTCTCCCTATACAACGAAGTTTTCCAAAGCAAAACCTCAATAATTTTATTTCGAAAGCCGAAGTTGACTGATGTGACATCTTAACTTTCATTCCTCAGAAAGGGTTTTATTTAGCTATTTTCGACATTTTGGATAGACAAGGGTAGGTTGTTATATTCTGAAATTGCGAAATGTGTTTTCTGTTTTGTCAGCTGTCTAATGGCAATGACATATATGTGTCCATTATATTTAGTACCTATTTCTTCGAACTTATAGTGAATATCAAAAAGAATATTTCATGAGTCACGTATACAATTTGGTGGCACACGAAAACATTTTATTTCTTCTTTTGTGTTAATACGCAGCTGTTACGGTTGCATGCCTAGTTCTAATTTCACAGCTCTGTTATAAATTAGTTATTAAACTTTTATTTCGGAAATAGATACATTTACTAGTGCATCACGGCCTAATAATATCTAGCAACAGCTTATGCTGGTGTAGTGTAAAATGAGCGTATTTTTAATAAATTTTACACAAAGATATCTAGAACCCAGAGAACGGACAGATACTCCTTAGACATAATTATGATAAAGAAACTAAAAAAGAGCAGTATCCCAACATCTATAGCTACAAAATTAACCTTTAATATTACACAAAGATATCTAGAACCCAGAGAACGGACAGATACTCCTTAGACATAATTATGATAAAGAAACTAAAAAAGAGCAGTATCCCAACATCTATAGCTACAAAATTAACCTTTAATATTTTATTATATATATATCCTCGATAAAAACATTACCTCAGAAAATATGTGATAGTCTTCCAATCGCAATCGTATTTGTTAAATGAGTCAAAATATTCATACATTGAAAAATATGTCCCGTTTGGTTAACGATCTTGATAATCACCACCCCAGATTCCGCTTTATGTGGTACATATAATAAAACTGTAGAAGGTCGAGAGTCTGTACATGGAAGATATTTTAAAATTTTAATTGCAGGGCGTTCTCTAACCGATACTGAAGCCGAAAATGTAATTTAAACTTTTCATGTCTGTCTGTATCCCGAATAAGTATCACGCCGAAAATACTGAATCGATTTGAATGAAACTTAGTACAATCTGAGCTTATGATCCGAGGAAGGTTCTAGGATACTTTTAATCTCGATATTTTGCGTGGTTCCTTCAGGAGAGAGCATTAAAGATAAAATTGTTTTTCAGCAGTCACTTCTCACCGCGTGGTCCGATTTCCAATATTTTTGTGGTGTCGGAAAGAGGTACCTTAAGCATTGTTCCATACAAATTTCAATATTGAGGATATTGTAGTTCAGAAATTAGAGAGATCTCAACTTTCGCTAAACCTAGAATTGAGGGTTCCTTATGTAAGTGTCATTCTTAACTGGCGTGTTTGCTAAATCATAAAAGAGCTTAATGATTAAGTGTATTTTAAAATAATCTTTTTTTTTTTTAGAATTTGATTGTTTTAGAATAGACTTAATCTTGAAGCTCTTTTATGATTAAGCAAACAGGGCAGTTTCACACGCTCCTAGGAGTCTGATTAAGAAATACCTGTCCTTTCATAGATCTTATGTGACGTAAACGAAGTTGCGAGGGTTAGCTAGTCTGTACTATGGGGATTAAATAGCAGTAAGGGATAGTGAAGTCATCACGCCATTAAGGTATAAAAAAGCACGCCATCCGTAAACATGACTGACTTTTTTATAAACATTTCCTTTGTTACAGCGGTATTCTCGTCACAATTCTCTTTCTGAGGACAGAAGAAAAAAAGAAGAGTAAAGTAGTGCATCAAGGAAAAGAAGAAATCGACATCAATAAGAACATTAATGGTTTTAATAATTCCGCACTTTCTATCTCAGTCAGCATAAGCCAACAATCTTTCAAAGAAGATTTATTAGATAAGCCAAAAACTAGTGTATATACGATGGCTGAATTATTCGGAATGGTGAAATCGTTCTTGGTCTTGTTCAGCTACCGTATAATAAGATTGTCACCCGCGTACGGATTCGTGATTGGTTTAAACGAAGTTGCCTTGAGATATACCCATGACAGATCTGTTTTCGAACCTGCTATCTTCGATCATATAACCTGCGATAAATTCTGGTGGCGCAATCTTCTTTATATCAACAATTTGTACCCCCAACGTGAGATGTGTATGGTGTGGTCTTGGTACATGGCAAATGACACACAGTTTTACGTCGTTGGTATCATACTGTTACTTATTTCTGTCAAGTAAGTATAAATGAAATCTGAACTTATTCCGCTGCTTCACAGATCCCAATCCCATGAACAAATTATCCTCCGAAATAAAATGTTAGGTATGTTTAGAAGGCTGCTACTAAAGCGGAAAATTGCTCTCAGCTCGATGCCGATTTGAGCAGTACGAATGATTTTCCCCTACATACATACTCAATCAAATCTTTCAAACAGATCAGCCTCTCATAGTGCAGTGTTCAGCTATGTATAAGCTGATTTGATTGATTAGACCGCTCGAAATTTTCGCCAGAATCACATTTCGCTTGTACTGTGTTTTCACGGTGAGTTATTGCACACGTTAATTTTGTCCATAGGCCTATATATATCTATATAGTTATTAAATATCTAAGTATGTATGTACTTAATGTTTGTTATAATAATATTAAATAAACGTAGACTATAATAAGTTACATATTACTTAATACGTTAAAATGGAGAGAAGTGTAATAAAACAACCAAATGATCTACGTTTCATAATGTGGATAGTAAATCTTCTTACTTGAAAGTTCTTTGGAAGTTACTTGAAACTTCTTAAATGGCAGCAAAGTTTCTTGGAGCTGAGAAACTATAAAGAACTCTTTTGGAAAAGAAATCTTTGTATTTAGTATTTACAGTCAGGAACGCTGGAAAAAAATAAAATATAAAATGCTTTCAAAGATTTGTTTTCTAATTTAAGTTTGTGCAATTTATATTCGCAACGCAGCGTTTATCATCCCTCCTTTCTTCTTTATGGACGTAGCGAGAGATTGTGTGTTTACTTTAAAATTATTATTTGTAGGCATCCGAAGTTTGCGATGGTAACGTTGGGGCTTCTAATGGCGAGTTCGTGGGCTACTACTATCTACATTTCCGTATGGCATCAATACAAAGCTCGAATACAGGAGCCGTTTGAAATGTTCGACACGTTGTACGATAAGCCATGGTCGAGAATCGGACCATATTTAGTCGGTGAGTAAAATATTATACTATCTAATTTATATGCGTTTTGAAGGACTAGTTGTACATAATTCCTATGTACTATATTTATGGGTGTGTAACGGTTGATAAAATAACAAAAAAAACTAACGTTTATTTGACCTTATTTCAGTTAATACACTTTTGTTTACTATAGCGATCAATTGAGATAGTGAATTGTTGATATAATTTCCTTTTATCTAATTTCTTATAATATAATTAACATTTCCTTTAATGCACATATGGCATAATATTAATTCAGAATATTATTCACTAGCGGACGTCACGCGGTTTCACCCGCATAGTTCCCGTTCCCGTGGGAATACGGGAGTAAAAATAGCCCATGTTCACCGCAAAGAGTGTAGCTTTCCAACAGTGAAATCGGTTCAGTAGTTCCGGAGCCTATTCGTTACAAACAAACAAACAAACAAAAAAACAAAAACAAATCTTTCCTATTTATAATATTAGTATAGATTTACTATAATACTCATAATCTCTAAGTAACCTTTAATATAATTTAGAAAATCTGATGCAATTTTAAACGCCTGTTATTATGATACTGGTAAGGTCCAAATCAAATTGTGGTTTATATCCCGACTCAGAGCAATCCAACTTGGATGAGTTAGGTTAGAAGACTAAGCCAGAAGCGAAGCGAAGCGGAGCTCCCGACAGCTCGACTCCCGCAAGCCATTAAAATAATAAATTATTTAACCTCATGTTCTTTTCACCTAACTAGGTGAAAAGAACATGAGGTTAAATAAATTTTATATAAAAAGAATATTATACATAATGAAAATTGTATAAAATGAACGTTATACTAAATGTTATTATATTATAGGAATATTATATGATAAAAACATTAGGTCATATGAATTTAGGTTGCTTGACATTACAGCATATACATATTATTTCATATGAACGTTATTTCAAGTGAAATTAGAGCATTGGTCATTATATCAAACATTACACACCCTAAATTTATATCAGGGAAAATTTACTTTTCCAAAAAAATAGGAAAACGTTGTTACGTTTTCCTATTTTTTTGGAAAACCTTTTTACGTTTTTGTACTTCATAAAACGTAACAGCACTGAACACAAAGTAATACGTACTTATTTACCAGCGATATTCTTGAGTGAGATAGGAAGCAAGCAACGGTATTGTTGATTGGGGCGACACGCGATTCACAGTATACCGAAAGTCATTAGCAAGTTCATCGACACGATTCTTCGCACTTGGCCCCGTCGACAGATGACAACGACAGCCACCATCCATACTGAAGGCAATACGGAATAGGAAAAAGGCTTTTTAATACAGTTGCTCAAAAAGTGGCGTATTACAGGGACGTATAGCGTTCGGGATGTGAGCTATTACACACTTGTGCTTTTTTCTTTACCATTCCCGCACTCGTGCGTTTTCTTTCCCAATTGTGAAAATAATGTCTGTGATTTATGTAAATATTTCTAAAAAAGATACTAACTTGTTTCAATATCAGATTAAAAGTAATTTTAGTTAAAATTTAAGCATAAATTAATATTACTATCGACCAAATTAAATTTATAAATATGTATAAAAAAGTTGTCTGTATGAAGTGCACTGCCATAGTCTCTGCTTAGGAAGGTCATTCATTTACGGTTGGCGCCATTTTGGATATTCAGGTTTATTGTGTTTTTATTATTTTATAAAATTGCTTAATTTTTTCGCAACTGTATTAAAAATAGTTGTTCAATACAACGTGTGGGACTGTTATTTAAACTCGTTCCGACTGTCTACCCTCGCCTTCGGCTCGGGTCAACACCTGTCGTAACTCGTTGTAATAACAGAAATCCCACACTTGTATCGAAAACTACTATTGGTCTAAGAGCCAGCGGCCCCCAGGCATTCGGTATAGTATAAAAGCTGTAAGTTTCTCAATGTATATCCCCAACACAGTTAAGAACGAACCCCGTCTATGAAACTTGGGTCGCGGTGGCTTTCGCAGGTATTAGGTAGTAAAGGTGTGTAAAATTGTGTGTTAAATTTGTTAAAGTATAAAACTCAGTTTTTACATATTTTACTTATAATAATCCTAAAAGTCACCTTGTCGAAAGCCAGACACTTCGTACGGTTGCAACCCTCTGCCAGACACCCTTAAAGTATATTTCATTATTACTATACTTACGGTATAGTATAAAAGCTGCAATTTATATATGTTATTTGGAGAACTATCAAATGATGTTTTCTCAATAGCCAGACAGTTTCAGTAGTTCCTTAAAAAGTTAAAGTCTAATGTAGGTGAGAGCGCGAGGGATATTATGTGTCAGCGGGTGCGAGTGAAATACCGCGTTCGGTCCACTGCGACGTTTTATTGCGCATCAGCTGTCATTAATAGTGTACTAGATGATGCGCGCGGCTTCGCCCGCGTGAAAATCGTTACCCGTTCCCGCTTCCCGTGGGAACATTTTCCCGGGATGAAAAGTCTATGTGTTATTCCAGATTATAAGCTATCTCTGTACCAAATTTCAGTCAAATCCGTTCAGCCGTTAGAGCGTGATTGAGTAACAAACATCCAAGTATCCAAACATCTTCACAAACTTTCACATTTATAATATTAGTAGGAAGTAGGATAATGAGAACTATTTTCTAGATTTACTATGAAAATTCCCCCCGTTCCCTCACTATGAACAATAACTAAGAATCAACGAATAAATGTTTAGAAAATTCTTTTATAAAATTTTTGTGTTTAGGAATTATTAAATTAACACTCCAATAATATATACTTAAATAATTATTTTAATAATAGTTATTGGAATAATATAATTAATCTAATACCTACAATAATTAATGGAAAAATATTTCGAAGATATTCTATGACTCGTGGTCGCCGATATCTTGAGTGTCCTCATCACCGCTGCTCCAATCTGTGGGTTGGTCCTTATCAGTATCCTTATAAGTAGTAGATGATCGCGTAGTTTCGGATTCTTTACCCCTTACCATGATGACATATCCAGGAATATGTGTATGAAAATTTAACAATATACGTTTTCTGGTAACCATGACACCAGATGAATTCTAGCACAGATTAATAAATAGTTACTACGTAAATTCTAGTTTACTTTGGCTTCATCTCAGAAACCGTGACAGTTTTATAGCTATCACAGTTTCTTAGATTCATCTAAGAAACTGTGATACTGTAAACTGCCTCCTGACAGGTGGACGACGAAGTCTCATGAATAGGGTCCCATTTTTATCCTTTAGGTACGCAACCAAAATAAGGAAAAATTAAAGCGCTCATGGCCCCGCGGACTCAGTGTTCTGTAAACTGTCACTGCAGTAAGCAACATTTACTATGGCCGGATATGGATGGGTGACCACCACGTGGACCACTTTGTGATTTGTGATATTTATTAACGAGCGTTTCCGTGCTTCTGAAGGCATGATAAGCCGTTGGTCCCGGTTGTCAGTAAAATGATAGTCGTTAAGCCAAATTGAAGGCCTAATGGGCGGCTTAAAAAATTTCAACTGTGAGTCGTCACAACCTGCGCCCCGGTCGGCAGCGCGTGTGTAGCTCCTCTGGTGTTGCAAACGTCTATAGGCTACGGTTACCAACCTTCCGGTGGGCCGTAAGCTTGTCTGCCACCTAAGTAGTATAAAAAAAACCTTGGATCCAGCTCTCCACAGATTGGAGCAGCGGTGATGAGGACACTCAAGATATCGACGACCACGAGTCATAGAATATCTTCGAAATATTTTTCCATTAATTATTGTAGGTATTAGATTAATTATATTATTCCAATAACTATTATTAAAATAATTATTTAAGTATATTATTGGAGTGTTAATTTAATGATTCCTAAACACAAAAATTTTATAAAAGAATTTTCTAAACATTTATTCGTGGATTCTTAGTTATTGTACATAGTGAATTTTCATAGTAAATCTAGAAAATAGTTCTCATTATACACAATAAATGACAGCTGATGCGCAGTAAAACGTCGCTGACACATAATATCCCTCGCGCTCGCACCTACATTAGACTTTAACTTTTTAAGGAACTACTGAAACTGTCTGGCTATTGAGAAAACATCATTTGATAGTTCTCCAAATAACATATATAAATTGCAGCTTTTATACTATACCGTAAGTATAGTAATAATGAAATATACTTTAAGGGTGTCTGGCAGAGGGTTGCAACCGTACGAAGTGTCTGGCTTTCGACAAGGTGACTTTTAGGATTATTATAAGTAAAATATGTAAAAACTGAGTTTTATACTTTAACAAATTTAACACACAATTTTACACAGCTTAACTACCTAATACCTGCGAAAGCCACCGCGACCTAAGTTTCGTAGACGGGGTTCGTTCTTATCTGTGTTGGGGACATACATTGAGAAACTTACAGCTTTTATACTTTACCGAATGCCTGGGGGCCGCTGGCTCTTACTCTATATTCCTTTTTACTTTCCGCTCCATTTTCTTATATAGCGAGATGCGTTTTACTAATTGCGTAATTCTATCAATATAGACGCTCCCTTTAATCGTGGCCTGAGTCTTGATGAATGAATGTTGTTTACATAATGGCTCCGCTGTATCTAACGTAATCACAGCATTTGTTGTTTTTTTAATTAGATACTTAGGAATTACTTCATTAATGTAATTATTGGACAAAGGCCGTGAATTATGTTGCGCAATTTTTATTGTGTGAAGGGCAGGTGTCTGAAGGATACGTATTGCGTTTCGACTAGAGTTTATTTGTGAATCGAGAACAATACCAGACGGCAAGTTAAAGCTATAATCTATTTATGGTGTGTAAATTGAATTGAATAAACGATGGGCATGCTTTGACTTCAAATTTTGTGTATACACAACCCGTTACAAGAAACCGTAAATATGTCCTTTTCATGAGAAATTGAAACATTAAAAAAATTCTTTATTAGTTTACGAGTAGGCTGGTGAAATTATTGTGACAAATAAAAATGTAAAAAGAAATCAAAAATTTCATCAGCTTTCCCAGATCCAGCAGTTTTTCACATTGACAGAAAGTCACATTTAAAATTGAATTTTCTAGTGTTTTGCGAACCGAATAACACTGATAGTGTTTTATGGTCGCATCTGGTAAGAGTCAGACCGGTACCTTTTGCAATAAGGGTAATCTACAGTGACCCTAGCCTAAAATATGACCTTCCAAAAGGTTCACATGATTAATGGAAGCTGATAAAGATAAATCATTATAAACCAATATGATATAACGGCTTTAAGAGGTAGGCATTAGTACGTAGTGCCTCATCGATCTTTGTATAACTTATAGCGAATTATGAATGGCTTGTGATGGATGGACGTAGTTCTAAGACAAATTAGTAATTTACTAAGTATTCGAGGTTCGGGTAAAGTTACACAATTAAGTTCCACGAAGTTATAGCTGTCATGTTAATATAATTTGGGTTGTTTTGGTTTAGTAATATCCTGGAATATTACTAAAATTCCACCCATACTCTTAACCATATTGTATTTGTTAGCATATTTATATATTAAACCTGTTATATGAAAATATATTTATATTATTGTGCAATATACGCTTATTCATATGTGTACATTATTAGTAAGTATAAAATATTTTTCTGTGTATTGGCGATACGGTAAAACCTTTTTACTAAGATAGTATCATACTCATTGGCTATGGTGAAAGTTTCAGTTATCACAATACAGAAAATTTTCTTTTTAAATTAAAGCTTCAGACACTGTTCAAATTTACTATAGTCACTTTGATGAAGTGGAAATCTTATTGGTTTTAATTAATTCTTTCTGCGCGTCACTTATTATATTACCTGTTAGTGCAGCAATAGATGAGATGACGACCTTTTCGGGCACGCACATTATACTCATGCTATTTTTTTTGTTGTTGTCTGTTTGTTTTATATATTTATGCGTGCCGAATAAAGAATTTATTTATTTATTTATTTATTTATATTATCTTTTGTGGATAAAACTTTGTGTGTCGAATTGAATTTGGACAATTTCATTAAGGATAAACTGGATTTTTAAAGTCTATAAACTATCTCTTAAATCAAATCACCAGTCTCGCCAAGTTCTTGTACAACAATTTAAGAGATCGTCGGTTGCAGTCTTTAGACTGTGGCTTTGTTTGCTGAATTTGATTTATGGGTTGATAGCGGACTATCTAGGAATAAAATTCATCGATATAAATCTTTGAATCTGAAGTGATAAGCTTCACAAGAAATTGGCTCTCGTCTTTCGGAGTCCAAATCTTATAAATATGAGAAAAGATTTTATGTCAATAGAGGCTATTTCTACAATTTAAAATAGAATAGATGACAAGATAAAAGTAAAAAACTAAAAAAAAAAAGGTTCTATGGTCTCCGAAGTTCATTACCCTTCCTTCGGGTTCTATCATGCTTACTTCACTAAATTGTAAGTACCTATGTAGTTATTTGTAAAGATAATTCGGCGTTCTAAAGTATCAAAAAATGTAGAGATGACAAATTATAGAATACGGGAACCTTTTTTTTTAGAGTTCTGAAACCTATTATAACTTATCAACACTTTTAAACTTATTATCGGCCTTGTTAGATGATCATGCACAAAGGCCCGGCTAGTAATCCCAAGTCATTATGGAACCGCAGGGAAAAGAATAATCAATGATAATAGCAAGAAAACTAAAGCAGTTCCCAAGAACTGCAATATGCCTGTAGAATGTTAGTACAGGGGTCGGCAAGGCGCGGCTCGCGAGCCGCATGCGGCTCTTTGGGTGTAGACCTGCGGCTCTTTAGATGCATACATAATTATCATATTATTCATTTTCAAGAACATTATCACCCTTTCATTTTCAAAAATACCACAAAAGTCTTACTAGTAGTTAAACAAGCAAACTCGCCTAATGGTGGTGTGCTGCGCTTGAAAGCGTTATATGGAGCACCATTTTCTTTCTAATAGGATTCTGCTGCGATATCCGCAGCGGGCTATAGCCCAGAAAATATAATATCATAAGAGACGGCATGTCTAATTCTGATAGTCCGTCGCGGAACCTAGAAGCCGCAGTTCTGGCAGAAATCTACCGGCCCAATGCTTTGGTGCGTCAAAATGGCAAACAACCATCTTTGGAAGAGATTGAAAGCCGGCGTTTTAGAGCGCGCAATGAACTCATTCATAAATGGCGCACCAGGCTAGAGCTCGGCGGTAAGCATTGAGCTCGTCTCTGCCATCTTATTTATTCTGAGGTCCTGGGTAGAAAAGCGGCACTGACATACCTACCACCTCACACAGCTCCTCACGGGGCACGGATATTTTAGTAAATACCTGCATGATGTGGTAGGCGTTGAGCCTGAGGCAACGTACCCACTGCGAGGAAGGCGCCGTGGATAAAGCGTTGCACACCCTCGCTTTTTGTACGGAGTGGAGTGGCGAGCGTACCGCTCTAAGAGTCCTAAATTGGCGCAGTCGCGTCGCTGTCTATTATAGTTTACGCTATGTTAGATAGCGAAGAAAATTGGTTCGGCTGTCGTTTTGACGTCAACGGCAATGAGAAAAGCGCTGCGGGTGCCAGAGCAGGGCCTAACACTTCCAGTATGCCAACCTCGCACGCGTGGCCGACGTTGGAAGCTTTATGACAGCCGTGAGACTGACTAAGACGCACCCCTCGTGTTCAGGCGTCGCGGCAGTGAAGTTTCGGTGGGTAATATTTAGACCCCCAGAGTCGAGACTGTTGCAGGTAGCTGTTGTACGCTTGCCTTCCCTGTGACCCAACAATAGTGACAAGAAGGAACATCCCAGGGTTTCAGTGGGAAAATCCCACATAATCACTCAGATTTTTTTAATTGTGAAAATTCTCCAAAACCACCCTGTGATTTACCATCTGCCTATGGCCGTAAGTCCTGGAGACGCCCTTCGAAGAATGTTCTCAGAGCTTCCGACAGACTTGGTTTGTCTCTATAGCAGACTTTCCCCGCAGTCTAGTCTATCCCACTTCTTACGGGGGGGGGGGGGGGGGGTCGTGGGATAAAGAAAGATTTTGTGGCTCTTTAAAAATGTTGTAATTTAAAGTCGTCATTTTTGGCTCTTCCGACTCAAAAGGTTGCCGACCCCTGTGTTAGTATCATATTAAGAGAAACAAAATTGTTTTTCATTTGCCGTAATGTTGAAAACACGCCGGTATTCTTAGTAAAATTTATATTACGTTTTCTACAAAACACGACAGAAAATATAACTGCACAGAAAGTTTAAATTCAGAGTTGAATTAATAACATTTAATATTGCACTAGCAATTTAAATGCCAAATTTAAGTCGTATTAATAAAACAACCTAATCACTTAAATATTATAATGAAATATGATAATAATTTCTTAAAAAAATAACAAAAGCGCACCGACAAATTGTGAAACATGACTATGAAAATATAATAATTTGTAAACACTATGTTGAGCAGGTAATTTAATTCTGCACTATTCAGCGCACTGGGTCAATAACAATTTCTTTTTAATTTGAATTGCACAATGTAATGGTTTGTGTCCTTTCATATACTCGTTTGTTATGTAAACATACATGTTTTGATATGATAGTTAGAACCGTGAAAAGTGATTGAGGTTACATTTTCGTTACGTAAGCCTAATCTATAGTCTTAAACTAACTCAGAAAACTAAAGAATAGGTGCTTAAGATAATGAAGAACATTTTTATGTGAGCGTGTGAAAATACGGTTTAAAAATTATTGAATTGATGTAACGCTGCTCTGAGATTGGAAATATCCCCGCCTCTTGACTGATTTTATAGACTTTCAGATCCCGTAATCTACTTGTAATCCACAAAAATGGGTAGCCTAACTGGCATTTTATTGATCTTGCTAAGAAAGCGAACATTTAGGCATCCACAGTCCTGTCAATGACTTGATCTTACTAAAGGTTGCGGATGAAACTATAAACGAGGGGCTGAACAATCCGATAGCTGAGTGCGCGTGGCGTGTTCTTGTCTATATTACCTAATATGGACATAGACCAACTGAAAGTGTCGCTTATCTAATACAATTTGAGAAGAGGGGACTTCTTTCTTTATACAATACTTCTTTCTTTTATAGCTTTTGATATGTTACGGTCCACAGGGACGGATAATGTGATTGTTAATCTCATTTTTTTGTATTTTATGAGTTTGAGAGGTAACTTTGTGTTATCATACCAAAGTTCATACGAAATATAGTCTAGTAAATACAATATTTCTCTCTTGCACTAATATAAATAAGACATTTTCTAGAAAAAAATAAGTAACAATTTTACGTACGTTCTCTTGCAAAATTTTACGTGGGCAGTGATAAGGTTTAGTTTTCTGATTAAAAGAAAATATAACGTGCACAACATCAATCATATCGCTACAACACTTTCTTTTTATGACACGGAATTTACTAATTCTCGACAACAACTGCGACACGTTTGTGTATCGTTGTTTCACTCCATCCATACTCATGGCAGGCAATGTGTTTAAAAAGGGTATGGAGGTAATTTGGAGCAACTTTTCATTCCATAGTCAACAGAGCATTAGTGGAATAAAAAAATTACTGTGGTATATTTTGTTTATTAACTCAAGAGTTCACTAATCAAATTAAATGTAATATAGAATAGCCATTTTATTAATAAAATATTTGATATTTGCAGGTATGATAGTAGGCTGGTATTTGCACAAAACGAAGTGTCAGTTGAAGCTGCCATACTGGGTGGTAGTGGTGGGTTGGCCTGTAGCCCTGGGCATCATCGGAAGCCTTATATTCAGCATGGTTGATGGTCACTTTGAAGTGTGGCCCACTGCGTTCTATATCAGCGTTGGACATACAGGTATGGTTTTTTCAATGTCATCGTTATTTCCTGTTAATTTTCCAGCCATCTAAATCATAGCCGATCCCGAGACTGTTGGCAAAAAAGGTCAAGGATCCATATATTTATTACTGCATCTTCACTGATATTTGTGTCATCGTTTACTATTTATGTTGCTCTAGCCACGCCTCGTAGCATAACTAAGGACTGGCAAGGTTTGGTTGATGGATTTGTAGACTTGGACACACGCTAGTGTTCGTCACTTTGCCTAGGCAGTAGCTCGACGTCTCTATCGATGCCACTGAACACGTCAAGAAATATAATCTTATCCGTGTAAAACCGATGAACTGCCCATAATATCGTGAAGTGCTAGTTGCAGCTAAAACACGATTTTTGACGCAACTTCAACATTAGTAGGGTTTTAATGACTTTATAACAGTTTATTATGCGAGTAGCACCCGTCGCAGCGTAACTTTGAGTGCACAGAGTTATTGGAAACATTCCTACCGGAGACAAACCTGCCTATTCTACGCAAGAATAAATATACCTATCGTACATATCTTATACAACGGTCATTTCTAATAACGCTTCACCCTGTCCAAGGCTTCAAGTTTACGTTAGATCAAGCCCTCAATAAGTTTTTACTGTTTATTTTACGACGGTACAGCGACTCGATATAAAATCAAACCATTTCATTCACGCCAACTTATTTTTCAAAGTATAGCGCGGTCTCAAAATAGATATTTCTTTGGGTGTAAGGCAACATTGACCCTTAGTTGGCGATGAATCTTACTTCTTTTAACTCAGTTTCTGATATAATTATGAAAAAACCGGCCAAGTGCGAGTTGGACTCGCCCATGAAGGGTTTCGTAGCAGCTAGTAACATAATATAAAAATTCTTATAGTTCGTTGTAACATTGATTGATGTTTTATCACGTTCGCAGTGGTAGTGATTTTTATAACCAAAAATTTGCTGTTTATGACGTATTAAAAAAAAACTACCAGCTCTATCTCGTTCAAACAAATTTTCGTTGGTAGTCTTTATGGCAATGTACATCATATAATTTTTTTAGATTTATCATTCTCTTAGTTTAGAAGTTAGAAGGTGGGGACACACATTTTTCCACTTTAGAAGGGTCTCTTGCGCAAACTATTTATTTAAAAAACAAATGGTGTTAGAAAACTCAATAGCATTTTTGAAGACCTATCTATGGATACGCCCACACGTATGGGTTGGATGAAAAAAAAAAATTTACAGTTGCAGTTCTGAGTATGGGGACCCCCAAAATTTACTACTTTTTTTCTAGTTTTATATAATAATCTTAATGCGGTTCACAGAATACACCTAGTTACCAAGTTTCAATAGCATAGGCCTTATAGTTTCGGAGAAAAGTGGCTGTGACACACGTACGGACAGACAGACAGACATGACGAATCTATAAGGGTTCCGTTTATGCCATTTGGCTACGAAACCCTAAAAACACTAGTACAGGTACAAGTATGATTACTAACCAATTACTAACTAACCTAGTACACTAGTCGTGTGCATGACTGACGTCCCGACCGAATTTTTCTCTGTCACAAGTATCGTGTAAGACAATACTTTTAATTGCGATGGTAGTTTTAAAGCTAACTTACAATGCACAGCACCATAAATTGGATGATTTAGATACTATTCATACGTTAAAATGCAATATAAAAGCAAATTGATCCCAAAGCGGGGTTTTAGATGCAATGGGCGCTACTGTTAGTTAGAGATGATAAATCACAGCGATTTTTCGACTCGCCATTTTTGTGACGAACGAGCCGTGAAGTCGTTGGGGACAGTACCTACTTGCATGTATAGTAAGTAGAGCTACGAATGACGTCTGAATATGTGCATATACAGTGAATCATTGTGCTATGAATTGGTTTCCGATGAAGTGACGTGAATTTAAAGGTGACGATTGAGTTCATTTGGCATTGCAAATAGTAGCGTGTGTTTTTGAACGGTCGAACGAGCTACGCTTGGGCTGTTTCTGAGGGATAAAATCCGAAACGATATTGTTTGTGAGGGAACTAGAGAGGTCAACATAGCTCGCAGAGTTTGCGTTTTGAAGTGGCAATGGGCTGGTCACATCTGTAGAAGAACCGGTAGCAATTGAAGCAAACGAGTTCTTTAGGTAGGACAACCCCCCACCAGATAGACCGACGACTTGAAAAAGGTTGCAGGGAGCGGATGCGGAAGGCGCAGGACCGTGTACTGTGGCGTAATTTGAGAGAGGCCTACTTCCAGCAGTGAACTGCCATAGGCTGATTTGATTTATTATTTTTTTAGGCAAGTTCAAATCTCCACCGACGTCATGCTTCGACTCGAGACTCAAAACGACTAAAACGCACATGATCCCTACCTATCCATTTACACTGGACGCGGGGTAACTCGGCGGAAAGATGTAACAGGATAGTAGAAAAAGTGTTAAAAGTCTGATAATTATTTTCTTTTACAGCTTGGGGCGTAGCAGTTGCATGGGTGGTGATTTCCTGCTGCAGTGGGTACGGCGGTTTGATTAACTCAGCCCTGTCGTACCGCGGCCTACTACCGCTCAGCAGGCTCACGTACTGCGCGTACTTAGTTCATCCCACTATCTTGATGTACACGTCCTTCCTACTGGACGGACCTTATCACATGCAGAATTCTAGTGTGGTGAGTTACTTTTAGTTTATTTGAAATTGAGGGTGGTATGATTTAAATTGTAGATACTTGTTGTGACTCGATAGTAATGGAGATCGATGAAAACAGTGCACATCGGGGAAGTTAAACTATCACAAAAACTTTTAAAAATTTGAATGAACTTAATCCTTGAGTTGTAAATTACTTAAAATGTATTATTTATACTGTTGATTGATGGCACTTGGTGGAACCTGCTGCACATATTGAATAACGGCACTTGTACTGTTCCACAACATTTATTTATTTTACACCTGACCGGTTTCGCCTTTCGGCATCTTCATGTGTACTTAAAATGTACCCTAATGAAAACGGTGGCGCAACGTCTGAGGTTTATAGAATTAGAAACGTGTAGAATCGTAGCCTTTCGTAGATAGCGTAGCAGGATAAGCTACAATGTTGCTACGCTGTACATGTTTGGTAAGCTACGAGTGAGCTATATTGACTGACCTAATGTATAGTAAATTAAAATTTGGTTAATATTAGGTATTTCTAATATAAATAATAATGTCAGATAAAAGCATCGCATGCAGAATTGTTTTCATTCGCAGACAGCGTAGCAGGATAAGCTATGTTGCAGCTACACTGTACAGTCAAACTGTGTGACGAGAACTTGATGCGTATGTATATGTATAGATAAAATTAACATTTAATTTGATAAACATGTGAATATAAATGTGAGCCATCTCAACAAAAGGAAATAAAGTTCGGATGTAATAAATAACTCAACGTATTATCTCAAATTTGAGTCGAGTCGCAGGTGTATGAGACGTCAGACAAATGAATATGTACGAACATTTCGTTATACTCGTAAGTAATCCACTTTGAGATATGGGTTTAACCGAGTACTTTTCATTACACAGAACTTGATGTCACTCAGTTAATGTAAATCATTGTGTCAAATAAAATCATGGGTATGAAGAGCTCGTGGCCCCGCGCACTCAGTGTTCTGTAACTGTAAACGATCATTGCTGTAAGCTACAACCGATCTGAATGGTTGACTATCATGTGACCAGTTTGTGACAGTTATTTGCAAGCGTTTCTGTGCTCCGGGAGGCGCGTTTAGCCGTTGGTCCCGATTGTTAATAACATGACAGTTATTAAGCCATCAAAGCCAATTTTTAAGACCTTGGGGGCAGCTTGACACTTTTCAACAGTGTGTCGTCATAACCTGCGCCTGGGTCAGCAACGCGAATGAAGAGCCTCTGGTGTTGCAAACGTTATAGGCTGCTTTGATCAACCATCACTTGGGCCGTCAGATCATCTACCACCTTAGTAGAATTAAAAAAAGCTGTGCAATGATATTGTTTTTGAGAGTAACATTTCGATTCTCCTATCGTATCAGTATGCCACTAAGTTGTAATTTTGCTGAACCACGCCGAGCGATCATCTTTGTATCTCCAATAGTGGATTGCATCGTATTAAAATAAACAGTTTGTTTTGGTCTTAAACTTTTATTTTCCGATGCCAAATGGCGAGCGAATGTACTTGGCGTTATACATACATACATACATACATATAATCACGCTTGTTTCCCATCGGGGTAAGCAGAGACTATGGCTTTCCACTTGCTACGATCCTGACATACAACTTTCGCTTCTTCTACTTTCATAACTGTTTTCATACACGCTCGCCGGTTAAGGGTACTCTTGACCTTGCCTTTTTCCAGAACGTCTCTGATTTGATCGGCATGCGTACGCCGAGGTTTACCCCTACCAGTTTGCCCATTCATTCTCGCCTCATAAATCTGCTTTGTCAGTCTATTCTCATCCATTCTCTCCACGTGTCCAAACCATCTAAGCATCCCTTTTTCGATCTTAGTCACTACATCTTCTGTTATACCACATTTTTCCCTTATCACGCTATTTCTTTTTTTGTCCATTAAAGTCACTCCAGCTATACTTCGCAGACTTCTCATTTCCACTGCATTAATTTTGCTTTCATGCTTCTTCTGCCATACCCAACTTTCACTACCATACATAAGTGTAGGGATGAGCACTCCCCTATGTACAGCCAACCTGGCCTTCTCAGACACATTTTGACTGCTCATAAAGGTGTACATAGCCCCATTCACTTGATTTCCTGCCAAAACTCTTCGCTCAATATCCTGGTCACACTTTCCATCCCTTACAAATTTGGAACCCAAGTATACAAATTCTTTCACCTGTTCCACTCTTTGCCCTTCAATGAAGATTGAGCAATTCGTCATACTTTCTTCTCTTTCAAAAACCATAACTTTCGTCTTGTTTACATTAACTTTCATTCCTCTACTTTTTAGAGCCTCATTCATACTATTAACCATCAGCTGCAATTCCTCCGCTGATGATGCTAATATCACCTGATCATCAGCGTATAGGAGGCATTTGACGGTCAGTTCATTCATTTTTAAGCCATACATACTCTCTTGCAGTTCTTTCAGACAACTATCCATGTATAGATTAAACAGCCACGGAGACGCTACACAGCCCTGTCTCACACCCTTTTCAATGTGAAAGAAGTCCGTGCAGGCCCCGTTGATCCTGACACAAGCACTGGAACCCTCATAGAGAGACCTCAGTGCCCGTATCAAGTTGCTGTTCACTCCATACATGGACAATATTGACTACAGTTCATTCCTCACCACTCTGTCATAGGCCTTTTCCAAGTCCACGAATATGCAATAGACCTTTTGACTTTTAGCCAAAACTTTCTCAGCTACGCATCGTAAGGAAAAGACCTGATCCGTACATCCCCTTCCTTTCATAAATCCTGCTTGCACATCCCACATTTTTCCTTCAGTTTCATTCATCACTCTTTTTATCAACACTTTTGCATACAATTTGCCAACGATGCTGAGCAAACTTATGCCGCGGTAGTTTTTGCACTCTTGCTGCGACCCTTTTCCTTTGTAAAGCGGCACAATGACAGCTTTACACCATTCTGCTGGTACTCTGCCACTTCGCCAACAAAAGTTAAAAAGGCGGTACAGCTGGCAAGCTACCACGCCACGTCCAGCTTTCAGCATTTCGACAGAAATCCGATCTATTCCAGCAGCCTTTCCTACTTTCATACAATTCAACGCTTCCACTATTTCTCCCATACTTAACTCGCTTTCATCGCCAAATTCATTCAGTTCTAAAACACGCGTATCGCCTTGTATATCTTCTTTTTCGAATAAACTCTCAAAATATTCCTTCCATCTCTTTAGCACACATTCTTCTCCTCTTACAAAACTTCCATCCTGGTTTCTGATGTGATTGAGCGGCGACATTGTTTGCTGACTCCTCACTGTTCTTATGGACTTCCAAAAAAATTTAATATTCCGTTGGAAGTCTTCAGATAACCTTTTATCAAATTTTTCTCTATCATTCTCTTTCTTTCTCATCATCGTCTCTTTTGCAACACGTTTATACTTTTTATATTCATCCTTTGCCATTTTTACATCCTCATCTGTTGCCTTTTGCATTCTTTGATTGGCCTTTGTAGCCAACCAGTCCAACCATGCTTTCTTCTTGCCAGTCAACACATTAAGAACTTCCGCACTCATTCCCTTTGCCATACATCCTTGTCGTCTTTTGCTAACCCCACACACTTCAATCGCAACTTCCACAAGTCCTTCCTTAAACGGCTTCCATAATTCTTCAATCTCACATATTTCATCTAGGTTTTCAAATTTTTCACTCAGTTTACTCACAAATGCCTCTTTTATGCCTAACTCTTGTAAATTCTCAACTTTTATTCGCTCTAGTACACTAACGGGTTCATGCACACGATGTCGCCACCGCTGAAACAGACCCCTTACCCGGCTAATTACCAAGAAGTGATCTGTGTCGATCCCGGTGCCACGGTACGCCCGAGTGTCTAGCACTTTCTTTCTCAGTCTTGCGTCTACTATCACAAAGTCAATCATGCTTCTCTGATCTCTCTCCTCTCTTGTATACAAGTGGATATCCTTGTGGTTGAATATGGTATTAGTTACCACAAGATTCCTTTCCAAACATACTTCTAGCAAGCTTTCTCCATTTACATTCACTCGTTCATCACCAAACTTTCCTAATACACTTTCGTATCCATCGCGCTTCACTCCCACCCAACCATTAAAATCACCTAACATCACTATTCTCTCGTTTCGTTTACATTTATCCAGAATATCACTCATACTCTCCCAAAATGCCTGCCTCTCGTTTTGGTCTTTTGAAGACCGGTGCCACCGCGCATCCTGCGGAGCATACACTCCCAAAACAAAGATGCGGGTAAGTCCAACCTTCAGTCTTAGCCAAAGGAGTCTTGGGCTCACACATTCATACTCTGTCACACACTCATTCATTCTCGCGGAAAGTAGTACACCGACCCCCTGGCATGCTGTGCTGGTTGTGGCTACACCTGACCAATAGGCCGTATAGGCTCCGTGTGTCGTGGTGTCACATCCTTTCCGCTTTGTCTCATTCACACACAAAATATCAAGATGCCTCTCTTGCATCATCTTACATACCTCCTCAATTTTATCTTTCATTCCTCCTCTCACATTTAATGTAGCAAAGTGGCTAACCCTAGTCCACTTTTCGCCTCGATGGGAAACGAGACGTGATGGGTGGCGAACCACATCGCCGCCGTTTTTGGTTTTAAATTTCACTACCATAGCGTTCCCACGAGAAGCTAGGGAATTAAATTGGTCCACCTGAACAGAGCCCCGCTTGTCCAGGTAAGGCTAGCCTTGTTCTGGGTTCGCCCGGGCCCAGGGCAATTAGGCACGCTTAAGACTACGCTCGCCCGTAGCCACGCAGCTCATCGGCACGGCGACCTTGGCTTGGCGGATAGTGGAGCGGATCAGGATGGGGTAGGAAGGGATTCACGGACAAGGAAATGGATAAGGTAGGATAGGACGGGGTTAGAAAGGATCCAAAACCATCTGTAATTCAAACCAAAAAAAAAAAAAAAAAATTCCAACAGCCAGGACAGATCTTACATACAAAATACAATCTCTGCAGTCCGAGTCCAAATGATAATAGTGCAAGTAAATATTATGATCGGGGATGATTATGGCAAACAATATTAGTGCAAATGAATTTATGGAAAACGAGAGAAGACCAAGTTTTATACCTACTTTACTCTGACAATATCAAAGATGTTCATTGAATAATGTATGGATCAGATAAAGATCGCGGTTCCACTCGCGTGGAATCGTGTTCCCTTTCTTTTATTCCTAGGGATAAAAAACAGTGTGTTATTCCAGACTGTAACTTATCCCTTATAACACACAAATTTTAGTATTGTCAAATTATTGTGTAGTCATTTATACATTACAGTATATTTCATGTTTCATAAAAATATTATGTAATACCAATTGAATTGATATGTTTTTAAAATACTAAATTATATTTTGTATATCTGAATCACAACAATTAACCTTGTAACTGGTTGAAAATACGATATTTTTATATTATTTTTGTGCGTTGAGTTTATTATGTGTTACTGTAATGTACCAACTAATTAACATTTTTTAAATATTACCAGAGCATGAATCATTTTTGAAGTCGGTATGTTGTAAGGAATTAAAATTTGCAGAATTTACGATATTATGTACCTAGTCCTGCTCGTTTATTTGTGATTTGCAAACAATCCTTTACGATTGACAGTACAAGTGTCGTTTTCATTATTAGTAATAAGATACTTTTTACCATAACAATAAATCATTTACAAATTTGTATGAGAGATATGTGACACTCATTACTGCCATCTCTGAACATGAAGTGTGTCGTTCGTTTGCGATACGATTCAAATGGTATCGCCGAGTGTGTGTAGGTACTCGACGCTTCCTTTCAAAGTCTTTTCAAAGGCGGATACATAAAAGCGAAGTCATAATGCCATGCATTAGCAGTACTAATGTTAAGAGCTATAGCTCATATGAAAAAGTTTAGGTATTGTATATTACGTAGGTTATTTATTTGTGTCATGGCCAATAGCTTTTATAAGTTCAAAGGGGCGTTAAAATGGTATTATCATCTCAGCTGTTTCAAAATCTTCTGCCAGGGACAGGCCTCCCTTAAAAATAACTTTCGGTAGGTTCGCATCCGCATCCAATATTCTTCAGCTACTTTTATGAGATTGTCAGTTCACTTCGCACAAAATTTTCCAGTACACAGTCCTCACTTGAGAACCTTTTGGTTCAAGCCCTACACCTGCCATTTGCAGGAGTGACGTTCCGTTTGCAGGAGTGACGTTCCGTGCCCACTGCAGCTTTAGTCGGGTAATTCTTTTGGCTATAATGTAGCTATCCTGGATCCTAGTTCGCACACAGTCAGTCTCCGTACGTCAAAAGGGTCGGCAGTGCGGATGTCACTCAGATTCGATCGAAGGGATCGTATGTGTCTCTGCCACCTATGTGGTATAAAAATGACTCAGATAAAACTGCTTGCGGTTAAATTGGTGAAACTTCGTCTATGGTAGTTATTGTGCTTATATTAAAGTATCATGTTATCTTTCTATAAAATTTCTTGCAACGTCAGATGACGTTCTCTTTGGGTTCGTTCCGTTCTAGTAACTGCTCTGTCAGCGGCGATAAAAAAATCAATTTATAAACATCGCTGTGCGTTAACCGAAAACCTTCGTCCTTCAGCAACCGATACCGATTGCCTTGTAATCTCGGTTTACGATAGACCATAACTATGTTATTTTTTAATACAGTTGCTCAAAAAGAGGCGTATTACAGGGACGTATAGCGTTCGGGATGTCGGCTTTTACACACTCGTGCTTTTTCTTTACCATTCCCGCACTCCTGCGTTTTCTTTCCCAATTGTCAAAATAATGTCTGTGATTCATGCAAATATTTGTAAAAAAAGATACTAACTTGTTTCAATATCAGATTAAAAGTAATTTTAATTAAATTTTAAGCATAAATTAATATAAGTATCGACCAACTTAAATTTATAAATATAAAAAAAGTTGGCTGTATGAAGTGCACTGCCATAGTCTCTGCTTAGGAAGGTATATATTCTTTTACGGTTGCCGCCATTTTGGACAATTCAGGTTTATTGTGTTTTTATAATTTTATAAATTTGCTTATTTTTTTCCCAACTGTATTAAAAATAGTTGTTCAATACAACGTGTGGGACTGTTATTTAAACTCGTTCCGACTGTCTACCCTCGCTTTCGGCTCGGGTCAACACCTGTCGTAACTCGTTGTAATAACAGAAATCCCACACTTGTATCGAAAACTACTATTGTAATATTCTCCCAACTTATACACCGCGCGGTGTATAAGTTTCATGATTATAATTTATACTAGCTGATGCCCGCAGCTTCGCCTGCGTAAAATTTAGTTCGTACTGTCTCTAACATATCTCTGTAGGTACTAAATTTCAGCCAGATCCGTTCAGCCGTTACAGCGTGAAAGAGTAACAAACATTCACACTCACAAACATTCGCATATTTATAATAGTCGTTCTGATTAACAAATTCATAAAACATATTTTATGAGTTATGTAAATTTATTTATTAAATACATTTCTTAATTCATTGGCTAGACTACTACTTGACTCAAATTCTCTTCGAAGCAATTGACATCGTAACTTAGATCCTTCTTCAGGTAGTCCCAGTCATACTGTAAGCCTACAACGTATGGGAAAACCGAACTACGGTAGACTTTGTCCTCATAATACAGATGGTCCAACCAAGACCTGTTAACTTAATAACCATGTAAATTTCATCTGCTAGGCGTTCATGTTCATTTTAATGGCTCTTTTCACTTGTCAAATGTGATCTTCGTAGAGGCCATTCCCGTATTTTACAAAGACTTAGTGAGTCTGTGTCCTGCGCCGAATGCAGCCAGAACTATAGAATAAAGTTCATACCTTCCATGACCAGTCGCTTAGGGCTGCTGACATGACAATCTTTCATTCTAATGCATAGTGGACACTACCTGAAGCGTGGTCTTTCATTATTCCTGGCTAGCCATCTTTGAATTTTCTTCTTCTTTCACATATAATTTTTTTGTTATACAAAATTTTAAAAAATTAACAACAATATTTACGATAGTACTTTAAAGCAAATTCATGAATATGACAATGTCATTCGGATTGAACTTCCACAAATGTGTCAAAATAAAAAGTAATTTAAATCAAAAATAAGAGTATTTAAGGAGTATTGTTATCAACTCCGGAGAAAATCAGCTCCAAAATAATTTACATTCCCTTTTTAGGTCGATAATGTATAAATTTCAATAAAATAAGGAACACGTCCTCCATCATCAGTAGGGCATTCCCATAAGGAATGTACTAACAAATCGACGACACCAGTTTGTGCGACGTGCAAGAGATTTAAAAGGAAAAGTGATCATCAGACAGGCGATGAGACCTGCCCAGCACGTAAATACGCCGAATCAAACTATATTAATTCTATAAACTATGAAGGCGCCTGAGAGCGCCGCCTATACATAAATTGTAAGCACTTTATTTTCTTTTACTTATTATTATGACATCCGATCAACTGATAAATGATTTAGACAGCTTTTCCGTGACTGAGACCTATTTCTGTAACATAGAAGACTGCAAAAAATTCCTCCCAACAGAGGGCAAAATGCTGACATTACTAACCCAAAACATTCGTAGCATAGGTAAAAACATGAATGGCTTTGAAGTTGTATTACATGCTTTGGGAATGAGTTGTGACATCATTGTACTGACCGAGTGCTGGCTAGAGAGCAATAGGGACAATTTACCATCCCTGGAGGGATATGCAACACATACATCCAGGAATTATATAAATCAAAATGACGGTTTAGTGGTATATGTCAAAAAGAACTTAAGTACAATCGTGGAAGAGCCATTACTGCAGGGATGCAATTGCCTGTTGTTTAAATTGCAACCCGACACACTAATCATTGCAATCTATCGACCGCCATCTCAAAGCATTGATTTTTTTTTGGATTCTCTAGATTTATTATTAAAACAGTACTCATCTTTTAAAAACATTGTACTCGTAGGGGACATAAACATTAATATTGTCCCCGAGCATACCGAGACCGAGACACAGAAACAAAAGTACCTTAATATGTGTTCTTTTCATGGCCTACTACCAACGCACTCTGTCCCAACTTTCAAAACCGGATCATGCATGGATCATTTCATTATAAAATCTAAGAACATATCAAAAACATTTATTACTAACTCCTGGGTTACGGATCATCGCACGATATTACTAACAATAGAATTACGTATGCCTAGAAAAATCTGTTCAAGCAAATTTACCCGAATCAATATGCTCAACCTTGATAAAGACATACGCTGCATAAATTTTGACCCAGTTTACGCATCAGACGATCCTAATGCTACTATTGACTATTTAATTAATTCATTACAATCAGCAATACTTAAAAATACTGTCACTGTAACAACATGTGCTAAATATAATAATATCAAACCTTGGATTACGCCGGGCCTTGTTCGCTGCATAAGGCATAGAGATAGGCTACACCTAAAGCTAAAACAAGCCCCTGACAGTGAAATTTTGGCATTAACATACAAAAGGTACAGAAATTTTTGCAATAATCTTTTAAGAAAATTAAAAATACAATATAATAGACAACAACTTCAAAAGGCAGGGAACAACACTAAATTGATTTGGAAATTTATAAAAACAAATACTTTTAGGTCAAAGCCCCGCGAATCATCACTCGAACTACTGCCATCGGACGTAAATCCATATGGTCCTATTAATGCAATTAACAACTTCTTTATTAATGCTGGAAAAAACATGGCAGAAAGCACTTTGAAACCCATAAGGACCATTTCTAACTTGACCCCCAATGATTCAAACGTGACACAAACAAGTGCACCATTAAATTCTTTTGCGTTATTCAACACTGACACTGAGGAAATTATAATAATAACCGGATTAAAGGATGCATGTGCTACCGGGTGGGATAATATACCTAATAATGTACTCAAAAGATATAAGTATCTAATTGCACCCCTTTAACTCATATTTTTCAACTTTGCTTAACATGTGGGATTTTTCCTAAATCACTAAAAAGAGCTGTGGTCATACCGATTTTTAAATCTGGAGACAAGACTAGTGTCTCAAACTACAGGCCTATTTCCGTATTGACAGGCCTATCAAAAATCCTAGAAAAAAATATTAATAATAGATTAATGGCATATCTAGAAAGAACTAAATTACTTTCAGAGTGCCAGTTTGGATTTAGGCCTGAGAGGTCAACTAACCAAGCAGTTTTTACACTAACCGACTACGTCGCTACCAACCTGGATAAAGGTATGCATACTGTTGGGATCTTTCTGGATATTTCTAGGGCTTTCGATACTATTTCTTGTACCGTACTACTACGGAAACTCGAGTCCTTTGGAATTAGAGGCACCCAACTACTCTTATTCTCTGACTATCTTCGAGACCGACAACAATGTGTCAAAATAGGAAAATATACAAGCGCAGAAGCGAGAAATAGTGGCTACGGAGTCCCGCAAGGTAGTGTACTAGGAGGGACCCTATTTTTAATATACATGAACGAACTATGTAGCATGAAGCTGAAAAATGGTATGGTGATCTCTTATGCTGATGACACAGCGCTTTTGTTCGCAGCAAACTCGCGAGACGAGGTTTTTCAACACGCACAAAATGGTTTTAACTCAGTAAATAATTGGCTCCAGGACCATCTACTAACATTAAATATCCATAAAACAAAATACATATCGTTCACAATGAGTAACGCTAACAAATCCACTACTAACCTAGATATCTATGCACATAGCTGTAGACTCGCTGACACTGCGTGCCCTTGTCCGACTCTCATTAAAAACGATGATTTAAAATACCTAGGCGTAACAATCGATAAAAATTTAAACTTTCGAGAACATATTACCTTGCTTTGTAACAGAGTGCGCAAATTGATGTACATATTTAGGAATCTACGTAACTTATCAAAATATAAATTAATAAAACAGGTGTACTTAGCGCTGTGCCAATCTATTATTACGTATTGTATTACTTCCTGGGGCGGTGCCGCGAGATCCATCTTGCTCCCGCTGGAACGATCCCAAAGAGCTATCCTTAAAGTAGCCACCTTTCGACCATTTAGATTTCCCACACATCAACTATACATTGCATGTGAAGTACTCACGGTGCGCCAACTGTTTATACTGAACACTATATTACACCAACACTCCAAACTACCTTTGCTTGCACCTAAGTCGGACAGGAGACGTAAAGAAATAATATTCACGCATACACCACTTAGACATGCTTTCACAAATAGATTTTTTGTGTTTCTGGGACCTTATCTATATAAAAAACTCAACAAAATACTAACCATACATAATCTAAACCATAGGAACTGTAAGATTAGAGTTATAGAATATTTACAGACTCTTGATTACGAGGACACGGAAGGGCTGTTGGAAATTTTAAAATAATAGGATATTTTCGTAGCATAATTATAAGCATAATTATTAATTTTTATTAACTATTAATTTTATTTTATTTTATTTACTATAGACTTGTATTCTGGAACCGTTACACGTCAGACATCATGTTATAACTTAGATACTTGAAATGTAAAAATAACAGAACAGGTGTAGTCTGAAACACAGGTTTTTTAAAAACCTAGATCAGATAAAGCGCTACTATACAATGGAACCAAATAGCATTACTGACTGACCATTCTCTAAATTTTGTGGAAAATGGTAAATTAATTGCATTCTAGAGATATATAACTTAAGATTTTATAAAATAGATATAAGCCTAATTGTAATCTTTGTGTAAACAATTTTTCAAATTTTCAAATAAATATATTATGAAATATATTATCAGTTATGCTAATAATGCTATATGCCAAATTTTAAGCAGATCGGACCAAGGAATCGCGTTTTCCCATACAAACTTGACCCTCCTTTTTTATACCTTTGGAGGTGGAATTTGCAAAAATGGTAAAATTAATTATTTCAAATTGTAACAAACAACGCTCATGCTGAATTTCATCTTCGTACCATTAACCGTTTAAGCAATAATTGATAATAACTTTATACTACTTAAGTTCGTTTTTTATTTTATAATTAGTATACTTTTCCGGGATAAAAAGTACCCAGTGTGGTGCCCAGGATATTAAAGAAGAATTATACCAAGTTTCATCGTAATCGAACCGGTAGTTTTTGCGTGATGCCTGAACAAACAGACGGACAGACAGACAGACAAAAATTTTTTTAATCACATTTTTGGGTTCGGTGTCGGTCTAGTAACACCCCCTGCGATTTATTTTTTTTTATATTTTCAATGTACAGAATTTTCACTTCTACAGATTTATTATAAGTATAGATATGAAGTTAAAAACTGTTCTGAAACTTATAACGACTTTCACGTCTCATATCCAACATGTGGTCATGAGAAACGTTTTGATAATAGCATTTTCAGAATGGTTATGCAGCTCAGGGTAATTAAAGTTTTGAAGCAAAACTCTAAAGCATAATGTCTACACATTAAAGCAAATGTTCCTACATGAAAGCTAAAGCTGTTCTTTAGGTTAATGCGTGTATTAGGAACGTAGTCATGATCTAAGCGCACGGCAGTGCGCAGGCCAAGTTCCAGCAACAGGCCGAGCGCATGCCGTACTCTATTTACACGAACCGCTTCGACCCACTTTTGACCCCCCTGTAGCTCAGTGCCTATTGCAAGTACAGAAATAAAATTGTACGAACATAATCATATACTAGTACTAAGGCAGTGTACCAAATTTCATAGATGTAGCTTTAGTAGATCCTGAAATATGACCCTGTGAATATAGCTAATTTTGGCACTGACTGACTCACTCACTCACTGACCGGTCATCAAAACCTCTAGGCCACTTCCAATTGTCCTAGCGTTATGAAATTTGGCACACAGATCGGGTGTTATATGTAGATTACCGAAAAATTGAGAAATTTGAGAAATCGGTCAAGCGTGAGTTGGAAAAGGGTTACAAAGTTTGTATGGGACCACAGGATTCCTTGGTCGGATCTTCTTCAAAATTTGCATAAATCATCTCTAACATAATTGATGGAAGATGTGTTTCGTATTTTATTGAAATTCATTCCAGAACAGGCTAAAAGGGGGTAACAATTGTTTTCTTCGGAGGGTTTCGATTCGAATTTGTATCAATACTTCTTAGTGATGAGAGGACTCTTTTGATTTAATTTACTTTTTATTTTAACACATGTCATGTTTAAAAACTCAATCAGATTTGAGAAAGATGTTGTCAATGTTTTGATTAATGTCAATCAAATTCTTTATACATACAAATTATGGAAAAGTCAATACTGCACATTGAATATTGTTATTCATATTTGTGAAATATTTGGATCAAATTCGTCTAGTAGTTTAGAGATCAGCAAGCATTCTAAAGGATGACTCACGCTAGACCGTGCCGGGTCCGAGCCGAGTGTCGGCCGTAGCACGGTCACCGAGCCGGTTGCATTCACGACTGCTCGGGCGAAGCTCGGTGGCACTGTATTCATGCAACGGGCCGTGGCCGAGCCGAGGCGGGACCGAGTTGTTTATGAGCGCTTTCCGTAGTTCGGCTGTCACTCAGTTGCCGCTTGGTTTAACGCGTAGATTTAGCGCGAAAAATTCTAAATCTATGGTTTAACGTGAGTTTGTTCACACAAAATATATATAATATTGACCTTGCTGCGGCCGGCACTCGGCTCGGACCCGGCACTGCGTAGCGTGAGTCATCCTTTTTAGGGTTCCGTACCAAAAGGGTAAAGAACGGGACCCAATTCATGAGACTTCGCTGTCCGTCTGTCTGTCTGTCTGTCTGTCCGTCAGGAGGCTGTATCTCATGAACGGTGATAGCTAGAGAGTTAAATTTTCACAGATTATGTGTTATTGTTGCCGCTATAACAACAAATACTGAAAACAAAAACATAATAATATTTAAGGGGGGCTTTCATACAACAAACGTGTTTTTTAGCGACTTTGTCTTATATATTCGGTAATAAGGTATCCTTTACAATTTAAATACGTTAGTTAATTTGACCATTTCATCAAGATCATTCATTCCCTTTACACCATGCAAATTAAATGAATACTTTAGGAGGTACAGCACAATCAAATGTTGCTCAATGAAATTAATTTCGTGTCGCCATGATTGAACATTATACGGGTCACATACTGACTTATTTTTCGACTTTCATCGTAAATATTTGTTCTTTAAAAAGTGAACAACGCTTTCAGCAGATTACTTTAGGTAGGTGTAATATTTCAAAGATAGCTATTTCATAGGAAATGGTAAACAAATAGTCCATATTTTAGATTCTTCTCCAGTATAAACAATTTACGTACAAACACACAATTTATGTTGTAGACGTAGATATCGTGTTTATAATGTCATTATTCAAATGTCATCAATATTCTGAAAAAGAAATTAAACATAGAGTTCACAAACTCTTTTTGAAATATTTACTGTACCTACCGTAGAGGATCTATACAAGGATAGTTAACACTATAGAGCAACGCGACCTGTCTAAAGACGCGCGTTGTATAACACTATAGAGCAACGCGAACTGTCTAAAGACGCGCGTTGTATAACACTATAGAGCAACGCGAACTGTCTAAAGACGCGCGTTGTATAACACTATAGAGCAACGCGAACTATCTAAGGCGCGCGTTGCTATGTGTTAATAGGTAATGAGGGCAACCAGTAGACGCTTGAAATACTCACAGAATATCGAGCATTGTATTTTCATAAAAAAATAATAATTGAAACAAAATGGACCTTTACTGGGACATCCTTTCGAGAGCTTGTCTTGTTGAGAGAGAGTATAAAATAATGTCATGTATACATAATGCACACTTTAAAGCTTATTAAAGACAAAATAGGTACAGTTTCTTGAAAAAAAGTATTGAAATCCCACCAAAAACATCCCTGTTGAAAAGGAGGCCAAGTTCCTATGGGCTAATTGTTCGCCTAAAAAAGGGTTGAAATCCAATCCAATGCCAAGTTTAGATGTACTTTAAATAATCTAAAAATATCTAAAATAATGTTACTTCTAAATTTGAACTTGGCAGGTTAATTTAATTATATACATAATAAATTTAATTATACAATTAATCAAGTGTTGCGTACTGCACGAAACCCTGCCAAGTTCAAATTTAGAAGTAACATTATTTTAGATATTTTTAGATTATTTAAAGTACATCTAAACTTGGCATTGGATTGGATTTCAACCCTTTTTTAGGCGAACAATTAGCCCATAGGAACTTGGCCTCCTTTTCAACAGGGATGTTTTTGGTGGGATTTAATTTACGAGAATAAGTATACAATTAGAATATGTGAGCACTATTCCTCTCTCTTTGACGCAGATACGTACAAACTATACTTTTTGTTATACTTAACTAGAAGATAACACGAAACAGATCCTTAATTGGTTTCAAGAATCAAGATGACTAAATAAAGGATTTTAAGCGATCGTAAAGTTTAGAATGTGGAAAACCGATAAATTAATTTTACTTGAAAGAGTTAAAACTTACCCAAGGAATTTTAAATAAATTCCTTTAATACCGATAGTACTTTTTAATTAGCTGTGGTATATCCCTATTGAATTAAAAAGTATGAGTGGGATAAGACTTAACTTTTTATATTAAACTAGAGAACGTCACGCGGTTTCACTCGCGTAGTTCCCGTTCCCGTGGAAATACAATATTTTTTCTTCCATAAGAGCCTTCTCCTGACAATACCTTACACAACAAAAAAAGAATTAGTGAAATCGGTCCACGCGTTCTGAAGTTATGCGCTTACCAACATATTTTGCGATTTATTTTTATATATAAGATTAAAGATACTGAGACATTTTGAATGTCCTGAGTCTCACTGATTATCAAACTCGATGACAGCATAGATTTGCTATTTACCTACTGCTACTGTAGTTACTGTTGTAAAATATCAGAAGTCGACATAAAGTATCCAATTTTTCTGTTGCAGCTGGCAATCTATGCCGGGTACGCAGTGATGGCGTTCCTCTCTTCGTTCGCCATTTCATTGGCATTCGAAGCACCAGCAGTGCGGCTATTGAAAATCATCAGCGGGACAACTAGAAGTAAAAGGAGTAGTATAGAAGAAAAGGTTTCACGAACAGGGTCAAACGAAGCGTGAAGAAACGTTGATCAGTGACTGTTTAGATATTTATCTCTTCTACTATAAAATGTTGCATTCACTTGTATAATAGGTACAGTACGATGCGGCAAATTAAGCACATGGAACTTAAGAAAGAGGCAGCCGCTGGTTTCGATTTCGTAGAGCGTCATTTCTCTCGCATGTTACCTACGTTTTCGTCAGACTATCAGTTTTCCCAAAATACAACAGATTTGGGTACTTCTAAAGGAGTCTTAGAAGGCTCTTGTGGGGTCGGCAGTGTGAGTGTAGCGTGCCTCTATAGTTGCATATGTTCATAGGCTATTGTGGCCATCAGATGGTTCGAATACTTGTCTGCCACATTTGTGATAAAAAAAAGTGTTTCGTGCGATTGAAATGACGCTCTTTCTTACCTAAAATTTTGTGGATGTCTCTTTTCTATGTTATTATCGCCGTGTATTGTGAGTTTTAATGTCTGACAAGTATCGGAAAATATCTCTGTATGAGCATTAGAACAGTAGGTAATTATTTGTTACAGTATATTTAGATGAAGTGTGCTCTATACAAGCTTTATTTAGGTTATAATGTTAGTATAAATGGTAAGGATTAATTATAAAAGACTTTTATAGTTACCAATGCCCGTTATTTTTTGGTCTTCCATCTTTTTATTACTAGTGCTTTTGCATTACTGAGATGTACGCGCCATCTCAGATTCTTCGACCTTCGACTTTTTTACGAATAATGTAATATAGATTCTTAAAAATCATATCAATATTACACAAATCATTACATAATGCTGTGTAATTTTCGATTCTTCTTTATTTAGAAATACGAATTAGGTTTTGATTCAAATTCACTTGGTATTAAAACGTCACGATTTTCCTTCTTATTAAAAATGTCCTCTGATTTTAGTTGAATCTTTGTAGCTGCATACATGTCAAAATGTGCTTTATACTCATACATAAAGTGAGTCACAGATACCAATGAATCATGTCATTTACTAACAATAACTCAACACAATGATCTCCAACTACCGGAGGCTCTATTGCGTGACAGAATATGATAATTGATAGTGATTGCCTCCTCCATATCGGCAGGCGTTATGTAATAAATCGATCAATTTTACCTCCCTTGCTATCTCTTCAATTTATTTTCTTCATAATATGTTGTGCCTAAGCAGGAATCTTTTTTAAGTGAATAAAAACGTCTAGTGACAGATACAACAACCATATTCAGGCTTATTTAGATAATACTAGAACACGCATGCGGCATCGAACGACTGAATTTTGATGATAGCATAAACATGTGTTTCTCATAGAAATAACATAAGTTTCCGGAAAAAGAAGTCCAGGCTTGCAACTAGATGCCAATCCTTGATACCACAACGTGGGAGAAGTACAAACAAATAAATATACTTTCCCATTTATAATATTAGTACGGAGTATTGAAGTATAATTTTATTTTTCATATTAGGTACTATTATGTCTTATATAGGTATTGTAAACAATTTTGTTGAACTCAAACAATGTTTAGCATTTCGAAACAAACAATTAATTTTCAACCGATCGACACCCAGCAGTGGGCGCTATATAACCTCTTTAATACTATGCTCGATAAATGGGTTGGTGTTATTTAGAGTTTTCCGCAATGAGTACTTTCACGAAACTCTTTGTCCTTTGTCATCTTTTAGGACACCCACGAGATGAATTGGGGTATTTACATTTGTACTCTATTCTGTCGCCTAAGGTTTTAAGTGAAATTTACTGAAACCTATCATCCAATGACACGTTATAATGATAAATGAACTTATCAACTGCCATGAAATTATGGGCGTAAAATGGCCGAGGCTGAACTATGTCTAGCTGATAGTACGTCTGAATAATTATGTTGTATTTGCCTTACGTAGGTAATTTGTTATGACCGCGCCACTTTCAAGTGGTACAGGTTAGTACAAGAGTTTATTGTATTTTTTTCCATGCGTACTCTTGAATCTCTCAAAAAAAATTTAGGTACTCGTACCTTTTTTATGAGGTGGCCGATAAGCACACGGCCCACCTATTGCGTCTATTCCCGTGTTGAAATGGATAGGGCCAGACTGTGCGCTCAAAAGAGACATAGATCTGAAAAAGCAGCCTTCCATATAGGCCGAAAATTCGATGACCTGTTTTATATTTTCTACCTCCAATAAGAGCATAGCGAAAACTACAGTAGGTAGTTCTTTTTTGGCGGTAGTGAAGTTATAGGTTAAATACATAGAGGAAACATTAGCGTAATGTTTCCTCTATGGTTAAATAGAACCTTGCTTTAGTTAATAAGTTAGTATAAACTGTTACACTATACGTATTTCTTATCAATAGCTAGCAATGTAAGTAAAGACAAGATTACTGCAAAGCCGCGCTGCTGAGAAAGTGAATTTGAAAAAATGAATACAAGTTACCATATTCGTTACCTCTAGACGGTTAGTTTTCATTTTCATTGTATCTTTTCTATTTTTTAAGTAGGCCCTGTAGTTATAATGAGTTTTAAGTGGCATTCCTCGGAGCCAAATGTGCAATAAGAAATGTATGTACCTACCTAATACATTCTCTCAACGGCCCGGCTATACAATAGTTTAACATGTGATATTTCATTATACCTACACTTTATTTGGTGGTCACTCAATATTTTCAGCGAATGTAATATTTTATACATAAAAATATTTCTATAGGTTTAAAGATAGACTTAAGAGAGGTGTCTAATTCATAGGTCTAGTACATAATTATGCTCAATCAATGTCTTACTCAAAACATTATCACAAACTGGAGGTTTGTGATCTCAAAATTGTAAATACAATGAAAGTATCTAAAGTTAGTGTTGTAAATAGTATATTTTTTTATAATAAAGCATTATTTAATTTTACCTTATTTTATTTGTTGTGTTGAGGGCCGGGGCTTGTGGGAAATAAGCGGCTTACTTTCCAAATTTATTATATTGCAAAATTATTAAATTTAGTATATTTTTAAATTGATTTCACCTAATCTGAGGATGTTTAATGACATTAAAGTTATGCTCATTTGATCACAATACCTTCACCTTTCTCCCAAGACCTGTATCAACGTTTTTTAGATTAACTTGAGAACAATACCCCCTACCTCAGAAACAGTCAGTTTCGAAATCTGCCATTTATCGTCCTGAATAGAATTTTCTTCCCACTGATCCAAGAGACAAGAGCAAGTAACTTAAGTTTGTTACTAATAGGAAACTACAAAAGGACGAAAAAGAGATTCTGACGGTGACAAAGAATGTGTGTAAGTAGGTACTCATCTATCGGAAATATTGTTCAGCTATAGAAAACATCTTAATAGTATTGTCCAATAAAAGTTTGTCCGAAGGTATCTATCAGTTGTAACAAGTTGAGTGACAACTATAATCATGTTGCTGTTAACGCCACTGCCACTGGTAAAAATTGTGTTATTTGGAATGGTTGCCATGACGCAACTATTAGTCTCTTCTACATCGATTTGGTGAATAAAAGTAAAGAAAACTCTGGAGCCTCAATAAAATGTTAGTCTCATAGGTTTTTTCCCTTATTCGCATAATATCAGATTCGCACATTATGAGAGTCTTAAAATATGAGATTCTCAAAATAGCAGATTCGCAATATAGCCGAAGTACAATGCAGACCAAAAGCGATAAAATATTATCAAAGCAAATTTACTGATTGGAAAATAATTAAAAGCAACACTGAATTGGTCATGGATATTTTTAAGCACCAGCCTAAGTTATTCAGTAGTATGAAAGATTATAAGACAAACGTCCACCGTTCTATTAGTACTTCCACAGAGCAAAGCGCACCTTCTATGAGTACTTCTGCTATACAAAGTACGGTAAATTGTACTAACAGTATACCAATATACCGGGTGTAACATTCGAAACGGTCAGTATGGACAGGTCTGTAAATATAGGAGATACAAAGATCTGTTCTTAGGAACCATGACATCGATTTTAAAAATATCTTGCACTGTCCGGGAATCAAACCTGGTCGTTTTGAAAAATAAAACTTACATTATTTCTAATTTAATATCGATTTTGTAGGTAATACGGAGTAAATATTAGTATTAAACATGATATCTAAAATAAACAGAATGCATTGTATTTCTTGTTATGTAATTTAATTAAGTAGGTACTTAAGTACATGTTCGAAGTGAAACCATTATTTTTTCTATGCAATATTCAAGTCATTTAGGTACTTAATGATCTTAATATTGCATATTGCAAGTAGCTAGAGACTTTTTGAATGATAACTTCCCCAAAAAATGGAACAAACGGCCCTGTCAAATGGACCGCGGGGTCGCCTAATTTAAACCCGCTAGACTACTTTTTGTGGAGATATGTTTAGAATAAACTTCAGAAAACACGCTACTACAACAATGAGGACCTAAAACCAGCAAAAGAGTCCATTTTAATGCGAAATCACCACTATATGTAAATCATCAACCTAAAGAAGTTCAACGTTGCGTAAAAAAATGGTTTGCGTTTCGAATATGTAGTTAATTAGATAAAAGAACATGAAAAACAATGCATTTTGTTTATTTAAGATGTCATGTTTCATAGTAACATTTACTCCTTATGCCTATACAATCGATATTCAAATAGAAACAATATAAAAGTTTTATTTTTCAAAACGACTGGGTTTGATTCCCTAGCTGTGCAAATGATTTTTTTTCAAATCTAAGTACACATTTCTTATTTTTTTTTTTAATTAATGACATGATTACTAAGAACAGATCTTTGTATCTCTTATATTTACAGACTTGCCCATACTGACCGTTCCGATGTTACACCTGTATAGAGCCGCTAGAGGCATAACTTTTAATTGTTTGAATAACGGAGCACAGACGTCGATTAACTGTACTTTACAAAGAATACATTGCTTTTGAGCACGGAATGCTGCAACAAGGTTATGGGTACGTGATGTCATCCTCCACTTTAAATGCCAGAATTATAACATCTTTCAGTCTTGTCTTACCCTTATAAATCACTAGCGGACGTCACGCGGTTTCACCCGCGTGGTTCCCGTACCCGTGGGAATACGGGAATAAAATATAGCCTATGTTCACCGCAAAGAGTGTAACTTCCCAAGAATATTTCCAATCGGTCCAGTAGTTCCGGAGCCTATTCGTAACAAACAAACAAACAAAAAAACAAAAAAAAAAACAAAACTTTTCTCTTTATAATATTATTAGTATATTAGTATAGATTTATTCAATCGCATGTAGACACCACGGTCTCAATTTGGAATCCCTTCTATTAAATATTTATGTAGCTGAGGCCGAGAAGATCTAGTGCAGGGTATCACGGACTTTGTCATATTCAAATGAATGAACGAAGAACCCACCTCTTCTACATGTTTGAAATATCGGTAGATACCTATTTTGATACGATACATGTACTGTACAACACGGTAAAATCACGAATGTATAATTAACACGGCAAAAGGCTCACTTCCTGATAAGCAGGACTAATTATAACTGGTGAATTGCTTGCGCAGGTTTGCCTTTGACAACCCCTTCGGTTTAAAATGAAGTAGGTAGGTATTGAATAAAAATTAATTGAAGTAGGTATTAGTAGGTATTGAAGTAAATAAATAATCATGGAATGAATACGTGATGAAGAAATGATACTCCAATGATGTACATAGCCATTTATTCTTCTGCTCTTCGTATAATAGATACTACTCCTATATTTCCACTTAATGGTTTGATAAAATAAATAACAATCCAATGATTGTAGATTCGTTACATTTTTATTTTCACAATTTTTCTAATACTTGCACAACTAACTATTAATTAATACAAATATTCTACTTTAACTAATTAGTACTTTACTGAACTCGATCAGGAAACAGAATGTGTTCTTTTTCCAGAATATTCACTTTTTATCGCCTCTCACCAACTCCCACTTCATACTGAACATTTATGTCAACTCAACTACCCACTATTTTCGAATAATCAATAAATGTTTTATGTACAGGCTAGTCATTCTACTATGAGGCGGTGTTGACATCACAAAAATAACTTATTACTACCTAAAACTGAATGGTTTTAGCAAAATCACAACATTCGGCCATCAGACAGCGTGCTATCTCCGGAGCACGCAGTAATCACAACATTCGGACCTGTATATTGAACTAATCACATATTTTTATACATAACGTACATAACAATAATACCTTTATGCGGCTTTTTATAATATGCTAAATCAAAATCTTAAAGTTAAATTAAACCTAAACCTTCTCTATATCTTCTATCTACTCTGTCTATAGTCTATAGGCTTATAATTATTAACTCAATCATTATTTAGTTTTTAAAACTATAAGTGAGAACTTGAGTCTGGCGAAACGTCAAGAATACAAAACAAAGGCAACAAGTAACCAGTTCACAGAGCAGACCGCCTGCTGAAACTATTTACAAATGTAAAATCTAAAAAGTGATCTTTTTTTTAAAACCCAGCAGAGTCTGCAGATCACTTCCAGGTTTCCAGCTGTCCAGTTTTTCCAGCAAAAGAAATCATTACATGTGTCAGCAATTAGTGTAAAATATATTTAATAGTGGAATACAACTAGTAAAAGCGAGTGATTTTTCATAAAAAAATCATTAGGTATCTAATATTACCATCATAATAATATTAAATTGTTAATCTCATTTTAAGCGAACTACTGTCCTTATGAGAAATAGAGTTCTTTTAACCTTAATAATCGTCTAGTTTCAGGCAACGTGATGAAGCCACAATATACCTATATACCTTAACCCTAAGGACACATAAATAGTATTTAAGGCAGCTCTTGTGGCATTCTCGAAGTTACTTTTTTTTATATCAACATCTATCCTTACAGGTTTCCCTAATTCGATAATGTTACAATGTGTTTTTATTGCCGACAATTTTAATCAATGAATTGTAACTTAGGTCATAAATACATCGATAGATTAAATTCCGATACTGTAAACTAACTTTAATAAATTGTCATGCAAATAATAATGACTTTAGATAATCATTTTAAATATTAATAAAAATCTCAGATGATAATAACAAAAATATTGGTGTCTTATAATGTAATAATAGTTTCATTCGTGTAATAATGTCAATAATTAATAATTTCATATCATACTATAATAAATTGTGTCAAACGTTTGCAAACATAAATCTGAAATAGGTAGGTACGAATTATGTCAAATAATAATAATAATATAAAATAATCATGGTATGCGCATGTGTCAATGCAAAATGTATAAGCATTCTTAAGTCAATCACTGAGATACTCTGATTAATCTAACCATACCAATACCTTCAAATTCGGTTGGTAGCCTGTCGCAAGAGCGTATACCTACCACTGTTTAACTGGGTAACTATCCATAAAGTGTCATTGACCTTATGCAGTCTACTATGATAACAAGAAAGACTTTTTTTTTATGGTTGATGTACATGTTATAAATTCGCAAGATTTATTGGGAACTTTTTGGTTAGTAAAACCTTCCTATTTCACAAATACAGGATAAAAACTAGACATATAATTATTAGACTACTACTTACTTAGAAATAGTATGGTATTACTTTAGAAATGGTATTTGAATAAAAGAAACTGCAAGGTACGATACCTATATTTCTTGTGAGGTGCAGCCACAAGATTCTGATGAATTTCTTATTCTCATAATGTTATGTACCTACTCTTTTTGCGGAGAGACTCTTGGACGTAATCTAAATTATAGAATATCGCTTTTATGGATATTTTGTAAGATACAAGATTAGGTACTCCGCAGGAGGATACAGGTTAAATTTGAATACACTGTTAAAGTAACTCAAATTTACAATTCCATCTACATCTGTTAATGCCTCATCTTTTGCACAGCAAAAGCTGGTGAACTTAACCTTTAGCTAGTTTTAAATTGAATCAAATTATCTAAAATAAACTACTAGGAGCGGCTAACCCCACAAGTTCCAACTCTCGACCATTTAGTTAAGCATTGGTTTCTATGTGTTACAATAGTCACGGTAAATTTAAGACTTTAGAAGGTTTTCTTTTTCCATTTTTATCAGAATAAGAATATTAACGATATTTGTTAAAAAATATGAAAAAGAAAACTCCCAGTCGAGTCGACTGGCAGACTGCAGTCATCTATCTAAACCAATGGGTATAACTATTTAAAGGGGAAATGCTGCCAGTCTTTGGGTACAATGTCATTATTTAGATTTAGGTTAGTTTAGATAGTTATAATGTAAATAGATAATGTTACATTGGATTATTTTGGTAAATAAATATGTAGCAAGTCTCATTCTGTCAGATGCTACAATACTTTCTAGGCAGCAGTCCCACGATCTGATAAAATTCTACAAGGAACTCTGATAACGTAAGCTGTTCAGGGTTCTTTTTTTCATTTTGCGAACCAGTCAACTTTTGTTAGAATATAGGATATACATTTAATTCTAGCCTTTACCTCTAACAAAATGGCCCTAAGTGGTCTAAGTGCATAAATATACTGTTAAAAGGCAGTTTTACCTTCTCTTCAGTCTTAGCGGAATTATAAATATTGCATTAGTAAACCAGTAAGACTGAATCTGTTCTAGCGTAACCATAATAAGCATCAGAATTATACTTAGTTTACTTGGTCCTAAATTATCCCTATAGGGCATTATGTCTTAGTATACTCATTTGACTGGACACTAGTCCATGTTGAAGCGGGCTTAAAAGAAATCAACAACCTGACGCTATTTGTGGTACTAAATCCCTCCTTGTCATAGTGGTACTACAGTATTAGGACTGCTGGTACGAAGTATGTTACAGCCGGTGTACAGCGTAAAATTAAGGCCTAATAGACACCTACGTGCCCTTTTTTTTAACAGTTTACAGGGCGTTCTTGTAGTGTAGTTTGTCGACTGAAATACGCAACTAGTATAATCTGATAAACTAAACTAGTCAGAGAATACCACCTAACCCTGGTGAACTGCAACCGTATGCACTTCGGTCAGGCTTCTGAAACTCGCCTACACCTACAGCAATAATTAACGCCCGAACGGAGACTTCTAAACCGCGTATGGCGGCACGCGAAATGTTTCTATCTTTACTTAAATTTCTCTGTATATATATATATATTTGCGATTTGTAGGCGTGTTTAGAAATGCCTATAAGATAGCACAAAATAGTTATTACTCTCTAGCACTGGCTTTAATCAAGATCAAGGAAGTAAAACTTGTGTACGTACTACTAAAAGTTATTCCGTGCCTCAGTGTTTCAATCAGGATTATCTATATTAATATTATAAGAAGGAAAGATTCGATTGCCTGTATGGTTGTTTCTTTGCGTTGAATAGTCTCCAAAACCACTGAATCAATTTGAAAAACTCTTCCACTACTGCGAAGGCACACCCTCCCCGAGTAACGTTCCCGTATCTCCACAGGAATGGGACTACGCAGGGAAAACCATGCGGCAACCGCTAGTATTGTCTTCGACCAGTAGAGGTCCGTCAACTAGGTCTTTTTACAAGGATCCAAGTGTAATATTTAGCTTAACTCATACAGTCCACTGCCGTTGTATAGCTCTTTCAATTAAAAAAAAAAGGTCTTTATAATAGATATTGCTAGCTGTCTCACAAAGTCTTTTCACAAAACGTCGAAATTAGATAAGAAATCCTAAAATTGTCTACCCATGTGCATTGCACGGTATCTCCCGGGATATTTTGAACACCTGATATGATATGATATGATTTGGTACAATTGGTCAAAAAGGTCACCGTCTATTACAATTATAAATTATATTATATTCCCCAATAATAGAGTCCATGCCTAAAATGGTCGCCAGGGATTTTTAATGTGCGCGACACACTAAAAACACAACGCGAGTATGTGTAGATAGAATGTACTGCGTATGGTGGCGCATTGGATATTGATAGTGTGACTCTGGTCATAGAAAACAACACAAATTCATTCTACTCAACACGCGTTGCGTCGCGTTTTAACAATGTGTTTCCGCCTCAAACTTCCGACGTGTATTTGACACGGATAACTCTTGAGGAAACCCACACTATAACACATATAGATTGTTATGAAGCTAAAAAGTTCAACTAATCCTCAGCCATATCACATTTTTAAAACGTGATACATTATATCTATATCTATATCTATATAATTATAATTCCATAAATAATGCACTATGAGTTCTTATCAATAAGGTACAACTAAAATAAGTTATAAAAGACCACAATTCCTTGTCTGGAGGACTCGTGTCGCGGTTGCTCAAGGTCGTTAGCAATTATCCGAATCAAAGTCTTAATTTCACCTATTGCTCGGCCCGATCCTCACCATTGCCTTCAGTATCGCCGCCACTGGTTAGATTCCGCCTTCTGGCGGTCACACCGCGCCGCACTGTATTCCGACACGACAGTTCACCTGTCTTTCTGCTTGGGCGTGAATCTTTCACTTCAGTCACCTGGAATTGTCATTTTAAACGCAGTTACTGCTCTTTCAAGCTAACAATTTCCCGTCTATCATCTCATCTAAGGCGTTTATTACGTCCAAGGCGCTTATATCTCGCCTGCTTGGCGTCCCCAAAAAAAAATCTCTATGCCTTACTATGCATACGGCTAGTTATGAAAAGGGTACAGTTTGTGCAGTAATCTTTCTTGAGCGATTCCGTGATTGGGAAAGCTCACTAAGCCGCTGGTATGGAATCTAAATAACACTATAGGCATAAACAAGACTGGAGGTGTTCGTATTGCAGAAGTGCATCAGAATTTCGCCGAAAGCTAGAGTTCGCCGCTACAAAGTCTCGGCCCACCACATTTTTTACGTTTAATGGAAGGTTTTCCAGAAGGTTTTGGAATGTCAACCTCTGCTGAATCATTAAATCAAAAATATCAATACTGTTTCACATACGCTCCATTTACTATTGGGCAACAAAATTTGTTATGCATTCATGTGTGTGTAATCTAAACGCTCCACACATACCAATCCAAGTAAGCCTAATGTCAGCCTAAATCATTGAAAAAACTTCTATATTGTTATGATCGCCACCATAATAGCAGCACAACAATATGACTGCATAAAGCACAGATGATAATGTGAATCATTCTCCCTATACTCGCCTGGTTGAAATTGACAGCACACCTATTCGGTTCCATACTGGCTGCACACTAACACGGCTGCTTGTAGCATCGCTTCATGACTAAACAGATCAATCTCAACATACTTACATGGTTGTGCACTGGCAGTCTACTTACATAGCTTATATAAACCATTTGCTGCACCTACATGATTGCACTTCAGCAGCACACCTACATGGCTATGAAACTAACTCTCAACCTACCTGCATGGTTGCGCTTTTACAGCTCACCTACATGACTGCAGACAGCACTCCTGCACGGCTATGGAAATAACTCACATCATACCTGCATGGGTGCGCTTCTACAGTGCACCTACATGGCTGTAGACAGCACACCTGCACGGCTATGGAAATAACTCACATCATACCTGCATGGTTGCGCTTCTACAGCACACCTACACGACTGTAAACAGCACACCTGCACGGCTATGGAAATAACTCACATCATACCTGCATGGTTGCGCTTCTGCAGCACACCTACATGACTGCAGACAGCACACCTGCACGGCTATGGCACTGACTCACATCATACCTGCATGGTTGCGCTTCTACAGCACACCTACATGGCTGTAAACAGCACACCTGCACGGCTATGGAAATAACTCACATCATACCTGCATGGTTGTGCTTCTACAGCACACCTACACGACTGTAGACAGCACACCTGCACGGCTATGGAAATAACTCGCATCATACCAGCATGGTTGCGCTTCTACAGCACACCTACACGACTGTAGACAGCACACCTGCACGGCTATGGAAATAACTCACATCATACCTGCATGGTTGCGCTTCTGCAGCACACCTACATGACTGCAGACAGCACACCTGCACGGCTATGGCACTAACTCACATCATACCTGCATGGTTGCGCTTCTACAGCACACCTACATGACTGTAGATAGCACACCTGCACGGCTATGGAAATAACTCACATCATACCTGCATGGTTGCGCTTCTACAGCACACCTACACGACTGTAGACAGCACACCTACACGGCTATGGAAATAACTCACAAAATACCTGCATGGTTGCGCTTCTACAGCACACCTACATGGCTGTAAACAGCACACCTGCTCGGCTATGGAAATAACTCACATCATATCTGCATGGTTATGCTTCTACAGCGCACCCACATGGCTGCAAACAGCACACCTGCACGGCTAATGGAACTGAGTCTCAACATACCTGCATGGTTTCACCTTACAGCTCACCTGAATGGCTGCCAACAACACACCTTGCACGGCTATGGGACTAACACACATAATACCTGCATGGTTGGACAATCACTTGCAACGCTCAGGGTTGCACAGCAGCATTCATACTTAAATTAATAAAATAATGTCTAAATTTGTCATAGTACGTCTCGTTGATTGGAGATCCACGCACTAAATACAGTCTTTGCCTTTGAGAAGTCGTTAAGTATCTTAACCACATACTTTTAAAAACAAATAGCAAAGACTGCAGGTCTAGTCGGTCTTAACACAAAATATTATATTACACATAATTGATCTATGTAACTGCAATAAGAACGGTGCGTACCTATCATATTTGGTCACATTTATTTGTCCTATGTAAAAATAAATTTATTCACCGTACCGGTAGAGGGTATTCACAAAATAAATTAAAATAACTAACTGTAGTTATGTCCAAAATGTCTAATAGGACGTCTTATTAACTGAGGATCCACGAATTAAAATGAAGTCCTAGCCCTTGAGAAGTGGCTATGTAACTTAAATATGTACCTACTTTTGTTTCAAGGTAACTAATAGGTACATATGGGCATAATAGTGGGTATTACCACAATAAAAATATAGCTCTATGCAACTACAATAAAACGATAAGGACCTTTTTGTCACATTTCTGTGTTCAATCTAAAACAAATGTATTCACTGTTCCGGTAGAGAATATTTCCTAAAACCCTTACCGGTGTTAAAAAAAAAAAAAAAAAAAAAAACTTCGTTATATGGACACCGCAGTCAATAGAGTTATGTAACCCCAGTTTGCAGCAATTCGTTAAAGTCAAATACCTTCTTGACTACAGTAGAAAATGCTACGAATATAATACACGCTAATAGGAATAATCACGAACCATGATTAGAATTCGAATAAACTTTTACTTACAGTTTTAACTTGTCACGGCTTGGCTCGCAGGTTATCACACTTCTGAATTGATGAAGAAATGATACTCCAATGATGTACATAGCCATTTATTCTTCTGCTCTTCGTATAATAGATACTACTCCTATATTTCCACTTAATGGTTTGATAAAATAAATAACAATCCAATGATTGTAGATTCGTTACATTTTTATTTTCACAATTTTTCTAATACTTGCACAACTAACTATTAATTAATACAAATATTCTACTTTAACTAATTAGTACTTTACTGAACTCGATCAGGAAACAGAATGTGTTCTTTTTCCAGAATATTCACTTTTTATCGCCTCTCACCAACTCCCACTTCATACTGAACATTTATGTCAACTCAACTACCCACTATTTTCGAATAATCAATAAATGTTTTATGTACAGGCTAGTCATTCTACTATGAGGCGGTGTTGACATCACAAAAATAACTTATTACTACCTAAAACTGAATGGTTTTAGCAAAATCACAACATACGGTAATGTGTGAAATTCACTATATTTTATTTTTACTTTTGGTACTACCAGTAGTAATTAGGTACCACCGGTAGTACCACGAGAAATACGGCTATTATTCATGCGTCTTTCACAAGCAAACTGTAACGCATTGGGTAGTATGTACTATTATAATTATCTTTGGTATTGGCTCGAAAAATTTACGTATGGAATGTAAATGCAGGTTTTGTAAATTTTACGCGTAGGGAGGTACTTACTTTTGGAAGTACTTTGTTTTAACATGACGGAAAATCCATCATGGATGCTATGCCGGACTCCAGCCGATTAAAACCTTACGCAACGCCCAACAGCCTATGGTTGGGAGCCCGGGATAAGCTCTCGGAAGGATTTCCCAGGACTCCCAACAGACCTACGGCTACCACTACGGCCTCGCATACGGCCACCTTGTCTTTAGGGGGTTTCGGGTGTGATCCCACTTCTAAGTGCGTGAATGTCTCACGGGACTGCCGTCATGGGCCTGCTTCTGTAAAGACGGTGAGCGGCCCTCTCACCATCCTCAGGCCCCCGGTCAGGGAGGCCGATAGTCTTCGGCGTCCTCTCCCGTCCCCGCCCCGCCACCTCTTTCACGAGCATGACCTGCTCGCAGAAAGAGGCGGCGCAGTCCTACTTACTCCCGCTGGAGATCATGGCTCGCACCATGGTCTTGAGCGAGAGATTTTCCACGTCCAGACCCACTACGAGGACCTGACGCTGTTGCGCCCACGCCGTGCACTCTACCAGCGTGTGGTTCGCTGTGGCATCGCTGCGGTCCTCGCAGTGCTTACACTCCGCCATGGTTTCCCGGTGTCTTCGCCACAGATACTTACCGAAGCTACCGTGCCCGGTAAGTATCTGTGACAGCCGGTAGGAGAGAGCACCGTGTCTCCTCTCCAGCCATTCGTCCATGACCGGTCTGACGGCCGCGATTGTGGCGAATCCCCCCTTTGGTTGTTCAAGTCGCATCTTCCATGTCTTCACGGTTTCCTGGTGGAGCAGGGACCGCTGGGCCTCGATTTCACGAGACGCAGGCGTTTGGCCCCGCTCCAGCGCCTCCTTGCGCCATCTAAACAGTGACGCAACGCAATGGCTCTCGCTTCCAGGTCTCATGGAGGGTTTCCGGCTAGGAGAGATGCCGCCTCACCTGAGATCGTGCGGTATCCCCTTATAACCCTGACGGCCATCGCCTTCTGTGGGCTCAGCAATCAAGCCCATTGCTGGCCGTAACTTAAAACAAACTTCTGTTGCTCAACTCGTTGCACTGAATATTATCTTACAGGCAAACATTGTACTACAATACATTAAAAAAACTGTTTTATGATTACAACGTACTACGCTATGTTTTATGCATACAAATTTTCGGCCTGAATCGAAGTGTAGTACTGCAGTTAAGAAGATTTAAGGTAACGTATGGAAAAAACGTTTTCATTTTCTACTAGGTACTCATATGTAGAGAAGTTCAGGACCAACTACTTGTTAGTGCTAAAGTAATATATTTTATTTGAGACTTACTGGATACAAGGATAAGTATACAAATTCTAATCAGTATGGAAACCGAATATTTACATGTTCCTAGCCTAAACTAACATCCATAACCTTTATTGATAGGTACTTCAATATCGCTTCTTCTGGACTCCCAAACTGTATTTCGACAAATCCTTCTACGACAAGATTTTACTTCGACAACATGAAATTCCGATACGACTCAAATTCGACAATATTTTAGATCGAAACAACCTAATGTCGACACTACTGTACTCCGACAAAGCGTTTCTTCCTTTGTCGGAGTAGAGTAGTGTCGGGATTAAGTTGTTTCGATCTAAAATTTTGTCGAAATTAAGTCGTGTCGGAGTTTCAAGTTGTCGAAGAAAAATCTTGTCGTAGAAGGATTTGTCGAAATTCAGTGACTGTCTATTTATTTGTAATTGTCCCCTACGGACGACATTGTCTTTTTCTAGTATTACATTTAAGACGAGTTTTAGCCGTTCCAATATTTTCCCAAGCTTATTCATATCTCTCTCATTGTACTGGTATTGAATATCACGTACCTGGAAGCATCAAAGTGATTTGATAACGTTATGCATACAAAACTGTAAAATCAGATGTCCTTTATAAATAAACCTCTCTGTTTTTCCTTTGTATTCCATATATGGTTCGTAAAGTGTAGTCGCTCTACACAATATGAATACTAGCATATTTATAGTATTTGGAAACTTGTGTCGAATGGAAATCCGAGTTAAATGAATAAAAGCTTTTAGTAAGCTCTTCTGTTGTGGATACTTATTGAATAGTAATATCCAACCTCGATAACATTTTGTTTATTTTAGTTCTACGTGACAGGCACTCTACTATTACCTAGGTATTTGGTTTACGTGCCTTGGATGCTTTCCAAAGCACGGTGAACTGATAGTCCAGGTTTAATGGGTGGCTTGGAAATTTCAGCAGCAGGTCACTACAATTTGCGCCGGTTCATCTGAACACGGTAATTACCACGGCCTCCACCTATAAGGTAGACGAAAATTGTAATGGTGAGACATGCGTGTTTATTAATAGTTTACCTCTTCAAAAATAAAGTCGCGACTATATGTATGCAGTACAAGTAGGCACTTAATCATTAAACCACTGCCAAAACAATACGAATCTGAATAATTTACGAATATAAGCTGTAAATAAAGTGAAGCGTACTGTTACGTAATAATCGTGAGAAAAATACTCGAGTGAGTGCAGAATTTACCGCTAAGTGGGACATTGTACGACCGTGACGGGTCAGCAGTGTACGCCACGCGGACACGCATGACGTCTTCTGACTAATGCCGCAGGCTCATTGCGTATTGTGAAACAATAACCCAAGCCTAGGTACCTACTAGGTCCATTTTCATTCTATATCGATGGTGGAAATATATCTATAAGAGAGGATGCCAAGTCTGGAGGTCGAGACTGATCAGCTTTCTAGGAAGTAGCTAGTGTATTATTATGTCACCTGTAAGGTTAGGTTAGGTGAGGTTGGTGAGGACCAGACTTAGGAAGCAGACACCGAGCGCCAAATGCCTGCAAAAACGTTACGTTTTGGATTATTCAGGAAGACTCAACTCACTAAAAGCCTATGGGAGTTTAGTTTCTTAAAAAAAGGTACAGTACCTTTTTGAACTTACAAATTGTAACACAATGATGTTACTCACCAACTAGCGCGAGGTAGCTATGCAGAGAACTCTTTCCCAGGGCGCCTTGTTACAGAGTTTCTAGTGGGTGCGCAAGGGAGGCCAGGGCTCTGACGAAAACAGCCAATAGGGTGTACACACATATATTTATATAGTACACAGTACACTACAGAGACAATGAGATTACATAGATACAGAAAGCACAGACATACATAAGAATATTACAGGTTTAGGTATTATTAGTACAGCACTACACTAAATCAGCGTGAGGAAGTAACGTAGGCGGCTAGTTTACATGTAAAAGTATGCTGACAAAGTACTGGCCTGCAGTGTGAGCGTAGAGTGGCAGTGGCTGGTGGTAATGCCAGGTGTAGACGGCGAGCTTCTCTCACATGCAACCTGCTCGCGCAGTCCACGTATGATTGGGGTGTGGCTGTACAACTTTTCCCCGTACTAAAAAACCCTGTCATGAAAGAAACGACAAATTAAGATCTTGGCTGCGCGACAGACGACAATCGACCCGCTTTGCAAATAGTTAATTGAAACTTACCAGAATCTGGGTATTGGTCGTCACAGAGTCCACTTCCTTCTGATAAGAATAGGTGAAACGCAGGAAATTCTCCTTAACAAGTCCTCAGGTTAGAACTTACAACCTCTAAAACGAAATTGAGGTGTGCTACTCAGAGTTGCTTCAAAATTTACTCCTGATTAGCGGATGGTAAAAGTAAAAGGCCAAAAAAAACCACTTGGAACCAAGGCAGGGCTTTTTTATATCCCCTCTCACGTGGAATAGTCCAGAATTCTCCTAAAACCTGTTTTCCTTTTTCGCAAAAACGACTCATCACCGATCTTATGACATCCTGTCATTCTGACAGCAGAAATGTCACCACAGACAACCGATTAAAAAAACGATAGATCGATTAGGGTGCTTCTACACTCACAATGCTGCATCTACAGAAAATAAATGCTACAAAATTGCTACCTCTTTCGCCTCATGCAAATGTAACTAACATTAATAGGGGTTACTGAGTATTTATTGTGTGTGCTACAAAATGTTTGAGCATTTAAAGTCGAGTCTTTATTCGTCATATGGAGCGAAAAAGGGACCAAAGCTAAATTCACAGCGAACTATGTCGTAAAGTATGTACTTATAAATTCATGGATATAAAAAGGTTCAAATAGAACCGTTTTCAATATGGATTGCTGCTTTATGTTTTTTATTGAGTATTTCAAGACGACAGAACTTGTAAATTCGATGCTAGATTCTTTAATGATTTAATATTATAATGGGGAAAGACTCCTTAATACTTATATAGGTAGGTATATAGTTGTACATGGTATAACCCTAAAACTACTATGCTTAAAAGGTACTGATTTTAAACAATCTTTATTCCGAAAGCCAAATTGTTATGAAGTAGCTGGCTAATAGGTAGAATACGCCGTCGCTCGATTAGCTAAGATTATTCAAAATGCTTCAAAAATAACGAAAACCTATTACAAATGTATACGCATCAGTAATTCCTATTCGATATGATCGTGTTGGCATATTCTCTCTAAGTATCCAATTTACTCTACATAACAAACACACCTCTGCCAATGTATGTATTTCTCATACGAGTGAATTTCAATATTACATTAATACTACATTCATGAGATATCGGTCTACAGCTTTCATTGCCATCTCTTGTGTACATAATCTGCGCCAAATTGCCAACCCACAAATATCTGTACCCGACGAAATTTCGATATTGAGTTAGGTACTATGCAATCGAATGATATAGAGAAGCATTTACCTATTAGACATTGTCACAATTATTAACATAACACCACCACTACTACCCGTATTTAGTTCTATGGTTTTCAGCAAATGATTATTGGTTTCTACGTTCAGTAGTTGATTGCGATTATGTTGATTTGATCTTTAATTGAATTGATTCAGAAAATATGGAGTTTGATCTTTCAATCATATATTCGTAATAAGCGACAAACAAAATTTAATATAAATTAAACTGTCATCGAAGGATAATTATGAATATTTCGATTTAATCGGATAAACCGTTAAAGATTGTCATCCAGTGGAGACGATCTTGATTGCACCACCGGAAATATTTCAGTGTTTAACACATTTTGTATTGACCCTGCACTCATATCAGTTGCTAAATTTCAGCTCAATCAATTGGCAAATTTAGAAATCTTGTGTTACAAGAAGCGCAATCTAATAAGAACTGATCGGAAACAGGTCACAAGAACAAAAACTAACTCGAAAAATTCAAAGTGGTGCAAAGCGTAAAAGTTGAAAGTTGAAATCCTTCCGGGCACGTTCAGGCTTCAGCCAGTTGTAAACTTTTCAAATCGATACATTAATCCCAATAAATTCTAGGTACAAATTGTTGAATGGTTTCGATTGTACAGTCAACTACAATGAAATGTACTAGTTTAATCTTACAAAATAATAATATTGGGATACATAATTATTGCTCTTAGTCTTTACACGCATACATGTTATTGTCAAGTTCGGTGGATACCATCTTTGGTTAGTTCATTATGGAACTCGCAGGGATAAATCATTTTCTTATATTAAACTAGTATATTTCAGTGTACTTGACTGTACCTATTTCAAGCCGGTTTTAAAGTTGGTAATAGAAGTTAAATCGCGTTTTTAGTCAACTCTACATGTATTTGAATCTTCGTGTCAGCTTTTATCAGCTGCTAGGAGTAGATGTAACTTTTCTTTTTGTTTTCTATGTTACTAGGGAGTCACTTTTGTCGGTGAAACTAGCTTCAGTTATGAAAATATTTATTAAGGGACCCTTTGGTGAATGCTCGCCTCGTCCTCGTGGTGAGGTTTTCCCGTACCTGTTCCGCATAAGATAACTTACCTATGTCCTTTTACAATCTCTATTTTATCTTTCTGCGAATTTCATCAGAATCGGTTCAGGGATGTAAGCATAACTTACAAGCAAAGTTACTTATGCCCTTACATAATTTCAGTAGGGATAATAGCAAACCACCCTCTCTACTTCGGTTTAATGTGAGTTATGCTTTAGGTTGATGTATCCTCTTGCCAAATTTTTATACTTATAACTTACTAGCTGAAGCCCGCAGCTTCGCCCGCGATGGCGCTGTATGTGAAAAATGCTTTTCCCGCTTTTCTGTTGAAATTTTTCCTAAATTTTCTTTGCTATAAACCTCACGGAGCCCGAGACCTTTCCAACGAATGCAAAACCGTGGAAATCGGTTCGTGCGTTCTGGAGTTATAGCGTCAGGAAGGAAAACCCGACTTATTTTTATATAATAGATTAAAAAGAACAATTTTGGCGCATATTGTTTTGTGTATCTTTCTTCACGCCTGAGAGATCTCAAGACGTGCAATTTGTACTGACTTTTCTGACACATATCATCATAACTTTAGCAATTTGCCCTCAGAGATGACGAAGCTTCCTATTGGTTAAAGAATTTTCCTAATAAAATCAGTATATTGTCTTTTTTTCGTTTTTATAAAAGATACTAGGATAGGAAAACCTTTCCTTTTTTTAATTTTTTTTTAACGTGAGGGAAAATCCATCGTGGATGCTATGCAGGACTCCTACCGATTAAAAAACCTCACGTAACGCCCAACAGTCCATGGTTGGGAGCCCAGGATAAGCCCTCGGAAGAATGTCCCAGGACTTCCAACAGACCTACGGCCACCACTGCGGCCTCGCTCAGGGGGGCGGTTCGGGTGCTATCCCGCGTCTTTGAGGGGTTTCTGGGGTGAACTTCTCATGTCACGCTGCCGTCATGGGCCTGCTTCTGTAAGGACGATGAGCAGTCCTCTCACAGTCCTCAGGCCCCGGGGCCAATAGTCTTCGGCGAAGAAACGTCGGCGGTGCCCAGGCCGCCAACTGCGGAACTCGGGTGGGAGAGTCGCCTCCTTCACAAGCATAACCTGCTCGCAGAAAGAGGCGGCGCAGTCCCACTTACTCCTGCTGGAGATCATCGCTTGCACCATGGTCTCGAGCGAGAGAGTGTCCACGTCCAGACCCACTACGAGGACCTGGCGCTGTTGCACCCACGCCGTGCACTTCACTAGAGTGTGGAGCGCTGTGTCATCGCTGCGGTCCTCGCAGTGCTGACACTCGGCCGTGGTTTACCGGTGTGTTCGCCATAGATACCTACCGAAGCTACCGTGCCCGGTAAGTATTTGTGACAACCGGTAGGAGAGAGTCCCGTGTCTCCTCCCCAGCCACTCGTCCATGACCGATCTGACGGCCGTGATTGTGGCGAATCCCCCCATTGGTTGCTCAAGTCGCACCTTCCATGTCTCCACGGTTTCCTAGTGGAGCAGGGACGCTAGGAAAAGCTATCCTTGTATTAAACAATATCTAGTATTACAAAGTAGGTCCAACTTTTAGGTAAAAACCTAAAAGTAGTACATTGTACCAGGGTTTGCCTCGTTTAATATCTAGGCAGTGTTTTACAGTCGCTGTCCGAGTGTAATTTAAAGTTCTCTTTTACTGCACCTGGACTGCATTTTGTAGTTTCCCGCGCCGTAAAAATATTTGCAACAGAAACGAAAATTTAATCTCAATATCGTCTACAGTTGGCGTAGCGTTACATTGCCTTGATATTGCAATATAAAAATGGGGTTTTATAAGCACTAACTTCATATTAAACACTATCGGTGCTGTGCTCCTCCCGTGGCTAGCTAAATAATATTTTTTCTAAAATAAAAGTAACTTAAGTTACTCTTCCAGACGTCAAATTTTGAAAGTTGCGTTAAAATCGGTCAGACCGTTTCAGAGACTTCTGTAGATAAGAACTTAGGGGAATAATTAATCTTTTCTTCATTACTTCTCAAATATTTACATTCTTAATATCACTTCTAAAATATTAGCAGAGGGTTTTGTAGATTAATATAATTTATAGGTGCTCTTGAGGGTTAGGTGATTACCTACCATATCTAGAGAGCTGATAAGTCACGAAATTTCCTGCATAAGAAGGTCTAAGTAGTTAAGTACTTTAATCACGAGTATTTTAAGTCTACGAGTATAAGAACTAAGACATATGGGTTAAATTTAGACTTAACTTTAATTCTTACCATACAGTAGGTAAATGCGAAATGAAACCCGTCTTTCCTTGCACTTTCACACCTGAACAACAGAACAGATTTAAATAAAATGTTGATACTTACAGAGATAGAATTGAAATTAGAAAAGGACGTTTTTAACCTGGGAAATAATAATATATTCCTACGAGTGAAGTAAATCTTTAATACTTACGTGGGCGTAGCCACGGGTAATGAATCTAAGACGGCATCAGAGCAGGAAGAATTTTATAATAAAAAATCTCCCTGCTCTGATGCCGTCTAAGATTGCATGTCGGAATTAGTTACCTACTATAAAATCATATATTTTAGTAATCATTAAAAATCATCATGGAAGGTTGCACCTATAAGCTTTTTTGAAAAATCTAATTCTTAGAAAGGTAATAACTTTTTTTTTGTTCAAAGCCCAATTTCAAAAGTGCCAGTTTATTTTACTGACGTCTATAAAAACTTTTCTGTGTAGTAACTAAAAGTAAACACGAGTCTAAACTATGACGTCATCTAATCCTTGCGCAAACTTAAAGTACCTAGCAAAAAGGTTAAAACGACAATAAATTAAAGTCAACTTTGAGCGAGCAGTATGACAGCTTTTCCCGACGTGATTTACTAGACCAAACAACACCTAACTAACGTTTTTCCTGATGGCGCAAGTTACATTTTAGTTGGTCACTTGAGGGACAAATTGTCGCGTTAATGCTGTAGTAGTGAAACCAGGGTTCGCCGATATATATCAGCGGATATATATCATGATATATATCGCGATATATATCAATTGATTTTTATCTTGATACTAGCTGATGCCCGCAGCTTCGCCCGCGATGGCGCTGTATGTGAAAATGATTTTCCCGCTTTTCTGTTGAAATTTTTCCTGAATTTTCTTTGCTATAAACCTCACGGAGCCCGAGACCTTTCCAACGAATGCAAAACCGTGGAAATCGAACCGATTTCCACGGTTTTGCATTCGTTGTGTGCGTTCTGGAGTTATAGCGTCGGGAAGGAAAACCCGACTTATTTTTATATAATATACTAGCTGATGCCCGCAGCTTCGCCCGCGATTAGGCTGTATGTGAAAAATGATTTTCCCGCTTTTCTGTTGAAATTTTTCCTGAATTTTCTTTGCTATAAACCTGAAGGAGCCCGAGACCTTTCCAACGAATGCAAAACCGTGGAAATCGGTTCGTGCGTTCTGGAGTTATAGCGTCAGGAAGGAAAACCCGACTTATTTTTATATAATAGATATATCAATGGATTTATTCCTATGTTCTGAATTAAAAAAAAATGGAGATTAATGTTTAATCGGGCAACACGTTGCGAAAAAATACAATTCGGAATTATTTTAGATAGTTTCCCAAAATGGCAACCTTATTTTAAGTTGGGGCAATTCCCTTTGACATACCAGTAAAAATAAATTATTAATTTTATTTTTTTTCTGGTCAGCTTTTAACTAAAATTGAAACCTTAATTTTACTAGAATAAGGTTTATTTTACAAGGTAATAAAAAGATACGGATTCATAGGAAAGATTATTAAAATTATTTGATTTATAAGTCGGTAATTAAAAGTTTTTATTTTTGTAAGTGATCATTAAAAAATCTTTCTCATTTATTAGGTTTTCGTAACCAAAGGCTAAAAATGGTACCCAGGAAGCGTGGTAGCTAGCTAGAGAAATTAGCTGAAATTGTCACAGATGATTGTATAACTGTTAAAAATATTAGAAAAAGAACAATAATTAAGGGGGCCCCATAAAACAAACGTGATATGAACAGAACCCTCCGTGCGCAAGTCAGACTCGCAATTGGCCGGTTTTTAAATACTGAATTAAATGATTATTACAATATTATTAAATAAAATCGTGTCAATTTGACACTTCTTATATTAATTTACAAATTTCTATAACATTTTTAAGTGTTTAATCCCCATACAGAACGAAATTCGCTTATTTTTCTTAGCCTGGATATAAATTCGATATACATATATCAAGAAAATCGGATATATTTAAAAAAAATCGGATTATTGATATTTATTATAAAAATCGGATTTTTTAGAACCCTGAGTGAAACTAACTTGTTTGTTATTGGATATTATGAATATGGTAGAAATTACACGGAGTATGAAATCACTGAGATGGTGTCTTTTGTTTATATGTAGGATGAAATTCATATGTATTAGATATATATTCATTCTCTTTTTGTTCTTTTTTGGTGGACTTTACTAGTATGTAGTTTATAGGTCCTTCGTAAATCTATTTTAGTTGCCATATAATAAACGATGTTTCTTAATACTTTTTTTACGGTATTAATTACAGAAGTTTGATTTGAATTGAATTGAATTAGACTATTGATTCGCACCCGAAACTGAATTTCGATAAATCCTTCTACGACAAGATTCGACAAGGCTCCGACACTACTGTACTCCGACAAAGGAAGAAACGCTTTGTCGGAGTACAGTAGTGTCGGGATTAAGTTGTTTCCATCTAAAATATTGTCTAAATTGAGTCGTATCGGAGTTTCATGTTGTCGAAGTAAAATCTTGTCGTAGAAGGATTTGTCGAAATTCAGTTTGGGAGTCATAGAGTATCTAATTTAGAGTACTGTAATTGCAAATAATCTAGAAAATTAGCGGTTGTTAAGAATCTTATCAATCCCACATAAATTTTCAGACATAAAATGTCTGTAATAATTACTTTATTTCATTGAGATCTGTAGTAGCTTCTGTTCTAAATTTGCGCACGTTCCTAATTACTTTAATTTTAATTATAACTAAAACGACAGACTAATTTTCAGAACAATTAAGAATGAAACTCGCCCATTACAGTTAAATTACCACAAGACTTTTTATATTATACTTTTAGAGGGAATAGGTAATTATAAATAGTAGGTTGGGGATAGTCGTATTATATTACCCACAGGATTGTCTTCTTTTTATTCTTCAGTACGTATTTTATTATTATTACAACACTGTATATTATTGTTATTATAGACCTGTTACATTGATTATCCTACTGAGTTGCTTGTAACTGCCTGTATCTGACAGGTCTTTCTTTTTGAGTGAAAATCCTTCATGGATACTCCTACCGACTAAAAAACCTTACGTAACGCGCAACAGCCTACAGTTAGAAGCCACGGGTAAGCCCTCAGAAGGATGTCCCAGGGCCTTCTGATTGTACTTGTGGATCGCCACAGGGCGACGGGGCCCATGTCACTCACTGGAGACAACAGAGTAGAAATCTCGTGAAAACAATTTCTGTCTTGATTTCAAGAATGTTGTTTGGAGAACCATTCCCCATTGTTGAAAGCGTTCATCGCTCTCTAGTCGCTTCAACATCGGAGTTTATCTAATATATAAAATTCTCGTGTCACAGTTTTCGTTGCCATACTCCTCCGAAACGGCTTGACCGATTCTCATGAAATTTTGTGAGCATATTGAGTAGGTCTGAGAATCGGCCAACATCTATTTTTCATACCCCTGTGACCGGGAATAACATTCCACGCGGGCGGAGCCGCGGGCATCAGCTAGTTATAATCTAAAGATGGCATTGTGAACATTAATAATAATGAATTAATGTTTACGATGTATTTTTAGATTCACAACATATAGGTATTATGCCATAAGCTTTTTCTTAGCAAGCATTTAGATGATTATGGAGTAGGTGCAATGAATGAGTACATTTTTCTTGTGTACTCGTCTAATATTATTTCAAGGAAATGACAACACTCATAATATATATGCTATGAGATACGGGCAAAATATATAAAATAATTATGTACTTACTATTCTTAAATACACACATATTTAACTTCTATAAGTAAATACTAACATTACAAATGAAACGTAAGTACTTGCCAGATTTACCGGAGGAAACTGCTCAACCCGTCGTTACTATGTCGTTAGGCGGACACTCCATTATTATAAAAAAATTTTTCAATAAAAAATAAAACCGACTTCAAGCAAATTCTGAAAAATAAAATTTACTTAGCACAAAGTAATATGTATTTTGATTTATCAGATTTTATTCAATATCATATTGAAGTCGGCGCCAAGTAAACCCATAGTTTTATGTAGGTACTATATTGATGGCACCAACTTCAATATTATATTAAATTAAATATGATAAATCAAAATACATATTACTTTGTGCTAAGTAAATTTTATTTTTCAGAATTTGCTTGAAGTCGGTTTTATTTTTTATTGAAAAATTTTTTTTCATCATTTTAAGTGACGGGTGAATCGAAAAATATATCTATCTAGGTGAAAGTTCTCATCGATGCAAATCAATCAAGCCCAAACACAAGGTAGCTGCTGTAAATCGTTAAGGAATTCCCTCGACTGTCTTTCGGTTCCATCATCAGATCGACTCCAGACATTCATTAAATTGTAGTACCTTTAAGCACTGAATTAAAAAGATAACAAACGCAGTAGTTGTCCCTACAATTTTCGGTGGTTGCCCTCGATTTCTCCTGAATCCCATCATCAGATTTGACCTGGTGAAATTGGGCCCACCTCAGCAGTGAACTCTATCCAACAAAAAGCAGATTTGAAATTCGTCTATAATTGACGAAATATCGGTGAACATACATAAAACATTGAGAACTTCCTTTTTTTTTAAGTCGGATCTATCAATCTAAGTGTAAAGTTCTCATCAATACAAATCAATCAAGCCTAAACACAAGGTAACTGCTGTAAATTGTTAAGGAATGCCCTCGACTGTCTTTCGACTCTATCATCAGATCGACTCCAGACCTTCATTAAAATGTAGAACATTAAAGCACTTAATTAACAAGTTAACAAGCGCACTAGTTGTCCCTACAATTTTCGGTGGTTGCCCTCGTTTTCTCCTGGATCCCATCATCACATCCTGACTTGGTGAAAATGGGACCACCTCAGAAGTAGACCCTATTCAATAAAAAAAGAAATTTTGAAATCCGTCTATAATTGACGGAAATATCGCTTGACATACATAAAAAAAAATACATACAGACGAATTGAGAACCTCCTCCTTTTTTTGAAGTCGGTTAAAAATTGTATACATTGTGTGTTATTTTATAAGCATTATCGAACGGCCTTATAAAGTTCGGCAGGCTTATTATGTATGTTACAATCTCGCGGAAATCGCGCGATAATCGCTGTTTGTTGACTGTTTCGTATTACGTATCAACGATCGTTTTGCCATAGCCAACTAGCGACGGTGCTGCCTCTGTAGGACAATCAGTAAATTAAAAAGTGCATTTGTGCTATACTGCGGCAGCGATCTGGCGATAATTTCGTATTACGTATCGTTTTCGACAACCTCCAGGCAGCGATTTCGATATTTTATTAGTGTATGTGTGTACTGAGAGACCACTTTCATTTTTTGCGGATTTTTGCAGTTTAACTAACAATAGTGCTGCGAACACGTGTTCGGACGCGCTTTCTAACCGATCACTAAGTTTTACAAATATTTTCGCAAATTTTACTATGCACTATTGTTAGTTAAACTGCAAAATTCCGAAAAAATAAAAGTGGTCTCTCAGCACACACATACACTAATGAAATGCCCAACAGATGTGACAGTTCCCAGTTTTCAGTAATCGCCACGTAATTGTTTATGGCGCTTAGCGAACGATTCGCGATAGAATTTAACGTAATACCATTTTTTTCCGCCACCAGCGATAAATCGTGCGATGATTGCGCGATTATCGCTGATCGCTGTTTTATACGTAATCAGCCTGCGGGTCTGTTTTAGTAAACAAAATAACTGTGTGCTGCATATAGTGACATATTTCGAAACCCTCGTTCAAGTACCCTCTTTGACTCATTTATGCCTGTATTTTTTTAGTTTTAGAACAGGGTATTTTTCATATCGATTCTTGGCATCGATTGAACTTTGCCGCACCGTTCTCTAGGGCGTTTCAGGGGCAAATCAGTTTATGGCAGTCCACTGTTGGACCCAGGCCTCTCTTAAATTACGCCACCATACATGGTCCCACGCTATCCGCAACTGCAGGTGTGGCCAGCTCAATGCCACTTTAAAACGCATGCTCTGCGAGCTATGTCGACCACTCTGGTTCTCTGGGCAGTAGCACGCTAGCACCCCTCAGTTGACACGTTGTTATGCAATATTAGGTAAATACCTACAAAGTTACAGTAAAGATTTGCTAAGTAATGATTTATTTATTTATTTTAAACTTTAGCACTAAGTACAAGGCGGACTTAATGCCTTAGGCATTATCTACCAGTCTACCTGAGGGTGATGCAGAAATAATATTAGGTAGGTGCTCAGGGATATGACGAAAACTATTTACTAGACAATTTAAGAGATATGCTATGTGATAATAAATACATAATTATATAATTACATGCGAAATACATACATACATACATACAAGCATACCTACATAAATACATACATACCTATATACATATATCAATACATAAAACAAACTATCACAGAGATAAAAATAGACAATGTTAATTTATGAACCATTAATATTTTAGAGCAGAGTGGAAATTGTCGTGAAATTAACTAATATTGTTTCGATTATGGTACACTATAAAGAAGCTTTACTTTTTCCTTGAAGGATTCCCTACTGGTGGTCAACCTAACTTCTGAAGGGAGAGCATTCCAGAAAAGAATTGACTGCACGTTGAGCGCAAGTTTTCGTTATGATTAGAACAGAGCAGTTGAAAATGGGGAGTCAAATAAGTAGGAGCAAAAGGAGAGTGTAGGATTGAATGAACTATAGACACCGCACGCAAACTACGACGACGACGTATGGGCAACCAACCCAACTCGTCCCGGTAAGCCGAGACATGATCGTATTTAACCATAATGATTTCATATTTAAGTTTCATACTTAAGTCTAACAAAGACGAACTATCATTGCATCTTCCCCTTACATACATACATAACATCACGCCTGTTTCCCAACGGGGTAGGCAGAGACTATGGCTTTCCACTTGCTACGATCCTGGCAAACAACTTTCGCTTCTTCAACTTTCATAAGTGTCTTCATACATGCTCTTCGGTTAAGGGTACTCTTGACCTGGCCTTTTCTCAGAAGATTATCGATTTTATCGACTTGAGTATGCCGAAGTCGACCCCTACCAGTTTGCCCATTCACTCTCGCCTCATAAATCTGTTTCGTCAGCCTATTTCCATCCATTCTCTCCACATGTCCAAACCATCTGAGCATCCCTTTCTCTATCTTAGTCACTACATCTTCTGTCATGCCGCAATGTTCCCTTATCACACTATTATTTACTTTATCCATCAATGTCACTCCAGCTATACTTCGCAAACTTCTCATTTCCACTGCATTAATTTTACTTTCCTGCTTCTCCTGCCACACCCAACTTTCACTACCATGCATAAGTGTAGGGACAAGCACTCCTCTATGTACAGCCATCCTTGCCTTTTTAGACACGTTCTGACTGTTTATAAAGGTGTGAATGGCTCCATTCACTTGATTTCCTGCCAAAACTCTTCTTTCAATATCATTGTCACACTTTCCATCTCTTGCAAATTTTGAACCCAAATAAACAAACTCTTTCACCTGTTCCACGCTCTTTCCTTCGATCAATATCGAGCAATCAGTCATACATTTCTCTCTTCTCTTATTAATTCCCCTTATTAATTAGTAACTGGCTAAGCTAAAGTCAGAGATGGAATTCATTATTTTTCTTTTCATAATCGAAAATAAAACCTGAAAATAACTGCAATCCACCGTAGCTCTCTCCAGCTCCACTCGTAGTCTACATTGTTAGAAACTATTCAAATACCTTAAGATTATCAGATTCAGCTATCGGCATTACTGTCCCAAAACCTACACTAAGCTTTAAATACAAAACAACCCCTTAACAGAAATTTTCAGGTGCCTCTAAGTTGGAACAGTGCCTAAAAACCTTTGCCGTAATCTCGGTCAAGATACCCAGCTTTAATTAAAGTTTCGACGTTGCATTATGAACGATGTAATAAATAATATTAAAGTGATGAGTTCAATAGGTTCACCTCATAGGTATACTATAGAGACTAACTATAACAGAGTACAAAACCATCCACACAGAGATAGAGAAAATGAAAATATATGGCCACAATAATTTCTTTTGGAGGAACTTAGGTTTTCGAATACCAATGTTCAATTTACAGAAATTGCGATGTATCTTTTTGATGTTATTTAACGCTGCAGTCATAAATTAATTCACGGACAGCTTAGTACTTAAATGTAACTCAATTATAAGACGACGTCCTCGTGCTGTTTCTGTCACTTATGGTGAATTATGGCCATGTAATTATTGGGGATTGAATAAGTTTGGATATATATTAAGTTCTCGGTGGAATGATACTAAAATAAGATAAATCCATTCATTTTAATAATTACAACCCTTGAATGGGACACTTTTTAGCCTTCCGTACCCAAAAGGTAAAAACGAAACGCTATTACTGAGTTTCCGCTATCTGTCTATCACCAGACTGTATAATATTATGATGAAACGCCAACTAGACAGTTGAAATATTCTCACATGATCGTGACAGTAAGACCGTTAAGAACAGGGGTTATGTTGAAGAGAAGGAAATCTTTAAACTAAATGCTGTATCAATTCGTCTGGTCAGTGTAGTAGAATAAGGCCAATCACACTCCCAAAGTGAAATTAGGAGAGGCCAACCTTTAGCAGTGGACTGCGATGGGCTGATTTATGGATTGTGCCTAAGCCCTTTTACAAAATATTACTTGTTAGAAAAAGAGATTTAGATATAATAATGGCATTCACTAATTGTGTCCACCAAACCAAGTAATTTTGAGTTCCATAATAACTCGGTCAACACTACGCGGGTTAACATGATATTCTCATTAAACGCTAACACTAAGTTTAAATAATGATGATGAGAGCGGGGATGAGATCCTACGACATGTCGGCACTCTCATTGAAAAGTTCTCTCTGTAGAATAAATGCCCTTATTTCCTTTCGTCATTAAGAATCAAAATAAACGGTGTTGTAATTCAAGTGTTACTTAATTAAGTATGTACCTGTATACGGATTTAGGGTTCGAATTGGAGACGTCTGAAAGGGGAAGTCGTAATCAAGTACTTGGAAAAGTATCTATTATTCCAATTTATCACCGGTTTACTTATTGCTTTCAATGTATTTAACTGTTATTTAGAACCCGTGGTTTTTTAAGGGTTTCGTAGCCAAATGACAAAAACGGAACCCTTATAGATTCGTCATGTCTGTCTGTCTGTCTGTCTGTCCATGTGTCACAGCCACTTTTCTCCGAAACTATAAGGCCTATGCTATTGAAACTTGGTAACTAGAGTATTCTGTAAACCGCATTAAGATTCTTATATAAAACTAGAAAAAAAAGCATTTAATTTTGGGGGTCCCCATACTCAGAACTGAAACTCAAATTTTGTTTTTTCATCTAACCCACACGTGTGGGGTATCTATAGATAGGTCTTTAAAAATGTTAATGAGGTTTCTAACATCATTTTTTTCTAAAGTGAATAGTTTGCGCAAGAGACACTTCCAAAGTGGAAAAATGTGTCCCCCCCTCCCTCTAACTTCTAAACTAAGAGAATGATAAATCTAAAAAGAATATATGATGTACATTGCCATAAAAACTACCAACGAAAATTGGGTTGAACGAGATAGAGCAAGTAGTTTTTTTTTAATACGTCATAAACCGCAATTTTCGGTTAGAAAAATCACTACCACTGCGAACGTGTTAAAACATCAATCAAAGTTACAACGAACTATAGGAACTTTTATATTATGTTACTTGCTGCTACGAAACCCTTCATGGATGCGTCCAACTCGCACTTGGCTGGTGTTTTTTTCACTGTTGTAAGAATGTCTGTACGTCTAGCGGTCAAGGATCAGTGTTAGTTTCCAAATGAGGTTTTGGCTCTGGAGATTTGTGACACCGTTACGGCTTTTAGACGAATGAACTAATTTGAGAAACTGGCAAGCTTCTAAGAAAGAAGCTTTTAATTTTAATAGATTGAGTCACCTATTTATAACGTGTTGTTCTAAAATTTTGTCTTTTATCCTAAATGTTTCTAATATATTTTTTCTTTATTTTCAGTGTTCGACGCTTCAGGCCAGTACAGTCCTAACGTGCTGTTTGGCAACGAGTATTGGTTGGGCTCGATCAACGAATGCAAAGATCTTCAGCTATCTGAGTATTACACCTCCACACCGCCATTTGCTACAACTTTCTTTATAGCTAAGATCAACTTGACTGTGGATAATGACCATTTGGTGAGATAATCTTTACATATTTAAGTATGTGAAATATAAAATAAGTTGCGAGATGAAGATAGATTCTGCTTGGCGAACTGCTAAAACTTACAACCTCCATAATTGTCGCGCAATGCTCCGAAAGAAACTGTGATAACAAATTAAGCGAGTTAGGTCTTGTGTAAATAAAAACAGCAACCTGTAGAGTGTTCCGGTAGAAGTTACAAATCCACTCACTATGATTTATCAAAGAAACCAACATTCTTGCTGAACTATCAACGCCAGGACTAATTTTGAATCAACTATGGAGGTTGTAAATACAAACGAATTCTACATTTTTCTTTATTAGTACGCTTCCCTTTAAAACGCCAGGTGGTGTTTCTGTGTAAGGTAGGTAATTAAGTTCAACGAAGCTTTTTGCAGTCGGTGCACGTTTATTCTTGTGGTGTGTCCAAGATTGGTCGTCCACTTGTGTTCATTGGAAGTGCGCTTGTGAGTCCACGTAGCAATTTCGTACTCCATTTACTCGTAAGTTTGTTAGAACGAAGAGTTTCTTTGATATATTAGAGAGCGGCTTGTTCAATAGGTTAAACTAATTGCGTTTTGTAAATATTTAAGGAGAGTAAAGGACTATATAATACAAAGGTACCTTTCCGTTTTTTTTTTCATAATCCGAGCCCACGTAACGTAGACCCGCTTTCCTTCACTTTTATTTTCGACATGCGGGCTCAGGCGCATGATAAAAATCTGTGAGAATTATTGTAAGTCGCACGGGTTAGTCTATAACACGGACAAGAGCGTAATCATGGTCTTTGAGGCCAGAGGGAAAGGCCCTCAAACTGTACCGACAGTTATGTTGAATGGAGTGACTTTGAATAGAGTACATAAATTTAAATACCTAGGCCATATATTGACCTCTGACCTCAAAGACGATGAGGACATTGCTAGGGAACAAAGGGCGCTGTCGGTTAGGGCTAACATGATTGCTCGCAGGTTTGCACGTTGTTCTAATTCAGTCAAAATAACCTTATTTAAGGCATATTGTTCATCTTTTTACACGTGCAGCCTGTGGGTAAGTTACGTCCAAAAATCGTACAACGCCCTTCGAATACAATACAATAACGCGTTCCGGGTATTAATGGGGCTGCCTCGGTATTGCAGCGCATCAGGGATGTTTGCTGAAGCTCGCGTCAATTGTTTTTATACAATAATGCGAAAGCGATGCGCGTCCCTGGTGCGCCGTGTGCGAAGTAGCCCCAACCGCGTCTTGAGCTGTATTGCAAGCAGGCTCGATTGTGCTTACATCAATCATTGTTGCAGGCTCACTACGTCGGTGATGAGACTGCAGTTCTGATTGTGATAGGCACATGCTGATGTATTTATTATTTATGTAAAATTTACTAATATAGGTTTAAGGTCATTGTTACTAACATTTTGAGTCATTGTTACTTCAATAAATACATTTTATTATATTATATTATTATTATATTCAGTTCGCGCAGTCTTCAACGTCCCTGGTAGGAAAGTCAGCGCGCATGTCATACTCTTATTCCACGTCAGCGGCAAGTCTTGAATTTATACGCATGCCTCTTTTGGAGCCGCCTGGTGGATACTGTTCTTCACTTAGATCTGGGTTCTTAAAACATTGCCGTACCATCAAACATACATACAGTTACCTATGGTGTTTGTAACGGTATACCGTCACAATACCAGAAATCATAATGCCTTTACCTAAAATACATGAGCCCAAAATACCCGAAATTGAAATGTCAATATTCAAAAGGCCAAGTATGTATAATATAAATAATTTAAAATGCCGTACGGTCGAATAACCGAAACCCAAAAAATCAATTTACTAAATACTTAATCCTAAAATATTCAAACATAAAATACTTTTTTTTTAACGTGAGGTAAATCCTACATGGATGCTTATCTGTGAATGGTGAACACCCCGATTCGGATAAGTTAGGTTAGAAGGCTAAGCGGAGCTCCCGCCTTAGCCTTCGTGGTTTTTTTTATTTTTCGTTAGCCCACTATAGTACTTTTGTAACTCTGCATCAAAGTGTTCACGTGAGTCGTTCAACCAATCAACATACACCTCGCCTTCGTCGGCCTATTTAACGGCAAGACGCCGTAAATTAATTAATTTACTAAAATATATACCTACTTTAAATAACACATTTCAACTGCCGTTTCTTATTTTCTGAGAGTTGATCAACTACCTAGACAATTGATCAACTTACGAGTCTTGTTATTTTTCGGTGACATACACACAAAGTTGTATAATTATTGTTCCTTAAATTTTGGTCTTATTATAGTTAGTTATATGTTACATTTTACGCAGTTATGACAGTGACACATTGTAATCTATTTTTGGTATTGTAATTTAAGGATAATTGAAAATTTGAATTTAGAATTCTGATATAATAATTATAATATATCTATTTTGAATTTAGACATTGTACGGTAAGGTGTACTGAATTAAGGTAATTCGGGTATTTTGGGCTAATGCAATAATTTAAGTAAAGACATTCTGATTTCTGGTATTTTAATATAACCGTTTGTAACAACTCGTGCCATAATTTACATTTTTGTTATTATTTATCTTTTACCTTTTAAAAACATCGACTTCATTCCTTAGAACTAAAATGCCTTAACTATTTTATATGAGCCTTTTGTTTAACGTGAGGGAAAATCCTCATGGATGTTATGCTGGACTCCTACCGACTAAAAAACCTCACGTCATGCCCAACAGCCTGTGGTTGGGAGCCCCGGGGAAGCCCTCGGAAGGATGTCCAGGAATTAATTGTCGAACAATAAATAAATAAGACTAAAAGAAGCTGTTCAAAAACAAAGATTATTTTTATGACAATAATTATTGGATTGCTAATGAGGAGAACTTTGTACTCATGCAACTCGTACTCGTATTATTGTATCGCTATTCTCATTATCATGATTATATCGATATCGTAACATTTCGTGAACTTTACACTTTCTCTCGAACAGTACGCTATGGTTCTGTTACGCAATCATACATACTTTTACCTCTAAGGTCAACTATAATTGTAATTAATGTTTGATCTTTGCGGTTTACAGTACGTATTATGAGACCATCATTAACATAATATATCAAATAATACCGCCACAATAAGAGATTTAATGTCAAAAATGTTATAAGAGGCCTGACCTAAGTTTTTGGCGACTACGTCACATACTGCGGGCATATTATTGGGGCACCGACCGACTGACATAATGACTAGTCACATAAAATTTGTTTGTTCACTTGGGTGATATCACCTAGGTGAACAAAGTGGAATTGATTGGTCTACCTTGATCACCTCAGAAATAAATCACCTGGGTGATATCACCTAGGTGAACAAAGTGGAATTGATTCGAATCCGACTCGGATAGGTTAGGTTAGAAGGCTTAGCTCCCGCCTTAACCTTCGTGGTTTTTTTAACAGTAAATAAAAGAATAAAACTGATGTTTTAATGCGTCTTTGCACCCGAGTCAATACCGAGAAGTTACAACCTGTCCGTCGTGATATGGTTAAAACAATGAATTTAAAATGATTTATTTCCGAGGTGATCAAAGTAAGACTAATCAATTTCACTTTGTTCACCTACGTGGTATCACCCGGGTGAATTATTTCCGAGGTGATCAAAGTAGACTAATCAATTCCACTTTATTCACCTAGGTTATATCACCCAAGTGGAATAATCCGCATAATTTGCATTAATTTAACAAATATTCATTTGTTCCATGCCTCTCTCTTGTTACTAAAGAAAACAGTTCGTCCATACTATATCTAATAACACAATGAAGGTGCAGGCAGGTATAGCAAGCTTTATATTATCAGGACATTTCAGCGCCTCTTTTTAGGGTTTCGTAGCCAAATGGCAAAAACGGAACCCTTATAGATTCGTCATGTCTGTCTGTCTGTCCGTCTGTCTGTCCGTCCGTGTGTCACAGCCACTTTTCTCCGAAACTATAAGGTCTATGCTATTGAAACTTGGTAGCTGGATGTATTCTGTGAACCGCATTAAGATTTTTATATAAAACTAGAAAAAAAGCAGTAAATTTTGGGGGTCCCCATACTCAGAACTGAAACTCTAAATTTTTTTTTTCATCAAACCCATACGTGTGTGGTATCTATAGATAGGTCTTCAAAAATGCTATGGAGGTTTCTAACATCATTTTTTTCTAAAGTGAATAGTTTGCGCAAGAGACACTTCCAAAGTGGAAAAATGTGTGTCACCCCCCCTCTAACTTCTAAACTAAGAGAATGATAAATCTAAAAAAAATATATGATATACATTGCCATAAAAACTACCAACGAAAATTAGTTTGAACGAGATAGAGCTGGTAGTTTTTTTTAATACGTCATAAACCGCAATTTCCGGTAGTGAAATCACTTCCACTGCGAACGTGTTAAAACATCAGTCAAAGTTACAACGAACTATAAGAACTTTTATATTATGTTACTTGCTGCTACGAAACCCTTCATGGGCGAGTCCAACTCGCACTTGGCCGGTTTATTTTAAGTTGATGGACGTCACAAGTCATTCAATTACGTCTAAAACCTTTAGCAAAGATGAGACACCAGTGTCAGATAATATTAACGCTAAGTAAGATCTCGGCACTAAAAGAAGGAAAGGAAAAGACAAATACTTTTCTCTGAGATACGGAGTTATGTTCTTCGTGCCATTATTAGGTAAATGTCATACAGACGCATAGGTATTAATAATTGTCCTACTAATATTCTAAATGTAAAAGTTTTTGAAGATGTTAGAATATTCAGATGTTTGGACATACGTCACTCAATCACACTCTAACGGTTGACGGGCTTTTTTTTTTTACGTGAGTGAAAATCCCTCACGGATGCTTCTACCGACTAAAAAACCTCACTTAACGCCCAACAGCCTATGAGCCCCGGGTAAGCCCTCGGAACGATGTCCCAGGACTTCCAACAGACCTCGCCTACCCTTCATCTGTTGATTTCAAAATAAGCGACGTTTACCAAAAACCCGCATCTGTGTATGTTCAATATTTGAACACTTTTCCTTCAAACAGTTCGGGCTCTTCTAGCTCAGGCTGTACTATCCCGATCCTGCTCAAATTTTTATGGAGTGTTCGGGTGCTATCCCGCGTCTTTGGTGGGTTTCGGGTGTGATCCCGCTTTTAAGGGGGGGGGGTGGATCCCTCACGACACGGTGCCGTCATGGGCCTGCTTCTGTAAGGACGGCGAGCAACCCTCTCACCGTCCTCAGGCCCTCGGTCATGGAGGCTGATAGTCTTCGGCGAAGACTATCGGACACACAAGACGTTGGCCGCTGACTGCAGAACACGGGTGGGAGAGTTCTCTCCCGTTCCCGCCCCGCGTCTCTTTCACGAGCATGACCTGCTCACAGAAAGAGGCGGCGCAGTCCCACTTACTCCCGCTGGAGATCATGGCTTGCACCATGGTCTCGAGAGAGAGAGTGTCTACGTCCAAACCCACTACGAGGACCTGGCGCTGTTGCGCCCACGCCGTGCACTCCGTCAGCGTGTGGAGCGCTGTGTCATCGCTGCGGTCCTCGCAGTGCTGACACTTGGCTGTGTTTCCCGGTGTCTTCGCCACAGATACCTACCGAAGCTACCGTGCCCGGTAAGTATCTGTGACAACCGGCAGGAGGGAGCACCGTGTCTCCTCTCCAGGCACTCGTCCATGACCGATCTGACGGCCGCGATTGTGGCGAATCCTCCCTTTGGTTGCTCAAGTCGCACTTTTCATGTCTCCACGATTTCCTGGTGTAGCAGGGACCGCTGGGACATTTTTCGAGACGCAGGCCTTAGGCCCCGCTCCGGCGCCTCCTTGCACCATCTAAATAGAGACGCAAGGGCTCTCGCTTCCAGGTCACAAGGAAGGGTCCTGGCTAGGAGACCGGCCGCCTTACCTGAGATCGTGCGGTTTCCCCTTATCACCCTGACGGCCATTGGTCTTTGGGTTTAGCAAATTCAGGCTAGATGGTTTTCTGGGAGACTGTCCTAAAATTTATTTACTTAATAATGCTTCAAAATACATGAATTTTGATTTTCTAATTTGTACCAGTATAAATATAGGTAAACCGCTCTAAACCGTGATATAAATGTATAATTATGAGCATCATAAACGTTAGCTGGGCTTACTGTAACACCTAGCGTAGGTACTTACCGACGAAGCCGAAGGTGTGTAATTTAAGAAAAAAGGTTTCATTAAGTCTTTCCCCTTTGAACATTAACAGGTTAACGCGGTATCATCAAAGGATATTAAACGGAGTTTATTTACGCTGTCTTTATTGAATTAATGAACTAAAATGGTTTGAAAGGTGCGAACAATATTTTTCAGTCATGCCACATAATACTCATGTGTACAGTGTGAAGTCAAATACAATTAGTAAAGCAAACAATGTAATGTATGTTAGTTAGGGCTGTAGGGATTTTACTGATGAATTTTCTCAATTATTACAAACTAGCTGATCCTCGCAACTTTGTTTACGTCACATAAAGTCTCCGAAAGGAGAGGTATTTCTTCATTAGGCTCATAAAGCAGTGTGTGAAACTGCCCTGTTTGCTTAATCAAAAAAGAGCTTAAAGATTAAGTCTATTCTAAAACAATTCAGCCCACGCCTCCGGCGTGGGTATTGTAAAATGATTCATTTTACAATAGCCTTAATCATTAAGCTCTTTTATGATTAAGCTAACACGCCAGTTTAGAATATACCCTCAAATTCAAAGGAACCGTTGAATTCTAGGTTTGACGAAAGTTCAGATGTCTCTAATTTCTGAACTACAAAACCCTCAATATTGAAACTTGTTTGGAGCAATGCTAAAATAGGTACTTCTTTTCTGACACCAAAACAATATTTAAAAACGGACCACGCATTGAGAAGTTACAACTAAAATACCATTTTGTCTTTTGTCCCCTCTCCCAAAGGAACCGCGCAAAATATCGGGATCAAAAGTATCCTAGAACCTTCCTCGGGTTATAAGCTCTGATTGTACTAAGTTTCATTCGAATCGATTCAGTAGTTTCGGCGTGATACTTATTCGGGATACAGACAGACAGACATGAAAATTTTAAATTAAATTTTCGGCTTCAGTATCGATTAGAGAACGCCCTACAATAATTTTTTAAAAATATCTTCCATGTACAGACTCTGAACAGTTATGATCAATGAAAATATGATCTGTCAGCTGTGATATCAGCGCGCTGGGGTACCTGTTTAGACACCCTAGGTATTTTGGTACCAAGCAGTTTTGACGTGAACGGGTGAACCACTGACTTCATTTTCAATGTTGTAATGAGAATTATTGGAATAGAATAATCTTTATTGCATACCACTGTAAAAAAAAAACAGTCTATAACTACACTCGAGAGCAATGAATCCGGGTCACTTAAAGAATGTTAAAAATCTCGGAAACTAAAAATGATAGGTTAATGCAATAAATTGTATTTAATAGACAATGTAATACTCCTTAAATGAAAGTAAAAAAAATATGAGTCACCATACATTTTATTAACACAAAATTACATAAAGAAAAAACTGCTGATCTCTCCTTAAAACAAAAATAGGAAACATGAAATTTTTGAACTTTATTACGATTTTCTTGAATTTTAATACTTCGTATTGCCTCCTCGTGCTTCCATTACTGCGTTTACGCGGTTTGGCATGCTGTACACCAAGTTCCTTATACGATTTTGGGGAATATTCTCCCATTCCTCTGTGAGAGCAATTTTGAGCTCACGAAGCGTGATTGGGGGAGGGTTTCGTTGTTTTACGCATCTGCCTAGCTCGTCCCAAGCATGCTCGATCGGGTTGATATCCGGGCTGCGCGCTGGCCACTCCATACGAGTAATGTTCATCTCTTGAAGGTAGTCATTCACAATCCTACCTGTATGAGGTCGGGCATTGTCATGCATAAATATAGCATCCTCACCTAAATTGACCATAAATGGACCAACGTGATCATTGAGGATTTCTTCCACATATCTTACGCTAGTTAAAGAGCCGTTTTCTATGATCACCAGCTCTGTGCGACTTTCAGAAGAAATTCCGGCCCACACAAGTACAGACCCACCACCGTAGGCTACTTTTTCTTCGATGCATGCTTGCTTGAATCTTTCCCCTGGTCTTCGATACACTCTGTGTCTTCCATCGTGCTTGTAGAGCATAAATTTTGATTCGTCGGAGAACATAACTTTTGACCAATCTTCAATACTCCAATTTACGTGGCTCTGGGCATACCTTAGTCTCGAAATACGATGCCCACGCTCCAGTTTAGGGCCGTTTGCAGGTCTAAGGGGTTTTAAGTTAGATTCAGCAAGCCGACGTCTTACTGTCCATGCACTTGGGTTACTTCCTCCGAGGCGTCGAAACTGATTGGTGAGTTCAGTTCCTGTGAGAAAGCGATTTCGAAGCATGGTGTTCACCAAGTATCGGTCTTCTCGTGCTGTGGTACACCTGGTTCTGCCCGTTCCTGGTCTGCGTAGGTTAGAACCAGTTTCTTCGTAACGTCGGAGAACTCTTTGTACTGTTGACAGCGACACACCGACAGTCCTGGCTGTATCGCGCTGACTCCGGCCGGTTTCCAGCATTGTAAGTATTCTGGTGCATTCTTCAGGCGTAAGCGACATAATTTCAGCTTGATTAATGAATATAGAGCACTATCAACATGGTTTATGTACCCACATAAATGACAGATTACAAACAAAAGCAACACCAAATGCTGTAATTTCGTAGTTCCATCTTCGAAAGTGGCCCTTTTTCAAATTTGATTTTTTTATGATATAACTTTACAATAACTAAGAAGTTTTAATACCTTCATTTAAGGAGTATTACATTGTCTATTAAATACAATTTATTGCATTAACCTAGCATTTTTAGTTTCCGAGATTTTTAGGATTCTTTAAGTGACCCGGATTCATTGCTCTCGAGTGTATTTCATAAATGTACGAGAGGATGGTCTTATTGCTAAAAAGCAATATTTTACAGGCAACCTTTTGATGAAAAAATACTACCAAGAATCACGTACAAAAGGGCTACTCATTGGTGTCAAATAAAAACATACTAAAAATTTTGAAGTCCTATTGGACGTCACTAACAATCTGGAGGGTAAGGATACTATACTTTACTAGGGTACATAATACCTGTCTTATATCCTACCTAATGAAGTGTTCGATTTATTTGAGCTTACCCTTGACTATTGTGCGTCAGCGGTATGAGTGTGGGCGCTGTGTTCTTTCCCCTCCCCGCCGTAATTATCGATATACCAAGCATTTCTACTTCAAAACTATGTGAAGAGGACATTTAGTTAGCGAAGTCCTTTAAAACTACAGTAATAAAACAGTAACTGTAATTTCAAACTTATAAATATTAAATAAAGCATTCCACACAAGCTCGCACGATTTTCTGTTATTTATTGCGTGAACAAAAGCCGGAGGAGCATGCCATCTGTCTGGTGTCTCTACACAGAGAGTCTGTTACTCTCAGAAGCGGTTGTTTCGTGTTTCACGGCTGACGACTGTGACAAAGAGTCTACTTAGGTGCCTGTATTCGGAGAAGAAATATTACTGACGCTGACGACCATATGTCAGTGAACTTGATGGCTGGAATATGTTACACAAAAAGTATTCTTAAGCAAATGATCTATATTTACATAAGTACCTTCTTGACAGGTCACTATATAATGAAACTTTTTAAGATGAAGTTTGGTCGTTAAGAATATATATTTTAAGAGTGTGCCTGAGGTTGATAAGCTTTCAGTTCATTGACACGTCATCGCGCATTTATTTCTCCGCGGAGCTTACCTAGTTGTTGAGAGTCTGAATTTCACCAGTTGTATGTGACCAAACTTAATACATGATAGCATTTTTGTAATCAAAATTTGATTTTAATTTTTTTTGCCAATACATATTATGAATGTGAAAGTGTTTGTCATTGTCTTATGAAACTAATGGATCAATATGATTTGTGTTTAAATGAGTTGTTGCACAAAATAATTTATTATTTTCTGGTTGTTGTCTGCTTGGAGAGAGACGTAATTTATTTGTACCGCTCAAAACATCTTATTCCCTAGGGAAAATTTGTGTCTGGTCTAAACGGAAAGAAAATAACTCATTATTTCTTCTGTCAAGTATGTATTAGTATTAACTTGACATTTAATTTATTACTTACAATTTTACAGATATTTTAATGGTAGAAGTTCATTGATAAAGTAGAGTGTGTTAGATTCGTCTCGTAGAGGGTAGGTATATCAATACATACGGTCACGCCTTTTCTCCCCGAAGGGATAGCCAGAGGCATATTCTGTAAGGAGGGTATTAGCTAACAAGTTATGAAATGAAAAGAAATGAATATGAGATAAAAATATCTTTATTCTCGTCAAGATTTCCAATTCTACATTTACCGCCAGATTCGCAATAGGTAGAGCCTATGAGAAAGAACCTGGCAATAAAACTCACGGCCACTCTTTTTAAAGTCACATTGCTATACATCTATTTCTACTATAATCTAATTCCATCAATAGTTTGTACACGTCATTACAATTAATAGCAACACGGGTCATATCTTTACAAATAGTTCAGCAGGATAGTACCTATACATTATCTTTTAAACCAAGCCATGGTCAGTATAAAATAACCTTGAATACTTACAATCAATCAAATCGGTCTATGGCAGTCCAGCGCTGCTGGACGTAGACCTCTGCTAATTTCAACACATATTCATCATACATATACATATACATCATACATCACATCAGATCGGATAAATTACATAAGTTATTAATGAGGAACGTACCCTTAAGACGGCTGCTCAGCGACTGAGCTGGTCTGCCTAACATTGTGCCTAAACAGCATTACAAATGTTTTCTCTTCAAAATCCACCAGCAAAGTGAGTCTCCGGCCCAGATCGCTGTCTATTTATTAATCCCCGCCACTCAAATTGCTGTCACAAAACACGTGGCTTCATTTTTAATGTTTTCTTAATAAATCTTATTTTAAATGCCAACAATGTTCGTGTTAATTGTCATTAAGAATTTAACAATAGTTTTTGATAACTTAATTAGTTCAACACTACATACAAATCAGTGTTAACAAATTCTACAACTATTTCCATTCGAACCTTATTTCACAATATAGTAAGGTATTAGTAAAGTTGTTCATTGTAATGGTTTAAATCTATTTATAATCCCATAGATTTTAATTAGTAATTCTCGGTGCGGCGACCTATATAATATTACTCCATGTAACAACTACAAATATTCACCGGAAAGGCGACAACATACAATCAATAACACAGACTTACGATTTCTTTTCACGAAGACTATTCTTAACCTGATCATAGTTCTTATATAATTATACTACAATTTTATATCTTTAAGCTGTGCAACAATATTAATAATTTATACTATACAGTTTCTCATAAACTCTTTTAAAACTAAACTTATATTATGCACTAGCTGATGCCCGCAGCTTCGCCTGCGTGAAATTTTGTTCCTAGACTATAATATATCTCTGTAGGCACCAAAAGGTTTATTTCCTTTCAGCTAGATCCGTGCAGCCGTTACAGCGTGAAAGAGTAACAAACATCCACACTCACAAACATTCGCATTTATAATAATACCTAGTTAGATTTCTGATTAACAAATTCATAACGCAAAGTAATATGAGCTAAGTAAATTTATTTATTAAATACATTTCTTAATTCAATGGCTAAACTATTACTTGACACAACTTGTCTTCTAAGCCATTGACATCGTAACTTATTTCCTTCTTCAGGTAGTCCCAGCCTACGACCTTTGGACAAACTGAACTACTGTAGGCTTTGTCCTTCTAATACAGGTGGTCCAACCAAGACCTAGTAACGTAATAACAATGTAAATTTCGTCAGCCGAGCGTTAATGTTCATTGTAATGGCTCTTTTCAGTCCTCTCGAATGTAGTCTACGTAGAGGCCATTCCCGTATTTTACAAAGACTGAGTCTGTTTCCTGACAGAATGCAGTCGGCACTATGTAGGATAAAGTTCATGCCTTCCATGACCAGTCGCTTAGGGCTCCTGACAAACTTTGTCGTAAGGATTGAGCGTAGATGGTAACATGCAGTGAATACTACCTGAAGCGTGGTCTTTCATTTTTCTGGCTAGCCATCTTAGAATTTTCTTCTTCTTTTCACAAATGTATTTTTGTCACACAAAATTTTAATAAATTAGCAATAATACTTCCATAAAGCATATTTGGTTAATATTATACCAATATAGCGCTTTTTATTTAACTTTATGGCTTTGTAGTAAAATCATCTATTTAAAGTTTGAAGTAAAACATAAATGAAAACGTCAATTGTATTGAACTTTCACAAATTATGTGTCAAAATAAAAAGTAATTTAAGTATAAAATAAGAGTATTTAAGGAGTATTGATATCAACTCCGGAGAAAATCACTCCCAAAATAATTTACATTCCCTTTTTAGCTCGTTATAGTGTAAATTTCAATAAAATACGAAACACGTCTTCCATCAATTATGTTGGTAATGCTATATGCCAAATTTTAAGTAGATCGGACCAAGGAATCACGTTGTCCCATACAAACTTTACCCTCCTTTTTTATACCTTTGGAGGTGGAATTAGCAAAAATGTTAAAATTACTTTTTCAAATTATAACAAACAACGCTTATGCTTAGTTTCATCATCGTACCATTAACTGTTTAAGCAATAATTGATAATAACTTTGGGTAAGTTTGGTTTGAATTCTATATACTTTTCCGGGATAAAAAGTACCCAGTGTTGTGCCCAGGCTATTAAAGAATAATTATACCAAGTTTCATCGTAATCGAACCGGTAGTTTTTGCGTGATGCCTGAACAAACAGACAGACAGACAGACAGACAGACAGACAGACAGACAGACAGACAAAAATTTTTTTAATCACATTTTTGGATTCGGTGTCAGTCTAGTAACACCCCCTGCTATTTATTTTTTTGATATTTTGAATGTACAGAATTTTCACTTCTACAGATTTATTATAAGTATAATAATTTACATTCCCTTTTTAGCTCGTTATAGTGTAAATTTCAATAAAATACGAAACACGTCTTCCATCAATTATGTTGGTAATGCTATATGCCAAATTTTAAGTAGATCGGACCAAGGAATCACGTTGTCCCATACAAACTTTACCCTCCTTTTTTATACCTTTGGAGGTGGAATTAGCAAAAATGTTAAAATTACTTTTTCAAATTATAACAAACAACGCTTATGCTTAGTTTCATCATCGTACCATTAACTGTTTAAGCAATAATTGATAATAACTTTGGGTAAGTTTGGTTTGAATTCTATATACTTTTCCGGGATAAAAAGTACCCAGTGTTGTGCCCAGGCTATTAAAGAATAATTATACCAAGTTTCATCGTAATCGAACCGGTAGTTTTTGCGTGATGCCTGAACAAACAGACAGACAGACAGACAGACAGACAGACAGACAGACAAAAATTTTTTTAATCACATTTTTGGATTCGGTGTCGGTCTAGTAACACCCCCTGCTATTTATTTTTTTGATATTTTGAATGTACAGAATTTTCACTTCTACAGATTTATTATAAGTATAGATGTTGGCTAAATTGTTACAAAGTGCTGCCAATAGTACCAACCACAAAATATTTAAATGTTTACTGTACAATAAATATTGGTTCCTTCTAACGAGTTGCCATATGAACATACCTATTTATAAGCATATCTATCAAGTGCAAAAAGATTAATGACCGCTTTATAGTCATTCATCCAAGTCATTATTTTCAGTATACAATTAACTTGAACATTTGTCGTATAACTTCTTCATTCTCGCACATTTTTATCATGATATTAAATTTTACTGTCTCTGCACGTTTAATAAAGGCTATAAAACTCTTAGGCGAACTGCATTTCAACCGCAATCAGAACGCAAATAAACATTTTGAATACAATAAATACAATGATCGCATGCTAGAACTGCGCGCCAGCTGCACACCCACTGCATTTCGTATTGCATGGATTTGTCTTTGAATGAAATTTAGTAAAACAATAATGACTCCGGTTGGTCCTATAAGTCAGTAGTTTTTTTTTTTTTTTGTTGACTCGGGGAACGCTTTTACGCGCCTTCATCCCAGCTGCGGGGGCAGCTAGGATGGTGTGTTCCCACACACCCGGCCCGGTCCGCAGAGGACCGTCCTACCCACTAAACCCCGCGGTGTTCCTCCTCACCCTTTAGCCGGGCCGAGGGATATCAAAAGATTATTCACGTCGACCTGGCTAGGGGCGCCCCGTGAATTCGGGGCTCTCCTCGGGGGACCCCATGGGCGGCTACCCAAAGCTCCCTAAGGAGCTGAAGATTATCACGCCTGCACCGCTCTCGAGCGCCCCTCTGTAATAGAGGAGACAGAGAGCGGCTGGTGCAGGCGTGCGCTAATGGGCACCCTCGGAACACAGGGAAGGTGCCCACCGCCATGTGACCGTTGGTGGGCGGGGTCCCCCGACCTTACGCCCACGGTCAAGAAACAATCGGGGGCGCGCGGCGCCCTCGAACTGCACGGCAGAGCGGGAGCATTATCGGTTACGTCCGCTCCCCCGCACAGTGCACCTCCCGCTTTGCCGCCATCGCGACTCAGCACGCCTGACTGCCGACCATGGCTTGCACCATGACCAGCAGTGACAGGCTCCTACTGTTGCTGTACGGAGCGGCCGCACGGACGGAACGGCCGCACGGGCGGAACGGCCGCACAGATGGAACCAGCCCACCGCACTGGCAGCCCGCATACACGCAGCAGCCGGTCAAACACTGCCGCGCTACGTAACTGCCGCACAGGTGCACTGCGGTACAGGCAAAATCAGCCGCACAGGCGGAACAGCCGCACATGCGGCCGCTGCCGCACAGCAAACTTGCTCCAACCGGCCGCAGCCGGGAGCGAACCTCACTATCGTTGCGACGCTTCCACCGGGTATCCGGGAGCTGTCGCAACCCCGCGGACCTTGTAGGCCCGCCATACCACGACCCCCTCGTGCAATGGGGTCAACTCCGTCAAACGACGGCCGAAAAACGGTCCCAATGCTTCTACCGGCCAGAAAGCCGGGAGCATTGGGGCGTCCGCCAAAGCGTGTAGCGGTGCAGAGACGCCGCAACACCGTGGGCCTAGCAGGCTCACCCAACTGCGACCCCCTCGCCATGGGGTCAGCTTGCCGGGATATCGGTACATCGACTAATGGGGGCAGCACGCCGCACCCATTAGCCGATGTTCCAGGGTGCACCGTCTTAGTCTAGTTGCCACTTCCCCCGGGCATATAGCCCGAAGGGATAGGAAACCGGTCCAAGCTCACGAGGAGGTTTCCCGACCTAGCATCCCATAAGTCAGTAGTATCACAGATTATATAATATATTCAATAGTAGGATGACTGTCGTTAAGCCAAGTTGAAGGTCTCATGGGCGGTTTGAAAAATTTCAAAGGTGAGTCGTCACAGCCTGTAACCGGGTCGGCAGCGCGTATGTAGCGTTTCTGGTGTTGCTGACGTCCATAGGCTACGGTAACCAACCATTAGGTAGGCCAAAGCTTATCTGCCACCTCAGTAGTATATAAAAATGACGCTGTTTTGTTGCCCTGGCAGAAGCATGTTGTTGAACCTGGCAGAAGTTTGCTTGCGTACTGGGTTTGATAGTGTACTAGAGAATTGTACCTCAAACATCTGCAAAGATTGCGCCTGTACATAAACTTCTGTACCTAATCTTAGATGTAATTTCTTCCGTAAACATAATCGTTCATTTATAAACATATCTGTTTTTGTAATCCAGAGCAGGTTGATGCTGGTTGGAGAGTGTATGCCAGCATCATGCGACGCGGCTGCCTTGAATACTTTGCTGGGAGCGGCGGAGGCATCAGCGGCGGAGACTGCAGCGACCCTTGGCTTGGGAGCCTCGATCTTGACGCTCAGAGTGCGACCTGTACCTGGCAGTTATGATCTCTTCGCTGATCCTAAGCTGCATATACTTGGGTAAGAGTTATTTTTTAATTCTGCAGCAGTTCTTCCACCAAGTAATATTCTTTTGTTATATTCCTATTTTACTAAGCAGTTCGTTACTAGTAACCCACCACGTCTTTCATGGCTGTCCTTTAAATTATTTTAATTTTTTGGCATGAATATCTGAAAACCTTATTTTCTGGATCAGACAGACTGGTAATTAACGTGATAACACTGGTTTAATATTAATTAAGGCATGTAAGTGTATGATAAAGATATGTCATTTTGTATGTTTTAAAATAAAGAAACAGGTGGCTTTCACAATAATTACATATTTAAATTTAAATAAATTAATATAAGAAATACTTTATGTTTATTGCAACAAATAAAGCTTTAATAAAATATATTAATTAAACATATTTTGTCAATATTGATTTATAATATTTTTACAAATTAATGTTTATTAAAATGCTATTATATTTTATGATGTTCGAAACTATATTAACGACAATAATATACCTAAATACAAAATAACCTCAGTCTCTACGCGTGTCCGTGAGTTATGTTGTACTTAATAATCATGTCACGTCTTACAAGAACCTGACTTACTCGATTTAGGGTATCAAGAATGGTAATCAGTTTACCCACTTCGTCTTCAATTACGAATATTCAAGTTCCATTATTAAATGAACATTTTGTACGTGTGTTGCTTATTTTTTTAAGGAGGATTTCAAAGAAACATTTTTAATTTCATAGTATTATTTAATTACCTCTCAACCGTGTTGTGCCGTATCCGTCCATACCCCACCATTTGTGTTGTCCCGTATCCGTCCCAAGAATACCGGCTCTAAATTTACGCAAATAAAACGCTAATGCTCTTGAAAATAGGTTCTTTTATTGCTTGATATTGTATCTATGATCATCAATTTTACCATTCAGTAGTGCCATCGTAAAAAAAAAAATATATCTGTCAAACAATTCGACAAACGCCGATTTGCAATATTTGAAATCTGTTTTTAGGAGTGATTTATTGTTGGAATCCAGAGAGTTTACTTATCAATTGATTGGAAAATTATCTAGGAATGTGTAAAAAAAAAATAACCAAATTCTGTGAACTAATTTATTGACAAAATCGTTCATGTTTTGCAACAGGTAATGTTCGGTAATATTATAAAAAACCATGATTTTATAAATAAATATTCATGAATAACATTATTCACTTATTTATCTTCCTAAAACAGTCATTGTTCATATTATGATTCATATAAATTTTCCTTGAATTTTGAGAAATTCGAAAAGCAGTCGCGCGCTCCCAGCGGCCTGTGTAACTTGCCACAGACGACGGGTACAAGTTCGTTGCCCCTTCCACATACGAAAGGTTAAAAATTAAAAATAATATACTGGGTGTTTCTTTTAGGGTGTCAAGCCGCCACTAGCTGGTAGCAGGGTTCCATACCTATCGATTTAACCCCCATGTATGTTCTACGATTTTTTGTAGTTTTCGAGATATAATGTTCTGCATAATTCCCTATTTTTTTATTTTCGATGAAAACTTTTACATCTTGTATCAAAGTTAGGAAGGAGATTATTTTGTTTTTTTTTTATTTTTTTTTATACCACTAAGGTGGCAGACAAGCATACGGCCCACCAGAAGGACCGGTGGTCACCGCAGCCTATGAACGTTTACAACACCAGAGGTGCCACACTCGCGCTGCCGATCCTGTAAAAACCTTCTAAGACCCCTTTTGAAGAACCCCATACTGTAGGCGTTTGTCCATAATACTGCAATCAATAGGCATTATAATAATAAAAAAATATCCAAGAAAAGTCGAACCAAAAAGAAGAAAGCCACGTGGACACGTAATTATAAAAAATAACGAAAAAAAATTATATCTCGAAAACTACAAAAAATCGTAGAACATTCATGGGGGTTAAATCGATAGGTATGGAACCCTGCTACCAGCTAGTGGCGGCTTGACACCCTAAAAGAAACACCCAGTATGTAACTCTCATTCCGTAATTTGAAAACCGATTTGTATATTTTTTAGGGCTCCGTACCCAAAGGGTAAAGAACGGGACCCTATTCATGAGACTTCGCTGTGCGTCTGTCTGTCTGTCTGTCTGTCCGTCAGGAGGCTGTATCTCATGAACGGTGATAGCTAGAGAGTTGAAATTTTCACAGATTATGTGTTTTTGTTGCCGCTATAACAACAAATACTAAAAACAAAAACATAATAATATTAAAGGGGGGCTCCCATACAATAAACGTGTTTTTTCGCCATTTTATCTTATATATTAGGTAATAAGGTATCCTTCTCAATTTAAAAACGTTAGTTGGCTTAAACATATAATCAAGATTATTTCTTCTCTTTACACCATGCAAATTAAATGTATACTTTAGGAGGTATAGCAAAGTCAAATATTGCGGAAGGAAATTAATTTCGTGTCGCCATGATTGAACTCGAAACGGTTCACATACTAATATATTTTTCGACTTTCATCGTAATTATTTTTTCTTCAAAAAGTTAACATCGCTTCCAGCAGATTACTTTAGGTAATTATAATATTTCAAAGATAGCAATTTCATAGGAAATAGAAAACAAAGTGCCCATGTTTCTCATTTTTTTCCAGTTTATACAATTTACGTACAAACACACAATTCAATTACATGCTCGGTGCATGTAGGTAATTGACTTATCGTGTTAATAATGTCATCCTTCAAATGTCATCAATCTTCTGAAAAAGAAATTAAACATAGAGAAATACATACTGTACCCACCGTAGAGGATCTATATGAGGATAACAGGATAGTTAACAACATAGAGCAACACGAACTGTCTAAGGCGCGCGTTGCTCTGTGGTTAACAACACCATAGCATAGAGCAATACTTGTTTTTTTTTTTTTTTTTTTTTTTTTTTTTTTTTTTTTTTTTTTTATACCACTCGAGTGGCAGACAAGCATACGGCCCCACCAGATGTACCGGTGGTCACCGCAGCCTATGGACGTTTGCAACACCAGAGGCGCCACAATCGCGCTGCCGACTCTTTAAAAACCTTCTAAGTCCCCTTTTGAAGAACCCCATACTGTAGGCGTTTGGGAAAACCGAGGCAGGGAGATCATTCCACAACCTAAGCGTACGCGGAAGAAAGCCTCTACCAGATCTCACCGTGCTCAAGCGCTCAGGACGCAACGTGTGAGGATGAATACCCTGTCTATGGCGAGCGGTGCGATGATAGAATGTAGCCGTAGGCATCATATCAAACAATTCTTCAGAGCACAAACCGTTGTACAGGCGGTAGAACACACACAGAGAAGCAAAGTCTCTCCTGTCACTAAGAGGTTCCACACCACCTGCAAGTATGGGATCGTTGACAACTCTCATAGCTCGCCTTTGCACCGAGTCAAATGGACGAAGCTGGTATTCGGGTGCCCCCGCCCAGAGGTGACAGCAGTACTCCATATGCGGACGCACTTGCGACTTATAAAGAAGCAGTGCTTGCGCCGCAGTAAAGTACCGCCGCGCCCTTCTGAGCACTCCGAGCTTCCTGGACGCCAGCCTGGCCTTGCCCTCCAAGTGACTGCGGAACTGCACATCACTGGAGATGTCAACACCAAGGATCCCTATACTTTCAGAGATGGTGAGAGATGTGCCCTGAAATTGTGGCGCCACAGTGAATGGGGTCTTTTTTGCGGTGAAAACACAAACTTGTGTCTTGGTAGGGTTGAATTGGACAAGATTTTGTCGACCCCAATCGGACACTCTAGTGAGAGTAGCCTCGACTTCAGACACAAGTTGTTCACGACTTTCTTCCACTGCAACCCGAGAGATACCGGGGCGGCCCGTGTAATAAGTGTCGCCCGTACTGTCGTCCGCATAACAATGAATGCCGTCAATAGACAACATGTCATTGATATGCAGCAGAAACAAAGTAGGGGACAACACTGAGCCTTGTGGTACTCCAGCGTTTATGGCCATGCAGTCAGAACAGCTGCCGTCAACGACGGCCCTGATGCTTCTACCGGCCAGAAAGCTGGACACCCATCCGCATAAACTCTCGGGCAGTCCATAGGAGGGCAATTTCGTAAGAAGACCACGGTGCCAGACCCGGTCAAAGGCTTTCGAGATGTCGAGGCTCGCTGCTAGAGCCTCACCCTTACTCTCGATAGCCGCCGCCCAGCGGTGTGTGAGGTACACAAGAAGATCGCCCGTCGAGCGACCGTGACGGAAACCGTACTGCCGGTCACTGAGCAGGTCATGTTCCTCAAGGTACCTCAGAAGCTGTGTATTAATCACACGCTCCATCACCTTAGATAAAAGGGAGGTGACGGCTATAGGCCTATAATTGGCCGGGTCGGTCCTGTCACCCTTCTTGGGCACAGGATGCACGTGCGCGATCTTCCACGACGCCGGGACTTGCTTCATGGAGTATGAAAGCGTGAAAAGACGTGTAAGTACCGGACACAACTCCGGACCACACCGCTTAAGTACCACCGCGGGAATGCCGTCCGGCCCACTCGACTTATGAATATCCAGGGATTGAAGCTCCCGCCTGACGTCCCGTTGCTTGAACTTAATTTCTGGCATGGAAGTGCCACACCAAGGGATACCAGGCGGAAGCACACCTCCATCGTTCATGGTCGAGTTGGAGGCAAAGAGAGAACCCAAAAGGTCGGCCTTCTCCTTGGCACTCTGGGCCAGACTACCATCCAGTCTATGTAGAGGTGGTAACCCCGACCGACAAAAGTTTCCCTCGGCAGCTTTGGCGAGCGACCAGAATTCACGACTTCCAGAGGGGTAGCCGGCTAGTCGCTGACCAATTCTGCCGACGAAATCGAATTTAGCCCTGGCAACCGCTCTTTTACTGGCCCTCGAAGCGGCATTCAGTTTGCGTTTCACTTCAGAGATGCTAGGATCTGAGTTAGCGCGAGCCGTGGTCCAAGCTCTGTAGGCAGTTTCTTTCAACATCCTAGTTTTTCTACAAAGCCGATTAAACCACGGTCGTTTCCTAGCTCCTGCCGGGATCCAGCGGTTAGGAATATTGTTATATAATATGTAGTGATATTATGATATAAGGGCAACCAGTAGATGTTTGAAATACTCACAAAATATAGAGCCGTTTATTAAATCTATTTAAAACAAAATGGACATTTACTGGGACATCTTTCCGAGGGCTAACCCGGGGCTCCCAACCGTAGGCTGTTAGGCGTTACGTGAGGTTTTATAGTCGGTAGGAGTCTGGAATAGCACCCATGAAGGATTTTCCCTCACGTCAAATAAAAAAAAATAAAAAAGGGGGGCTCCATGCAACAAATAAGCCTTTTTGTTGTTTTTTGGTTCAGAACCCTCCGTGCACGAGTTCGACTCGCACTTGGCCGGTTTTATTTCATTTGTTAACTGTTGCTGATTGGTTCATTATTTTAAAAAGATGTCTGATAATGATAATAGGTATGGGATCCACTAAAAAATTTCTTTTAAGAATGACATTACAAAGTACTTTCTTAGGCAAAGGGTCCATAGCAACGAAAGCCTTTAGCTCATTGGGCGTAAAGCCAAATAAATTGTAGCTCCATTCGTGTAGGTATTTCTATTGTGTTAAGCAAACCAGTAGATCGATTGGGTTTATTGGTACGAACTTTCCTTACATAACAAAGGCACATCATTTAACGGCTGACTGAAGAGAAGTAAAAAGAAAACTTAGCTATACACGCCCGGGGCAATTTACGAATGAGCTCAGAATGCCAAATAAGTCTATTATTAGGGCGGTCTCGTTTCATATGCATACTAAAAATAATCTTGAATTTATAAATACACAAAATGTTCATGCTTTTCATTTTATTCTACAATCGTAAAATATAAATAAATGTTAAAGAAAAATTTACAAATATGTTTTTTACTCAATCACAGTGTACCCTCTGGTCCATTTTCGCTATAATTCGACAGATAACTGACATCCTAGATTAATTCAATTTGGCTAAGCTATTGCAATTTAGGAGAAACGTTGAGAGTAGAGATAGTTTTCGTTTGTATGCGCGAAAACGACCCGAAATCCATTATGAACACAAGTCGTGTGAGTTTAAAAAGACTTATACTTTTAAGGGTATGGTGCAGGCATTATCTAGGTACTTCTACAAATAATTTTGAAAGCAATTAATATATGCTGATAATATCGTAAATAGAGCGGGACTCAATCCGCGATTTCCCTATAATTCTTGGACAATATTCTTGGACATTTTCACACAACGCTATCTGATCCCAAAGTAAGCTAGGAATAACCTGCTTGAGTTATGGACGCACGCATGGATACACGGATATTAATACTTATGTATACTTTTAAATACATACTTATCATACATGGAAACACCCAGACTCTCGAGACAAACATTAATGGATCACACAAATTTATGTCTCCGGTAGGAATCGAACCCTATAACACAATGATGTTACTCACCAACTAGCGCGAGGAAGCTATGCAGAGAACTCTTTCCCAGGGCGCCTTACTACAGAATTTCCAGTGCGTGTGCAAGGGTAGGCTAGGGCTCTGACGAAAACAGCCAATAGGGTGTACACACATATATTTATATAGTCCACAGTACACTACAGAGACAATGAGATTACATAGATACAGAAAGCACAGACATACATAAGAATATTACGGGTTTAGGTATTAATAGTACAGCACTACACTAAATCAGCGTGAGGAAGTAACGTAGGCGGCTAGACTACACGTAAAAATATGCTGACAAGTACTGGCCTGCAGTGTGAGCGAGTGGCAGTGGCTGATGGTAATGCCAGGTGTATGAAGACTGCAGGTTCAAGTCACCTCGCTCGTGTAGTCCACGTGTTATTGGGTGTATTCAAATGTGGCTGTTAGACTTTTCCCCGTACTAAAAAACCCTGCCATGAAAGAAACGAACAAATTAAGATACTGACTGCGCGACAGACGAAAATCGACCCGCTTTGCAAATAGTTAATTGAAACTTACCAGAATCTGGGTATTGGTTATCACAGAGTTTAATTCTTTCTGAGGAGAATAGGTGAAATCCAGGTTAAATTTCTTAGCAAGTCCTCAGGTTCCAACTTATAACCTCTAAAGAAAAATTGAGGTGTGCTACTCAGAGTTATTCCAAAATTCACTGCTGCTTAGAGGATGGTAAAAGAGACTTGGAACTTCATAGCAGGGCTATTTATACCCTCACTATCGAATACTCTAGAAAATCCTTTCATAAAACCCGTTTGCTACGCAATTCCTCCGTCCATGCACAAAAAACCCATAGACTAACGTCCGTTTCCTTGAGAGAGCTGTTGCCACAGCAAAAAAAAACAATGAATCGATCATGGCGCTCTCACACGCTGAATTATTATTGACAAGCCTAAGACCAGACTTGCTACACATAGAAAATAAATGTTACAACCCACGACCTCGTGATCCGCAGTCGACAATGTCGACCTCTAGACCAACGAGGCAGTCAATAATTGGGAGTCAGTAATTGGGAGTGCTGCTTAATTTATTGATTCTAATAACTGTCAGTAAACAGTATAAATTCGTACCGCGTAACTTAACTAAGTGCTGGTAGAAAGCGTCTTCGTGGTCGCCCCAAAACGTATGATGTGGAAGAATTTTGCCAGTTTCAATTATCGGTATAAACAATGTTTTGATGGTTTAGAATTACACATTATAATATATGTACCTAACTACCTAAGTATTTTTTTTTTCTTTCATTCCATTCATTCCATTCGAAATATCAGAAATTACGTCGCTAGTTTAAGTATTAGAAATAAAATACTATGCCACTCGAAGTAATTTAGTACTTGTTTTATATATTTTTTTTTTTTAATAAATTTACAAACATTTTGTTGAAAATATGGAAACTCAGACAAAACTAAGTAAAAGAGGTCTACTACTCGCACATGCTCTTAAACTCTTGGCACGAGCCTCTATTCGGTAAGTCCTCAAGCCCACTTGGAAATGATTGCTAGCGAGTTCTTACTCTTATAAGTAACCGCTGAACATTTAAAATAAGAGTACTGGCGTCATTGCAGGGTTTTATGTTTTATCCGTTGCTCATTTGATTGATACAAAAATAATTGGTTTTGTATTGCTGTACAATGATGGAGCAAACGGGTTCCAGTGTGGAGACGGTAACTCGGCAAATGTGAGGTAGTAGGATGTCCACCTGCCAGATGGACCAACGACCTGGAAAATTTTGCAGGCTGTTACTGGATGAGGAAGACGCAAGACCATGTATTGTGGCGTTTATTGGGAGAGGCCAGCATTGGACTGTCATAGGCTGATTTGATTGATGTACAAATGTGGTACTCACCTTTTTCAAAATGCTTTTTTAACCCTTTGTGTCTTCGTCCCAAAGTTAAATGGGAACGACATGATCTTGGCTAATATTTAATAGACGAGTCACCCGGTAATTAATTCAAATTCAAATGTTTTATTGCGAATAATGGATAAATAAGCTGATGACAATATATGAATTGTTTCTTGCCATTTTCCCCCGGAAAGCAAGAAAAATACGAGGCAAAATAATATATGTAGTTACCTGTACGTTTCTTTGTTAACAGATCCGTCATGGTAATAGTGGGGCTGCTGATGCTGCTCGCGTCAGTCTACGAAGGCCACTTGGAGCGCAAATACCGGAATGCAATGGAATCTCGGAAAGACATGGAAGTGGCACACAACGACGCAAATCATAAGCATCCTGTTGGTACTTTCGTTTATAATATTGTTACTTTTTTACTAGCAAAAGGTAAGCCACATACAACGAGTATAGTCGAGAGTGTTGCTACTTATACAAATTGGATACGACGATAAGGGTCAAAAGTAATATTCATCCAATATTTAGTATCGTGTATGTTTTGTATGATTTGAATGAATTTTTTGTGACGCCCATTTCATCAAACGAAGTTTTTATGACACAAAAGAGTATCATAAATCCATTAATCTTTATTCCCAAACACGACTGGGATTAGTGTGACGGACATAATCAAGCACTTACTTAGCTCTCTTCTTACTCAATCAATACAAATACAACACAAAATCAAAACAAATTTAGCCAAACATTTTTTCCAATGTTACAGACAAAGAAATACTATACACCCAGATCTCACTGTTTGTATTTAGTTCCACCTAACAGGTGTTGATTAAAACTGGTGGACTGGGTTGGCCAGAATAGTTGGTTGTGACTACATGCGATTAAACATTTTCAAGCTTATTGTGTTACTGACAACCTGAACCTATGGCTGAATTTCGGTAAAGTTGCTAAATGTCTCAAAAGGTCACCCGTCGCAGTACCATAATTAAGGCAATGCAGTGATTATTTCCAGAACAGAACAAAGAGCAAGTGTGACTATATGAGTGTTTCATTACGTATATAAAATGTACATTCACAACCCAACCTATAAGTATAGTAAGTAGTAGATTCAACAAACTGACATCTTCCTTTCTTATTACCCTGTGCCTATTGGTATAGTAGTCGAACGACAAACATTACCGACGGACATTGTGTGGTTGACAAGGGTGTCCATTATTAAACCACTAGGGACGGTTCATATACCTATTACTCTTATACAAAACCGATCTTTTCAATGATTAATGTATTGATTTTTACTAAGTCCACTGTAGGAGGTTTCAATATAATGGAGCTGGGTCCTTTTATACTTTATTTGTTGGTATTAAAATCACTTCTTATTTCTTTATGAACCACATGTCATCCTGATTTCGAGAACATAGGTATTGTTTGGTACAACGCTAATGGTTAGGTACTTTCATTTTCATGACATGACGGACGGTACTTGTATATCCCCTTTCATACACAGACATAACAGTTACGCTGAAGATTAGCTTTAAATTTTAGATTACAATTGAAAATTTAATAATAGAAATCGAGAGTCACACCAAGGAACTAAAAAGGCAACAGTGTATGTTTCATATTATCAAACGTAAAATCATTTGTATGTTTTGTATCCCAAATTATATGAATTGTATGTTTCATAAATTTTTAGGCCCTCAAAGAAAGTAACTTGTGGGCAACCCGCAGCTTTTTGTGGCATATCAATTTTATTGTTGGGCTGAAGTGAGGTTTTTTTCGAATAAGTGCTTCACCGCATATTTCATTTCGTGGCATCTTATCTTATCTACCCGTATATTAAGTAACATAGTATCAAACTGTTGCGTTTTGATTAAATATTAGGCTTTCAAAAGTTTTATGGGCGAATGAAATGAAACCAGGCAATGCATTCACGTAATACATCGACCAGACTCTGGTGAGTGGTGCATTGAAGGCGGTTGCTCCCTTTTAAAGTATTATATTTACAACATTTAATTTTATCGTCATTCTGCACATCACACACAGTCATTAAATATGGAGCCTTTGGAGCCACCTAATTTTGTGAAGAATGTAATATATTATCTTTCTTGTTAATGTTTTACAATATTAATATATTGTATACTTTCATCATAAGGCTTTTCCAATCACTTCTAGTTTAATACAATGTCTATATTTCTATTCTTTTTAATTTAGAAATTGTTAGATTTATCGGAAATTTTAATAGTTTTGAGAGACACACTTATACATAGATTACACAGCGATCAAAGGTAAAGTAAACAACCTACATTTTTCGCTGCGGATGAAAAATAAAATATTCTTTTCTGAGACATGAAAGCATTCATATGAACAAACAGCAGTAAATGTGGCAGCTATATCGTAATAACATTTGCAGATTAACAACAGTGTGAGCCTAGTCGACGGGAAGGCAGCAGACAATGCGGGTAAAGACCTTCGGCGGGAAACTTGCGGTGAGTACTCACCTAATGAGTGTTTATGTGGCACTGACACATAATAAGAAATTGGTGAATGTGTTTACCGAATACAAGTCATGAATTACTACATATGTTTATTAGTAAAGATAATATTGAAAGACGGTTATCTATAATGCAAATTACATTCTGGATAATATTTTTGGAAAAGGAGAGAAAATGTAAAAACAGCTACGACTACGTCTGTAATGAAATATTAGATACTAGCTGAGCTCGCAACTTCGTTTACATCACATAAGGTGTATGAAAGGAGAGGTATTTTTTCCATGAGACTCATCAAGCAGCGTGTGAAACTGCCCTGTTTGCTCTTTTATGATTAAGCCAACACGCCAGTTTAGATTTACCCATTTTTAGATTCATAAGTCTATGTATGATTCTTTAAAGTGATATAACTTTTTTATTTATAAACCGATTGATATGAAATAAACACTAAATGTTAAGCGGAGCAAACCTTAACGCAATAAAGAAAACCGCATTGCAATCGGTTAAGCGGTTACTGAGATTAGCGTGCACAACCGTACAGACAAACAGACATACAGACATACAGACAAACAGACAAAAATTCTAAAAATCATTGTTTTGGGTTCTATAGCGTTCATAAAGGATCCCTATAATATTTTTTCTTATTTATCTTCCATGTACAGAAAGCGACCTGTTACGATTTAATTATATGTACCTAGGTATTGATTGATATAAATATAAATAGAGTAAGTAGTATGGTGAAGCGCGAATAAAAAACGTTTGTTAGATTTGGGCCACAGACTGAAAACTTTAAGTAAAACCGGAAGATTTGAGACGATAACGCTAACGGTAGCCAGTAAATGGCAGTCGTCAAACCAAGTTGAAGGCCTTATAGACTTAAAAATCTTCAAAAGTAGGCAGTACCTACGCCTGTCCATTTCAAGACGGCAATACGGCTCTTCACCTATTACGTTACGCGGTACGAATTATAAAAAGGTAAAATGTAGGCATATAATTGCCTCAGATACCCCTTTGGGGAAAAAGGCGTGACCGTATGCATGTATTATGTTTAAGGGGATTTAATTTATGTACCTATGTCACTGTAGCCAAAGTTCAACAACTTCCAGTAAAGTTGTATTTAAGAATGTTCATTATAAACTACGTTTGTAACTTTGCTCTCAGAAGCAAAATCACAGAGGGAATCATGGCTAGTAACGCAGGAGCCAGCGGCGTACACTTATTCGTGAAAGAAGCCACTTAACCGTAGGTCGACAGCCGCAGTGTTGTTGAAAGTCTCCGCAAAGCATTTTCTATACGAAAGCATATGACGACACTACCCGTAGACAGTTCTGCCTCAATAGTATTGCATTGAGTTATTAGAAGACTGGTTCTGTTTTACAACTTCAATACATATCCAACCTTCCCGGTGCACTGGAAGTCCATTCGTTGTTAAAGATCCCTCTTGCTAAGAAAAGACTTAATCTTACAATAGACTTAATCTTTAAGCCCATTTACATTAAATAGCTGTTTCAGCGACTTCAGCCGCGTAGAAGTCGTTATCGCGTGAAAGTCGTTATCGCGTGAAAGTCGTAATCGCATGAAAGTCGTTAGCGCGTAAAATCATAACACTTCTTTTGCGCAGTTGGTTTAAAAGTAGCCTATGTCCTTCTCAGGGCCTCGAACTATCCCCATACCAAATTTCATCTCAATTGCTCCAGCCGTTTAGGCGTGAAAGTCGTTATCGCGCAAAATCATAACACTCCTTTTGCGCAGTCGGTTAAAAAGTAGCCTATGTCCTTCTCAGGGCCTCGAACTATCCCCATACCATTTTTTGTGAGCATTTATAGTAAGTAGTACTTCTGGGAAGCAAAGATCATACAAAAGCTTAAACAATTCATAAACATTATTAAAGGCCATATTAGGGTCCTGTGTGAGGTAGATTTCACGGCGCGGACTGTATTGTGTTACAATAGCCTTAATCATTAATTAAACTCTTTTATGATTAAGCCAACACGCCAGTTTAGATTTACCCATTTTTAGATTCATAAGTCTACGTATGATTCTTTAAAGTTGTATAACTTTTTTATTTATAAACCGATTGATATGAAATAAACACTAAATGTTAAGCGGAGCAAACCTTAACACAATAAAGAAAACCGCATTTCAATCGGTTAAGCGGTTACTGAGATTAGCGTGCACAACCGTACAGACAAACAGACATACAGACATACAGACAAACAGACAAAAATTCTAAAAATCATTGTTTTGTGTTCTATAGCGTTCATAAAGCATCCCTATAATATTTTTCTTATTTATCTTCCATGTACAGACAGCGACCTGTTACGATTTTATTATATGTATTGATAAGCATACCTAAGGGGCCGTATACTCGAGCTACAACATCAAGGTGATATTACTAGGTTTAAATACGTTTTATACCATCTCTATGAACGTGTCTACACATGGTGATATTATTTCAACGAGACATTGTATGAAAATATGTTGCACGGCAATGATATCGTCGCGATTCATTCTCTAGTAAAGTAGTAGATACAGCCCATAATACGTATTGTTACCGTACGTTAGCAAGATGCAGATGTTGTTATATCCTGCGTCCAATGCGAATGCTGTGAAATTCAATATGTGCTTGCTGTGGCTTGATCCAAAAGTATCGTATTCCATTGGTTTGCAATCTTCCTGGTAAGGAAGGACAGGTCCTTCCTTACAGTAGTTGAAATGAGTCCTCATGGTGTTGACACAGGTGTCAACACCATGAGGACTCATTTCTTCAATGTTTTTTCTCGATTTTTTTTTTCATTTTTCTCAGGTGTCTGGTCAGAGGTGCTGTTATCTTTCTCAATACTGTCAAATAGGAGAACGATCCTAAGCACGGATGTTCCAAATGACGGTGCACTGACTTGCCTTCATGGAATGTTACGTTTTATGACTAACCTATTGCTATTGCTAATGGAAATCGATTGAGCAATGCGAATGTCGGATATTATTTACTTATCCTATTTATTAAGTTGTAAAGCAAGAGGATCAGAAATGTTTTATCGATTTAATGAACAAATTTGCTGTATAATTCCTATATCACATAATATTGTGCTAGTCTTTGTATCTTGTCCATGTTTAAAGAAATTGCGGGAAAGGACAGTCAAATAAAGACAGACAAATAAACTGAATAGATAAAGGTTATTACAGAAAAAAAAAACAATCCGTATACTAAGTTGATAATTAAGTCCAAAGCCATTTCACAACATGACTAACGTTGAAAATTTAAAAAGTAATTTTTCACCATACATAGTGCGTTTATGTATGGTAAAAAATTGACAGTGAAAAAGGTATCATACCCGGTCACTCTAAGTTTGCCGATCTTCTCCCAAACGACGCCCCTACACCAGCCTCTATATCAGCGGCAAACTTATAGCGAACAGGCTATATGTTTCTGCAGCGTACAGTATTACACGTTGATATTCATTACAGTGTCACCATGTTTGTCTTCACGTTACAACTCTCTCAGTCAACATTACTCAACTGCCATAACTCAAACTGAAAAATCTATTAAACTTTTTCCTACAAGGGAAATGAAGGCGGGCTGTTTGAATATTATTTTATTTTTACTTTTGGCGACCTGAAAATGTCACTTGACTAAAATAAATGATTACTAGGTAGCTACCTATATATGGACCTAAACAGTGTGGACTTAAAATCTACTGATCGTAGGTATAACCTAAAAAACCGGCCAAGAACGAGTAGGACTAGCGCACGGAGGGCTCCGCACAAAAAACGACAAAAGTCTTATTTGTTGAATTGGAGCCCCCCTTATTTGATTATTTATGTTTAATGAAAATACACTGCTCGATATTCTGTAAGTATTTCAAGCGTCTACTGGTTGCCATTATTCCCTAATATCACTACATACAATATTATAAAAAACAAGTATTGCTCTGTGGTGGTTCTTAACTATCCTGTTATCCTCATAAAGATCCTCTACGGTAGAAGGTACAGTGTATTTCCAGAAGAGTTTGTAAACTCTATGTTTAATATCTTTTTCAGAATATTGATGACATTTGAATGATGACATTATAAATGTAAATATGATACGTCTATAACATAGGTACATATAATAAAATTGTGTGTTTGTACGTAAATTGTTTGTCCTGGAGAAAAATCTACAATAAGGGCTTTGTTTACTATTTTCTATGAAATTACTGTCTTTGAAATATTACACCTACCTAAAGTAATCTACTGAAAGCGTTGTTCACTTTTTAAATAAAAAAATATTTATGAAGAAAGTCGAAAAATAAGATAGTATGTGACCCGTATCGTATACCTAATGTTCAACCATGACGACACGAAATTAACATCATTACGCAATATTTGATTTTGCTATAACTCTTAAAGTATTCATTTAATTTGCATGGTGTAAAGGGAATATACACGCTTGATGATATTTTCAATTTGACTAAAGTATTTAAATTGAGAAGGATACCTTATTACCTAATATATATAATAAAATATTATTATGTTTTAGTTTTTAGTATTTGTTGTTATAGCGGCAACAAAAACACATAATCAACTAACTAAACTAAAATTGCAACTCTCTAGCTATCACCGTTCATGAGACACAGCCTCGTGACGGACAACAGACAGACAGACAGACGGACAACAAAGTCTCATGAATAGGGTCCGGTTCTTTACCCTTTGGGTACGAAACCCTAAAAATGGTCACCGAAATGAAAAAAAAAAAAGTAGAAAAGTAGCTGAAGTAAATATTGACCATAAAAATGCTGAGATTCCCCGCCTGGTTCAAGAAGCCTTTGAAACCATTACAGTTAATGAGTGGGCACAGCATTGCAAACATGTTCACAAGTTAGAAAAAGAATATTTGAAACAAGATTCGTATTTGGATAAGCCTTTTATAATAGAAGTAAGAAGTGACACAGAAACAGAAAGTGATAGTGATGATGATGATGGTTGTATGGAAATAGGAGGTATATTTCCTCACAGCCTGGATGAAGTCGAGCGTGCAGGTTGTTTAAAAGACCATAATTATTGTAAACCTGGTTTCAATAAATGAATTATTCTAAAACTCATGTTTTATTATATCCAATTGCTAGGTCAGCGACCTCGTCCACTGACAACTTTGTCTGCCCTATCCCGTCGCTCCTATTGGTCGCAGCGTGATGTTATATAGCCTAAAGCCTTCCTCCAAAAATGGACTGTCCAACAGCAGCTAAGATGAATTTTAGGTTACAGTTACAGGTTATCTACCCCTAATCAATTCATCTTTGCCATTTTTTCGAATATTTTTTTAGACACTTAATGAATGTATTAATGTATAGACATAGATAATAAAGTACTAATTATATAGATTACCTTAATAACGTATCTAATTTATTACTACGCTAAATACTAGGCAAACATGCCCAATTCTGGGAAATCTATATTAACTTGCAACACTATGTCGATGGTGTCGCCACCACTCGGTTCACAGATAAGTTGGTGGGACTGTACCTGTGTAAGTTTTTAATGACATTCGTAAGTATCACGACTTGTCTCTTCAATAAAGGAAAATTGAATTTCCATTATCTGTTACAATTTCGGTAGACTTGTCTATTCGATAAATGATTTTTTAAGAGTTTAATCTAAAGGTAGTCGGGCACGACATTTAGTACAAACTTTTAATAATTTAGATTTACTTATTTAATACTAGCTGAGCCCGCAACTTCGTTTACGTCACATAAGGTGTATGAAAGGAAAGGTATTTCTTCATCAGAGTCATCAAGCAGCGTCTGAAACTGCCCTGTTTACTTAATCATAAAAGAGCTTAATGATTAAGTCTATTTTAAAACAATTCAGTCCACGTCTTAATCATTAAGCTCTTTTATGATTAAGCCAACACGCCAGTTTAGGTTCACTCACATTCAAAGAAACCTCTACAATTAAAATTTTCAAGATATCTGATTCTTAAAAGTGTTATAACTCTTTTATTTCTAAACCGATTTACATAAAACAAACGCTAAATGTTAACTGGAGCAAACCTCAACACAATGAAAAAAACCGCATTGCAATCGGTTCAGCGGTTACTGAGATTAGCGTGCACAACCGTACAGACAAACAGATATACAGACATACAGACAAACAGACAAAAATTCTAAAAATCATTGTTTTGGGTTCTATTGCGTTCATAAAGCCCCCTATAATATTTTTTCTTATTTATCTTCCATGTACAAACAGCGACCTGTTACGATTTTATTATATGTATTGATCAATCTATTTTTAACACGCTTCTATTAGCTTCACTTGTAACTATGTATGTAAGAAAATCTTGGAATGTTAATTTGACTCACTTCCCGTTCTTCGATCAGGCTGAAATTTTGCACACGCTCTGAGTTCTGATGACAATACATGACTAGCTAAAAAACGTCATTACAAATCTAATATGGCGGCCTCCCCAAAATCCTTTGCGCTCGGTAAGACTAATTCGCAGTACGCCTAACTCGCGTTATGACTAGTCAAAAGGAGAAGTAGGCATAACGCGAATTAGACCTACTGCGATGTAGGCCAACAGCTACATAGGTCAAATAATAACTAGACCTACTGAGATTTAGTCTTAAGCCTCTTAAGTTGGGCTAAATATTTACATGTGGCATCGAGGTCAGCCCACCTGATGGCAGGCGGTCACCGTATTCTAGGGACATTTGCAACGCCAGTGTGAGGTGATTTTTTACGCTAAATGTCGGCCGACGTAGGGGCGGGAGTGGGGATGAGGGAATGAATGTGAGGATGGGAAAAAGTGACGTGTAGTGTCATCTATGTACAAATTAAGAATTCCACTCAATTAATATTTTAGGCATAACGCGATGTAGACCAACTAAGATTTAGGTATATGACGAAGTAGTCCTTATACGAAATAGACTAACTGCTATATAGGCATTCTGCTAATTAGGCTGAAAGCGAATTGTAAATGACACTTAGACGTAACGCGAATTAGGCACACTACGAATTAGTCTTACCGAGCGCAAAGGCCCAAAATGGCGGACTGGCTGTTTGAAATCCACTCCCATGATATGGGTATCGAATGAAAGGGGTTGCCGTCAGGAATACAAATAAATAGTCACGTGACTTAAATCCAATATGGCGGATGTCCAAGATGGCGGACAGGCTATGGGAATGCACCTCCATGATATGAGTATCAAATGAAAGGGTTTGCTGAATGGGATACGAAAAAAGTATAAAATAAAAAAAAATAGTGCGTGCTAAAAGCGTGTTTTTTAGTTTTTTAAACTACTCATTACAGAACTACTTATATATTGAGTGGCACAATCTTTCCAGACGGACTTACTCATTTGTAACATTAGTATGAATTATATTGTAACATTTAATATTTTGACTTAATTTTAGCTAAGGTACCGACAATATACAACGAAGTTTTCCAAACGAAAACCTCAATAATTTTATTTCAATAGCCGAAGTTGACTGATGTGACATCTTAACTTCCATTCCTCGTTTTATTTAGCTATTTTCGACATTTTTGATAGACAAGAGTAGGTTGTTATATTCTGAAATTGCGAAATGTGTTTTCTGTTTTGTCAGCTGTCTAATGGAAATGACATAATATATGTGTTCATTATATTTAGTACCTATTTCTTCGAACTTATAGTGAATATCAAAAAGAATATTTATTGAGTTACGTATGTATACAATTTGGTGGCACACGAAAATATTTTATTTCTTTCTTTGTGTTAATACGCAGCTGTTACGGTTGTATGCATAGTTCTAATTTCACAGCTCTATTATGGGATATTTTATAGTATTTCTGCACACTAGGTAACTCCACTAATTTACTGAATGCAAATTAGAAAATTTAATGCTGTGCAATAAAAACCAATTGATTAACTAAACATGTCCTATTTAAAAATCCAATATTACTCAAAACGAGATAACATTTGAATCGAAGTCACACCAAAAAAGTGGTTCGTACACCGAATGTATGATTTGCTAAACAAAAATACGAATTGCTTGTCAAAAATACTAACTTGTACTCTAAATTGTACAATCTTGTAACGGAATGGGTTACGTTAGCTTAGATTTTTATTTTTTTGATTAATAAAATTAAATTTTGTAAGGATGACTGATTAAATTGGGCCTTTAATTAGATTAAAAGATGCTCCTAATAGTAAATTAGACGACGGTTTTCCTTTAAAAAGTTTTAATATGTTTGTTAAGCTAAGAAATTTTTAGATATACAATTTTGATAACAGTGATTTGTTCAGTGAAATAGTTCTGAAAATACCATTAAACAGTTTATTGAATTTGATTTATTTAGTGTGCATAATAAGTGTGCAAGTCAGTATTTTTGGTTTAACTTTGAAATATTTTGTTCGAAAAAGGGTATAAACAGATATCAATTTAAATACATGCCCTCTATTATAAATTAGTTATTAAACTTTTATTTCGGAAATAGATAAATTTACTAGTGCATCACGGCTTAAGAATATTTAGCAACAGCTTAAGCTGGTGTAGTGTAAAATGAGTGTATTTTTAATAAATTTTACACACAGATATCTAGAACCCTGAGAACGGACATGTACTCCTTAGACATATGCTTAAGAAACTAAAGAAAAGCAGCCCCAACATCTAGTTGCAACATTACCCTTAAATATTTCTATTCCTCGATAAAAACATTAACTCAGAAAAGATGTGATAGTCTTCCAATCGCAATCGTATTTGTTAAATGAGTCAAAATATTCATACATTGAAAAATATGTCCCGTTTGGTTAACGATCTTGATAATCACCACCCCAGATTCCGCCTTATGTGGGTGGCTAAGGGACGGTTAAAAGCCTATTGTCGTGACTAGATGCACATTAAATGTGAGTAAATTCCTGCTACTCCTTCCTGCTGCCCATAAACATAACTGACTTTTTAAAAACATTTTCTTTGTTACAGCGGTATTCTCGTAAGACAGAAGAAAAAAGAAGAGTAAAGTAGTGCATCAAGCAAAACAAGAAATCGACATCAATAAGAACATTAATGGTTTTAATAATTCCGCACTTTCTATCTCAGTCAGCATAAGCCAACAATCTTTCAAAGAAGATTTATTAGATAAGCCAAAAACTAGCGTATACACGATGGCTGAATTATTTGGAATGGTGAAGTCGTTCTTGGTCTTGTTCAGCTACCGTATAATAAGATTGTCACCCGCGTACGGATTCGTGATTGGTTTAAACGAAGTTGCCTTGAGATATACCCATGACAGATCTGTTTTCGAACCAGCTATCTTCGATCATACCACCTGCGATAAATTCTGGTGGCGCAATCATGCGTTAATCCCAACGTGAGGTACATGGCAAATGACACACAGTTTTACGTCGTTGGTATCATACTGCTACTTATTTCTGTCAAGTAAGAATGAAATCTGAACTTATTCCGCTGCTTTATAGATCCCAATCCCATGAACAAATTATCCTTCGAAATAAAATTTTAGGTATGTTTAGAAGGCTGCTACTAAAGCGCAAAATTGCTCTCAGCCCGATGCCGATTTGAGCAGTACGAATAATTTTCCCCTATATACATACTCAATCAAATCTTTCAATCAGATCAGCCTCTCATAGTGCAGTGTTCAGCTATGTATTCGCTGATTTGACTGATTAGACCGCTCGAAATTTTCGCCGGAATCCCATTTCGCTTGTACTGTGTTTTCACGGTGAGTTATAGCACACGTTAATTTTGTCCATGGGCCTATATACTCTTACCTCAACTTGAGTTATAAGTAGTTATTAAATATCTAGGTCAGAATATACTTAGTGCTTGAAATCTATACTAATATTATAAAGAAGTAAAGTTTGTGTGTTTGTTAAATTGTAAGGGGTAATCTCGGGATCTACTCAACCGATTTTAAAAATTCTTTCACCAATAGAAAGCTACGTTATTGTGGAGTGTCATAGGCTATATAGCATCACGCAACAACTAATAGGGGCGGAGCAGTAATAGTAAATGTTTCAAAAACGGGGGACGACGGAAACAGGTAATACTCTCTCTTATGTGGCGCAAACGAAGTTGCGCGGGGGTCAGCTAGTTATTAAATAAACGTGGACTACAATAAATAACATCTACTTAGTACGTTAAAATGGAGAGAAGTGTAATAAAACAACTAAGTGATCTACGTTTCATCAATGTGGATAGTAAATCTTCTCAAGTACTTGAAAGTTCTTTGGAAGTTACTTGAAACTTTTTTAATGGCAGCATAGTTTGGTCGAGCTGAGAAACTATAAAGAACTCATTTGGAAAAGAAATCTTGGTATTTAGTATTTACAGTCATGAACGCTGGAGAAAAAGAAAATACTAAATGCTTTCAAAGATTTGTTTTCTAATTTAAGTTTGTGCCATTTATATTCGCAACGCAGCGTTTATCATCCCTCCTTTCTCCTTAATGGACGTAGCGCGAGATTGTGTGTTTACTTTACATTTCTACTTGTAGGCATCCGAAGTTTGCGATGGTATCGTTGGGGCTTCTAATGGCGAGTTCGTGGGCTACTACTATTTACATTTCCGTATGGTATTAATACAAAGCTCGAATACAGGAGCCGTTTGAAATGTTCGACACTTTGTACGATAAGCCATGATCGAGAATAGGACCATATTTAGTCGGTAAGTAAAACAATATACTACCTAATTTCTGTGCGTTTTGAAAGACGAGTAAAACGTACTATATTCACATCGGGGAAAGTTTCATTTTTCCAAATAAATACGAAAACATTGTACCCCTTTTTAAGTTTTTTGTACTTACGTACAAAAAGTAATATCACTGAATACAAATAACCCGTACTTATTTACCAGACATATTCTTGAGTGAAATAGGAAGCAGGGAAGGATTTTGTTAATTGGGGCGACACGCGATTTGACGCGATTTACAGTATACCGACAACAGTCATTAACTAGTTCATCGAGACGATTCTTCGCACTTGGCCCTGTCGACAGGTGACAACGACAGCCCCCATCCATACTGAAGGCAATACGGAATAGGAAATGACTTTGTGGCTTATTTTTTAGATTTCAATTTTTCTTCCCTTTTACATTCAACTTACAAAGTTAATTTTAAAATTTTGGTCAGGATCAAAATATTAAAAGTAAAGTACTTAAAAATATACATCCTGAAAAAAGTACAGTTAGAGGGTGGTTTACTTACACTTATCTGAATATTAAATTTCCTTTTTACTTTCCACTCCATTTTCTTATACAGCGGGTTGCTTTTTGCTAATTGCGTAATTCTATCAATATAGACGCTCCCCTTAATCGGGGCCTGAATCTTGATGAATGAATGTTGTTTACATAATGGCTCCGCTGTATCTAACTCAATCACAGCATTTGTTGTTTTTTAATTTGAAACTTAGGAATTAATTCATTAAAGTAATTAGACAAAGGCCGTGAATTATGTTGCGCAATTTGTGTATTTTATTGTGTGAAGGGCAGGTGTCTGAAGGATAAGTATTGCGTTTCGACTAGAGTTTATTTGTGAATGGAGAACAATTCATAGTGGAAGAGGCAAGTTCTATGAAACCCATATGGGTTTACGAGACGGCAAGTTAAAGTTGTAATCAATTTATGGTGTGTGAATTGTATTGAACAAACGATGGGCATACTTTGACTTCATATTTTGTGTATACACAATCCACATTTTTGTTTTGTTTGAAATTTACGTATTCATAGTTTCTTTTCTTATGTAAAAAGTGTACAGTAAATATAAGTTGTATATAATATTTGTATAAATTAGTTTTCGAATAAATAAATGTCTCATGAGAAATTGAAACATTAAACATAAAGACGTACATTATAAAAAAGTTCTTTATTAGTTTACGAGTAGGATGGTGAAATTATTGTGACAAATAAAAATATAATAAGAAATCAAAAATTAATCTTCAGCTTTTCCAGATCAAGCATTTTTTCACGTTCACAGAAAATCACATTTAAAATAAAATTTTCTAGTGTTTCGCGAACCGAATAACACTGATAGTGTTTTATGGTCGCATCTGGTAAGAGTCAGGTACCTTTTACAATAATGGTAATCTACAGTGACCCTAGCCTAAAATATGACCTTCCAAAAGGTTCACATGATTAATGAAGGCTGATAAAGATAAATCATTATAAACCAATATGATATAACGGCTTTAAGAGGTAGGCATTAGTACGAAGTGCCTCATCGATCTTTGTATAACTTATAGCGAATTATGAATGGCTCGTGATGGATGGACGTAGTTCTAAGACAAATTAGTAATTTACTAAGTATTCGAGGTTCGGGTAAAGTTACACAATTAAGTTCCACGAAGTTATAGCTGTCATGTTAATATAATTTGGGTTGTTTTGGTTTAGTAATATCCTGGAAAATTACTAAAATTCCACCCATACTCTTAACCATATTGTGTTTGTTAGCATATTTATATATTAAACTTGTTATATGAAAATATATTTAAATTATTGTACAATATACGCATAGTTGGGTAATTATATAGGTGTACATTATTAGTAAGTATTAAATATAGTTCTGTGTATTGGCGATACGATGAAACCTTTTTACTAAGGTAGTATCATACGCATTGGCTATGGTGAAAGTTTCAGTTATCACAATACAGAAAAAGAGGGCTAACATATTTCGCGCCACGTTTTGCTCAGAAACCATACTTTTCAATGCGTTTAAAGTCATTAAATATTTGTCGTACAAACATGGTATTAACTAACATACTTAGTAAATTTAGCTCTCTAAACCTTCCCTAAAACATATTTTACCAAACAACAGATTACATATGGCTAATATCAACGAAAGTGAACAAGGTTTTTCAAATCATACGATTTGCATCGATTTCGATGCTTAAATTCATGTCAAATAACTGATAAATTTAATGAACAAGGGATACGAAGCAATTGCAAAGGGCCTTGGCTATCTGTTTGTAGAATAACCTTATATCAGGTAGGTTCCTTTTTTTGGAGAAAAATGACTGTAAAGTTTGCTCAAATACTGAGAAATTTCTCAAAAATAAAGTAGTCTTTTCACCAGCTTCAGTAGTTTAAATCATTATGATATTTATGTATTATTATGTCAGAACTTCTCCTTTGACAATAAAAATATTTCTTTTTAAGTAACTAGATACAGACTTTTTTTTACAAAGTATTTCGTGAACCCCTATAAATGCAGATACGCGAACAAATACGATTTAGTACCGCCGAAAGGCTCCCAGAGAGTGGTCATGTCGCTCGATGTTCCATTTTTGAATACGAAAAAATTTACAAAAATAGTCTAATTCTAGCGTGACCAAACAATCTTAGTACTTTGTGACGTATGATATAATATATATATATATTTATGGTCGATATACAACGTGAACTTTTGTATAGTGCAAAGCTCAGACACCCCGACTAGAGATTCGCTTCAAAATACTGTATGAAAAAAATTAAATGAAACTAACGAAAACTGACCAAGTTACAAGCTTTTACAGTAACATAACTTTAACGTAACTTTTAAGTACATTATGTAACGAACATACATACATACATACGCGGTAGAATAATAAAATTGATCTAACCTTACAACAGAGGAGGTAGCAAGGACAGCCATTAACTGGCACGTGTCTAGTGAAGCCTGTTGCTCGGACGATAAGTGGCTAATATAATCTTACAACAACCTGCAACAACTATTGAGAACCCAGGCAATGCCGAGCATAATTGAAAATACTGAACAAACTGACAGACACGTAAGTGACAACATTATCTATATAGCTACCGGTATGGCCTGTCCCCAATCCGTATCCATCTATACAAGAAATAAAGACTAGCTGGTGGGGCTCCTAACTAGAAAGACTCAGAAAGAACATGCATGAGGCAGCTGTTCTATATGAACACCTGTATGGAACCAGACCAGGATTGGAACGGCTATAAAGCCGCTAAAGCAAAATAGAAGTAGCGACTGAGATACAGAAGTACCAAGTCTTGGAGAAACCTCTGCTAGAGTCGGACTAATACTGGCCAAACAACGGACAGAACTTTCAGTATCTATATAAACCTGACGGTGTGGCGGCCTGACCAACACATGAGAAGAAACCGATAGTATTTTGATACAAACGCACTTCCCAAGATGCCAATTGCTGCAGACACTCGTCTGGCTGGTGGAAAGCGTATCCACAGAAGAATTCCACTGGGAGCTCGCAAGACCTGTTCCAATCTATTATGTCAACTTACAAAAAACTGAATGGGTAATTAACAGCTTCAAGTCCTTCAAATCTCCAGGACAGGATGAAGTCTTCCCTGCAGTGATAAAATGGGGGAGGATACAAGTTGATATTGTCAGTTACATAGTATCTGTACGCCAGACAGTGTATGGGGCTGTGACTCAGACCGTGGAGAGAGGTCTTTATACCAAAACCCGTTAAAGGGTACTATTCAGACCTCTGGTCATTCAGACCGATAAGCCCTACGGCTTTCCTGCTAAAACCTCTGGAAAGATTGTGTGACTGAGACATTCGAGTGACGGCCCTTCAAAATAAGCCACTGCATTTCAACCAACATCATATGCCCCCGGCAAGTCAGCACTACATGCGTCGGCGTCGGTACACAAAATATTTAGAAGAGGTCATCCAGAATAAATCAATTTGCCTCGGCACTTTCATAAACATAGAGGGGGCTTTCGACAGAAGAAGCATAACCACCACACTGGCAAAATACCGAGTATACACGGTAGTCAGTGAATGGATAGATAACATGCTAAACAACTCATTTTAAAGCTACAGACAGCAGAAACCAGTGAGTGAGAAGATGGCCAAAGGTTGTCCACAAGGAGGCGTTGTCTCACCACTGCTATGGAACCTTGTTGTAGACGACCTAATAATCAATCAATCAATCAATTTTACCTATAGCAGTCCACTGCTGGACATAGACCTCTCCCAAATTTCGCCACCACACACGGTCCTGCGTTTTGTGCATCCAGTCAATCCCTGCAACCTCTTTTAGGTCGTCGCTCCATCTGGCAGGGGGTCGTCCTAGGCTACGTTTATCAAGTCACGGTCTCCTCTCCAGAACTCGCTTGTTCCATCGGCCATCCAGTTTTTCTACAGATGTGGCCAGCCCACTGCCACTTCAAAACGCTTACTCTGCAAGCTATGTCGACCACTCTTATTCTCTGACGGATAACATCGTTTCGGCACCGTAGGTCATTACTGGTAGGGTGCACCGGTTGAAGTCTTGCGTCTTCGGGCATTGCGGTATTGGCGAATAATAACCAAGCTTAACGCAAACCCCCACTACACTGTGGGGTACGCAGACGACATAACAATACTGACAAGAGTAAACTTTACCAGCATGGTGTGTGATGTCGCACAGACTGCTCTTAAAATCGTGGAACGTTGGTGCACAGCTAAAGAACCTTCAAACAATCCAGGCAAGATGGAACTGTTACTATTTTCTAACAAAAGAATTCTCGGAAACTATCAGGTGTCACGTCTCTATGACACCGAATTACAATTCTCCAAAACTACGCCCCTCAGCTACCATAGAGGCGATGTTGGAACTACCGCCGCTACACGTCATCATTAAACAGGAAGCCACGACCACATAATTATACAAGAAGTTGGTGGATTCGGAACTGTTAACGGAAACGATCACGGACACAATAACATAACAGTTTGCGTTCAATAAAAAGTACAAAATACTCAATATCTACGGATATTGAGGATTGAGGAATATTCACGGATGAATCCAAAACGAGAACGGATTCCGGAGCAGGAAACTTCTCGATGGACCTGAACATTAATATCGCAACCCCCTTAGGCACCCATGGCACAGTATATTGGTATAATGTGCCATGGGTGCCTAAGGGGATGGAGGGGGCGGAGTGCATGGATATAAAATCAAGGCGACTGAACATTCAGGTTAGGAACGTCAGAACCAGTGTATTCGGATACTTAATGGTAGTATATCAGTCCTACAAGCGCTACAGAGCCATGCGATACATCTGGCCTTGTCACGGAGTGGATATATGCGAAAAGAACAATGTCACGCTACAACGGATAAAAGGACTTAGTGGCTCACGATGTAATATCGCTGCGGCGTACGAGCTGGCAAGAAGAGACTCTTCGCTGACAGCAATGGACCCTGAACCAATCCTACTCCTCCCATCTGGATGGGTACGTAACCTGCTCCAGGTCGCTGTAGGAAGCCGTCGGCAACGTGAAGAGTCTGCTAGACTTCCCGGAGGAACTGGGATGGCAAAATAGCCATACTATAACCCCCCACGCAAAATAGGCACAATAAATGACGTTGCGGAAATCAGTCCGTGGAACCTAGTCCTCTTCCTGTACCTATTGTTTGCACCACCTATTGCTATTGCACCACTTTTGTTTCGAAAAGTTACAAAAGTATCAAACTTCTTTGTTGCTAAAGTTATGCACTATACGGCTGTGTGTGACGTGCGGTCTCCTGTAAGTCAAGGGGACGAACGGGAATACTCCTGATTTCTTACGATCGTTGTATGTAATTTGAAAACAAAATTAACGCTCTTAAAGCTTCAGACACTGTTCAAATTTACTATAGTCACTTTGATGAAGTGGAAAACTTATTGGTTTTAATTAATTCTTTCTGCGCGTCACTTATTATGTACATTGTCTTTTGTAGATAATACTTTCTGTGTCGAATTGAATTTGGACAATTTCAATAAAGATAAATAGGAATTCTAAAGTTCTTATCCAATATCTTAATTTATAATACTATAAGTCTATAAGGTGTCTCTCAAATCAAATCACCAGTCTCGCCAAGTTCTCGTACAATAATTTAACAGATCGTCGGTTGCAGACTTCAGACTGTGGCTTTGATTGCTGAATTTGATTAATGGGTTGATAGCGGACTATCTAGGAATAAAATTCATCGGTATAAAACTTTGAATCAAGAAATTGACTCTAGTCTTTCAGAGTCCTAATCCCATACATATGAGAATAAATTTTATTTTAACGAGGTTATGTTACGAGTAGATGACAAGATATACATACGTTGCAAAAGTAAAGCAATAATTGCTATACATAGACTGCTAAAGTTCATTACCCTTCCTTCGGGTTCTATCATGCTTAATTCACTCAATTGTAAGTAGATAGTTACTTGTAAAGATAATTAGACGTTCTAAAAATATCCACACCTAAAGTGTAACTAAAATTAGGGCATTGTGAAAATGCAGAGATGACAAATTATAGAATATGGGAAACTTTTTTTTAAGTTCTGAAAACCTATTATAACTTATCAACACTTTTAAACTTACGGCCTTGTTAGATGATCATGCACAAAGGCCGGCTAGTAATCCCAAGTCATTATGGAACCGCACGGAAAAGAATGATCAATGATAATAGCAAGAAAAGTAAAGCAATTTCCAAGAACTGCAATATGCCTGTAGAATATTAGTATCATATTAAGAGAAACGAAATTGTTTTTCATTTGCGATAGTGTTGAAAACACGCTGGTATTCTCAGTAAAATTTATATCACGTTTTCTACAAAAAAACTTAACTGCACGGAAAGTTTAAATTCAGAATAGAATTACATTATTTAACTTTTTCGCATTGTATTTAAAGGCACAAAGATACGTCTCTAAAGCGGTAGTATTTTGTAGTGAAAAACCACCGGTTCAAGTCCCTTTGAACACAATTTGGCCCCTTATTTATAAAATCAAATACCTATATCATTAATAATAATTAACGTTTTAAAAGTAATAGAAGGTAATTTATAAATGAAAAAAATTAACGATTCGTATGGAAGTGTCCTAACAAATTATTTAACACAATTACAGTTTTAAAATATACCAATAACATTTAATTCACTTGCAATTTAAATTCCAAATAGAAGTCGTATTAATAGAACAACGTAATCGCTTAAATATTATAATGAAATATGATAATAATTAGTAAAAAAATAACAAAAGCGCACCGACAAATTGTGAAACATGACTATGAAAATATAATAATTTGTATACACTATGTTGAGCAGGTAATTTAATTCTGCACTATTCAGTGCACTGGGTCAATAACAATTTCTTTTTAATTTTAATTGCACAATGTAAATTTATAAATAAAATATAATAATTTGTATACACTGTTGAGCAGGTAATTTAATTCTGCACTATTCAGTGCACTGGGTCAATAACAATTTCTTTTTAATTTTAATTGCACAATGTAATGGTTTGTGTTCTTTCATATACTCGGTTATGTAAACATACATGTTTTGATATGAAAATTAGAACCGTAAAAAGTGATTGAGGTTTCGTTTTCGTTACGTAAATGACAGTAAAACAAAGAATAGGTACTTAAGATAATGAAGAACTTTTTTTTGTAAGCGTGTTAAAAAAATGGTTTAAAAATTACTAAATTGATGTTACGCTGCTCTGAGATTGGAAATATCCCCGCCTCTTGACTGATTTTATACACTTTCAGATCCCGTAATCTACTTGTAATTCACAAAAATGGGTAGCCTAACTGGTATTTTATTGATCTTACTAAGAAGGCGAACATTTAGGCATCCACAGTCGTGTCAATGACTTGATCTTACTAAGGGTTGCGTATAAAACTATAAATGAGGGGCTGAACAATCCGATAACTGAGTGCGGGTGGCGTGTCCTTGTCTATATTACCTAATATGGACATATACCAACTGAAAGTGTCGCTTATCTCATACAATTTGAGTAGAGAGAACTTCTTTCTTTATACAATACTTGGTCTTGTCTTTTATTGCTTTTGATATCTTACGGTCCATAGGGACGGATAATGTGATTGGTAATCTCATATTTTTCGTATTTTAATAGTTTGAGAGGTAACTTTGTGTTATCATACCAAAGTTAACACTAAATTTAGTCCAGTAAATACAATATTTCTCTCTTGCACTAATAAAAATAAGACATTTTCTAGAAAAAAATAACTAACAAATTTACGTAAGTTCTCCTGCTAAATTTTACGTGGGCAGTGATAAGGTTTTTTTGCTGATTAAAAGAATATATAACATGCACAACATCAATCGTATCGCTTCACAACACTTTCTTTTCATGATACGGATTAAGCTGACTTTACTAATTCTCGACAACAACTGCGACACGTTTGTGTATCGTTGTTTCACTCCATCCACACTCATGGCAGGCAATGTGTTTAAAAAGGGTATAGAGGTAATTTGGAGCAACTTTTCATTCCATAGTCAATAGAGCATTAGTGGAATAAAAAATAGTAGATTGTACTACAAGTGCATAAAAGAAGCCATTTTATACGAGACGTTTATCCGCCCGAGCCAAAGGCGAGGGTGGATATTAAGTCGAGGATAAAATGGGTTTTATGATCGAGTTATACACTCTGCTTTTCACTTCGATTGCAAGGAAATGAAACAGTGATATTGTAAATAAAAGTCTTTAATTAACAAGACCTATACTGCCTGATCATAAGTTCATTTTATAATATTTTTTCACTCATAATACTATCTGATTTTTAATGTTTCTTAATTTATATAGAACACAGAAAGTATAAATTAAATGTAACAAAAAAAAACAAGTTATTTAATAGCGTTTTATTATGTTTGGTTCATAGAGTAACACGATCTTCATGGTACCGTCTCTACGGTCTAGTATGGCCATATTGTTTTAGAAGAAGAAAAAGAACTTTATGCACTAGAGCATAAAATGTTGTTTTAGTCCGCATACACCCAGCATAAACAAGAACTTTACGAGCATAAGAAGTGAAAAATACTTTATTATATTTTGTTTATTAACTCAAGAGTTCACTAATCAAATTAAATGTAATATAGAATAGCCATTTTATTAATAAAATATTTGATATTTGCAGGTATGATAGTAGGCTGGTATTTGCACAAAACGAAGTGTCAGTTGAAGCTGCCATACTGGGTGGTAGTGGTGGGTTGGCCTGTAGCCCTGGGCATCATCGGAAGCCTTATATTCAGCATGCTTGACGGTCACTTTAAAGTGTGGCCCACTGCGTTCTATATCAGCGTTGGATATACAGGTACATTCATTTTATTATTCCCTGTTACTTTCAAGTTAAAGCAACCTTTAGCTATTCTGAGACCATTGGCAAAAGGTCTCGACTATAAATATTTAATAACTGCATCTTCTCTGATATTTGTGTCACCGTTTGCTATTTATGTTGCTCTAGTACCAGCCACGCCTCGTAGCGTAACTAAGGACAGGCTAGGCTTAGTGATGAATTTGTTGACTTGGACACACGCTAGCGACCGTCAATTTACCTTCGCTGTAGTATATGCATGCTTTGACGTCACATTCGATACCATGTCAAGAAATGTAATCTTATCCGTGCAAAACCGATGAACGGCCTCTAATATCGTGAAGTGCTCCAATTGCAGCTAAAACACGATTTTTGACGCAACTTCAACACCAAAAGGGTTTTAGTGACTTTAAAACAATTTATTATGCGGGTAGCACCCGTCGCATCGTAACTTTGTTAACGCAGTGCACATAGTTTTTGGAAACATTCCAAAACTACGAACAGTACGTATCAATCTATTCTATGCAAGAATAAATATATCTTATACAATGGTCCTTTCTAATACCACTTCACCACTATCCAAGTTTACGTTAGATCAAGCTCTTAATAAGTTTTTACTGTTCATTTTACGATGGCACAGCGACTCGATATAAAATCAAACCATTTCCTTCACGCCAACTTATTTTTCAAAGTATAGCACGGTCTCAAAATATATATTTCTTTGGGTGTAAGGCAACATTGACTCTTAGTTGGCGATGAATCTTACTTCTTTTAACTCAGTTTCTGATATATGAAAAATACTAGTACAGCTCAAGTATGTTCACTAACTAAGCTAATACACTTGTTGTGTTGCGCATGAGTTACGTCAATATTATTATAAGTATAAGCACTAGATTTTTTCTCTGTAACAAGTATTATGTACGACAAAACTTTTAATTATGATCGTAAATATTAAAGATAAATTACAATGCTTCAAAGCACCATAAATTGAATGATTTAGACACTATCCATACGTTAAAATGCAATGTAAAACGAATTGATACAAAAGCGGGGTTTCAGATGCAATGGACGCTACTGTTAGAGATGATAAATCACAGCAATTTTCCGACTCGCCATTTTTGTGACGAACGAGGCGTGAAGCCGTTGGGGACAGTACTTGCATTTATAGTAAGAATAGCTGCGATTGAAGTCGGAATATGTGCATATTCAGTGAATCATTGTGCTATGAATTCCTTTCTGATGAACTGACGTGAATTTAAAGGTGACGATTGAGTTCAATTGCCATTGCAAATAGCAGCGTGTATTTTTGAAAGGGCGAACGAGATACGCTTCGGGTGTCTCTGAGGGATAAAATCTGAAACGATGTTGTCGGTGAGAGAGCTAGAGAGGTCAACATAGCTTGAGTTTTGAAGTGGCACTGGTCTGGTCACACACTGTAGAAGAACCGGTAGCCGATTGAGCAAACGAGAACTGTAGGTAGGACGACCCCCCCCCCCCCCATGCCAGATAGACCGACGACCTGAAAAAGGTTGCAGTGAGTGACTGGATGCGGAAGGCGCATGACCGTGTATTGTGGCGTATTTTAAGAGAGGCCTACGTCCAGCAGTGAACTGCCATAGGCTGATGTAATTGATTGTTTTTTTAGGCAATTTCATATCTCCACGGACGTCATGCTTCGACTCGAGACTCAAAACGCCTAAAAACCACATGATCCCTCCCGCGGCGTGACTCCGCGGGCACTTGGGGCGACTCCTCGGAAGTATGTCCCAGGATAGTAGAGAGTGTGTTACAAGTCTTATAATTATTTTCTTTTCAGCTTGGGGCGCAGCAGTTGCATGGGTGGTGATTTCCTGCTGCAGTGGGTACGGCGGTTTGATTAACTCAGCCCTGTCGTACCGCGGCCTACTACCGCTCAGCAGGCTCACGTACTGCGCGTACTTAGTTCATCTTTACTATCTTGATGTACACGTCCTTCCTACTGGACGAGCCTTATCACATGCAGAATTCTAGTGTGGTGAGTTACTCTTTCTTTATGTTCAAAATTGAGGGTGGCATGATTTAAATTGTACTTTTGTTGCGACGGTGATCTATAAAAACATAGTGATAACGGGAAATTTAAACTATTATAGTAAAATTCCCCGTTATCACGTCTTTCATATTTAGTGAGTTGTAAATTACTTAAAGTGTTAAATTACTTAAAACGATGGCCCCTACGCGGCACATCGTCCGTGGTTCAAAGAAACGCATAGAATCGTAGCAATTCGTAGAAAACGTTGCAGAATAAGCTACGCTGTTGCTACGCTTTACAGGTTTGCGAAGCTAGTAAGCGATATTGACCGAATGTACAGTACAGGTAACGTATTAAAATTTGGTTAATCTTAGGTAGGTAATTCTAATGTAAATATAATGTCAGATTTAAAAGTATCGCATGCAGAATTGCTTTCCTACGTAGATAGCGTAGCAGGATAAGCTACGTAGTTGCTACGCTGTACAGTCAAACTGTGTGACGAGAACTTGATGTGTATGTATAAATTGTATATGTATAGATAAAATTAACAGTTAATTTGGTAAACATGTGAATATAAATGTCAGTCATCACAGCAAAAGGAAATAAAGTTTGGATGTCATAAATAACTCAACGTATTATCTCAAAGAGTCGAGTCGCAGGTGTATGAGACGTCAGACAAATGAAAATGTACAATTATTTCGGTATGCTCGTAAGTAATCCACTTTGAGATATGGGTTCAAACGAGTACTTTTCATTAAACAGGACTTGATGTCTCTCAGTTAATATACATCATTTTGTTAAATAAAAACATTGTTATGAAGCACTCGAGCGGACTCCCGCGGACTCAGTGTTCTGTAAAAGATTACCGCAGTAAGCAACTTTAGCTCTGGCCGGTCCTTGGATAGTTGACCACCATGGCCTTGTGAGGCCTTGTGAGGTCGGCTTGAAATATTTCTGCAGTCTGTCATCATAACCTGCATCTCGGTCAACAGCGCCTTTGGTGTTGCAAACGTTCATAGGCTACAGTAAACAACCATCAAGTGAGTCTTGTCGTAAGCTTGTCTGCCACATTTGTCTACCTTAAACTAGATTAAATACCATGCTTTATGAGAGGAACATTTCGATTTTCCAATCGCATCTGTATACAACTAAGTTGTAGTTTCGCTGAGCCACGTCGAGCGATCATCGTTTGTGTTTCCAATAGTGGATTGCATCGAAATAAAATGTACAGCTTGTTTTGGTCTTGAACTTTTATTTTCTGGTGTCAAATGGCGGGAGGGCCTGTACTTGGCTTTTTGATATTTCATGTTTGGAATAAAAATATGTTATACCAATTGATTTGAAATGTTTTATAAAACTCTATTAATGTTGTTTAACTGGTTGAAACTATTTTGATATTATTAACTTTTTTATTGAACCATAACAAGTAACCTTGTGACTAGTTTAAAATACGATATTATAATATTTTGGTGCGTTAAATTTAATGTTTGTTACAATACTTACAACATACCTTCTAATTAGCATTTTCTTTAATATTAAGTATGATTTATTTTTGATGTGGGCACATATGTTGTAAGGCGTTATAATTTTTAATATTGAACGTTATAAAGTCATAAAAACAAACGTTTTTGTTTAGCTGGTGTTTTATAAACAATCTTGTATACATATATGTCACTTTTTACCACAGCAATAAACCTTCTAAAAATCGGTACGAGAGATTTGTAACACTCATTACTGCCATCTCTGAACATGAAGTGTGTCGTTAGCGATACGTTTCAAATGGTATCGCTGAGGGTGTGTAGGTACTCGACGCACCCTTTCAAAGTCTTTTCAAAGGCGGATACATAAAAGCCGAGTCATAATGCCATGCATTAGCAGTACTAATGTTAGGAGCTTTAGCTCACATTGAATCAACTATTCAATGTGAGCTAAAGATTCTAACATTGTAATGATACGTACGTTATATTTTATCTGTGTCATAGCCAGTACCTTTTATAAGTTCAAAAGGGCGTGATAGGTAGATGATAATGCCATTTTTCCCTCAGCTGCTTGAAGTCTTCTGCTAGAGACAGGCCTCCCAACAGCAACTTGCGGTCGGTTCGCATCCGCATCCAATATTCCTCAGCTATTTTTATGAGATTGTCAGTCCACTTCGCACTCAATTTTCCGGTACACAGTCCTCACTAGAGAACCTTTTGACTCAAGCCTGCCTGCCAGTTGCATGAGTGAAGTTCCGTGCCAACTGCAGCTTTAGCCGAGCAATTCTATGTTGCTATCACGGATCCCAGTTCGCACACAGTCAGTCTCCATACGTCAAAAGGGTCGGCAGTGCGTATGTCACTCAGATTCGATCGGAGGGATCGTATGTTGCTCTGCCACCTATGTGTTACTTTTTTTTTTTTTTTTTAACACTACATCGTCCGCGAACGCCTGAACATACACTCCCTTTCGCTCAAGCTCTTTCAGAATCGGATCCAGAAGTAAGTTCCACAGTAAGGGACCGCCGATTGATCCCTGGACGCACCCTTTGCCCGTCGAGCGGCTGCACTCCTCGCCGGCATACCTAACCCTTACCTTTCTCTCGCTTAGGTAGCTGCTGATTACTCGCCTCAAGTTGACCGGACAATTTTCCTCCGCCAGTCGTACTTTAATGGCAGGCCACCAGGCGCTGTCGAAGGCCCCCTCTATGTCCAGGGACACCATAGTGACTACCCTCTTTTCACGGAGTTTAGCCACTATGCGTCCCATTAGGTCATAGAGGGCGTCTTCGGTGCTCCTCTGGGGCATAAAGCCATACTGGCGAGTACTCATTCTTGTGGACTCTAAGGACGCCGTACAGCACCAACAGTGGGTCCCTATTCCTAATAATTTCAATGCGAAAGCTCTTCTCCCTCTCTTCGAGCCTTTGCAGTGCCCTCTTTCTTTCATCATCACTCTTATAACCTACTATCACCTTTCTGTCTTTCGCCTTTCTTACCTTTTCAACTTGTATCCATCCATCATCTTCACTCGCTGCCTTTCTCAATCGCTCAATCACTTCATCGCCCTTATCTTTTTCATTCGTCGACGTAATTACCACTGAGTGCAGCGCCGTTCTCTCCGGGCGTTGGGCGCTCGGCCGGTTTATCACTGCACTCGCGTACGTCGTGCATACATTCTTCACTCTTTCCTCTTCTCTTTCATCCTGTTTCAGTATTCTATCATTCATCTCTTTCAAAACCTTGCTGTTTTCTAACAGCAGGTTTTCACTCATACATCCCTTTTTATCCTTCTCTTTCACTCTCTCTTCTTGCCTCTCGAAGTTCTCTTTCAGTTCTTTCATAGTTCTGCTATTCTCTAATAAAAGCCTTTCATTTTCTTTCGTCTGCCTAAATATTTCCTCATTTAAGGAAGGCTCTATATTTCTAATATCACCAACTGCCGTTACATCTGAGTTTCTAACCTTCCTTCTGTCTTCGTCAAAAGCCCTAATAATTTTATAGAGCATGTTCGCTTTTTCTTCGATCTCGAGTCTGATTTCCCGCTTCATATTCTTTGAGAGCCCCAGCTGTTCCTTAATGGTCCTATGTGTTACTTAGATAAAGCTGCTTGCGATTAAATTGGTGAAACCTCGTCTATGATAGTTATTGTGCTTTTTTTTTTTTTAACGTGAGGGAAAATCCTCGTAGGATGCTATGCCGGACTCTTACCGACTAAAAAACCTCACGTAACGCCCAACAGCCTATGGTTGAGAGCCCCGGGTAAGCCCTCAGGAAGGATGTCCCGTGACTCCCAACAGACCTACGGCCGCCGCTGCGGCCTCGCCCAGGGGGTGGTTCGGGTGCAATCCCGCGTCTATGGGGGGTTTCGGGTGTGACCCCGCTTCTAAGGGGGGGCGTGCGTGAGTTGCTCACGTCACGCTGCCGTCATGGGCCTGCTTCTGTAAGGACGGTAAGCGGCCCTCTCACCGTCCTCAGACCCCCGGTCATGGAGGCCGATAGTCCTCGGAGAAGACACGTCGGCGGCGCCCAGGGCGCCAACTGCGGAACTCGGGTGGGAGAGTTCTCTCCCGCACCCGGCCCGCCGCCTCCTTCGCGAGCATGACCTGCTCGCAGAAAGAGGCGGCGCAGTCCCACTTACTCCCGCTGGAGAGCATGGCTCGCACCATGGCCTCAAGCGAGAGAGTGTCCACGCCCAGACCCACTACGAGGACCTGGCGCTGTTGTGCCCACGCCGTGCACTCCACCAGCGTGTGGAGCGCCGTGTCATCGCTGTGGTCCTCGCAGTGCTGACACTCGGCCGTGGTTTCCCGGTGTTTTCGCCACAGATACCTACCGAAGCAACCGTGCCCGGCAAGCATCAGTGTCAACCGGTAGGAGAGAGCACCGTGTTTTCTCTCCAGCCACTCGTCCATGACCGGTCTGACGGCCGCGATTGTGGCGAATCCCCCTTTGGTTGCTCAAGTCGCACCTTCCATGTCTCCACGGTTTCCTGGTGGAGCAGGGTCCGCTGGGCCTCGATTTCTCGAGACGCAGGCCTTTGGCCCCGCTCCAGCGCCTCCTTGCGCCATCTGAACAGTGACGCAAGGGCTCTCGCTTCCAGGTCCCATGGAGGGGTCCCGGCTAGGAGACATGCCGCCTCACCGGAGATCGTGCGGTATCCTCTTATCACCCTGACGGCCATCACTCTCTGCGGGCTCAGCAGTCTAGCCTCATTGCTGGCCGTCAGGGTCTCCGCCCATACGGGAGCCCCGTACAGGGCCATGCTTCGCACGATCCCCAGGTACAGCCTCCTGTAGGGGGCGTTGGGTCCCCTGATGTTGGGCATCAATCGCGCGAGTGCGGCCGATGCCCCCTCAGTTTTGGGACCAAACTTCTAAAGTGATGTCGGAAGTTCCACCGGCCATCGAGTACGAGCCCCAGATACTTCATCGAGGGCTCGATGCCGATGCTGACGCCCCCTACCTGTAGGCTGGATCCCGCAGGTGGCCCCATCCGAGGTCCGTGGAAGCACAGAGCCTCGGATTTGTGAAGGGCGACCTCGAGACCCAGCCGCCGAATCCGACCCACGACCTGAGCAACCCCTGCCGTGGCCTTAAGTGCTGCGGCACGGTGCGTTGCTCCCCGCGCCGTAACGAGGGTGTCGTCGGCGTAACACGTTACGCCGACCCCTCTGAGCAACGGACCACGCAGTAGTTATTGTGCTTATACTAAAGTATCATGTAATCTTTCTATAAAATTTCCTGCAACGTCAGATGACGTTCTCGTTGGGTGTTCCGTTACATAATAGTAACTGCTCTGTCAGTGGCGATAAAAAAATCAATTTATAAACATCGCTGTGCGTTAACCGAAATCTTCGCCCTTCAGCAACAAAATGGATACCGATTGCCTTGTAATCTCGGTTTACGATAGACCATAACTGTGTTATTTTGTAATATTCTCCCAACTTATACACCGCGCGTTGCATTATTATAATTTATATATGAAGTTAAGAAACTGTACTGAAACTTATAACGACTTTCACGTCTCATATCCTACATGTGGTCATGAGAAACGTTTTGGATAATAGCATTTTCAGAATGGTTATGCAGCTCAGAGTAATTAAAGTTTTGAAGCAAAACTCTAAAGCTTAATGTCTACATATTAACTGAAAAGTTCCTACATGAAAGCAAAAACTGTACTTTAAATGGGTGTATTAGGAACGTAGTCACGGTTTAATTTAATAAAGTAAACAATTAGAATATGTGAGCACTACTCCTCTCTCTCTCTTTGACGCAGATACTTACAAACTACACTTCTTGTTATACTTAATTAGAATATAACACAAAACAGATCCTTAGTTGGTTTCAAGAATCAAGATGACGACGTAAAGGATTATATGCGATCCTAAAGTTTAGAATGTAAAAAACCAATAAATTAATTTTACTTGAAAGAGTTAAAACTTACCCAATTATTTCAATTCATTTGATAGCAAAATTTTAAATATGGAAAATGTATTTTTTTAGTTAGATAAAACGCTATCAAATTCAAAAGAATATGTCTAATAAGACTCGCAGGTCGTCAATCTGAACATACCTATTCCTATTAAATTCCAAGATTCTAAGACAAATTGACTTTCCAAAGTTTCACTGTTTTTTCAGACTCAGTGTCATCATTGATCCGGGAGCACCCAAAAATTCCGAAATATGTTTTTCCGAATTTCAATATTCCGATGTTCCAAATTCCGAAGATTGTAATTCCTAAGAAACAAAGCTCCGAATATTCAAAAGGACGATATTCATTTTTCCGAAAGTCATAAGTACGAATTTTTATTTTTCCTAATTTCATTAGTACGAATAATCAAAAGACCGGACTGTTATTTTTCCGAAAAACATTATTCAGAATTTCAAATATCCGAAAATTCACTGTTTAAGTTTTTTTAATAAAGTACGGTCAAGTCTAACTACCGAAGATAATATTTCCAAGTGAGTGGATAGCAAACGACAAAACAAACAAAAAATAACCACGATGGCTAAGGCCGGAGCTCCGCTCCACTTCGCTTTCGCCTTAGCCTTCTAACCTAACCTATCCGAGTCGAGGTGTTAACCATAATAAGTGATTGACTTGACTATACTTTAAAAAAAAAAACGGGTGAAATCGGGAACATAAATAATCGTCTTTAATGATAAGTTTTCCGGTTAAAACAGGAACGGGTGAAAACGACATTCACCCTTCGTATTTATGATATTTTGGATTTTTGATAATCCGAGTTCGTATTTATAATATGGCGGAATTTTAATGATTCGGAATTCAACGGTTCGGTTTCCTGAAATTCGGCATTCTGACAGTCGGAATTGTAAACATTCGGAATTTTAAAATTATGACTTTTAATAAAAAGGATTTATGAAACATCGGATTTATGACTTTCGGGATTTCGAATCATTCGGACTTATGAAATTCGGAATTATGAAATTCGTGATTGTGACTTTCGGAATTAAGTTTTTCGTATTAATGTAGTGTACCCCATTGATCCAACCCTATTTGTTAACCGACTTCAAAAAAAGGAGGAGGTTCTCAATTCGTCTGTATGTTTTTTTTTATGTATGTTAAGCGATATTTCCGTCAATTATAAACGGATTATCAAATTTCTTTTTTTGTTGAATAGGGTTTACTTCTGAAGTGGTCCCATTTGAACCAGGTCAGGATCTGATGATGGGATCCAGGAGAAAACGAGGGCAATCACCGAAAATTGTAGGAAAAACTAGTGCACTTATTAATTTTTTAATTAAGTGCTTTAATGTTCTACACTTTGACTTGAGTACTGGCAACCCTGGCCTCAGTAGAAACTAACTGCATAGATGTATTGCGAAATAAAGTAAAAAAACAGTGCAAAGTGAAATAAAAGTCCCTAAAAGTGATAAAAAACAACTGTTTTCAGTGCTGAAGTGAAATTCAGGGCAATAAAATTACAAACAATCGAAAAAAATCAATTCAAAAAAGTGAGTCAGTTTGACAACCTAAATTCAAACTTACAACAATTCGTACGGACAATTTTTGCAAAACCGCATGCTGAATTCTATTGTCGAATTACTTTCCATAACTTCTGGAGTGTTAATTGTCAGTTACGGGGTGCAATCTGTCAATATTACCACAAAAATAACATTAAATACACTAAATTATAACCTCAAATAAATTGAGCGAAACAACTATACATGAGCCTTGACGTATGAACCACTCTCGCAGTTTTTCTTTAAAGTAAAAGTGCTATCTACTGACAGAATGGAAGACATGTGTAGTAGATCTGTCTCTGAATCTAATATACACCAACAAGGTGAATTCTACACTCCACCCAATTACACGTCAAATCGTAGTAAAAGACCAAGGGAGCATGATTTTGAATCGGATTTACGTGCATTTAGAGAGGAGGTGAGAGCATTAATATCCACCTCAATGGCCAAACAACAGGCTGAAATCGGAAAAATACACCTTGCGCTGATTGATATTAAAAACACAAATAGTAACATTGAAAACTCTATCGCCTTTCTCTCATCGCAAAACGAGGAACTAAAAAAGAAACTGGAATGTTTAGAAAGCCAGGCAAAGAAGGATAATGAATATATAGTGTTCCTAGAGGAAAAAGTTGAGGAACTACAACGAGGATCTAGAAAATCTAATATAGAATTAAAAAACGTTCCTAAATTGGCTCCTAAAGAATCCAGGGAAGATTTGATAAAGATGGCAATTTCCTTGTCAAGCTCCATTGAGTGCAAGATAGAAAAAAATGAAATAAGTGATATAGACGTCACCAAACTAGGGGTCGCCTATATAGGCGTGATTGGAAGATGGATGATATCACCACCTATATGTATATGTGATAGCGGTATATTCAGGATCGTGAAATAAAAACGTTCGACTCACTTGTAGAATAGATGTAATGTCCGTATCACAACAGAAGGCACAATTTTAGAAGAAAGCACATGCACACAGATAGTTCACAGAATAGGAAAGTCTTAGAAGGTAGCACAATAGTAATTAAGCAGGAAAAGCACATAAAACTGGTAGGCAATGCTATACGCGTGTTTTAGTAGCTGAGGCAAACAGACGTGCGCTCCGCGAGGGTTAGGTATCTCGACTGAGGTAAGAAGTACATCGTGCAATTTGTATGCGGCGCCTGCGCAGCCTTTTGCACGAAAATTTTGCACAATAGTGGTGGGACGCTGTCGATAATTGATATCGACGAGCTGCCACACATCCTCGTTAGGTCGACAATAAATGTCGTAAATAAATATTAGATATTATGTTGTGTAAATATTATAGGTAATAAGTATATTATTTTAAATTAAATATAAATTAATGTTTGCGTGTGTGTGTCATGTGTGTGTGTTTAATAAATATATATTTTAGTTTAGTATTTATTTATAATTATCTGTAGTGTATATTGAGTGTAGGTAGGAAGGTCCCTACAGTGATATCTATAGAGTGCAAAATAAGCGCAGTAACGGTAACAATGGCCCTATTGTTCTGGAACTGACTACAACAATGCGCAAAACAGAATTCTTGAACTCTGCTAAAACATTCAATCGAACACACAAGGAAAAGCTCTGTACAAAACATTTGGGCCATACTAGAGATGTGTATACGCCGATTTATGTTTCTGAACATCTTACATCGAGGGCAGCCCGCTTGCATTTTCTCACTCGAGACTTAGCCAAGTCAAAGAACTACAAATTCTGTTGGACCTCATTTGGTAAAATTTACTTAAAAAAGGATGAAACATCACCTATCATAACCATAAGAAGCGAATCTCAAATTAGTAACCTAATGCAGCTGAAATGACTATACTGTACTGTCTGTTTTGCTACGATTATCTTTTGTATCTTGTGTGAAATGCATGTTGCATGTGGAAACTTTCTGATCATATATGGTATGTTGTTTTGTTGTACTATATTCCTACTAGTTGTTATACTACGATGTTACATTAGTGATAACTTTGAAAAAATACTGTTACTGCAATACCTAAGGGACAGACATGCATGTTTTTGTTTTAATTTAGGAGCTTGTTTAAATTATCTTCCTATGATACTTAATTGCAATTGTTATTACTTTTATACAATACAAATAATTACACTCACACACACAAATACACACAAAACTAAACACACACAGTCATCAAAAAACGTTCAATACAGGGTACTTCTCAAAAATTATACTTTCTTTTTAACAGTGATGTTCACCAGCCCCTTGCATCCTAAAAATTATGGACAGCACACTTCAGGCTGTTAATGATTTAGACAACACAGAAATAGCTCAAGTGTTTGAATGTTCTGTTTCCGACTTGAGATCAAATTTGATTGAGTATGGTTGCAAAGGATTTTCCATCATATCCCAGAACATTAGAAGTGTCTACTCTGATCTTGACGACTTAAGGTTGAATTTGGTAAGCCTTAATACTGATATTGATTTAATTGTTCTTACTGAGTGCCGCTTGACAAATAACAAACCTTTACCAAACTTAAATGACTACACATCATATCAATCAACTAATCACTTAAACAGTGCAGATGGTGTAGCCATATATATCAAAAATATGCATAAAACCAGTATTAAGGAGATCATTTTGAAGCATGCATCTTGCCTACAAGTTAACATCTCAAATACACTTATTGTACTATGTATTTATAGATCTCCATCTAACTCGGACTCTGATGACTTCACAAACTCACTGAGCCACTACCTCAGCTCAATAAACACAAGTCACACTATTATAATCACAGGAGATATAAATATTAACATTATTCATAAGGAAAATGAACATCCTAAAAAGAGATCAAACAGATTAAATTATTTAAATATGTTAGCCATGCATGGATTCCAGCCTGGGCACTTTCTGCCCACCAGAAAGAACAGTTGTCTGGATCACTTCATTATTAAATTAAACCAGCACCACGGTTCCTTAACTATAGCTGTATTGGACACCTCTATTACTGATCATCGTTTAACTTATTTAAATATAACAAATAAAAAAATAAATACTAATAAAACTACAACTAAAACAAAAATTGATCTAAATCAAGCAGTAAATTATCTAAAAAATAGTGACCTATCTGTGCTATATAGCCTAACTGATCCTATCGAGCTTACCCAGATCCTGATAAGTACACTTCAGAGTAGTTTACAATCAGCCACATCTACTGTAAAAGTTCCTTCAAAAAGTCGGATGTTAAAACCATGGATGACCATTGGTTTGTTACGTTGCATCTTAAATCGTAACAATATGCAAAAAAAGCTGCAAAGGGATCCTTTCAATGATGTATTAAAAATCACTTATAAAAGGTACCGTAACTTTTGTAATGCAATAATTAAAAAGCAAAAGCGCAAGTATGATCGGGATCAACTGTCTAAAGCTATAAAAAACCCTAAGAAGCTTTGGCGCACTATAAATGACATCACCCAACGTAAACCTATAACTTCTAAGAACGCAGAGTTGCTTGAAGTCTCTAGTTCGCCTCTCGAGTCGGCTAACACTGTAAATAACTACTTTGCCAAAATTGGTCTCACCTTGGCTGATAGAATTCAACCATACTCCTGTTCTGTTCAAGGCATTGTGCCTGCACCACAGAAACATCCACCTTTATTTTCATTTGTACTCTTAGACACTGACCCTCACGAAGTTAGTCTTATTATTATGTCATTAAAAAATGACAGCGCACCAGGTTGGGATAAGATCCCAGTCAATTTCTTGAAGGCTTCGAAAGACCTAGTCTCGCCAATAATATCAAACTTGGCTAACTTGTGCTTCGAGCATGGTATCTTCCCTCCTGCTATGAAACAGGCCGTTATAACTCCAGTTTACAAGAGTGGGACCAAATCCAATCCATCTAACTACCGACCAATATCGGTCCTCCCATCAATCTCAAAAATAATTGAAAAGCTTATCAACACCCGTTTATTGCGATATCTAACAAGCCAAAACATCTTATCACCATCTCAATATGGTTTCAGACAAGGGTTGTCAACCGAAGATGCAGTATTGGCCGTTTCTTCTGCAGTAACAGAAATAGTTGACAGAGGAGATAAATGTTTGGCTGTCTTTCTCGACTTAAAAAAAGCCTTTGATACGGTATCTGTAAATGTCCTTCTCCGCAGGCTTGAAGACATAGGTATAAGGGGGCCACCTCTTAAACTATTAGGGGAGTATCTCACTGAACGTAAGCAACAGACTAAGATAGATAACATCATCAGTACAGAGGAAACGGTGTCTTATGGAGTGGGACAGGGGACGGTGCTGGGCCCGACTCTGTTTCTTATTTACATTAATAATCTTTGCAACATGAAAGTAGAGGGGGGTCAGGTATATTCTTATGCTGATGATACGGTGATTTTGTTTTCTGATAGCTCGTGGAGTTCAGTTCGACAGCGCGCTGAGGCCGGACTGGCAAAAATAGCGATGTGGCTAGACGAGAACCTACTTACCTTAAATGCGTCAAAGACAAATTACATTTGCTTTTCTAAGTACAGTAACACTCAACCATCCACTGACTTCCAAATAAAGATTCACAAATGTAGTGGTAGATCGTCGACCTTTGAATGCGAGTGTGACGTCATTGCAAAAGTAAAGGAGACTAAATATCTCGGGGTCATGCTTGACCAACGCTTATCGTGGTATAGGCATACTGAGTTAGTAATGAGCAGGGTCAGGAAATTAGTTCGGATTTTTAAGAATCTGCGCCATGTAGCCACAAAAGAACTTTTGAACCAAACTTACACCTCTTTGGTTCAATCGGTCTTAACGTATTGTTTGCCGGCTTGGGGTGGCGCAACTAAGGAAAAAATTTTGAACTTAGAGAGGGCACAGCGGACTCTGTTGAAAGTAATGTTATTTAAGCCTTATAGGTATCCCACGGAAAGTTTATATTTAACTGCAGACGTGTTATCTGTAAGAAAACTTTATATACTGCAAGTAATTCTTAGGAAACACAAATTCCAACCTTATGACTTCTCTAAAAAGAGAGGCCGAAGATCTTACGTCGTGGCTTCCACAGTCAGAGTGAGGTCAACTTTTGCGTCGCGTCAATATCCGCGTCAATCATCACGCCTATATAATATAATAAATAAGAATCTAAATATACATTCAAAACCAGGGAAAGAATGTAAAGAAACATTAAGTTCTTGGCTTAAGTCGCTGAGCTATGATGACGTGGAGGAGATGCTACGGTAGGTTGCTAAACCTAATTATCACTGGTTAGTAGTCCCGTTATTGCAGACTCCTGTCTGTAATAATGGGCCTGATCCCAAAACTCATTGTCGTAGGGCTAGCTATGTAGATAAGCTATGTAGAGGATCCTGTTTGATAGTTGACTGTTCATGTTTTTCTACGTCTGTATGTTAATCAAACACTGATGATACTAAAGCACACACACACAATCACTTACATTCTCACAAATACATTCTCTCTCACACACTCACGCACACCCTAAAACTAACCATATTGTATGATAAGCTTAAAATTGTATCATTATGCCAAACTGTAAAAAAAGCAATGTTTTGTTATTTTATTTCTCTGTATGTGATATCTTGTGCCTAAGTTTTGAGAATTTTCTGTAAAATGTGGTCAGCTATTACAAGCATAATTTTTGCTTAAAAGCTGACCACAACACATAAAATGAAAATGTATCCAAGATATTGAAATAAACTTTTTTCACTTTTTCACACTTTAATGAAGGTCTGGAGTCGACCTGATGATAGACTCGAAAGACAGTCGAGGGCATTCCTTAACAATTTACAGCAGTTAGCTTGTGTTTGGGCTTGATTGATTTGTATTGATGAGAACTTTACACTTATATTAATAGATCCGCCTTAAAAAAAAGGAAGTTCTCAATGTTTTATGTATGTTCACCGATATTTCCGTCAATTATAGACGGATTTAAATTTTTTTCTTTCTTGAATAGGGTTTACTTCTGAGGTGGTCCCATTTTAACCAGATCAGGATCTGGTGATGGTATCCAGGAGAAATCGAGGGTAACCACCGAAAATAGTAGGGACAACTAGTGAGTTTGTTAACTTATTAATTCAGTGCTTTAATGTACCTACTACATTTTAATGAATGTCTGCAGTCGATCTGATGATGGAACCGAAAGACTGTCGAGGGAAATCCTTAACGATTTACAGCAGCTACCTTGTGTTTGGGCTTGATTGATTTGTATTGATGAAAACTTTTACCTAGATAGATATATTTTTCGGTTCAGCCCGTCACTTGAAATAATGAAAAAAAAATTATTGAAATTTTTTTACTGCTGTTGTATTGATGTCACAAATCGAAAAAAGGTATATGGGCGGCAATAATCGGTAGGTATCTGTGGCGAAAACACCGGGAAACCACGGCCGAGTGTCAGCACTGCGATGACCGCAGCGATGACACGGCGCTCCACATGCTGATGGAGTGCACGGCGTGGGCGCAACAGCGCCAGGTCCTCGTAGTGGGTCTGGGCGTAGACACTCTCTCGCTCGAGACCATGGTGCGAGCCATGCTCTCCAGCGGGAGTAAGTGGGACTGCGCCGCCTCTTTCTGCGAGCAGGTCTTGCTCGTGAAGTAGGCGGCAGGGCGGGTAAGAGAGAGAACCACCCGAGTTCCGCAGTCGGCGGCCTGGTTGCCGCCGACGTGTCTTTGCCGAGGACTATCGGCCTCCATGACCGGGGGTCTGAGGACGGTGAGAGGGTGTCTCACCGTCCTTACAGAAGCAGGCCCATGACGGCAGCGTGACATGAGCAACCCACGCCCCCCCCCCCCCCCCTTAGAAGCGGGACCACACCCAAAAGTCCCCAAAGACGCGGGATAGCACCCGAACCACCTCCTGGGCGAGGCCGCAACGGTGGCCTTAGGTCTGTTGGGAGTCATGGGACATCCTTCCGAGGGCTTCCCCTGGGCTACCAATCTTAGGCTGTTTGGCTTTACGTGAGGTTTTTTTAGTCGGTAGAAGTCCGGCATAACATCCATGAGGATATTCCCTCACGTTAAAAAAAAAATGGGCGGCAATAAAGAAACCATTCTTCTGTTACAGTTGGCGATCTATGCCGGGTAGGTACGCAGTGATGGCGTTCCTATCTTCGTTCGCCATTTCATTGGCGTTCGAAGCACCAGCAGTGCGGCTATTGAAAATCATCAGCGGAACAACTAGAAGTAAAAGAAGTGGTACAGAAGAAAAGGTTTCACGAACAGGATCAAACGAAGCGTGAAGAAACGCTGATCGTTGACTGTTTAGATATTTATCTCTTCTACTATAAAATGTTGCATTCACTTGTATAATAGGTACAGTACGATGCGGTAAATAAAGCACATGGAACTTAAGAAAGAGGCAGGCGCTGGTTTCGATTTCGTAGAGCGTCGTTTCTCTCGCATGTTACCTACGTTTTTGTCAGACTATCAGTTTTCCCAAAATACAACAGAATTGGGTACTTCTAACGGAGTCTTAGAAGGCTCTTGTGGGGTCGGCAGTGTGAGTGTAGCGCGCCTCTATTGTTGCATATGTTCATAGGCTATGGTGGCCATCAGATGGTCTGAATACTTGTCTGCCACCTTAGAAAGTGTTTCGTGCGATTGAAATGACGCTCTTTCTTACCTAAAATTAAGTGGATGTCTCTTTTCTATATTATTATCGTCGTGTATTGCGAGTTTTAATGTCTGACAAGTATTGGAAAATATCTCTGTATGAGCATTAGAACAGTAGGTAATTATTTGTTACAGTATATTTAAATGAAGTGTGCTCTATACAAGCTTTATTTAGGTTATAATGTTAGTATAAATGGTAAGGATTAATTATAAAAGACTTTTATAGTTGCCAATGCCAAGTATTTTTTGGTCTTCCATTTTGCTATTACTAGTGCTTTCGCATTACTGAGATGTACAAACCATCTCAGATTCTTTAATCATCGACTTTTTTACGAATAATTTAATATAGATTCTTAAAAATCATTGAATAGTGCTGTGTAATTTTCGATTTATTTGTATCTTCTTTATTGTGAAATACGAATTAGGTTTTAATTCAAATTCACTTGGTATTAAAACGTCAAGATTTTCCTCCCTATTAAAATATGTCCTCTGGTTTTAGTTGAATCTTTGTACTTGCATACATGTCAAACTGTGCTTTATACTCATACATAAAGTGAGCCACAGACAATAACTCAACACAATGATCTCCAACTACCGGAGGCTTCATTGCGAGACAGAATTTGATAATTGATAGTGATTGCCTACTCCATATCAGCAGGCGTTTTGTAATAAATCAATCAATTTTACCTCCCTTGCTATCTCGTCAGTTTATTCTCGTCATAATACAGCAGACTGTGGTGCCTAAACAGGAATCTTTTATAAGTGAATAAAAACGTCTAGTGACAGACACAACAACCATATTCAGGCTTATTTAGACAATACTAGAACACGCATGCGGCATCGAACGACTGAACTTTGATGATTGCACAAACATGTGTTCCACATAGAAATAATATGATTTTCCGGAAAAAAGGCATTAGACTTGCAACTAGATGCCAATCCATTGTTACCCCAACGTGGGGGAAGCATAAACAAACAAATATACTTTCCCATTTATAATATTAGTACGGAGTATGGAAGTATAATTTCATTTTTCATATTAGGTATTATAAACACTTTAGTTGCACTCAAACAATGTTTAGCATTTCGAAACAAACAATTAATTTTCAACCGATCGACACCCTGCAGTGGGCGTTATATAACCTCTTTTAGGGATATTTCCTTTTTTTTTTATACTACGTAGGTGGCAGACAAGCTTAGGGCCCACCGGAAGGTTGGTAACCGTAGCCTATAGACGTTTGCAACACCAGAGGCGCTACACACGCGCTGCCGACACGGGCGCAGGTTGTGACGACCCACAGTTGAAATTTTTCAAGCCGCCCGTAAGGCCTTCAACTTGGCTTAACGACTGTCATTTTACTGACAACCGGGACCAACGGCTTATCGTGCATTCCGAAGCACGGAAACGCTCGTAAATAAATGTCACAAAGTGGTCCACGTGGTGGTCACCCATCCATATCCGGCCATAGTAAATATTGCTTACTGCAGTGATCGTTTACAGAACACTGAGTCCGCGGGGCCACGAGCGCTTCTTCTTTCGACTCATTAATACCATGCTCGATAAATGGGTTGGTGCAATTTAGAGTTTTCCGCAATGAGTACCTACTTTCACGAAACTGTTTGTCCTTTGTCATCTTTTACGGCACCCACGAGATGAATTGGGATATTTGTACTCTATTCTTTCGCCTAAGGTTTTAAGTGAAATTTACTAAAACCTATCATGCATCCAATAACTCGTTATATTGGTAAATGGACTTATCAACTACCATGAAATTATGGCGTAAAATGACCGAGGCTGAATTATGTCTACCTAATAGTACGTCTGAATAATTATGTGGTATTTGCCTTTTTTTTTATTTATTTATTTATAAAAATATTTTACATTTTTTTATATTTACATTGCCCCACAAAACCGTGTAATCGGTTTGTCTGTGAGATAGGTTCCGTAGGTAATTTGTCATGACCGTCACTTTCAAGTGGTACAGCAGTAGCAGCAATGGTAGGTTTATAGTAATCTTTTTCCATGCGTAGGTACTCTTGAATCTTTTAAAAAAATTAAGGTATCCGTACCTTTTTATGTGGGGGTCGACAAGCACACGGTCCACCTATTGCGTCTATTCCCGTGTTGAAATGACTCGGGCCAGACTGTTCGCTTAAAAGAGACATAGATCTGAAAAAACAGCCTTCCATATAAACGTAATTTTTGCTAGGTCATTTTATGCCCTAATTGTTCTCAAGTCTGTCGTCTATTAATAAATATTATCAGATGCGATACCTCGTAAGAAGTTGTAGTAGCTCTCAATTTCTCAATTGAATTATAAGAATTCGATGACCTGTTTTATATTTTTCTACCTCCAATAAGAGCATAGCAAAACTTCAGCAGGTAGTTACTATTTGGCGGTAGTGAAGTTATAGGTTAAATAGAATCTTGCTTTAGTTGGTAAGTTAGTACAACTGTTACGCTATTTGGGAGTCACGGGACATCCTTCCTGAGGGCTTACCCGGGGCTCTCAACCATAGGCTGTTGGGCGTTACGTGAGGTTTTTTTAGTCGGTAAAAGTCCGGCATAGCATCCTACGAAGATTTTCCCTCACGTAAAAAAAAAAAAAAACTGTTACGCTATACATATTTCTTATCTATAGTTAGCAATGTAAGTAAATATAAGATTACTGCCTCGCCGCTGAGAGAGTGAATTTAAAAAAACCGGCCAAGTGCGAGTTGGACTCGCCCATGAAGGGTTTCGTAGCAGCAAGTAACATAATATAAAAGTTCTTATAGTTCGTTGTAACTTTGATTGATGTTTAACACGTTCGCAGTGGTAGTGATTTTTCTAACCGAAAATTGGGGTTTATGACGTGTTAAAAAAAAACTACCAGCTCTATCTCGTTCGAACCAATTTTCGTTGGTAGTTTTTATGGCAATATACATCATATCTTCTTTTTAGATTTATCATTCTCTTAGTTTAGAAGTTAGAGGGGGGGGGGGGACACATTTTTCCACTTTGGAAGTGTCTCTTGCAAAAACTATTCAGTTTAGAAAAATATGATGTTAGATACCTCAATAGCATTTTTGAAGACCTATCTATAGATGTAAAAAAAAAAAAAAATAAAAAAAAAAAAAAAAAAAAAAAAAAAAAAACTGTAGAAGTGAAAATTCTGTACATTGAAAATATAAAAAAAATAAATAGCAGGGGGTGTCACTAGACCGACACCGAACCCAAAAATGTGATTTAAAAAATTTTTGTCTGTCTGTCTGTCTGTCTGTCTGTCTGTCTGTCTGTCTGTCTGTCTGTCTGTCTGTCTGTTTGTTCAGGCATCACGCAAAAACTACCGGTTCGATTACGATGAAACTTGGTATAGTTATTCTTTAATATCCTGGGCACCACACTGGGTACTTTTTACTTTTTACTTTTTACTTTTTATCTATATCTATCTATATCTATCTACCTATCTACCTATCTATCTATACACGTATGGTTTTGATGAAAAAAATAAATTTGAGTTTCAGTTCTGAGTATGGGGACCCCCAAAATTTACTGCTTTTTTTCTAGTTTTACATAAGAATCTTAATGCGGTTCACAGAATACATCTAGTTACCAAGTTTCAATATCATAGGCCTTATAGTTTCGGAGAAAAGTGACTGTGACACACGGACGGACAGACAGACGGACAGACAGACAGACATGACGAATCTATAAGGGTTCCGTTTTTGCCATTTGGCTACGAAACCCTAAAAATGAATACAAGTTACCATGTTCGCTACCTCTAGACGGTTAATTTTCATTTTCATAGTATCTTTTATATTTTTAAGTAGGCCCTGTAGTTATACTGAGTTTTAAGTGGCATTCCTCGGAGCCAAATGTGCAATATGAAATGTATGTACCTACCTAATACATTCCCTCAACGGCCCGGCTATACAATAGTTTAACATGTGATATTTCATTAAACCTACACTTTATTTGGTGGTCACTGTCAATATTTTCAGCGAATGTAATATTTTATACATAAAAATATTTCTTTAATTTAAAGATAGACTTAAGAGAGGTGTCGAATTCATAGGTCTAGTACATAATTATGCTCAATTAATGTCTTACTCAAAACATTATCACAAACTGGAGGTTTGTGATCTCAAAATTGTAAATACAATGAAAGTATCTAAAGTTGGTGTTGTAAATAGTATATTTTTATAATAAAGCTAGCTATTATTTAATTCAGTGGCGGCCGTGGGTCTGTTGGGAGTCCAGTAACATCCTTCCGAGGGCTTACCCGGGGCTCCCAACCATAGGCTGTGGGGCGTTACGTGAGGTTTTTTAGTCGGTAGGAGTCCGGCATAACATACATGAGGATTTTCCCTCACGTTAAACAAAAAAAAAAGCGTTATTTAATTTTACCTCATTTCATTTGTTGTGTTGTAGGCCGGGGCCTGTGGGAAATAAGCGGCTTACTTTCCAAATTTATTATTCTCTGCATTTGATAGGGCTTAATGCGATTTGCGAGATAATTAAATTGCCCTTTGGTGAAATTGTTCGCTGTATTTTTTTAAGTTATTTATACTCTCGATTGTCGGCACTTGATGGAACTTGTTGTAATACATTATTGAAACACACACTTGCACTTACATTCCACAATTTAAATTGTGGAATGTAAGTGCAAGTGTGTATTTCAATAATGTATTTTTTTAACCTTTTCAAAATTGATTTCACCTAGTCTGAGGATGTTTAATGGCTTTAAAGTTATGCTCATTAGACCACAATACCTTTATCTTTTCCCCAAAGACCTGTATCAACGTTTTTTTAGTTTAACTTGAGAACAATACCCCCTCCCCCAGAAACAGCCAGATGCTAAATCTACTATTCATCGTTCTTGTGGAGGAAGGGTTGGGAATATTCATCCTACACACAAAGGGAGGATCCTCCGACCAGGCTAGGTGATCGTGCCTAGCGGGCCATAGCCCAACGCTTGATGTTGGACTGTTGGTTAAATCATCTATCGCCGTGAGAACTCTAAAATCGCGATTCAGAATTTTATTTTTTCTTCGTTGTGAGAACTTTCACACCGCGATGCAGGACTTCAATTGATCTTCGCTATGTGGCGGTCGCCACAGTTCTGAATAGAAATTTCTTCCCACTGATCTAAGGGACAATGGTAACTTACTTAAGTGTGTAACTACTTAGAAACTACAAAAAAGAATGTCTTCAGGCAGGTTCTCATATGTCGGAAATATTCTTCAGCTATAGAAAACATCTTAACAGAAATGTCCAATAAAAGTTTGTCCGAAGATATCTATCAGTTGTAACAAGTTGAGTGACAACAATAATCATGTAGCTGTTAACGCCGCGTTGGAAAAGTTTCTTTTATTTGGAAATGTTGGCAAGAAAGACGCAACTATTAGTCTTGTCTACATCGATTTGATAATGGATCTGAATAAAAGTGGAGAAAATAAAGCCTCAATAAAATGTTACTTTCTGGCTATCCCTTCCTCTTAGATTTTTTTAAGCCAATTTACTGATTGGAAAATAATTAAAAGCAAAAATGAGTCGGTCATGGAAATGGAGCACAGCCACCAGTAGGTCTGTTGTATGAAAGAAGATTTTCTTATAAGACAAACGTCCACCGTCCTATTAGTACTTCTGCCATACAAAGTACAAAAAATTGTATCAACAGTATAAACGGTCTGTATTTACTGCATTTCTTTACTCAAACTGTACCAGTTAGTCTTAAAATCAAATTAATCAATATTTAGACTTGTTTGAACAATAAATTTCAGGGTACAATAGATCCCAAGTACCTACGCGTATCTGAGAATTTTAAGTAAATGACAAATAAACATTTTACGACTACCGTCTCCAAACATAAAATATGCCGTAAACTACTGGTTAAAAGCTTCAATACTAGCTTTTTATCGTGAAGTACGTCCATTTTGTCCTCCATTCAAGGTGTAATGAGGCGCATCACCGACGATTATAATTTTGAGATTTTTCAGCGCAAAGTAAGTCTAGAATAATAAGAAATATATTATGATAATAAGAGAGATATAAATTATGATAATAATACAGATATATAATGATAACAAGAGATATATCGTACCCTCAGTGGAAAAAAGGCATAAGTCGGAAAAGCAGATTTTTCAATACGGCCAAAAAACTGATTTTTTACATATATTGTCTTAATTTTTAATCGTAGAGAAAATATTTTTATATCAAAAATAAGAGAAAAAAATACTAAACTACGTGTTGTTTTTAAAAATATAATAATGCTTCTAGTTTACTGGGAATTATCAAAATAAATTATTGTGCTTTTCTTCATTATGTACCAAAATATAGTATTCTGAGTATCAAAATTTATGCCTAAATTTCCCACAAAATTTTATATATTTAAAAAAGTATGTTCAATTAAAACAATAATGAACTTCTAATAACCAACATTTTGGCTGCTATAAGTTAGTTTATTGCATTTTTTCCTTTATTAAATTTGTTGTATAAAGTGTATATCCAATTCTTACCTTTTTTTAAACTAAGAAAATTACAGAGAAAACTTAACGTAAGTAAAGAATAATAATGATATATTCAATTTTATACTTTAGAAGTATTACATGCATATGAACCGATATTACTTAACGGTTAATAATTATGACGAAGGAAAAAGAGAAATAAATATTTGGCATTACTTTTTTATTTATTTAAATCAATGTAATGAGCGTTGCTTTGGCTATAATTAACTACATTTTAAATAACTTTTAGTAACTGAATTTATAAATACTAGTAAACATTAATTAGGTTAACATTTATTAAAATTTTAAATATGGAAAAAGAACTGGGATTGGAACCTGCGTTTTCTTGCAAACCGTGCAGACGCCATAATCACCGGCCACTGAAACCTACTCGGTACCTACAAAATTTTCCACCTTATTATACGTCTTGGGCAACATAAAAAGGTCGGTTTAATAAGGTGGAAAATTTGGTTGGTTATAAATACTGAATAAAAAACTTATACTAATACTAAAGAACTAATACCTACAAAAATGGAATTTAAACTACAATATTGTAGTAAGTATGTATACAAAATTATTCTTCTTCAGATGAATCAAAAACCTACATACTAAAAAAGCCAACTTAAAATTCGAGGAGAAATAAATAAAAACTGGTCAATGCTTTTTAATTTTTTTAATGAAAAAATGCAAAATAATGTTGGTTATTATTTTGTTAACTTAACATACGAGAACAGCATTAATAATCGGTATAGTTAATTAAACAAAATATAAGTTTTATTAAAATATAAATCGTATTGGGTATTTATATTTTCATGTTCTAGAAAGACTATAACTCTCAAGCTGTCAAAATAGTGGATTATTATTATTGGTATAGATTATTTTCAGTTAATTGAGTGCATTGCTTTGTTTACGTTGGCAAATATAATTCTTGTGTTGTTTTAAAATGTTGTCTGATTGTACTTCTTACGACTACCATGGCTTGCTTTTGGACCCTGTACAGTCTGTACACCCTTCAAAAATTTACGCCGGCATTACTTTGGATGTTGAACCCGTTACACAATAAACCGATTGAGCATGGATAGTCGTTACAAGTTCTGATTCAGGTCATCACTACATTCACTACTCATCACAGACAATATGTGCTTGCTGCAGAACTTCCCTTGTGAGAATTAGTCCTCATGACCTCGACACAGAGTCAGAACGAGAGAGCCAAATAGAAACTTTCCAAAAACGATCTTACTTACAATGGATTAATCCAATTAAGGTAAGCTTTTATTGTACACAGAGATACCATTTCATATTTCTTACAAAAGTTTTGTTTTCTTCTATACTTTTTACCGAAGTGGCAAGCAAGCTACTACGCATTCCATATTGTGATAAACCTAGTTTATGTCTTTATGTAGGACATCACTTTGTGACAATTCAAAAGTTACAAGCGTCTCCGTGCTTCGGAAGGCACGATAAGCTGTTGGACGTAGTTACCAGTAGCGTGGTAGGTTGATTAGCCAAGTTGAAGGCATTATGGGTGGCATTAACTCTTTTTTAATCGTTTTATAATGTGGAATAGAGACTTTGACGCGTAGAGTATGTCGGTCCTCCTATCCTCGTCCTCCTCATCGTATGTCGGTCCAGTCGTATCCTAATGGATACGACTGGACCGACACACTATTTGGACACAATATTGGCCTGTCCTGCAACACAGTAATAAACCTATTACGAAGGCCCAGAGTGCCAAGGACCAAATAAATGTTTAAATTTGGTGAAATTACCATGCCTGTACTCCACACTGTAATTTAGTCTGCTTCCTGGCCGATAGAAGTATCAGGAGCATCATTGACGGCAGCTGTTACTACATGGCTATAAATGTTAGAATTTCACGAGGTTGGCTGTAGTCCCCCTCCCTTTGTGTCTGAAATCGAGAGTTCTCTTTACGCAAGCGGGTCCGATTTGGGTGGACTACTGTGACATTGCTATTTCAGGGTACGTCTATCTCAATTCCAAAAAAGTATAGAGTTCCTTGGAGTTGAGGGCTCTAGTGACGTTTGGTACTGTCATTTGAACGACAAAGCTAAGCTGGCGCCGTTAAAGCTCGGTGTGCTTAGCAGGGTACGTTGGTACTTTACTGGTGCAAACACTGCTTATTTATAAGCTGCAAATGGACTGCTGCTGTCATCTTTAGACTGAAGCACCTGAATATCAGCTTCATCCATTCGACTCGATACAAAAGCATGCTATGAGAGTTATTAACTATCCCATAATTACAGGCGGCGTGGAGTCGTTTTACGATAGGAAAACTCCCCCATCTTTTGAGTGAACTACCGCCTGTACAAAGGTTTGTGCTCTGACAAATAGTTTGATATAGAAATGATACGGCCTACGGCTACTTTCTATGATTACACTGCTTGCCACAAACAGGGTTCATGCTTACACTTTGCGTACAGAGCACGGTTAACTCTACTCGTAATATGAGTTTTCTTCTGCATACGATTTCCGAACGTCTACAGCATGAGACCTTTAAAGGGGTCTTAAAAGATTTTTGTAGAATCAGCACCTTGACCGTTGCACTTTTGGCGATGTGATGCCTTCAGGCCTTTCATAGGCTATGGTAACCGCTTTTCATGCGTATGCTTTTCATAAACGTATTCACTCTTACCATACTGCTACTATCTCCTGCGCCACTGTATTCTTGTCTTACGCATCGGTGCAACAAAATGTTATTAGTGGATGAAAGCAGTAATTGTTCTTAATTCCCCCCCCCCCTAACCGGTAGACAATGCAAACATGCTCTTACGGAATACTTGTTAGGCCTAGACTATCAGTTCACAGAAGACTTGCTGCTTGTCCCCAAATAAGTGAGTTACAACTAAACACACAACACACACACACACACACACACACACACACACATACACACACAGTATTAGTTTAAATTTTTATTGGATTCTAATAATGTTATTATGATTTTAATATTGTTTGAATTGCTGTTTGTAAAGCACACTTTTCTGTGATACATCTGTTGGTGGTGGGCCTGGTAATCCGTGTGACAGGGCTTCCTAGTGCGGATACCAGTCTCCCACAAAGGATTGTTGTTGTGCATTATTTGTGTAAAAATAGAACTTTGTACCTTTGTGTGGAAGAGAAAATAAATATTATAAATATTAAATATTGTAATTCATTTAATTTTAAGTTTAAATGAAATAAACAGTTATACCACTATTTTTGATTGAATTAAATTACTATTTATGTTAAGGGCCGAATGCCAGAGCGCATTAGGTATTTTTACCACCTCACCTCACCGCGGGCGATACCCCCGTAGCATGCGATCGACATGAACTCATTTGACCCCAAGCACTTTGTTTGGACGTTGCCAGTTGGTGCAATTGGACGTTGACAGTTGGTGCAGCGTGTATTTCATGCCGCACTTTTTGTACCACCAAATAAATTACAACAGAAGTATATGTTTATCAAACCTTTTTATGACATTTTATTTAGTAAGTGCCTGTTAGCAGGTATATTCAAAATGGGGTTGTAAGAAACCTTTCCTTATTTTTAACCAACTTCAAAAAAGGAGGAGGTTCTACATTCGTCTGTATGTTTTTATGTATGTTCACTGATATTTCCGTCAATTATAGACGGATTTAATTCTTTTTTATTTTCTTCAATAGGGTTTACTTCTGAGGTAGTCCCATTTTTACCAGGTCAGGATCTGATGATGGGATCCAGGAGAAATCGAGGGCAACCACCGAAAATTGTAGGGACAACTAACTCGGAGTCGCGGCGACAGTCGCCTAGTGTGCGGAGCTTAGAACAAAATGTATGTAATTTGGCGCCCACAGCTTGTCGCCGTGACAAGACGCCTAGTGTGCGCCCACTGTTAATGTACTACAATTTAATGAAGGTCAGGAGTCGATCTGATGATGGAACCGAAAGACAGTCGAGGGAATTATTTAACGATTTACAGCACGTACCTTGTGTTTGGGCTTGATTGATTGGTATTGATAAGAACTTTACACCTAGATATATATACTTTCGGTCCACCCGTCACTTAAAATGATGATCAAAAAATTTTTAGTAATAAATAGAACTGACTTCAAAAAAATTCTGAAAAATAAAATTTACATAGCACAAAGTAATAATATGTATTTTGATTTATCAGATTGTATTCAATATGATATTGAAGTTGGTGCCATTAATAATACCTACCTCAACCTATGGGTTTACTTGGCGTCGACTTCAATATGATATTGAATAAAATAAGAAAAATCAAAATACTCACGAATATCTTTGTGCCAAGTAAATTTAATTTTTCAGGATTTGTTTGAAGTCGGTTCTATTTTTTACTACTTTTTTTTATCATCATTTTAATTGTGAGACGAGCCGAGAAAAGATAATAAGAAAAAAATCCGTCAATAATTTATGAAATCAATTTGAGCAGTCTTCGAAGAGGTAAGCATAGGTATAACATAAGTAGCAAAAAATAATAGAATGCATCTTGTGAGTAAAATAATGCGTTTATTTATTTTACATTATAATATGAATAAGACAAGTAACACGCACGCCGTATGTCAGCTTAGACCTGTGTTACAAAATACAACCAATGATAGATGGCGCTGACACCAACATAGTCAATTTGAAGTCAAATTTAAGCCTATTTGAAGACCCTACCCCTAGTTAATATTTGTGCAAAATTTAAATCAAAAATATTGAGTACTTTTCGAGATCCTTCCGGACAAAGCAAAATTAACAGACGACAAACAGACAAGAAAATTCTAACTACATTTTCGACTTCGGTATCCTGTGTAGAACCCCCCGCGAGTATTTTTTTCAATATGTTTTAACTTTAGATCTTTTTATTATATGTATATATAGACTAGGAACTTAGGTTGCCTAGAATGTTTTCAAAAACCTATTCTTAGTCTCCCGCAGGCTGGATCCCGCAGGTGGCCCCTTCCGAGGTCCGTGGAAGCACAAGGGATATAAACCCTTGTTTGCAAAAATAAAGGATTGAATTGAGTACTTAAACCAGAAAAATAATAAATATTTATGGGGGACTTCCATACAACAAACGTGATTTTTTTTTGCCTTTTTTTATTAATAACGGCAACAAGTACACACTTGAAATGAACGCCGCAGACGTGTCTTCGCCCAAGACTATCGGTCTCCATAACCAGGGGCCTGAAGACGGTGAGGGGCTGCTCACCGTCCTTAGAGAAGCAGGCCCATGACGGCAGCGTGACGTGAGGGATTTATGCATACCCCCTTCAGAAGCGGGATCACATCCGAAACACCCAAAGACGCAGGATTGCACCCGAACCTACCCCCAGGCGAGGCCGCAGTGGCGGCCGTGGGTCTGTTGGGAGTCCTAGGACATCCTTCCGAGGGCTTACCCTGGGCTCCCAACCATAGGCTGCTGAGCGTAACGTGAGGTTTTTAGTCGGTAGGAGTCCGGCATAGCATCCATGAGGATTTTCTCTCACGTTAAAAAGAAAAAAAAAGGGTTTATAACCCTTGCTTACAAAAAATAAAGCTGTTACAAAGTTGAATGAAAAAGGTACATGTCCTCAAAGTCTCGCTCTCGTATTTCAATTCGTTGAATCAGCTTATTGATAGAAATATTGGCATGCAAAATTCAATATTTGTTGTTATGGCGGCAACAGAAACACATTATCAGTGAAAATTTCAGATCTCTAGCTATGTCCATTCATGAGCTACAACCTCGTAAAGGAAAGACAGAAAGATAGACAGACGGACAGACAAACAGACAGACTGACCGACAGACAGACTGACCGATAGACAGACAGACGGACAGCGAAGTCTCATGAATAGGGTCCCGTTTTTTTACCTTTGGGTACCTACGGAACCCTAAAAATTATCCACTTTTTCATACATTAATATTTACTAAGAAAGTAACGATTATTACACTCAAAATTAAAGTATGAAAGTACCTACGAGTACTAGGTACTTACGATTCACGTGTATCTTTTTTTGCAAATGAACCACCGTTCAATCGCGGAATCGATGAGCTGAAAAAAAAAGACTTTGAGGGTACACTACAACGAAACGGCTAGACTACACCGAAAAATAAAACTACACGTTTATTCTTTTATGTCGGTAGTGGGTAGGTACTACTGTTATAATTTATATAGTGTAGCAATAACAACGTGAATCTACTATTATACTCTCTAAGCGTCAAACATTATATTATTTACTACCCGTTCGCGCTAAGGTTGCCGCTGGCGGACAGGATAGTGTACAGGCGTAGTATGGGAGGCAAAAGGCAAACTTAGAGCGAACGGGCAATACGTTGATTGTTCAGGCATAGTAAAAAGAGAATATTTTATACCTAGTAGTTACTGTGGTTTAGGTAAATACTATCCCTCTTCTTATCGTAAGGTCCCAAGCAACTTTGGGACACCGAGTTCATTTCTCACAGTCATTCATTACCAAAAACAGCCGTGATCTAACTTACTTGGCCTTTGCTAAATGACACCTACCTGTACCTACGTAGAAGAGGACTGGAATGGGAGATCTCTAAGCCTATATGAATACGTTTAGCTACTGTACTGCCTCTTCAGCAGGTAGCAAAATAATGGCTGTTGGCTTCAGTCGCTTCGCTCAGCATCAACCTTATAATTTCATCATGCCCGTCAGTGAATTATTTGGTTGTGTATTTTTATAAATATAATATAGATAAAACAATACTTGTAGGAACTTACCCTACTTGCCGTCGTAGTAGCCGCAATTGACATCTGGGCATTTTATTTCTCTTGGCTTTTTTTTACCCATATTCACTGAGTACCTAGTCACTAATCACTATATTACACGATATTTATTTATTTATACACAATAACGTACTTATCCTAATATTTACAAATAAAAACAAAATAATATTTACAGATTTCTGCAACTACTTCTAATTAAAACGATCGATTCGCGCGAACGGGTCACGGATGACAGAGCGACACAGGTCCTACCCAGAACAGCCCTGTCAGGCGTATGAAGTGATTGAAGTGTACGCTAAATGCCTAATTGTTATAGATTCTACACTTTTTATCATTGTTTTAAAATCTGAGGTGTTTAAAAAATAAATAATAGCATGAATATTGTTCATAAGATCAATATCTTTAATATAGACATGTGTTTATATAAAATAAACAAGTATATTTTAAACAATAACAACATTCATCTTTAAAATTTTTGAACATTTCCAGTTTTTCGAGAACGATTTTTATCATATAAAGTTTTAATAATCGTGTTTTAAAAATTAAAGGAAGCAAGAGCATCTATTAAACTATAGTAATACATTTTTATCAGATCAAATCAAAGAATATTTCCTAGTATAAAGATCGCTTCAAAATGGGTCGATTTTGGTTGAATTCGGAAATACTAGCCTTAAGTAAGTGCAATTATGATATAAATTTAGTTATTTACCAAAACAAATAAAAGGTTCATCGTGTATATAACATTAACAATGTAAAAAAAAAGTACGGATTCAAATCATAATATTTGTTACTGTTTATTTTGTAGAAGCGCTCGTGGCCCCGCGGACTCAGTGTTCTGTAAACGATCACTGCAGTAAGCAACTTTCACTGTGGCCGGTCCATGGATGGGTGACCATCCATGTGATCACTTTGTGACATTTATTTGAGCGTTTCCGTGCTTCGGAAGGCACGTTAAGCCGTTGGTCCCGGTTGCCAGTAAAATGGCAGTCGTTAAGCTAAGTTGAAGGCTTTATTTCAACAGCAGACAGTCACAACCTGCGCCTGTCCATTTAAACACGGCAATACGGCTCACCACCTATTACGTGGGACAAATTATACAAAGGTGAAATGTGGGCATATAATATGCCTCTGCCTACCCCTTCGGGGATAAAGGCGTGACCATATGTATATGTATTTATTTTGTACATATTTTTTTAACAATAAACGATATAATGGGTCAAATGTCCAATTACTTTATTTATTCTTTGCATTATAACGCATATTCTATTTATCCCTTATAAAAAATAGTATGTAGTCAAAATACAATAATTAATATTTCTTGCATTATTTCGTCAAATGTAACAAGAAAAATAAATAAAAAATTGGGCTAATGTAACTTAACAGTTAGCTTTCAAATATGATATAAATATAATCAATGATTCGACGTCAAATTACTTATTCCTTTTTTCCACTGAAGGTACGATATACAGGGTGTGATAGAACAGGTGTCCAACTATAACATACTACAATTTCACCCAGATTAACCCAAGGGTTTCAGAAAAAAGAGCTTGTGTGTATGTAAGTTGTTTTTTGTCATTTTTCATAATTCGTTTTTAACTTTAACCGTATACATTATTTTTTTCTTTTTGTGAAATCCTTTTATGATATCATTTTAAAAATCAGTATTACATAGGCATATTTTTAAACGTTTAGGCAGCAACAGTGTAGTACATATTTTTTACTAAAAACTATGCACAAATTTATTAATTTATTTCAGGCAAGAACACCCACACAACAAATAATAATACAATTATAATTAATATTAAAACACGAAAACAAGAAGTATATATAAATAAAATTTGCACTATTACAAACAATACATACCTACACATAAATTAAAATCAGATAACATTGCATATGTAAATAAAATAAAATCAAAATACTAATCTAAATAGCATTAAATAAAATTGAATAAAAATATCCTAATAAATTAAATAAAAACCAATAAAATAAAATGAATTCTAATTAAATCAAGTCAAATAAAATAAAAATAAATTGTAAGTATAAAATTATTCTTTTCAAGTATAATCAAACTAATTCAAATAAAATTAAAAAATACATAAACATTAAATTAAGATTAAATTACAAAATACCAACAGGAAAAGGAGACCGCCACACACAATACAAGGGACTAATCATTTCTCCACCATTCCATGAGAAGTGGCAGAGCAATGAGTCATGTACCTACAGTCTAGCCGATCAGAGATCATGCTCAGGATGCTGTTGGCGCCGCCACGCACCCTGCGCACCAGGGATGCGCATCTTTTACGCATTGTGGCGTAAAAGCAGTCTGTGCGATGTTCAGCAAACATGCCTGATGCGCTACAGAATCGCCGCAGCCCCATCAGCACCCTGAATGCATTATTATACTGAACACGGAGGGCACTGTAAGATTTTTGGGTATAATCGGCCCACAGGCTGCACGTGTAAAATGATGTACAATATGACTTAAATAGTGTAATTTTGACTTCTGTCGAACAACGTGCAAACCTGCGGGCTATCATGTTCGCCCTCACTGACAGCGCCCTCCGTTCCCTCTCTATGTCCTCATTATCCCTGAGGTCAGAGGTCAGAACATGTCCCAAGAACTTAAATTTTGATACCCTACTCAATGTGGTACCATTGAGCGTAACGTTAGGAAACACACTGACTGTACCGCCACCTCTAGCCTCAAAGACCATGACCTCGCTTTTGGCTGGATTATATATTAATCCATGCAGTTCAGCATACGCTTCACAAATGGAAAGCAGCTTCCTAATGCCACACACTGATGCACTCAGTAGCACCATGTCATCGGCATAGCTAATATTGTTCATATTAATACCGTCCACGTGACAACCGAGGCGGGTGCTACTAAGTGCCACAATCAGGTCATTCATGTACAGGTTAAATAAGGTGGGCGAGGTCAAACCCCCCTGCCTCACCCCGCACTCCAACCTGTACGGTTGTGACATGGCTCCCGACCATCGGACGCTATTGACCTGGTTTCCATACCAGTATTTAAAAATGTTAATGAGTTCTTCTGGTAGGCCAGTACTTTCCATCTTTTTCCAGAGAGTGTCATAGGAAACCAGGTCAAAAGCCCTGGAGTAATCCAGGAAGCAAGCATGGACTGCAGTTTGTCGCGTCGTATAGTATTTGATAGCATGCTTAACACACAGTACTGCACTTTCTGTAGATAGTCCGGCACGAAATCCGAACTGATTATCGTGAAATTTAAGATGTTGGGTCAGTTGCGAGTTCAGCATGCCATCAAACACCTTCGACACAACTGTAGCAAGAGAGATGGGTCTATAGTTATTCCTATTCGCTAAATCCGCAGTCTTATTCTTAACTATAGGTACCACTACAGTTTTAATCATCCCCTCAGGCAGATACGAGTGGTTCAAACAAATGTTAAATAATATAGCCAATAATCGCGGTAAATGAGGCCCAGCATACTGCAGGTGTTCGATACTCAAGCCATCAAAACCGGGGGATTTACCTCTAGTCATTGATTTGATTATTGTAGTTACCTCCCCAGCTGTACAACAAAACGTTACCTTTTCACCATTACGAACATTGACTGAACACCGCGAAGGCCCTAACGGCGATTTGACGGTAAAATGCTCTCTGAACAGATCAGCTATTTCTCTCTCATCGCTCACGCCGTCGACACACACGGGAATACGCGGTTTAGTATTCAGTTTATTAGTAGCTTTCCAAAAGGATCTTAAGTCGTTTTTTGAATGATGAGACGCTAGAATGTCCATTTTTAGACTTTCCTGATGGTTTTGGCACCATTTTAGCCTGCTTTTAAAGATTTTCCGCGACTCCCTCATGTCATTGTAAAGTGAACCGAACTTTGGCTTACCATGCCAACACCATAGACGAAATTTTTCTTTAGCTTTCCCGTGTGCCTCGCCAACATGCAAGTTCCACCCTATAACAGGTCTCCTTCCCTGTCGGTATACATTACATTTCCTACTTTTACTAGACAGTGCTGCCTCACCTAAAGCTTTTATAATATGTTATATAAGCTGTCAATAGTCGTTCTATGTTTTAAAATACCACAAGTGTGACCCGCGCACTCTCTCAATACCTCTGGAACGTCAAGAAGCTTTAACAATCTTCCACATTCCCTACTGTATAGGTGAACTTGGTCTAAACTTCTCTCCCCCCATACAATATCATTACTAGTTGATTTCCATTTAACTGTCTTGGGCAACCCTACGTCTAACAGACATTCTACTATCAAAGGGAGGTGGTCTGACCACAACACATCGTACCCAACATACGCTCGGTGTACTGAAGGCACAGCCGCTTCAGACACTAAACAGTGATCGAGCCATCTCTGTGACCCATTAGCCTCGCTCACAAAGGTGATAGAATCCCCATTTAACATTTTCATGTCAATGCAAGTCCACTCCTGGTCCTCACAAAATACAGATAGTTCCTTATAAAATTGTTCTGTGGGGTGAGCATTAAAGTCACCCAAAATATATACACAATCAATATTACAACTGTCTATGATAGCGCTTACCGCACCGAGGATGTCCGTAAACTCCACGAGATTCACTGGTGTGTCCACTGGCATGTATACATTTACCACCAGTAAAGAGCGCTCAGGTAAAACTATTCGTATCGCACAAATACGCGGATTATTGCACTGCACAAGCACAACAATTACATTAGGAAACGCTCGTTGACGCCAGAGAATGCCCACACCACCGTACGGACGCCCCCGCAACATCCCCGTAGTCGTGTCTACCGCCGAAGTGCCCGTGCAGCAAAACTCATTATCAATACTGCCCAAGTATGACAGATCACTGGGAATCAACCATGTCTCCTGAAGAGCTATGACGTCACATGTTTTACACAGCTCTCGTATCCCATCGACAGAGCGCTTGACACCCTTACAATTGAATGTAACAAATTTGTAAATGTTATTAGACATTAAGTTTGTTACGTTGACCGTTATCAGAAACTTTTGCTTCTGTCGATTTATTCCTGAAGTGTACAAAACGCCTGAATATAATACCTTTCGGCCATAATTTCTCGTCCAAAAACATATTCACTTTAGATGTACATACTAAAAACTAATAGGCGTCATAGTCGGTTTGTTTTTTCATTATTATTTTCTACAAATTCACACTTTCGTTCGTTTTACTATGAATATACTGAGTAATATTTGATTCCGACGTTCCTTTATGAATGTTTGTAATGAATATGGGTATTTTTCTGTCGGCTGCCCTGAAATTGTATTCAGTTTCACCGACGCGGTTTCCCATTCTTCCCTTAAGGCGATTATTCGCCGATGTTTTGCGTTTCTGTACCAGCGTCCAACCTTGCCCGTTGTCACCATTCTTAGCCTTTGACTGTAATAGAACATCGGCAAACGTATCTTTACTCGAGATAATCAGCTGTTCACATTCACCGTTATCTATCGCCGGCGGCGATGACTCATGCGTCTCAACCGCTCGCTCAGTGCACGGCCCTGCGCGCTCCACTCCGCCGTCGTCGTTTAAACACCTGCGCTTCGCAGACACATTCATTGTCGTGTATGTCTGTCTACCTACATTTTCCTCTAAATAATCGTTCGTAATTATACTTCGATAATTCAAATAACCATCTGGTGTTGACGAACATTTTGATTTGTCGTTTGTTTCACATAAAGAGGAGTCCTTGAGATGCGGTAATCCCATGGGCCCGCTGTCTTGCTCTTGATTGGTATATGCACCTCTTCGCCTAACATTTACATTGCCGACTGAAAATGTTGGTACCGTGTCTCTCACACACTGCAACTGGCTATTTACTTCTTCCTTTAGTTGAGTGATGGTGACGTAAGAAGACTTGATATTTTTAATCTCAGACTGCACTATTAACAGGTCTTTAAGTAGTTTAGACACGTCCAGGTGGTCGAAGGTTATTGGAGGCAGTTTCTCAAGGTCTCGAGCCACAAACACTGGCATCACATCATTATCCACAACCTTGAATAAGCTGATGATGTCTATCAAGTCCCGATTTTCTTTGCCTTGACCTTTCCGCACTTTTTTCCGAAATTCAGTAGGCAAAGATTCGAATAATAACGATTTTGCTTCAACAATTTGATCACTACTAAAGGACGATAAACAAATCTTAATTAAACTATCTTCAGTAATAATCGATATCTTATTTTGCACGTAAGATAAAAGTTCACTTATTACGATGTTACAGTTAACACATTTCAGAGTAGTCGACATTTTTTTTTATAGGACTAACCGCGTAACCGGTATTACGTACGCTAGCGATCGCTGCGCGCGCGCGACTCGATTTAGTAACACGATAAAATTGGAGTATCTAATAATTATCGAGCTTAACCAATTTTTATTAGAAACGTTTAAAATGGAAACAAATAAACAATATCATACTTTGATAGCTCATCTACTAAACTTTAATATAGGTAAACAGAATTTGAAAATAACGACCTTTCCTTAAACTATAGCCAAGTGTAGAAAAAACGGACGTACTTTAAAAAAAAAAATTATCTGAAACCTGGGTAAAATTGTATTATGGTAAAGCTAGGGACCTGTAATATCACACCCAGACCGTTGGACCACTATTCACGACACACCCTGTATCATATCTACATATCAAACCAGACCATACCCACCGGCCAAGTCTCACAACCTATGAATAAGTGGGGAATGTAGTCAGACCATACTTTGGACCATATTTACTGGACCCATTTTGAATCTATATACCACCGCCGGTTTGCTCAACTCTGGTTCCTAATGTACTGTTTACCTTTTAGTACTTATCACATTATAAAATAACTGTACCAAACATGATAGCTATCAATTTTATCAATTTGTGCATTATTAGAATCTTAATTACCTACCCAGGCACTAACCAAGTAATTAATATTTCAATAACTTTCGAAACAAATAAATGAATCGATAATACAAAAAACAATGACAAGTAAAAATATAAATCTGAAACACGCAGAAATACTAATACCTAGGTCCTCGCGAAAGAACGTCAAATAGCATTTGATACCATAAGTAGGTATATTTCATAATAGGTACGTGCAAGGAAAACAAAGGCGCTTAGGGTTTCAGAAGCACTTCAACCTCTCTTCTCAACATGACTCAGCTAATTGTAGCCTGTCTTCTCAAGTTCAACAACTTGGATGCTGTTAGATGATACTTGTCTCAACAATTTATGCCACTTGGGCACTAACTTAAACTAAGCATGTCAGTTTGTCCACCTTAGTAACAAACTCTGTGTACTTACACGCTGTGTACCTATAACATATTAAGGCTTCCGTATTCGACTTTGACAAATCCAAATTCGAAGGAAACTAATTTATTTAGATTAAAAATGTTTTCGTGAGCGATTTCGATCAAACAAAGTTTTTCTGACCGTGTTGTGAACCGTTAAAAAAGCAAGAGTATCTAATAAATTACAATAATATAGTTTTATCAGATCAAATCAAAGAAAATTTCCTAGAATAAAGTTCACCCCAATGAGTCTCTTTCGAATATACTAGCCTTAAGCTCGGGTCGGAGAACGGCAGGAAGTCGTTCACACTCCTGCATTTTTAGCGGATGTTTAGCAATTTACACTCACTTTCCAAGTTCGAGTAATAATAAGTGGCTGAGAACTTGCCTCAGACCTGTCCGTGAACAATATTATTAATTATTCTCATCGTAATGATCCTTTTAGCCCTTTTATGAGTTACAGTGCGATCAAATAGTACCGACACAATCACGCAAATTTACAGCATTCCTCAGAAATGTAATAATGAGCATCGGACAATTCATCATATTTTATCGCTCCCGAAATTTCGTACGTACATTAAACTGGTACCTACGTCATAATGATCAAAATGATTTCTCACCCTTCGATAAAATAACGACGGGATACACTTTGTTATTTTATCTGAAGCCACAAATGGCACGTCGCTCGTCACGTATGTGAGTCATTAGGACCTCGGTGACCTACTTGCGAACTACGGATTTAGACTCCTTTTACTGATTGGCGATTATTTTAATTTGTTAGGAGGAAATGTATGCTGCGCAACTTTTTATTCATCATGTTATAGAAACTTATACAAGCTGTTGATTTGGTCGTGCACAAGCCTCCTTCAGTGCGTAGTGTACTATAGGTATTATCGATTGCAAGCAACACAAACATACGTAGATAACAAAACCCCAAAAATCCTGTTTTTAGTGAAATATGATTTACGAAGAAAAAATCTTCACCCGTGTATTTAATGTTTACGTCGCCGAGCCAACGCTAAAGCGCAAGTCACACTGCCAGCGGGCGGGTGAGCGAGCTAGGCACACTGCGAGCTGCCGAATAACCTACGTGGCTGATGCGAGCGAAGCTACTCGTTTTCGTCGTTAGGCGCGCCCGCTTCGCTAGCTTAACTACCGTCCTCCCCGTTTCGGGTACTCAGACTAGTCGTCTCTTGTCATTCGAATAGCAGTGTCCACGTGTCTAGTCTCATCCGCACTACCCGGTTCGCCCTTCCGTATGTAGTTTTTGGTGTAAACCCCATAGTTTAGCTCGGCAATGTCGCGTAGTTTGCATAACTTCAATATCTCACTTCACCCGCCCGCCTAGCTCGCTCGCCCGCCCGCTGGCGGTGCGGCCTGGGCTTAAAGCTAGACAATAGTAGGTACCTAGATAATGCGGCTACGTATCGCATCTCATGGCTCCTCTACACTGCCCGCCAAGTTGAACGAAGTTAAATGAATACGATAGTGTAAAGAGGCACTTCGGCTTACCTCGTCAAAAACTATACCTCCCCTCAGGCGACTTTATTTGCTGTCGATTTTTGCGCCTCAGTCAATGGGCCCAAAGATGCGGGAAGTGCGTTCACGAAGTACCTCTCTACACTACTTGGCCGACATCGTGTGTGCCGGTGCTTTGCCGGCGCGTGATTTAAGCTATAATTAGTGCTTTGGTGTATGTGATCCAATTATCAGCGTCAAACAGTGGTCAGGAGCAAATTATGTTGTTCCTGGAAACTCTGCCACACAAATTTCTTTGTTCATTACAAACTGCGGCAATGTGCGTGCGCAGGCTACTGACACCACTGAGTGTGTAGTGACGCACTTTTTTCGAACTTAGACAAAGTTTCTAGAGTACTTCGCCTATGAACTTTGCGGGCAGTGTAGAGGAGCCATTAGTTATTAGGTTTCATGAGTTTTTAGTTCCAGCTGACAAGTTCGGTGACCTTTATGTACTTTTTTGATTTGATATTAATGATTTGATGATGAGTTTATGTTGATTTAAAAGATTCCTTCCTACCCGTTGAATGCCGCATGAAACCCGAGTTGCCAATCTCCCGCACAGTCGATTGCTTTGGCAACCAAGGCGGCCAACTTTTTTCGTTTGGTTCTCCTCGCACATTTTTCGATATCTATGGCTGTATGGTCGCGGGTCTAAGTCTTTCTGTATAAATTAATGTGTAGAATTGGTTATGGTACTGAATGAGATAGCTTGCCGAGTGAATGTAATGAAAAAAAAAGTCGAAATCACGATTTGATCGCTGTCATTATTTATTGTTTGTTTGGCGCCGTTCCTAGAAAGTATTAATACGATTAATTTTGAATATTTTCGTTTATTCTGTTTCAAATATTGTTGTTTTGCATTTAAAAGTATCCTGTCATGTTGTTTAACAGCTGTGATAAATATTTTCAGTGTAATTCGAAGTTAAATTTGTAAAATTTGATAAAATAACACGCGAAGGTCACCATTATTTTTTGTTGTTGTTTTTGTTGTGCAGTGCTCGTATTTAACCGATATTTGTTGAGATTTTCTCAATAGAAACTATAATCTTTTGTCAAAATACCATTTAACATTTAACATATGAATAATTTATGTGAAAATCAATAATAAAAATGGAGGGGGTTTTTTTTTAATAATTTAAGATTACATAGCCTCGATATCCCCAAAATAAACAAAAAAATAAACAAATAAATAGGCAGTAATATTTTATTTTATTTTCGGAGATTTTATATCTACAGATTATTATTTTTTTCGTGAAAGTGAATTGTTGATGTGTATATTTTGTAAATAAAATAATGTATGTTACAAAACTGCTTTTTATTTTGAATTACATGGTAAAATCTGAGAGTACTCCTTCATTTTCCCCATCCTAATTTTCGGCCAAATATCATAAATCCATTACACATGGGGTGTTCTCGGATTTAGTGTAGTTATTTTCGTCAGTTATCCAGCATGATGAAACAGTAAGTATTTATGTAGTACGACTCCTGTAAAAGAAATAAGGATATATTGTGTGACGTCCGGCGTGCAGCCGCCGTTCCCGCCAAGGGCGTGGGCACCGCCTATGGATACGACGGCGTGACCACGCCACCGGCGGGATTGAGCGGCTACTTCAAGGGCTTAGGACCGGCAGAAACACGCTATTTATCATGCAATTTTTTTTTTTTTTTTTTTTTTCTTATTAATTCTTCTAGCATGCGATCAGTCCAAGGACTATAAGCAGCTGTTTTCAGTAGGTCTTTGTCGAGTCAGATATGCCTCTCCAGTGACAGGCTATCTTTCATGTTAATTAGGTCTGATCCCATGTGTGAGCTCTTTTCAACCTTCTCTTTGTCAGAGGGTTCTTGAGTGCCAGTGCCAAACTATTTACATGTGTAAGTATTCTTTCCCGATATGATTAAATCATGCAATTGCAAACAAAAACATTAAGTACTGTTAGTAAACATTAGGTATGAGAAAAGTATTCTGAAATGAAGCATTTCTGGCGTAGTTAAAAATTTTAAATCAACTTATTTACAGAATTAATTGAGAATCAAAGCTTAAATACCTATTTACAAAATCATGTAACACGCAATAATTGTTCAAAATGCTCACCCCCAGTGTCTATGCACAGATTGGCGCGGCGCACTAAGTTGCGTTTTAAGCTGCGAAGCACTAGCACATTTGTTTTTATTTGTTCAAATGCCAAAACAATTCTTTCACGTAATTGTGTAACACTCACAATGTCTTCATTGTAAACAAGTCTTTTAATATCTCCCCACAAATAAAAGTCTAAGGGCGTTAGGTCGGGTGAACGCGGCGGCCAGGCTACCGGTCCACCACGGCCTATCCACTGCGTACCAAACACTTCACTTAAATATTCGCGCACTTGGCGTCCATAGTGTGGTGGCGCACCGTCCTGTTGGAAGTACAAGTCCCTATGAAATGCGAGTGGAATGTCATCGAGCATCTCATTAACCACATGTTGGAGTAGCACCAAGTATGTAGCACTGTTCAAATGCCCGTCAATAAAATATGGGCCAAGTAGATGATCACCGATGATACCAGCCCACACATTCAGACTAAACCGGACCTGGAACGAGTCCCGCGTAGTAACATGTGGGTTGTGTTGTCGGTGAGCCCACCAATGTTCATTTTGGACGTTATAAACGCCCACGCGCGTAAACAATGATTCGTCGGACCACAAAATGTTCACGTCCTGATGTTCAAGGAGCCAGTGACAAAAAACTGTCCGAGCGTTATTGTCCTGCGGATGCAACTCTTGAACACGTCGGAAATGGAACGGATGCATTAGTTCGCGATTCAGCAGCTTCCACACTGTGGTATGATGAACACCGAAACGGCGACCGGCTTCACGCGTACTGGCTCGAGGTTCTTCCACAAAATAATTGAGAATCTGCTCTTGTCGATCAGCTGATAGGCCTTGTGTACCACGACCTTGTGCATGTCGAGGAACCTCGAACTGTCGGTGATCCCTTAAGCGCTGTGTGGCGGCAAGCATCATGCGACGAGATGGTATTGGTCGGTCTGGAAACATTTCCCTGAACATGCGAATTGCATCAACAACGTTATTATTAGAAATAGCGTAAAGGCGCACCATTTCCACCAACTCAACGTTACTGTAACGCTCTGACATCGTTACCGGTGTTGTTACGGACGTTACGTAGATATCGGCGCGTGCGGTTATACTCACGCTGAACGCGGGCGAGCGACTAATTAATTCAAAATTTCAAATTCACCGATCAAAGGCGCCGCCTGAGCCGCTCGCTCCTGCGCGGGGGTTGGAGGGGTAACTTACACGCGCCGCGCCGCCACCGCAGGCCTCCTTTGCCAATGCCTACACATTTGTATGTGCCTACTAAACTGTAGGCAAAGAAGAAACGGTTTTGAATGAACGGTGAAAATGTACCTATGTAGGTAATAGTATTATTAGAATATTTAGAACCGATTCATACGAGTTGCTTTTTAAATTTATTTTATTTAATAATTATTAAGAACTTAATTTTACTGCCCCATTTTTTCACTTAATATTGGTTTAGTATAAGCAGTAGAGTTCCCGTAGCAAATAGAAAAGAATTTAAGCAGAAAAAAAAAAGTGTAAAAAAAGGTGTCTCGTTTTATCCCGAAATATCAACGAGTGTAGGCAGTACAGTCATGTGTGCAAGTAATGCACAAATGCAGATCAACATCCTGTATACAAGTTATCGTCAATTCCATGGATAAATTAAATAAGTATAATCTCAATAATTATTAAAAAAAATCGAGGATCGACTTAATTATGTTAACTGAAAAATTTGGTTTAGTACAATAAAACCGACTAAGTCGTCGACGAAAACAGTTTTTTTAGTAATTAGTACAGTTCTAGGCTAACAACCCAAGGCAGTACATTGTTTCAAACAGAAGATGCTCTTTGGAAAGACAAATAACGAACGGGGTAAATACACCAGTTCCCAGTTTACATTAAGATACAAAGTAGAAGTTTCCCAAGCACTGAAGTGTGAAAGCAAAGTTGAGTTTTGTTGCGAGGTTTGAAACTTCCAAATTTCTTCGATAGTTCTCACGTTTGGATGAAATCGTCAGTATAGATGTTTGTTTGTTCTTAAAGCGAAACTCGACTTAAATAAGCTTGACTGGCCATTAATATTTCTCAAAGTAATTTATATAGTGTCCATTTCGATTGCTCGGCCAATATGTCGTAGAAAAAAGAAACTTATGTCAGCATTTCGAAGGAATTCGTAGAAAACGAACAGTGAAAACCGCAAATTCGAAGAGTCAATATTTAGAAAGTTATAAGGGTTTAACCGTGGCCGCGCAGTCCGCATGAATTCAACTGCGCGGCCACCAGTTCTCTTGAACGGAGCTACGTACAAGTCTAATTCTTTTTGCTAATCACTGACACGATTTCGAAGAAAATGTAGATTATAAAAAATAAAGCCCTACTATATGAACTTCACGACATACGGCACTCCAAAGTTATGGCCGCGCAGTCCGCATAAAGCGAACCGCGCGGCCACCAGTTCTCATTAACGGAGCATTGCAGAAGTCTAATTCTTTTTGCTAATCACTGATACGATTTCGAAGAAAAAGTAGATTTGAAAAATATAGCCCTAAAGTTTGAACTTCTCGTTCTACAGCACTTACGTAAGGGCGAACCGCGCGGCCACGTGTTTCTTAAAGTGGAGCTAAAACAGAATTTGGTAGAGGTCTCATTATTTTTGCTAATCATTGATACGATTTCGAAGAATATGTAGATATCATGAATGAAGTTCTAATGCTTGAAAATCACGAGTTACAGAACTTAAACCCTGTAACTCGAGTAAAAACAAGGGTGACCATGATTTACGTTGCGTCGACGAGATATTCCCAAAAAAAAAATTGAACCGAATTCATACAAATCCTTTAAAATATTTACCTAGCACAAAGTTATTATTTTGATTTACCAGATTTTATTCAATATCATATTGAAGTCGGCGCCAAGTAAACCCATAGGTATAGGTAGGTAGGTATTATTAATGGCAACAACTTCCATATTAAATTGAATAAAATCTGATAAATGCAGCTAGCAGCAAATACATATCACTATGTGCTAGGTATATTTTATTTTTAAGGATTTGTATGAAGTCGGTTCTATTGTTTAATTATTTTTTTATTATTATTTTAAGTGACGGGTAGACCGATAAGTATATAGGTGTAAAGTTCTCATCAACACAAATCAATCAAGCCGAAACACAAGGTAACTGCTGTAAATCGTTAAGAAATTCCCTCAACTGTCTTTCGGTTCCATCATCATATCGACTCCAGACCTTTATTAAATTGTAGTAGGTATACTTACTTATTAAAGCACTTAATCAAAAAGTTAGCAAACGCACTAGTTGTCCCAACAATTTTCGGTGGTTGCCCTCGATTTCTCCTGGATCCCAGCATCAGATCTTGATACCCTGGATATGGGACCACCTCAGAAGTAACCTCATTCAAACAAAAAAAATCAAAATCGGCGCCGCTATCGCGTAATACTTATACATAAAAAAAACATAGCGTACGAATTGAGAACCTCCTCTTTTTTGAAGTCGGTTAATAAGACTTTTTAATGTCACGTATATTGCTATACTTTTAATCGTAAAAAGCAAATAGTTGTAGTCCCTTGGTTTGAATTTGAATAGAGAAGTTTACTTCTAGGATATAAATAAATAAATATTCACGGACATCTCACACAACGCTATCTGATCTCAAAGTAAGCTAGGAATAACCTGCTTGTGTTATGGGTATCCACGATCCACCACGGATATTAATACTTATATACTTTTAAATACATACATATTATACATAGATACACCCAGACTCTTGAGACAAACATTTATGGGTCACATAAATATTTGTCTCCGGTGGGAATCGAACCCACGACCTCCAGCGCCGCAGGCGGTATCTCTACCGACTGTGCCACAAAGGCAGTCAAAGATAAGAAGATAAGAAAAAAAACACTCATCGATTGATTTATATTTCAGTAAATGGTGATGATCACAATATAGGTACATATTGTTATATAATGGGTAAGGTAAGGTAAGGCCGTTAGCGCAGCGAAGAACTATTGCGTCTTTGGCTGCATTCTACCGTATCTTTCACGGTGAGTGTTCTGAACTCTTCAACCTAATCCCGCCCACTCCTTCCCGAACAACGCCTGCTGGACAGAGGTGCCACTCTTACTTCGCTACAACTGAACGATTCAAAAGATCGTTTCTCTGTCGTACCATAAAAACTGGAACGGCCTGCCAGCGCACGTGTTTCCCTTCTCTTACCATCCTGGGTTCTTCAGGCGGAGCGTGAAGAGGCACATCTTAGGGCCGCCAACTTGGGGGCCGCTTTCTATAGTCTTGCAGACTGGGACGGTGGCCCCCAATCGCTAGATGTTGCTGTGACTTTCCATCGGACGGCGGCATCATTTTGGCGAGCCGAATATAAAAAAAACATGAAGAGTTAAAGTGCAATGTGATTTATCACTGACCTCAGCTCTGGCACCGACATTTACCTACTTAAATGTTAAAAATAGCTAATAATACCGGAAATGTAAATAAGCCAGATAAATAAAGCTTCTTTCACAACTATTACAATAAAATAAATGATATTTAAATAGATAAAACATATTAATACTTACTATAAACAATAAATCACATATTTTAAAATTCACAATTCGTTTTCGTAATAGTAAGATTACAAATAAAATAGTAGATTTTTAACCGAGGTCAGGGTGGAAAGAATCAATTCCCTAGGTATTTAGACCGGCTATAGTCCGAGTCGGAATTGATTCTTTTGCCCGTGTTAAACACTCTACTTTTCATTTCGAATAAGAGAAAAATAAAGTAAAAGTAATAATATTCAAATCTTAACATAAAAGATTATTACCTATTTTTATGAATTCTGTCACAGACAGATAAATAACAGATAATAATATTACACTCTGTTAAAACTAGGATGATAATTTTGACAGCTCACGCCTATGAAGTATCGGATTTGTTTATGTCAAGTATACTTCAAAAAATTAACGTAGCACATAGACGAGTACCGCCCACTTATCCTAGTGAAGCGTATTCCAACAATACCGCACAATCGATCACAAACAAATAATTCGGATAAATCGAATTCATGTATATTTATTTAAATGCAAGTAATGTTAATAAGTAGGTATCCACAGTATTTTTTTGTAATATGATTAGCTAAGTATAATACAAACAATAATAATGCAATTATATTTACCTAATTACCCAAAATAATAAAAAACCGTTTTTTTGTAACTATCGATTTAATTTTTACGCAATCGATAATCGAATAGATTCATTAACGATTGGACACTATGGGGTGCCCTATTTAGAGTTGTCAAAATTATCATCCTAGTTTTAACAGAGTGTAATATCCCGCCAATTCATGTCCACTTTTTAAATTTTAAATATGGAACTCACCGCGGAAGACCGGCAGCCGGTCCGTGTTAAAGGGGGCTAACAGTGGGCGCACACTAGGCGTCTTGTCGCGGCGACATGTCGCGGCGACAAGCTGCGGGCGCCAAATTACATACATTTTGTTCTAAGCTCCGCACACTAGGCGACATGTCGCCGCGACTCCGCGACAAGCAAGTGACAAGACGCCGCGACATGTCGCAGCGACTGTCGCCTAGTGTGCGCCCACTGTAATTGTTGCAGCTTATTCCGCTCTAAGAAATTTGCGATAAGTTCACACTGCACACTGGCTGTTTGGAAAGTCGCATGGCCGCAGCATTTTTTTAAATTAGTTTTTTTTACATAAAACTCTTCACAGCGGACCTGACAGCAGTTCTATTTTAAGTTTCATTCCGGCCCTTAGGTGGGAAGTAATTTGTAGTTAAGTATGAGTTTTTCCCTCCCTAGGGAGTGAAACAGCATTTTCCACCCAATAATCAGATTAAGTTAAGATTAAGTTCAGATTAGTTAAGATTAAGAGGGAGTGAGGAGGTCCTGCACCAAAAAACAATATTAAATGTAGTGGAATATCTATTTCACACAGCGCCATGTAGAATGAATGATTGCCAATCGCCAGCAAATATGTTTTCTTATTAATAAACCTATTTTACTTAAAAGCTTACAAGCACATTTTCGTAAGACTAATTCGAATCACTAATTCTCAATTGAATTGAATTGGAATTCAATTGAAACAATCAGTAGCTCTTTTTACAAGAAAAGCTACTTGCTATATAAATATATTTACACTATGATATTAAAATAGTAAAAAGCCTGGATTCACACACTATAAATCTTGGTCACCCTATTTTTTCCTTCGATTATAGGTTTTAAGTTCTATACGTCATTTAGTTCTTAATTTGAGGCTTTATTCATACTGTCTACATATTCTTCGAAATGGTATCTGTAATTAGCAAAAAGAATGGGACTTCTACTAAGCTCCGTTTAAGCTCCATTTAAGAAAAACCGTGGCCGCGCGGTTCGCATTGTGCGGACTGCGCGGCCATAACTTTGGAGTGCCGTATGTTGTGAAGTTCAAATAGTAGGGCTTTATTTTTATAATCTACATTTTCTTCGAAATCGTGTCAGTGATTAGCAAAAAGAATTAGACTTGTACGTAGCTCCGTTCAAGAGAACTGGTGGCCGCGCAGTTGAATTCATGCGGACTGCGCGGCCACGGTTAAACCCTTATAACTTTCTAAATATTGACTCTTCGAATTTGCGGTTTTCACTGTTCGTTTTCTACGAATTCCTTCGAAATGCTGACATAAGTTTCTTTTTTCTACGACATATTGGCCGAGCAATCGAAATGGACACATTTATATATGTACTATAAATCAGTACCTAAAACAAATATGGAAAGAGTTAATATACTTTTTTTTTTATTAACGTGAGGGAAAATCCTCATGGATGTTATGCCGGACTCCCACCGACTAAAAAACCTCACGTAACGCCCAACAGCCTATGGTTGGGAGCCCCGGGTAAGCTCTCGGAAGGATGTCCCAGGACAAGAGTTAATGTAGGTACTTATTTGAACTTAGAAATTGAGAAATAAAAAAATCTCTTTAATCTTTTTAGTTTTACTATATTATCATATCACACATAAAAGCGACATGCTTATGGAAGTCCTTTTAACAGTACTTATCCATTGAAGTATATTCTTGGTAGACTTCATTCCTTTGGAGATATTTACCAGGACGCGTCAAATGCTAAATTAACAAGCTGAATTAAAAACGCCTAATTTTGTTTTAGTCAATAACAGTACTTCGACATCACAACCAAATGAATATAGTAAGTTTCAAAATATTTAGGCCGCGTTTCCACCTGTACGAAAATATTCCCCAGTCTATTTCTAGCATACATTTCATATTCGTAATTTAACTTTGCACGAACCTGAAACTTTTCTAATAAAAATCAAAAGTTCTGAATTCCAATAAGTAGTACAAAAACTTCAGCGTTGCCCTAGTTTGTAGATTCAACAAACAAACTCCATTACAGCATTAGGTAGAACATCAAACACAAGACTAAATCGAGTGTAAAAGAAAATCGAATAAGTATAAACGGAAAAATAATATTCGGAGTCACCCAGTGAGGTGAGATTAGATACGTGCGTCTTTGTTAGAATCGCTTGTAGTAAAGCAATCGATTCATAATGTCTTCCTCTATCTGCGATCTTCGTACGGCAGATACGGCATTGTGTAGAAAGTAAATAACGAATAATCTAAATTAAATGTTGGGGATACGGGAATATTGAATTTCGAACATACCTATACAAAATAGTGCCATAAATAAATAGGGTGGGTAGGTTTAAGGGTGGGATTTAAATACCTAATGTGGACATTCTCACACAACGCTGTAAGCCCAAATTAAGATAGTAAAAGCCTGAAACAACTCTATTGCTGGTATAATATTAGATAGTTATAATTTTACATAAAAAGAAATTACATAAATAATTATAATTTTACCTAAAAATAGTTTTACATAAAAGCCACTTATTTTTAAAAACAAGCAGTCTGATGCAGCTTCAATCGCGTGGGGGTGACCACGCGATTGAAGCTGCATCTGTCTGCTTTCGTTTTGATAATTTTGCTTAGTGTAAAATTTATTATTCAGCATTGTCGGGGTGACTTTTGACCTAGAGAGGTTTTAGTCGCAATTACGAAGTTCTGTCTCAGTCGAATAATATAAACAAATATTGATTATTTGTTTTGTGATGAATTTGGTTTTACCCACTCAGAGTTATTTTAAACTGTTTCAGTAAATTAAGAAAACGACCTTAAAAAGCTGTTATAATAAATTTTAATGACTCTTATTTACAAAATTAAATGTGATAACTTAGCATCTATTTTTAGTAAGCATATTTTTTAGTATAGGTTGTTCTTTGACTTAGCATTTTTTTAGTGTATGTTCAATAGTTACAACCATGAAAAGAAATTAGACGTAGATTCGATTCAATCGGCAAATTGAAACATTATTTTCCAACACCTTATCGAATCTCACCATTATATCTGAATAGTTATTCGAGTTATAACGAGCATAGAATCGATGATCAATCATTATCTTTTCCTCGGTCTATTAATTATGTAGTGTTATGGACATCAGCATTATATAACTTGAATGTTTCGTTTAACCTGACTAGTAGGTATTATAGATAATACATAATAATAAAAATAATAAAAAATGATGGAAAAGTCAAAACTGTACATTGAAAATATTTAAAAAAATACTCGCTAGGTGTTCAACATAAGATGCCGAAGCCGAAAATATAGTTAGAAATTTTTTGCCTATTTTCTGTCTCTCTGTTTGTCTGTTTGACTTGCTTTGTCCAGAAGGATCTCGAAAAGTACTCAATAGATTTGATTCAAATTTTGCACAAATATTAACTAGGGGTAGGGTCTTCAAATAACAGCGAGGACCGCAGCGATGACTCAGCGCTCACGCTGGTGGATCGCACGGCGTGGGCGCAACTGCGCCGCCTCTTTCTGCGAGCATGTCATCCTCGTGACCGGGACGGCGGGGCAGGAACGGGAGAGAACTCTCCCACCCGAGCTCCGCAGTCGGCAGCTTGGGCGGCCTCCATGACCGGGGGCCTGAGGATGGTGAGAGGGTCGCTCACCGTCCTTACAGAAGCAGGCCCATGACGGCCGCGTGACGTAAGGAATCACGCACGCCCCCCCTTAGAAGCGGGATAACACCCGCAACCCCAAACCCAAAGACGCGGGATAGCACCCGAACCACCCCCTAGGCGAGGCCGCGGTGGCGGTCGTGGGTCTGTTGGGAGTACTGGGACATCCTTCTGAGGGCTTACCCGGGACTCCCAACCATAGGCTGTTGGGCGTAACGTAAGGTTTTTTGGCCGGTAGGAGTCCGGCATAACTTCCATGAGGATATTCCCTCATGTCAAAAAAAGGGTCTTCAAATGGGTTATATATCACGCTACATATACTAGGGGCTAAGCAGAGAGCAATCAAATTGGCATTATAACATAATTTTCACGCGTACGAAGTCGCGGGCAACAGCTAGTATTTCATAAGATATTAAGGCCGCCACAAACGTAATTATAATAATTATATATTAATATGAAATATAGCAAGGCATATTACGACATATTTTCGATATAAATTTTAGAAGGACTACACACGCAGCTATAATATATAATAATATTTCTATGACGTCATCAAAATATGTCGACAGATATAGCTTCGTATATTTTAGCATATTACTATATATTTCTGCATATTTATATTATATTTTCATATATTTTGAAGATAAAGGATGTCCCATTTCTTCCCCGAATGCTCGAATGCGGCCAAGTGCGAGCCGAATTTACGCACAGAGGGTTCCATACCAAAAGACGGCAAAAAGTTAAGTTTGTTGTATGGGAGCCCCCTTTATTATTATTCGGTTTTTAGTAGTGAAGTTGTACCGGAACAGAAATACATAATCTGTGAAAATTTCAGCTCTCTTGCTATCACCAACCCTGCGATACAGCCTCGTGACCGACAAACAGACACACAGGCAAACAGTCAGACAGACAGACAGGCAGACAGACAGGCAGACAGACAGGCAGACAGACAGGCAGACAGACAGGCAGACGGACAACAAAGTCTCGTGAATAGGGTTCTGATTTTACCCTTTTGGGTACGGGACCCTAAAATGGATGAAAGAATGCGGATTTGGAGGAATGTCGCAACAAATCGTGATACATGCTAAATTCTCCAAGAAATTTCTTTATTTTATTTGAGACTCAACCCAGATCTTTTTATTTTTTGTTCCCGAAAAGGCAACATGCATATTATATTCAGCATCGGAATCATCCTCTGAGGAACTTTCAAGTAAATCTAGTAGTACTAGTACTCTTGTTGAATTCATTTTTGTACCTAGGTAGGTGATTAAAGTATTATTTTAAAATTTGAACAGCCTGTATATAAGCTGGGCTTATAAAACCGTGCGCTTGCAACGACGACCGCCGACCAAATGAGGGCAAAATATATGTATATTATAGTATAGCTTCTGTGTGTGGCACCTTGCTACAACATAATATATAGCTCGATATATTAATATATATTATAGCTACGTTTGTGATGCCCTTTAAGAGCGTGAAGTTGGCCATAAATCCTAAATATTATTTTATTCTGCCTATACTGTGTAGTCTAGCAATATGTATAAAGAACAAATTGCAGAAGCACTACGGCAAGTATCGCCATGTACCCTATGAAACTGAATTTCAATGTCTTGTATTGGTGAGAGCTTCAAAAAGTAAAACCTACCTAATAACTATGACAAATACAAGAATTCTTTCCCAGACAAACAGTTAATCAATACTATATTTTATGCAAACTTGATAAATTGATTAAGATTTCACTTTGAACTCACAGAATGCTAATGAATGTAAATTTCTATTTAGGGTGGATTCAGAATCTGTCATAAATAACTGATTGTAACTCAATAAAGTCGACTGTCGAGCTCCTCTGAAGTTTTCGTGACAAAAACGATCGTGACGTGACACCTTTTTTTTTATACCACTAAGGTGGCAGACAAGCATACGGCCCACCAGAAGGACTGGTGGTCAGCGCAGCCTATGAACGTTTGCAACACCAGAGGCGCCACACTCGCGCTGCCGAGCTTGTAAAAACCTTCTTAGACCCCTTGGTTGCCTATCTGTATGTTATATTATCTTTGGTGACACCGACCAACAGAAAATGAAATAGGTTTGACTCATAGAGCTGTCTGAAGCTGTTTGCACACGCTGAAGCGATTGCCCTCACACAAACAACTTCGTGTTGGAACTTCGGTTTGAAATTTTTGCCATGTTTTTGAAAAAAGATTAGATTACATTTACATGAAATAGGGACACTCGACGCAGACTAATTACCAAAAAATTTTTGCTGGGAAATCTTTTTAAGTTGGGACTTGTTTACCCTACCTAGAATAAAGCTCGGAACATTTTTATTTTATCCCTTTATCTATCTATCTATCTATCTATGAGTCTTTAGTAAAAAGAGCCTCTCAGCTAGGCTGCAGATAGACTGACCCCCTCACAGACAGGAAAACAAAATAATTTTACAAAACTATGGAACCCCAAGAAAAAGAAAAGAAGCCAAAGGCCGAAAAGTTATTGTAGCATCATTTACACATTGATATTAAGGGTCGGTTATAGCGCACAAGTAGGCATTTGGCGCTCCCCTCGCCCCGGACGCGAGACACACCGCGCGCCGGCAGCGGCAGTGAACTCTCATGCCACAGTATACAGTAGAGTAGAAAGAAACAGCATGCTAACTTTGTTTGACGTAGTAAATGCATGTAACTTTAATATGTGTAGTGATTTATTAGAGTTTCGTAAATAAATAAGTTAATTATATTTATTATACTATTATTTTTAAGCTAAAGAGTTTGTTTGTTTGTTTAGTTGTTTGAACAATAGAGTCTAAGAGACTGCTAGTTGAATTTCAAAAGTTCCTTAACAGAATGTCTATTTTTCAAAAATATCAAAATATATAACATCACGCTAAGGCGAATGAGAGCTGAGCAGCAACGAAACATTTTTCGAAAACTAGGATATTTCATTTTTTTTGAGAGTTTCCGTTGCGTACGTTTGCTAGATGGTTACAGTTGCGTAAAAAATAAAAATTACATAATAGCTGGTCATAAAAATTTCTAAAGTTTTCTAAAGTTGGTATGCTAAGTATGAATCACGTGATCATTTTGCAATTCAATATGGGCGCCGCGCCATAATCACAAAATTTCATGATGGGTATCGTTTAAGCTCGGCGCTCGTGGCCCCGCGGACTCAGTGTTCTGTAAACGATCACTGCAGTAAGCAACTTTCACTATGGCCAGTCCATGGATGGGTGACCATCCATGTGATCACTTCGTGATATTTATTTGAGCGTTTCCGTGCTTCGGAAGGCGCGTTAAGTCGTTGGTCCCGGTTGCCAGTAAAATGGCAGTCGTTAAGCTTAATTAAAGGCTTTATTTCAACTGCAGGCAGTCACAACCTGCGCCTGTCCATTTAAACACGGCAATACGGCTCACCACCTATTACGTGGGACAAATTATACAAAGGTAAAATGTGGGCATATAATATGCCTCTGCCTACCCCTTCGGGGATAAAGGCGTGACCATATGTATCGTTTAAGGGGTTTCTTGGTGTGCTGAGTACAAGTCACGTGATAATTTCGCAATCCAAAAAGGCCACCGCTGTGTAATCACAAAATTTCATGATGGGTATCGTTTAAAGGGGTTTTTGGTATGCTGAGTACGAATTACGTGATAATTTTGCAATCCAATATGGTCGCCTCGCCGTAATCACAAAATTTTATGATGGGTATCGTTTAAGGGGTGTTTGGTATGCTGAGTACGAATCACGTGATAATTTTACAATTTAATATGGTCGCCGCGCCTAAATCGCAAAATTACATGATGGGTATCGTTTAAGTGGTTTTTCGGTATGCTGAGTACGAATCACGGGATAATTTTGCAATCCAATATGGCCGCCGCGCCGTAATCGCAAAACTCCATGATGGGTATCGTTTAAGTGGTTTTTTGGTATGCTGAGTACGAATCACGGGATAATTTTGCAATCCAAAATGGCCACCGCGCCGTAATCATATAATTTCGTGATGGATATCTTTTAATGGGTTTTTTCGAATGCTGAGTACAAATAACATGATAATTTTGGAATTCAATTTGGCCGCCTAAGCTATTTACAGTAGTAAATTAAAAAGATTTGCTTATCAAGTTTAGGCCTAGCAATGCGAAAATACTATGACAACAGGATTTTTGTAAAATTAAGGCCAATGACATTAAATTGGTACCTAGCATACGAAAGAATCCCTTAATCGGTACCCATCATGAAATTTTGTGATTACGCCGCGGCGGCCATATTGGATTGGAAAATTATCACGTGATTCGTACTCAGCATTCCAAAAAAACCCCTTAAACGATACCCATCATGAAATTTTGTGATTACGGCGCAGCGGGCATATTGGATTGCAAAATTATCACGTGATTCGTACTCAGCATGCCAAAAAACCCCTAATCGAAACCCAACATGATATTTTATGATTGTGGCGCAGCAGCCATATTGTATTGCAAAATTATCACGTGATTCGTACTCAGCATAACAAAAAACCCCTTAATCGATACCCAACATGAAATTTTATGATTATGGCGCAGCAGCCATATTGGATTGCAAAATTATCACGTGATTCGTACTCAGCATACCAAAAAACCCCTTAAACGATACCCATCATGAAATTTTGTGATAACGGCGCGGCGGCCATCTTGTATTGCAAAACTAGTACGTGATTCGTACTCAGCATACCAAAAAACCGCTTAAACGATACCCATCATGATTTTTTGAGATTACGGCGCGGCGGTCATATTGGATTGCAAAATTAACACGTAATTCGTACTCAGCATACCAAAAAACCCCTTAAACGATACCCATCATGAAATTTTGTGATTACGGCGCGGCGGCCATCTTGTATTGCAAATTAGTACGTGATTCGTACTCAGCATACCAAAAAACCGCTTAAACGATACCCATCATGATTTTTTGAGATTACGGCGCGGCGGTCATATTGGATTGCAAAATTAACACGTAATTCGTACTCAGCATACCAAAAAACCCCTTAAACGATACCCATCATGAAATTTTGTGATTACGGCGCGGTGGCCATATTGGATTGCAAAATTATCGCGTGATTCGTACTCAGCATACCAAAAAACCGCTTAAACGATACCCATCATGATTTTTTGAGATTACGGCGCGGCGGTCATATTGGATTGCAAAATTAACACGTAATTCGTACTCAGCATACCAAAAAACCCCTTAAACGATACCCATCATGAAATTTTGTAATAACGGCGCGGCGGCCATCTTGTATTGCAAAATTAGTACGTGATTCGTACTCAGCATACCAAAAAACCGCTTAAACGATACCCATCATGATTTTTTGAGATTACGGCGCGGCGGTCATATTGGATTGCAAAATTAACACGTAATTCGTACTCAGCATACCAAAAATCCCCTTATACGATACCCATCATGAAATTTTGTGATTACGTCGTGGCCGCCATGTTGGATTGCGAAATTATCATGTAATTTGTAGACATTTTAATGCATTAGGTAGCTGGTTACCATGTCGTGAAAACACTTAAAAAGTAAAAGATCACCACATTTTTACCATGAGTCGCGTATGTATTTGTAACGGTTAATCTAATTACATTTTGCCCGTTACTGATATTTTTATACTGTGGCGCGATTTCAACGTAATTTGGCATAATAATTACGAAATAGTTGCGAAAAAAACTGACACAGGTCCTGCCTCCACAAGCGCCAGGGCGAGACTGATCGGCCGTCAGCGGCGCAATTCTATTGCGTTTGGTAGATATTCGTACATGATAACTATGTAAATAGTTGTTTATAGAAAAACGCTCGGAAAATGTGTATAAAAACTTAATACCTTTAATTGAGTGCAAAAAAAATATATAAAATGTTAATAGTTTACTGAGAGAGTCAACTTTGGGATTTTTTTCTATCTAGTGAAATTTATTGGATCGTGTAACGGGCTCGGAATATGTTTAGCTTATATCCTTAACTATTATATATATATTTTTCAGATTTAAAAACCCTTTACTTTTTGACTAGGATTGTTTCAAAAAACTCAAAATCTGACCCACGCGGCCTTAATTACATTGAAAAACATTAAAAAACAGAAGTTCCCAAAACCAGAACTGAGTTCAAATCTTTGCTCTACCGTGATTTTTTCCTCATACGAAAGACTTTGGAAAATATAAATATAAGGTCTGGGAAGTTTTACCGCAAAACACTAGTAAGTATAATATCTACGTGACTAGTACAGGCGAAAGAAATATTTACACATGCATACAGAACGTACAAACACAATAAGAATACCTATGAATGGTTTCAGTAAGCAAATAACCACGAAATAACCAATTTCGTTCTCCAGCGACAGAAATAACTCAGTGTGGGGTTGTATAAACAACGATGGCGAACGAGCCTGTGGTATTGATCGACAAATTCAATGTGATTGTCACCTTCATTCGTGGAATTCCTTCAGGCAGGTATTTAATCTGTGTAACTAAGCCTGTGTTTATATTAGCTTAGTGCGAGAGTGATAGCTAACGTACACAGACAGATTACACTTTAAGTTAATCATGAGAATAGAGTTAGTTTAATTCATTGTTGCGATGTTATTATCTCGGGTCCCCTTTGTTTTTCAAATTAGTTTAAAACACCTACTATTTGTAAAGTTTTATTAAACGTTTCTCATAATGTCCATTTTATTCGATAATTCTACAAGTGCAACCTTTAATCATAAAACACAGTGCAGTGCCAAGTTCTATTCGACAAACAGAATCGGAGCCAACGGATACATCAAATAACAACTCTAGGTTGCGTTCAAATAGTCCACATACTTACTGCATTATTATTCAGGAATCCGACAAAGCATCCATTAGGATAACTGCACGTTAAAGAAGTCGTCTTTTGTTTTTGTAATTTCCAGTAATCTTTTGCACCTTTTAGCCCCTCTCTATAAAATAGAGTACAGAGGGACTTATGTCGAGACTTTGTCTGTAGTCTGTGACTCTGTCGCATTAAACTACGTCACTAAGACACGTAGATCATCAGCTCAAAGTTTGAAATAAAACAAAAAAGACAACGTCAATCGGATTGAACTTTCACAATAAACGTGTTAGAGAGGGGCAGTCGGGTAAGAACGATCTCACGGCTTCTTGTTCGTATGCATAACCAGTACTAACTTTCGCCCTAAATCGTAAACCGTTACCTCACAAATTAATAAAACTGTTCTGTAACTTATTCACAATATTAACTTTCTATTCATTGATTAAACCAAGTAGTTATTCTAGGTTTATAATATTCTAGAAATATTAATCCTACAAAATCTGAGTAACATTATATCGTTTATTAAAAGATTTACACTGTTTTAAATTATTTTCAAGGTATTCCAGTTCTCAGTTATAAGTTCATTCTTCAGTTTTAATTTAAAAAGCTATTTGCTGTGGTTCATGTTAGAAGTCATTGGCACGCAATGTTTGCTTTAAGAAGTAGGTTTTGAAGGTACCTATACATAGTTAAGCACAACATAGGTACATACAAGACAGTCAAGTTGTGCGTTTGCCATATTACTTACTTATCACATACTTACCCAAGTTCTGAAATGAACAGCAAATAAGTTCTACTTACACGATATAATTTAGAACGAAAACTTGAAATAATTAAATTCCAACGTGAATAGCTGTAGTACCATAAAATATCTCCATAATTTATGATGCCGCTACAAAAGTATTATACTGATGACCCCACTAAATCAGAATAAAATTTGCAAAATAAAAGAGAAAATTCTATTAAGGTTTGTTGGCTAGCAGAAGACAAAGGGTTTAATTATACAAAATACAGTAACGACAAAGCAGCTTCCGTTAAGAGGTTTTAAAATACAATATTATAAAATGAGTTCTTCACAAATCCCGCACAAAATGGTTTGCGACCCATTCAGTTCAAGACTTCGCTAATTGCTTTGGCAGTTCCGCTGAAAAAAGAACCAGCGTTGAGTGTTAATTAAGAACATTTTCCCCTTCTAATGGGTGCTTGAGTCGTTTCATTACAGAGACTGAGCTTAGTACATATACCAGAAGACTCTATGTGATATCTGCTCAATGATCCTTGTAACTAATAATTTATTTCACCACGAGTACAAACGGTCTAATATACAGTATCTACAATTTGGTAAAAGATGTTGTAAAGTGTGTGAGCTTGTATTGTGTAGTTATAGACACGTAATATAGATTTTTAGTAAGGGAGAATGTAACCATAATTATTAAGTATTTAGAACTTCAGTCAAATCAAACCAGCTTAATAGCAGTCCCTCCGTTGTTGAACGTCGACCACCTCCACGCAGCAAGACCACGCTAAAACCTTAGGTATATAATATTACCGTGGCAATACTCCCGATCCTGCGCCATCCGCATCCAGACCCAACCAGAAACTATTTCCAACTTGCCGATCCATCTTACGTTTCAGAATAATAAATATTAAATAAATAATAAATATTCACGGACATCTCACACAACGCTATCTGATCCCAAAGTAAGCTAGGAATACCTGCTTGTGTTATGGGTATCAGACCACGGATATTAATACTTATATACCTACTTTAAAATACATACATATTATACATAGAAACACCCAGACTCTTGAGACAAACATTTATGGGTCACACAAATATTTGTATCCGGTGGGAATCGAACCCACGACCTCCAGCGCCGCAGGCGGTATCACTACCGACGACGCCACAGAGGCAGTCAAAATCATCAGAAGGTAGGTACATCGACTTTATTAGGTAACTCTAAAGTTTCCTTGAAAATGAAGATAGGTAGCAACCTCTATATAATGAGGATAATATTCTGAACGATACCGTAGCCTAAACAATTTGTAAACTATTTAGTTGGTCGCAGTTCATGGCATGTTGTGCGCACAATTTCAAAGTTGCGACATTTTAACTAAACACTTGACATACACTAAAATGCTTAGTCTGTGAATTTCAACCTGGAGAAGACTAGTTTTGGTCGTGACATCACATGAAAATGCATTGTGCATGGCGGTGGAATTTTTTGCTAAACACGTATAAAATTAGTTCCCTCATTTGGAAAATATTCAACTGCGATCTGGCAACATTTTGTCAATGATAAGTACACGGGAAAGGGACATATTAATACAAATGTATGATGAGTTGAGTTGAATCCACGATAGGTGATGATCTAGTGTAAATTTTATTTTATACTAGCTGAGCCCGCAACTTCGTTTACGTCACATAAGGTGTATGAAAGGAAAGGTATTTCTTCATCAGAGTCATCAAGCAGCGTCTGAAACTGCCCTGTTTGCTTAATCATAAAAGAGCTTAATGATTAAGGCTATTTTTAAACAATTCAGTCCGCGCCGAAGGCGTGGACTGAATTAAATTAAAAGGCCAACACGCCAGTTTAGGTTCACTCACATTCAAAGAAACCCCTACAATTAAAATTTTCAAAATATCTGATTCTTAAAAGTGTTATAACTCTTTTATTTCTAAACCGATTTACATAAAACAAACGCTAAATGTTAACAAACCTCAACACAATAAAAAAAACCGCATTGCAATCGGTTGAGCGGTTACTGAGATTAGCGTGCACAACCGTACAGACAAACAGATATACAGACATACAGACATACAGACATACAGACAAACAGACAAAAATTCTAAAAATCATTGTTTTGGGTTCTATTGCGTTCATAAAGCCCCCCTATAATATTTTTTCTTATTTATCTTCCATGTACAGACAGCGACCTGTTATTATATGTATTGATCTACCTCTGCGGCTCTAGTCAAATTTCAGGGTGCCAGAAGGAATCTGAAACAATAAATATGCACTAATTTGCAATGGATTATTGCTTTATGACTAGACACGTCCCTCTGCGATCCCTTTTTACGATTAAGTTCTTAAATTTATGTTACTTTGAGCTAGACTTCAGGTTGCCGGTAGATTATTTTACAGATTAACGAATCTCTATCTCTCAGTCTGGCAACGGGAAAGAGTACAAAATGTCGTCACCCTAATTCATCACGAGGGTGTCGTAAGAGGGAACACTTTCGCAAAACGATCCATAGCGTAGAGCCGAACCCGGTTCTCAGTAAAATGACATTATTGAAGGTTTTATGGGGGCTTCAAAAATTTAACTTATTATATAATTTTATGTTGTTAGTACAATAAAGCATAGGTATTTATCTTATCTTATCTTAACTGTGGGTTGCCACAACCTGCGTCTGTTCATTTAAAGACCTAACGAAACCTATTACGTAGGACATAGAACTATAAGGTGAAATCTGGACGGATACTATGCCTCTGCCTACCTCTTCGGGATAACGGCGTGATTATAAGTATGTATGTATAAACGAGTATAATTAAAATAATTTGAGTATTATTGAGTGAAATGGCGAAAAATGTTAAGAAAATTTCACGAAACTTTCACGAAACCAGTTTATGGAGTCTATGGACCCACTCACACATTTACAGTATATGACAATCTTATCTGTAGATTAGCAGGCTACGGTAGCCCAACTGTAGTCATTGATCCGTGATTGGTTTGCCGTCATACTCATAATTGACAGACGCTCTCAACGACGTCCTCGGGCTATCAGCTCTCTATCGCAACTCCTATTTCAACCCCATAAGTTCTACATTCACCTTGATAAGTACGTCGCCGTCGTTAAGCTCTATTCATCGCATGTGTAGGTATATTAGTAGTAGGAATAGCGTGACGTGATAGCATTCATACGAGATCCGTATGATATTTTTCAGCGTATTGTTATTTTGAACTTAATATTTACTTACGTTGTAACAAAGTTGGGGCTAAAACATTTGTTACTGAATTAAATATAGCCTCGGCTAGCTTGAATTAAAACTTAAATAACGTACTAATTACGTGCTTCCATTCTAAAAAATAAGGCGAATAAATGTCTTCATAAATTACTTTCTTCGTTATGAAATGAAAAAAGAAACTTTCCCTAAATTAAATAAACCTGGTCTAGAATTAGGTTATCGCGTCTTATTTATGAAAATGCCGACAAAACTGTACGATATTAGATAAAAACACTGCAAGCTACACGCCATTTTGGGTTCTGTAGTACTTATTCGTTTAAAATTATTACCTACTTCATGTTTTACATTTAACTAAGTTCGCACCGAACTATGATTCTAAACTATATATTTACAGTATGTACCTACTATAGATTAAAATCTTGAAGTCATTAATTAAACTCAATGGCGCCCACGGCTCCACTCGCGTAGAAATCAGTTAGTGATCCCGCATCCACTGGGATCTTATTCAGGGAATAAAAAGTAGCCTATGTGTTATTCTATACTATAACACTGGTTAACAAAATTAAACTTTTTTCTTGTTTTATGATGTTTCTCAACTGTTTCTTACTAATTTAAGGTCGCTGATTTCAAATCCACCATCAGTTTCTTTCTAGCAGCTCTAGGTTGGGCCATAAAGGTACTTCTTGAAATATCGGTACTCGGCTTACTTAAATTAATTTTTAGAGCAAAAACTTAATAAATTTCACACATAAACTGCTATGTCTACATTAAGAAGATCTTGTTTAAATGATCCGAATAGTTTTTGTGCTGTTTTTGGTGACTATATATTTAGAGAACGCGGTTTAAGTGTGTCTGATTCTAAGAAACCGCCTATATGTACTACTTTGGGAAGCCACTACAAGTGTTAAGTAGGTCTTGGATCCCAAATTTTGTATGTGGTTTTAGCGTAACATCATTGCGTTTATGAGCAATAAAAAAAGAACCACTTTAAATTTTAAATTTCCTATGATTTGGCTTGAACCGATTAATCATCACGATTATTGATATTCTTGTGTCGTGAATATTACTGGAAGCCTAAAAGCCGATTTGAAATCAGCTTTTAGGCCCATCCTAAATACAATTGTGGCTACACTTGCGACTGATACGCAACCTACTTCAAATTTTACACCACAAGTTCGGGAAGCTACACTAACAGTGGGCGCACACTAGGCGTCTTGTCGCGGCGACATGTCGCGGCGACAAGCTGCGGGCGCCAAATTACATACATTTTGTTCTAAGCTCCGCACACTAGGCGACATGTCGCCGCGACTCCGCGACAAGCAAGTGACAAGACGCCGCGACATGTCGCCGCGACTGTCGCCTAGTGTGCGCCCACTGTTAAGAGGCGGCGCGGCGGCGGGGCGGGCGGGAACGGGACCGCCGACGTGTCTTCGCCGAAAACAATCGGCCTCTGAGGGCCTGAGGACGGTGAAGTGAAAAGGCTATATTTTACTCTCGTATTCCCACGGGAACGGGAGCTACGCGGGTGAAATTACGCTAATTTACGCTAGTACATTTTACGAGGTTCCATAACTTTCGATAATACTTAAGGTATAATTATCTTTAATACTACTAGAGAACTGTAAAATTCCGCCCCTACTCCGTCATTATTACGAGTTCAAACTCCATAGAACTTAATGAAGATACCGAAGCGTTTAAGACTTCAACTAATAGCGTGATTGTTTTAAGTTCCATTCCAAGTTAATGAGTACAGAAAGTTCAGAATTACTGAACTTTTAAATAATTTCTGTACTAAAGATTTAGAATTATATGCGCTCAACCATTGTCACGAGTTTTGGTTTGAAGTACTTCGTCTTAATTCAAGTACCTTATTTAAGTATATTTCAATTTTGTTTGTGTTCCTACTGCGAATTGGTTGTGGAGATCAGATGGCAGTTGCTTCACGTTTAGTCTGGTAAGGTGACCCTTACTGTGTTGAGAATAGGCTAGATAGAAGCGGTAGGGGTTGCGCTTTTGCATTTGTACAACAATCTCATATCCACCCCATCACCCAACCTCACACACACACATCCTGATGATATTTGGCACAGAGGTAAAATAGAGCTTGGAAAACACCAGGTAGCAACACACTGAGACATTAGCTAGTTTAAAATATTCACGCCTTTTATCCCCAAAGGGGTAGGCAGAGGCATGTTGTATCCCCACAATTCACCTTTGAGGTTTTAGTCTTATGTAATAGTTAGTGATCCGTATTGATAAGGACAGGCGCTGGTCTAGAAAGTTTATATTTTTCTTTTGTTTTTTAAATAGCACTGGGAATACTCACTAAAACTCCTTGACACCGATCTGCCCCTGTGGGAGTGTTCTGGGATCTGCCTAATTCACCAGAACAACGCTCAACAGCCTATGGTTGGGAGCCTCGGGTAAGTCCTCGGAAGGTAAAAAATTTTCAAGCCGCCCATATAGGCCCTCAACTTAGCTTAACGACTGTCATTTTACTGGCCTGGCAACCGGGACCCACGACTTAACGTGCCTTCTAAAGCACCAAAACGCTCGTAAATAAATCTCCAAACTCAGGTGATGGTCACCCAGCGATGACCGGCCATAGTAAATGTTGATTACTACAGTAATCGTTTAGAGAACATTGAGCCCACGGGGCCGCCAGCGTATGATGTTATACCAACTATTATTACACTATACCGCCCTTTAAAATTTCGTCTGAGGGAAGAACATTAGTCTTATTTACACAAAATTAATTCAAACTGACATGACACGTCGACATAATACGACACGATGAAGGCCGCAATTATATACACTCTCTCGCTCGAGTCCATGGTGCGAGCCATGCTCTCCAGCGGGAGTAAGTGGGACTGCGCCGCCTCTTTCTGCGAGCAGGTTATGCTCGCGAAGGAGGCGGCGGGCCGGGTACGGGAGAGAACTCTCCCACCCGAGTTCCGCAGTCGGCGCCCTGGGCGCCGCCGACGTGTCTTCGCTGAAGACTATCGGCCTCCATGACCGGGGGTCTGAGGACGGTGAGAGGGCCGCTCACCGTCCTTACAGAAGCAGGCCCATGACGGCAGCGTGACGTGAGCAACTCACGCACGCCCCCCCTTAGAAGCGGGGTCACACCCGAAACCCCCCATAGACGCGGGATTACACCCGAACCACCCCCTGGGCGAGGCCGCAGCGGCGGCCGTATGTCTGTTGGGAGTCACGGGACATCCTTCCTGAGGGCTTACCCGGGGCTCCCAACCATAGGCTGTTAGGCGTGGCGTGAGGATTTTTAGTCGGTAAGAGTCCGGCATGACATCCTATGAGGATTTTCCCTCACGTTAAACAAAAAAAAAAAAAAAGGCCGCAATTATTCCTCTTTAACAGAAATTCCAACTTTAATATACCGAAAAATGGGTCATCATCTTCAAGGGGGATGTAAGAATTCTAAAACAAAATGCTTGGTTTTGGACATAATTCTGTCGTAATTATCAAGATTAATAGTCTAAGGACCGCGGAAGTTCAGTAAACGTATTATTTATGATTTTATCGTAACGGAGGCAGCCAAGCGATCGCATTACACATTTATGTAATAAATCTGTTAGTTACTTGAGATGTTGACACGCTCATTAAAATTTATATAATATTATATAGAGGATAGATTTGATTTTTGTCCGAAACTACTGAACCGATTTGAAAAATTCTTTCACTGTTGGAAAGCTACACTATACCCGAATAACATAGACCTTATTTTATTCCCGTATTCCCACGAAAACGGGAGCTACGCGGGTGAAACCGCGTGACGTGCGCTAGTAAATAAATAAAAAAGAGATCTGACCCTCTTTCTTAGAATTCCTTTCCATTTTCGTTTCTAATTTACCACTTTTACTAATAGATATCTTATCATAGCTTTACTAACATAAATATATAAGAATTTTCGGTAACTACTAACATAATTTGTGTTATTTTCGCCAACAGAGCGTGCATTATTGTTACACATCCATCGGCGACCACATTCAAAGTGGTGCACTAACGGATAACCTCGATTCAGAGAGTCTATTTTCTCAAAGAGAGTCCAAAATGCCGACTTGAGGTTATAGATTACTCCCACTATGTGTCCAGGTTTCGGCACCGTAGGACATCTAGGTAAACGCACTGGTTGTAAACTTGTGTTCAGACATTGCGATATAGGTTAAGAGAGATAAATCGACGTAATTAGCTGAACGTCACGTCGCCTAACCGAAATCCTTCTGAATTTAAGTTATCGCAACCAAAGAGCAAAAACGGGACGCTAGTCCGTCTGACTGTCTGTCCGCCACGAAGCTAAAATGTTTATAGATGAAATATATTATATTGGGTGTAACAAAATTGACTCTCCAAATTTCGTCACGTGACGTGGCATCAGTCAAGAAACATTACAAAAATGAAGAAAAAATATCACATGAATACTTTAACCGTAAAGCCGTTTTAAAGGTCCTATAAATTTTCAATTTCACCCTTTCTATCGCTACTGAGCGGCAGTAGAAAGCGACAACGACAGCCAGACGGGTGCTCTGTGTTTGTTTTACCACGGCGACCATGTTACCTCGAATTGCCGCGGTAAAAAATGAATTCTTAATGTGCGACAAAAAAAATTTAAAAAAAATTAAAAAAATTACCCCTTTTTTATTAAATATTTGTATTTGATTTCCGATGCCAAGTCATCTCATGAAATTTGGAGAGGTAATTTTGTTACACCCAGTATATATCTGTAGCCGAAATAGACAGTATTGTTGATTTTAAATTCAAAAACAATAAGAGTGGGTTCGATAAAAAGATACTGTGCATGTAATACTTGATTGCTTTCAATCTCCATGAAGGCTTACACATAAAATATTTACGACTACATAAAGCAGCTTTTTTGGAGTGTGTTACTTAGTTACAATATTTGATAGCTTTCAGCAGTATTTAAATGACATGTTACTAACGTGATAACATTAAAAGCAATACCTACTCGAGAGAAATACCTATACCTATCTAACGGTATAAATTAGCGCAGTAGGTGAATTACGTTTAAGCTATCAAAATTCGAAAACATAGTAAGATAGCTTCATCAAAAAAGAGGTTTTCAGATTAAGATTCATTCATCTCTGAAAGTTAATATGACATGATACTGTGAACGCACAGAGTTTCTTCGTAGTCAACGTCGTCAGCTGGAATAATCCTAACACTTCATGGAATAGCCAAAAACACGGACGCACGTAACTGATTATTATTATTTATTTTATTATATACTTTATTGTACACCAAGAATATAATACAAACGGCAGAAAAATATGTTACAAATAAAGCAATACAATGGGCGGCCTTATTGCTCAAAGCAATATCTGCCAGATTATTTACATTATAACCAATTATTTTTATATTCCCATACTTCCTTTATTTATAACTAGCTGACCCGCGCAACTTCGTTTGCGTCACATGAGATTGAGAAAGAGAGAGGTATGGTATTAATATTTCGAGTATTATAATGTTTCCCGTTGCATTTACCCTCGTCGCGCTTATTCCCGTCGTATCGGAACTGAACCGCATATCTTCGTTTGCGTCACATGAGAGTAACGCAATCGAAGATATGCGGTTCCCGTCGCTTTTACTTCCACCCATCCGTTTTTTGGTATGGAACTCATCGTGTGCGAGTCCGACTCGCACTTAGCCGGTTTTTATCGTTCAGTTGACTGGCTGCCACTGCAAATCAAGTTTACTCCCGTAATAAGAGGGTTATTGTAGAGAACCTTAAAAGATAGGCATATGCTGTGGCGGACTTTTTTTTATAACTTTTTAAGAGAAACAAATTTGTAATACTCAGTTTTTACGTAACTTTAACTATTTATGCAGCGTCCGCAAAGGAAGCTCTCAAAAGAAAGAAATAATCCCCGTTCTCGAAACATTATTCATGGCTGCTCCGCTCCTATTCGTCTCAGCATGATGTTATATCGCCATTAGCCAGCCTCAATAAACGGACTATTAAACTGTAAAATAATTTTTAAAATGCAACCGGTAGTTTCTGAGATCCTAGCACAAACAAACTCTTCAGTTTCATTATATCGTGAGCGAACCTTAAGAGATAGACAAATTAGGTTATTGTGAGCGAACCTTAAAAGATAGACATATGCTGTCGCGGACTTTTTTTTAGAACTTTTTAAGAGAAACAATTTCTTAAAACACAATTTTTACCTAACTGTAACCATTTACGCAGCGTACGCCTCGGAAACTCTCAGACGGTAAAAAATATTCCCGTTTTCAAAACATTATTGATTGCTGCTCCGCTCCTATTCGTCTCAGCGTGATGTTATATAGCCTATAGCCATCCTCGATAAATGGACTATCAAACTGTAAAATAATTTTTGAAATCCAACCAGTAGTTCCTGAGATCCTAGCGTTCAAACAAACAAACAAACTCTTCAGCTTTATAATATTAGTATGGATTGAAAACATAAAAACCATTTTGTCTTTCATGCAGTCTCCCAAAAGAACCGCGCAAAATATTGAGATCAAAAGTATCTTAGAACCTTAACTAGTTTTGGCGTGATACTTATTCGTATTACAGTCAGATAGACAAAAAAAAATCTATGTTTTCGGCTTCATTATAGAATGCCCTACAATTGAAATTTTATAAATATTTTTCACGTTCAGATTCTCAGCCGTCTACAGTTTTATTATTGTATAGATAGATATGGAATTTATTAATAACTAGCTGTTGCCTGCGACTTCATACGCTGCAAATTCTTTAGATTGATGTAACTTTTTATTTATGAACCGATTGACATGAAACAAACACTAAATGTTAAGTGAAGCTAACTGCAACGCAATAAAAAAAACTGCATTGCAATCGGTTCAGCGGTTGCTGAGATTAGCGTGCACAAACGTACAGACAAATAGATAAAAATTCTAAAAATCATTGTTTTGGGTTCTATTGCGTTCATATAAAGCCCCCTATAATTTTTTTTCTTATATATCTTCAATGTACAGACAGCGACCTGTTACGATTTTATTATACGTATTGATTGATGATAATGACCTTCCTTCAATATGGCCCCCTCATTGTACTGGTTTAGAGAGTAGGTAATACACCGTAGGCCTCTTAGATTTTGTGTAAAGCAACAAATCTCAGTTCTGTGGCTCTTGAAACTACTTACTAAAGTAAACTTTGACAGATGACTGACACAAGTCTTGTACAAATTGTAGCTGTAATGAAAACTGAGGTTAACCAGTAACACTCGTTAGTGAGTAAAGTTGCTAATTTACACTGGATGAACTGTCCTAGTTCGGATTCATTTCACGATCAGATATTGGACTTTAGATGAGTTGAAATTATATCAGTAGACATCAATAGAAATTATTTTATCAATAGAGTTTCGGGAGCCTTAAAGTTATCCTTCTCGGTAGGTAGGAGTCCCGGAGTCCGGCATAGCATCCATTAGAATTTCCACAAGTACCTACTCGTGTCTACAAAAAATACGTAAACAACAACCGATCGATCGATCCCATAGCACAAGCTTATCTATATATACTAATATTATAATGATGAGGAAAGATTTGTTTTTTTGTTTTTTTTTTGTTTGTTTGTTTGTTTGTTTGTAACGACTATGCTCCGGAACTATTGGACCGATTTAAAAAATTCTTTCACTGTTGGGAAGCTACACTCTTTGCGGTGAACATAGGCTATATTTTATTCCCGTATTCCCACGGGAAAGGGAACTACGCGGGTGAAACCGTGTGACGTCCGCTAGTACCTTATATTTGGTATTCGTGACGTTGTGTGAGAATGTCAACAAATATTATGTTTTGGGTTCCGTACCCAAAGGGTAAAATCAGGACCCCATTCATGAGACTTCGCCGTCTGTCTGTCTATCTGTATGTCTGTCTGTCCGTCACGAGGGTGTATTTCATTAACAGTGATATTTTCACAGATGTAAGCTGAAATTTTCACAGATTATGTATTTCTGTTGCTGCTATAACTATAACAACGTGTACTAAAAACAGAAAAAAAATTAAGGGGGCTCCCATACAACAAACGTAATTCTATTTTTTTTATTAATAACGTCAACATGTAGACGCTTGAAATACTCATAGAACATCGGACGGTATGTTTTCGTTAAACATAAATAATTTTATCAAAATTATTAAATGCATATTTTAGGGGGCTCTCGTACAACAAACGTGATTTTTTTGTCGTGTTTTGGTACGGAACCCTGCGTGCGCGAGTCCGACTTGCACTTGGCCGGTTTTATTTTGGTTTAATTTTCTTACTCTGTTTGTGGAACGAGAAAAAACTTCTATATGCACCACATTCTCAACATAAATACATCGCCTAATCACTCTCAAAGCGATACTGTTCACATAAAATGGTCCGTTGGACCCTATAAATCATGTTTGGGGATGTTAGTCGTTATCTAAATCTCTTTTTTTACTCATGAAGGCATTTTACTAGATATTTTATTTTGCTATTGTATATAGAGATATTCATAATAGTTACTCTTTAATCCCCGAAGGGATAAGCAGAGGCATACACAGTCATGTTTCAGTGGCGTAGTGGTAAGTGCCCCTTTGTCACACAGTAATATTCAGAATTGTTTAATGGGTTACAATTGTACGATAATGAAACCTAGACCCTTATAACACTTGAAGATTGTGAGGGGAGGGGAGGCTGATCACCGTCCTTACAGAAGCAGGCCCAAGACGATAGCCAAGACGACAGCGTGACATGAAAGTTTCACATCACACGCCCAAGAAGCGGTATAACACTCAAGCAACCCCCCAAAGACGTAGTATAACTATAATCATTCTAATAGTCATACTATCACCGCTTTAATAACCACCGTTTAAAATCTGAATTTTTTATTATTTATATACAAACTAGCTGATGCCCGCAGCTTCGCCCGCGATGGCGCTGTATGTGAAATTTTGCTGAATTTTCTTTGCTATAAACCTCACGGAGCCCGAGACCTTTCCAACGAATGCAAAACCGTGGAAATCGGTTCGTGCGTTCTGGAGTTATAGCGTCAGGAAGGAAAACCCGACTTATTTTTATATAATAGACTAGCTGACCCGCGCAACTTCGTTTGCGTCACATGAGAGTGAGAAAGAGAGAGGTATGGTATTAATATTTCGAGTTTTATAATGTTTCCCGTTGCATTTACCCCCGTCGCGTCGCGTCGCTTGTATTCATTAGAGCTAAACGGCATATCTTCGTTTGTGTCACATGAGAGTGAGAAGGAAAGAGGTGTTAAAGTGATATAATGTTTCCCGTCGCTTTTACTTCCACGCATCGTGTGCGAATCCGGCTCGCACTTGGTCGGTTTTTATCGTTCAGTTGACTGGCTGCCACTGCAAACCAAGTTAACTTCCGTCGCGTCGCTCATACTTTACGTAATTTAAAACGTAATAAGAGGGTTATTGTAAGAGAACCTTAAAAGATAGGCATATGCTGTAACGGACTTTTTTTTATAACTTTTTAAGAGGAACAGTTTTGTAATACACAATTTTTACGTAACTTTAACTATTTATGCAGCGTCCGTAATGGAAGCTCTCAAAAGAAAGAAATAATCCCCGTTCTCGAAACATTATTCATGGCTGCTCCGCTCCTATTCGTCTTAGCGTGATGTTATATCGCCATTAGCCAGCCTCAATAAACGGACTATTAAACTGTAAAATAATTTTTGAAATGAAAACAGTAGTTTCTGAGATCCTAGCACAAACAAACTCTTCAGTTTCATTATATCGTGAGCGAACCTTAATAGATAGACAAATTAGGTTATTGTGAGCGAACCTTAAAAGATAGACATATGCTGTCGCGGACTTTTTTTTAGAACATTTTAAGAGAAACAATTTTGTAATACACGATTTTTACCTAACTTTATCCATTTACGCAGCGTACGCCTCGGAATCTCTCAGACGGTAAAGAATATTCCCCGTTTTCAATATATTATTGATTGCTGCTCCGCTCCTATTCGTCTTAGCGTGATGTTATATAGCCTATAGCCATCCTCGATAAATGGACTATCAAACTGTAAAATAATTTTTGAAATCCAACTAGTAGTTCCTGAAATCCTAGCGTTCAAACAAACAAACAAACAAACAAACAAACAAACAAACAAACAAACAAACTCTTCAGCTTTATAATATTAGTATGGATTAATTGAGCCCAAATACAAGGTAATTGCTGTATATCGTTAGGGAATTCTCTCGACTGTCTTGCGTTTCCATCATCAGATCAACTCCAGACCTTCACTAAATTGTAGTACTTTAAAGCACTAAATGAACAAAAAAAAATTGCGTGTACTTAGTGTACACACGTAAGAAATGAAACTTCTTCATAAACTTAATTTTCACCTCACCTTAAATTAAGTCAAAAAGTACAAAAGTCCAACAGTCCAAAAGTCCAAAGTCCAAAGGCCAAAAGTCCAAAAGTCCCAAAGTCCCAAAGTCCCAAGGTCTCAAGGTCCCAAAGTCCCAAAGTCCCAAAGTCCCAAAGTCCCAAAGTCCCAAAGTCCCAAAGTCCCAAAGTCCCAAAGTCCCAAAGTCCCAAAGTCCCAAAGGCCAAAAGTCCAAAAGTCCCAAAGTCCCAAAGTCCCAAAGTCCCAAAGTCCCAAAGTTCCAAAGTCCCAAAGACCCAAAGTACCAAGGTCCCATCTAAAAGTCCAAAAGTCCAAAGGTCCAAAAGTTCAAAAGTCCAAACGTCCAAAAGTCCAAAAGTCCAAAAGTCCAAAAGTCACAAAGTCCCAAAGACCCAAAGTACCAAGGTCCCATCCAAAAGTCCAAAAGTCCAAAAGTCCCAAAGTCCCAAAGTCCCAAAGTCCCAAAGTCCCAAAGTTCCAAAGTCCCAAAGACCCAAAGTACCAAGGTCCCATCCAAAAGTCCAAAAGTCCAAAAGTTCAAAAGTTCAAAAGTCCCAAAGTCTCAAAGTTCCAAAGTCCCAAAGACCCAAAGTACCAATGTCCCATCCAAAAGTCCAAAAGTCCAAAAGCCCAAAAGTCCAAAAGTCCAAAAGTCCAAAAACCCTTAAATAACATAAGTACTCTTAATTCGAATCCACCGTGGTGGGGAACAGAACAAAGATGGCGCGTAACCAAAAATCGTGACGTGACGCAAATTTTTTTCCAACGCCGATAAAGAAGTTTCACTTCAAAAAACCGACGCCCTAGTTGTCTCTACAATTTTCAAAGGTTTTTATTTCTCCGGAATGATATCATCAGATCTTGAGTTCCTTGCAATGGGACCGCCTTGAAACAATTTTTTTGAAATCGGTTCATAAACAAAAATTATACACGAACAAATCTTTAATTAGTAGTTTATGACACTGTTGCATAATGAGGGTTCTTATAACACGAGTGTGTTTTAAAAAAACGAGCCGTAGGCGAGTTTTTTTATAGTATCACACGAGTGTTATAAGACCAAGTTATGTACAGTGTCATACACTACTTTATCTACTCTCATACTATAATACCTGATTTCATTTTGTTGTGATATATAGTTGCTCCTTGATTTCGCCGGTAACAGGTTCATGGTCATGTTTGACGCAGTTTCCAGAATGTCTGGTGGTGTACAATTACCACCATCCTCGCTTTAAGACATGTTTTTACACAAAAACTAATTTATTTTACAAACAAAACCAAACTTTGTTTAATTTAAATGTAAAATGTTGGCGCCAAGGCGCAAACATCGATTGCGCATGCGTGTTTCTTTTTTTTTTTTAGGCTGCGGAGACCATAGATTTAGGATTTTTCGCTACTCTGGAGACATAATTTTTTTTTAAAGTAGAGGTTCAAACTTATTTTTCAGCTGGAGATTGTTTATGGTGTATCGTAATGATTAAAAAGTTTTATTATGATATAGGTGTCCATACAAGACCTGTATCGTAATAAAACTTTTTTTTTGGCCTGTGCGTAATGTTTGTCATAATAGTATTGATTTCAATTTTATAATCTTTGTATTATAGTATCAGAGTAGATAATAGTTATTTATGATACAAGTGAGGTATGTTGGTCATTACACTCGAGGTGATATTGCACAGCCCGAGCCGAAGGCGAGGGCTGCAATAAAACCGAGAGTGTAATGACCAAACCTCACGTGTGTCATACGACGTTTTTCAACACACTTACGAGTAAAAAACAAATTTTATAATAATTCATACTCAAATAAACAATGCTCACGCGGACTCACGCCTCACAGCATAGACGGAAAGTAAGTTTGTCTGAAAAAAGGCGCGCTCCGCGCTGATATTTTTTTTTCTGCGCTCTGGATGTTAGCTGTTGGAGCTAAACAGCCAAATCGCTAAATGTTCAAAATTTATTTTTTATGTATTTATAAATTAGTTACACGTTGAATTATTAATTAAAGTAAATAAGTTGTTGAAAATTTATCATATTCAAGGTGGTACACTTCTTCTTTTTTACAAAAATTGTGTTATTTTTAGTCATAATGTTGAAACGAAACGTATCTAAGTCAATACTGTTTCCGAGATTTAAAAATAAAACTAAAGGGTGTTTTTTTTAGAGGTATAGAACTTTGAAATGGAATAAAACGAAGGTGATTGTTTTTATTGATATGAAAATGACTTTATTCGAAAGGAAATCTTCTGGCATTATAATTAAAATATGATTTCTGGCAAATAACCGCCACGGCTGGCTCGGACGTAGTCTAATCTAGAGGTCCAATTTTCGATGACTTTCCCAACATTTTTGGCCGTATATCGACAATAACGCGCCGAATGTTGTCCTCCAAGTGGTCAATCGTTTCGGGCTTATCGGCGTAGACGAGGGACTTCACATATCTCCACAGAAAATAGTCAAGTGGCGTAAAATCGCACGACCCTGGAGGCCAATCCACTTGTCCAAAACGCGAAACTATGCGGTAACCAAACGTTTCCTTCAATAAATCAATTGTGGCACGAGCTATGTGACATGTTGTGCCGTCTTGTTGAAACCACTACTACAGCACATCATGGTTGTTCAATTGATGAACAAAAAAGTCAGTAATCATCGCTCTATAGCAGTCACAATTGACTGTAACGTTCTGGTCAGCATCGTTTCTAAAGAAGTACGGACCAATTATTTCACCAGCCTATAAAGCACACCACACAGTCAGTTTTTCTGGATGTAACGGTGTCTCAACATACACTTGAGGATCATCTTCATCCCAAATATGGCAGTTTTGTTTATTGACGTATCCATTCAACCAAAAGTGAGCGGCACCGCTAAACAAAATTCGCTTATGAAAATCACGATACGCATTACGGACAGAACCAATATTTTCAAAATAAATTTGCACAATTTGGAAGCGTTGTTCAGGCTTCAGTCTATTCATGTTGAAATGCCCAACCAAACTAAACATAAATCACTTTACAGCTGATAATAATACCGCCAGTTAAAACAGTTATGCCAACTTAAAGTTCTATACCTCTAAAAAAAACACCCGTTATAACCCAGTTAAGTTAAGAGCAAATAAAATGCATAAATAATATCTTTCAGCGAGGTACAAACTTTATTTGATGGAATATAAAATAAAACACTAGTGCGATAAAGAAAAAAAAGCACAAGTGTTTAATACCATGGTTTATGAGTGTAAAAGCCATGTGATAAAAACCACTTTATGAGCAAGGGTGTTGAAAAAAAAATAACAATACAAGTGGTGTTTATTCAATATGATTTTAAAAAATATACGGTCGAATCATAGATTTAGAATCATAAATCTATGGGTCGAATTGAGTAAAATCTTCCTTTTTTGAAGTCAATTAAAAAGAACTAACGCGTTCATAACACAAACTAGACATTCAACCTTTTTATAACATTATATTTGCGCTAGGGGAATTTTTAAAACAAGTGGAGATAAGTTCGTTTTAATATTCAATGAATTTTATAATAAAATTGCATTGATGTGTTTCGTGTTGAATATTAACGTACCTAGTAATTCACGTAACAAAATCATGTAATTCAATGCACATTTCAGGCACCTGTCATATGCAATACCTACATATTCCATTGCCAAGCCATTCAGAATTGAACGTAATGGTCTTACATGTCTAAAGGCAGTATGTTATTAATGCCACGTGGTTTAATCTAATTGGTAGGTTTCGATCAACCTGCTCGTACGTACAAAATGAACACAGGCATCATCAATTTATCGACCGATATGCCTAAACCTGCACTAGTAACATTATTCTCTATAGACTAGAGAAAATATGAATAGGCTGGATTGGATCACCGCGAGTACGGTCGGCCAAGAAAGTGGTGTATCAGTTTTGATTTAGTTTTCTAGTCATTGAAAATTACAACAAGGTTCATACTAGATATCATTGAAAGAGATGCATAATAATGACGTAAACCTTATTGATTAGTATTCATTTGTCGTAAGTCACTTAGAAGTGCATGACATTTTAACCTTTATTAAAAACTGATAAAACATTAATTTCTGCAAAGATAATTTGAATGGTTCTAAATAAAAGTAATAAAATCTTTTTAAATCTAGCAATCTCTTTTTCATATAGAATACTGACAACTGAGTTTTTGTCAAATACATTCAAACTAAGAACAGCTGTCACGTAACAAACAGTAGGTATCAATAATCAATATAAAAGGTTATCGATAATCAGATAAAGATGGCAATAGAAATTGTCAGATATGTCTGCAAGCGAAACTAATCATTATCGTCTATGAATTTGCAAACGACGTTCAACCTTAAGACGGTACACCAATTTTTTGGCCCACTGTACTAGAAGTACCAATTTCCTGGTCGTAATTTATCAAGACTTTATCTACGAAGGACTATATTCCACAATATGTTTTTATCCCCCGTAATAGGTATCCTATAGCCGTGTTGAAATGGATAGTTGCAGGTGAAAATGTGTAGTGAATGGATAGTCACACTACCCGTTCTTATACATTTTCAAGCCGGCTAGAAAGTCTTCAATTTGGCTTATCAACTGCCATGTTACGACTTAACGAGCCTTCCGAAGTACGGAGACACTCGGATTAAATTGGTCACCCATCTGAGGACCTATAGGAAAAGAAACATTGTTAACACACAATAAATCAACGAGCGCTTCAATAATAACTTGAAAAGGATATTATCAATGATGTTCTGGAGAATTTTTAATCTATTACTTTTCAGATAGTGCCTTATTTTGGTAGGCGGTTATACAAATACAATAATAGTAATTTGCCTAAGAAAGAACACATGAAAATCTAAATAGCTAACACAAGTAGCACTCCCGCATATCACCCTGCCCAAGCAGGGTTTTTAAATCTGCGCTTCTCGGTATAGGCATTTGCGTCACGGCACAACTCAACAAAATGTCTCCCAATGAATAAGGTGACTTACTTAGTTACATAAATATTACAAATTTAATGAAAGATATCACCATATTTTGAACATAAATAACGAGCGATATCAGTTACAAGATAATGACAATGTTATTAATGTACGAAATGCTTCAATTAAAATATCATTACAAGTACCATAAACTTGATTTATGATAATAAATGTATTTTTGTAGGACAGGTTCATTTTGAGAATCATATTAATCCATTACATTGTTGTCAGAAAGCGTGAAAGAAAAGCAAAGAATGGTGTAAACATTTGTAAGTGTAAAAGTCTTCATACTCAAGCGGAATTTCAACTTTCATCTTTTTTCATCCCGGAGAAGCCATTCTAGATGGCAGAACTATCGAGCCCTGCTACCTGTGCTATGTATAATGATACTTTTTTATTTTTTTTACTGTGGCAAAACCAGATGAGGGTGGGGCCACGGACGTCTGTGTCGGTTCTAGAAATAAAGAAAAAAAGTAAATTTATTTAGTTAGGTCTCTTCAAATTAGTTAATTAGTTATTACACTACAACATCTTTATTTATACAATTTATATAATTACCGGGCTCGCCGTAGTGCTGAAAGCCTCAGGAGTGCCATTGAAATCTGCCAGCGCGTGATGTTATCAATTCGCGCTCCATTGGCCCAACAAAATTGACTCTATTCAAAGATTTTTATCATAGACCTTAGATTTTAGGTTACGGTGAAGATTTCCCTACTGTTACATTATGTACTCGAACTCTTTAGTTTTTTCCCGGACGTGTCGGCTCGCCTCAAGGCCACTTGGGTCGAGCCGGACTATGAAACCTCTCAGATTTTGACTGGCCATGGAAGTTTTCGTAAAAGGTTGTGTGACATGACGCTATGTGAGGACAGCATGTGCTACTGCGGGGAAGAGGATGAATGTCGTGACCACATTTTGTGGAGGTGCCCCCTTTATAAGGAACAGCGAGATAGGATGCTTGATGGGCTCACTTGGGAGGGTGAGGGGCCTGCATATTACCGCGAGCTGGTATTGACGGAGGATAACTTTCGGCGGTTGAGGGATTTCGCGCACGGTTGGCACAGGATTAGGAGTAGGCTGGAGATCGAGGGAAGGACCTAGGCGAGCGATGAAGGCATTAGTGTTTCGTTAGTCGCAAAGGCGACACCAACGCCAAGATGGCATGGCCCCCCAGAAAGGGAGAGGGCCGGGACAGTCAATTTGTGGGAGTCTACAACGTGCGCGCCGGAAATAGCACACGCAAGTACGGCGCGTAACTCCCGATGATTCGGTCCATATAGCCAAGATGGCTGGAGGGACCATGAGGTGGTGGAGGGGACTGTTACATTATGTACTGTATTTATTACATATGGAAGCGCTCGTGGCCCCGCGGACTCAGTGTTCTGTAAACGATCACTGTAGTAAGCAACTTTCACTAGGCCAGTCCTTGGATGGGTGACCGTCCATGTACCCACTTTATGACAGTTATTTGAGCGTTTCCTTGCTTCGGAAGGCACGTTAAGCCGTTGGTCCCGGTTTCCAGTAAAATGGCAGTTGTTAAGCCAAGTTGAAGGCCTTCTTAGGCGGCTTGAAAAATTTCAACAGTAGGCAGTCACAATCTGCGCCTGTCCATCTCAACACGTCAATGCGGCTCACCACATAATATATAGGACAAATTCTACTAATGTGAAATGTGGGCATATAATGTGCCTCTGCCTACCCCTTCGGGGATAAAGGCGTGACCATATGTATGTATATGCATATGTACATAATATGTACATACAAACATGCCTTTTTGCATTTTTACATTACATTTCACCACTTGTACTCAGTCCCACTTGTAATAGGTAGTGAGCCTCTTGCCTACTAGATACTTTTGTGATATAAATTGTTTTTTTTTGTAAATTTTATTTCCCAAGTTTTAAAGATTTAATCGCAATCTATCATTCCCCAGAATTTTGAGGCTGAGAAAAAATGCATTCAAGGAATCCAATACCCAACGGCGGATTGTGTATTGATTTCTTTGTCAATTTTGTAGCTGCTTAACTATTTTAAAATAATAATTTATGGTTTGTTTGAAGTATATTGTTTAAAAAAATTAAACTAGATATCGACGGCGGCTCTGTCCACATAGAATTATATTTCTGTACCCGCTTACCATGCGAACTTATTCCCTGAATAACAATAGTCTATGTGTTGTGTTAGACTATACTTAATCTATCTCGGTGCCAATTTTCAGCCAGATCCGTTCTGCCGCTAGACCGTGCAAGAGTAACAAACAGCCACACATCCTGACATCAATACTCACATACTTTCGTAATCATAATATTAGTAAAAAGTAAAATAAGATTATCTAATCACAGTTAAATCACAAATGTTCTCAACTAATTTCATCAATTAAGAACAGTCATTCTAAAAATAGACTTCAAGAAGGGGAGTTTACTTGCCAATAAACTCTGCACAAAGCGTAAGGCGCGCCCGGCGACCTGATTCCGTTCATACCAATCTACCGCGACTTGACTTTGGGGCTATTCATAAATTACGTCACACGTTATTGGGGGGAGGGGTGATCGAGTGCGACATTATGTGACAAGGGGTGGGAGGGGTTCTAAACTTCGTTACAGCACATCATTCTCAAACTTAAAATAATTTGCATGAATTTAAGGTGTCTTGGTGTAAAATTGCAAGATATTTGTTTTCATGATACAATGACTGACTGCCTCTGTGGCGCAGTCGGTAGTAATAACGCCTGCGGCGCTGGAGGTCGTGGGTTCGATTCCCACCAGAGACAAATATTTGTGTGACCCATAAATGTTTGTCTCAAGAGTCTGGGTGTTTCTATGTATAATATGTAGGTATGTATTTAAAAAGTATATAAGTATTAATATCCGTGGTCTGATACCCATAACACAAGCAGGTTATTCCTAGTTTACTTTGGGATCAGATAGCGTTGTGTGAGATGTCCGTGAATATTTATTTTTATTTATTATTATTATAATATTGCAAGACATTATGACGAGGGAGAGGTCAAAAAACTGTGAACTGTAGTGATGTAATTTACGAATGGTCCCTTTCTAAACCCTAAATTGAGGAGCTGTACTAAAACAAGTCGAATATTTCTGTGTCTTACTAAAGAAAATGTGCAACTGCAAAGGGTTAATGTACGTAACTGTTTAGAGTTTTACCCCGTGGTTAGTTAATCCTACTTCAGTCCGTAATACCCGCTGTAAATTCACATTAACACAGATAGAATGTAATTGCATTTTCCTCAAGGTGGATTTCAAATGAAGCTCCATTGCCGCAGTTAAGTGTTATTGTTAGTATTTCATTCGCACTTTCGTAGACCGGTAGCGAAAATAAACTGCAGGATATAGCACCGTAAAAAAGCAATCACAGTTATATAGTAAACTTAAACTAAAATATCGTATTATATGTATAACAACAAGTCAAAGTCTATTGTTTTCTATTATGATTACTATGATAAGCGCTTGTGCGCTAAAGTCAAACCTAAGGTGGGTGTTCATTTGTTGCATTTTCATTTATAAGTGGTTCCATGCTTTGAAAGGCACATAATAATATAAGGTTAGGTTAGTCGTTAGGAGACTGTCTCCACGAGAGCGAGAGCATCGCGGCGATATCATCGACGTGTCACGTGTTTCCATACAATCTCTTGTCGCGATAATATAGCCGTATGTAGACACGTTCATAGAAAGGGGATCTTTAAAAGGGGTCTTAGAAGGTTTTTACAGAATCAGCAGCCTCTTCTATCGCAAACGTCCATAGGCTACGGTGACCACCAAATACATTTGTGGTGGATCGTATGCTTGTCAGCCACCTTAGTGAGTGTACAGAGAGAGTGTATAGAAACGTGGCAAGATTTTAATATTGCCGCGATAAGGAAAATGCTATGATTATAATGTTTATGTATGATAATGGTATTACTAAATTGCACAAGTCTAACCAACTAAAACAATAAAGACCAAAGGACGTCATACGATTACATTTCACAATGTCATGTCATGTCGGTCTAGTTCGTTAGCGGGAAGTTGTCGATGTCGACTGTAATTTTGGCCGATGCCGATGTTCTTTTACGCGAGTGTAACGTAAAAGTGGACAGTTTAATTTCCTGCTCGATCTGCTGTCCTCATATTTATTCTAGTTTAGACTTTTCATACGTAGTGGTACCTAAAGCTTTGTTTGGCTTACGACAAAAAATAGAAAGAGAAACATTTGTGCTACGAGACAAAATTCTTATTTGTCAGAAAAATTGATCACAAAATTAATTCTGTTGACGTCGTTGTTTAATAAGTTTAAGAAAACTTAGTAAAATTCAGCTAATGTCATATTGCGGATAGAGCAGGTAAATAACGTTGAAGATTAATCAATTTCACTCTCTTAAATAGATTTCGAAGTAGAAAGAATAAAAAAGGTTGGTGAATAGAATGGGAAGTTAAAACTTTTTGAATTAACTAATATCTTAATTACGACTCCAGACTCTTGAGTTGGTGTTCATTCCGCGAGCTTATGAAATATCGGCTTCCATTTTAACTTTTTATTCTTTCCAAGAGTTCACGTCGCCCGCACCCTAATTAGTCAGTCTATTTATCTATACATATCTTAAAAATCAGAATTCTATTATTATAATAATATTAGCGGACACGCGCAACATCGTTGGCGTCACATAAGAGGGAAAGAGAGGTGTGGTATTAATATTTTAATATACCTAATGTTTCCCGTTGCATTTGCTGATGTCGCGTTAACTTCCGTCGCGTTGCTACATATAATTCATAATCATAATCTATATATATAAAAACAAGAACTGACTGACTGACGATCAACGCACAGCCTAAACCGCTGGGTCTAGAACCATGAAATTTCGCACAAATGCTCCTTATATCGCGTAGGCGAGCAATAAGAAGGGATTTTTGAAAATTCAACTCCTAAAGGGGTAAACAAGGGTTGCAAAGTTTGTATGGGACCACGTGATTCCTTCGTCCGATTTTCTTCAAATTTGGCATAAAACATCTTTAACCGAATTGATGAGGGACGTGTATTTTATTTTATTTAAATTTATCATTTAACATGTTTTAAATGGGTTAGCAAAAAAATTTGGGGGCATTTGCCTCATAGCTCATATTGATACTCCGTAGTCGGTACTTTTTTATTTTTTTTTACGCATTGTCATGTTTGACAGCTCAATTCGATTTAAAAAAGAAGGTGGCTATTTTTGATAAATGTCAAAAAAATCTAATAATAATTTTATTAAAACTGCATATTTTTATTGATTTTTGCCCTTCCATATGCGGAATTGCCTTCATATTTTATATACAAAAATACCTTTGTGAAAATGAAAACCTGTACATTCTAGGTAAGGTGTACACGGTTCATCCGAATAATACAGAGTATTTATTACTATCTTCGCTTACTTTCTTATTATATACACTTATACAGGGATAATCCAAACGATCAGAGGCGTTATAGATGAACATTTAGCAGATGATATCTACAGTAAATGTCTGGTCAAAAACTGAAAATTGAAAAATAAAATTAACTTAGCACAAAGTAATAGGTAGTATATTTAGTTTTATATCAGATTTTATTGAATGTAATACTGAAATCGGCGCCAATAAACTATAGGTTATATTACTAATCTCTCATAGAAATATTGGCACCGACTTCAGTATTACAGTCAATAATATCTGATATAAAACTAAATATACTACCTATTACTTTGTGCTAAGTTAATTTTATTTTTCAATTTTCAGTTTTTGTTTGAAGTCGGTTTTTTTTTGTTAAAAATTTTTTTTTCATGATTTTCAGTGACGGGTAGACTGAAATTATATCTGTCTAGGGGTAATGTTCTCCCCAATACAAATTAATCAAGCCCAAACACAAGATAACTGCTGTAAATCGTTAAGGAATTCCCTCGATTCGAGGGATTTCTTCGATTTCTCCAGGATCCTAGCATCCGATTCTGACTTCCTGTATATGGGACCACATGGGAAGCACCAGCTTTCAAACAAAAAAAGAATTTTCAAAATCGGTTAACTCCGTCTAGCTTCTAGCAAACATAAAAAAAAAAAAAAAAAACAGACGAATTGAGAACCTCCTCCTTTTTGGAAGTCGGTTAAAAATAGGAGAAATTGTATTAGTACGGCTTGCTCTCAGCCTTAAGTCTGAAGACCTACACAATCCAGAAATAAGAGAAAGAAAGAAGTTAAGATATCAATTCCTTAGCAAAAGCAGATAATGCTCTCTAAACCAATTAACAAAGACATTAGTAGATACGTATTTTGATTTATATAGTCAGAATTATATTTAAAAATATAAAAACAGTACTGTAAAGTGCCGCGGGCTGGCCACAGAAGAGGAAAGACGACGGCAGATGGAGCAAACGAGTTCCAAAGCGGGCATCGCGACTTGGTCTACCCGCTAGATGGACCGAAGACCTAGAAGAGGTCGCAGGCTGGATACTGAAGGCGCAGGACGTAAATTAGGAGAGGCCTACGTCCAGGAGCGTACATGCTGATTTGATTGATATAAAAATAAAAACTGACTTAGATACCTGATCGAGATCTAGAACCTTGAAATTAGATTTATGGCATAGTTGCGCACAAAGAAACGATTTTTAGGGTTCGAGCCCTTAAACGGGACCCTATTTATGAGACTTCGCTGTCCATCTGTCTATCTGACCGTCATGAGGCTGTATCTCAGGAATCGTGATAGCTAGAGAGCTGATAAGTTGGTGGCACGACGAGGATAAAGGGGAAATTTTCAGATGACATATTTCTGTAGCCACTATGACAACAAATACTAACGTCAGAAAAGGGGGGCGGGGATTAAGAGGGCTTCCATCCAACAAACGTGATGCTTTACTGTTTTTTTGGTACGGAACCCTCTGTCTTTCCACTCCAACCAACTAAACCGGCCAACCGTTGTTAGGAATGGAACTCATTAAGGGACTTTATTCCTATCTATGCTTTATTCTTTATTAATTTCCTCGCTTCGCACTTGGCCAGTTTTTTATACTACTAAGAAGGCAGACAAGCTTACAGTCCAACTGATGGTTGGTTACTGTAGTGGACTAATTCGCATAGTGAACGTTTGCAACACCAGGGCGCCGATTCTCGACCACACGACGTATATGCGTGGACGCAAATTTACGGGTGAAACGTCGCCCGTCTCATGTTTCGCCGTTCCTAAATATGAGACAGGCGACGCGTCACCCCCCGATTTCCGTCCACGCATTCATGTCGTGTGAAGCGAGAATCGGTGCCCAGTGGCGCTGCTGCATGTCGACTCATATATCCCTTGGCATCCAGTAGTCACGGGAAAGTAAAATATCCCGTAACCCTACTGATAGTGCTTCGAATTAGGTTCATTTACAATAACCATTTTAATGAAAATCTAATTTGTGCCAAAATAATACAACGGGAATACACGCGACAGAAAACCACGCGATAAGAATAGAAGCGACGGGGGACTTTTCTATTTCTCTCCCTCTTACGCAAACGAAGTTGCGCGGGTCAGCTAGTCTTATATATAAAAATGAATCGCAAAATGTGTTGGTAAGCGCATAACTTCAGAACGGGTGCACCGATTTTACTAATTCTTTTTTGTTGTGTAAGGTATTGTCAGGAGAAGGTTCTTATGGAAGAAAAAATATTGTATTCCCACGGGAAAAACCGCGTGACGTCCTCTAGCTTATCAATAAAATAAATCAATCAAAAAGGCCAGCGTCTCGGGAAATCGAGGCCCAGCGGTCCCTGCTCCTCCAGGAAACCGTGGAGACATGGAAGGTGCGACTCGAGCAACCAAAGGGGGGATTCGCCACAATCGTGGCCGTCAGATCGGTCATGGACGAGTGGCTGGAGAGGAGACATGGACTCTCTACCGGTTGTCACAGATACTTACCGGGCACGGTAGCTTCGGTAGGTATCTGTGGCGAAGACACCGGGAAACTACGGCCGAGTGTCAGCACTGCAAGGACCACAGCGATGACACAGCGCTCCACACGCTGGTGGAGTGCACGACGTGGGCACAACAGCGCCAGGTCCTTCGTAGTGGGTCTGGACGTGGACACTCTCTCGCTCGAGACCATGGTGCGAGCCATGATCTCCAGCGGGAGTAAGTGGGACTGCGCCGCCAAAACCATAGGTTGTTGGGCGTTACGTGAGGTTTTTTAGTCGGTAGGAGTCCGGCATAACATCCATGATTTTCCCTCACGTTAAAAAAAAAAGTACTACCACACAGGAAATTTCAATGTTTTTGTGTGTATGTGACTGTATCTAAGGAAATATTGACAACTATAATCAAAATCAACACCAATATCCAAATCCTACAGTCCACATACTCGTAACGTGGAATAACACGCAATACGAAAATTAAATTTAGAAAAAGGATTGACACATTGAAGCCAATATAATATGTGGAAATATAATATATCGAGTATACATAAATGTCGCGAATACCCACACTGACTATTGTCAGTGTATATTTATATATTTATTTATTATTTAAAAACTTTATGCACAAATTTGTACAGAGGTGGACTTAATGCCGGGTGATGCAGAGATAAATAAGTGGAGGAAGGTGCTGTTTGTTGATGTTGACACATTTCAATGGTACACATAAATAAATATTATAAGTACTTTAATCGAATACATATACAAACATACATACACATACATACTAGTACGGTACATAAACATAATACATACATATAATGATACACATATATACATAACATACATATATATATATATACAGGGTGAATTTTTGAAAACGGCTTGGATGGCCAAATCCGAAACTTTAAGGAATAGCTAAAAATGCTCAAACGAGTCACGAGCCCGATTTTGAAGAAACTTAAAACCTCATCATTAGATTTTTGAAAAACCAATAATCCTAGCTGGGAATCGAACCCATTGATTTTGAAAAAAAAAACACATCCTTTATTATTACACCATACGATAGTATCGCTGATAAGGATCAAATTCTGCGAAGTAATGATATGCGGCAAATTTAAGGAAAGTTTGGAATTTTAATAGAATTCATATTTCATGTACCTAAATTGTGGATCATAGTTTATTTCGTTCGAAATCCCAGAATAGATCGTAACTATTCCGTGTTTTAAATCATGCTCAGAATGATTCTTTGGAGAATATTCTAAACGGAATCAATAATATTAAATGCAGTACGATCCTCAAGTCTCGAATCCAGCTATGTATTGAAAACAATGGTCTACATTTTAAACAATTAATCAGTCTACGTAAGCAAAATAAATTGTATTTTGTTAAAGATGAGCACTTTCCTTTAGTTTGCCGTATATCATTACTTCCCAGATTAAGATCCTTAATAGCAACACTATCGTATGGTGTAATAATATAGGGTGTGTTTTTTTTCATAAGCAATAGGTTCGAATCCCAGCTAGGATTATTGGTTTTTCAGAAATCTAATGATGAGGTTTTAAGTTTCATCAAAATCGGGCTCGTGACTCCTTTGAGCATTTTTCGCTATTACTTATAGTTTCGGATTTGGCCATCCAACCCCTTTTGAAAAATTCACCCTGTATATATATATATATATATATATATATATATATATATATATATATACATTCAAATAGCATTGTAAAAGTCATTGAATAGATAGTTTTCCTAATCTTTATAAAGCTCGCGTACTTTATGTTTAAATGTAGAACGATTGGTGCATGTCCTGACTTCCGGCGGAAGCGCATTCCAGAGGCGAGTTGATTGCACTAAGAAGGAAGAACTATTCATAGTTGAAGCGTGAGTAGGGCAGAGAAGAAGGCGATTATTTAAAGAGCTCAAATTTTTGTCATGATTAGAGCAGAGTAATTTGAAATGAGATGTCAAGTAAGAAAGAGCATTAGAGTAGTTCAACAGTGAAAACAGCATAGTTACTGTACGCAAATTACGACGCTGTCGTATAGGCAACCAACCCAACTCGGAACGATACACCGAGACATGATCGTACTTTCGAAGATTGTAAACGAATCGAATGCAATTGTTGAGAAGCCGATCGAGTTTATTGAGCAGATCTGCATTCAGGTCGAGATAGCACACATCACCATAGTCTATGATGGGGAATAAAAGAGTCTGAACAAGCATTGCCTTGGTTTTCGGTGGAAGAAAGTTCTTGAGTCGATAGAAGGCACGTAATGTTCCTGTTATTTTCTGACAAACGTTAGTTACTTGTGCTCTCCAATCAAATGTTTTATCAAGGTGCAGACCTAAGTTTTTTACGCTAAGGGTAACCGGAATAGTTATTGTGATATATACCTATATGATTATGTCAGACTAATATCGTTGTATGTATATGATATGATTGTGTCAGACTGAAATCGTTTTCCCGCCTGTAACTGATTGCCGGTTTTACTTTGAAAAAATATCATCTTATTTAAATGGAAATACAAAAATATAAAATCAGAAACCGTAAATTCTCTTCAAATATAGTTCCTATACTTTTAAACAAACAATGTATAAGAAAAAATTGGACAGTACAATTATTCAGCTTACGATACGACAGGTAGGAGGAGGAGGAAATATAAACCAATTCCATAATTATTATTTTACGTCTTAACCATGAAGTCCCCGAACCTGACACTGGTAAAATATTAAAACGATTTTCGTAAGCCCAAAAGTAAATCTTTTCAATTCAAAATTTTTCGACAGAATGCTACCTATTAACTCCGATAAACTTTGGACAACCTCGAAACAAACATAAATAATGTTCGGAAAAATTTTAGCCAAACTTTTGATAACCTAATTATTATTCAACATGATTCAACGAATTCTTTCTCGGCTGTTAGGTTTTAATTAAAGAATTCAATTTCGTTATGTTGATCAAAAAAAATCTCATAACTAGCAAATCTCACTAAGAGTAAAGTACAAGGGCATTAATTGACTACTGACCCACCCTCTTCGTGTTGTGGGCGGGACAGAAGTACCATTACTGGACATTTGTCACGTGCTTCGGCATATACCTACTTAGACAATGTATACTTTCGAAATAGTAGTTTTCGATACAAGTGTGAGATTTCTGTTATTACAACGAGTTACGACAGGTGTTGACCCGAGCCGAAGGCGAGGGTAGACAGTCGGAACGAGTTGAAATAACAGTCCCACACGTTGTATTGAACAACTATTTTTAATACAGTTGCGAAAAAATTAAGCAATTTTATAAAATAACTACCTAGCTGACCCTCGCAACTTCGTTTACGCCACATAAGGTGTATGAAAGGACAGGTTTTTTCAACAGACTCATGAGAGCGTATGATACTGCCCTATTTGCTTAATCATAAAAGAGCTTAAAGATTAAATCCATTCTAAATCAATTCAGTCCCCGCCTTCGGCGTGGACTGAATTGTTTTACAATACCCTTAATCATTAAGCTCTTTTATGATTAAGCCAACACGCCAGTTTAGATTTACCCTTACATTCAAAGAAATCATTGTATTATAGGTTTTGTGAAAGTTGAGATGTCTCTTATTCCGTAACTACAAACCCCTCAACATTAAAACTTGTGTAAAACAATTCTTAAAGTAGTCCCTTTATAATACTGAAAGATATTTGGAATCGGACAACGCATTGAGAAGTAACAACAAAAATCATTTGATCTTTCATCCCCTCTCTCAAAGGAACCGCGAAAAATATCGGGTTCAAGAGTATTCTATAACCTTCCTCGGATTATAAGCTCTAATTGTACCAAGTTTCATTCAAATCGATTCAGTAGTTTCGGTGTGATACTTATTCGGGATACAGACAGACAGACAGACAGACATGAAAAGTTTAAATTACATTTTCGGCTTCAGTATCGATTATAGAACGCCCTACAATTAAATTTTCAAAATATCTTCCATGTACAGACTCTCGACTCTCTACAGTTTTATTATAAGTATAGATAAAAACACAATAAACCTGAATATCCAAAATGGCGCCAACCGTAAAAGAATAATACCTTCCTAAGCAGAGACTATGGCAGTGCACTTCATACAGCCAACTTTTTTTACATTTATAAATTTAATTTGGCCGATACTTTTATTAATTTATGCTTACATTTTAATTAAAATTACTTTTAATCTGATATTGAAACAAGTTAGTATCTTTTTTTAGAAATATTTGCATGAATCACAGACATTATTTTGACAATTGGGAAAGAAAACGCACTAGTGAGGGAATGGTAAAGAAAAAGCACGAGTGTGTAATAGTCCACATCCCGAACGCTATACGTCCCTGTAATACGTCACTTTTTGAGCAACTGTATTAAAAAAGACTAATCGTTTCTTTTAGGTCATTGACTCGTATCACAAGCACGAAACATATTTCAAAAATATGTCATGAGAATAGATTCCTTAAAGGCTTGGTACCTGAGATGCAGAGTCATGCTAGCTCACGTATCTATTTTATTTTTATGAGTAGATAGGTAACTTATTAGGAATGTTTATTATTTAACTTATTATGTGCTACTATAAATTCCCGTCCTGTTGCTGTGGCGAGAAATTGGACTTTTTCCATACCTAGGTACTAATATTATAAAGAGGAAAGATTTGATTGCTTGTTAATATGTTTTTTTGAAGAAAATGAGTGAGTTCAACATTTTGAGCTATTTATCCATAAAAAAGTAAAAAAGTACTGATGAAATTCCGACTTTTATATTCCGATTTTTATGTGTGTGTGAGTATGTGTACCATTTAGAGATTCTCTAAGTTTGTTAATGGCGAAAGTTTGTGTATCATTGTTAGTGACCGACCGAAGTTTCGGTTTCGGTTTCGGTTTCGGCCAGTTTCGGCCAAAAAATCGAGTTTCGGCCGCAGTTTTGGTTTCGGCCAAAATGGGCCGAAACTTTCAGCCGGGCCGAAACACATACACATATATTTAGGTTTGTCCAAATTTTTGTGACTCTACCGGGGGTTCGGAAATGCTATCGGGGCAAGGTGTTGAAAGCATTGCCGATGTCAAGGGACACTGCCACCACCACCTCACCCTGTTCTATTGCCGCTATAAAAAAAAACCTACTAAAATCAGTAACAAGCATCCACACAATAAACGTAATATTTGTTCCCAATTTTTGTAACGGAATTCTCTGTGTGGGAATCCGACTCGCACTTGGCTGGTTTTTTTTTTAACATGAACACGTGAGTTTCGGATTCGGTTTCGGTTTCGGCCGAAACTGACCCTGGGGCCGAAAGTTCGGTTTCGGTTTCGGTTTCGGCTGGAAAACCAGTTTCGGTCGGACACTAATCATTGTCAGGTTTAGCTCTTATGAAACAATTAAAAAATAAAACAGTTTTGTTTATCATCTAAATATTTTAGGTTAGTTTTAATATTCAAATCTAAATTCGTTCAAACATAAAAATCTAATATTGGTTCAACGGAACCTTTACTGCTTACTTATTTTCGGTTACCAGTGAGAATTCACTAGGTACGCAGCAATGTAATTCTACTTGCTCTACTATTGGGTGTTTACCTTACAAAAGTAATTTAACTAATTTGCATATTTCGTTCAGAGTAAAAACGGACTCATTAATCTGGAGGATTTAGTTTTTGTCGTATTAATGAGTCTATCTTTTTTATCTTATCTTTTTAATTATCTTGGCTCCTATAATCTTACTAGGTGTTTTATTAAATGAAGATGGATCAGGTCGGATCTGACTAGTCGCGGTTTCAAGGTACCTTATTTTAAAGCGTAAATTTTTGCATAGCTTAAAGTGCAATGCCACAACAAGCTTCCGAAGTACACATTTATATACAGTCTCTACAGAAATTTTGGGAACCAATAAATTTATAACTTACATGAGTAACGTTAAAAGTTATAAAATAATAATTAGAAGGTACACAATTGTAGCACTTTAAAGTTATTTATAAATTCTACTATTATTGATTGTTTTGTTTTATTTTGTTTCTTTATTTATTTGCACAATGTAGGTAAACCAATTTCAGATTATTATTTTATTTTTGTGTAATCATCCCTTTTTGGCTTACAGTATTCGTATTAAACCTTGTTGTTGCTTTCATAATACATTTTTACAAACAAATTGCAAATATCCGGCGTAGAAATGCAGCGAGTGGTATGGGCGTCGTTGCATCGAATACGACCCGGGGTGGGTTATTTAGCTAACAACTTATTGTTATCCTATTAGTCCATTCGAGGAGTGACTTTCCAAAAGGGCTTATTTCGGGTTTCGAGAGATTTCGTTTATTTAATGCAAATCGATTTTTTTGTATATAAACACATCGTATTATCGAAGTTTCCCGTGATAAAACGACTTATTTCCCTAATAATAAACCGGCCAAGTGCGAGTTGGACTCGCCCATGAAGGGTTTCGTAGCAGCAAGTAACATAATATAAAAGTTCTTATAGTTCGTTGTAACTTTGATTGATGTTTTAACACGTTCGCAGTGGTAGTGTTTTTCTAAACGAAAATTGCGGTTTATGACGTATTAAAAAAAAACTACCAGCTCTATCTCGTTCAAACCAATTTTCGTTGGTAATTTTTATGGCAATGTACATCATATATATTTTTTAGATTTATCACTTTCTTAGTTTAGAAGTTAGAGGGGGGGGGGGGGGGACACTCATTTTTCGACTTTGGGAGTCCCTCTTGCGCAAACTATTCACTTTAGAAAAAAATGATTTTAGAAACCTTAACAGCATTTTGGAAGACCTATCTCTAGATATCACACACGTATGGGTTTGATAAAAAAATTTTTTGAGTTTCAGTTCTGAGTATGGGGACCCCCAAAATTTACTGCTTTTTTTCTAGTGTTATATAAGAATCTTAATGCGGTTTACAGAATACATCTAGTTACCAAGTTTCAATAGCATAGGCCGTATAGTTTCGGAGAAAAGTGGCTGTGACACACGGACGGACAGACAGACAGACAGACATGACGAATCTATAAGGGTTCCGTTTTTGCCATTTGGCTACGAAACCCTAAAAATGAACCCAAAAAACACGTTTTGGAGCAAAAAATACTTATTTCTGGTTAGCTCTTCCCATACAAAACAATCTCGGTAGTATTCTTCAAAATGGCTTATTTCTTAAACATTTTAAATACCAAGTTGACAATCTGTATCAAAGAGGCTTATTTCTAAGTTAGAATTACAAAAATAATATAGGTGTTTTGGAAGGTGGATTTGCTTTATTTTCTGAAAGCGAATCGAAACTTGTGTTTTTAGGGTTTCGTAGCCAAATGGCAAAAACGGAACCCTTATAGATTCGTCATGTCTGTCTGTCTGTCCGTCCGTGTGTCACAGCCACTTTTCTCCGAAACTATAAGGCCTATGCTATTGAAACTTTGTAACTAGATGTATTCTGTGAACCGCATTAAGATTCTTATATAAAACTAGAAAAAAAGCAGTAAATTTTGGGGGTCCCCATACTCAGAACTAAAACTCAAAAATTTTTTTTTCATCAAATCCATACGTGTGGGGTATCTATAGATAGGTTTTTAAAAATGCTATTGAGGTTTCTAAAATCATTTTTTTCTAAAGTTAATAGTTTGCGCAAGAGACACTTCCAAAGTGGAAAAATGAGTGTCCCCCCCCCCTCTAACTTCTAAACTAAGAGAATGATAAATCTAAAAAAATATATGAGGTACATTGCCATAAAAGCTACCAACGAAAATTAGTTCGAACGAGATAGAGCTGGTAGTTTTTTTTTAATACGTCATAAACCGCAATTTTCGGTTAGAAAAATCACTACCACTGCGAACGTGTTAAAACATCAATCAAAGTTACAACGAACTATAAGAACTTTTATATCATGTTACTTGCTGCTACGAAACCCTTCATGGGCGAGTCAAACACTACACACTTGCCTATGGTAAATTAAAAAAAAAAGTTACCGGTAACCTAATGTCAGGCTTATTTGTAATGACGGCTGAAACAAAACGGCTTATTTCTTTTTTTCTGTGCATAAAGGCTTATTTTATTTTAATGTTATACTCGTAGTAATAGGTAGCAAAATTATGTTTTTTTTTTCCAAAAACTGAGAAACTATTAACCACAATAGCTAGAATAGGTACATAAATTTATCATAGTTAAAATATTAATATATGATAAGTTATCAGTTTTTTCCAGTTTCAGAAAAAACTGTTTATACTGAAATAAGCCCTTTTGGAAAGTCACTCCTCATTTGTTTTGACATCGCATTTAATAATGTGTACATTGACATAGACATAAAAGATTGATTTCAGTGACATTTATTCACTGTAAAAATAACAAAAGTAAAATTGCTAATAAATGAATTTAATACTTTTTCAAACGAGCTTTGTAATTACAAAATAATAGGCACAGGTACCTATTATTTTCTCATTTTGTCATTGTGACAATTATCATCATATATCAAAAATATCAAACAAGGCGTTTTTCATTTCAAAATTACACCTCGCCTAATGGAGAGTTCCCTGCAGTGGCTATTTCACCTGAAATTTTCACCTAACTAGCTGTGTTAACCTTAGTTACTTAGGTGCTCTGGTGAAACTTTTTGTAGTAATTAATGTACAAAGTTTATTCTTTATGAATAAATGCAGTGGCGGCGTAAGGCGTGGGCGACGTGGGCCACCGCCCACGGCCTCGCGGCACAAGGGGCCTCGCGCCTCAGAAATTTTTATGCATTGCTTCAAAGCGAGAATAAAAGAAAAATAGATATAAATTGATTTTGCTGTGAAAATTGTAGCATTTATTTTCTATAGATGCAGTATTTAGGATGTGAAAGCAGCCTTATCGAGTTATCTTTTTTTAATCGGTTGTCAGTGGTGACATTTCTGCTGTCAGAATGACAGGATGTCATAAGTTCGGTGACGAAGCGTTTCGCATTTAAAGGAACGGGTTTTGTTAAGATTTTTGGTGAAAGACAGGACTTTTGACGGAGACCTGCTTTGGGGTAGTTGGAGGTCCTTTGGCTTTTGCTCTGAGACTGTGCCGCGAATCAGTTTTTCGCTCAAGCGCGATTATTTGTTACCTCGCGTGGCCTAACGGGCTGTGATTGGGTTGCTGCATTGCATCTTGCTACATTTTACCCAGAAAACTGGGTTTTTTACTACGGGGCTAGTTGCCGGATGAGATATTTGGTGCCGCACCTATAAGTTAGTGGGCTGCACGTGGTACGACAACGTGGAAGTGCGGACTACACGAGCTTCTCATGTGAGAGGTATCTGCCGTCATCACCTGGCAGTAACAACAGGCAGTCACTCTCACTCAGCTCACTCTGCAGGCCAGTAAATCCACTACTTATGTGTAGCCTAGTAGTATTAATACCTGAGCCCTGACTTTACTTCTGTGTACCTGTGATATTTGTGTCTATCAGTGAATAAGCTCTCTGTGTGTCTCTGTGTATCTCTGTGTACTTAGTAAATATATGTGTGTACACCCTATTGTCTGTTTTCGTGAGAGCCCTAGCCTACCCTTGCACACAGACTGGAAACTTAGAAATAAGGCGCCCTGGGATAGAGTTCTCTGCATAGCTACCTCGCGCTAGTTGGTGAGTAACACTGATCATCTTAGTGTTACAAATTGGCTCCCAACGTAGTGGCAAATCTCTGGGTCTACTCTGCGGTAGTCTCAGTCTGGTGTGTGTGCATAGGTGGTTATCTCTGGCGAAACCATTCTGGAATCGTCCGAGACGCTCCAGGACGTTAATTGGTGGTGCTAGCAGCTAAGCACAAAACCTTCCCTTTCGTCTTCTTCCAGCTTCCTACATCTTTGGCTGGAAAAGACACAAAATTCTAAATTCAAAAATTTAAAATAGCTGTGATTTTGGAAAAACTTTTTGATTTTATTTGGCATACCCACTTCTTTTCTTATTGTGTTTCTTTTCTTTGTTATGTTCCTTTTTATGGTGCACACATATATTTATTGTAATATTATATTAGCATAGATTAATATATTACATATATTATTCTATAGCTTCACCTCTGTGTTAACTTAGTGAATTTCACTCTGTGTAATTATAAATTTTTTTTTGAAGGTATGTTGATACCTTGTAATTTTAATTATTAACCTGAACTGTGTTATCAGAAAATTTAGAAACTTTTCTCTCTTAGTATACCCTTAATCTTTGTTAAATTCTAAAAGTCAATTTGAAACATAATTACCTAACTTAGTACACTTTGTTGTAACTCAATTTACATTTTTACTTTGTAATTGATCCCTATCTGTGCCATTTTATATTTATAATTGTTGTAAGTAAATTTTTACATAATGGCACAGATGAAAAAATATATTAATTATTTAAGAAAGGATGAACTTGCTAACGAGCTGTCCCACATGGGTATTTCAGTGGAACCGGAAACGACAGTGTCTGGCCTTCGGAGTGAGCTAAGAACGGCACACCGACTCGTCCGTCGAGGTAGCATCAAAGCGAGTGCTCCGGTACCCGCTGATGCACCGGCTGAGCTCTCGATCTGCCTTCCAAGAGTCTCCGAGCTGGAGGAGGCTATTCAGTCAGGTGACATTTTCATTAATAAAGGTAGTCGTCTTAGGGTGTCCATCAGAGCCAACTACTTATTGAGTAGGTTAGCTCGTTGTGGTCTGGATTGCCCCGACCTGGTGGATATTCGTGGTAGGCTAGTGAAGATCATCGCTAGGGCTGAACCCAGTAGTGATTCTGAATCCGAAGGTTCGGATGATGATGGTGATGATCCTTCGGGTCGTGACCAGGTGGAATATACTTCACCAGTAGTGAGAGAGGACCGCTCGGTGCGAGCTAGTTCAAGTAGGAATAGTTCTACATGTAACATAGTGTATAAAGAACGTCCCCTTAACTTATGTTCATTTAACTTAAAATATGATGGTTCTACTTGTGTACGTGTGTTTTTAGAGAGATTAGAGGAACTTAGATGTGCTCGGGAGGTTACTAAGCCTAGACTCCTTATGGCTTTCTCCGACCTGTTGGATGGACCGGCTTTGTCTTGGTTCCGTACAAACAAAGCTAACTTCATCTCATATGAGGATCTTATTAGTGAGCTTAGAGATACCTTCGATATTCCTGATTATGATTACCGCCTCAGGAACGAGATAAGACAGCGTACACAAGCCCGCTCTGAGTCCTTGGTTAACTATATATGTACAATGCAAGCCATGTTCTCAAGGTTGTCATGTAAGATGCCCAGTGAGGAACAGCTGGACATTCTCATGCACAACATTAGACCTGACTACATGAAGGAACTGGCCTTGCATGATGTCAACTCTGTAGATGACTTGAGACGTTTGGGTAAGCGCTTGGAGCTTGCGCGTACTAGGGCAGACGCTTTCCATGAGCCTGCTCTTGACAAGTTTGAGATTACATCTGACTTACACCAGCTTAAGAACAAAGGTGTACAAAAGCCCGCTAAGCAGGTGTCTGCAGTGGAGACGCCGGTTACCCCCCACGATCGCAAATGCTTTCGTTGCGGCGGGGGCGGTCACACTGCATACAGCTGCACACAGTCAAGGGAGCTGGTGTGTTTCCGGTGTGGTCTCAAAGGAGTCAAGACCCCAGACTGCTCACACTGTACTAGCAAGTCAAAAAACGCGTAGGCCAGGGCCTTATTAGGAACTCTGTGCATCACTCTGTATCTGAGTCTATTTCTGATAAGGTCCTGTTTCCTAAACGGGATAGTGACATTAGACCGTATCTAGTTGTTAAGGTTTTAAATTTAAATGTCTTATGCCTTCTAGATTCCGGTGCCTCCTGCTCTATACTAGGTAAGGGAGCGCACCGCATCTTCTTGGAACTGGGTTTTGATCTTGTGAGTATCAATCCTACTTTTCGTATTACAACTGCAGACAGCACTCACTTGCAATGTCTGGGTTGTATGTCTTTGCCAATTGAGTACAATTCGGTTATCCGAGTTGTCAAGTTCTATGTTGTCCCAGGTATAACCACCTCCATGATATTTGGAGTGGATTTCTGGCAACAATTTAAGTTAAGTGATAAGTTAATTTTACAAAATATTAGTCTTGATAGCTTTAGTGATAATAATCCTATAGAGTCTGTGTCCCTTAACGGTGGCCTCGAGGATTACGACAACCTGACAACTAAACAAAGGTGTGTAATCAACGAGGTCATTGAAAAGTTCGACTCGTTGAACACTGATAAGGTGGGTTTAGGTCGGACCTCACTTGTGCACCATGTCATTGACACTGGTGACAGCAAGCCGATCAAGCAGCGTTATTATCCGCTCTCTCCCCTTAAGCAGAAGGCCCTGGAAGCCGAGCTGGACCGAATGCTGGAGATGGGAGTAGTGTCCCCGTCTCAGTCCGCCTGGAACTCTCCAGTGGTCATGGTGGAGAAGGCGAACGGCGACCTCAGATTGTGCTTGGACTCTCGCAAGCTGAACTCTGTGTCTAAGAGTGACGCCTACCCCTTACCCTATATCAATCAAATCTTAGACCATCTTAATAATGCTAAGTATTTAACCTCTGTAGATCTGAGTGCGGCCTACTGGCAGATTCCATTCGACTCACTCCAGTCTGCTGAGAAGACTGCTTTTACGGTTCCCCGGAGAGGATTGTTCCATTACAATTCCATGTGCTTCGCTCTTGTCGGTGCCAGTGCCACGATGCAACGCCTCATGGACCGTCTGTTTGGTCCCGAGTTCGACAACAGGGTATTTGCGTTTCAGGATGACATAGTCTGTGTGTCCAGCACCTTTGAGGAGCATGTAGAGCTCTTACATAGAGTCTATCAGCAACTCAAGGATGCTGGCCTAACTATTAATATGAAAAAATCCCACTTTTGTCGGAGTGAACTCAAATACCTGGGGTATTATGTGGACAAACATGGCTTACGGACAGACCCGGGTAAAGTTGAGGTTATCCTCAACTATCCCACCCCTTCTAACCCTAAGGAGGTTAAGAGATTTCTGGGAATGGCCGGCTGGTATCGTCGCTTTGTTAACAACTTCTCGAAGATTAGTAAACCTCTGTGCAAACTCACTTCTACGAACCTTAAGTTCGAATGGACCCCTGAGGCTGAACAGTCCTTTAACCTGCTAAAGTCAGCCTTGGTTTCTGCCCCTATATTAAAAATGCCTAACTTTGAGATGCCCTTCCGCATTCTTAGTGACGCGTCAGCTTACTCAGTTGCTGCTGTACTGACACAAACTCACGATGGTGTTGAGCACCCTATCGCCTACTGTAGCCGTTCTCTCAACAAGAACGAGGTGAACTACAGCACAACTGAGCGAGAACTTCTGGCCGTGATTTTCGCTTTGGAACAATTTCGACAGTACGTCGAAGGCCAAAAATGTACGGTCGTCACGGATCATTCATCTCTTCTGTGGTTCCATAAGCTAAAAAATCCCACGGGTCGTCTAGCACGTTGGAGCATGAGGCTCAGTCAATTCGATTTTGACATAGAGCATCGAAAAGGTAAAGACCACGTTGTACCTGATGCTCTGTCTCGTATCAGAATTGATTCCCTCGATGCAGTACCCACTAAAGACCCGTGGTATGACCACACCATGAATAGTGTTCGGAAGAACCCTAGGAAGTCACCAAATTATGACATTCGTGACAACCTTCTATATAGGTTAACTAAAAATAAATATTCTTTGACTTCAGACTTTGACTGGAAGCTGGTGGTACCTCAGGAGGATCGCTTGCCCCTGCTCTCTAAGTACCACGATGACACACTTAGTGCCCATGGTGGTGTTTGGAAGACGCATAAAAGGTTAGCCCTAAATTATTACTGGCCCAAGATGTACGAGGACGTCAAAGAATATGTTGGGAATTGCGAAACATGCAAGCAGTACAAACCCGTAAATACGTCTCGTCCCGGCCTAATGGGTAGCCCGAAGCGGGTTTCGAAGCCATTCGAAGCTATCTCTGTCGATCTGCTTGGTCCCTTTCCCACTTCGAGCAATAGAAACGTACACCTGATCGTGGTCTCCGACTACTTTAGCAAATACGTCATGTTGTGCCCTGTTCGGGTTGCCACAGGCGCTGTAGTCGCGAGGTTCATAGAGAAGAGTGTGTTTCTCGTGCACGGAGTCTGCAAGACTATTTACATGGATAATGGCCCTCAGTTTGTGAGTAAGCCATTTAAGGATCTGTTGGCTAAATACAATGTACCTAATATATATTATAACCCTAGGTATCATGCCCAAACTAATCAGGCGGAACGAGCTATTCGCAATGTGGTTCAAGCGATCTCATGCTATGTGAAGTCACAACACAAGTCTTGGGATCAGTTCTTGGTTGAGATACAGTGTGCTTTAAACACTGCAGTTAACGAAGCAACTCGTTTCACCCCTTACTTTTTGGTACATGGTAGGGAATTTATTGGGGATGGAGTGCTGTACAGGCAGACAGATATCGCGTGCCATCCTACTTCAGTCTCTGTAGACGATCCATCAGCCTTCGGTGTCAAGCTGAGAGAAATACAACGCATTTACGACCAGGTGAGGAAACATTTGAACGTTGCCCACCAGCGTAATGAAAAGTATTACAACCTCAGAAAAAGGCATGTAGAGCTGAAAGTGGGACAGATAGTTTACAAACGCACGTTCTACCTGTCCAACAAGGCCAAGAATTTTACTGCTAAGCTAGCTCCTAAGTTCCTTAAATGTGTGGTGACTGCTAAACGATCCCCTTTAGTATATAGGCTGTCAGATCTGGACGGTAAGGATCTTGGGGAGTACCATATCAAGGACATCCTGAAGTATCAGGAGGAGCAGTCTCCAATACCTAACGTAACTACATAGCACTGTTTCTCTAGTTTATTAAACCAGTGCTATGTGATCATTATGTAAGACTATTTTAATCTTTTGTTTGTATTTCTATATGTGTACGTGACTTTAAATTGTCACGTTGTAGTTTCTTCTATGCACCGCACCGAGCGTTTTTCTCTCATTCGCTTCTTAGTACTCTACATTATCCTGAGAGCTTGGGTAGTGTTAGGGTATCGGCAGTGAGTAAAGGGAGCATTCGTTTTCTATGAAGGGCATTAGACTCTAGTTACTTAGCCTAACCGGTACACGAGTCAGTGTCTAGTTAGGTACATAGGAGGATCTTTCTTTGGTATTGTAATGGTCGTAGTCAGCTGGTGTTTGAAGGACCTAGCTGGTTGTCTTTGTTTATTAGTCAGTACTTTTCTGTTTTCTTTATTGTGTATTTCCAGCGTGTCATATCCGCAGGAAATACTATTAAAGGGGGGGTGGTTGTAGCATTTATTTTCTATAGATGCAGTATTTAGGATGTGAAAGCAGCCTTATCGAGTTATCTTTTTTTAATCGGTTGTCAGTGGTGACATTTCTGCTGTCAGAATGACAGGATGTCATAAGTTCGGTGACGAAGCGTTTCGCATTTAAAGGAACGGGTTTTGTTAAGATTTTTGGTGAAAGACAGGACTTTTGACGGAGACCTGCTTTGGGGTAGTTGGAGGTCCTTTGGCTTTTGCTCTGAGACTGTGCCGCGAATCAGTTTTTCGCTCAAGCGCGATTATTTGTTACCTCGCGTGGCCTAACGGGCTGTGATTGGGTTGCTGCATTGCATCTTGCTACATTTTACCCAGAAAACTGGGTTTTTTACTACGGGGCTAGTTGCCGGATGAGATATTTGGTGCCGCACCTATAAGTTAGTGGGCTGCACGTGGTACGACAACGTGGAAGTGCGGACTACACGAGCTTCTCATGTGAGAGGTATCTGCCGTCATCACCTGGCAGTAACAACAGGCAGTCACTCTCACTCAGCTCACTCTGCAGGCCAGTAAATCCACTACTTATGTGTAGCCTAGTAGTATTAATACCTGAGCCCTGACTTTACTTCTGTGTACCTGTGATATTTGTGTCTATCAGTGAATAAGCTCTCTGTGTGTCTCTGTGTATCTCTGTGTACTTAGTAAATATATGTGTGTACACCCTATTGTCTGTTTTCGTGAGAGCCCTAGCCTACCCTTGCACACAGACTGGAAACTTAGAAATAAGGCGCCCTGGGATAGAGTTCTCTGCATAGCTACCTCGCGCTAGTTGGTGAGTAACACTGATCATCTTAGTGTTACAAAATTATGTAATTATCGATTCATACAAAGCGGCGGACATAGGAATCTTGGAAAACTTTTACTGATTTTACAAAAACTAATGATGCCAATGTGTTTATCTTAATAATTGTAGTCGAAAACACAATTTTGATTAGACTTCAATTTAAAAAAATATTCAACAAAACTGATTTCAATGCATGGAAAATTACATTAAAAAAAAAAGGATAGCCTGCGATTTTTTCGTGTTTTTTTTTTATACCACTAAGGAGGCAGACAAGCACACGGCCCACCAGAAGGACTGGTGGTCACCGCAGCCTGTGAACGTTTGCAACACCAGAGGCGCCACACTCGCGCTGCCGACCCTGTAAAAACCTTCTTAGACCCCTTTTGAAGAACCCCATACTGTAGGCGTTTGGGAAAACCGAGGCAGGAAGATCATTCCACAACCTAAGCGTGCGCGGAAGAAAACCCCTATCGGATCTAACCGTGCTCAAACGCTCCGGACGTAGGGTGTGAGGATGAAATCCCTGTCTATGGCGAGCGGTGCGATGATAGAAGGTAGCCGTGGGCATCATGTCAAACAATTCCTCAGAGCACATACCATTGTACAGGCGGTAGAACACGCATAAGGAGGCATAGTCTCTCCTGTCGCGAAGAGGTTCCACACCACCTGTCAGTATAGGATCGTTGACAACTCTCACAGCTCGCCTCTGCACCGAGTCAAATGGGCGAAGCTGATATTCAGGTGCCCCCGCCCAGAGGTGACAGCAGTACTCCATGTGTGGCCGCACTTGCGACTTATAGAGAAGCAGTGTTTGCGCCGCAGTAAAGTACCGCCGCGCCCTATTGAGCACACCGAGCTTCTTGGACGCCAGCCTGGCCTTGTCCTCCAAATGACTGCGGAACTGAACGTCACTGGAGATGTCAACACCAAGGATCCCTATACTTTTAGAGATGGAAAGAGATGTGCCCTGGAATCGTGGCGCTACAGTAATTGGGGCTTTCTTAGCGGTGAAGAAACACGCCTGTGTCTTGGAGGGATTGAACTGGACAAGGTTTTGTCTACCCCAATCGGACACTCTAGTAAGAGTAGCCTCGATTTCAGACACAAGCTTTTCACGACTTTCTTCCACTGCGTCCCGAGAGATACCGGGGCGGCCTGTGTAACAAGTGTCCCCTGTACTGTCGTCTGCATAACAATGAATGCCGTCAATAGACAACATGTCATTGATATGCAGCAGAAACAGGGTAGGGGACAACACTGAGCCTTGCGGTACTCCAGCGTTTATGGCCATGCAGTCAGAACAGCTGCCGTCGACAACAGCCCTAATGCTTCTATCGGCCAAAAAGCTGGACACCCATCCGCATAATCTCTCGGTCAGTCCGTAGGAGGGCAATTTTTTAAGAAGACCACGGTGCCAGACCCGGTCAAATTTTCTTATTTTAACGCTTATAGTTACTTTTAATGGGTTGTTAGCAAAATATCTGCCAAACATTTTAGGTATCCCTAGGCACCGCTCTGGGAGCTATGTGACAAAATATAATTTTTCTTATTTTCTTTAAGAAAATATGTCTAATTCGTTTTTTTAGTTATAATTGTTAATAAACTACATTTTAGCTAGAACTTTCCTACCCACTTAAAAAATGATATGACTAGCATACGGGATCGGGAGTTTTTGAGAGATACTTATAAGCAGACGACTATAATTTTTTCCTAGTTTTTTTAGCAACATTTTTGTATTGTATAGTATTTTTCATAAGGATTTGAAGAAAATAATGTATTAATCAAATAAAACAATAACACGTTTTATAAAACATATATCATACTTAGTTATAGTGTAATTAGTATAATTATAGTGGCTTCGTCTGGTTAGAAATTCGACTTTGGTAGGTTATTTGCAGCGACTGTAAAGCCGGGTCCGCTGCTTATTGTTTTTGAAATGCTTTCGCTGATTTTGTCGTATTATATTGATTGTAGTAGTTACTCGTAAGGTCGGCTAATTGCATTTTGTGGGTGCAATGTTTATTGGTAAAATACTATACTGAAGCTTTGCAATAAACATTTATTTATTTTTATAGTTATATAAATACAAAAATTTACTTATAAAAACAAAAGCGGTAAAAATAATAGCTTAAAATAAATAAAAATATAGAACAGAAACGATTCAATTAACATGTATGTACAGTTCATCAAATAATCAAACAAAATTAGAATTACATAAACTTAAAAAAAAAATTGTAGCTTAAAATAAACAAAAATATATAACAAAGACAATTAATTTAAAACTATGTACTTGAATGTCAAAATGTACTTGAAACAAACAAAATTAGAAATATGTAGACAGAAAATTTGCGTTAAAATAAGAAAACACGAGAAAATCGCATGCTATCCCTTTTTTTAATGTACTGTTCCATACATTGAATCAGTTTTGTCGAATATTTTTTTAAATTGAAATCTAATCAAAATTGTTTCCCTATGTATTCGACTACAATTATTACGATATAGTAGTTTTGGATACAAGTGTGGGATTTCTGTTATTACAACCAGTTACGACAGATGTTACTAGACAGTCGGAACGAGTTGAAATAACAGTCCCACACGCTGTATTGAACAACTATTTTTAATACAGTTGCCACAAAATTAAGCAATTTAATAAAATAATAAAAACACAATAAACCTGAATTGTCCAAAATGGCGGCAACCGTAAAAGAATATGTATACCTACCTAAGCAGAGACTATGGCAGTGCACTTCATACAGCCAACTTAATTTGGCGAATAATTTTAATTAAAATTCCTTGTAATCTGATATTGAAACAAGTTATTATCTTTTTTTAGAAATATTTGCATGAATCACAAAAATTTCTATGAATTTTTGGTTGGTTTTTTTTTTTCATTTTTTATTGACATTATTTTGACAGTTGGGAAAGAAAACGCACGAGTGCGGGAAAGATAAAGAAAAAGCACGAGTGTGTAATAGCCCACATCCCGAACGCTATACGTCCTTTTAATATGCCACTTTTTGAGCAACTGTATTAATAAACACATTGGCATCATTCGTTTTTGTAAAACAGTAAAAAGTTTTTCAAGATTGCTATGTCCACCGATTTGTATGAATCGATCCACTGTGCGCCGTCAACCAGTGCGGGGAATCCCTTGTTTTATTCCTTCCGGACTGTTGGTTCCACTGCTAAATTCCACTAAGGGGTCCAACAGGATTTACAAATACTCCTGAACCCATTTAGGTAGTGGAACCAACAATATATGTTTTATGCTGGATTTTTTAGGACGAGTGACCCCACTAACCACATTTGACGTAAACATCTGTGGTTTAATTTTTTTTTTCCTTATGGCGATACTTTTATTATTGGCGCCCACTGACCTGTATTATGGCGCCAAAGAATGGGGCCTCGCGAAATCTGTCTTGCCCACACCAAATTTAGGTCTTGCCCCGCCACTGAATAAATGCTACCTTTGGGTCCACTACTTTAAATAACTAAGCACCGTACGTTTCGCAGACACGAATTACCATCAAGTCTTCATTGAGATTAATATTAAAACAGTTTTGTGAAGACTAATATCTGCTTTTAGAAGATTGGGCATAAAATCCATTACAAAAGTAAACTCATCTTTCTTCGGAGTGAAGAGAATATTTTAGGGAATTTTGAATATAGGTATGAACAGAAAACCCAACGTGAATTCTCTGTAGTAAATGTATTCTCGGCGTGATAATTACTTAATAAACAATGAAGCCGTGTTAAATTTAGCATAAGCTGTTGGGAGTAATTATAGGATTTACAATGTACCTACTTAAAACAGTACATTTTAATTTCAAGAGTCGGTCGTCACAACCTGCGCCTTCCATTTATACACGGCAATAGATTTGTGACAATAGTCTCACCACCTACTACGTGGGACAAAAAATATTAGATGAAATGTGGGCGTAAACTATGTGGGTTCAAATGTTTGTTCCAGACTTTTATTGTTTCTATATATAACTAGCTGACCCGCGCAACTTCGTTTGCGTGATAAATGAGGAACCGCTCGACCGTTTTTTTGCAAACTGCACATAACCCATCTACTAAATAGCCCGAACAAAGCCTAAACATTTGAGCTGGATCTTGAGTTATAAAATTACGACGAAAAGTGGCATTGATTTTTATATATATTATATATAGATTATGTATGTACTACGTTTAGAAATAAACAAACCTGTATGTGGTCTATTTTTTACGTGTGAAAAATCCGTCATGGATGCTATGCCGGACTCTTACCGATTATAACTACACGTTCCCTACCTACTGCCTACCTAAGGGTCCGTTCACACAGACCGGCTCGGTGAGCATCGGCGCGCACTTTTCTTTTCACACAGACCGGACCATATACGCTCGGAGTTGGTCGGAGCGGAGCCGCCAACTATTTCACACAGACCGGCTGAAGGCGGATGCGATCGGAGCCGGTCGGATGCGCTCGCATCCGGTCGGATGCATCGAGTGCATCGATTCACTACAAAGACAGTACCAGTATTCCAAGTTTTGTTTTCGGTGTTAACGGGTGCTTTTCGGAACATGGTTTTAGATAGCTCCGATGAAGAAATATATTAATTTTTCATCAGTCATGTTTTCGTATAAGTGCACACAACTGCTCTGTTTAAATTTTGCTATCAAAATGGCGGTTGGCGTGGGGCGGCGCGCACGCAATCTGAGCCGATCGGCTGCGCGAGCGGGAAAGAGCAGGAAATCGGAGCCGAACGGCTGCGCGAACGAGAAAAGTACGCGATCGGAGCCGGTCAGCTCCTCTTATTATTTCACACCAATCGCGTTCAAGCATTCTTAATGACAAAAGCAGTGCACATGCAAAAATAAACCTTACTTCAAATAATAAAAACTCTGTTTTCAACGTGATAAGAATCTGCTCTCCTCTTCGAGCCGGTCTGTGTGAACGGACCCTAAGCCCTCGGAAGGATGTCCCCAGGATTTCCAACAGAATGCTTAATGTGGCCTAGATGGCGCTATGTGAGAATGTCCCCATTATATTTATTTATTTTAGGTATGATCGGGATAGCTGCATTCAAGGTCTAATATTTATTTGGTGTGTAATGCGGTAGCGGGAACCACTTTTTTATTTTGTTTTATTGTTGTTTTAAAAATTGTATTGAATTAGATGCATTGCAATTGATTACACTAATGGATTTAATGCACAATTTACATTTTTAGATTTAGAACATTGTGACAGTAATATAAAATAAAGCAGACAAAGTGCGAGTCGGACTCGTCCATGAAGGGTTCCGTAGCAGCAAGTACCATAGCATAAAGGTTCTTGTAGTCTGTGTAACTTTCATTGATGTTTTGGGACGGTTTCGTAGGCGGCCGAAGGGGTTTTAACACCTTCGCTGTAGTAGTGATTTTTCTAAGCGAAAATTGCTGTTTATAACGTTTAAAAAGAAAACTTCTTTCTAGATCTCGTTCAAACCAATTTTCGTTAGTAGTCTTTGTAGCAATGTACATTAAATATTATTTTTAGATTTATTATTGTCTTAGTTTAGAAGTTACAGGGGGGGACACACATTTTTCCACTTTGAAAGTGTCTCTTACGCAAACTATTCAGTTTAAAAAAAATGATGTTAGAAACCTCAATAACATTTTTAAAGACCTATCTGTCCGTCCGTATGTCACAGCCACTTTTCTACGAAACTATAAGACCCATGCTGTTGAAACTTGGTTACTAGATGTATTCTGTGAACCGCATTAAGATTCTTATATAAAAATAGAAAAAAGCAGTAAATTTTGGGGGTCCCCATACTCAGAACTGAAATTCAAATATTTTTTTTCATCTTACCCATACGTGTGGGATATCTGTAGATAGGTCATCAAAAATGTAATTGAGGTTTCTAACATCATTTATTTCTAAAGTTAATAGTTTGCGCAAGAGACACTGCCAAAGTGGTAAAATTAGTGCCCCCCCCCCCCCCTCTAACTTCTAAACTAAGAGAATGATAAATCTAAAAATAATATATGATGTTGCCATAAAAACTACCAACGAAAACTGGTTTATACGAGATACAGCTAGTGGTTTTTTTTTAATACGTCATAAACCGCAATTTTCGGTTAGAAAAAGCACTACCACTGCGAACGTGTTAAAACATCAATCTAAGTTACAACTAACTATAAGAACTTTTATATTATGTTACTTGCTGCTACGAAACCCTTCATGGGCGAGTCCAATTCGCACTTGGCCGGTTTTTTAAAGTAAGGACTTATCCTTGTATTATATCTTTACTAACTTACCGATGCATGGTAGCTTATCAAGCCTATAAAAACAAATACGTACGTGTGAAAATATACAATGTAGCGCAAATCCCTGAGGCAATTTCCTGTATTGTAATAGTTTTTATAAACGTTTCGAGTGTGAACTTTAGATGTAATATCCTCAAAAGATATCTAATAATATTATGGAAACACGCGCGCCTTCAAGTGAAACAGATATTGGTAGAAACATTTACCCAACGTTATTGATGCTCGATGAAAATAGACCCAAGGATAAACAGTAAAACTGTATCGAATTGGGTGTTCGTATGTAAAGATAGAGAATCAATGTTTTTTCAATAAGATGGCAAGCAAGATAAGCACGTGAAGAAAAATGTAGGTATCTACTGTTTTGTCGATTATTTGAAACCTTCTGAGGAGAATGAGAAACCTCTTTTGATAACGTTGATATGGACTACGGAGACGGTACATAACCATCAATAACATGACGTCAATAACTCTCAGCAGTGTGCATGCTTTATTTGCACGTGTGCGTGTGCATCGACGTATTTCCTACTTCCTACTATCTATCTATCTATCTATCTTCACGCCAAATCCCTTGTGGGGTAGGCAGAAAGAACCGAGCGCCACACGGCACGGTCCATACACACCTCACTTGCTTCTTCAACTTTCATTTTTCTTTTCATGCATGCACGTCGGTTCCTACGGCTCTTGACACCACCTTCAACTAACACACGATTAATTTGGTTGTGGTCGGTGTGTCGTGGCCTTCCCCGACTCCTACGTCCATCCACTTTCGCGTTGTATATCTGTTTTGTCATTCTTTCATCTCCCATTCGTTCCACATGCCCGAACCATCGTAGCATGCCCTTCCTTACTTTAACACCGACACTCTCTTTCAGACCAACTCTCTTTCTTACATCTTCATTCCGAACGCGATCTGCGAGCGTTACTCCGCAGATTTTGCGTAGCGCGCGCAACTCGACTGCGTTTATTCTACTTTCATGCGTTTCCTGCCATACCCAACTCTCGCTTCCATACGTTAGCGTAGGTATCAGCACCGCATTGTGTACTGCGAGCTGGGCCTTTTGACTTAAGCCCTTGGTACCTAAAAGTTTGCCTAACGCTCCATTCACACTATTGCCCGCAGTTACCCTCTTTGCTACATCAGCGGTGTACCGTCCATCCCTGCTAAATGCACATCCAAGATATACAAACTCATCCACCTGTTCCAGCACTACATCATTTACAGTTATCCTGGCATTCGTTCTGTCCTCTTCTCTTTCGAATACCATCACTTTCGTTTTAGTCGCGTTCAAATGTAAGCCTCTCTTTAGACAATCATCTTTCATCGTTGTGACTAGTGACTGTAGTTCTGATGGCGATTCGGCTATGAGCACGGCATCATCTGCATACAGCAAACAGTTCACAAGTAAGTCACCCATTCGCAATCCAACATTCATCGATCTTACTCTCTTAAGACAATCGTCCAGGTACAGGACAAACAGCAGAGCCGACAGCACGCAGCCCTGTCTGACGCCAATGTTGACGTCAAACCAGGGAGACAGGCTGCCGCCCACCCGCACACATGCCGTACATCCCACATATGTAGACTGCACAGCACGAAGCAGCGCACCATCAATCCCGTATCCTGGCAATATATCCCAGAGATCCTTCCGTACAACTCTGTCAAATGCTTTCTCCATGTCCACAAAACCGCAGAAAACCAACTAATAAACCTACCAATGTTGCGGAGCGAGAAAACTTGGTCCATACATCCCCTTCCATTTCGGAAACCACCCTGCGCCTCCCACAATAATCCGTCAGATTCCACCCTCATTCTCCTTTCAATAATTTTGCCATACACTTTAGCTGCTATACTGATCAAACTGATGGCCCTATAGTTGGCGCACTCCATACGTGAGTCCTTGCCTTTATACAAGGGCACGCCTCCAGTCCAATGGGACCCTTCCAGTCTTCCAGCATAGATTGCTCAATGACCAGAAGGCGTCCCGGACGCAAGGACCACCTAATTTGATCATTTCAGCAGATATCCTATCAATTCCCGCAGACTTTTCATTTTTCAAGCTTCGTATCGACCATTCAATCTCTTCTAAAGTAATATCTCCGCTTGATGCTTGCACCGCAAGATCAGTCATCGACTCGCTCGCAATGCTCGCATCCGGGAGATATTCATACATTTCTCCAAAGTACTCATTCCACCGCTCTAACACCTCTAATGGGTCCGGAAGAATGTCCCCAGCTTTACTCTTTATCTTATCCATTCTAGAAACTGACGAACAACTCCGAGACTTCTTGACCTCCCTCCAAAAGAGTTGGGTGTTCGTCTCGAAGTTCCTCGTCAGCTTCTCTTCCACAATCATATTTATTCTTTCACGCTTCTCTTTCACTAACGCTTTGGCTTCATTCTTGCAGAGGCGGTAAATTTCTTTCTTCGTGTCTTTCATACTGTCATTCAGTTGCAAAGATGAGACATAATCCAACCACGCTTTCTTCTTTCTTGCTACGCAGGATTGAACTTCTGCATCCCACCAGGCATCACCTTTCGAATGTTCATGTCTCTTTGCACTCCCACATGCTTCTTTTGCACTATCCACTATACTTTCTTTCATAATATTCCAGCATTCATCCACATCTAAGTCGGAAAGGCTCGCGTTTGCAAGCCTTTCACTGACTAAGCCTACATACATACTCCTTACGCTTTCATCTTCCAGTTTTTCACTCTTTATCCTATCATAGTCTCCGAAAGGGACACGCACTCGCCAGTGCCTCCAGGCTCCTGGCTTACCACCAGGTAGTGGTCAGTTTCAAGAGTGGGGCCTCTGTAGGCTCTTGTATCCCTTATAGCCTCTCGGAGACGACTGTCTATCAAAATCAAATCAATTACACTTTTTCTTCCTTCCGTCTCCAAGTATACGTGTGGATATCTTTGTGACGGAATAAACTGTTCGCCACAAGGAGGTCTCGTTCCAAGCATACGTCTAAGATTGACTTACCAGCATCATTCTCTGTCTTATCTCCATACGGACCAAGGACAGCATCGAAGCCATCTCGCTTGGTCCCCACCCATCCATTCAAATCACCACACATGATCAACTTTCCATTCCCGACAGCCAAATCGAGGACGTCCCTAACGGAATCCCAGAACTCCGCGAGCACTTGGGGATTAGCCGAGCTGACGGGAGCATAGGCTGCGACCAAAAAAAACTCTCGTGATCCCCAGTTTCATACGTACCCACAGGAGTCTTGGGCCTACCAATCCATAATCTTTCACTCCAGAAGCCAAACGGAAGGAGAGCAAGACACCCACTCCCTTACTGGCATGATCCTCTTGGTCCACTCCGGACCACAAAGCAATTATTCCGCCAGGAAGATCGTCGATGCCGCTCCCCTTCCGCTTAGTCTCTGTGACACACAACACATTCAGGCATCGCTCTTTCATTACATCTATCAATTCATTCATCTTACCTTCCATACCACCACGCACATTCCACGTGCCTATCCGGCACTCGGCTCCTCGCATCCCGCCAGAGTTGGCGCTGCGTGAAGGGTAGCGGCCCCCTTCGCCGCGTGCGCATGCAGTCATACCGACGGGGGCACACCGGTACGCGTCGCCTCGGGGGGACGCCCTAGCCCTGTCGGGACTCATTTCTCGGTAGTGATTGGTTTCGCGTTTCCGCTTTCGCCGCTACTTACGGGGAGGGCCCGAGCACAGGTAACGCTCTTCGCGAAGGCACACTACATCCCCCCCAATAAAAAATACTTCCTACTAATATTATAAATGTGAAAATTTGTGAAGATGTTTGGATGTTTGTTACTCAATCACTGTCTAAGGGCTGGCTGTAATTTGGTACAGGGATAGAGTAGGTATAACACATACTTTTTATTTATTTTATTTTATTTTATTTTATTTTATTCGGAAAACAAACAGTGTACAATTACTATGTAACAACAACTTAGATCACAAAACACCATTAATAAGTTTTCACAATTTCGTATTTAGTGCTTGATTATTTCAAAATAATGTTCATTAAATAAATAAAAGTATGTAGGACAATCATTGAACCGATTCAAACCATTGGTTGGCCATTATACGACTGTATTGAGATGAGTTGGTATTAAATAAATCTAGACCAGGTAGACCACCTAATTTATTTGTGAAGTCTGCTGCCCTTACCAGAAACGAACCATTCCTGTAATTAGTAGTGCTTCGGGGAGTATGAAGAGGATATTGCAACCTAACCGATCTAGTAGGAACTCTTAACTGCAACTGACCTAATAGATACGGTGAATCAATTTTTGCCTGCGCTATCTTTACCAAAAAAGTCACATCTGCAATCTTTCTTCTTTCATGGAGTGGCAGCAAGTGCTGTCTTTTACACCTCGCTTCATAGCTACCATCATGCGTATTACACTTAAACTGCAGGTACCGGGTGAATTTACGCTGTATAGATTCCAGTCTATCAATATGAACATTGTACTGCGGATTCCATATTTGAGAACCATACTCGAGGATGCTGCGCACGTATGAACAATAAAGAATTTTTATGACCTTAATACTAGAGAACTGTGAGCTTGATCGCATCACAAAACCAAGCATTTTGTTTGATTTTCTGGCTATGTCGTCAATGTGCGATTCATACGTTAACTTTGAGTCGTGTGTCACGCCTAGGTCACGTATATCATCCACTCTTTATTCTGAAAAACTGTTCCCACGGGAAACGTGAAGGGAACCAAATTTCACGCAGGCGAAGCCGCGCGCATCAGCTAGTGTACACTTAAGACTTGACAAGTCGCATTGACAGTCTTCGGAGCCTAATACTACAATTCTATTTAGACAGGTTATTCTACAATCCGAGCGCATGTTCAATGAAATCTCGTACATTTGCATATAACCTTGAGACGGAATACCCCGTTTTTGCGGACGGAGCGGTGAAGTGCATTTCATTTAAGGCAATTGCTCAAAACACGTTAATAATGTAATAGTATGTAATACTATCTTTGGTAATAGTACTACTCGTAGTAGCCTAGTAGGTACTAACAGTGAACCAATAAAATAGCCTACCAGTTTTAACTAAGGTTTTTGTGAAAGGTACCTAATTATCGTTCAGGTTGACTATTCTAACGAAATCTCATTTTATTGTAGTTAACTTTGATGATTACAACCTGTTAAGTACAAGGCACGACAAAATGTAAATTCAAAAAAACCTCAAAACTAGACTATAGACATTTTTTTAAGTAAAACTTCTTTAGTGCGAGGCCGCATTTGCGTTTTTCCGCGGCGGTTTCTAACCTCAAAATGTCATCAAACTGTCAAAATCAATCAAATCAAGTCAATGTTTTGACATTTTGAGGTTAGAAACCGCCGCGATAACCGCAAGTGCGGCCTCGTCCTTAGGCTCGACTAGGCAGTAACTCAGATTTCATTCTGACTGAAGTAAGGCTATTTGAATTTTGAATAGCGGAAACGTAGTTTCTACTATTCAAAATTCGAATGAATGATTATGAACGAAAACGAATGAATGCTACTATTACTTAGACCATATAACACGGGACTAGCCTTTGCGAACCACCGCATACAAAAATATTCTGCCAGTTTTCATACAAGTGAAGGGGGAAACACAAAGACGTATAAAATTTCATTGCATTTAAAAATGTATTAATCGACAAACGCGTAATGGCTGTTGTGTGTTAATTGTTATTGTACAGTCAACTACAATGTAATGTACTAGTTTAATCATATAAAATGATGTACTGATGTACAGGCTTTTCATAAAGCCAAAATACCAAATGGTCATGTGCAATGGCAGAAAACAATGCTTAAGTAAAGCGCATCCTGTGGTTAGATGATCTAAGTATTATTATCAAATGTTATAGCAAAGAAGTTTTACTTCAATCGCGCGTATAGTAAAACATCTTTAGACGCGAGTAGGGAGTAACTCAGATTTTTTTTTCTGACGGAAATATGTAACACTTACTATTTGAATTTCAAAATTCGAATGAATGATATTAATATAACATTTGATGCCGTCAATGGCAAAGATGTTTTACTTCAATCGCGCTACAAAATTGGACTTGCGACATATGCAGTTTTTAAACCTCAGTGCAATACTGCTTGAACCTAAAAAGCAACTAGCATACCTTTAACAGGGTACCATAAGAGTCATAAGAGCAAACATGACTGTCCTGGTGGTGCACTGGGTATGTACTACTCCTGTTACCGAAGTCTTGGATTCTTATTCCGATTGTTCCACAAATACGTTGAACTAGGTCTACCGGAAGAACTTTAAAGAAGGTTAAGAACTTTCCTCAGTCATTCCAACAATAAAATATATCTTTATCGCAAGGATCCTCCAAGCCGTTTGGGAGTTACTGTGGCCCATCCAAATAGTGCGGACGCACGAATGCACGCTCGCGCGTTTTACAATATTTTACAGAAAAGCAATAATTTTCACTTCGGTAAATCGTGTACAAAGTTTGTTAATAATTCATAAACATATGCATGCAGATTCTTTATGAGTGCCATTGGAGATCTCAAGTTGAACTCATTAATATTTTTTTAATGCATTAGCAAATTATTATATAAAGCGTATAAAGCCTATTATTTATTAGTAGTTGAATGCCAAGGTCCAATACAGCCTGGAGTCAGCCAGCCTGATATTCAGTAAAAGGGTTCCATTTTTGCCCTTAGGATACAGACCCTAAAAATATTGAGACTAACGCTAACCTAACCCTTAAATGACTAACCCGAAATATAACAGTTTAATTTACTCATTCAAACTACATTGTTATGTATATATTAATCTCCACTAAAAAAACCCAAGTATTAGCAAATATAATTTCTAGTTGTGCCTCATTCGTTCGCCTGTGCTGTGACGAAGGTACTACTGGTACTACGAAGCCTGTAGCACTATTTAAATATACCCATACCAATACATGCGCGTAAATAAATTAATTTATAGATAATTTCCGATTGGCTGACATTTATAATTACTGCTGGGCTATGTTACTGGAGAATAACTTTATCATGGTGAAAGAATTTTTAAAGTCGGTTGAGTTTCCATTCTATATTATTAGTACATACCTAAAGAATGATTGATTTCAAAATATACCTCTTTGGTGTGACCTGCTGCACATATTGTAGAACACCGTTTGTACTATGTATTTCACAATATTTATTTACATTACACCTAACCGGTTTCCCCTTACAGTATTTCCATTCAAACACTTATCTAGTACCAATTGCACTACATAAATGGATCATACTTCAGCAGTGTATCATTTGAATTATATATTTAAATCAGCTTATGTAAAGTAGCATAAAACCGGATCATTGGACGAAATGCAGTCCCCAATTCCTTAATATTTCGATTCACAAAGCTCTAGGTTGGCTTTCAGTTTTCAGTCTTACGGCGGGAGAGCAACCGGACGCCCGCTTGTGTCCCGCTCCTGATAAACGAAAACGTTTCGAAATAACGTGTTCATCCGTAACAAAATATTAACTGTGTATACAACAATATAGGTAGAACAAGTAAAACATTTTTTTAGAAGAATTGTAAGTGGCTACGATGAATTTGAACTATGAATGCTGTCTTAGTTTGGTGAATGCATAACAACGAATTGCAGTGGTGAGTGCAGGGTAAAATGGGTGCCTATTATACAAGAGGGCATATTTTGGAGCAATGTTGAATTCAATTTATCCAGTCCCCCATTTTAGCAACTTGAATAATGTGGTGAAAATTTCCCCGAAATGAAATTCAGTTAAGAAATTTTCTCGGTTCTGCTAACTTTAAAAATGACTTAACAATTTTCCAAGTTTCTGATTGAAGTATGATCGTTCTCATAATAAATGAAGGGATTTTGATTCGAGTTTGTGAAATTGCAGAGCTTTCTAATATAGTTTAAATGGGGTAGAATATTAATAGTCACGCGCGTGTTGTAAGTCAAATAACGATAAATTAAGTTAACTCGTGCCGTTAGTAAGTTGGAGAAATCCATTGTTAACAATTAAGAAAGTACTACCAGTAGACAATGAACTAGTGAACGTTCTTAACATAGAACTTAGTCTTCGTGGTTTGATTTACATCAGTGAACTCCCCCAATAATTTTCTTTCCGACTAACTTGGAGGAATTTTATTTTTAAAAATCAATATTTTTAAATTAATTATTTTTAAGAATACTTAGTAAAATACCAAACTAAATATTACCCAAAATATACCGGCTACTCTCTAGAATATTGCCTACCACCTAAAGAATGAATATAAAACTCTATTCAATTACGAAGACATGTGTATAAGTTTCAATTTAAAATTTTGTGTAGTGAAGAACGTATAACAGTTGAAGTTGATTATTATATATTTAATAGATTCAAAATCTGTTCCAAATGTTACGGTTACTGTAACGAACCCACACGCCTTGCATCGGGGGTTCGGAGGGTGCCTAAATTGCCTTGCCTTGAATATCTATCTTATAATGTTGTACATATATCATCACGCCTGTTTCCCATCGGGGTAGGCAGAGACTATGGCTTTCCACTTGCTACGATCCTGGCATACCACTTTCGCTTCTTCTACTTTCATAAGTGCTTTCATACACGCTCGCCGGTTAAGGGTACTCTTGACCTGGCCTTTTTCCAGCAGGTCATCAATTTGGTTACCATGCGTACGCCGAGGATGACCCCTACCAGCTTGCCCATTCATTCTCGCCTTATAGATCTGTTTAGTCAGTCTATTTTCATCCATCCTCTCAACATGTCCAAACCATCTAAGCATCCCTTTTTCTATCTTTGTCACTACATCTTCAGTTATACCACATTGTTTTCTAATCACGCTATTCCTTTTTTTGTCCATCAATTTCACTCCAGCTATACTTCGCAGACTTCTCATTTCCACTGCATTAATTTTACTTTCATGCTTCTTCTGCCACACCCAACTTTCACTACCATACATAAGTGTGGGGATAAGCACACCCCTATGCACAGCCACTCTTGCCTTCTTAGACACGTTTTGACTGCTCATAAAGGTATGCATCGCCCCATTCACTTGATTTCCTGCCAAAACCCTTCTCTCAATATCCTGGTCACACTTTCCATCCCTCGTAAATTTTGAACCCAGGTATACAAATTCTTTCACCTGTTCCACTCTTTGCCCTTCGATAATAATAGGGCAATTCGTCATACATTTCTCTCTTTCAAAGACCATTACTTTAGTCTTACTTACATTCACTTTCATTCCTCTACCTTTCAGCGCCTCATGCATAATATTAACCATCAACTGCAACTCCTCCGCCGATGCAGCTAAGATCACCTGATCGTCAGCATATAGGAGGCATTTGATGGTCAGCTCGTTCAGTTTTATACCACACGCACTCTCTTGCAATTCTTTCAAACAACTGTCCATGTACAGGTTAAACAGCCACGGTGACGCTACACAACCCTGTCTCACACCCCTTTCTATGTTAAAGAAGTCCGTGCAAGCTCCGTTGATCCTGACACAAGCACTCGAGCCCTCATAAAGAGATTTCAGTGCTCGTATCAAGCTGCTGCTCACCCCGTACAAAGACAATGTTGACCATAGTTCATTCCTCACCACTTTGTCATAGGCCTTCTCCAGATCTACGAATACGCAATATACCTTTTGGCTTTTCGCCAAAACTTTTTCTGCTATGCGTCGTAAGGAGAAGACCTGATCCGTGCACCCCCTTCCTTTCATAAATCCTGCTTGAACATCCCACATTTTTCCTTCACTTTCATTCATCACTCTTTTTATTAACACTTTCGCATACAGTTTACCGACGATGCTGAGCAGGCTTATGCCGCGGTAATTTTTGCACTCTTGCTGCGACCCTTTTCCTTTGTACAGCGGCACAATGACGGCTTTGGACCATTCTTTTGGTACGCTGCCACTCCTCCAGCACAGATTAAAAAGGCGGTACAGCTGGTCCATTACCACGCCACGTCCTGCTTTCAGCATCTCAACGGAAACCCTGTCAATCCCAGCAGCCTTGCCTAGTTTCATACTATTTAATGCTTCCACTATTTCTTCCATACTAATGTCGTTTTCATTGCCAATTTCATTCATTTCACAAAAATGAGTTTGCACTTGCGTATCCTCTTTATCAAATAGACTTTCAAAATACTCCTTCCATATTTTTAGCACACACTCTTCTCCTCCCACAAAACTTCCATCCTGGTTTCTGATCTTATTAAGCGGTGATGTGGTCTGTGGACTCCTCACCGCTTTTATGGACTTCCAAAAGAATTTTATATTCTGTTGGAAGTCACCAGATAACCTTTTATCAAATTCATCTCTATCATTCTCCTTCTTTCTTACTAACACCTCTTTTGCCACACGCTTATACCTTTTATACTCATCGTTGGCCATTCGTACATCCTCATTCGTTGCCTTCTGCATTCTTTGATTGGCCTTTGTGGCCAGCCAGTCCAACCATGCTTTCTTCTTCTCAGACAACGCTTTCAGAACTTCCGTGGTCATTCTTTTTAACTTACTTCCTTGGCTTCTCTTGCTCACACCACACACTTCAATCGCAACTTCCACGAGTCCTTCCTTAATCGGCTTCCATAATTCTTCAATCTCACATACTTCATCTAAATTATCAAACTTTTTGCTTAGTTTGCTCACAAATTCCTCTTTTATACCTATCTCTTGCAAATTCTCAACTTTTATGCGTTCTAGTACACTAACAGGTTCACGCACACGGTGCCTCCATCGCTGAAACAGACCCCTTACTCGGCTGACAACCAAGAAGTGGTCTGTGTCAATCCCAGCACCGCGGTAGGCTCGAGTGTCTAGTACTTTCTTTCTCATCCTTGCGTCAACAATCACAAAGTCAATCATGCTCCTCTTACTTCCTTCTTGTCTCGTAACCAAGTGGATATCTTTGTGGTGAAACATGGTGTTAGTCACCACAAGATTCTTCTCCAAACATACTTCAAGCAAACTTTCTCCATTTTCATTCACTCGCTCATCACCAAACTTTCCCAATACTCTTTCATACCCATCACGCTTGACTCCAACCCACCCATTAAAATCGCCTAACATTACTATCCTCTCATTTTGTTTGCACTTACTCAAAACATCACTCATGCTCTCCCAAAATGCCTGCCTCTCACTTTGGTCTCGTAAAGATCGGCGCCACCGCGCATCTTGTGGAGCATATACTCCTAAAACAAAGATGCGGGTAAGTCCAACCTTCAGCCAAATGCCTGCCTCTCACTTTGGTCTCGTAAAGATCGGCGCCAACGCGCATCTTGTGGAGCATATACTCCTAAAACAAAGATGCGGGTAAGTCCAACCTTCAGCCTCAACCAAATTGTATCTTCTGTCGTATTGTAGTTCCTTTTATCTACAGAATATACTCTGCAGCCTTTTTGGTCAGCTATTGGTGTTATTTTTGTGTTTCATAGAAATAAATAAATTTAAAAATGTACTACTTGTCTTCGCTTTGGAGATGAGAACCTGGTTTAATCGGCTGCTAGAGACAACTGTTGTTTGGTTTTAATGTCATGATGGGAGAGATGCCGTTTAGCCGTCAGTGAGTAGGCGCATCAGCTTGCAAGGAGGAGGAGGACTAACCTGGATCCATAAATTATATTTAAGGGCACACAAACTTCGAATCAATGCTAGGGAAATTATACACCTACAGGAACTTGTCTGTGTATAATAATATCTTATTTATGCAATAAAAAATGCTTATGTTGCAATTATATTCTGCTTTGATAATTTAAAAAGTTAGAATTATATGGCAATATCGGCTCTCGAAATTTTATAATGAACTTTCTTTATGTAAGGCTATCGAGTTTTCATTCAATTAAACAGCCTAACCTTACATGTAACTAATTATGTGAAAAGAGGTTTCACCAAAATCAATGACCCCTGTAACATCTTCGGCCCAACGAACACAACGTTCGCTCTGACTTTCCGCTTGAAGGTGTCAAATATTTAATCGAAACGATAAAATCGAGAAAGGGACAGCATGTCCCATAGAATTTGTGCAGAAATAATATAGGTACCTACTCTTGCGATGTTTTATTTTATACCACTAAGGTGGCAGACAAGCATACGGCCCACCAGAAGGACTGGCGGATACCGCAGCCTATGAATGTTTACAGCACCAGAGGCGTCAAAGTCGCGCTGCCGACCCTGTAAAAACCTTCTAAGATCCCTTTTGAAGAACCCTATAGGGGAAACTGGGGATACTTGATCCTTACGGGAGACTAGGTACACAAGATTTACAGAACTTGTATAAGCCATATTTAGTTTTATAGTGGAAATATTGATTGTATATCGTACCCGAAAACTTCTTAAAGATGGTACATCTATTACATTTGACACTTCGGCAAACGGCGGGCGAGTAAGTAATTGTTGCGACAGAAAGAAAATTTTAATAAGTTTTCATTTTGACTAAACATTTATTTAAAATAGGACTTATAAGAGTGTATGCATTTGAAACAAGCCATTATCTATATTATTAGCCATTCTTTACAAAATATAATGGTAATATTATAGACATTTGAAAATATTTTTGTTTATAACCTCAAATAGCTCAGGGTATACTTGGTACATTTTATTATAGGAGATTTGATCCACCTGGTCCAAGTGTCCCCTACCGTTTTTTTTTTCAAATCATTGCAGAACAATATGTCAAGAACCTACAAAACCAGAGGAGGTGCCCGAAAAATGGTGCCAGAGAACAAAAATAAAGCTAGTCCATGCCCTTAAAGTTGCAAAGCGATCAATGGAACGCCTAAAAAGGTCCTAAGCCTAAAAAGGCTTTCAACTTGGCTTAATGACTGCCATTTTACTGGCAACCAGGATCAACGGCTTGACGTGCCTTCCGAAGCACGGAAACGCTCAAATAAATGTCACAAAGTGATCACATGGATGGTCACCCATCCAAGGACTGGCTCTTAGTGAAAGTCGCATACTGCAGTGCAGTGATCGTTTACAGAACACTAAAACCGCGGAGCCACGAGCGCTGACAATAAAATATATAACTAATAAATATGTGATTTCGTAAATTAATAAACAGACAAGACATTTTTTATTTAATTCCTTAATAATGGTATCATCTGACCCTAAATATGGGAGACTTGATCCCCCAGGATCAAGTCATCCAGACCGGGGGGATCAAGTCTTACGTATATACGGGACACATGGTACGATTCCTTATTATTGATTTTAGTCAAATAACTACTAAATTAAGATATTCATATCTTTGGCTCTTACAGCAATTATAAGCAAATAAATTTCACGTATTTTAGCACCAACGGTTTTTTAAACGGATACTCAATATAGAAATTAGGGATAAAAAACAAAAGGGGGGATCAAGTGTCCCCAGTTTCCCTTACTGTAGGCGTTTGGGAACACCGAGGCAGGAAGATCATTCCACAACATAAGCGTGCGCGAAAGAATGCCCCTATCGGATCTAACCGTGCTCGAACGCTCCGGACGTAGAGTGTGAGGATGAACTCCCGTTAACAACTCTTACAGCTCGCTTTTGCACCAAGTTAAATGGATGAAACTGATATTCAGGTGCCCCCGGCCAGAGGTGACAGTAGCACTCCATGTGCGGCCGCATTTGCGCCTTATAAAGAAGCAGTGTTTGCGCCGCAGTAAAGTATCTCCCAATACTATCGGCCTCCATGACCGGGAGCCTGACTATCACGTCAGGCTGTCGTCTTAGGCCTGCTTCTATAAGGACGGCGAGGGAGCTGCTCACCATCCTTACAGAAACAGGCCCATGACGACAGCGTGGCGTGAGAGTTTCCCCAAGAAGCGGGATAACACCCGAACAACCCCCAAAGACGCGGGATAACCCCCGAACCCACTAGGTGAGGCCGCAGTGGTAGCCAAGGTCTGTTGAGAATCCTGTGGATAGCATTTCGAGGGCGTACTTGGGGCTCCCAACCGTAGTCGTATTGGTAGGGAACGTGTTGATAAAACTCCGGCGTGGCAAACATGATGGGTTTTCCACACGTAAAAAAAACTCTTACAAATTAGATTCAGATGCTCAGACTTGGCAAGAAGTATTGATGAGAATGTGTTAATCGGACTAACTAGAACCACACAATGTTCTTTTAAGGGCCCCACGCATTTGGTCTGCTTTACTGATTTATTGATATGAATAGATATAAGGTGATGTAAAAATGAGGGCTTCCTATAGCTATACTTGCTAACCCGCGAAACTTCGTTTGCGTCATAAAAAAGAGAGAGATGGAACGGGAGAGGTGTGATACAAATATTGTAATAATATCATGTTTCCCACCGCGTTTACTACCGTCGCGTCACGTCGCTGTTTTTCGTTATTTAAGAACGAATTAAGGCCGTTGGTAGGGCTAACGACCTTGACCATACAAAACGCGCGTCCTTCAAGCTAGAAAATGTAGTATTTTATAGCTTATTTTAATTGTAATAATACCTATTCCAAATCGAAAAAAATATATTATAGGTGTATGCTTTCTTCACATACCTATTACCATTTTTTTTTCTTTCGCGTCGATAAAAATTGAAATCATAAAATGCATTCATCTAAAAATTGGGGGCTCATTCTATGATCATTTTACACTTTATGTATAATTAATATACAATTTATAATAAAAGCATACTTTGGCACACATCTGGTAGATTAAAAATCTACTTATCTCTTTAATTTTTTGTCTACTTTATGCCGACAAAAATGATTCCATCTGCACCTCTTTTCGTCATTTTCTAAACCAGATCCAATCCGGAGTCCGACATAGCATCCATGAGGATTCCCGGTACAAATTTTAGCCTGAAACCCAAGAAAATCGCTCGCAATAAATATATGAAAATAAATATGTCGGGGTTGCTCCCGAGGGCAATATATCGAAATAGTATTTATAAACAATTCAAGTGGGTAGGAGGTAACATTCTTGCTGTCTAATAATATCAGAGATTCCACAGCTTTTAGTACGTATACTCACGGACTTTGATAGAGATATAAATCCAAGTTTATTGTTACCAGGTAAAATACGGAATGAACGAGAATAATTTTAACAGCATTATTGTTTTTTTTAAATAAGTATGTTCTGGCAACTATTTATACCGTATTATAGGGTAATTTTAGAAGAGAAGGAAGTCTCGAAGGCGATCTCGTGTCCGACCAGAGTGTACCTAAATGTTCGATTTTGATCGACACCCAAGACAAATCTCTTTGTGTGATGAGCTAAAACTATAGAACAATAAGACCCAGGACTTGTAGTGGTGTTTAAGAATACAATTTTCCCTCGCAACATATTATGGCGTTTTACTAAGGGGGTCGTGTTACTCTATTGCAAAAACTCGAGAACGCCTGACCGTTGCGATGTAGCAAATTTTAGTCTTGTACTATTTGTGGAAGTTCAAGGAAGGGTTAAGAGGTTTTTTCAATCAGCCATTAGATTCCTAAGCGGTACGATGTTGGTAAAGACAGCTAGTTGTCAGGCAAATACTATTTTCACTGTTAACAAGTTACTATGGATCTAAACACGTTACGAGAGCAAAAGCCAGTTTTTTTTTTTAAACAAATAATAAATATTCACGGACATCTCACACAACGCTATCTGATCCCTAAGTAAGCTAAGAATAATCTGCTTGTGTTATGGGTATCAGACCACGGATATTAATACTTATATACTTTTAAATACATACATATTATAGGTACATAGAAACACCCAGAATCTTGAGACAAAGATTTATGGGTCACACAAATTTTTGTCTCCGGTGGGAATCGAACCCACGACCTCCAGCGCCGCACTCATCGCTACCGACTATCACTACCGACTGCGCCACAGAGGCAGTCGAGGCAGTATAAAAGACTATTATGTTCAAGCACATCCATTAAGTACAATACTCCAGACGTCTTCATGACCGGTTCTATTGACAATAGTCTCATTGAATATATTCGGCCCTGCTCATAAATATGGATAACTAGATGGCACCGGCGCGGCGACTACTTCCGTGTGGAATTCTGTTACCGTTCCAGCATCATATTGTTAAATTGCACTACGAAACTATTAATTTTGCAAAACCGTTGCAAAGACATGACTTGTAGAAAGTTTTCTCTAAATTAATTTTCTAATACATGTTGCTATCGTAAATTGAGAACGAGAGGGATTTGTGGTTGCATACTGTGTTCGAGATTGGACCGTGTAGCTGTATTGAATGGTTTTATAATTAAACTTAGCTTATTATTGACGAGCTGTTCTCGGCGGCTTCGTCCGCCTCAAAGTCGTTATCGCGTAAAATCATAACTCTCCTTTTGGGCAGTTAGTTTAAAAGTAGGCCTCGAACTATCCCTATACCAAATTTCATCTCAATCGCTCCAGCTGTTTAGGCGTGAAAGCGTAACAGACAGACAGACAGACAGAGTTACTTTCGTATTTATAATATTAGTAGGGATAAGGGGTATAAGTAGGGCATTGCAAAATATTGGAGTTCCCATGAAATACCAATTATTCAAAAGTTTTTAATCATTGCACTGCTGCCAGCTTAGATCGATGTCAAATGTGGTGATTGTGTTTACTTTGCTATTTTGTTTTGACGTTTGTGTAATTGTCTTTCTTTGAGATTTTTTGTTTTGATTGAGGCGAAGGCTATTCAGCCATACTGTCCAGAACTATTTTTTTTTTCCTAGTACCTACCTATGTTTTTATTATGATCTTGTTTTGTGAACAAACATTTTTTTTATTTGTATTTCCTGTTTAATATATAGACTGTCGTATCGTCATCATGTCCCAACTGGCCTCGTCTGAAAATCAGCGCTGTTATCATGCTTTCCGTGAGACAGCATTATGCTGATAGGGATGGCCCCCTCTGCATACTTAATGGTTACGGTTCAGACCCGAGTATTATTTATAGTTTGCATGTCAAGAAAAGTTTTTTTTCTCTAGTTATATTTAATTATGTAATATGTCACCAATTTTCGTGGAATAAAACACTCTTTTGTTTATTGTTGTAGATATTGCACAAAACTGCTTTAAGTCTTTTTTTGATTTGGCGGCCTAACGCTGAGCGCACATTGGAGACACGACTGTCTTAAGGGGAGTGGTTGACAAAGTTTGCGAAAAAGAGGTGCAAATAAAGACGTTCTTCTCGGTATTAGTATACGAAAAATGACAGCCAAAAGTAGATTTGAAATCTACAAGATGTGTTCCAGAAAATGGTTTCATCAGAAATTGTGTATTTATTATAAACTAGCAGACGCGCGCGGCTTCGCCCGCGTGAAATTTGTCTCCCGTTCCCGCTTCCCGTGGGAACATTTTCCCGGGATAAAAAGTAGCCTATGTGTTATTCCAGACTATACTCTATCCCTGTACCAAGTTTCAGCCAGATCCATTCAGCCGTTACAGCGTGATTGAGTAACAAACATCCAAACATCCAAACATCTTCACAAACTTTCACATTTATAATATTAGTAGGATAGTAGGATAACTAGTAAAACATCACTGAAATAGCCCATAATTTTTTAGAAGAAGTCGTTGTATGACATCTATTTATTAATGAATGATAATAAAATTTATATCAGAGACTAAAGAAAACATAGACCTTTAAAATGGTTTTCTTCAATTTTGAATTAGTATAAGTTTTAACTAATTACAACTAATAATGTATTCAAAGAATACATCACGTTGCTTGCTTCCCCGCGCTCGCCCGAAAATCTAGTGCGGGGGGAGTCGTGTTGCTAGCCGGACGTGTGTCGCTCTGGTCTGCAAAATATTCTCGTAAAATGTTATATTTTCATTCATGTACAGAGTAATGCGTGCAACAGAGCCAGAGCCCGAGTTACACAATGCATGCTGCATTACATGAGAATATAATGCATTTCAACTTATTTTTCGTATTGTTTTATTAAATTACTTCGAAAGGTAATCATGCTTATATTGTAAGCGGTACTTAATCATTTCAATATAAATAAATGAAGAAATATTTGTGGACATTCGCACACAACTTAAGCTAATATAACCTTGTGCTAAGGGATACTATAATATAAGTATTTTAGTTTGTAGTGCTAAGTTTCACGTTTTTTTCTCTCTCTACTATGCATAAAAATGAAATTTGTTTTAATTATTTTTATTTCTACTATGTGCTCCTTGCAATTTTATTGTACCTACTTACCTTCATCTTTTAAGATATGCTATGTCTTCATAGGTGCAACTGAAAACCAGCGCTACTTGCTACTGCGGTGGTAAGAAGCAAAAGCTGAGTTGCAACTTTTTGCCATAATTGAGAATAATAATTGGATCTCGATACTAGTTTATAAGAATTTCTAACATGTAAAATAAATTGTTCTATGTTATGTACCATTGAGTTATGGCAATAAACTATTATTTATTATATTTTATTTTGCGAAGTGTGGCAAAAAAGTCCGCATTGTAAAAATTTGCGAACATTCCTGATGCACTGCCATAACGTGGCAATCCCAACAACATTCTGAACCCGTTATTATACTGCACACGTAATGCATTCAATGACCGCTGCGTGTAGTCAGCCCACAAACCCCCAAAATATAGGTTTTGATAGTAAGCTTTGAAAAGTTTAGTGTTTTTGTCTAAATAAATTACAATAAAGCGCGAATAAAGAAAAATTACTAAAGCCTGATCAAGTCGAAGCCTGATCAAGTCGAAGTCTGATCAAGTGAAAATATAATAGCAGGAAAGAGCTTCCGATGCAACCAGAAATAACGCTCAGATGACGATGAACTAATAGGAAAACTTCACTTGACTTGCAGCTTGATCGTGACTGACGGCTTTTTTATTTCCGTCTTTTGTTTATTACCAGCACCCTCTTTTCACTTTGTTTTTGTCAACCGCGTAATTTGTTTTACGTTACGTTTATTTGAATTGTTTCGTTCGGTTTCGTATTATTAGTGTCATTTAGTTAATTTCACAAACTTTTATTGAAATAGAGTAATCTTGTCAAAAATTTCCGTGAATATTTACTTGTTAATTTACATACATGCATATAGTCACGCCTTTATCCCGAAGGAATAGGCAGAGGCATAGTATACACCCACATTTCACATTATATTTTTTTTTGTATTTTTGTACTAATGCCGCTTATTTATTTATTAACTTGATATTTATAAAAAGGTGGTGCCGCGCTTAGGGAGATTTTTCTTTATCACAGAAACTAGGACTCTGGGTAAGTAGACGCGTAGGCCAATTTAAAACGTTTGAGTTCGTGTTTTTGAAGGTGGTTAAATTATTTGAAAAGTGAGATGGCGCCCGTGGTTTCGCAGGGGTGGATTTCTGTTCCCTTTCTCGCATCCCATCGGACCTCATTTCGGGGATAAAAACTAAAAGCCTATGTGTCTTTCTAATCTATCGCTGTACCAAATTTCAGCAAGATCAGTTCAGCCGTTAGAGCGTGATTGAGTACCAAACATCCAAACATCTTCACAAGCTTTCACATTTATAATCGGCAGGTATTAGTAGGACATATTATGTTAGAAAGAAGTAGGATTAAAAAGGATTTAAATATTTTTTACGGTTCCGTACCCAAAGGATAAAAACGCTTTCACCCGCGTAGCTCCCGTTCTCGTGGGAATTCTGGAATAAGATATAGCGTATGTTACCCAGGGATAATGTGGCTTTCCAACAGTGAAAGAATTTTTCAAATCGGTCCAGTAGTTTCGGAGCCCATTCGATGCAAATAAACAAACAAAGAATTAAATAATTTCTCTTTATAATACAAGTATGGATTACGAAGTCTCCAAAAGAACTATCATATACTTACGGAGGTAGAGTAATGTAGACCCCTCATTTGCTAGATGTTGAATGTGGGAAATTAATTTTAAAACCCAATTAAAATAGTATTATACTGAAATGAATATCAAACTTTGTCGCTAATTCCTTCTTTTATAGATTAGGGTCGGCCATTCTATTGATCGCTAATGACTTAAGTTGGTTGGCCTTTCTGCGATTCAATCAGAGTTTTAGGTACTTTCTACAACGCTATTGGATTAAATTAAATACTAAATTCTTTATTTGTATATTTTCGAAGACCTCTGAATAGATATCTAGGTATATAATTAAATTGGACATTGTATTTGAAAGTAACACCAGCTTTGATGCTAACAGATACAAAAAGAAAAAACTGGCCAAGTGCGAGTCGGACTCGCACACAGAAGGTTTCGTGCCAAAAAACACGGTCAAAAAGTCACTTTTGCTGTATGGGGTCACCTCCTAATTCCCCCATTTTTTTTCTTATTTTAGTATTTGTAAATTATAGCGACATCAGAAATAAATCATCTGTGAATTTATTTCAGCTCTCTAGCTATCACGGTCCCTGAGATACGATTTATGCTACAGCAGGACCACGCCACGGTCAATGAATTTGAATCTAATCGGCACACCTAACACAATTGTAGAGAAGCGCTCGAAACCTAGTTCACTGTTCTGTAAACGATCACTGTGATAAGCAAGCAGTTTACGCTACGGTTAGTACTGAAATGGGTGGCTGCTTGTGGCATTTCCATATTTGATCGTTTCTGTGCTTCGGAAAACAAGTGTAGATATTACTAACATGAAATGTGCGCGTTCCCATAGGTGAGGCCGCAATGGTGGCGGCAGGTCTGTTGGGAGCCCTGGGAGGGACATCCTTCCGAGGGCATTCCCGGGGCTCCCAACCGTAGGCTGTTATGTAGGATACGTGTGGTTTTTAATCGATAGGTGTGCTGCATAGCATCCCTGTAGGATTTTCCTCACGTTGAAAAATATCCCTCGGGTGGTAGGTCGGTACTCTGGGGAATAACACATGACTATCTGTATATAGCTAGTAGAGTAACTACACATTATTATGTCGAGACCTTTGGGTGGATATAACTTCTCACTGAGATTTCTTAAGTTCAAATAAGGTGTATCGCGTATGAAGCAAATAGTGATTTTTAGGAGAATGTGAAAGTACCTCAGTCTAAAATCAAGTAAAAGTGGCAACATTGCCTTTAATTAAATCTGACTTTAAAACTTCGTTTACGTTTCAGCTCGGCTTTTCTGTGCTATACATGTAAACCTTCTTTTTGAATTACCTACTCTATCAATTGCTGACATCGAATTGAAATCAGTTTAAAAGATTAAGCGAACAGATAGCTAAAGCGTTTTCATTTTAAACACAGTATAAAATTGACATGGTGCGGTCATGATTTTCAACCATTTATTTTGTGGTTTAAAGTAATTTGCTGGTTTAGCATTGAATTCAATTATTCGTAGCATTAGTAAATTAGAAAAGTATTCATTTCTTAGGTAGTTTATGGCGATAAATCAAACAATGACTTGATAAAAATGACATCCAGCGTCATAGAATAAGTATAGTAACTATAGTAGTAGTAGTAACTATTTAAGTAAGTATAACTTATTCGCTATCAGTCTGCTCTTCCTTTGGCTAGAAGCCTTACGTCATAGGCAAGATATATTTTAAAAAAAGTGTGTGCTTGTAACTTAGATCATCTAACCACAGAATGCGCCTTACTTAAGCATTGTTTTCTGCCAAGCCAATAGACCATTTGGTCTTTTGGCTTTATAAAAAGCACTGTACATCAGTACATCATTTTATATGATTAAACTAGTACATTTCATTGTAGTTGACTGTACAATAAAAATTAACACACAACAGCCATTACGCGTTTGACGATTAATACATTTTTAAATATAATGAAATTTTATATGTCTTTGTGTTTCCCCCTTCACCCGCTATGAAAACTAGCAGAATATTTTTGTATGCGGTGGTTCGCAAAGGCTAGTCCCGTGATATATGGTCTAAGGCTTGTTACATTTACGCGCGATTGAAGTAAAACTTCTTTGCCATTGACGGCATCAAATGTCATATTAATATCATTCATTTGTATTCAAAATTCGAATAGTAAGCGTTACTTCCGTCAGAAAAAAATCAGAGTTACTGCCTAGTCGCGCCTAAAGAAGTTTTACTTCAAAAACTGCGTTATTTACTGACAATTCTTCTCAAAAAAGTGTATTTTCGAAGTACTGTTTATTATCACACGAAATATGAAAGACCTATTATTTATTTAGCCATAACGGTAACTTTTTTACAACCATGATTGCTTTCGGGTGTTGTTTTAAATATTTATGGCGGAACGCGACAGGGGCGATGAATGGATAAAGTGGGCTGTGCGATGTCGATATTGATTTTATGAATTATTTGCAAATCAAAAAGTCACTTTATCACATTCAGTGCTTGATTATCATCTCTGTTGATTTTATTATACAGAAATGATATGAAGGCGGTATTTGATTGAAAATATTCCTATAGTAGTGCTATAGCAAAGATAAGATACGTACCTGCATTTAATAAATAGTAGATACCTACTTCCTAAAGTACTCGTAAATGAGGAGGCAAATTTTGTACTACTATGTATGAAGTTTTTAACAATTAATTAATTAATTTATTAGCTACGAATTCACTTCCAAATACTCTTTCAACAATAGATGACCCCTTCAATAAGGAAGGCTATTATCATCACGCTACAACCCAAGGGAGTCACCATAAATGTCAACAAGTCCTACAAACTACAAATTTCCATATATTATTATGGAAACTTACAAGTAAATAAATTACGGGTATGGGTGTGGGGTTTTACGGGGGTTCGAGGGTTGAGGGTAAGATTACGAACATGGATGTTCACACTCTGTTTACTCTGTGTTAGCAATTCTGTAGCGATAGTAGCATACATGTCTTTTATAGAGAGGAGAGGCGCCATTCTGAGTTTTTCACCTCTGTCAAAGCGGGCTCCAAAAAGAATACGCTTCTACACACACATAGGATATAATAGAAATTATGAGTGTATTGTTTTGTGTACAGCCGATTGCTTTTGTAGGTGTGTATTAGGAATACAATTTCCTCCCGCAACATTCCACAGAAATATGTATAGAGCAAACATGCCATTACCTAAGATCATTTAATAGTATTAAATACAGATAGGCAACTCCCTGCAAATACAGATCAGTGCCTGCACCCCACTGAGCAAGCTTCCCCACCCCCGCCACAGCTGTCATTGTAGTTGGAGGGTATTTTGTTTTAGTGTAGGTGACAGAGCCCCGTGTGGCGACGGGGTCCCGTGTTACGACGGGTAAGAGTACAAAATGTCGTCACCCCTATACAACCCGAGGGTGTCGTAAGAGGCGACTAAGGGAACACTTTCGCAAAAAGATCAATTGCGTAGAGAAGGAAAACTCGAAATGAAACCCGGTTGTCAGTAAAATGACAATCGTTAAGCCAAGTTGAAGGCCCTATGGGAGGCTTGAAAAAAATTCAACTGTGGGTCCCGGGGATCTGCTCCTGTCCATTTCAACACGGCAATAGGCTCACCACCTATTACGTGGGACATAAAACTACAAGGTGAAATGTGGGCGTATACTATGCCTCTGCCTACCCCTTCGGGGATAAAGGCGTGATTATATGTATGTATGTATGTATGTAGGTGACAGAATTGAAAACGAATCATTTGTATGGAGTTTCCGCCCCTCGACCACACGACGTGAATGCGTGGACGCAAATTTACGCGAGAAACGTCGTCCGTCTCATGTTTCGCCGTTCATAAATATGAGACAGGTGACGTTTCATGTGATGTTAAGCGAGAATCGGCGCTCTGTGCTATTACTACTCCCTTGTACTGGTCGCGTTGCTATGGATATTAAGTATCTTACAATAATAACCCAGTCATTTGGTAATTTTACTTGGAAAATTTTTCGGGGGTATAGAAAATTGGCAGTGTTATAGATTATGAAATACTATTTGCGAATTTCAACGTTACCACCTTGTATTTTGTGCCTTAGGCTGAGCGCACATTGGCGACAAGACAGTCTACAGACAGACTGCCGCTTTACTAAATCTATGAAACTGCGAAACTTGTCCGGTCCGAATAATCGAGCAAGAGTCAGTCTTAAGGCCATACCCAGGGCTAACGACCTTGAGCAAATGGGCGATATGACTCGCTAACATAGAGTAGCGCAACTACAGAGACATCAGAGTAAAAGAACCACGGAATAAGAAGAAACATAGTAGCGGAAATGCGTTCCTCGCTTCACCAAATAAACAAAAAGCTGTGAGACGGTCTCACCCGAGTGCCCCTCTCTAAAACGTTTATTGTGAGAGTTCAATCCGATTGACGTTGTCTTTTTTGTTTTATTTCAAACTTTGAACAGATGATCCACGTGACCTAGTGACGTAGTTTAATGCAACAGAGTCACAGACTACAGACAAAGTCTCGCCATAAGCCCCTCTGCACTCTATTTTATAGAGAGAGGCGAAAAGTAAATTAAAAACAAAGTAACGTTTGTATTTAAATTTTCCTTTGTTTTTAAGTGTAGTAAAATACACTGCAAAAAATGTGATTGATCATTACGTAAAACTTAAATGTGACGAATTCACAAAGACGAATGTTCATAAATATATTCCACAGACATATAAGAATAAGATATATTCATTGTTTTGTACTTAAATTATTACAAATCCAGAAAGGGGGGGCTTCCACTCACTTAAAATTTTTGTTAATTTTGGAACAAAATTTCATTTCATTTTATTATTACAAACAAACAAAAATAGACGTAAACGCAGTTGCGAGGGTCAGCTAGTTATGTATAAATAAGAAGCGCTCGTGGCACCGCGGACTTAGTGTTCTGTTAGCGATCACTGTAGTAAGCTCATTCACTATGGCCAGTCCACCCATGTGACCACTTTGTGACAGTTATTTGAGCGTCGTTTCCGTGTTTCGGAAGGCACGTTAAGCCGTTGGTCCTGCTTGCCCGTAAAATGGCAGTCGTTAAGCGAAGTTGAAGGCCGTTTTGGCGGCTTGATTAATTTTAACAGCAAGCAGATACAACTTGCGCCTGTCTATCTCAACACGGCAATACAGCTCACCGCCTATTACGTGGGACAAATTCTAAAAAGGTGAAATGAGGGGACATAATAATATGCCTCTGCCTACCTCTTCGGGGATAAAGGTGTGACCATATGTATGTATGTAACTAGCTGACTCTCACAACTTCGTTTACGACGCTTAAGGTGTATGAAACATGAGGTATTTCTTCATCAGTCTCATCAACCGGCGGGTGAAACTGCCCTGTTTGCTTAATCATAAACGAATTTAAAGATTAAGCATATTGTAAAACTAGCTGACCCTCGCAACTTCGTTTACGTCACATAAGGTTTGCAAAAGGAGAGGCACTTCTTCATTAGACTCATCAAGCAGCGTGTGAAACGGCCCTGTTTGCTTTATCATAAAAGAGCTTAAAGATTAAGTTTATTCTTAAACAATTCAGTCCCCGACTTCGGCGCGGACAGAATTATTTTACAACAGCCTTAATCATTAAGCTCTTTTATGATTCAGCCAACACGCCTGTTTAGATTTACCGTCACATTCCAAGGAACCCTTGAATTATAGGTTTTGAGAAAGTTGAGATATCTCTAATTCCTGAACTACAAAACCCTCAGCACTGAAACTTGTGTGAAGCAATCCTAGGTTGAATTCTAGGTTTAGAGAAGTTGAGATGTCTCTAACTCCTGAACTTCCTCGGATCAATTTTCATTCAAATCAGTAGTTTCGGCGTGATACGTATTCGGAATACAGACGGACATGAAAATTTTAAATTTCATTTTGGCTTAAGTAGGTATCGATTAGAGAACGCGTTCATTTTTTTTAAATAGCTTCCATATTCAGACTCTCGACCCTCAACAGTTTTATTATTATGTATAGATATAGACTAGCAAGAAACTCGGCGGGCACTCACTTTATTCACTTTTATACCTTAACCAATTTGCCGGTAGATGGTGCCTACTTGTGGCGACCCACAAGACGTAATAAGCTAAAAGAGTCAATTCTTTCAGCTTAGGTTGAGAGCAATGTCTTAAAAAAGCAGTGTGTTAATAATAACTATAATATAAGTATTTTCATCAGTTGTCTACTGATGAAATTTAAAATTTTCATGTCCGTCTGTATTCCGAATACGTATCACGCCGAAACTACTGATTTGAATGAAAATTGATCCGAGGAAGTTCAGGAGTTAGAGACATCTCAACTTCTCTAAACCTAGAATTCAACCTAGGATTGCTTCACACAAGTTTCAGTGCTGAGGGTTTTGTAGTTCAGGAATTAGAGATATCTCAACTTTCTCAAAACCTATAATTCAAGGGTTCCTTGGAATGTGACGGTAAATCTAAACAGGCGTGTTGGCTGAATCATAAAAGAGCTTAATGATTAAGGCTGTTGTAAAATAATTCTGTCCGCGCCGAAGTCGGGGACTGAATTGTTTAAGAATAAACTTAATCTTTAAGCTCTTTTATGATAAAGCAAACAGGGCCGTTTCACACGCTGCTTGATGAGTCTAATGAAGAAGTGCCTCTCCTTTTGCAAACCTTATGTGACGTAAACGAAGTTGCGAGGGTCAGCTAGTTTTACAATATGCTTAATCTTTAAATTCGTTTATGATTAAGCAAACAGGGCAGTTTCACCCGCCGGTTGATGAGACTGATGAAGAAATACCTCATGTTTCATACACCTTAAGCGTCGTAAACGAAGTTGTGAGAGTCAGCTAGTTACATACATACATATGGTCACACCTTTATCCCCGAAGAGGTAGGCAGAGGCATATTATTATGTCCCCTCATTTCACCTTTTTAGAATTTGTCCCACGTAATAGGCGGTGAGCTGTATTGCCGTGTTGAGATAGACAGGCGCAAGTTGTATCTGCTTGCTGTTAAAATTAATCAAGCCGCCAAAACGGCCTTCAACTTCGCTTAACGACTGCCATTTTACGGGCAAGCAGGACCAACGGCTTAACGTGCCTTCCGAAACACGGAAACGACGCTCAAATAACTGTCACAAAGTGGTCACATGGGTGGACTGGCCATAGTGAATGAGCTTACTACAGTGATCGCTAACAGAACACTAAGTCCGCGGTGCCACGAGCGCTTCTTATTTATACATAACTAGCTGACCCTCGCAACTGCGTTTACGTCTATTTTTGTTTGTTTGTAATAATAAAATGAAATGAAATTTTGTTCCAAAATTAACAAAAATTTTAAGTGAGTGGAAGCCCCCCCTTTCTGGATTTGTAATAATTTAAGTACAAAACAATGAATATATCTTATTCTTATATGTCTGTGGAATATATTTATGAACATTCGTCTTTGTGAATTCGTCACATTTAAGTTTTACGTAATGATCAATCACATTTTTTGCAGTGTATTTTACTACACTTAAAAACAAAGGAAAATTTAAATACAAACGTTACTTTGTTTTTAATTTACTTTTCGCCTCTCTCTATAAAATAGAGTGCAGAGGGGCTTATGGCGAGACTTTGTCTGTAGTCTGTGACTCTGTTGCATTAAACTACGTCACTAGGTCACGTGGATCATCTGTTCAAAGTTTGAAATAAAACAAAAAAGACAACGTCAATCGGATTGAACTCTCACAATAAACGTTTTAGAGAGGGGCACTCGGGTGAGACCGTCTCACAGCTTTTTGTTTATTTGGTGAAGCGAGGAACGCATTTCCGCTACTATGTTTCTTCTTATTCCGTGGTTCTTTTACTCTGATGTCTCTGTAGTTGCGCTACTCTATGTTAGCGAGTCATATCGCCCATTTGCTCAAGGTCGTTAGCCCTGGGTATGGCCTTAAGACTGACTCTTGCTCGATTATTCGGACCGGACAAGTTTCGCAGTTTCATAGATTTAGTAAAGCGGCAGTCTGTCTGTAGACTGTCTTGTCGCCAATGTGCGCTCAGCCTAAGGCACAAAATACAAGGTGGTAACGTTGAAATTCGCAAATAGTATTTCATAATCTATAACACTGCCAATTTTCTATACCCCCGAAAAATTTTCCAAGTAAAATTACCAAATGACTGGGTTATTATTGTAAGATACTTAATATCCATAGCAACGCGACCAGTACAAGGGAGTAGTAATAGCACAGAGCGCCGATTCTCGCTTAACATCACATGAAACGTCACCTGTCTCATATTTATGAACGGCGAAACATGAGACGGACGACGTTTCTCGCGTAAATTTGCGTCCACGCATTCACGTCGTGTGGTCGAGGGGCGGAAACTCCATACAAATGATTCGTTTTCAATTCTGTCACCTACATACATACATACATACATATAATCACGCCTTTATCCCCGAAGGGGTAGGCAGAGGCATAGTATACGCCCACATTTCACCTTGTAGTTTTATGTCCCACGTAATAGGTGGTGAGCCTATTGCCGTGTTGAAATGGACAGGAGCAGATCCCCGGGACCCACAGTTGAATTTTTTTCAAGCCTCCCATAGGGCCTTCAACTTGGCTTAACGATTGTCATTTTACTGACAACCGGGTTTCATTTCGAGTTTTCCTTCTCTACGCAATTGATCTTTTTGCGAAAGTGTTCCCTTAGTCGCCTCTTACGACACCCTCGGGTTGTATAGGGGTGACGACATTTTGTACTCTTACCCGTCGTAACACGGGACCCCGTCGCCACACGGGGCTCTGTCACCTACACTAAAACAAAATACCCTCCAACTACAATGACAGCTGTGGCGGGGGTGGGGAAGCTTGCTCAGTGGGGTGCAGGCACTGATCTGTATTTGCAGGGAGTTGCCTATCTGTATTTAATACTATTAAATGATCTTAGGTAATGGCATGTTTGCTCTATACATATTTCTGTGGAATGTTGCGGGAGGAAATTGTATTCCTAATACACACCTATAAAAGCAATCGGCTGTACACAAAACAATACACTCATAATTTCTATTATATCCTATGTGTGTGTAGAAGCGTATTCTTTTTGGAGCCCGCTTTGACAGAGGTGAAAAACTCAGAATGGCGCCTCTCCTCTCTATAAAAGACATGTATGCTACTATCGCTACAGAATTGCTAACACAGAGTAAACCGAGTGTGAACATCCATGTTCGTAATCTTACCCTCAACCCTCGAACCCCCGTAAAACCCCACACCAATACCCGTAATTTATTTACTTGTAAGTTTCCATAATAATATATGGAAATTTGTAGTTTGTAGGACTTGTTGACATTTATGGTGACTCCCTTGGGTTGTAGCGTGATGATAATAGCCTTCCTTATTGAAGGGGTCATCTATTGTTGAAAGAGTATTTGGAAGTGAATTCGTAGCTAATAAATTAATTAATTAATTGTTAAAAACTTAATACATAGTAGTACAAAATTTGCCTCCTCATTTACGAGTACTTTAGGAAGTAGGTATCTACTATTTATTAAATGCAGGTACGTATCTTATCTTTGCTATAGCACTACTATAGGAATATTTTCAATCAAATACCGCCTTCATATCATTTCTGTATAATAAAATCAACAGAGATGATAATCAAGCACTGAATGTGATAAAGTGACTTTTTGATTTGCAAATAATTCATAAAATCAATATCGACATCGCACAGCCCACTTTATCCATTCATCGCCCCTGTCGCGTTCCGCCATAAATATTTAAAACAACACCCGAAAGCAATCATGGTTGTAAAAAAGTTACCGTTATGGCTAAATAAATAATAGGTCTTTCATATTTCGTGTGATAATAAACAGTACTTCGAAAATACACTTTTTTGAGAAGAATTGTCAGTAAATAACGCAGTTTTTGAAGTAAAACTTCTTTAGGCGCGACTAGGCAGTAACTCTGATTTTTTTCTGACGGAAATAACGCTTACTATTTGAATTTTGAATACAAATGAATGATATTAATATGACATTTGATGCCGTCAATGGCAAAGAAGTTTTACTTCAATCGCGCGTAAATGTAACAAGCCTTAGACCATATATCACGGGACTAGCCTTTGCGAACCACCGCATACAAAAATATTCTGCTAGTTTTCATAGCGGGTGAAGGGGGAAACACAAAGACATATAAAATTTCATTATATTTAAAAATGTATTAATCGACAAACGCGTAATGGCTGTTGTGTGTTAATTTTTATTGTACAGTCAACTACAATGAAATGTACTAGTTTAATCATATAAAATTATGTACTGATGTACAGTGCTTTTTATAAAGCCAAAAGACCAAATGGTCTATTGGCTTGGCAGAAAACAATGCTTAAGTAAGGCGCATTCTGTGGTTAGATGATCTAAGTTACAAGCACACACTTTTTTTAAAATATATCTTGCCTATGACGTAAGGCTTCTAGCCAAAGGAAGAGCAGACTGATAGCGAATAAGTTATACTTACTTAAATAGTTACTACTACTACTATAGTTACTATACTTATTCTATGACGCTGGATGTCATTTTTATCAAGTCATTGTTTGATTTATCGCCATAAACTACCTAAGAAATGAATACTTTTCTAATTTACTAATGCTACGAATAATTGAATTCAATGCTAAACCAGCAAATTACTTTAAACCACAAAATAAATGGTGGTTGAAAATCATGACCGCACCATGTCAATTTTATACTGTGTTTAAAATGAAAACGCTTTAGCTATCTGTTCGCTTAATCTTTTAAACTGATTTCAATTCGATGTCAGCAATTGATAGAGTAGGTAATTCAAAAAGAAGGTTTACATGTATAGCACAGAAAAGCCGAGCTGAAACGTAAACGAAGTTTTAAAGTCAGATTTAATTAAAGGCAATGTTGCCACTTTTACTTGATTCTAGACTGAGGTACTTTCACATTCTCCTAAAAATCACTATTTGCTTCATACGCGATACACCTTATTTGAACTTAAGAAATCTCAGTGAGAAGTTATATCCACCCAAAGGTCTCGACATAATAATGTGTAGTTACTCTACTAGCTATATACAGATAGTCATGTGTTATTCCCCAGAGTACCGACTTACCACCCGAGGGATATTTTTCAACGTGAGGAAAATCCTACAGGGATGCTATGCAGCACACCTATCGATTAAAAACCACACGTATCCTACATAACAGCCTACGGTTGGGAGCCCCGGGAATGCCCTCGGAAGGATGTCCCTCCCAGGGCTCCCAACAGACCTGCCGCCACCATTGCGGCCTCACCTATGGGAACGCGCACATTTCATGTTAGTAATATCTACACTTGTTTTCCGAAGCACAGAAACGATCAAATATGGAAATGCCACAAGCAGCCACCCATTTCAGTACTAACCGTAGCGTAAACTGCTTGCTTATCACAGTGATCGTTTACAGAACAGTGAACTAGGTTTCGAGCGCTTCTCTACAATTGGGTTAGGTGTGCCGATTAGATTCAAATTCATTGACCGTGGCGTGGTCCTGCTGTAGCATAAATCGTATCTCAGGGACCGTGATAGCTAGAGAGCTGAAATAAATTCACAGATGATTTATTTCTGATGTCGCTATAATTTACAAATACTAAAATAAGAAAAAAATGGCGGAATTAGGAGGCGACCCCATACAGCAAAAGTGACTTTTTGACCGTGTTTTTTGGCACGAAACCTTCTGTGTGCGAGTCCGACTCGCACTTGGCCAGCTATTTCTATCTGTTAGCATCAAAGCTGGTGTTACTTTTAAATACAATGTCCAATTTAATTATATACCTAGATATCTATTCAGAGGTCTTCGAAAATATACAAATAAAGAATTTAGTATTTAATTTAATCCAATATCGTTGTAGAAAGTACCTAAAACTCTGATTGAATCGCAGAAAGGCCAACCAACTTAAGTCATTAGCGATCAATAGAATGGCCGACCCTAATCTATAAAAGAAGGAATTAGCGACAAAGTTTGATATTCATTTCAGTATAATACTATTTTAATTGGGTTTTAAAATTAATTTCCCACATTCAACATCTAGCAAATGAGGGGTCTACATTACTCTACCTCCGTAAGTATATGATAGTTCTTTTGGAGACTTCGTAATTAGGGAATGCAATCCCGCAACAAGATTGTAATCCCGGTATTTGCGGGACTGAGGGATCTCAGTCCCGCGGGATCCCGGTATTTGCGGGATCCCGCATATTTCTGAAAGTCATTGAGAAAGAATAGAATTCTGTATCAAACATGTATCTAGAACTAAAAAATAGTCACCCCTTAATCCCCGAAGGGGTAGGCAGAGGCATATTATATGCCCCCATTTCACGTTTTAAGATTTCGTACCACGTAATATGTGGTGAGCCGTATTGCCGTCTTGAAATGGACAGGTGCAGGTTGCGACTGCTTGCTGTTGAAATTTTTCAAGCCGGGCCTTCAATTGCCGTTTTACCGGCAAACGGGACCAACGGCTTAACGTGCCTTCCGAAATAGGCCAACGCTCAAATCAATGTCACAAAGTGGTCATGGGTGACCACTAAATGAATTAAAGTTAATTAAAATAGGTACACATAGAGATTATTTCATTGAATACACCATTGATTATTTCATTGATGACCCGTGAAATGTTTTTTTTTATTAATCATTTTCTGGACTGAATTTTTTCAGGCAACCCATCTGCAATTAATTTATTGACATATTTCATTGAATCCCTACTAATATTATAAATGCGAAAGTAACTCTGTCTGTCTGTCTGTCTGTCGGTTACGCTTTCACGCCTAAACGACTGGTGCGATAGGCTACGTTTTAACCGACTGCGCAAAAGGAGGGTTATGATTTAACGCGATAACGACTTCTACGCGGTCGAAGGCGCGGAGAACAGCTAATATAAAATAATTTTTATCCATTAGGTAACCAGCTCGGTGAAGATCGTTCTTAACGGGATCTTATGCTATTCGGCATTGCTTTAAAAGTGTGCAAAAAACATAGCATGTCAAAATTCTTGTCTGCCAAACGACTCCTAACTTTACATGTCAGATAGCCAGCAAGCAATGTACGAGTTAATTGAATACTTTTCTAACTGTTTATAGTACAAGAAAAGTCAAATCTCCCTGATTAAATCACTAAAAACAAATAAGTACGTTATTAGGTTATATATTACGTCACAATTACAAAAAACTTTCTCAAACCGAATCAGTTTGCGCGCTTCCGCTTACAGAACAACACATGGCGTTTACCTTTTCACAGTCCCGCTAATCCCGCGGGATCCCGCACGATTTACGTGCGGGACTGGTCCCGCAAAAATACTGCGGGATCCCGGTATTTCGGGATCCCGGTATCCCGGTATTGCATTCCCTATTCGTAATCCATACTTGTATTATAAAGAGAAATTATTTAATTCTTTGTTTGTTTATTTGCATCGAATGGGCTCCGAAACTACTGGACCGATTTGAAAAATTCTTTCACTGTTGGAAAGCCACATTATCCCTGGGTAACATACGCTATATCTTATTCCAGAATTCCCACGAGAACGGGAGCTACGCGGGTGAAAGCGTTTTTATCCTTTGGGTACGGAACCGTAAAAAATATTTAAATCCTTTTTAATCCTACTTCTTTCTAACATAATATGTCCTACTAATACCTGCCGATTATAAATGTGAAAGCTTGTGAAGATGTTTGGATGTTTGGTACTCAATCACGCTCTAACGGCTGAACTGATCTTGCTGAAATTTGGTACAGCGATAGATTAGAAAGACACATAGGCTTTTAGTTTTTATCCCCGAAATGAGGTCCGATGGGATGCGAGAAAGGGAACAGAAATCCACCCCTGCGAAACCACGGGCGCCATCTCACTTTTCAAATAATTTAACCACCTTCAAAAACACGAACTCAAACGTTTTAAATTGGCCTACGCGTCTACTTACCCAGAGTCCTAGTTTCTGTGATAAAGAAAAATCTCCCTAAGCGCGGCACCACCTTTTTATAAATATCAAGTTAATAAATAAATAAGCGGCATTAGTACAAAAATACAAAAAAAAAATATAATGTGAAATGTGGGTGTATACTATGCCTCTGCCTATTCCTTCGGGATAAAGGCGTGACTATATGCATGTATGTAAATTAACAAGTAAATATTCACGGAAGTTTTTGACAAGATTACTCTATTTCAATAAAAGTTTGTGAAATTAACTAAATGACACTAATAATACGAAACCGAACGAAACAATTCAAATAAACGTAACGTAAAACAAATTACGCGGTTGACAAAAACAAAGTGAAAAGAGGGTGCTGGTAATAAACAAAAGACGGAAATAAAAAAGCCGTCAGTCACGATCATCACGATCAAGCTGCAAGTCAAGTGAAGTTTTCCTATTAGTTCATCGTCATCTGAGCGTTATTTCTGGTTGCATCGGAAGCTCTTTCCTGCTATTATATTTTCACTTGATCAGACTTCGACATCCCCATGGCTTTTGTAATTTTTCTTTATCGCGCTTTATTGTAATTATGTCAAACAACATAATAGTACAGTCTAGAAATGTTATACAAATTATATTAATACGTATTCAGCGGATTACGTTCCGGTGGGCCGTAAGCTTGTCTGCCACCTAAGTAGTATAAAAAAAAAAAATGTTCGCAAATTTTTACACTGCAGACTTTTTTGCCATACTCCGCAAAAAGACTATATCCTTGCTGAACAACCTGTGAGGCAGTCGCAACAGCATTCTGAGGACAATAGACAAAAGTTACGACTCGGCCATGTATTGTCATCTTCTTAGGTGGGCGAGTGGAGCGGTCACATGAGCAAACACTCAAAGCACATGATTGTTGTTGTCATTATTCATTATTGTATTAAAAAGATGACATTATATTTACTCATTCAACTAACATCACATACTTATAAATTTATTTTTGTAACTAACAATACTAATAAAATATGGATTTTATAATCTGAAATAAATTTCATTCATTCATTCATTCAAAAAGAAGAAGTACCTATATTGGTAGACGCTTGAATAGATCGCAGTCCACTCACACAGAGAGATAAATTTTACTTAGGCGTATAAATGATAGATTAGTTTAGGCCAAAGTTAGTTTTTCAATATTCCAGAAATGAATGAATAGAAGAGTCAAACAAAGATATATTGGGCTAGAGGACCCGAACAGAGGTTTGGTGCGAAGTATGAACGTGTGGATAGAGTCATGTTAATCATTGCCATTAAAATAACTCTCTCCACACTTCGCACCGAATCTAAAAGGTGAAATCTAGAATTTCTTCGAAAGAATTAAAATCTAGGATCAAGTTGAATTAAGTTCACTAAAAGCAATGCCTTTTGAAGCCTACCTTTACCTACAATACATTTAAATTTTTAATTGCTTCTTTTAAGTGATGAGTGTTAAAGGTATTATCATGATGATAACGCAAGAGATTTTATTCAATATACCTAGGTACGTTCGTGGTATTGACAGTCGATAATTGAATATTTCGCGTTATCGCTAAAGACCTTTTAATAAAATGTTCTATTTGTGAATGCTTTGTCCCTGACAAAGACAAATGATCCAAATCAATTTAAGTCTTTGTTTCTAAAGATTTCAATATAAATTACTTCAGTTTTAAGCTCTTTAAATGTATGACGGCAGCGTGACGTGAGCACTCACGCACGCCCCCCCTTAGAAGCGGGGTCACACCCGAAACCCCCCATAGACGCGGGATTGCACCCGAACCACCCCCTGGGCGAGGCCGCATTTGCGGCCGTAGGTCTGTTGGGAGTCACGGGACATCCTTCCTGAGGGTTTACCCGGGGCTCTCAACCATAGGCTGTTGGGCGTTACGTGAGGTTTTTTAGTCGGTAAGAGTCCGGCATAGCATCCTACGAGGATTTTCCCTCACGTTAAAAAAAAAGCTCTTTAAATGTAGAAACACATTTTTATAACGTGAGAAAAATACTACAGAGATGCTATGCCGGACTCCTACCGTCTAAAAAACCACACGTATTTACGGTCAACAGTCTACGGTTGGGAGCCCGGGTAAGCTCTCGGAAGGATGTCCCCAGGACTCCACACAGACCTACGGCTACCACTACGGCTAGACTAGGGGGGTTCGGATGCAATCCCGAGTCATTGGGGGGTTGTTCGAGTGTTACCCCGTTTCACGGGGGGGGGGGGGGGGCTGAATTCTTTACTATATAATTCAACGTTTATATTGCATGCTGTTTAAAAGCACAAAACGAAATTTATGTTGAAAATAATATGGTAATTTTCATTTCATGTAAGCTTATCGAAATGTAATTTAAAACTAAATTACATTTTATTAATAAATACAGTGCCACGTAGGTACGATGATACGAGCAATGCGTGTTGTTTTAAACTTAGCTTAGTATAAAAATTTAAATCGGCTTTATAATTGCTTATTTCATTTTTATGGAATCTATTTTATGATTACGGAAATTGGCTTGGCCCTGTTACAGCTTACAGGGGCGGCTGCGCAGGTTTTTTGTTTAGGACAAGTATTTATGTATAGAAACTAAGACCGATCTTACAGAAGTCAACCCTCCAAATGTTTTTTTTAAGAAACTGTTGACATTCGCAGAAATCCATAAAGCAGAGTCATACGATACAAAGGACCATCGGATGCATAGGAAACTATTAATAGATTCAACTTTATATTACACCTATAAATATTTAGATAGTTATAGGAACATAGTTGAAATACGTCATCGAAGTGTTGGGTCCAATCCGACCTTCATCACTAATCCTTCCAATACGTAAGCCTACCCAGGACGCTTCTTTGAAATGGAAATCCAAAAAAGCCAGCACAGAATAAACAGTGCACGATCATTGAACTAATAGAAATACGTAGTAATAATTACTCAAAGTGCACGATTAGAAAATTTATTAACAAACTTTGCATCTGAGAAACTTATACATTTTATATGGAATAGCGGAGTGACGAAGTTTGACGGTACTGACCTTTCCCCTTTTTGATCGCCGTGTTAAATAAATACCTAATGTAAAAAACCGGCCAAGTGCGAGTTGGACTCGCCCATGAAGGGTTCCATAGCAGCAAGTAACATAATATAAAAGTTCGTTGAACTTTCATTGATGTTTTAACACGTTCGCAGTGGTAGTGATTTTTCTAGGCGAATATTGCTGTTTATGACGTATTAAAAAAAACTACCAATTCGATCTCGTTCAAACCAATTTTCGTTGGTAGATTTTATGGCAATGTACATCATATATTTTTTTAAGATCTATCATTCTCATAGTTTAGAAGTTAGAGAAGGGGGGGGGGACACATTTTTCCTCTTTGGAAGTGTCTCTTGCGCAAACTATTCACTTTAGAAAAAAAATATGTTAAAAACCTCAACAGCATTTTTAAAGACCTATCTATAGGTACCCCACACGTATGAGTTTGATGAAAAAAAAGACGTGTGGCACTCTGGGACTGCCGCGGTAAAGCTATTACATAGCATTTTTTATCAACTATGCTAGTATAATTATTTCTATACGTATAAGAATACTAGCTGATGCCCGCAGCTTCGCCCGCGTAAAATTTGTTCCCGCGGGAAGTTATTCCCGGGATAAAAGGTAGCCTATGTGTTATTCCAGACTCTAATGTATCTCTGTATCAAATTTCAGCCAGATCCGTTCAGCCGTTCGAGCGTGAAAGAGTAACAAACAACCACACTCACAAACATTCGCATTTATAATATTAGTAAGAAGTAAGAAGTAAGATTTTAAGGCCTATGTTCAACAAAGTACCAAGTACCTACTTGACTGTGGACATTTGGGTTTTTGGACTGTTGGACTTTTGGACTTTTGGACTTTTGGACTTTTGAACTTTTGGACTTTTGGACTTTTGGACTTTTGGACCTTTGGACTGTTGGACTGTTGGACTTTTGGACTTTTGGACTTTTGGGCTTTTAGACTTTTGGACTTATGGACTTGTGGACTTTCGGACTTTCGGACTTTCGGACTTTCGGACTTTCGGACTTTCGGGCTTTTGGACTTTTGAACTTTTGGAATATTGGACTTTTGGACTTTTGGACTTTTGGACTTTTGGACTTTTGGACTTTTGAACTTTTGGACTTTTGGACTTTTGGACTATTGTACTTTGGACTTTTGTACCTTTGTACTTTGTATTTTTGAACTTTTGAACTTTTGAGACTTTTGGGACCTTAGGGACCTTTGGGACCTTTGGAACTTATGGGACTTTTGGACTTTTGGGACTTTTGGGACTTTTGAGACTTTTGGGACCTTTGGGACCTTTGGGACCTTTGGGATATTTGGGACCTTTGGAACTTTTGGGACTTTTGGGCTTTTGGGACTTTTGGGACTTTTGGGACTTTTGAGACTTTTGGGACCTTTGGGACCTTAGGGACCTTTGGGACCTTTGGAACTTATGGGACTTTTGGACTTTTGGGACTTTTGGGACTTTTGAGACTTTTGGGACCTTTGGGACCTTTGGGACCTTTGGGATATTTGGGACCTTTGGGACCTTTGGAACTTTTGGGACTTTTGGGCTTTTGGGACTTTTGGGCTTTTGGGACTTTTGGGACTTTTGGGACTTTTGAGACTTTTGGGACCTTTGAGATCTTTGGAACCTTTGGGACTTTTGGGACTTGTGGACTTTCGGACTTTCGGACTTTCGGACTTTCGGACTTGTGGACTTTCGGACTTTCGGACTTTCGGACTTTTGGACTTTGAACTTTTGGAATATTGGACTTTTGGACTTTTGGACTTTTGAACTTTTGGACTTTTGGACTTTTGGACTATTGTACTTTGGACTTTTGTACCTTTGTACTTTGTACTTTGTACTTTTGAACTTTTGAACTTTTGAGACTTTTGGGACCTTAGGGACCTTTGGAACTTATGGGACTTTTGGACTTTTGGGACTTTTGGGACTTTTGAGACTTTTGGGACCTTTGGGACCTTTGGGACCTTTGGGAGATTTGGGGCCCTTAGGGACCTTTGGAACTTTTGGGCTTTTGGGACTTTTGGGACTTTTGGGACTTTTGGGACTTTTGGGACTTTTGGGATCTTTGGGACCTTTGGGACTTTTGGGACTTTTGGACTTTTGGACTTTTGGGACTTTTGGTACTTTCGGGACTTTTGGGACTTTTGGGTCTTTTGGGACTTTTGGGACTTTTGGGACTTTTGAGTTTTTGGGACTTTTGAGACTTTTGGGACTTTTGGGACTTTGGGACTTTTGGTACTTTTGGGTCTTTTGGGACTTTTGGGACTTTTGGGACTTTTGGAACTTTTGGGTCTTTTAGGTCTTTTGGGACTTTTGGGGCATTTGGGACTTTCGGGACTTTTGGGTCTTTTGGGACTTTTGGGACTTTTGGGACTATTGGGACTTTTGCGACTTTTGGGACTTTTGGACTTGCCAACAAAAAGCAGGATCAAAAGTCCAAAAGTCCAAAACTTTTGAATTTTCAAAAGGGATTGGATGGCCAAATCCGAAACTATAAGGAATAGCGAAAAATGCTCAAAGGAGTCACGAGCCCGATTTTGATGAAACTTAAAACCTCATCATTAGATTTTTGAAAAACTAATAATCCTAGCTGGGAATCGAACCCATTGATTATGAAAAAAAAACATCCTATATTTATTACAACATGCGATAGTGTTGCTATTAAGGATTTTTTTCTGGGGAGTAATGATATACGGCAAACTAAAGGAAAGTGCTATCTTTAACAAAATACAATTTATTTTCTTACATTAACTGATTAATTGTTCAAAATGTAGACCATTGTTTTCAATACATAGCTGGATTCGAGACCTCAAGGATCGTACTGCATTCAATATTATTGATTCCGTTTAGAATATTCTCCAAAGAATCATTCTGAGCATGATTTAAAACACGGAATAGTTACGCTCTATTCTGGGACTTCGAACGAAACAAACTATGATACAAAATTTAGGTACATGAAATATGAATTCTATTAAAATTCCAAACTTTCCTTCAATTTGCCGTATATCATTACTTCGCAGAATTTGATCCTTATTAGCGACACTATCGTATGGTGTAATAATAAAGGGTGTGTTTTTTTTTATAATCAATGGGATCGATTTCCAGCAACCAATAATCCTATGGTTTTTCAAAAATCTAATGATGAGGTTTTAAGTTTTATCAAAATCGGGCTCGTAACTCCTTTGGACATTTTTAGCTATTCCTTATAGTTTCGGATTTGGCCATCCAAGCCCTTTTCAAAAATTCACCTGTATATAGGAGTTAGTAGTTCAAAAGTCCAAAGTCCAAAAAGGCCAAAAGTCCAAAGTAAAAAGTCCAAAGTCCAAAAGTCCAAAGTCCAAAAGTCCAAAAAACCAAAGTCCAAAAGTCCAAACGTCCAAAAGCCCAAAAGGCCAAAAGTCCAAAAGTACAGAAGTCCAAAAGTCCTAAAGGCCAAAAGTCCAAAAGTCCCAAAGACCAAAAGTCCAAAAGGCCAAAATTCCACTCCACCTTAACTCACCCCACCCCACCTCACACCAATTCACCTCACCACACCCCACTTCACCTCACCCCACCCTACACACCTCAGCCCACCCCACTTCACCCTACTTCACTTCATATACATAGGTACACGTTATGCAAACGCTCACGTGTTGGTATATGAAGTGCGAGATACACGAACGTGGCCGAAGGTAGCCGAGAGTGTGATTCGTTTTCGTGACAGAATTTCTGGATTCGGTCTCCACGCTCAAGGCCCGCGATAGAAGCTATGCAATAGCTTAAAAACAATTTTGAGTTTTAGTTCTGAATATGGGGACCCCCAAAATTTGTAGTAGTTTTTTTTCTAGTTTTATATAAAAATCTTGATGCGGTTCACAGAATACCTACATCTACTTACCAAGTTTCAACAGCATAGACCTTATAGTTTCGGAGAAAAGTGACTATGACATACGGACGGACAGACAGACAGACATGACGAATCTATAAGGGTTCCGTTTTTGCCATTTGGCTACGGAACCGTAAAAAAGCAAGAATTTATAAAACAAAACCTATCTAGAGTGCCCAAACACTATGGGTTTATCTTGTTTCATTGAAGAGTTAGTATGGTGACCTTCGAATTCCTCCATAAGACCGTTTAAAATACCATCCTTTTGTATTTCTCCGAAGTTATATAAGTATTCCAAATTTCATCTCAATCAGGGCATGAAAGGGTCAAATCTTATTTGCAAAATTTGTAGGTACCTTACATATAATACATACATACATAGCAAGTTAAATAAAAGCTTGTAAAAAAGAACAGCATAACTTATTTAAAGCAATATTTTGTATTTCAACCCAAATGCTATAATCGGTTGCTAAGCGATGGAATGTATCTAAATTATTAAATCCATCAAAGGCTTTGCTTATAGCTGTAAATAATACGTGTAATATAGCTCCACAAAATCTGCTTAAACATTCCTTTGAGATCAGGACTTACAAAGGAATATTTTAGCATATGTCACGTTACATTTAAGTGAAGTTTCTACTGTATATGATTTAGGTACCAGATGATACAAAACAGTACCTACCTATGTTTGAAGTGAGAAGTAGTAAGTAAACATATCCCTTTAACAACATTTTTTTATCATTTCCGAGTGCAACTAATTACCCCCATTTATCTGTCCGATCACAGTCCTTCCAGATTTTTTATTTTTCATAGTACACCCTAAGCATCCTCAAAGCAGGCTTCATCATGTCCATCTGTTCGTAGGTTTGTCTAGCTCAGACAACCTGAGTAATAGCAAGCTAGTAGCTAAGGCGGGTAGTGACATGTGACATTTTTACTGCAAAAATCCTAAAGGCCTTTTTCTCGTTGGATAGGAAGTCTTTTAAGATGATAGTTTTCAGAGCGCATTCTGAATCAAAAGTTCCATCCTTTTGTGAAATATTAATCTTTAAAGAAACAGCCAATCCAGCTAAACCGTTCAATCTCTGCGTGCGATAAAATTCAAGGCAGTTGAATCTCAAACAAATAAAAACAAAACTTATCACTTTACTAGCTGATGCCCGCAGCTTCACCCACGAAAAATTTGTTCCCGTTCCCGTAGGAACATAATCCCGGAATAAAAAGTAGCCTATGTGTTATTCCAAATTTCAGCCAGATCCGTTGAGCCGTTCGAGCGTGAAAGAGTAGCAAACATCGACACATATCTACACTCACAAACTTTCGCATTTATAATACTAGATGATGCTCGCGGCTTCACCCGCGTGAAATTCGGTACCCGTTCCCGCTTCCCGTGGAAACATTTTCCCGGGAAGAAAAGCAGCCTATGTGTTATTCCACACTATAAACTATCTCTGTACCTAATTTCAATCCAATGCTTTCTGCCGTTAGAGCGTGATTGAGTAACAAATATCCAAACATCTACACAAAGTCCAACCGCGACCACGGGCGCTGCAACGTGCTCGAAACGTCGGTGTGAAAATGTAAGTAAATGTGTTTCGCGTGAAGTCCCGAATTCTATAAGTATGAGTGTAGAAAACCGCGATAGTTTAAAAATAACATCTACACAAACTTACACATTTATAATATTAGTAGGATTAGTAAGATTCACATAATACATCAGTCAACACTTAATCAAGCATTCATAATGAAGCTTACAGCATCATTAAATCCAATCAATTCACATTTTCGATTCAATATTTGGATTTACAATCGAATTACTCCCCGCTCATCAAGTCGAATTTAAATTTGGCTCTAATGGGGACATATTGACATGATCGTCGACACTTAGGTTCTGTTTGAGGTTTCTCTCTCCACGACAAAGTAAACATTTACTCTGCCAGACCAAATGAAATGTATCGACATATGATATTGGCGAAGGAACCATACTACCCGTTCGCTCTAACTTTGCCGCTGGCGTAGAGGCTTATACCCGAATTTTTAATTAGACGAAGTAAATTGACAGTAGCTAATGTCACTTCGTCAAAGAAAATATGCAACATTGTATGAAGAAGTGACATTAGTTGCTGTCAATTTACTTCGTCTAATTAAAAATTCGACTTTAGTATGGAGCCAAGCGGCAAAGTTAGAGCGAACGAGCAGTACGTAAATTTATAGAACTCGTTTAAAGAGGATGGTGTGCAAATGCCAACGCTCGAACACGGTGGCTTAAAAAACCGACTAAGTGCAAGTCGGACCCTCGCACGGAGGGTTCCGCACCATTATTATTATTTTTCACATTTTATTATTATTGTTGTTATAGCGGCAACGGAATTACATGATCTGTAAAAATTTCAGTTCTCTAGCTATCACGGTTCCCGAGATACAGCTTCGTGACGGACAGACAGGCGGACAGCGAAGTCTTATGAATAGGGTCCCATTTTTACCCTTTAAGTACGGAACCCTAAAAATGAACATGAACAAGACGAAATCGAATAAGTACTTATGTTTATACTCACATCAATATTATTACAACTCGATTATTATCTGTGCTCAAGGTAGTTTAGTTACCATATCAATAAAAAGACATCCGTTAACCAAAGTAAGACAAAGACTGCTTATCGGTAGTAGACAAATGATTGGAAACCTAGGTACAACATCTTTTCCACCAATTCTGCTAGATGGCTTTTCCATACCATATAGCAGCACTGTGAAAAATCTTGGCATCATATTGGATCAGAATTTGTCCTGGAAGGCACAGGTCGACTCAGTCAGTAAAAAGGTGCATTTTACTTTCCACACGCTCAGGTGTCTCCAGAGTCTACTGCCTTTGGAGACAAAAATTACGCTGGCTCAAGCCCTAATCCAACCCATCTTGGACTATGCCGACTCCTGCTACTTGGATGCTACTGAGGAGCTCTTAAATAAACTTGAGCGCTTGCAAAATTTGTGCATTCGTTTCATTTTTAATCTACGTAAGTATGATCATGTCTCACAGTTTCGTGCGGAACTCAAGTGGCTCCCAATCCGTCTTCGTAGGAATACTCGGATATTGTGTCTTCTGTTCAATATCCTAAACAATCCCACATATCCTTCTTATCTACGGCAACGTTTCTCTTTTATGAACAAGCCTGGTGCCCTGTGCCGGTCACACCTCACTTTCCGTCTTTCTTGTCCGCCTCACAAGACGGGCTTTTATTCCTACTCCTTTACTGTTCACGCGGTTAGGCTATGGAACTCACTTCCAGCTGAAATTCACAAGTGTCAAACTATTTCTAGTTTCAAAAGAAGAGTGCGAGAACACTACCTTTCTTTACCATAACGCAGAATGTAGTGTATGTATGTCTATTGTATAATAGTATGTATGTAATTTGGTATCATCTATATAATATATGTAGCCATAGTTTATGTAAGTTTATTAACCTACACACACATCTAAGCGCACGGCAGTGCGCAGGCCAAGTTCCAGCAACAGGCCGAGCGCATGCCGTACTCTATTTACACGAACCGCTTCGACCCACTTTTGACCCCCCTGTAGCTCAGTGCCTATTGCAAGTACAGAAATTAAATTGTACGTACATAATCATATACTAGTACTAAGGCAGTGTACCAAATTTCATAGATGTAGCTTTAGTAGATCCTGAAATATGACCCTGTGAATATAGCTAATTTTGGCACTGACTGACTCACTCACTCACTGACCGGTCATCAAAACCTCTAGGCCACTTCCAATTGTCCTAGAGTTATGAAATTTGGCACACAGATCGGGTGTTATATGCAGATTACCGAAAAATTGAGAAATTTGAGAAATCGGTCAAGCGTGAGTTGGAAAAGGGTTACAAAGTTTGTATGGGACCACAGGATTCCTTGGTCGGATCTTCTTCAAAATTTGCATAAATCATCTCTAACATAATTGATGGAAGATGTGTTTCGTATTTTATTGAAATTCATTCCAGAACAGGCTAAAAGGGGGTAACAATTGTTTTCTTCGGGGGGTTTCGATTCGAATTTGTATCAATACTTCTTAGTGATGAGAGGACTCTTTTGATTTAATTTACTTTTTATTTTAACACATGTCATGTTTAAAAACTCAATCAGATTTGAGAAAGATGTTGTCAATGTTTTGATTAATGTCAATCAAATTCTCTATACATACAAATTATGGAAAAGTCAATACTGCACATTGAATATTGTTATTCATATTTGTGAAATATTTGGATCAAATTTGTCCAGTAGTTTAGAGATCAGCAAGCATTCTAAAGGATGACTCACGCTAGACCGTGCCGGGTCCGAGCCGAGTGTCGGCCGTAGCACGGTCACCGAGCCGGTTGCATTCACGACTGCTCGGGCGAAGCTCGGTGGCACTGTATTCATGCAACGGGCCGTGGCCGAGCCGAGGCGGGACCGAGTTGTTTATGAGCGCTTTCCGTAGTTCGGCTGTCACTCAGTTGCCGCTCGGTTTAACGCGTAGATTTAGCGCGAAAAATTCTAAATCTATGGTTTAACGTGAGTTTGTTCACACAAAATATATATATAGTCCAATCCTACCCGATCTGGCAATAATGTAAACATGTCATGTTTTGACAATCGTTGTCTAAGACGAGATGAGTAGAAAAATATAGTATGACAAATCATTGAATTTTTTACTATCCTGAGTAGGTATTTTAAATAAAAATAAACTATCGTAAAGAAGTTATTTGCGGTCGAAATGATTGTAAGAACACTATATGACTCCTGGTTACTGGAATATAATCAGGGTGAATACTCAATTGCAAGTCACTATGAATATATAGGATCAAATGTGTTTGTTTACATTTTTGCGCAAAGCTATTGAAATACAGTATACAATATTGACCTTGCTGCGGCCGGCACTCGGCTCGGACCCGGCACTGCGTAGCGTGAGTCATCCTTTTTAGGGTTCCGTACCAAAAGGGTAAAGAACGGGACCCAATTCATGAGACTTCGCTGTCCGTCTGTCTGTCTGTCCGTCAGGAGGCTGTATCTCATGAACGGTGATAGCTAGAGAGTTAAATTTTCACAGATTATGTGTTATTGTTGCCGCTATAACAACAAATACTGAAAACAAAAACATAATAATATTTAAGGGGGGCTTTCATACAACAAACGTGTTTTTTAGCGACTTTGTCTTATATATTCGGTAATAAGGTATCCTTTACAATTTAAATACGTTAGTTAATTTGACCATTTCATCAAGATCATTCATTCCCTTTACACCATGCAAATTAAATGAATACTTTAGGAGGTACAGCACAATGAAATGTTGCTCAATGAAATTAATTTCGTGTCGCCATGATTGAACATTATACGGGTCACATACTGACTTATTTTTCGACTTTCATCGTAAATATTTGTTCTTTAAAAAGTGAACAACGCTTTCAGCAGATTACTTTAGGTAGGTGTAATATTTCAAAGATAGCTATTTCATAGGAAATGGTAAACAAATAGTCCATATTTTAGATTCTTCTCCAGTATAAACAATTTACGTACAAACACACAATTTATGTTGTAGACGTAGATATCGTGTTTATAATGTCATTATTCAAATGTCATCAATATTCTGAAAAAGAAATTAAACATAGAGTTCACAAACTCTTTTTGAAATATTTACTGTACCTACCGTAGAGGATCTATACAAGGATAGTTAACACTATAGAGCAACGCGACCTGTCTAAAGACGCGCGTTGTATAACACTATAGAGCAACGCGAACTGTCTAAAGACGCGCGTTGTATAACACTATAGAGCAACGCGAACTGTCTAAAGACGCGCGTTGTATAACACTATAGAGCAACGCGAACTATCTAAGGCGCGCGTTGCTATGTGTTAATAGGTAATGAGGGCAACCAGTAGACGCTTGAAATACTCACAGAATATCGAGCATTGTATTTTCATAAAAAAAAAATAATTGAAACAAAATGGACCTTTACTGGGACATCCTTTCGAGAGCTTGTCTTGTTGAGAGAGAGTATAAAATAATGTCATGTATACATAATGCACACTTTAAAGCTTATTAAAGACAAAATAGGTACAGTTTCTTGAAAAAAAGTATTGAAATCCCACCAAAAACATCCCTGTTGAAAAGGAGGCCAAGTTCCTTTGGGCTAATTGTTCGCCTAAAAAAGGGTTGAAATCCAATCCAATGCCAAGTTTAGATGTACTTTAAATAATCTAAAAATATATCTAAAATAATGTTACTTCTAAATTTGAACTTGGCAGGTTAATTTAATTATATACATAATAAATTTAATTATACAATTAATCAAGTGTTGCGTACTGCACGAAACCCTGCCAAGTTCAAATTTAGAAGTAACATTATTTTAGATATATTTTTAGATTATTTAAAGTACATCTAAACTTGGCATTGGATTGGATTTCAACCCTTTTTTAGGCGAACAATTAGCCCAAAGGAACTTGGCCTCCTTTTCAACAGGGATGTTTTTGGTGGGATAATACTTTACTCTCTCTGTTATTTCCATTTCATGTTACATGTGTGTATGTACATAAATAAATAAATAAATAAATAAAGAAGTCAATCGTCAAAGCCAGTTTGGTGAAGCGTCGAGTAACTAAGTACAGAACACCTTTTAGTCTGAAATACCACAATTTCACAAAAGTCAAAGTGAGATGAGGCCCGCAGAACGTGGTCTTGGGGTCATCCTTCCGAGAGCTTACGCGGGGTCCCAACCGTAGGGAACGTGTGGTCTTTAGTCAGTTGGAGTACTATGCATGTAGAATTTACCTCACGTTAAAAAAAAGAAAGTCCGTGGTCTACACTGAAAAACTTGTTTTTCAGAGGGTTTTCATTTTTTCATATTACACATAGTCAAACTTTGCTTTCTGTAGGATTTCAAAGCAAATTACAGATCGACCCTTATTAATTATTATATTGTATTACTAGCTGATGCCCGCAGCTTCGCCCGCGTAAATTTGTTCCCGTTCCCGCTTCCCGTATTTTATCCCATTGGAGGTAGAATTTATCAAAATCCTTTCTTAGCGGATGCCTACGTCATAACATCTACCTGCATGCCAAATTTCAGCCCGATCCGTCCAGTGGTTTGCGCTGTGCGTTGATAGATCACTATGTCGGTCAGTCACCTTTGAATTATATATATTTAGATATATACGTACTAGCTGATGCCCGCAGCTTCGCAAGCGTAAAAAAAATTCCCGTTCCCGCTTCCCGTAGGAACTTATTCCCGGGGTAAAAAGTAGGCTATGTGTTATTCCAGACTATCATGTATCCCTGTACCAAATTTCAGCCAGATCCGTTCAGCCGTTTGAGCGCGAAAGAGTAACAAACATCCACACTCACACACTTTCGCATTTATAATATTAGTAAGATTAGTACCTAAGATTCCATCAACACTTCATCTTCTTGTTTCAGTCTTTAACTTGGAAACAAACATGTAATTTGTCGCTATTCAGCGTTAGCGTCTAATTACGTAACAACTAATCATTAGATACTTGAGATTTATTTAAGTATATAAATGTTAACGTTGGAAACTAGATACCTACTCGAATTTTATTAAATAACTAGCTGATGCGTGTGGCTTCGCCCGCGTGAAATTTAGTTCCTGTTCCCGCTTCCCATGGTAACATTTTCCTCGGATAAAAAGTAGCATGGTTATTCCAGGCTATACTCTATCCCTGTACCAAATTTTAGCCAGATCCATTCAGCCGTTAGAGCGTGATTGAGTCACAAACATCCAAACATCCGAACATCTTCACAATCTTTCACATTTATAATATTAGTAGGATAACTAGCAAACAATCTAAAAATTTAATCTGCCTTTAAGTCTTTGAGCCTTTGTTCCTGTCCTACAATGGATTGAATACAACATCTAATACAAGCTAGATTTCAAAGTAATATTAGTACACCCAATATTGAGTTCAGCTAGAGTATGTAGGTACTCAAATTTTATTTATAATGATTTTAAAAAAAGTTTGGATTGTATACAGAAAGCATAAAACAACAACAAAGACAACCAATAATCAGTCAATTTGAAGAGAAAATGTTTGCACTGAATCGATTAATGTAATAATTTAAAAACAATTAAATAAAGTAAATCGCTACCGTATAGTACATTCCGCCTCTTCAATACCTTATTACGAGTGAGCAATAAAGTAATTATGAATTTGAGTTTAACAATAACTTGAGCATACATTAAGTATTATTTTAACGTTTATTGAATGATAATTTTCAGACACGTGTTTGCAATTCATTAACTTCACTGGTGTTATCGATTTTGAAAAAGTTATTTTAATGTGCAATGCCTACAGTCATTACTTTGAATTATCAAGTAGAAATATATACAACGCATTCTAACCGGGTTGATAATGTCAGTGTAATTATGTTAGAAAAATACATTTCGAATGGCCTCAGACAGTAATTAGGGACTATTTGGTTTATTATTTTAACTTCAACCTGATCCCATCTTCTCCTTTCCGATCCCGAACAACGCGTGCCGGGCAGAGATGCCACTCATACACAGTGGAGAGAATCTTCGCCAGAACCGAGCGTTTCAAAAGATCGTTCCTCTGTCGAACTATAAAAACTTGGAACGACCTGCCCGCACACGTGTTTCCCTCATCTTACAATCCCGGGTTCTTTAAGAGGAGCGTGAAGAGGCGCATCACAGGGCCGCCAACTTGAGGACCACTGTAAGAAATGGCCCCCAATCGCTAGATGCGCCACGGCTTTCCATCAGGCTGGTGGCGACGTCAATTTGGCGAGCTGAATATTAAAAAAAAATAACTATTTGATTTATTATTGTAATATAATACTCTTCTACCCATTTACCTATCTTTATCTCTCTATATCTTACTCTCAATGAATACTCTTTTAGTACATTTAAAATCTAGTCGTCTAACTCCTACAACATTTTTATTCGATGTAAGCAACATCACCCTTATCAAGCACAATCAGTAGAGGTACCTTTTTTAAGTAGGCATAAAAATCAACATACATACATTTATATAGTCACGCCTTCATCCCCGATTCCCCGCACACATTTCACCTTATAGTTTTGTCCCACGTAATATGTTGATATGTTGGTGCATACACTGCTAAGAAAACCCCATGAACTGTAGCGCTACAATTCCAGGGCTCATCTCTCACCATCATTAGAAAGTTTTTACAGGGTCGGCAGCTCGAGTGTGTCGCCTCTAGTGTTGCAAACGTTCATAGGCTGCGGTGACCCCCAGTCCTTCTCCACCAGAAGGTGGGCCGTATGCTTGTATGCCACCTTAGTAGTATAAAAAAAACAAAAACTAGGTGGTGAGCAAATTGCCATCTTGAAATAGACAGGCGCAGGTCGAGACGACCTGCAGTTGAATTTTTTCAAGCCACCCATAAGGCCTTCAACTTGGCTTAAAGATTGTCATTTCAATAGTGAAATCATTAAATTTATCCTTCTCTATTTTCATTCAGGATGAAGCTCCAATATGGCGAAGACGACGTCACCGCCATTGCGTCTTCTGGAACGCTTCGCAAACAGTACACCAGCGATCAGTACCTCGACCACAGCTGCCGTCAATGCGCCTGCGCCGAAGCACAGTGCCAACAACAAGAGACCGACTCCTATCATCATATACCCTACTGGTGAGAATGACAAGTTTGTTATATTAAAAAGTTTCTTTTTTGAACCGTGGAATTCCCCACCGGAGCTTACAGTGACCCAGAGATCCCTGGATGAAAATATCAATACTCTTTCATTGTTATCAGAGTCGAATATAATTTGCGAAGTGTTTAAATAGAAATTTATGGTGTGCATAGAACAGTCTGTTCCTGGATCTAGGTCTACGAATTGAAAGGAATAACATTTAGCAAAGTAGGTACTTTAAACCAGCCTAACTAGACAAGTCCAAAAACATTCAACAACTAAATAGGTAACCGACACATATCAATAATTGTTACATCAACATCAACAATCTTGGATTGTAACCTGATTTTAGCTAATTGTAGAGAAAATATACCCCACACTGTGAATATGTGTCTAACATTTTTTATAAAACGGTGTGGCGCGTCGTGAACTCGTTTCAATCTTGGCAACACACAACCTATGCCTACAAAACATAAATTATTAACGAACCATCCATTCAACGCCCTCATTACTTTTTATGAAGATGGAACTGGCTCAAGTGAGTTTTCCACTAAAATATTTACCTACTAGTCCTACGGTACAATCTACACAAACATTTTTCTAAGTGTGATGAAATGTAAATGTATTATGTAAAATTGTCTAAGTACATACTATAAACCGATTTGATTTGAATTTTAATCAAGGTAGGTATAGACCAAGATATTCTTGAAAATAGGTTTCGAATTGTCCACAAATTATGCACCTTTGAAGTAGATATTGAGTTATTGTAAAAAGATCACATTCTTAATTTCTCATTACATTAAAACTTAAAATTAACATACTTTTGTTCTCAACTATAGACTATAGGAATTAATACTTACTGTACAAACTACGAGATCTGCTACGAGTATAAATAGTCTCATCTCGATTATAATCTTCCAATGCTTCCAATAAATGAAATAGTTTAGGAGCTGACATGCGAGTTTTAGGCGAATTTTATAACCGAAAAGGAAACCACTAAAATATTTGAATATTATATTATTGCTGATAGAAGGAAAGTACCTACTAACATTTATAGGTACATAAAAATATATGTACTTAACACTACCAGCAGACCGTAGTCTTTATTAGCTGGAGTAGGTCACTGAAACGACACAGGAACCACATTTTATTTCAAAAGCCCACCAATGAAAACATTTTTGACATCCATACTCATACTAATATTATAAACCAAACTACATAATTGTACTGAATAGGTACTTGGTTTGCAAGTTTTGCAACTCCAAAAGGATCTAAGGTCGATTATCAGAAGAAATATCTGGCTCTCTCGTAACTAAAAAGTGTGGTTGTCCTTCAATCACGTGTAAGGAATCAATGGATTGACGTTTTAAAATTGAAGATAACCAAGTTTCACGAGAACGGAGCCAGGTCATCCTCCAGTAATAATAATTTAATGCAGCGAATAGGCTCCAAAACTTCTGGACTGATTTGGACAATTCACTGTTGACTGGCACTCTTCCCGGTGAACATAGGCTATATTTTATTCCCGTATTCCTACGGGAACAGAAGCGACGCGGGCGAAACCGCGTGACGTTCACTAGTCTAATATAAATCTATATAAAATGTATGGGGAGCAGTGGTACTGTCGCAGCAGTGCTGCTTGCTGCTGAGTTCGGAATCATACCCTAATTTAAATCTTGTAAGCTTTAAATAGTCAAATAAATTATTAAGTAAGCTGAGGAAATCGTGATATTCATTCTATTGGAATGTGCTGTGGGCAACAAAACTACGAAGTAATCTTACGACGATCACCGTAGTAGACTACGGCCATCGGGCTCATAGGATTACTCTTCGGACCCGTGAATCCTCTTTCCCACAAATGAATCCTTTATCAATTTTCCGATCGCCACAAAATGAAGTGCCTCCTGACTTTTCCTCATTCTTTTCTTTATTTCTTTTACTGTCTATTTATTATGAATGGTAAATACTGACAGGAAATAAGAAAGGGAGTAAAACAGAGGATGTTGCGCTAAAGTTATACCAAGCGGATGGAAAAAATTCAAGTAACTTTTGGCTCTCCGCCAATTTTTCGTATGCTAAACAGGTCGCTTCTTATTACCGCTCCACTCCATTTTAATATCACAAGAAGATTTTGTAGGCGTGAAAATATTAAAGCGTAATGAATATCAAAAATTTATGAAGATGTCAGTATCGAAATTTAAATTAATAAGTTTTCCGCTACTTGTGTAGTGGCAAAACGGAAAGTTTCGTTGAAATTTCTATGAAATGTACTTATGATGTCGCCCTGCGTTCCTAATATGATAACGAGCATTCAAAATAATAGCGGACTCTTTTACTATTATGTTACATAGAATAGTTAACTACGTAATTTATAAAACTCATTGGTAACTATTTCCTTAAATAATATGTATTATAAGGAACAAATGATCATTTAATCCTTCTGTGTATATTGCACGGTATATTACGATTATATAACAAAAATATGCCCAGCCTTTCTAATCCCATTTGCATGCCAACAATGAAACCGTTTGTGAATTGTCTTTTCATAATCCCACAAACATTACAACGGCCCAAAAATGCCTGCGACAACTACGTGGTGCGGCTTGACTAAGGTAAAATTAACACAGGTACAAACCTACTTACTGGGATATAGGTAGGATTATAATCTACATTTGAATCTCATTTAAAACAGATTCAAAAGAAAAACTGGTGAAGTGCGAACCGAAATCGAGCATGGAGGGTTCGTACCAAAGAAACGAAAGAAATTCACGTTTCTTGTATGAAATTTAAATAAATATTAAATTAATATTATTTATGTCTGATTTAAGTATTTCTTTTATAGTCCAAGAGCGGACTGCAAAATGCTGATTTGATTTCATTATTTGCTAAACATTATAACAAGAGCTACTTGACAATTTAGTCGAAGATTTATTAAGCCGTTAATCCCTTCATGTGTTTGAAACTGATAAGTAACTTCAAAGTTGTTATATTGACTTTATATTAGACAAACAAGCCTTTAATCAGTTTTCCAATAGATTAAGTACCTATTATGTGTATAAAATTTTCATTGTTGGATAGTTCACCGAAATAAGTGACTTAATGGCTATCAAGCCACTTATTTTGGTGAAAATTTCAATATTATATTATTTTCAGCGGCCAGCTTAAAATCACATTGATTTTCTGGCAGTAACGGATGCCATTATGTCAAACGGGTAAACTAAAAAAGTAATTAGGGCGGATCCCGCGCCATGATGCCAATTTTAAATGAAATTCAACATTTCTACTCGCAACTCGCAAAGGATAATTTAATTTGAGATGGATGTCTGTGGCACGTCTCTGTGCGATTTTTAAAAAAGAATATTTATTATTAAATTACTAATTAGTACAGTCATTTGGTGTTAATTTTAAGGGGTTGTCCTGAAAAGTTTTCCGCGCGTTCTGAAAATAACTTCGTAGTAAACTTTGACGGATTCAAACATTAATAATAAAATTTCATTACGTGTCGTCGAGTCGCTTTTGTTATGCAACCAAATAAGAGTACCTATGGCGTTTAGGTTGAAATACCAAATATCTTACTAATATTATAAACGCGAAAGTTTGTGAGTGTAGATGTGTGAATGTTTGTTACTCTTTCACGCCCTAAGGCCGAAAACTGCATGTCAGCGACTGCGGGGCGGGAGCGGCGACGACAGCGGGGCGGGGCGGGGCGGATCTTGATCGAACTTGATCTCAGCGGCCGGATCGCTCGTGTCGCGGCGACGAAGTGTTGGGTTTGGCGGTAACCCGGCAACCACATCTTTCGGAACGGAGTGCTTTTGTTTCGTATGATTTATTGTAGGCAAAAAAAGATCATTGATCTTTAAAATAAACAAAGAAAACAAAAACGCGATTTTTATACTAATATTATAAAAAGAAAAGATTTGATTGTTTGTTTGGCATCTAATAGGTCCGGAACTACTAGGTACTGAATCGATTTGAATAATTCTTACACTACTGTTGGCAAGCAACATTATCCCAATATGTGTTCCCAATGACCTATCTACTTGTGATTATGTTCTTTTTAGGATTCCGTACCCAATGGGTAAAAACTGGACTATATTCATGAGATTTCGCCGTCCATCTATCTGAATGTTCGTCACGATACTGTATATCTAATACAAAAGGGACTGCCATAATGCCAACGTTTTTAGGGTTCCGTAGCCAAATGGCAAGAAACGGAACCCCTATAGATTCGTCATGTCTGTCTGTCCATTCGTATGTCACAGCCACTTTTCTCTGAAACTATAAGACCCATGCCATTGAAAATTAGTAAGTAGATGTATTCTGTGAACCGCGTTAAGACTTCTACATAAAATTAGAAAAAAACAGTAAGTTTTGGGGGTCCTTATACTCAAAAGAACTGAAAGTCATTTTGATTTTCATCAAACCCATACGATACGAGTGGGGTATCTTATAGGTCTTCAAAAATACTATTGAGGTTTTTAACATCTTTTTTTTAAGCTGAATAGTTTGCGCAAGAGACACTTCCAAAGTGGAAAAATGTGTCTGTCCCCCCCCCCCCCCCCCCTCTAACTTCTAAACTAAGAGAATGATAAATCGAAAAACAAAATGCACATTGCTATAATAACTTCCAACGAGATGGTTTGAACGAGATCTAGTTAGTAGTTTTTTTTTTTTGAAACGTCGTCAAAAACCACAGCGAAAGTGTTAAAACATCAATCAAAGTTACAACGAACTACAAGAAATTTCATATTATGGTACTTGCTGCTACGGAACCCTACATGGGCGAGTCCGACTCGCACTTGGCCGATTTTTAAACGGTTTTTTATTATAAAATCACTTTTTGATGTCTAGAAAGATAGAAAGAAAGAAAAATGCGTCTGCCTACCCCTTCGGGGATAATAGGCGTGATCATATTATGTATGTATTTTTATGACTAACATGTTTCCTTGGCCAAATTGGCGATCTATCAAAAATATACCAATTGATTTCTCCGCTCACATCATACGATAAAATACATAGAGGAACGGCACTACGTCAGCTCAATCGCAGCGATATCCCGCGACTGCCGCTCGCCGCTCGTGCACCGCTCCCACCCCGCTCCCGCCCCGCTCCCGCCGCCGCCCCGTCCTCCGCTGAGATGCAGTTTTAGGCCTACGGCTGAAGAGATCTGGCTGTAATTTGGTGCAGGAATAGATTATGGTCTGGAATAACACATAGTTTAACTTTTTATTCCGGAAATAAGTTCCCACAGGAAGCGGGAAGGGGAACAAATTTTCACGCGGGCGAAGCTGCGGGCATCAGCTTGTTACGTTATAATTGTGAACTTTTTATTATTTTTCCCATGCCATCTAGCCTAAATAAAACTAATATAATCTTGTGGTATGGGATGTAGGTAGATAATAACTGATGGGCCGTATAAAAAAATATTCCGACCCGGGATTCGAACTTCAGTCTTCATCAACGGCACTGTGTTACGGCTGAACGCAGATTATAGTCACGACAGACTTAAGACAGACTATTTCTTTACGAGATAAATAAAGAGGCGCACACTTCGAACAAAACGTTTCTTAGACAAAGCTGTCTTTACCTACAAGGCGACAAGTCCGACTAACGATTGTCGGCTTCCCTTTCATATGCATGCGGGCGCGCACATCAAAGACGAAACTGTCTAGCGGCGGGCCCCCCTCTCCTATAGACTTGCGCAAAACAGTACCCGAAATAAAATAAAATAAAATAAAATTTATTCCCTTTGAAATTTTTAAAAAAATTATTTAGGTTTGTCAAAATTTTTGTGACTCTACCGGGGGTTCGGAAATGCTACAGACTGAGAAGAACACCCCAAGAAACTCAGTCCGGTCCCTCTTATTCATCTTAGTATCTAATACAGTTTTTTCTTTAAATGTAGAAAGGAGCAATTCGTGTCACTGCCAGGCAGTCTTGTCTTCTAGAAAGTCTTTAATGCTATAATAAGCTTTCTGGTACAATTTATGTTTTACTAGTTTTTTAAATTTATTAACTGACAAACCAGTTATGGCTGTCGTCAATGTATTGTACATTCGAATACAATTGCCCGCAAAAGAATTGCTTATTTTATTAAGCCTAAATCTAGGTACAGCCAATTTATTCTTATTTCTTAAGTTTAGGTTATGGATATCACTATTTTTAATAAATTTACTGTTATTTTTATGAGTATATAATAAGTTTTCATATATGTACTGTGAATACACAGTAAGGATGTTGATATCCTTAAACTTTTCTCTTAATGACTCCCGAAACCCCATACCATAGATAGCCCGGACAGCCCTTTTCTGCAACACAAAGATACATTCGATGTCGGCAGCGTTACCCCATAATAGTATGCCATAGGTCATGACACTGTGGAAATAGCTAAAGTAGACAAGACGCGCTGTTCTAATGTCTGTCAGTTGTCGGATCTTTTTAACGGCATAGGCTGCAGAGCTCAGTCTGCCCGAGACTTTCTCGATATGAGGCCCCCACTGCAAGTTGGAGTCTAAATTTATGCCCAGAAAGACAGTTTCATCGACCAATTCTACTTGATCATCCCTAATCTTAATACTGGTGTTAACGAGCCTAACATTTGGCAAGGTGAATCTAATACATTTTGTTTTAGTTTCGTTTAACAATAAATTATTAGCGTTAAACCAGTGGACTACCCTAGAGAGGGCATTGTTTACTTCGTCAAGATCGCGTTGTCCACGTTCAACTTTAAATATTAAAGATGTGTCATCAGCAAACAAAACTACCTTGTGATCGTCTCTTATAAGGTGAGGGAGATCATTTATGTACACTAAAAATAGAAAAGGTCCCAGAATTGAACCCTGAGGCACCCCCATTGATGATATCCTGACATATAGCATAGCTTTCCGAACCGTGCCATATGGCATTCGAACAGTACCCGGACCAGTACCCGGTCTTTCGTACAAGTACATACAGCGTTCTGATTGTTCTAACAGGATCTTCATAAACCGTATCAAGAAAAATACACCTTATTTTTATGACGATAGAGTTCTTTTGAATTTGAATGCTATCATGCGCCATTTAGTGCAACTTAGGTAAAACAGATACGATAGGGCGGACGTATTTGAATTATCTCAGTTGTACTAGATGGCGCTGTTATAAAATGTATGTGTAATAGACCTTGACACATACAAAATAAGGTCTATTTTTTCTTAATAAAGTCCCTTTTTTTTTTTTTTTTTTTAACGTGAGGGAAAATCCTTGTAGGATGCTATGCCGGACTCTTACCGACTAAAAAACCTCACGTAACGCCCAACAGCCTATGGTTGAGAGCCCCGGGTAAGCCCTCAGGAAGGATGTCCCGTGACTCCCAACAGACCTACGGCCGCCAATACGGCCTCGCCCATTGGGTGGTTCGGGTGCAATCCCGCGTCTATGGGGGGTTTCGGGTGTGACCCCGCTTCTAAGGGGGGGCGTGCGTGAGTGCTCACGTCACGCTGCCGTCATGGGCCTGCTTCTGTAAGGACGGTGAGCGGCCCTCCCACCGTAATAAAGTCCCTTGAGTTGCTAATGTTGGTACGATCGAATAGAACATAGAACCACAGATAAATTATTATACTGGGTGTAACAAAATTACCTCTCCAAATTTCATGAGATGACTTGGCATCGGAAATCAAATACAAATATTTAATAAAAAAAGGGGGGTTAGTTTTTTTTTTTATTTTGTTGCACATTAAGAATCCGTTTTTTAACGCGGCAATTCGAGGTAACATGGTCGCCGTGGCAAAACAAACACTGAGCACCCGTCTGGTTGTCGTTGTCGCTTTCTACTGCCGCTCAGTAGCGAAAGAAAGGGTGATAATGAAAATTTATAGGACCTTTAAAACGGATTTACGGTTAAAGTATTCATGTGATTTTTTTTTCTTAATTTTTGTAATGTTTCTCGACTGATGCCACGTCACGTGGCGAAATTTGAACAGGTTGTTTTGTTACACCCAACATATTCTATAACAGCAGTAACTCATTCGTTTCGTGAGGGTAAGAAATCATCCACGATCATAATATTTACTTGCACTATTATCATTTATACTAATAACGTTTGCCTTAACAACTCAACAGTCATAACTTTTATTTGCTATAAAATGACTTTCTATAACAACATATATCATAATAATTAGTTTCCATAAGTAACACATCTCATAATCGACTCTTTACATAATCAAAATTTGATATAATTATGAAAATAATACATATTAGGTCGAAATTAATTGTCGTTAACACCCCGAAAATCCTTGTAGGATGCTATGCCGGACTCTTACCGACTAAAAAACCTCACGTAACGCCCAACAGCCTATGGTTGAGAGCCCCGGGTAAGCCCTCAGGAAGGATGTCCCGTGACTCCCAACAGACCTACGGCCGCCAATACGGCCTCGCCCATTGGGTGGTTCGGGTGCAATCCCGCGTCTATGGGGGGTTTCGGGTGTGACCCCGCTTCTAAGGGGGGGCGTGCGTGAGTGCTCACGTCACGCTGCCGTCATGGGCCTGCTTCTGTAAGGACGGTGAGCGGCCCTCCCACCGTAATAAAGTCCCTTGAGTTGCTAATGTTGGTACGATCGAATAGAACATAGAACCACAGATAAATTATTATACTGGGTGTAACAAAATTACCTCTCCAAATTTCATGAGATGACTTGGCATCGGAAATCAAATACAAATATTTAATAAAAAAAGGGGGGTTAGTTTTTTTTTTTATTTTGTTGCACATTAAGAATCCGTTTTTTAACGCGGCAATTCGAGGTAACATGGTCGCCGTGGCAAAACAAACACTGAGCACCCGTCTGGTTGTCGTTGTCGCTTTCTACTGCCGCTCAGTAGCGAAAGAAAGGGTGATAATGAAAATTTATAGGACCTTTAAAACGGATTTACGGTTAAAGTATTCATGTGATTTTTTTTTCTTAATTTTTGTAATGTTTCTCGACTGATGCCACGTCACGTGGCGAAATTTGAACAGGTTGTTTTGTTACACCCAACATATTCTATAACAGAAGTAACTCATTCGTTTCGTGAGGGTAAGAAATCATCCACGATCATAATATTTACTTGCACTATTATCATTTATACTAATAACGTTTGCCTTAACAACTCAACAGTCATAACTTTTATTTGCTATAAAATGACTTTCTATAACAACATATATCATAATAATTAGTTTCCATAAGTAACACATCTCATAATCGACTCTTTACATAATCAAAATTTGATATAATTATGAAAATAATACATATTAGGTCGAAATTAATTGTCGTTAACACCCCGACTCAGTGCAATCCGACTCGGATAGGTTAGGTTAGAAGACTAAGGCGGGAGCGAAGCGAAGCGGAGCTCCCGCTTTAGTCTTCGTGGTTTTTTTTTTAAACCACCCAGAAGTAGGAGCCCCGCGAAGCGGGGCTCCGTCGAGCTTAGTTAGTAGACGCCATATGAGGTTTAGTTTTAGGTTTAATTGTGAATAAAAAATCTGTGATGCATAAATTATTTTTATTTATATAATGGTGAATAAAAGTTATGGAAAATGGCATTATCGAAAACGAAAATTATGGCAAATACATTTATGGATTTAGATTATTATGACACTTGATCGATTATGACCAATGGAATTAGTGAAAGTCATTTTATGTCATTTCACGATTATGGCAACTGAAGCGTTATGTCTAATGAAATTACGGCAAATAACAGTATGGCATATTAAATTATGGCATTTTAAATTTTGGCAAACATTAGTAAACCCTAATATTATCTTTATTCAGTCAATCTTTATTCAGTCATAATAAAGCCTATATTTAGATTTATGAAAACGGAACGTAAAGGTCCTGCTGAGTGTTCTGACAGATCCTGGTTTTTTTTATTATTAATTTGAACACGCTTTGGTTACTTAGACTTAATGTCAAGTCTTGTTTCTTTTTTATCTTTTTTTATCACATTTCCTCGAAGTCCCAGTCAAAGTCAAGTATAGTCTTCGGAATCCACCGTTGATACACACAAAACAATTGAAAATACTCTAATTTAGAAAATTATACAACGGAGCGATAACCGCCCTTGCCTGCTTCGCGCCAAAAAGCCCAGATGCCGTATAAAACAGCAACAAGAAACATAGACCTTAATATATCTGCAGTTCTTATGAATGCCTTAATGTACTAATTTCCGTTCTGCAAAAAATAAGGGGGGGTTGGGCGAGGGTCACTTATGTTTGTATGTGTTTGCCCCTTATGGTTGGGGCTTTCTTAAAGAGGATGAAAATTTTGTTGTATTTGCGATATCAGGATAGCACGCACGGTTTTCGATATACAAGATTTAGAAAAAAAAACTACTTTGACATTCTCTTCTATGAAACTGCTAGCTGATGAGGATGACTGCAACACCGCCAGCATGGACCCTTTTTGACGATTGATATCATACATACATATAATCACGCTTGTCTCCCATCGGGGTAAGCAGAGACTATGGCTTTCCACTTGCTACGATCCTGACATACAACTTTCGCTTCTTCTACTTTCATAACTGTTTTCATACACGCTCGCCGGTTAAGGGTACTCTTGACCTTGCCTTTTTCCACAACGTCTCTGATTTGATCGGCATGCGTACGCCGAGGTTTACCCCTACCAGTTTGCCCATTCATTCTCGCCTCATAAATCTGCTTTGTCAGTCTATTCTCATCCATTCTCTCCACGTGTCCAAACCATCTAAGCATCCCTTTTTCGATCTTAGTCACTACATCTTCTGTTATACCACATTTTTCCCTTATCACGCTATTTCTTTTATTGTCCATTAAAGTCACTCCAGCTATACTTCGCAGACTTCTCATTTCCACTGCATTAATTTTGCTTTCAAGCTTCTTCTGCCATACCCAACTTTCACTACCATACATAAGTGTAGGGATGAGCACTCCCCTATGTACAGCCAACCTGGCCTTCTCAGACACATTTTGACTGCTCATAAAGGTGTACATAGCCCCATTCACTTGATTTCCTGCCAAAACTCTTCGCTCAATATCTTGGTCACACTTTCCATCCCTTACAAATTTGGAACCCAAGTATACAAATTCTTTCACCTGTTCCACTCTTTGCCCTTCAATGAAGATTGAGCAATTCGTCATACTTTCTTCTCTTTCAAAAACCATAACTTTCGTCTTGTTTACATTAACTTTCATTCCTCTACTTTTTAGAGCCTCATTCATACTATTAACCATCAGCTGCAATTCCTCCGCTGATGATGCTAATATCACCTGATCATCAGCGTATAGGAGGCATTTGACGGTCAGTTCATTCATTTTTAAGCCATACATACTCTCTTGCAGTTCTTTCAGACAACTATCCATGTATAGATTAAACAGCCACGGAGACGCTACACAGCCCTGTCTCACACCCTTTTCAATGTGAAAGAAGTCCGTGCAGGCCCCGTTGATCCTGACACAAGCACTAGAACCCTCATAGAGAGACCTCAGTGCCCGTATCAAGTTGCTGTTCACTCCATACATGGACAATATTGACCACAGTTCATTCCTCACCACTCTGTCATAGGCCTTTTCCAAGTCCACGAATATGCAATAGACCTTTTGACTTTTAGCCAAAACTTTCTCAGCTACGCATCGTAAGGAAAAGACCTGATCCGTACATCCCCTTCCTTTCATAAATCCTGCTTGCACATCCCACATTTTTCCTTCAGTTTCATTCATCACTCTTTTTATCAACACTTTTGCATACAATTTGCCAACGATGCTGAGCAAGCTTATGCCGCGGTAGTTTTTGCACTCTTGCTGCGACCCTTTTCCTTTGTAAAGCGGCACAATGACAGCTTTACACCATTCTGCTGGTACTCTGCCACTTCGCCAACAAAAGTTAAAAAGGCGGTACAGCTGGCAAGCTACCACGACACGTCCAGCTTTCAGCATTTCGACAGAAATCCGATCTATTCCAGCAGCCTTTCCTACTTTCATACAATTCAACGCTTCCACTATTTCTCCCATACTTAACTCGCTTTCATCGCTAAATTCATTCAGTTCTAAAACACGCGTATCGCCTTGTATATCTTCTTTTTCGAATAAACTCTCAAAATATTCCTTCCATCTCTTTAGCACACATTCTTCTCCTCTTACAAAACTTCCATCCTGGTTTCTGATGTGATTGAGCGGCGACATTGTTTGCTGACTCCTCACTGTTCTTATGGACTTCCAAAAAAATTTTATATTCAACAAATAAACCTACAGGCAACATTATGCCACCTTAGTGGTATGAAAAATCGTTATTCGTAATGTATATTTGGCGGATGGGGGGTTTCAAAGGCGGGTCAAAATTGCCATTATTTTTATGATAGCACGCACAGTTTTCGAGTTAATTAAAAAAATAAAATATGTCACTTTTTCTTCATTTATCATAATAATAAATATTATTCGTTTAATGTATTATTATCTGGCAGGTACTACACGTGCCTCGACTAATGGGCTCTTTTTTTATTTTTTTTAAACTTTTTTATTTTATAGAGAGCTTGGTACACGAAAAAAGGGACCATGTCGCCCTCGTAATACATCTTACACGCTAATAAACATGTTAAACACAAAAAATTACTCAAGCTATAACCTAGTCCTTACTCCAAACTTAACTAACCAGTATAACTCTTTGGCCTTCATAGATTCTGGTTGACTCAACACCGTATTGCACCAGCCTACGTCCATGTGACAGTCAACGATATTATTAAATAATGAAATTCTTATTGCTTCGTTCCGGACACACTCCATCAAAACATGATACACGTCTTCGATCATATTATCACACTCCGCGCAATTGGGTGAAAGGGTCTTTTTCATCAAAAATGCAAACTTGTTGAGTGGAATGTGTCCAGAACGAACTCTGAAGGCTGTGACCAGGGAGCTCCTGTTCATATTACATGATTCAAACCAGGGATAGCTATAAGGTTCAGACCGGATTGTCTTATACCAAATTCCTTTGCTTAGTGAGACATTTGCATAATAGTCGGACCATAGTTTGAAGATATTACTTTTCAGAGTAGGGAGTGCATCCGTATAAAGTGGCGTAACGTAGGTGGGAATCCCGTCCGTTACAGCTTCTTTCGCTAACAGATCGACTACCTCATTGCCCCATATCCCCACATGAGATGGAATCCACTGTAACAAAACTTCTTTACCCTGCATATTAAGCTGCTGCATGGAGTCTAGGACTCTGTAGGCTATCGGGACTCCTCGAAAATTCGAGGTGCAACGAGCCACATGTTGCAGCGCGCTCCTAGCATCAGTTAATACCACAAATTTATCGTGATTGATACTGTCTATATACGCCAAGGCCTCTAGCAGAGCATATAGCTCGGTGTACATTATTGAAATACTGGTATCAATTTTAAATTTTACATTTGTGTTTGTCTGAGGATCGAACAATGCCGCACCTGTACCAGCTTTTTCTAAGGAACCGTCGGTGTAAATTTTATAAAAGTCGCAATATTTGTTATTTATGACCTCATAGGATTTCTCTCGCAAAAATGTAATTCCTAAAGTAGCTTTAGATTTAGTGACAGCATCTATGTAGCCATAAATATTGTCTGTACTGATATTTTGGACCCACGTGTCCAGACTATACATTTCCAATACTTTTGAGGAATGTATGGGAATAGCCTTTAACAGTTCACTTATATTGACCAGCAGGGGAATTTTTCTACGGGTCCATCGCCCTGATATAAGACATTGACTAGGTAATTGAGCAATTAAATAAATAATAAATAATACTCACGGACATCTCACACAACGCTATTATTATTAATTAGGTTATTAATTAGGTCTATATTTACATTATCTTCCTCCGAGCGACGTTTCAAATAGAATTTTCCGCCAAGGTATCGTCTGCGCAAATAAAGAGGTTGTAAACAAAGTTCATTTTGCATTACGTGTATTGGAGTGCTTTTAATAAAGCCTCCAATAACGCGCATGCATTGGTTCTGAACCTTTCCAAGTTTGTATAAATGAGTACACTTGAGTCGTACAGGAAACTACCATAGTCTAAGCGGCTCCGTATAATGGAGATGTATAGTCTTCGAAGGTGTCTCGGATGCAAACCCCAGTCTGAACCTGCCAGAACTTTAAGTACATTCATGAACTTAAATGTCTTTTGCGCAGTTTCATTTATATGTTTACCCCATTTTAAAGAACGATCTAACCACATACCCAAATATTTAGTACTATCTACTGCCTCCAGCTGTTGTCCTTTGAGATTAATGATAACCTGCTTTCTATTGATTCCCCTCTTAAACAAACAAACTTTGCTTTTATTTTTGGACATGTCTAGGCCAAGGTTGTCAAGTAGTAGGCACATGCTATCCAGGGCTGATTGTATATTAAGGCAGCCCTCTTCTATTGTTTTGTATGAACCATACAGCACAAAATCATCAGCATATTGCGAAATACATACACTAACAATATCATGGCATATGTGCATAGTAGCAACATTGAATAATACGGGAGATAAAGGGTCACCCTGTGCAAGGCCACGCCCCGTTGTTCTCGATATAGTCTGGTTTTCCGAATGGTTTATACTGAGCTCTCTGGACTTTAGGAAATTCCATAGGTATTTGCATATGTTAGACCCAGCTCCCAAGTTATCCAATGTTGCCAATAAAACAGGAATATTGACATTATTGTATGCACCTTCTATGTCCACAAAGCAACCTAAGGTTACTAAGTTATTACAGAAGCCTAATTGTATATGTGAAACGATTCTTGCCAAGCTATCTAAACTAGACCGGGATTTCCTAAATCCAACCGTAAATTTTGAAAAATGTTCTTTGCTTTCTAGAAACCATTCTAACCTATGTTTTAAAATTGAGTGAAACACTTTACAGGGACAAGACATTAGAGCTATTGGTCGCGCATCTGAACATGAATTATTGCTAGACTTTGGTATAGCAATAATTCTTGTTCTTCTCCATTGCACAGGGATAGCTCCTTTTTCAAGGAACATGTTGTATAGACTGATTAAAATTTCTAGGCCAACATTAGGAAGATGCTTAAGCATTGAGTAGGAGATTTCATCATCTCCAGGCGCCGTATCTTTCGATTTAATGGCACGGTTTAGCTCTTGCATTGAAATCGGTTTCCCCAAAGATTGATTAAAAGATGTAAATAATGGATTTTGTGTCATCACGAAGTCGGGTGCTAAACCGTGTAAAAGGTTACTTGCGGTCTCCTCATTGATAACACTTCTGTTTGATCGGTGCCCTTTCAGCCACTTCATTCGTCGCCACATGTCGTTAGCTGATGTATTCTCATCTATTGTATCGCAGAATTCTTTCCAGGAGTTCCTTTTTGCTTTTCTTATCAGGCGCTGTGCCGTCGCGACTTTTGTTTGTAGCAGAGTTAAATTTTGGGGAGTGGGGTTCCGTCTGAAACATGCTAAAGCTAGTCTGCGCTCGGCTACGGCTCGTGAGATGTCCGCATTCCAGTAAGGTTTTGGGGTAAATTTTTCAAGCTGCAACGGGTTTTGACATACTTTGACCTCAGGAATATGTGTATTTGCTGCAACATTAATCGCATCTATGAACTGGCTATATGCTTCTTCAGGATCACTGGACATTTGCATCTCTGGTAAGGTACTTCTGAGAGTAGTGGTGTATTCCGTCCAGTCTGCCTTTTTAAAATTACGCTTTTTGCCATTAAATGAGCATGGGTCATTAAGAGTAGTCATCTTAATAACTAGATGGTCACTTCCAAGGTTTTCGTTAGTAGTTTTCCAATTAAACTTTAACGCAATATCAGTGGTGACCATAGTTACGTCAGGGGATGATTTTTGCAGCCTACCATTTACCAGTTTCACTCTTGTTGGGGAACCGTTATTTAAAGTAACATAGTTTTTATCAAGTATTGTATCAAAGAGTTGTATTCCTCGGGCATCAGTTTTATAAGACCAACTGCAGTGATGGCCGTTGAAGTCACCTGCTATTAATGTGCGCCTTTGGCCTAAGCTAAAAATCATATCCCAGTCGTTTGGTGTTGTCTGAATAGACAATGGACAGTACAAGGAAATTATGTTTTCAATACTAGAGCAATTTAAGATTTTAACATGGATGAGTTGAATGCCAGGGTTGATATTATGAACTTGACACAGTTGATATCGAACGGATGAGTGAATAATAATTGCAGTTCCACCATACCCATCGTCTCGATCTTGGCGTAGTATGGAGTAGTTGGAAAGTCTCAATATGTCTTCTGGATTAAGCCAAGTTTCACTCAGCAGCGCAATATGTATTTTTTCTTGCGATAATAACTGATCTAATTCGGACAATTTTGGGACTAAGCTTTGACAATTCCATTGTATCAGATTAACACTGTGATAGGTTTGTCCATCCATTATGTATAAATGATTTTACGAGCGGCCACTCCGAGAAACAATCAGTTAAGATGTTAATAAGCCAGTCAACTAGAACCCACCCGCATGATTTTACCTTTTCACCTAGTTCAATATTTTTCTTGAAAATAATGTTGCGCAATTTATTAATCAATAATTTAATGTCAGTCTTCTCACTCTCTTTATTCTCAGTATCAGTGTCTTGTATTTTCTCATCTTCAACAGAATATAGGTAAACTACGTCTCCCTGATTGTCTTCTTGTCCGCCTTGTCTGTCTGCCTTTTTCTTTGTTTCTTTTTGTTTGGCTGTCTTCTTTTGTGTCGTTTTCGGCTCTACGCTGTTTTTGGTCTTATCGGTGCCAACCAGAGCTGGTGAAAGAACTTCTGCGTATGAATGGTTATAATTGGACTGAGTTGGTCTTACGTACACCGACTCGACCGCTGCATGTAAATTTGGAGCCTGTTCACGTGGTGGGGAGGGTGGGACGTACATCGTTAATGCTCGCTTATATGAGCAGTTAAATTCAGCCATTAGCTCTCGTATATTTTTCTCCTTCAGATACATTGGACATTGTTTAGATAGTGCCATATGCTTACCCTGACAATTAATACACCGAAAGCTAGATGTCTCGCAGTTAGGATGGCGTTTACCACATTTCGGACAGATATAATCATTTAGTGAACATGTTTTATGATTATGGCCAAACTTCCAGCACCTTGAGCACTGTGTTACGGGAAAGACGTATGGCTCCACCTTAATGCGAATCCCATATGTGCGTATGAACGGGGGTAGCATCGACCCCTTAAAACATAACCTCACGCACTCACTATCCTCGAAACAGTTATTCTCAAAATTACGACGTTGTAGACGTTTTATGTTTATTATAGGTATGTTACTTTCTAATTCTTGAAGAATTGCATCCTCATCTAATTCACGCTCAATATCCCTAATAATTCCATACGATACGCCCACCTCATATGTTTTCTGGCATTTGTACTCTTTCTCAATAAAGTATTTGCATTGCATAAGGTTTTGAGCGCTTTCTTCGTTGTTAAAATAAAGCAGCACTTTATAAGCGTTTATATATTTAATTTTAGTCACGTACAAATTTTTTTCATTTTTAAGCATACGTGCCAACCCTAACTGCTTAGGTAATTTTTCATTTTTTGATGTCATACTAATTTCTATTTGTTCTTCCGCTATTCTCCTTGTACCGTTCTGCGCATCACTACGCGCCAAAAGTTTTACCCTCCTACCCACTTCGTTCCATATCTCATCTTCGTCTACGGCGCGAGTTCTTTTTTCCGCCCGAGTATTACTTAATTCGTCACATACCTGGTTCATACCCAGTTCTCGTTCCGATTCACAATTCATGTTAGTCTCCGCTTGCATATCTAAACAACTGCTCACTACACTGTCTCGGTTCGTCTCACTTAAATGTATTTCGCTATCCATAGCCAGTAGGTATTGTTACAGAATTATTAGCATATTTATAATTCATATTGTAAATAGTTATTTTCTTATGATACTACCATTATTTTGAAGTACCACAGTACCACGTTGACAGTGACAAATGTAAATGTCAAACGTCAGATTAGTGTACAGGGACTTTTATATTATGTCAGACTCCCGAATGAAATGTTAGTCGGGATACGTACGCGCTTGTGAAAACATTGAGGTGAGTCGAATGATGTTTGTGATTTTTGTGTTGAGAAGTGATTGATATATTGTGTTAAAATATCGTGATTTGTTTGATTTAATCTCCCTTCTGCGATGCATTTAACATCTCAGAAGTGGGATATCACGAAATAAAAATATTTTCGTTATGATCCACCCCACAAGCACGGTAGCCATCATTGACAAATGTAGTGAAATATTTTCTTTTATTTTATCAAAATACAGCGATAGACGGATAAAATAGCCTCATTGACAATAAGAAACATAATTATTTTGAAGTTTTGTATTGGTTATTGATAGATGGATCTAGATTTCTATCCGTATCCATAAATGTTTGATGTCAGTAGAATCCTACAAATAAATAATTAAAAAAAAAAGAAATATACAGTTGAGAAACATAAAAATATATATCATTCTATCATTAGCTTAATGAACAGGTTAGGAATATAAAATTTTTATGTATATCTTGACCGAATTCAACAAGATGCAATTGGATTTATATTTTGCTACCCCACCCTTTTTTTTCTGAAATACAGTGAAATACGGATAAAATAGCCTCATTGACATTATAAAACATAATTACTCTGAAGTTTTGCACTGATTATTGATAGATGCATCTGGATTTCCATCTGTATTCATAAATGTTTGATGTCAGTAGAATCCTATAAATAAATATTTAAAAAAAAATACAGTTGAGATACATAAAAATATACATCATTCTATCATTATCATACTGACCAGGTTAGGAATATAAAAAAATGATGTAATTTTTGACCGAATTCAACAAGATGCAAATGGATTTACATATTGCTACCCCGTCTCTTTTTTTTTTCTCATAATACGATTACCAGACTACAATAATACACATATAGGATGAAAATTAACATTTTGTTGTTTCTGAGCTTCAGAGAATGAGCGACCACAGTTCTGTTTTGAACTCTCCTCGACGCCGAGCATACTCGCGACGAAGTCGGAGTGCCACCCGTCGCGAGGCTGATACTCCCCCAAGACGACGGCGGTCTAAAAGTCGCAGACGCCAACGAAGTCGGACTGCGAGCCGCCAACGAAGTCGGACTGCGAGCCGCCAACGAAGTCGGACTGCGAGCCGCCGATCGTCCCTGCGGCAGCAGGAACGCCAGCTCTCTCGCAAGAGGGAAAAACTTCGAGCCCTCGAAAATGAGGTACGTAAAGAGCGTAAGCGGCTCGAAAAGTGTGATGCCTTAAGTGAAGTGCCGTTTACGCCTAGATCCAGATCGGGCAGTGATATTCGTAGGGAAAATCCGGATGTACGCAACTATCGAGATAGGCAGTTATCTACGCCGACTAAGAGACCTTGTAATGATGCAAATACTGAGAGCGTGACAAAGCAGTCTCGGGCTTCAGATTTTTTTGAAGAGTTTCTTAGTTTACTAAAATCACAGGCAGGGAATAGTGGATCGTTTCATAGCTCCACCTTGAACAACGTAATTCCCGAATTTGACCCCATGTCACGAGAACAGACGATCAATGTTTGGCTCGATAAAGTTGACGAATGTACGGAAATCTATAACTGGAACGATAAACAGACTGTCCACTACGCCCTACCTAAGCTTACCGGCCTCGCTAAGACTTGGTACCAGGGACTACCGTCTATTAAGCATACCTGGTCAGAATGGAAAACAATGTTGAAAGAATCGTTCCCAGCGACAGAAAATTACGCTGAGCTGCTGTCAGATATGCTTAATAGAAGGGTGCGCAGCGGAGAATCTTACGAATTTTACTATTTTGCCAAAATAAACTTATTGAACAGATGTAAGATCTTTGGGAAGCAAGCAGTAGACTGTCTACTGTATGGGGTTGACGATAGAGGAGTTCGCGTAGGCGCCCAAGCGGCCAAATTTGACAAACCTGAGGACGTTTTAGAATTTTTCAAAACCATAAAATCACAGAATCGTAGTCAGGGTGAGTATTATCGTAATATAAATGGTGACAGACGTCAACAAACCACTACATCCAACATCCCTCAAAAGATACATGGTAACTTTTCAAAAACAAGCACTAAGCTTAAAGGTCCACTTAAATGTTTTAACTGCCAAGAAATTGGGCATCCTTCCTTTCTGTGCCCTAAACCGTTGGTGAAATGTACTACTTGTCGATTCATGGGCCACGATGCCTCAAATTGTCCGAAACCAAGAGACGTCACAGTTAATGAAAAGAGTGTACTAAAAGTTCTTACCTCCGAAAATACTAATGACAAATACAAACTCTTGATAAGCTTAAACGGATTTGAGATGGTATGTCAGGTAGATTTAGGCAGTGAAGCTACGTTGATACGTATTAGTAATGCTCAGATGTTAGGACTTAATTGGGAACAAGTAGACGGCCCATACTTGAGAGGACTAGGTAACGTACCATATTTGCCTTTAGGTCGAACTACGACTGATATAGAAGTACAGGGTATTCTGGAGAGGAATGTCGAAGTACTCATAGTGGATGATCATTTGATTAATTGTAATATACTACTGGGACATACCTTTACAGAAAGACCCACGCTGAAAATTATTAAAACTCCTGATAATTTAATATTCGAGCGAGTAGGACAGGAGCAGGAAGTAAAGTTACAATTACGCACAGTTGCCGATTCCTTGATTGATGTAGGAGAAATGAAGTCTCTAGCTGTCAAATCTGACACTACCTATGATGGTTCAATCTATGTTAATGGTTCTATAAGAGGCAAAGTGGGTAAAGAATATTACCTCTTACCAGGAGAGTACCAAATCCGGGGAACTAGTAGTTACCTGTTGATCCAAAACGTGGGTGATAGTCCCGTACGTATTCCATGTGACACTCTGGTTACTCGCGCGAAGCTTACAGGTCCTTGTAAAGCTATAATGAAGGTCAATACCGAGGATAGTGAATCGGTACCGGTTACTCCAGATTGTGGCGTAAATCTGTCCGTAGAACAAGTACACAAATGTCACAACTTGCTAGATAAGTATAAGTCCTGCTTTTCTACGGGTATGCACGACTTGGGCTTTACCAACGTCACCGAAATGGAAATTCACCTCAAGGACTCCTCCCCGGTTGTGTATAGACCTTATCGCATGGCATACTCCGAGCGTAAGCTGGTACAGGAGATGGTCACCGAGATGGTCGATCACGGTATTGTACGCGAGTCGAACTCCCCTTATGCAAGTCCAATTATATTGGTCAAGAAGAAATCCGGGGAGAAGCGACTATGCGTGGACTATCGTGCATTGAATAGTCGTACAAAAAGAGACCATTACCCTTTACCAAGGATAGATGACCTGTTAGACCAACTAGCGGGTCATACTATGTTCACATCTTTGGATTTGGCTTCGGGGTACCATCAAATTCCCATAGCAGAAGAGTCACGAGAAAAAACCGCGTTTGTGACACCTGATGGACAATTTGAATATAACCGCGTCCCATTTGGACTCGCCAATGCACCGGCGGTATTTCAAAGGGCGATTCACAAAATCCTGTGCAAATCTAAGGTTTCATACGTTGTCATCTACATGGATGACATCCTAATTCCTTCAAGGTCTTTCGAAGAAGGCCTAGAACGACTCGAAAGAGTCTTAAATCTCTTACGGGATGCAGGCTTGACCTTGAGAATGGAAAAGTGTCATTTCTTTCAAGAGAAGCTTGATTTTCTTGGGTTTGAAATAGACGCACAAGGTATCAAACCTGGTAGCGTAAAGACCGAGGCTGTCGTTAAGTTTCCAACCCCTCAGAATCAACACGAGGTTAGGGGGTTCCTTGGACTCGCTAGTTTTTTTAGAAGGTTTGTGAAGGGATTCGCACTGATTGTGCAACCCCTGACCAAGCTTTTAAAGAAAGACACGCCTTGGCAATGGGGTGATTTGGAAACTCAAGCACTCGAAACCATAAAAAGATTGCTCTCAGAGAGACCTATACTAGCACTCTATGATCATAGTGCCGATACTCAATTACATACAGACGCCAGTAAGATTGGGTTGGCTGGCATATTACTGCAAAAAAAAGAGTCCGACCTATGGCGACCGGTAGCATACTTTAGCCGCCAGACTCGTATTGAGGAGGCGAAGCTCCATTCGTTCGAGCTTGAGACGCTCGCTGTCGTCTGTGCGCTCAACAAATTTCGGTCATATTTGATAGGAATCAAGTTCACCATAGTAACTGACTGTACGGCTGTGCGTTCCACCTTTACTAAAAGAGACCTTATACCCCGTATAGCCAGGTGGTGGATGCAGTTTCTAGAATTTGACTGTGAAATCGTGTACCGCCCAGGCGAGAAAATGTCACACGTGGATGCACTCAGTAGGGCACCCGTGGCTGTGGAGCCGGAACAGATACACACACTGGACATATTGTCTATTACAACTGGTGACTGGATTGCCACTGTACAATCGGCTGATGAAGAGATAAAACGCATTAAATTGGTTTTAGAGGATCCAGAAACACCCAAGGTTGCCGGAATTCATAAAGAATATACCATTAAAAACGGCAGAGTCTTTCGCATATTACAAGACAACACTTCCAGGTGGGTTGTACCAAAATCCGTGCGGTGGCAATTGCTGAAAGCCAACCATGATGACGTGGGTCACTTTGGCTTTGATAAAACTCTGGAGCGAATAAGGTCACAATTTTGGTTTCCAAAAATGCGCAGGTTTATCAAGAAATATGTATCAGCTTGTCTTGAGTGTGCATACCACAAAGTACCAGCAGGGGTCAAAGAAGGACTACTCCACCCAATACCGAAGGTTGAGATACCGTTTCATACGTTACACGCCGATCACCTGGGGCCATTCCCACGTAGTAAACGGGGTCATACTTACATATTAGTGATTGTTGATGCATTCACTAAATATGTAATCCTTGCACCTGTGCGCAGTACAAAAACTAAAGAATGTATTAGAGTATTTAGGAACCTTTTTAGCTACTTTGGCTCACCCGTACGATTGATAACAGATAGGGGTACAAGCTTCACCAGTAAAGACTTTAAGACGTTCACAGGATCAATCGGTACCAAACATATCCTCAACGCCGTCGCAACTCCACGGGCAAATGGACAGGTTGAAAGATACAACCGAACCATACTATCTGCTCTCGGCCCAATGGTACACGGCAGGAATAAAAACACATGGGACGAAGTCCTCCCTGATGTCCAGTTAGGCATAAACACCACTATACACGAAGTCACGAAAAGGACGCCTACTGAGCTACTATTTGGTAGGACAGTAACTAACCCAGCGTTAGGTTTATTGAATGATTTATCCGATGATATAGATACTAGTAAGGAAACTATAACGGACATAAGAACAAAAGTTAGCGAGACAATCAAAGAAAAACAAAAATTAATGAAAGAACGATACGACAAACATAGGAAACAAAGTAGAAATTATGCTGAAGGTGATTTAGTGAGAATAGTTAGAGCAATAGTGACACCTCCAGGTCAACCTAAAAAGCTTGAAGCCAAATGTAAGGGACCTTATCGGATTAAAAAGGTTTTGCCAAATGATAGGTTCCTTGTTGAAGACACTCCTATGACTAGGAAGGGAGCAAAATACGAAGCAATCGTAGCTATAGATAAAATATTCCCTTGGGTCAATTTTAACACTGCTGCTTGCTCCTCAACTGACAGTAGTGACAGTGAGTGATTGTATTTCGATTATGTATATGAGATTGAATAATTACAGAAATTGGGGAACAAATAAGTGATTGTATTATGTAGCGAAAGTATTATTTTAGAACGATACTATAATAATACAATAATAGTAAAAGTACTAGTAATATTGTAGTCTTAGTTTACTGATAAGTATAGATTTATCAATGTCTAAAGCAAAGTAAATTCATATAATACAGTAGAATGCTAAGTATAGAAGCTCCACCTAACTGGGTGTTGGGAAAAAGGCTCAGTGAGTCATAGCAATGATACCTGTAATTAAAATATAGTGACGGTGTTCTGCATGTAGGTAGGATGTGAAAAATGATTGTGAATTATTGAGTAAGTACCTACGTATGCGTGTGTATAAGTGATTGATGTGAGATTTAAATAATAATGTTGAATTAAACCTAGATAATGTACTTATCATCTAATTTTGGCAAGGACACTGTTACTTGCTCTTCGACTGTAAACAGTGTCAATGAGTAATTGTAATTTAATGATATGAGACTGAATAGTTACAGATTTAGAACGACAAACATTAATGATTGTAAAACGGAGTAAACGCATAATTTTAGAGTGATTGAAATATAGTTATAGTGAGGGTGCTCTCGAGCCGGGCAAGATTGGCGTAAACGACCTCGCCGCCCACGATTGGTAAGAGACATCGCAGTTGTGTGTCGTTCTGGTGAAAGAAGTAACCTTTACGGCATGCAGCTATACCATAGTAGTGACGGGTGTTCTCGAGCCGGGCAAGATTGGCGTAAACGACCTCGCCGCCCACGATTGGTAAGAGACATCGCAGTTGTGTGTCGTTCTGGTGAAAGAAGTAACCTTTGCGGCATGCAGCTATACCATAGTAGTGACGGGTGTTCTCGAGCCGGGCAAGATTGGCGTAAACGACCTCGCCGCCCACGATAGGTAAGAGACATCGCAGTTGTGTGTCGTTCTGGTGAAAGAAGTAACCTTTGCGGCATGCAGCTATACCATAGTAGTGACGGGTGTTCTCGAGCCGGGCAAGATTGGCGTAAACGACCTCGCCGCCCACGATTGGTAAGAGACATCGCAGTTGTGTGTCGTTCTGGTGAAAGAAGTAACCTTTGCGGCATGCAGCTATACCATAGTAGTGACGGGTGTTCTCGAGCCGGGCAAGATTGGCGTAAACGACCTCGCCGCCCACGATTGGTAAGAGACATCGCAGTTGTGTGTCGTTCTGGTGAAAGAAGTAACCTTTGCTGCATGCGACTATACCATAGTAGAAGGATCAGTAGTAGTTTAAGTGTATGTAATTATAAACGTACAGTAAAAATTTTTTATGTAGGTAATTATAAAAGCGATTCGAGTGATACATTCAATTATATAGTCAAACAATGTATAATGGAAATATAAAGTATAGTTAATTAGAACGAAGAGACTCGTTCTTATAGGATGGCCGACTGTTACAGAATTATTAGCATATTTATAATTCATATTGTAAATAGTTATTTTCTTATGATACTACCATTATTTTGAAGTACCACAGTACCACGTTGACAGTGACAAATGTAAATGTCAAACGTCAGATTAGTGTACAGGGACTTTTATATTATGTCAGACTCCCGAATGAAATGTTAGTCGGGATACGTACGCGCTTGTGAAAACATTGAGGTGAGTCGAATGATGTTTGTGATTTTTGTGTTGAGAAGTGATTGATATATTGTGTTAAAATATCGTGATTTGTTTGATTTAATCTCCCTTCTGCGATGCATTTAACAGTATACACTGCATTACTTCTTAGTGGCACAATAACAGACCGAGCGATAAACGAAATAAACCGGTTACGAACGTCCTACCGCTGCAAGCGAACGATAGCCACTGCTAATGGGCTCTTATATGGTCAATATGCACTTGACAAGTCGATTAAAATATGAATGAAAGTAGCTTCAGTGTGCATGATTTCTTTGCACGTGTGTATGCATCGACGTGTATGTACAGTTGATATTGACTCAAGTCGCTTGACCATCTCCTGAGCCCATTAAGCTGGCAGGCGTGCCTCAAGTATTCATATAACATTCAACAGTATTCGTTACTTACTACTCGTACGCGTTAAGTTGAGATACACTACGGAACAAAATGTTCCCAAGCGTGTATCAATCCGGTCACCCGGTCGCTCGGACCACAGATAGTATAATATATTCTATCTCGGACTCGAACGCGGCCGAACGTGGCCTGTACGCGCCCGAGCGGTATATCGCGTCCGAAAAAGGTCCTGGGTCCAGCAAAATTTTGTCGCGTACTGTGTACTGAACCAGTACGCGGTTATGTCATATAACACGTCCGGCAGTAAGAACAGTACCTACCCGACGCGGCGCGGACGGTGTTCGTGCGATGCGTATCGTAGACAAAACAGTTTTGTCTGAGGTGTGCGACGTGTCGTAGATAGAACAGTTTTGTTTTAATTTTAAAACAGACTTGTCTATGTGAGGTAAGTCTGTCTTAAAACTGTCGTGACTACAATCTGCGCTCAGCCTTACTGAGACTTCGCTGTCTGTCCGTCTGTCCGTCTGTCTATCAACAGGCTGTAAGTGAACCATGATAAGTAGACAGTTGAAATTTTCACCGATGATGTATTTTTGTTGCCGCCATAAGAACAAATAGTTATCTGAAAGCAAAATATAACAAGAAGCCGAGAGATCGGTCTCACCAGACTTCCCCTCTCTAACAAAGTTCAATCCGATTGACGTTGTCATTTTTGTTTTATTTCAAACTTTAAACAGATGATCCCCGTGACCTAGTGACGTAGTTTAATGAAACAGACACACAGACTACAGACAAAATCTGGACATGAGCCCCTCTGCACTCTATTTTATAGAGAGGGGCTAAAAGCAGAATAAAATAAAGTAAGGGGATCCATACAAAAAATGTAACGATTGTGTACGGATCTCTTTGTGCGCGAGTCAGACTACGATGTTACGAGCGGGTATACTACGCCAAATCGAATGCCAAATAATCGAACGTTCAAAATATCGAACGTTCAATATATCGAACGTTCAAAATATCGAAGATTACAATAACAATGTTCGATATATTAAACGTTCGATATTTTGAACGTTCGAGTATTTGGATGTTCGATTATTTGGCATTCGATTTGGCGTAGTATACCCGTTACGAGCATTTGGCCGGGCTTTTCACATAAATTTAGCTAATATGCTTATAACCTGTTTCTACGAAAATTACTGCTACTTTCCGAATACAGCTTTTCTTAATTAATTTGGGGGCACGGCAGTGCCCCCAAGCCAAGGCGAGCTCGAAGCAAACACTGCCGTACCATCCCTTACTGGAACCATTTCGCCGCATTTTCAGGCCCCTATTTGAGAACCTCTGGATAAGACCAGAACGCAGAAATTTTCGTCGTCCAGTAAGCTATATTCACATACTTAAAATCCAAAATTTCAAGTCTGTACGTCATTTAGTTCCGAAGTTAAGCGAAAGCAAAGTTTCGCATTTATGACACTCATTCACTCATGATCATCAAAATAGAACTAGTACTTCCCATAAACTCAGAGAGCTGAAATTTGGTACAGAGTTAGGGTTTAATGACCACATAAAGGGAAAACTATAAAAAGTAGGATAATCGAAGATCTGGAGTACCTGGTGAGCTTGATTAGAAAACACAAAAGCCCAACGGTATAATTTAAAGATCGACATACGGTCTTTACAAAAAATATTCAACTTGGTGGGCCGCTTTATTTACTGTCAAAAGTCGAAGGTCTGAAGTATCTGATGAAGAACCCTCAGCTGGTCTCAGCTGTATTAGAGATATGGTGATGCACCCTTCTACTATTGTTACATAAAAAAATTGACTGTCATTGGAAAAATCTAGCAAAATGGCACACATCTTCTAATTTAAGCTAGCCTATAGCCTCCCACTGCTGGGCGAATGCCGCCCCTTCTGCTTTTAATATAAATAAAATTAAAGGAAAACTCTGGATAAGACTAGACTGGCTTTTATACTTATACTTACAAGTTTACAAGAAGAAATACTCGAATATCTTTATTCTACTCGATAATTAAATAAATAAATTAAATTACACTAAATTATTAATTTCGCTCAATATTTGTTCAAAATATAATGCATGAACGCGAATGGGCAATACAAAAATCTGTTGCTACTGTACAAGAATCAGAACCGGAAAATAAGAAAGGAAGATTTGTAACAATTAAAAAGCTACTCCTAAAAAGAAAAACACTGCGTCAAATAAGAAAATCTAATATAACAAATCAATGTGCCTACGTTTCTACAAAAAGAAGTGAAATCCCACCAAAAACATTCTGTAAAAAACTAGCCAAGTCTCGATGGAGCTGCTTGTTTTTCTCTAAAAGTAATGAAATCTAGACAAAGTCGTGCCAAGTCTAAGGTTCCTTACTGCGATTTCTTTATTATTATAGTTAATGTTGTGTGACTTGGCCGTTGAAGGGTACACAAGGGTACAACATCAGGTGCTCCATGACACCATTCCACCAATCTGTCTCTAGAACCGCTACCCATTGACGATGGAAAATTGCCACTTGGATAACGTTGAATTAATAACCAGTCAATTATAGGCTTGATAAAGCTGCGTATTTCAATAATATTTATGTATGCCTTATTATGCCTGAAACAAACAGTATAAAAAATATTTTCAGTATAGACGGACTTCTAATAATTGATAGAAGTCCGTCTGTACGTCTATTTTATGTTAGATTGGTGGTCGATTTGACGCTCAAAAAAGAGGAGAGCAGAAGTCAGCATTTTCAATGTTGAATGCATGTGTTGCACAATCAAAAACAGCATAAAATGAGACACTAGCGTCAAATTACCAATACCAGTATGGGCTATTATCTCGCTTAACAAACATAGGTAGTTACAGCAGATATAACATTACGTGTAAACAAAATTGACTTGTACACACTAACGCATAAAGAATGTTCAACGGCCAAGTAAGGAACCTTAGACTTGGCACGACTTTGTCTAGATTTCATTACTTTTTAGAGATAAACAAGCAGCTCCATCGAGACTTGGCTAGTTTTTTACAGAATGTTTTTGGTGGGATTACAATTTACTGTTCAGATAAAACTGTAAGTACTTTGGTACATAGATGATTTCCAGATTCAAGGCTCAATCAATGAACCCAACAAATAAATAAACTTCAACACTTGAGTAGAGTGTGAGGTAACTAAAACCATTCGACCCAATCCCTTCGGATGTAGACAATGAATCACTTCGTAAGTAGTTTGGGTGTTGTCTACTTCTAATAATATCGATCTATGTTGCTATTATAGTAAGTTTAGTATAAGTAAAGTATGTATATCAGTTGCCTGAATCCCATAACACAATTTTTATTTGAGATAGATAGTGCTATGTTATGTGCAAAAGAAATCCCGGATGTACCTACTTATTAAATTGATGAAAAATGTTATCTTATTATTGAGGTCGACTAGTACCTATAGTCGACCCAGAAAGCTTAATACGGTAGGTACATTCTACAATGTTGACTTATGTTTATTGAGAAAAGTCTAATTCATTAGCGAAGCTTTTAGCAAATCTGCAAAATCAGTAAAACATTAATTAATGTAAACATGCTTTCGGCGAATCGAAATGTTGATAAAAAAAGGGTAGCTATAAAAATCTTCTCTCGTACCTACTGGTGAACTGCAAACAAGTGATTTCTATTAAGAGGGAACAGCGTCCTTATTCAATTAACCCAGATACTCCTACCAGGTGTTATAACACCGATTAAACTAATTTAAAAATACCCTCAAATAAAATATATCAAAAGTGACTAATGATCGTCATTGCTCGTTTTGTTTCATTTAGTGTACATGCATAATTATTTATCTGCGGAAAAAATTGTTATTTGCATTGAATTTTAAAGACTTTTGCTCAATTAAATAAAGAAGTGTTGTTTTTTTTCACAATGACAACTAAAAGGTAAGTTTTTTTATAATTATTGTATGGTAACCTAATATTTTCGACCTGATAATGCAAACTTATGACTGTTAGCTATAAAATAGAAAACATAGTTGTGTTATATTTTAAAGTGTTTATTATTTATAAATAAAATTGCCAGAGGTGTTATAACACCTAGTAGGATAATGAACGTCTATCAAGCTTTACTATATAATTTTAAGTCGCAGTCAAAAAAACATTACGCTAATGAAAAGCTGATGGCTTTCAGGAAGAAAAAAGAGAGAATAAATAAGAAGTTGAGATTAAATTTTAAAATGATAGTTTATTGCAAATTAGATATAACTCGGGGTCGTGGGTATTTTCAGGCAGAAAGTGCGGTTTCCGAAGGCCTTCACAGGGTTCCGACTTATCTTAGTTTTTGCCTTCCTTGAGAATGCTGCAGTTGTTGATGTAGCCGTGCCGTCCACAACTTCGGCTGGCACGGTGTTTTCAACCCGGAGAGTAAGATATCTCCTGTAGCCCGTAGGGTAAAAGGTTCTCGTCGAACTCGAAGGGTGGATCTCTGGATCCCGTAGGCTGGACGTTCCTGCTTGGAACCCGCAGGGTGGATCTTGACAACCCGTATGGTGGACCCTGGAATGTTCCAGATGACGGGTTAGCTGGAACCCTTTTTCCCGCCCATTGCTAAGACAGCCGGTCCCTGTTAAACCTGTCAGGAGTCGGCTGCCTTATAATGTTTGGTTATATACTAAGTTTACAGAGACCTTTTTTTTTCACACCCCTGTAATCTACCCTCCCATAACAGGGTTGACCAACAGCCGTTAATTTTCCTTGTTTTAAAAATCTAGATTCATTATAATTAATTTGACTCACCCAATGATGGGGTTATTGACGCTCGCAGCTAAATCGCTGATCACTTTGGGAGCACCTGGCTCCTAACAATATTTTTTCACTTTGAAATTATACTCTGATGCACCTACGCACAGTGTCTTATATTTAGATTATTTGAGTAATGGCGCTTTGAAATTTGCGCGCGGTTGTTTTTATATTTTTGTAAAGCGCCTCTAGCGGCACCACTCGAAACTACTAAACGTCAAGACCGCTTTTTAAATACGAATGAGGCTTCCGCCGTTGCGACAATAATTCGGTAGATGGCGCTTTCATTTATTAATCTACGTTTTCATTTTAAAACCCCTAATGTTGAACCCCTAATTGCACCCGTTGTTCCACAACGTTACATACTCCCCCTCCCCGGTGAGCGTTTGACGTACCCTAACACGTCAAATGCTGCGTTCGTCCTCGAACGCCCCTAACTTAAGACCTACTACTCGTCTATGTGTGTGTGTATGTTAGTGTGCTGTGTGAATGAGGTGATGCTGGGTGTAGCGAAGAGTCGGCCTTAACCTTAATGAAACCAACTCGCAGGATGTATTTAGGCGACTCTGAAGGATCCCATGGGACAGAAAGAGAAAAGACGTATTTGAGGCTTTGGGTTGAAGGTTCAGGTAATACGCACCGCCTGAAAGTGGGGTGTGTATAATAAGGCTTTTTGCTGAAGGCTGGGATTTATACAACCGTCCCAGAGAAGAACATCCTACTAGGGCTAGTGTAACACTTCCGACTCATAGGATGGACTATCCCCCAGGGCAAGCCTCTAGCTTCCGAGTGGTAGGATTAGCCATATGACGAAAATAAACATAACGGTGATCTACACCTACGACTGTTAGGGCAAGACAAATGCTGCCAAATAACAGTACCATAATTCTGTTCGGGTAAGCCTCATGCTTCCTCGTAACAGTAACAAACCTACACCATAATTCTGTTAGGGCAAGACCATGCTGCCAACTAACAGTAAACGACGAACTCTGTTAGGGATAGACTCATGCTTCCAACTAACAGAAAACTCCCAACCAAACCAAGAAACAGAAAAGTGATAGAAAATAATTTACTTGCAGAATCCTTCGTGTTGCTGATTAACCCTTATGTCCCCATGACGAACACGGCATGTGTTTGTCACGTTGTTCTGTGTACTTATTTGAAAGTCGTGTGTAGTGTGTAGTGTGTAGTGTCCCTAACTAATTACTAGGCTATTTAGCCCTTTAACCAAATAAAATAAAAAAACAAGTGCATATTCGCAATCTTAGTATCAATAACAAAAGACAAATGCTTATTCTCAACTTTAGTAGAAGAATGTTGACTATGACTATTATGTCAACCTTAATAAATGACGAAGATCATTGATCTTTGGCCATTCTGCCAAATATCTAAACAAAATATGGTGCCCTTGTTTGCCACCATGTCAGTGTAAAATGTATTTAAATAAATAATGTGTATGTATGTACGTATGAAATCTCCCCTGTGCAAGTTTCATTTTGTTTGCGCGTAAGCTGCTGACGTAATCGTGTTGATGCAAACGTGTTATTCATCGTTGCATCTAAGGCCAGTGTCACACTATGTAAACAAACAAAAAAAAAACTGCTTGTTGAGTGTTTGGAATTTTGTGTGAAGATAATTGTGATGAATATGTAATGACTATATCTTACTTAATTATTATGTAAGTGTAAATGTGAAACTTCCGTATGATCATATGTATGCGTGTAACCTGACACGAGATGTGGTACCTATATGTGCCACCTATGTACTAAAGTTATATGACGGTGTGCTAACACCCTTATATTTTCCAAAAAAATAATTATCAAAACCTATTGTGTAACTGTCTGATGTACTATATAAACTATTAGTGAATGCATTTTAATGCAGTGTAATTGCCTGAGGGCCGCCACCGTTGAACCAGGTTCCTCTCCCCGGATCCTAACTTCATATGCAAGTTCCGCTTTTGGAAGCGATGTGAAATTTGATTTGAATGCCATTGTACTGACTATTTCAATTACTCTAGCCGGGAATCTTTAGTGATGATGATTATTTACCAATGTATAGTGTATTTATCTGCTACTTATTTTACATGAAAAGTTAATTTTATGTAAACAACGAATGTTCGCTATATTCGCTAACGAATTCTGTTGTAGTGAACGACGGCCCTTATCGTTGTCTGTTTACGTCTTGTTGAATGTTAAGGAATGTGAATATTTTTCGATCCACCCGCCGAATAACGAAAAATAAATTCTACTTTTTAGGGTTCGTTGAACCGAATTATAAATTGAACCTTTATAAAACTTAGTATTTGCTTTAGGAAATACTTAAGTTTGGAAATAGTACCTTTTAGGGTTCCTTCACTCAATTAATAGATTGGACCCTTCTAGAAATTAATTGTCTGTCTGTCTGTCTGTGTTTAAGTGTAATCTAATCCTAAGCAGTGAGTAGTGAAAGTGAAGTGTGTGATGATGGGTTGATGAAATTAACTAAGTGTTTTACAGCTTTACTCGAATAATGCAATTTTCGACGCTGCTATTATTTTTATTGAAATGTAACTATTCACACGAACGTACTACGAGTTAATTGTATTTTAACTCGTACCACTAATTTTTTCTTTAAATCGTTCCTTACTACTACGGAACCCTTAATTATTCTGAACTGTGTCAAAGACGATTCGCACTTGGACGGTTCTTGAAATAAACTATATGGTAGTAACCAACCTTTTATGTAAATTGTTCCTCACCACTACGGAACCCTTGAATATTTCGAATTGTTTGAAAACCGATTCGTACTTGGACGATTCTGGAAATGTTTTGTATGAGACTGTTGGTGCCCGGAGTGTATTATATTCACTTCCACCCACAGTTTATATGGAAAAAAAAAAATTTCTTCTACTATCGAGCTAGTAATTCAACTTACTCGTAAACGTTATGAAAGCAACATCTGCCGTTGTTTATTCGGAACACGAATCAAAGTTAATAGTTTATAATTGTTTTTTGGCAAGAATGTATTCACTGCGTGATCTACGTTTGGAATGTTTTTTCTTACAGTTGTACTTCAGTGTATCAGAATTCGACGTAATTCGAAAAGTGAAACAATTATGAATCTTTTAAAATTTACGTGAAGTGAAATTTGTAAAATTTTTGTTCTACCGTTTTACTAGAGTGAACTTTCAATAGGGATTGTCACCCAGACGTGTGATTATCGGCTGTTGGTCTCGCTGTAAATTCACATATGGGAAATACAACAAAATAATACACAAATTGAGGCGGTTTGACGCCGTACAAAATAAAAATTGTGGTGGTGATATCCTGTGACTACTTTTTACGATGAATATAGGCAATACAAATCACTTACTAATATTAATGTAAGCGTTTCAAATGTGAAGTTTTACTTCAGACTTTAATAAAGTAATATTTAAAATTGGAACAAAACAAAAAAAAACTGTTACTTTAAATTTAATTAAAATTTTTCCACCATAAAATAAATGCTTGCGGGTGTGAAAAATAAATTGGGGACCGTTAAAATTTGGAAAAATTACAATTTATGTTGAGAAAAAAATTCAAATTTTGCCTTGTTCTTGTTTATGCCGAAATCTGTCTAAAATCACTAAAAAACACACAAAATAAGCCGGAAAGAACAAGTTGGCAGCAGAGGTCAGGAGAGCCAAATTCCTGGGTAGTTGTGATAATTTGGAGGGAAACTACCCCGCTAACGGGCACTCTTAAGACTATTTTACACAAATTGAATAATCTTATAATTATGACCTCCGACTCCCGTCGGAAACCGCTTTCTCGCTACCCGAAACCACGATGTGGGCGCCACTGAAAAGCTGATGGCTTTCAGGAAGAAAAAAGAGAGAATAAATAAGAAGTTGAGATTAAATTTTAAAATGATAGTTTATTGCAAATTAGATATAACTCGGGGTCGTGGGTATTTTCAGGCAGAAAGTGCGGTTTCCGAAGGCCTTCACAGGGTTCCGACTTATCTTAGTTTTTGCCTTCCTTGAGAATGCTGCAGTTGTTGATGTAGCCGTGCCGTCCACAACTTCGGCTGGCACGGTGTTTTCAACCCGGAGAGTAAGATATCTCCTGTAGCCCGTAGGGTAAAAGGTTCTCGTCGAACTCGAAGGGTGGATCTCTGGATCCCGTAGGCTGGACGTTCCTGCTTGGAACCCGCAGGGTGGATCTTGACAACCCGTATGGTGGACCCTGGAATGTTCCAGATGACGGGTTAGCTGGAACCCTTTTTCCCGCCCATTGCTAAGACAGCCGGTCCCTGTTAAACCTGTCAGGAGTCGGCTGCCTTACAATGTTTGGTTATATACTAAGTTTACAGAGACCTTTTTTTTTCACACCCCTGTAATCTACCCTCCCATAACAGGGTTGACCAACAGCCGTTAATTTTCCTTGTTTTAAAAATCTAGATTCATTATAATTAATTTGACTCACCCAATGATGGGGTTATTGACGCTCGCAACTAAATCGCTGATCACTTTGGGAGCACCTGGCTCCTAACAATATTTTTTCACTTTGAAATTATACTCTGATGCACCTACGCACAGTGTCTTATATTTAGATTATTTGAGTAATGGCGCTTTGAAATTTGCGCGCGGTTGTTTTTATATTTTTGTAAAGCGCCTCTAGCGGCACCACTCGAAACTACTAAACGTCAAGACCGCTTTTTAAATACGAATGAGGCTTCCGCCGTTGCGACAATAATTCGGTAGATGGCGCTTTCATTTATTAATCTACGTTTTCATTTTAAAACCCCTAATGTTGAACCCCTAATTGCACCCGTTGTTCCACAACGTTACACTAACACGAAATATTAGAGGAATTAGAAAGGCAAGACGATGAAACACCTTTACCAAGAACCATTTCAGTTTTGCCACCTGAAAATTCGAACGCAGTCACTGATGAAGATTCAGGGGATGAAGAACTGGTGAATCCTTATAATCTCCCAGGTATGTTAACTCATATAGGTATAAATCGATATTATAATATGTCTATTTGAAACATTGGCTCAATTAATTTATAAGTTTCTTTCATTTTGGGTTTCTAGGTGATCAACTTAGGGCTGACGCTGAAGTACAATATGAAGAATCTTCCTCTGACGACGATGAGTATAACATTCCATTGTCTCATATAACTAAGAGAAGGCGTATAGAATCCCCGTCTAACTTGGAAGATTCCACTGCATCTCATTCTTCTCTAGTAGCCAGTAAATCAACTGGTGGTAACGTCTTTGCACCGAGAGTATCCAAGAAACAAAATTATGCTTGGCGTAATCGTCTTCTTACCCAGAATGGCAAAACTTTGAGGGTCCAAAAAATCTGCAGTCACCAACATATTATTTTGATGCTCTGTTTGGTGATGATGTCTTTGATATGCTTGTACACTACACAAACTTATACGCTAGCCAAAAGAACAATGCAAATACTGTCACAACCAATGAAATGAAATGTTTTCTGGCTATTCTTTTATTTAGTGGAAATATTGTTGTCCCTCGAAGAGGCATGTACTGGGAAAAGTTGTCAGATACTAATTTCCCACTGATAAGTAATGCTCTTTCACGAGATCGATTCAATTACATAATGTCACATATTCACTGCTGTGACAATATACAAGTGGTTACAAGTGATGACAAATTTTCGAAACTGAGACCTTTGTTTGATGCCTTGAACAAAAATTTTTTAGCCATGGCTCCTGTAGAAGAAAATTATAGTATCGATGAAGCAATGGTCCCGTATTATGGCGGCATCCTAAGAATAGTTTTATTGATTATCATTGCAAAAACTAAAGTAAACACTAACCGGTTAATTATTTAATCACCATATAAAATATATAAAAGTCTAATAAAGATTTAATCATAAATAAAGTGTATAATTTAATAAGAATTATTTCCCATAGTTCCCTACTAGCAATAGTAGCCCATTCTCCTACCAGGTGTTATAACACCGATCATTTTCCAGGTTTCCCAGAGGAACAAGATTTTTTTTCGTATTTTTCCTAAAAAGTCACTAACAAAAATACCATCATATCAAAAAATTATAAAGATCTAAGACCCTTAATAGTTTCAGGAGCATCTGGGTTAAATTCACTAAACGACCGTTCATCTACCGTTCACAAATTCAATCGAGATCATGCTTACTACTAGCACACTATAGTATGATACACCACCACCTCATAGTTTGGTATTGAGTTTACAAAAATAAAACAGCAAAATATAAATTGTGCGCGTGCCGCAAATAATGCCTAGGCGCTTCGTAAATAATAAGTGTGCAAAGTTCTACCGTTAAGTACTACACAAGTACACTTGGGTTTGAGAAAAATACGATGAAGCTCTCTTATAAAATCTCATCAAAAGCGCTGAATACTTCAAGAGTCACCACTTGAGGTGCATTCATCTCCCGTACAATTTTTTACGTACAAACTGCCACATCAAAGGTGTCAGAATGTCTTCAAAGCAGTAAAGTTCACCATAAAACGAACACACACATTTGGCGTCCAGTTCGTCCTTTTGACCTTTTCTAGGTATTTGGTCCATCTTGCAAGGAGCGTCCTCAGATTCATCAAATCACTCAAGAATACGTCTGCTCCATCAGCCGTCGGTCCAGCTCAAAGCCACTTCAACATACTTACTATCTATGTCGACCACTCTGGTTCTCGGACGGATGAGTTTGTTAAGTAATTTATCCTGCAACTCCGATCTAGCTGCGCGGCTTTGAGGGTTTAGGCAAGCCCCGACGCAAGTAACCATGTCTTTGCACCGTAGATCGACATAATTGATAGAACACACATTGCAATATGAAGAGAGAAATGTCGCCCAATGCAAACAAAAACCCCCATTTACTGTAGCGCCACAATTTCAGGGCACATCTCTTTCCATCTCAAAAGTATAGGTATCCTTGGCGTTGACATCACCAGTGACGTTCAGTTCCGCAGTCATTTGGAAGACAAGGCCAAGCTGGCGTCCAAGAAGCTAGGTGTGCTCAACAGAGCGCGGCGGTACTTTACTGCGGCGCAAACACTGCTTCTTTATAAGTCGCAAGTGCACATGGACTAGGTACTGCTGTCACCTCTGGGCGGGGGCACCTGAATTTCAGCTTCGTCCATTTGACTCGGTGCAAAAGCGAGCTGTGGGTGTGCTCAACGATCCGTACTTACAGGTGGTGTGTAGCCTTTCCGCGACAGGAGAGACTTTGCCTCCTTATGCGTGTTCTACCGCTTGTACAACGGTTTGTGCTCTGAGGAATTGTTTGATATGATGCCCACGGCTACGTTCTATCATCGCACTGCTCGCCACAGGCAGGGAGTTCATCCTCACACTTTACGTCCGGAGCGTTCGGGCGCGGTTAGATCCGAGAGGGGCTTTGTTCTGAGCACGCTTTGGTTGTGGAATGATAGCTCCCTGCCTCGGTTTTCCAAAACACCTACAGTATGGGGTTCTTCAAAAGGGGTCTTAGAAGGTTTTACAGGGTCGGCAGCGCGAGAGTGGCGCCTCTGGTGTTGCAAACGTTCATAGGCTGCGATGACCGCCAGTCCTTCTGGTGGGTCGTATGCTTGTCTGCCACCGTGGTGGTATAAAGAAAAAAAAGAAAAAAATACAGATTCAAAGGAAAATATTATAATTTCTCATTTTTTAATAAATAAATTCGATATTGCAGCATAACGGAACGCAAACTTCTGACTAAATTAGACACAGATGTTTAAATTTTCAACCAGTTTCCGATCTGAAAATATTTCTCAGAGCAAGTGTATTGACCGTGGTAGACTATACGCCCTCATTTCACCTTCAGTTTTTGATCCGCAATAGCGGGTGAGACTATTGCCGTGTTGAAATGGATAGGCACCGGTTGCGACGACTCGCTGATGATTTTTTTTAAAGCCATAAATCCTTCATCGCCATTTTACTGACAACCGGGCCAAACGACATGATGTGTCTTTCGAAGCACGAAAAATAAGTAACAAATCAAATCAATACTAAATTACCCGAGGAAGATGAGTAATCAAAAGTTATAAAATCATTCTGGGAATTTGGAATTTATAATCTCGTCTTATCAACTCTCACTTTCTGTCAACTTTTATACCTGCATGACAGAAAGTTTTAGGGTGACCTTTTCGACTGTTATAGCGGCGTGTGCGTGTTTATACCCAATACCACTTTTTTTACGGTGGTATAGAAATACTACATGGAGGCTATGCCGGACTCCTACCGACTAACACCACTTTAAACTTTACAACTGTCTATGGCCGGGAATCTCGGCTAAGCCCTCGAAAGGATGTGCCAAGGTAGACAGTCACTCTTTGGATATCCCATAACTTTCCATCAGGTGAATGGATTCATTTGACGAGTAACTTATTTATAAACCCATATACCTACCACATGCATAAGAGGTTGGCTTATGTTGCGAAGTTAGGGGTATCAGTACACCCTCGGTCTTCATTTTATTTGAGACCATAATCCCGTACAAATTCTCTCAACTGAAGCTTCACTACAGTAAGATGATGTCTTCTAGAAGCGAGGACTATATCTGGATGTATATTTATAAATATTTTCTCATTGTTCCAGTTACTCCGGAATCAATAGTTGTGCCGATTGTGTCGTGTATATTTGGATTTCCATTGTTAGCGCTCACCGTCATCTGCTGTCTTCGAAGAAGAGCTAAGTTAGCTAGGTAAGTAACCTTTGTGCAGCTATTTATAAAGAGTAAGAATATACCTCAGACTAAAAGACTTTGAGTCTGAGGAATATACATAAAAATCTAAAATATTTTATGTTATGCCACTAGACACCTGCCTGCCTGGTGAAATTCGCATGTTTATCGCGTTCAGTCAGACAGCTGTCTGTCTCATGCCTACTTTATTGTACGTTTCCGAACTTTTCGCTATTTAATATGTAGGGAACTCTTACTTGTTGTTGAGAGAACATAGGCCTTTCTCAATATTATTTCAGGGGTATTGTACAGGGTGGAAACAGCAATTAGTTTGAATTTTTTTTCTCTTCACTATGGCCTCGTTCGTCAGTACGTTACATGCAAATGAGGCTGACTTGGGCTCTAAAGATCTTAGTAGGAAAAGGACAAGAAATAAAACTATATTTAAAATCTCATTAATCAATCTGGTTCTAAAATTAAAACACACTATGTACCTTAGGGTTAAGATGACCCGTAGCCTTGTGGGTGTAAGTACATACTGACAATTACTGTGCCAATAATTACGACCTAGTTTATACTTGACGTTTAAAAGGGTAAGCCATGGTCTTCTAGGCCAAACAGCCAAAGGCTACACTTGCCATGGTTAGTTGGCAAGGCCATGCACATGATTGTCGGATGCTGCCACTCGGTGTGAAACAGACCACACATTATTTAATAATCTTGCACTAGGCGGCGCACAAGGTCTGCAAATTGAATGTTTCTTTTCAGCCTTAATAGGATTTGCTTTTTCAATTTGCCTTTGTTTCATACAAGGCTATTACGTGAAAAGAATTTAAATATGCCTAGTGCTAGCTTACTTGTATTTAGATGGTAGATATTGATAAAAGAAACAGTTCAACGTTTTGTTACTTTTTGCAATTTTTTATCTAAATAATTAACAGCTGTAGATTATCTTCGTTCCGGTGATTCCGTTCGAGGTATTTCCGTTTTATGTAACACGAGTAAACCAAAAAATAAAATGTTTAAAACGAAAAGGTTTTGAGAGTTTCATCATTGTAGGAGTGACTGAGTATATTACATTTTCGGACCGAACCTTATCGCTCGGTCCCCCGAACATGCCCATGAGGCACGTTACGGTTACCCAAAATCTTCGTCGCAGTCAAGATTATAGAGTTATTGGTATAATACAAATGCTTAGGTCGATACATACTTATAGAACCGCGTTTTGCCCCAAAGTCGGTTGTGGTGACATACTCTTCCCTCTTATCATCAATATCAATACATATAATGAAATCGTAACAGGTCGCTGTATGTACATGGAAGATAAATAAGAAAAAAATATTATAAGGGGGCTTTAGAAACGCAATAGAACCCAAAACAATGATTTTTAGATTTTTTTTCTGTTTGTCTGTATATCTGTATGTCTGTATATCTGTTTGTCTGTAAGTTTGTGCACGCTAATCTCAGTAACCGCTTAACCAAATGCAATGCGGTTTTTTTGTGTTGAGGTTTACTCAACTTAACACTTAGCGTTTATTTCATGCCAATCGGTTAATAAATAAAAAAGTTATAACACTTTTAAGAATAATTGAAGGGATTTCTGTGAATGTGAGTGTAAATCTAAACTAGCGTGTTTTGATTTAATCATAAAAGAGCTTAATGATTAAGATTCGGCGCGGACTGAATTGTGAAATGAAGCAAACAGGGCAGTTTCACACGCTGCTTGATGAGTCTGATTAAGAAATACCTCTCCTTTCATACACCTTATGTGACGTAAACGAAGTTGCAGGGTCAGCTAGTTTACCCAATATACTCGGACCAATGGCTTATCGTATCTTCGAAAAACTGAAAATGCTTGTGACTGTAGAGCAGAACTGTACGTACAAGATACTTTGATCGTTTACAGAACACTGAGAAATCGGGGCTAGGGTCGCTACTTTGTCGCCGCAAAAGCGGCAAAGGCGGCAGAGGCCGCCGCGACGAAGGCGCCGAAGAGGCTCCGCGCTCCCCGCTCCACTGCCGTCGTCATTACGGTGACGACAGAGGGCAAAGCGAAGGGCGTGGGGTACGCCGAGGTACTGAGGCAGGCGAAAGCCTCAGTAGACCTCAAGGCCTTCGAGATTGAGGGGGGGCTCCGGTGCAAGGTGACGCGCACCGGAGCGCGCCTCCTCGAGGTCTCCGGCGCCACCAGCGGCCCCAAAGCGGATGCCTTAACGGCAAAGCTGCGGGAGTCGCTGGACAAGGGTGACGTCCGCGTCACCAGACCCAACAAATGCGCCGCGCTGCGCATTTCGGGTCTGGATGACGCGACCACGACGGAGGAAATAATCTGTGCCGTCGTGGAGGCGAGTGGCTGCCCCCGTGATCAGGTGAGGTCAGGCGAAATCCGCTTTGGCCCCACTGGTCACGGGTCGGCGGTCGTGAGCTGTCCCGTCGCGGCGGCCCAGAAAGTGGCGGCCGGACGGAGCCTCCTTATTGGGGGCTTCTTCAGGGCGCAGGTGCATCTCCTGCAGCCCCGCGAAGCCAGGTGCTATAGGTGCCTGGTCGTGGGGCATGTAGGAGTGCAGTGTGCGGCAGAAGTCACCGTGGGAAACCGGTGCTTCCGCTGTAGTCAGCCCGGTCACAAGGCCCTTGCCTGTGACGCTCCGCCACGCTGTTATAAATGCGTGGCGGAGGGCAAGGAGGCCGACCACCGGGCGGGCAGCGAAGCCTGCGCTGCCTCAAGGCCGAAGCCCCGTCCGTCCGCACGGGGGGGTGAGGCTGTGGGTGCAAGTTCGCGGCAGGGTGCGGAAATGGACGTCCATTAATGGACACCCATATCCGCATCCTGCAGGTGAATCTGAACCACTGCACTGGTGCTCAGGACCTTCTGTACCAGAGCATCAGGCAGTGGTCCATTAACATTGTCGTCGTCGCCGAGCCGTACTGGGTTCACCCGGGAAGCCCGGTGGATCTGGACGGCGTGGCGACCATTTTTGGGGGGACCGGCGCGGACGACTCGCACCTGGCGGTCATCGCTAGAGGCCCGGGTTGTGTCGCGGCGGAATACGAGGGTGTGGCTGTCGTGGCCGTTTACATCTCGCCGAGCCTCGATCAGCATCAGTTTGAGCTATGGCTCCCTGAGCTAGACGTCGTTCTCGCTGCATGCCGGCCTCGCCCTGTCCTGGACTTGGGAGACTTCAATGCCTGGTCGCAGGCTTGGGGCTCCCGAGAAACCAGAGGCAGGGGGAGGATACTGGAGGACTGGGTCACTACACGTGGCCTAGTCATTCTGAACCGGGGGAATGTCGCAACCTGGACGCGGCGGGGGCTCAGCTCGGTCATAGACGTTTCGTTTGCGACCCCTGAGATCGCCCGCCGTGTCCAGGGATGGCGCGTGGTGGAGGAGGAGGAGACGTCGTCAGATCACCGATATATTCGGTTTGACGTCGCCCCTCCCCCTAACCTGCCGCCAGCAATTGCGAATCCCCCGGAACCGCGTTGGGCACTCCATCGCCTTGATCGGGAGGCTCTCCTGGAGGCGGCCATCGTGCAGTCCTGGATTCCGACAGCGGACAGGCCTGCCGATGTTGATACCGAGGTGGAGTGGTTCGGGAGAGCCATGTCGCACATCTGTGATGCGGCGATGCCCAGGGCTAGGCCCAGACCGGCAAGGAAGCAGGTGTACTGGTGGAAGCCGGAAATCGCGCAGTTGCGCGCGGAGTGCGTTACCACGCGCCGCCGGTACACCAGATTCCGCCGGAGGCGTCGCCGCCCAGACGATGCGGCACCCGAGAGACGGAGCTTTACGATGGGTACAAGGAGGCCAAGAGGGCCCTCCAGACGGCCATCAAGCGGTCCAAAAAGTTGGGCCGCGATGCGCTGATGGAGACTCTGGAGCGGAACCCGTGGGGGCGCCCGTACCTTATGGTAAGGAGCAAATTACGCCCTAAGGCGCCCCCACTGACTCAGAGTCTCCAGCCGGAGCAGCTGAAGGAGGTCCTGAACTCCTTGTTCCCGTCGAGAGCGGAGGAACACATTTCTCCACGCATGGCTCCGTCTCAGGCGCCCAACGCGGAAGGCAGAAAGAACGACGTGCCCGTAGTCACCGAGGGTGAGTTAGGGGCGGCTGTCCTGCGGCTTTAATCCCGCAGAAACACCGCCCCTGGACCCGACGGCATTCCAGGCCGAGCGTGGGTCCTGGCTCTCGAGGAGCTTGAGCCTCGACTTATGGGTCTTTATAGCGCATGCCTCGAAAAAGGCCAGTTTCCCAAGGTCTGGAAGACAGGGAAACTGGTCTTGATTCGAAAGGCGGGGCGGCCGGCAAATTCCCCATCAGGGTACCGGCCGATCGTGTTGCTCGACGAGGTGTGCAAGCTCTTTGAGCGCATTATTGCACAACGCCTCGTCGGGCAACTCACACGCGTGGGGCCTGATCTGGCGGATAGCCAGTTCGGCTGCCGTCAGGGACGCTCCACCGTGGACGCGATCATGCGGATTAGAGGCCTGACGGAGAAAGCAGTCTCACAGGGTGAGGTGGTGGTGGCGGTGTCCCTCGACATCGCCAACGCATTCAACACCTTGCCCTGGAGCTGCGTCAGAGAGGCGCTTATCTATCATGGAGTGCCTCCCTACCTCCGTCGAATTGTCGGGGCTTATCTCTCCGAGAGAACCATAACTTACCCGAGCTGGCTAGGGCCGGGTCGGCGAGATGTGTCGTGCGGTATTCCACAGGGATCGGTGTTAGGACCGCTCCTGTGGAACATCGGTTACGACTGGGTGCTGCGTGGTCCGTTGCTCAGAGGGGTCGGCGTAACGTGTTACGCCGACGACACCCTCGTCACGGCGCGGGGAGCAACGCACCGTGACGCAGCACTTAAGGCCACGGTAGGGGTTGATCAGATCGTGGGTCGGATTCGGCGGCTGGGTCTCGAGGTCGCCCTTCACAAATCCGAGGCTCTGTGCTTCCACGGACCTCGGATGGGGCCACCTGCGGGATCCAGCCTACAGGTGGGGGCGTCAGCATCGGCATCGAGCCCTCGATGAAGTATCTGGGGCTCGTACTCGATGGCCGGTGGAACTTCGGACATCACTTCCGAAGTTTGGTTCCAAAACTGAGGGGAGCATCGGCCACTCTCGCGCGGCTGATGCCCAACATCAGGGGACCCAACGCTCCCTACAGGAGACTGTACCTGGGGATCGTGCGAAGCATGGCCCTATACGGGGCTCCCGTATGGGCGGAGACCCTGACGGCCATCAATGTGGCTAGACTGCTGAGCCCGCAGAGAGTGATGGCCATCAGGGTGATAAGAGGATACCGCACGATCTCCGGTGAGGCAGCATGTCTCCTAGCCGGGACCTCTCCATGGGACCTGGAAGCGAGAGCCCTTGCGTCACTGTTCGGATGGCGCAAGGAGGCGCTGGAGCGGGGCCAAAGGCCCGCTTATCGAGAAATCGAGGCCCAGCGGTCCCTACTCCACTAGGAAACCGTGGAGACATGGAAGGTGCGACTTGAGCAACCAAAGGGGGGATTCGCCACAATCGCGGCCGTCAGACCGGTCATGGACGAGTGGCTGGAGAGGAGACACGGTGCTCTCTCCTACCGGTTATGCTTGCCGGGCACGGTAGCTTCGGTAGGTATCTGTGGCGGAAACACCGGGAAACCACGGCCGGTACGGGAGAGAACTCTCCCACCGCCGACGTGTCTTCGCCGAGGACTATCGGCCACCATGACCAGGGGCCTGAGGACGGTGACAGGGCGGCTCACCGTCCTTACAGAAGCAGGCCCATGACGGCAGCGTGACGTGAGCAATTCACGCACGCCCCCCCTTAGAAGCGGGGTCACACCCGAAACCCCCCAAAGACGCGGGATAGCACCCGAACCACCCCCTGGGCGAGGCCGTGGTGGCGGCCGTGGGTCTGTTGGGAGTCCTGGGACATCCTTCCGAGGGCTTACCCGGGGCTCCCAACCATAGACTGTTGGGCGTGACGTGAGGTTTTTTAGTCGGCATAACATCCATGAGGATTTTCCCTCACGTTAAACAAAAAAAAAAAAAGGGTCGCTACTTTATAGTTGTAATAGTTAGTTTCTTACTCGCTGTTATAAAAATAGAGATTCTTAGCGAATAGATATGGTCTAAGGTCGCCACACGTCGTGGTTTGACTGCAGATTGCGAAACCCGCATAGCCCACTCGAGAATCAGAAACTATTCAAGTATTTTTTGTTCAACAAAACAAACTGAGCAGTCTAAAATGATAATAAAAGGAGGGGAGGGGGGAAGAGGAACCCGCCTCACACCCTCGATTCGTCAATCCTAACTTACAACCGTTAAGGATAACCCCAACTAATTGTATGGGAGGAATGACGAACCGAACTCCTCAGGAAAGGAATTTTGGATGTGGGATAGGAAAAATTACCTGTACCCTCCAGATTGTTGGTAATTAGCACTACTCCGCTTAACAATGTGACTAATTTGTAAACACGTGTTTCGCCTACACACGAGGCATTTTCAGGACTGCTTGGCAGCGAAACTTTTTGGACTGCTTCCCTTTAATATCATTTTAGGATGGATTTCGGCCATGCAACGCCTGATTCCATTAGTTATGATATGATGAGCATTGTTAAATAATACTGTGAAATGGAATGCCTGCAACGATATTTTTATTCTCAAATTGTACCTTTAAATGATGCAGCCTTAATACTCCTTGTAATACGCCCGCACGGGAAGCACCTACCGTTCCATACATGGAGGTTATTATCATGATAAATTCAATGACTGCGCAATATTTTCCGCACGTTATTTGAAGTAATTTTACGCCAAGCAGAGCAATAAAATGAATATTATATCATACAAACAGAAACGGTAGAGTCATTTTAATACATACTTAAGCATGAAATATTTTTAATAATGTACTTCAATCTACTAAAAATACAATCATAAATTACGTGTCCTTTTGCCACCGGTTTCGGTTCGGGGAAACAAATTCATTGTACTACTAAGTGCTCAGATAAATTTAGCTGAATCATAACCTATCTAAAGCTTTTATAAACTCCTACCTGCAGAATTGTTATTTATGACTTTAGTACTCCATACAATGTGGATATCTACACGTGTGAGTAGAAATATCGCTGCTTCGAAAGATTTCAGTTTTAAAATCTATTAATTATTTTTTAGTACATTTTCTTGGCCACAAATTGGTTATTTTATAAAACAACGAGTGTTCAAAGTAACAAAGAATAGATCCATCAAAAGCTTTTTGAGTGGGATTGACTTCGGAGATTGCTGTCAACAAAGAATATCTTACGCTTTTTAGGGTTTCGTATTCACGTTTTGCCTATAATTGGATAGTATATATGAGAAGCTGAAGGAGAGACCTTCAAACATCTGCATCAGACATGATATTTGTTTTATCGAATTTCAAAAAAGCCTTAGCCATCAATATATGCTGTGATGGCTTGGCCATCGAATCGTGTTATTACATGTGTGTTTAACATCGTCAAAGCAAAACAGTTATTGCAATATTTTTAAACTAAATTAGTTTTTTTTATAACCCTCACTATTTTGATTTTAAACTTACTTTTCGATAGTCAAAAGTGTTTATAATTCTATGGAAAGTGATTAAATGTCTCATCTGGATAACAGATGGTGATGATCGATCTTCAGCGTCTCCTCTACTATGAAGGATTTAAACAGTCTAGTAAGTTTGTATAGAAGATACAAACTTACTAGACTGTTTAAATCCCTGTAATCATGGTGTCGGTTGGTGCCCCACTGGGCGAATCCGACCACTGTGTTGTGCGTCCTCAGCTAAAGGAGTCGTCTCCTGCAAGGGCAGTAGAGGTGACACGGCGATTGTGGCACTACTCGTTAGCAGACTGGGATGAACTACGAGATTACTTTGCAGCCATCCCTTGGAGTCAGCGCTGCTTTGCAGGGAGGGCTTCATCGGAAAGCGCCTCTGTGGTTGCTGGTGAGATCACATTAGGTATGGAATACACTGATGTCGCCAGCATTCGCAAAGCCCGCCCCTGGTTCGGGCGTGAGTGCGCCGCCGCTGTTCAACAAAAACATGCGGCGTACCGCGCCTATATCAGGGCACGAGCTGTGCGCGACCCGAATGTGGCCCAACTCAAGGCAGCTTACAACAGAGCCACTAAGTCCGGTAAGAGATTCTTCAAGGGAGAGGACGCTCAGCGCGGCACGCGGCTTGGTCAAGAGATCTCGTCACATCCAATGGGCAGCCGTGGATACTGGCAACTGGCCAAAGCCGTGCAGGCCAACTTCTGCAAGGTTTCGCTGCCGCCGCTGCGCTATCCTGATGGATCACTGGCTTACAGGGCCGAAGAGAAACCAGAAATGCTGGCCAATCTCTTTGCGGCTAATTCCCGGGTCGATGACTGTGGCAAGCAACGTCCCACATCGCTTACTGTGGAACCACGATGCCGGATATTGTAATCTGGCAGTGCGATGTGCGAGCTGTGCGATGGTCACTCGACACGCGGAAAGCCAGTGGTCCTGATGGCATTTCGGCGGTGGTGCTGAAGAAGTGTGCAGCCAAATTGTCTCCAACGCTAACACGCCTGTATCGCCTTTCCTATTCGTCGGGAGAAGTGCCGAAGGCTTGGAAGGAGGGGAACGTCTAGCCGATCCCCAAGAAAGGGGATCGGTTGGTTCCGGCCAACTATAGCCCTATAGCCGTAACCACCGTCATCTTCAAGGTGTTCGAGCTGATTATCAACAAGCAGCTCATGCGCTACTTGGAGGATCACTCGCTAATTAGCGATCGTCAATACGGCTTTAGGCCGAAACGATCAACGAGTGACCTCCAAGCGTATATAACACAAACCTGGGGTGTTATATGGCTGTTGGCCTAGACATCCGAATAATTAGTTGTCCTGAGGTGACGGGAAGCCTCGAACCGTTGGCGCAGCGAAGAACCATAGCGTCCTTGGCTGCCTTCTACCGAAAGTATTACGACGAATGTTCTGAAGAGCTCTTCAACCTGATCCCACCCTCTCCTTTCCGATCCCGAACAACGCGTGCCGGGCAGAGATGCCACTCATATATAGTGGAGAGAATCTTCGCCAGAACAGAGCGTTTCAAAAGATCTTACCTCTGTCGAACTATAAAAACCTGGAAGGCCTGCCCGCACACGTGTTTCCCTCATCTTACAATCCCGGGTTCTTTAAGAGGAACGTGAAGAGACACATCACAAGGTCGCCAACTTAAGGACCACTGTCAGAAGTGGCACCCAATCGCTAGATGCGCCACGGCTTTCCATCAGGCTGGTGGCGAAGTCAATTTGGCGAGCTTAATATAAAAAGAATCGGTTAGCGATAAATCAATTAGGTTAGCTGAGATTTCTCGACATTATTCAGACCTTTTTTAACGTGGACCTTATTTTCACATCGCCGCGAGGGATCAGCGAGGTAGGGATGTCCCATGAGCCTCCATTATTATTAATTCCGAATAAAAAAGCTTTGCTTTTAAAAAAAGAAATGCTTTGTGCAATGTTTTATTTATTCATAAGGCGGCTAGATAACGAGGACATAATAAGTAGGTACCTAACTTTAGTTTTGTAAGAGTATGTACATGTTAGTTTAGGCTGTAAGTGCCCCTTTTAACCTTTGATACTTTACCCCAGGGTAAACAAAGGTACGTTACTGAAGGTCGTAGGTAATTTAGTACCTAAATATATTTTCAGGGAACGTGCAAGGCGGCGCACTTGTGAATTGGACCGTGGGGAACTATCTGTCGTGAAGCTATCTCCTGTGAAGAACAAAGCTCGTTCGCTTAGCCTGGTGCGATCGCCGCGGCCGCCGCCCACCCTAGAACTGGACACCGTGCTCGAAGAACGATCAGATCCTGAACAAACCACGTTATCACAAGTAAGTACCTACTATTTTTTTACATCATATATTTCGGAACTAAAAATCTATTGATGCAATGTTTATTACTCACTTTCTTATTAAAAATCTTTTATAAGACAACAAAAATTATGCCGAGTATTCAACAGTATAGTAATGACTTGTCTTAAAAATCGTACTTTAAATTTAGCCTCCTACTTTACATCGTTTATAGACTCTTCGCATCGTTTATAGATTTGTACCAAGAAGACATTTATTGAAAAATCTAATCTGATGATGACCTTTTCGAATAAAAAAGGGCATGAAATTAAAAAAGGTGTATTTTTAAAGGTGGAGATAACCCCTGACCGCGAAGTGGGTACGATAATATTCGGAGCTGTCGGTGCCATGGGCACTGCAGCTGCTGCAGCCGTCTGTAACCGGGACAGCTAGCGGCGGGGCTCGGTGCAGCCCGGCGCCCGCTCGCCGCTATGGGCTGCACTGACGAGCCAACCCCTCGACGAAGACGACGTTGATGAAGACGACATCACCGGAGACGACAGCTAGCAATTCGACGAGCGCTCTATCGTTGATATCGGAGAGCGCATGAAACTATTCCTAGACATTCCCCTTAGATTTTAAACCAGTGACCAATTAATCGAAGTTATGAGGGTACTTCTCTTCACCGTTCCATTGCTTATTACAAATAGTTCATACCTTTGCTATGACAGTGAAACGTGACTAGTTTTTGAACGACAAACGTAGAAACTATGTGTTACAGAGACGAAGATGGTGCCATGGTTATCCTGCGTGAGGAACTCTGCTTCTGTGGTAGTCTTTAAGTTTGCGAGAATAGAAATAAGTTTCAGGAGATACATTTGTACTGATACAGTCAGGTTCTGCGGTTACATCGACTATACAGCGAAATAGACCTAAATTTGTTTCATATTTTACTAACATACCTATCTGGCAAGTCAAAGTGTTGCACGGCGGGATGAGGCATGTCAATCGTTAGCGATTTTGATTGGACACGTCTCACTGACCATAAGCCAATTAGCTGAACACGCTCATGCGCCTATATTGACCTCGGATATTACCAGAAATGTGACGGCTGTAATTGCAATATATATTATTGGCTTTGTGGTAGATTGGCCCCATGGAGCAAATTGGCCCTTAAGTTTTTGCCTTGGCTCGACATAGTAAACGATAATGTTGGTCGTTGGTCTCATTTAGTTACACTATAATACACTCGAGAGCAATGAATCCGGGTCACTTAAAGAATCCTAAAAATCTCGGAAACTAAAAATGCTAGGTTAATGCAATAAATTGTATTTAATAGACAATGTAATACTCCTTAAATGAAGGTATTAAAACTTCTTAGTTATTGTAAAGTTATATCATAAAAAAATCAAATTTGAAAAAGGGCCACTTTCGAAGATGGAACTACGAAATTACAGCATTTGGTGTTGCTTTTGTTTGTAATCTGTCATTTATGTGGGTACATAAACCATGTTGATAGTGCTCTATATTCATTAATCAAGCTGAAATTATGTCGCTTACGCCTGAAGAATGCACCAGAATACTTACAATGCTGGAAACCGGCCGGAGTCAGCGCGATACAGCCAGGACTGTCGGTGTGTCGCTGTCAACAGTACAAAGAGTTCTCCGACGTTACGAAGAAACTGGTTCTAACCTACGCAGACCAGGAACGGGCAGAACCAGGTGTACCACAGCACGAGAAGACCGATACTTGGTGAACACCATGCTTCGAAATCGCTTTCTCACAGGAACTGAACTCACCAATCAGTTTCGACGCCTCGGAGGAAGTAACCCAAGTGCATGGACAGTAAGACGTCGGCTTGCTGAATCTAACTTAAAACCCCTTAGACCTGCAAACGGCCCTAAACTGGAGCGTGGGCATCGTATTTCGAGACTAAGGTATGCCCAGAGCCACGTAAATTGGAGTATTGAAGATTGGTCAAAAGTTATGTTCTCCGACGAATCAAAATTTATGCTCTACAAGCACGATGGAAGACACAGAGTGTATCGAAGACCAGGGGAAAGATTCAAGCAAGCATGCATCGAAGAAAAAGTAGCCTACGGTGGTGGGTCTGTACTTGTGTGGGCCGGAATTTCTTCTGAAAGTCGCACAGAGCTGGTGATCATAGAAAACGGCTCTTTAACTAGCGTAAGATATGTGGAAGAAATCCTCAATGATCACGTTGGTCCATTTATGGTCAATTTAGGTGAGGATGCTATATTTATGCATGACAATGCCCGACCTCATACAGGTAGGATTGTGAATGACTACCTTCAAGAGATGAACATTACTCGTATGGAGTGGCCAGCGCGCAGCCCGGATATCAACCCTATCGAGCATGCTTGGGACGAGCTAGGCAGATGCGTAAAACAACGAAACCCTCCCCCAATCACGCTTCGTGAGCTCAAAATTGCTCTCACAGAGGAATGGGAGAATATTCCCCAAAATCGTATAAGGAACTTGGTGTACAGCATGCCAAACCGCGTAAACGCAGTAATGGAAGCACGAGGAGGCAATACGAAGTATTAAAATTCAAGAAAATCGTAACAAAGTTCAAAAATGTTTCCTATTTTTGTTTTAAGGAGAGATCAGCAGTTTTTTCTTTATGTAATTTTGTGTTAATAAAATGTATGGTGACTCATATTTTTTTTACTTTCATTTAAGGAGTATTACATTGTCTATTAAATACAATTTATTGCATTAACCTATCATTTTTAGTTTCCGAGATTTTTAACATTCTTTAAGTGACCCGGATTCATTGCTCTCGAGTGTATTATCGTTTGTTCTAAGTCTTCATCAGTCTTCAGCACTTCAGAGTACATTTTGTTAAAACTTACTATCGTGAAATAGGGCACCGAAGTGCAAACTAAAAGCCTCAGAAGAAACCAAAACCAATACCTACATACAACGATAACTTTAAAAAGTAACACCCAATTTCATTTTAAGAAATACTCTACCCAATCCGTAATACAGAAGTTTTCAGTTGACCATTAGTAATATTTCCTATACGAATAATAGCTATGTGTTCGCCCCTTCATGTAATAATAGGTTTACGTATAAAAGGCTAAAGTGGCAATGTGCCGGCCACATCTGCCCTAGAAAATAACCGATCAGTAGAGGTTCAGTAGAGGCCGCGTATAATGAAGCGTGCCATGAGGCGGACCATTCATCCGGAAAATAATGGAAAGAGGTTCAACGAATAAGGTACTAGAATAGAAAAGGCCTATATTGTAGATTATAACGATTAACAAACGCATTTTGTAAACTTGTTTGAGTAGCTTATGCTGTTTATGAAGCTAAACTTCTAGCTTCTATATAAATAGTCTATTAATTTAGAAAGGTATAAGAACGATTTTAATAGTAATTGTTGTCAATTTATATATAAATGGCAGTTTTAAGATTAATACCATTAACATAAGGATGTAAATTTGTTTGTTTATTGCTTAAATAGAGGGTTCAAATTCATGTTAAATATTTAAAAGCGTATAGTTGGTGAGGAGACGGACTATGTCGGAAATAATTCATTTAACTCTTCCTTTTAACCGAGTGCGCGACGCAAAGGAAGGGTAAGGTGTTTTGACTAGTACTTCTGTTTCTCAGGCGTAGACCTGCACTACGCGTGCATAATCGCTTGGTACTTTGCTAACTTGAATTGTATAAATTTCTTTAGCTACTCATAATATAAAGGGTATCAACAGAAAATTTGCTGTATTAAGGGTATCATTAAGAACGTTTTGGTTTAAGTAGTTATACGTACATTGGAATTGGATAATTTTATTATTTAGATAGAAATATTTTAAAAATTACTCTCCTTCTAAGTTACAACGTCAAGAGAGAGATTTTTGTAGATATTTGTAAATAAATATAAATTGTAAATAGTGTATTTACTTATTAATAAACATTGCTGGCACTGATATTCGTAGACCATTACAAGTACTTATTTGAAATCAAAACCAAACGCTAAAAATATTAAGCACATGAACATGATTTGTGAGCGTTACAGGCCGGAATAAGAAATAGAACGTATAGAAGGGTAAGATTGATTGCTTTAAGTAAAGCTGGCACAAATAAACCTAAGGGATCATTACCTACATAGATTACGCGCACTCAAGTGGTAGCAGACGTATCTATTTATAGATTGAGACCAATTTGTAAGATTAATTTCTTCTTCTACAAAATATTGTCAATTTTCAAAGCCAGTACTTACGTCCGCGTCATCAACAAATTGTAAGAATCAAATTTCTAGAAACCATGAACATAGAAACTTATGTTTTAGTACATATTTGATCTTTCTCGGCTGTAGGCATGCTTACGTTATCTAAATATATACTGGTTGAATTTATAGTCGTTTTGGAACGGAAAGGTTTAGGCACAGTTTCGATAACAGAACCGATCGGCACTGTCAATTTGAAAATCAACAATAAAAAATTACGAAAATGTCAAAATCTACATCGTTTGCTAAAATCAAAATGAGAACTCCTGGTTATTCCTTTAAATTTCACGAAATACGTTTACTACGATTTTCTACTACAATTTTTCATTCAATGTCTAACGTTCCAATCAGTAAGAAGCCGCGAAAATTCGACCAATCACAACGCATGAACGCATCGGTCCACGTGGATTCGTTGCCAAGCAACGTCGGTAGGTACTCGAATAGTTACGTCTTGTAGGTAGGTAAATACGTTCGGCCGACCGCGCCGGCGCCGCCGCGGCGCGCAGTTCGACTATGACTCGCACGCAGTATTGTCGTCGCGATCGTGCATTGCAAAAATGAGTCGTCAGTACGAATATTCCAACGTGGAATATTTAGCAATGGTGCAGATGTATGCCGTTGCTAACTACAACCTAGAAGCAGCTAGGCGGTTGTATTCCCGGTCAGATAATTTGAACGGGCTACGGCTACGAGGAATTAATAATCCTCAAGTTCCATCGACAGCAACCATCTTGGCTGCGACCCAGCGCTTACTGGACTACGGACAATTCCGAACGCCGCGACATGCACAAGGCCGTGGACGTCTAAATGACTCTCCAGATATCGAAGAAGATATCATCGAGTTCTTCCAACGAGACCCACGGCGAAGTACAAGAATGGCAGCAGGCGTGTTCAATGTGAGCCAATATTATGTGTGGAAAACTTTACACTCCCATGGATTGCACCCTTACCATTTTCATCGAGTTCACGCGATTTATGAAAATGATGGACCCGCAAGGATCACGTTTTGTCAGTGGTTGTTGCAACGCCAACGTAACATTAACATCCTGTGGACAGACGAATCATTGTTTACGCGAGTGGGCCTTTACAACGTGCATAATGAACATTACTGGGCTTTGATTAATCCCCACGTAATAAGGGAGGATCGGCATCAGGTTCGATTTAGTGTTAATGTTTGGGCCGGCATCATTAACGATCAATTAATAGGCCCCGTCTTTATCGCAGGTCATCTTACTGGTAGTTCGTATCTAGTAATGCTACGTACAGTAATATCCGAGTTGTTAGAGGATGTGCCGCTGGCGTACTTACGAGATATGTACTATCAGCACGACGGCTGTCCTGCTCATTATGCACGTGCAGTGCGTGAATACCTAAATAGTGAATTCGGTGAACGGTGGATAGGCCGCGGTGGGCCCGTGGCTTGGCCGCCTAGGAGCCCGGACTTAACACCCTTAGACTTTTATTTGTGGTCGGAAATAAAATGATTAGTTTACACTCGAGAGTACGAATCTCGTGATGAATTACGCAGTGCGATAGTGGACGCCTTTGAAATAGTGAAAAGTGACAGAGACACATTGAATAAACTAAAAGACAATAGCCTAAAACGTGCCCGTTTGTGTATCGAACGTTCTGGACTCCATTTTGAGCAGTTGCTAAGGTACAGGGAAGTGTAAATAAACTGTGAATAGGTAGGTCTAGGTATTTAAGTTGATTATTTTTGTAAATAGCTCCAATTTTTTAAATAAGCCGGAAATACTCCCTATTTGTTCGTGTTTATTTTCATTATTATTACATAAACCTTATTAATTCACCGTAAAATAGAACAATGTTAAAGTATTTCCGACGGTCCTAAGCCCGTGTAAAGTATGAAGGAGAAATTGGAGTCCTTTATTATTATCTAAGTACCTATTATTATCGAAACGAATGCATTCGGTCAATGAACTGATCACATGGAAACACGCGCCGCGGCGTAGGTATCTATGGGTTTCGGAGTTTCATTCATTGAAAAGTTCAATGAATAATCGAAGCGCTACTAATGTTTCAACTCGAACGAGTGAAAAAGATTACACAAAAGTCATTTTTTTATTATAACCTGCACAGCTGTTTTGACACTCCGAAATGGTTTCATTATTGATTCCGAGTAACCCTCTCTCGGGTCCAGAACGACTATAAATTCAACCATATAACTCAAAGGTGACTGACTGACTGAGATAGTGATCTATCAACGCACAGCCCAAGCCACTGGACGGATCGGGCTGAAATTTGGCATGCAGGTAGATGTTAAGTCGTAGGTATCCGCTAAGAAAGGATTTTGATAAATTCTTCCCCCAAGGGGATAAAATACGGGAAGCGGGAACGGGAACAAATTTTAAGCGGGCGAAGCTGCGGGCATCAGCTAGTTGTATATAAGATTAATGTTATTTAAAACGAATTTTTGTTTGTAATTTCGTTTTGTAGCATAACAATAAAATGTACGAGTTACTTATATAGCGATAAATGGCAAGCAAGGTGAAACAACTTGTTAAATAAATAAAAACCTAATCAATTTGAACGTTTAATGCAGTAAATATTTTTCACCGTAGTCGCCATTTAAAGGTAGACAATAACATAATATATTATTGCCTTCTGCGATAAAACCGTAATTTATAATACCAATACATTTGTCAAATATAATACCCTAGCATTAAGAATTAAACATTAAACAATAATCTACAATTACAGCATAAACATAGCATTGTCATTTATGGTTGCGATAAGACGAAAATTTTGGTCATCTTATGTGTTCAAAAGTGTACCTATTGGCTCACTATGACCAAACAGGGTTCATGTTCCCATTTACGCAGGAAATTTTGGAAATAATACACAATAATATTGAATAGGATACCTACGAGTACGTAATACGCGGTAACAAACGTAATATTCAACACCACTAATACCTATCGCATACAAAATATTCTCAAAAGTTTAACAGAATATTTTTTTGAAGTTATAATTTGTTAGAGCATTGTCAATTTAGTACCTAACATCGCATAACGTTACGAAACTGAAAAATTGTAAAGCTAATTTCACAAAATTGACTTTGATTGATTAATTTCCAACCTTACCCTAAAGTTAGTTTAAGGGTCGAGATTCATTGTTGAATTCGAATGTATAGAAATATCAAATAAATGTATCAATAGATTAATAAAATATGTTGGCATTTTGCATGAAGTAATTCTTTTACCCACATATCCTATTCATACCTGGGGCAAGGGGTATACGACGTCAAAGGGTGAGAACAAAATGGCGCGGAGTGGTTGAGAGAAAATAAAAGTTTGCCGTGGAGTTACCTGACATTTTTATTAGGCGTTGAATTATGCATAGCTTGGGAAGGCTGCATGTAACGTTTTATCTTTATTCTTAACGAGGAGGTTGCAGGTAATGAACTTTTGAGTTGGGTCCAGTAATTCGCTAGCTTGCAGTCTTTTTATTACACCACTAAGGTGGTAGATAAGTTAACGGCCCTCCTGATAAAAGTGGTCACCGTATTCGATGGACGTTTGCAACACCAGAGGCTAGCCAAGGCTACACACACTCATCTGATCCTGACAGAACCTTCTCAGATGTACCCGGGGCTTCCAATCGTAGGCTGTTAGGTGGGATACGTGTGGTTATTAGTCGGTAAAAAAAGGAACCTTCTCAGACTCCTTTAGGAGAACCTTTTGAAGTCTTCCTGGATGTTGACACAAGAATGGCACCAAAACCTAATGTGTACAAATCAGGTTTACGTGTGGACACAAGACCAGTTGAAAGCATTAAATGTGACAAACTTATACAAGAATAAGCTACTCTTTCACAATGGTGGTGCTTGCAACTCGTATTGCGTAGTCGAGCTTTGATACTAAAGAAGGATTCAGGGGCAACAAGGTGAAGCTGAGAACGGCCTACTGCCGATCAGTATTGCTTGCCTTACATACTTACATAGCGTCAGAATGGACGGTCACTACCCATAGATCACATCGAAACAGTTATAGAAAGTTGCTACCTAGTTGCTACTAGTTGCTACCAATCATTAAATAGTTGCTACCTTTGATTTAAACGAAATAAACGAGTTTTTAAGGTGACCGGCCATTCAGACATCAGAATGGCCGGTCACCTATGCAGGGAGAAAAAACTGAGCAAATAAATTCCCCCGTTCCCAACCGACCACCTGAGTTATCCACCTGGTTGGTCAGTTAGGAATAAAAGTTCCTAACCACCCACCTCGTGCACGTGGTTGGTCAGTTAGGAATAAAAGTTCCTAACCACCCACCTGGAACTGTATAAAATAAATAATGTCCATAATGTCTACTTTATCAATATACCCACATGTCTATATGGCAAAACAAATGAAGATTAGCAAAACAAATGAAGATCGACAAAACAAATGAAGATCGACAAAACAAATAAAGAGCGACAAAACAAATGTAAATCGACAAAATAAATGAAAATCGACAAAACAAATGAAGGTCGGATAAACAAATGACGATCGGCAAAACAAATAAAGAGCGACAAAACAAATGTAAATCGACAAAATAAATGAAAATCGACAAAACAAATGACGGTCGGAAAAACAAAAGACGATCGGCAAAACAAATGACGATCGAAAAAACGAAGATTGACAAAACAAATGAAAATCGACAAAACAAATGAAGATCGACAAAACAAATAAAAATTGACAAAACAAATGACGGTCGGATAAACAAATGTCGATCGGCAAAAATATGACGATCGAAAAAACATATTCAGATCAATAAAACAAGACTATTGCTTATAGTTACTTATGTAAGTAACATGTATTTATTAAGTCATCCAAAAAATAAAAATAATATAAAAAAAATTGCGATAGCGTCACATCGACTAACTCGTATCAGGTTCTGTTGCCCAGTTCCGCTGTTCAATCCACACTTGATCACAGCGGAATTCATTTAGCGGTTCCGCTGTTTTGGTTTCGCGGCGGAGGTGTGCTAAGGGCGTTTGGTGTCGCTTCAAGTAATGGCACTATTTAAGCTTATTTTTTTCAGACGCTAAATGAAGTGACTCAAAGTTGTAGCGAATTTGGGTAAATTACCGCTTAGAGTAACGACTCCTTATTAAGATTGTTATTTGATGTGTTTGTCTTTTTCTGTTTCGGATATCCCAAGTCACTTAAATCGTTTTCCTCCGTCGTAGGAAATGCGGCGTAAATCACTACAGGTGTTTTGGCTCACTCTTGTAACACTTGTGCGTAGTCGTTACATTTGTTTTTCCTTGCTTTCATTGTATCTGTAAGATTGTTAATGTTAATGTTAAAAAAGTTAATGTGTTTTACCTTCACGATCATTATGACATATTATGGATTTTAGTTTTTTTTGCAATTGCAGAAAGATCGATAGTGTCGGTTAAAGTAACACCTTTTGATGGTGTTACTTTAACCGACACTATCGATTCTTTCTGCAATTGCTTACAGAAACTATTAAATTAACCGACATCGTCTTTTATTCCCACAACGTCGGTTCATTTTATTTTGTCGACTAACTAAATAATGACGATTGTCGCTTAAAGTAAACATTGTTTTCAAAATTGTGTACTTAAGTTACCTATTCAACTCACGTCGCTACATACAATGTATTAAAGTGTAAGTGTAAGCCCTGTTTGTGGCAAGCGGTGTAATCATAGAAAGTAACCATGGGCCGTATCATTTTGATATTAACCTATTTGTCAGAACACTAACCATTGTACAGGCAGTAGTTCACTCAAAAGATGGTGGAGTTTTCCTATCTTAAAACGACTACACTCCGCCTGTAATTGTGTGATGGTTAATAACTCTCATAGCATGGTTTTGTATTAAGTCGAATGGGTGAAGCTGATATTCAGGTGCTTCTTTTCAGCATTCAGCACTTCACTTGCAACTTATAAATAAGCAGTGTTTGCACCAGTGAAGTACCAGTGTAGGGTTAAATTAGACATGATTTAGGTAGTCTACTCTCAAATTTGCAGCATTGAATTTGCGTTTCACTTTAGAGATATTAGGATCAAAATTAGCGCCCAACGTGGTCCAAGCTCTGTAAAAATCTGATTACAAAATTTTGAAAATCATGTTTACTTTAAGCGACATTCGTCATTATTTAGGTAGTCGACAAAATAAAATGAACCGAAGTTGTGGGAATAAAAGACGATTTCGGTTAATTTAATAGTTTCTGTAAACATTTTGATGGTGTTACTTTAACCGACACTATCAATTCTTTCTGCAATTGCAAAAACGATGAAAGCAAGGAAAAACGAATGTAGCGACTAGGAACTAGCGATACAAGAGTAAGCCAAAACACTTGTAGTGCTTTACGCCGCATTTCCTATAACGGAGAAAAATTATTTAAGTGACTTGGGATATCCGAAACAGAAAAAGAAAAACACATCAAATAACAATCTTAATAAGGAGTCGATACTCTAAGCGGTAATTTGACCAAATTCGCTACAATTTTGTGTCACTACATTTAGCGTCTGAAAAAAATAAGCTTAATAGTGCCATTACTTGAAGCGACACCAAAGAGGTCAGATAGCTACGAAACCAAGACCAATCGACGCGGAAAAATTCGCTGATTCCAAATATGTATATAACTCATTTTCGACCGAAGTGTCGCTTGAAGTGTTTTTCCTTTTTACCGTCGATATGTAAGTTATTTTTTAATTAAATTTCAAATAATTAAGCATACCTTTCTGTTTAAAATTGCAATATACACTTTTAAGTAAGTTTGCGAATCTCAACTACATAATTATATTCCATATTTATAACACATAAAATAAATAAAAATTGATAACGCCTGCTTATAAACTTACCAAATTGTATTTTGTTTATTTGCTCATTTATTTCCTACAGGCGCTTCGCCATCAAAATAGTAAATTACTATAACTATGAATCCTTAAATGCTACGAGGTCTAAACCGACATATATGAAGGTAGCAACCGGGTAGCAACTATTGCTTATAAGAAAACTCAATTTATTTGCTCAGTTTTTTCTCCCTGCATAGGTGACCGGCCATTCTGATGTCTGAATGGCCGGTCACCTTAAAAACTCGTTTATTTCGTTTAAATCAAAGGTAGCAACTATTTAATGATTGGTAGCAACTAGTAGCAACTAGGTAGCAACTTTCTATAACTGTTTCGATGTGATCTATGGGTAGTGACCGTCCATTCTGACGCTCACTGATAATTCGTGTCGATATAACACCCACTTCTGGTTGTCCAACCGCCAATGGGAAGTGTCATTCTTACATACCATTATAATGTCAAATCAAACATAACATAACACTAACTTCCGAATTGTTAAACTGTCTGAAACCTAAGTGAAACTGCAAGACGAATACTTCTTGAGTTTTTCTGATTATTTATATGTCTAACTTTTGAATCGGTTGATCCGTGTCTGAGTAATGAGGGAACAACGCACCAGACACGACTAGTTCATAGTCTACTTGCCTTCTGCAAGCAATCTAAATATATAAAAATCAATGCCACTTTTCGTTGTAATTTTATAACTCAAGAACGGGCTCACCTATCCAAACCAAATGTTTAGGCTTTGTTCGGAAGTTTGCACAAAATCGGTCGAGCGGTTCTTCATTTATCACCCAAACCAAGTGGCGCGGGTCAGCTAGGGTATTTATTATCAAATCTTCCTTAGACAACCTAAAATTCGCAACCTAACGTTTTCAAGAGGGATAGAGGATTTAGGTTGAGGGTAAGGCAATTTTAGTCAACCATGTCATCACAATGCTTAAATACCGTCCTGACTCAGCATTATCTCTGAGGCTTACTTGGCATAGGCCTTTCAATATGACCTATTATTATATAAACATAGGGTCAGGATTAACTTTATTGATGTTTTGACCTCGATTAGGTCTACGTTATACATTATCTTGTAAAGTTCACTTCGTTGGAATACATTACATAGTCGCATCAAATAACAAGGACAAGTTGAACGTTTACAAAGTCAACCGTATTAAAAACTCATTAGTTTTTAACATAAATTACTACTACCTTCAAATAATCATAGTTATTTGATTGAAAAAATCATTCGAGCCGATTTCGTGTGATGAAATTATAGATAAACAACGGTTGTTGAATCGTAAACTTGAAGGTCCTGTGTTATAGTTGAATTATACATGCTTATCATATTCTCTAATAAGGCCATTTGTTCCATGACTGTTTCTATAGCATTATCGATAAAATAAATATAATGTAAATAAAAATTAATCGCCAAAGTGTATGTATGCATAACTTCCAGTTCCGAGAGGCTGCACCAAATTGGATGTTTATGAACTAATTTGAATGAAAAGCAGGTAGGCTTTGTGCTTATTAAGTTATAATTATTAGGTACTTATATAAAGTATGTAAATATCAAAGATGGTCTAAAGGCCATCCTTAACACATGCAGACGGGAATCAACTCTATGAGAGGAGTGAAAAATACAATTTAGTATAATGTTAGTAACTCTTATTATACTTGTATAGGTACGCTTGTACTCTCGACATGTGCGATGCGTATCATAAAGCCATATTGTGTGAAAAGTTCCCTCACCCCTGTATGTACTTACCTCTCCTACATATTGTTCTGCATTTATAACATCGATAAAAGCTTTTTGAAAGCTTACAGTTTAAGCGTAACGCTACAAGGTTTGTTTACTCAATTCAGAGGCTTGAATAAAAAATATATTATAACAGATCAAACAGTCAAGTAATATAAGCATGGGAAGTACCTAGGTAGGTACCTACCCACCACCTACTTCATTCTGACGAACTGTGTATGCTATGTATATACGTATCAACTTCCGTAATGGACAATGGGCAAAAATGTATGGCGCTTGTCCCATCGGCGGCCACATCTGTCCTATATATATTTTAGTCGACAATTATGTATATATTAAGACTGCAAAAAAATATTTCGGTAACTTGTTTGGATAAAAAGTTATAAAGGGTTGAACATATTAAAAAAATCGAATTAATTAAACCAAAAGTACGTAAATAATAAAACGTAATGCACAAAAGTATAAGATAATGATGGGTTAAATAAAACTAAAGGTTTATTAATTATTAAATACATCGATTTATTGACATGAAAACAAAAACATTTCAAACACGTGGCAATGAATACTAGCATTATGTGTCTAACCACATAATGCTAGTATTCCTTTAAAAAAAAGAAAATAATGGGATTTAACTGTTGTCTACAATTACATCATTTAAAAAATGAGCTGGTAAACGAATTTCTTCTTCTTGGTTTCTCGCCCACCCTTAATACCACACTACACACATTATGTGGGCACAGCAGCCAAGAGTGTGCTCACCGCTTAGACACTACAATAATAGTTTTCAATGGCTTCTCTGCCGCTTTTCTGTCTATCTACAATAATATAGGAGTAATATATTTTTATTATATAATACTGGTTGAATTTATAGTCGTTCTGGACCCGAGAGGGGGTTACTCGGAATCAATAATGGAACCATTTCGGAGTGTCAAAACAGCTGTGCAGGTTATAATAAAAAAATGACTTCTATGTAATCTTTATCACTCGTTCGAGTTGAAACATTAGTAGCGCTTCGATTATTCATTGAACTTTTCAATGAATGAAACTCCGAATCCCATAGGTACCTAACGCCGCGGCGCGTGTCTCCATGTGATCAGTTCATTGGCCGAATGCATCGTTTCGATAATAATAGGTACTTAGATAATAATAAAGGACTCCAATTTCTCCTTCATACTTTACGCGGGCTTAGGACCGTCGGAAATACTTTAATATTGTTCTATTTTACGGTGAATTAATAAGGTTTATGTAATAATAATGAAAATAAACACGAACAAATAGGGAGTATTTCCGGCGTATTTAAAAAATTGGAGCTATTTACAAAATAATCAACTTAAATACCTAGACCTACCTATTCACAGTTTATTTACACTTCCCTGTACCTTAGCAACTGCTCAAAATGGAGTCCAGAACGTTCGATACACAAACGGGCAAGTTTTAGGCTATTGTATTTTAGTTTATTCAATGTGTCTCTGTCACTTTTCACTATTTCAAAGGCGTACTATCGCACTGCGTAATTCATCACGAGATTCGTACTCTCGAGTGTAAACTAATCGTTTTATTTCCGACCACAAATAAAAGTCGATCGCGACGACAATACTGCGCGCGAGTTATAGTCGAACTGCGCGCCGCGGTCGCCGGTCGGCGGCGCGGTCGGCCGAGCATATTTAGGTACCTACCTACAAGACGTAACTAGTCGAGTGCCTACCGACGTTTCTTGGCAACGAGTCCACGTGGACCGATGCGTTCATGCGTTGTGATTGGTCGAATTTTCCCGGCGCGGTGACTCTTCTCACTGATTGGAACGTTAGACATTGAATGAAAAATTGTAGTAGAAAATCGTAGTAAACGTATTTCGTGAAATTTAAAGGAATAACCAGGTGTTCTCGTTTTGATTGTGGCAAACGATGTAGATTTTGACATTTTCGTAATTTTTTATTGTTGATTTTCAAATTGACAGTGCCGATCGGTTCTGTTATCGAAACTGGGCCTAAACCTTTCCGTTCCAAAACGACTATAAATTCAACCAGTATAATATATTAATATATTATTACATTTATATATATATATATATATATATGTATATATATATATATTAATATATTATTTTAATATATTTTTATTTTATTTTTTTTATTTTTTTATTATATTTTTATTATTATATATTTCGTATCTTCTTCTGTTTATCACGGATCGGTTACATAAAATACACACTTGACGATTATCTGCCATTATTATAGGAATCTGCTTAAAAAAAATCCAAAAAAACGAGCACAAGTCATCAAGATAGATATTAACAAGTCCGATATGCAAGCCAGAGTCGAAAGAGATTGTCAAACAATAATAATCGCACAGTACTCAACGAAACAAATGTCAACGATGGACTGCGATGTGCTCATGTGCGCTTGAACATAACGGTAATCGTCGGGTCGAGAGTGCTTGTCGCTGATTGGTTGACGCATGAAACATGTCGAGACCGGTTTTAACAAAGGTCCTTAGACCATAAATAACAAAAGTAATAAATATTAGCGCACATAAATAAAATTTAAAAAAAATAGTATTTTAAGAATAGTATTTTAACTATATTTTTTTCCCTAACGGTATTTCATAGTACTCCTTAAACAATATTTGTTGTCAAAAATATCCCCTTTTAAATGACACTAGTTTCATTGATGGCCGCTCATGGGCCGAAACGCCCATTGTCCTTTCATAGGTTTTTATTAGGTTTCGTCACGTTTCTTTCACTCTTACATAGTAGCTCAACATAGCCAGGCCTACAAGTGGCGCACTGACTATTTTTTTTTAATAATCGACTCCAAAAACGACGACACACGGACAGTTTGTGTTGTGTATGGCCATTGACAAAATTTGTACACATTTACCACCGCATTTGCGCATATGAATAGTGACTTTCAGTGCGGTCTCAGAAATCTAAAGACGTTTAGGTGGCTAGCTCCTTACCCATGTTTTTACATAAATCTAAGATCTGGTATTCTTCAAAAGAAGACTTAGAAGGTCTTCTATGATACCTTAGTAAACAAACAGTTAAATATGGAATACGAGAGGCGTCGAAAGATCATGATGTAATCATGTGAAGGATTGAGGTAAAATATAGTTAGGAATATGAAACCTGGACGGAGACGAGTTCAGAGTTATGGAACTAGGACTAACGTTCGAATGATAATAATAAGATGACATTCAAAACAAGAAATAAACAGTCATTATAAACTACGTCGACTATGTAATTGCATTTTTATACACAAATAATATTTAAAAACTCTCATTTTAAAGTTATTTAATAGAACCGAGTAAACAAAAGGAAATATCCTTTATTTCCTGTGGTCCACCTCGTAGTTCACCCAGGTGAACCACGGGAATTTTTTTTACCCGTAGTCCACCTGGTGTACCACGGGAAAATTTTTATTAAAAAATATTTACTATTGACCCAGTTAAATGCCACTTCGAATCCCGCTTTTGCAGTTCCAGTTTCGATATAGGTACCTATCTACGAAACGGGGTAAGCCCCTAAACTTCAGATTCTCATTTCGTAGTAGATAAGATCCTCTTTCCTCCATAAATTATATATGGTAATATTGTAGACACACCTTTTAATCGTCACTGACATTTGAACAGTACCGGGTTATGGGGATTCACATCGCTGCGCCTTTGTTCAATCAAGTGTACATGTGTAGGTATTGCTGTAAAGGTGCAGCGTAATGAGGATAACACCTTTCTTATCTCATAGCGAGCATACCTGGATCGACTGGCCTCGTGGTCTAGTGGTTAGAGTACCTGACTACGGAATCGGATGTCGTGGATTCGATTCCCACCCAGGACAAATTTCTTTGTGTGATGAGCACATATTTGATTTGTTCTGTGTCTGGGTGTTATCATCTATATTATGTACTAGCGGACGTCACGCGGTTTCACCCGCGTAGTTCCCGTTCCCGTGGGAATACGGGAATAAAATATAGCCTATGTTCACCGCAAAGAGTGTAGCTTTCCAACAGTGAAAGAATTTTTCATATCGGTCCAGTAGTTCCGGAGCCTGTTCGTTACAAACAAACAAACAAAGAAACAAACAAAAAAAACAAATCTTTCCTCTTTATAATATTAGTATAGACTAGCGGACATCATGCGGTTTCACCCGCGTAGCTCCCGTTCCCGTGGGAATATGGGAATACAGCCTATGTTCACCGGAAAGAGTGTAGCTTCCCAACAGTGAAATAATTTTTCAAATCGGTCCAATAGTTTTGGAGCCTATTCGATGCAAACAAACAATCTAATCTTTCCTCTTTATGATATTAGTATAGAAGTATAGATTTATACCCAAACTCCTATGTGTAGCAAAAGGCTTTTATAGTAACCAGGAAGTCGCTGAAATGAACTCAATACTGAGACTACTGCCTCGACAGTGGTGCAGTGGTCGTGTAAGCAATGTGATAGGCGTTACATAGGTCTATGTGTTCTATCCTTAGATCATCTAACCACAGGATGCGCCTTACTTAAGCATTGTTTTCTGCCAAGCCAATAGACCATTTGGTATTTTGGCTTTATAAAAAGCACTGTACATCAGTACATCATTTTATATGATTAAACTAGTACATTTCATTGTAGAAAAGAATAGAATAGAAAACACTTTATTAAACAAACACCATATGGAAAATTACAGAAATGAAACACAAAATTACTAACGTACAATGGGCGGTCTTATCGCTTAAAGCGATCTCTTCCAGACAACCATGATGGATTTCCTGTTAGGAATACTAAATATAATGTGGCAGTTTATGGCGTACTAGGCGTAGTGACAAATACACTCGAGAGCAATGAATCCGGGTCACTTAAAGAATCCTAAAAATCTCGGAAACTAAAAATGCTAGGTTAATGCAATGAATTGTATTTAATAGACAATGTAATACTCCTTAAATGAAGGTATTAAAACTTCTTAGTTATTGTAAAGTTATATCATAAAAAAATCAAATTTGAAAAAGGGCCACTTTCGAAGATGGAACTACGAAATTACAGCATTTGGTGTTGCTTTTGTTTGTAATCTGTCATTTATGTGGGTACATAAACCATGTTGATAGTGCTCTATATTCATTAATCAAGCTGAAATTATGTCGCTTACGCCTGAAGAATGCACCAGAATACTTACAATGCTGGAAACCGGCCGGAGTCAGCGCGATACAGCCAGGACTGTCGGTGTGTCGCTGTCAACAGTACAAAGAGTTCGCCGACGTTACGAAGAAACTGGTTCTAACCTACGCAGACCAGGAACGGGCAGAACCAGGTGTACCACAGCACGAGAAGACCGATACTTGGTGAACACCATGCTTCGAAATCGCTTTCTCACAGGAACTGAACTCACCAATCAGTTTCGACGCCTCGGAGGAAGTAACCCAAGTGCATGGACAGTAAGACGTCGGCTTGCTGAATCTAACTTAAAACCCCTTAGACCTGCAAACGGCCCTAAACTGGAGCGTGGGCATCGTATTTCGAGACTAAGGTATGCCCAGAGCCACGTAAATTGGAGTATTGAAGATTGGTCAAAAGTTATGTTCTCCGACGAATCAAAATTTATGCTCTACAAGCACGATGGAAGACACAGAGTGTATCGAAGACCAGGGGAAAGATTCAAGCAAGCATGCATCGAAGAAAAAGTAGCCTACGGTGGTGGGTCTGTACTTGTGTGGGCCGGAATTTCTTCTGAAAGTCGCACAGAGATGGTGATCATAGAAAACGGCTCTTTAACTAGCGTAAGATATGTGGAAGAAATCCTCAATGATCACGTTGGTCCATTTATAGTCAATTTAGGTGAGGATGCTATATTTATGCATGACAATGCCCGACCTCATACAGGTAGGATTGTGAATGACTACCTTCAAGAGATGAACATTACTCGTATGGAGTGGCCAGCGCGCAGCCCGGATATCAACCCGATCGAGCATGCTTGGGACGAGCTAGGCAGATGCGTAAAACAACGAAACCCTCCCCCAATCACGCTTCGTGAGCTCAAAATTGCTCTCACAGAGGAATGGGAGAATATTCCCCAAAATCGTATAAGGAACTTGGTGTACAGCATGCCAAACCGCGTAAACGCAGTAATGGAAGCACGAGGAGGCAATACGAAGTATTAAAATTCAAGAAAATCGTAATAAAGTTCAAAAATTTCATGTTTCCTATTTTTGTTTTAAGGAGAGATCAGCAGTTTTTTCTTTATGTAATTTTGTGTTAATAAAATGTATGGTGACTCATATTTTTTTTACTTTCATTTAAGGAGTATTACATTGTCTATTAAATACAATTTATTGCATTAACCTATCATTTTTAGTTTCCGAGATTTTTAACATTCTTTAAGTGACCCGGATTCATTGCTCTCGAGTGTATTAGATACTTAATAATACCTAGTTGGTAAAATAAACATACAGAAACACATTTCTATTTACAGTTAAATTAAAAAAAAAACATAAATATACTTACATAAAGAATAATATAATATCTACTTACACTACATATAATATCATACACAACACAAATATCAAATAATAATACAAATTTAATATAAGTAAGTAAACATAAGTACAATGATTAAACAGTGAACCCTGTGTACAAATATACTTATCAATAATCACATACCTACACTAATACCACAAGGAGGATATAGTTGCATTTTTGTATGTAGGTATGTCTCTAATGAATAAACTCAAAAAATACTGTGCCGATTTCCAAAATTAGTTCACCATTGAAAAGCTAAATTTACCTTGAGTAGAATAGGCTATATTTCCCTCCCATCAACCCACGGGAACGGTAGACATGCGGGCGAAACCGCGTGACGTCCGCTAGTATTGAATAATTGGATATGACTGATCTAACGAAGATTAGTTGTTGATGTTTAAATAATATTCTTTTACTTTATACTTAAAAGTAGACAGCGTTTGGGCGCGTCTAATTTCGGTCGGCAATGCATTCCACAGACGTATAGCCTGTACAGTGAAGGAATCATCGAAAAACGACGTGGAATGTATAGGCATCCTAAGCGTCAAATTCTCTGATGATCTCAAGCATTTCGTGTGCGATTCATGTAGGAACTTGAATCGTTCCTTAAGATAGAAAGGTGCTGAAGGGTTGAACATCACATTTTACAGTAATGAAAGGATGTGAGCATCCCGGCGAAGTCGTATTGGTAACCACTTGAGTTGTTGGCGAAATTCAGAAACATGGTCATACTTTCGCAAACCAAATATGAACCGTATACAAAAATTTTGGAGTCGCTCAAGTTTATTGAACTGGTTTTCAGTGAGATCTAAGTAGCTGGCGTCAGCATAGTCTAGGATAGGAAGCAGGATAGAATTAGCAAGCGCAATTTTGGTCGCAGTAGGTAGAAAATTTCGCAATCGTCTCAGTGAACCAGCTGAAGCAAACATTTTACGACTCACCTCGTCCAACTGTGGCCCCCAAGACCATTCAGCATCGAGAAGAATACCAAGATTCTTTACTGTCTTACTAATAGGTATCAGTGTTCCATCCAATGTAATTTGTGGCAGTTGAGACCATTGCACCTTACACATCCTCCTTGGACTACCTAAAATGATTACTTGACTTTTCACTGGATTTATCGTTAGTCCGTACCGGTTACTCCAATCCGAAATACAAGCCAGATCCCTATTGATGCAACTCACTGCTTCTGCCAATTGTTCGATTTTACTGTATGTGTTAATTTTTATTGTAGTTGACTGTACAATAAAAATTAACACACAACAGCCATTACGCGTTTGTCGATTAATACATTTTTAAATATAATGAAATTTTATATGTCTTTGTGTTTAGGATTATAAGTTCGCATTTTTTGTCGATAGATGTTGTTGTTCGATTTTTGAAATCGCGGTATGGTTTCGTTACCTAATTAACTACAAATACTTGAACAAATATTGTACGGTGCGATTCCTAGAAAGTGATTATGCTTTAATATAAAACACGCGTATTCTTCAGTGACGCAGGACTAAAAATTGTGTTTTATTTATTGCACCTTTTGGGACCTGGGAATCGTCAATTCCTGTTCATGGTCCTTCGAGCCGGATGGCATAAAGGTGATTTTTCCAAACCAGCGTGATTAGCCCCGCATTGTGTCAAGGATTACTGAGCAGCACTGTGCGCTGCCCAGTAACGGTATCCTGACAGCGAACCGTCGATGGTGACGACTTCGAAATTGAGGATCCAGCTAGCGAGCTGGAGGGACACAACGAGTGGGAGGAGAAGTTTCGAGCAGGCCTACAGAGGGCGTTCCAGTTGCAGTTTCGATAGCTGCCTATAGAGGGCGCCACGTAAAGTATTGGAAGTGTGGAACTGTGAGTACATTATTTTATAATCCTAGCAAAAAAAAGTGCAGTGAATTTGAACCTTATTGTATAGACATTTTAGATTTAGTAATTTAGTGTGATAGTTTAGGACTTGTATAATTTTAGGTGAAAAGTGGTTCAGACGGGGAATCCATGCCGGATTTCCGTCAGATTTTAATAGCTCAAAGACTTAGAAAAATCGGCCACAATTTAGACTCGTAAAATTTGAACTTTGGATTTTTTTCTGTAAAATGACAGGAACTGTCTGAATTGTTGAAGGTTACTAGCATTTGTTTTTAAATTTGCACAGGAAATACTTTTTGGTTATTTAAGATGGAATCTTTAATTTCCATACAGGAAAACATTAAAGCTAGTATGGTAAAGGCAAGAACCAACTTCAAAAAGTGTTCTAAGGATCGGCTCACTGTTTCGTACATACAAACGCGTTTAGAGAACTTAGAACAACAGTGGCAAATGTTTTATAACACCAATGTTAGAATTATTAGTGAAATTAAAAGGTCGGAATTACAAACTTCCGAGTACTTTAAAAGGGATGTGTATGACGAGGTAGAGGAATTTTACATTCAATGGAAAAGTGATATGAAGAATATGTTACTTCAGTCTTCAACACATTGTGAGTCCAAGGAACTGAAGCCTAGTCCTCATATCGCTAAGGTTAAGTTGCCGGAAGTCAAAATTCCTATATTCTCGGGGAAATATACGGATTGGTTAACATTTAGAGATTTGTTTGTCGGTTTAATTCATAAGAACAGCAACCTCGATGATGCACAAAAGCTATATTACTTAAAGGGTCATTTAAGCGGGGAAGCTCAGCAATTAATAAGTAACATTAGTATCACAGCCGATAATTATAAGATTTGTTGGGAAAAATTGGAGTTAATGTATAACAATAAAAGATTTCTTGTAAATGGTATGTTGAAACGTTTAAAAACTTTATCCTGTGAATCAGCATCTGAAATAAAAAACTTGATTAGTACAACCAGAGATTGTTTGGAGTCTATAAAGAATATTGGCATTGACATTTCGTCGTGGGATATATTTATTATTTTTTTGATAAGCTCTAAACTAGATGGGGAGACTCGGAAAGCTTGGGAGATGAACATCGCATCTGATACTTCTGATAAGTTACCGACTTTCATGCAATTCGCGAACTTTCTAACGGGACGGTTTCGAGGCTTAGAGAGTATGGATAATCCCAAGTCGAATATGTCAAAATCTTGCCAATCATTTCATGTAGCAAAGAATTGGACTAAGGATGTAAAGTGTACATATTGTTCTGAACAACATAAGATAAGTTATTGTAAAAAGTTTGCTAAGGAGACTAACAATGCTCGTCGTGACTTCGCTCAGGAAAAGGGTTTGTGTTATTTGTGTTTAGGTAATAATCACTCTGCTAAAATGTGTAAAATCACTTTTAAATGTGTCGTATGTAAAAGACGCCATCATACTTTACTTCACCCCAGTGACGGTTCGGGGACTGGTGATGATAGTAGTTTAGTTAATGGTGGGTTGACTACCTCTGCTGGTAATAGTAATGGAGTAGAGGATAGTTCAACAGGTGGTGATAAAACCGTTAGTCAAACGGAGGGGTCTAGTAGACCAATTATTTCATGTCTTTCGACAGGTGTATGCTCAGATACGGTTCTGATACCCACGGCTTTAATAAAAGCTGAGTCAAGAGATGGAATTTATCGTGTGATTCGTGCATTAGTAGATCAAGGATCACAAGGTTCATTTATAACCGAGTCTATGACTCAGTACTTGGGGTTGAAAAAGGTTTCAACAAAACATCTTGTAACAGGTGTTGGTGGAAGTAAATCTGTTATGTCAAGATTTACTGTTAAGGTAAATATACGCTCGAGAGTTGATCCTAACTTTAGTATGTATGTGAGTGCTCACGTTTTAAAATCTATCACTTCTCTTCTTCCGATTGTGAAAACAGCCAAGGTAGAATGGGTTAAGTTGGATGAAAGAAGAAAGAAAGAAAGAAGAAAGAAATTTTTTTTTTTATTCTACATGAAATAACCGTAAACTATCTTACTGAATATAAAACAATCCTAAAAATAATACAAAAGATAATAAAATAATGATAAAAAAAAAAGATTACAAAATAAAATTAAAAATACCTACAACTCAAAATTCACAAATTACCCTAATGTAGCACAAAGGCCGTCTCTCAGCTTAATGCTGCCTGCATAATGCAGACAGCGCTGATTTTCAGAGACGGCCCGATGGTGATTTAGACATACTGTGATTTATCCTGTAGAAATATTTTGCTATCACGTTAATTATAAACAAAAATGAAACGAAAAACAAAAAACAAAAACTATAAAATAAAAAGAAAAAATTAACACAATTTACAAACAACCACATTGCCAACTATATTTATAAATTAAAATAAAACTTAAGTACAATTATAAAGTATCAGATTAAAAAAAAAAAATAGATATTTACATAAATAATTAATTGTTAGTGCTAACGTTTACATCTTTTATTCTCCCCTATTAGTCCACTCAACAAATGACTGAATGGGAGGTGTAGCGTGCGTTAGCTGGCACCTAAGCGATTTCTTCAGAAAGTTGTTCAGGGTGCTTAGGGAGTGAACATACTAAAAGTCCCCGCGCCTAGGGGGGGAGCCGGAGGGAGGGGAGGGGTTTAAAGTTCCCATTTTTAGGTTTTTCGCTAATATCTTCAAATCGGTGAGTCGTAGAGAAAAAGTATATTCTGTGCAATTAAAGCTTATAAAATTACCTACAATTTTTGTTTAAACACTTTTGCCGAAATCCTACCCATTTTCGAGGTACACGTTCCGAAAAAGGGAACATTTTCGAAAAAACGATTTTTATTGATCATTAGCTCCTGAGTGCTATTTGGTTCGCATTTTTTCGGAATAAAAAGAAGTCTATATGTTAATCCAAGACATAATCTATCTATCTACCAAATTTCATCCAAATCGGTTCAGCCGTTGAGTTATAGAAACTTTTAGTCCGGATCGCTAAACTATAATCTGGTAGTTGGTGTTCAAGCAATTCTCAGACATAAAGTTGTCTCGCAAAGATCGTGCACTCCCACTTTCCTCTGTCACCTCATCAATAAAAATTCACGATGAAAAGGTTGCATGGCTGACGCTGATATCCTTATCGTGAAGACTTCTGTGGAACAATCGACACAAGGTTCTGTCGCCGTTGTTGGTGAAGATCTACTCTTGCTGTCCTTTTGATAGCTGCCACCCCTCCCACCCATGACATCCTACTGCTGAAACCCGGCCGAGGAAAAACAAAAACAATTGCTCTGTCCACCCAAGAGATGCAACAACATGGATTTGAACACATTCTATTTTTACATTCATTTACCGGGTGCGACACAACATCTGCAACTTTCAGAAAAAGTAAAGTGGGTTTTTCAAAACTGTATTTAAAGTAAGAAATCGTCAAAAAAGCGGCTGCGATCTTTTACAATCCCGTCTCCACGCATAGTGAGGTTGAAGAGGCTGGGAAGATGTGCTTCCTCAAATGGTATGGGGCACCAGCGAGACAGACCTCCCTCAATCAGTACCGCTTCCAATCATTCACGAGATCAGTGGCAAATATTAAGCCTGACTTCAGTTCCCTCCCACCAACTGAGAACGCAGCTAAACAGCATTTAAGACGCACCTACCACCAAGTGCAACTATGGCTCGGGAATGAGCTGCCTCCTCTAGAGTGGGGATGGAAACATGTAGGAGACAGTCTGGTGCCAATAGCAACCGAAGATTTGCCAGCACCGGAGGTTCTACTCAAAACAATATTTTGCCGCTGCACCAAGGGTTGTGGTAGTGGCAAATGCGGATGTCGGAAAGCAATGTTAAATTGTTCTGAGGCGTGTCTTCACTGCCAAGGGAAATGTCTCAACAGCGTGCCTATTGACGAACACGATGGTGAAGATGACCTAGAGTCCCTTCATCAGGAACCATCCATTGAGGATGTGTATACGTTGGATTAAGAACACTTATGAGGACCCACAGGACCTAAACGAATGAAGACTTAAATTGCATATATATAATATCAGGCACCTTCTAGACGAGCAGGTACCACTTTAGTCCTTATCGTCGCTTGCCATTAAGAGCGATTAAGGCCAAACGTTAGCGTTAGCATGTAAAAAATATATATAAATAGATAAAAATGTTTGATAACTCAATGGCTGAACCGATTTGGATGAAATTTGGTAGGTAGATAAATTAGGACCTGTATTAACATATAGGCTACTTTTTATTCCAAAAAAACGCGAACCAAATAGCAGGCAGGAGCTGATGATCAATAAAAATCGTTTTTTCGAAAATGTTCACTTTTTCGGAACGTTTACCTCGAAAATGGGCAGAATTTCGGCAAAAGTGTCAAAACTAAAGTTGTAGGTAATTTTATAAGCTTTAATTGCACAGGAAATATTTTTTCTGTACGACTCACCGATTTAAAGATATTAGCGAAAAACCTAAAAATGGGAACTTTAAACCCCTCCCCCTCCTCCGGCTCCCCCCCTAGGCGCGGGGACTTTTAGTATGTTTACTCCCTAAGCACCCTGAACCACTTTCTGAAGAAATTTCTTAGGTGCCAGCTAACGCACGCTACACTCCTTTGTTGAGTGGACTATATTACGCGGCAAAATATCTTAAGCTGGCACTCATATGGGGACTTTACTGCAATACCAACATACAGAAAGCGATCTGTCATAGCCTCAGAGGTAAACAAACTGCGAACGGACCACCACCACATGTGAATGTGAAATCTATGCTATCTGTGGTTCCAGCATACAAAATGTACTCTGTGGGCTCAAAACCACAAAACTAAAAACAAATGTACATAGCGAGATGTTGTTTGATATGATTGTTTGTGATTAAAGAAAGATACGAGTGATACGACACAATGTAGACATCTCTCTGATCTCACTTTTGAGTACACTGTTATAAAGCATTCTGTATGCAAGTTAATATGAAAAAACCTAAAATTATGACTGTGTTGTACTCCATTTTCATTAATGTGTCCTATTCGTGCTGACCATCAATGTGCCTGTGGCAACATGTAAATAAGTGTGCCGCCATTTAGTGACAATATACTCAATACGAGTTAAAGGAGAGGCGACCTAGTGTCACTCACTTAGGAGTCAGGAGCCCAACAGATCCACAACAACATACTCTTCAGACAAACACCGCATACGGGTAAGCATGACGTTTTTAACATTTTAACCTTTTCGCTGTACAAAAAAAAAACAGTATTATGTACATTTTCTACAAACCCGCTGATTCTTTACTATTAATCTATCACTGACTCGATACTCTATTCTAGATCATTAATTTACACAACTTACATACAATTCTTGTTCTGTTCTGCTCTGATTTTCATACAATTCTTTACCTAAACTGCGCAATTACTATAGAGTTAGTTTAGTTTTATAAATGTATTGTTAATAGTTACAAGATTATTCATAAATATTTTGTTCCATAAATTCAATATCAACTGAGGAATTATTATAGTGCTCATCCATCATTTCCATCTTATCATACATTCAATTATTTATTTCAGACAAAATCAAAAGAAAAAAACACAAACTGCAAATGAATCAAAGCACAGGCATTATTTCACAGTCATGCTGCAGCATGCCAAGCCATGCCTCGATTAACCACCCCCACACTGGCCTTTGAAACAAAGGTAAATCATTTAGTTTCTTCTCAGGATAAATTATATCTTTGCAAGGTAATAAATTACTTTAAATACCCAATAGTGAGTGATAAATAAGAAGAATACATACTTAAACTCTAAAAAAAAAATCCTAGGTTAAATAATTAATAGGTATATATACCAGCGGATGTCACACTGTTTCATCCGCATAGTCCATGTTCACCAGGAAGAGTGTTACTTCCCAACAGTGAAGGAGTTTTCAAATCGGTCTAGTAGTTTCGGAGCCTATTCATACATACATACATACATATGGTCACGCCTTTATCCCCGAAGGGGTAGGCAGAGCCATATTATATGCCCACATTTCGCCTTTGTATAATTTGTCCCACGCAATAGGTGGTGAGCCGTATTGCCGTGTTTAAATGGACAGGCGCAGGTTGTGACTGCCTGCTGTTGAAATAAAGCCTTCAACTTAGCTTAACGACTGCCATTTTACTGGCAACCGGGACCAACGGCTTAACGTGCCTTCCGAAGCACGGAAACGCTCAAATAAATGTCACAAAGTGATCACATGGATGGTCACCCATCCATGGACCGGCCATAGTGAAAGTTGCTTACTGCAGTGATCGTTTACAGAACACTGAGTCCGCGGGGCCACGAGCGCTTCAATGCAATGCGCAAAGTGCAAAAAGGAGCCTATTCAATGCAAACAAACAATCAAATCCTTCCTCCCCATAACTTTTCTGTAAAATTATGTTTCAAAATATAATATATCTATAAATGAATATATATGCCTTGCAAAGTTGTGAGACAGTACTTAACATGAGTTTGTTTGTTCAATCATGTATAATATCCTGAGACGTCTTACAAATGTTTGTTTTGTCCTCAGGCTGCGGACCGGCGGGGAAAGTACGTTCCAGCATTTAGCTGCTGCATGAATAAATGTCCCTCTGAATGCTGCCGTCTTGTGCTTTGGAAGTGACAAAGGGGGTACCTTTGTTCTTTTGCTATAACGCAGCTTATCATACCTCCAGTTAAGCTTTTCAAAGAGATAACTTGGCCTTTGCGTTTTAACCACCCCAAACAGCAAACTAGCCAAATGTAGCCTTCTCCTAGCTGCCATTTTGAGAAGTTTTAGTTTATTTAAAAAGGGTGTCACATGACCTCTCCTTGGTATATTTGTACAGAAACGAGCACATGCATTTTGGACTCGTTGTATCAAATTCTCAGTTCTCCTAAGTAAACATGGGCCATAAACAGTGTCACAATAGTTAAATTTCGATAACACAAGGCTATCAACAACAAGCTTTCGTAGTGGTTCACTCAGAAATTGTCTTATATTGTACAGAACCTTTAATCTATAGAAGCAGTTTCTTACTACTTTGTTAATGTGTGCCTCAAATCGCAACTCAGGGTCCATAACCAGTCCAAGATTGGTAAAAGTGCTTACCCTTTCTATATTTTCACCCTTGATGTTGATAACTGGGTCTAGTGCCCCGATGGTCTGAACTTGCTTTCTGGAACCCAAAACCATATATTTTGATTTAGATGGGTTCAGCATTAAAGAATTCTGCTCCGCCCATTTCACTATTCTAGCCAAGTCCTCATTGATTGCAGTTACTGCAGCTGTCACCTCGGTAGGCTTGAAAGACTTGTAGATCTGTATATCATCGGCGTACATATGATATCTGCAGTTCCAGATCGACTTGACTACATCTGCGCTGTACAATATATACAGGAGAGGCCCCAAAATCGACCCCTGAGGTACACCCCTGAATACCTGACCAGGAGTGGAGTCAATTTGGACACCATCCTCCCTTTGTATTTCCACATATTGTGACCTTTTCTCCAAGTAACTATGAAACCATTCAACAGTCTCTCTGGCAAATCCATAATATGATAATTTTGAGAGCAGGAGTGTAGTGTTTATGGAATCGAATGCGCGAGAAAAGTCCAGGAGAACCAGAATAGTACCTTCTCCCCCATCTCTCGCCTCAAGTATATTGCCCACCACATCAGTCAAAGCGGTAGCAGTGCTACGTCCCTTGCGGAAGCCTGATTGCAGCTCAGGCAACAGATTGTTTGACTCCAGGTACTCCGACATCTGTGTGTGCACCACTCGCTCCAACACCTTGGACAAGCATGGCAGAATGCTTATAGGCGCAAATCCCTGTAGTGCTGAGGACTATTAACCTTTGCTATGGGGCGAACAATTGCACAGCGCCACTGTTCAGGAAACTTACGAGACACTATAGATGTGTTGACGATATCGGTCACCGCCTGCAGTGCTGACGGTACAACCATGGAGAGCATTTCCTGACTGATTCCGTCCACACCTTGGGCATTAGTTTTGATACCTTCAATTATCCTGCGCACCTCACTCGCCGACACCTGCTTTAGACAGAACTCTCCAGTTACACACCTATTAAATTCGAAAAATGTCAAGTGTGAGATTGACAGTTTAGTCTCCCCTGGTACACTCAAGAATGCAGTGTTAATCGCTTCAGCATCATCAAAATGAACCGGCAGCCGAGTCTCCCTATGTTTTGCCATGATATCAGTCTTTAGGCTTTTCCATAGCAGTTGAGGTTCTTTGATGCGAGAGTTTATATGTGTTTCAAAATAAGCTGTCTTTTCACTATTCAAAGATCTTTCAGCCAAGTGCTTTAAATCGATGTAGTACTTATGGTGTTGATCCAATCTGGTGCTGTGATACCTTGCCCTGGCTCGGTCCCGAAGACGGAACAACAGACGGATGTTGTCCGTGATCCAAGGCGTAGGAGGCTCTCTAAAAGTTCTTGTCTTTATTGGTGCATGAAGGTCAAACAGGTGCAACATATAGGAATTCAAAGACAGGACCATAGCATTTACATCGTTATTATGATTGGCCAGCATTCCTCGAAAACCATGACAATCCTCCCTAAAAAACTCAACTAGTATATCTTTTAGAGGTCTATATGTAATAGTTCTCGGAGTTGGCTTAGATTTTCTAAGCACTGTGTCACACACAATAAATGAATGTCGGCCCAACTCTGGGATGTGATCCACTATCACGTTGCGTGTCCTGATATCTGTGCATATGACGTCAATTAGAGTAGCCTTGTCTGTGAAGTGCGTAGGGTTCCTTACCACCTGACTCAAACTCATGTGAGTAAGAAAGTCGGTAAGTCTCCCCACATTGCTCTCACCTACCTTCAGCATGTCCACATTGAGATCTCCCAACAGCATAATATGGTCATATGGGGCCAAAGCAATAACAGTGTTAGTTATGCCACCCAGAAAAATATCCAAGTCCAGCCATGGTGGGCGATAAGCGGTACCGATGAGCAACGTTTTTCCCATGACATTGAGAGTAACCCACATCTGCTCTACACTTTGGTGTATAGGGTGCACCCTTGTTCTCACGGTGATACCAGTCCTAACATAAAAAGCTATTCCACCCCCCCGCCCCTTTTTTATATCCATAGGTCTAGGCACGTGACGAAGCCTATAACCCTGCACAACAGGAGCCCTGTCATCCTGGTCTGTCTTCAACCAAGTCTCATTTATGGCCATTATGTCCACAGAGTGATGCAGCATAGCCACCCTGAACTCCTCCTGCCTTGTAGAGAGAGAGCCTGCATTTAATAGTCCAAATTTCAAATATCTATGTGTAATCATTTAAGTAACATACGGAAATAAATATAAGAATAAGATTATATGTGAAATTAATATTATTAATCATTATAAATGAAAAATGTATTTGCTTTTTGTGTGGTAAATTAATGTGTAAATTTCGTAACAAATGCTTACAATACAATCCCTTGTATCTATGATTGAATATATCAGATAAGGGTAATAACTCTATAGATTCATAAAAAAATACAGCATAACCATTTGAAATGTTCCCTGCAGTGACTATGTACAGACATCTCCAACCTCCTAATTCTTGCTGTTCTCGAGAATGTGTGTTCTCAGTGGAAATTGAACAGCCACCAATGATTGAATTTGATACAAATAAAATCTTACAACTAGAGACAACATTAGCATTAAACAATAATAATAACAGTTTCAGCACCGAAAATTTACATACCATCAACTTTAACACTAAAAACTTTTGACAGGTCTGCGTCAGTACGAATGCGGTGGGTGGACTCCCCGGGCCTCTTACAGGCGAGTATGCCCCCCCTCCGCGTCCATACAAAGCGCCAGCCAGCAGCAGCAGCGGCGTCGCGCGCCTGCCGAAACAACTGGCGGTTCGTCCTCGTCAGCCGCTCGTTGACGTAGAACCGGCGCGGGGCGGCGGCCGGCACCACGCCCTCCGTGGTGGCGCCGCGGTGCACGCGCGCCGCCCTCAGCAGCTCGTCGCGCACGTCGCGGCGCGCCAGGCGGGCCACCAGCACGCGCGGGCGCGCCTCACGGGGCCCATCCGCGCTGCTGGCGTCCAGCCGGCGCCCGCCGACGCGCTCCACGCTGACCACGTCACGCTCGTCCACCGACACCCCCAGCTTGGCTCCTATTACTTTAAGCAGGTGGACAGGGTTCTCTCCGGCCTGCTCTGGCACGTGCGTCATCTCGACATCGTTAGCCAGTAGCTCCTGGTCCCTGTCGTTCAGCTCCCGCCTGAGGTCCTCCACCACGCGCTCAATCGATCCCCCCGCCCCAGAATCAGAAACACGGTCGGCGCCCCTTTCCTCCAATGCGAGCAACCTTGCCTCCATGCTGTCCATCCGTACGTTACATGTTTGGACAGACTCCTTTATGGCGGCCATGTCGAGCTCCATGCGTCGCTGAAACGACCGCACATCTGCACGCAAAGCTCTTATCTCCTCCATCAGCACCTGAATGTCTCCACTAGAAATCGCCTCCCTCGCCTCCTCAGCACCAATTAGTGGCGTCACCGTTGGGGCGGGCTCAGGCGACGATGCAAGACTGCAAGTACCGCTAGGATGAGCCACACGAACCGGCGTCTCGTCATTCCCGCGTCTATTTACAGGTCGACTCTTACACACTGGACAGAGCCATTCCGGTCGTACACTCCCCTTCGCTGGTATGCCCACACAAACCCTGTGGAAAGCACTGGCGCACTTCTTACACTTAATTGCAACGCCGTCAGCCGTTGATGTGAACCGTCCACAACCCCCACAGTTATTCATCCTATCGGTTAGCTCTGCCACTCAACGATAGATGTCGCCAGCGCGCGACGCGATGCAGGAACCCTGGCGCTTTTTTAGCTGTCAGGTATATTATGAATTTAAAATATGACCAGACACCCGCAAATCACTTATTATTTAATGTTATTATTAATTATTTACTATTTACTATCTAATTTAATGTCAATTTATTTATTTGTGCTATATGAAATGTATGTTTTTAAACTTATGTTATATTAAACGTCACTTTCGCTTCCTGTTGTTTTATTTATACCACTGACACCAACTTTGTCAACAAAACAATTAAACTGTATTTAGACCCACTCTAATTTATCACCAACACTGGATGAATGTCACTATATATACGTCTACAATTTTCCGCAGTATTTACGCACAATTACATGAATTTACTATTTTTTCTTTAACTTTAGTCTCAGAGTCGATGTTAGCGTGCGATGAGGAATACCTAGCTGATCCTGATTATCACAGACCCAATAAAATAGATATTTTATTGGGTGCTGAGGTATTCAGTCAAATCATCAGCGATGGTGTTAAGCGGAGTACAAGTGGATCACTTGTCGCTCAGAATACAACCCTTGGTTGGATTCTGTCGGGCACCGTGGAAAAGGACAACTTGGATGATATCTCTTTTAACGCTTCTATCACCGTCATGCATTCTAGTGTTAACGAGGATGATCAACTATTACGAAAATTTTGGGAACTGGAAGCGGAACCTACGAAAACCAAACCGTTGCTTACAACGGAGGAAAAAGAATGTGAAAGGTTGTTTGCGGGTACCACAACCAGAGATCCAAACGGGCGGTACGTAGTTAGGCTTCCTTTTCGTGGAAATAGTCATACCTGTGAAGAAGGAGATTCAAGATTGATAGCTGAGAAGAGGTTGAAAAGTTTGGAATTTAGATTATCAAAGGATTTAAAGTTAAAGACAGAGTACACTAAGGTAATAAGAGAATATTTGGAACTTAACCATATGGTTAAGGTTAAAGAAAATGAAAATAAAAGAGGTGTATACTTACCACATCACGCTGTCGTTCGGGACGACAAGCAGACTACGAAGGTGCGTGTTGTATTTGACGCATCTTGCAAGGGGAAGAATGGAGTATCATTGAACGATAACCTACTGGTTGGTCCTACATTGCAAGATGATCTTAGACATATACTGCTTCGTTGGAGAAAACATCGGATTTGCCTGAGCGGTGATATTGTCAAAATGTATAGGCAAATACTTGTAAACAGGGAAGATACAAAATATCAACGTATTCTTTGGAGGGACGAGCCCAAAAATGAAATTGAAGAATTCGAGTTGGTTACCGTTACTTTCGGCACATCAGCAGCGCCTTTCTTGGCAGTGCGAACCTTGCAGCAGGTTGCAGTCGACGAGGGGGAATATTCTCCACTAGTGGCAAAAATTATTCTTCGTGATTTTTACATGGATGACTTAATGACCGGTGCCGAAGATTCTGAAATGGCTTATAGAATTTATGCAGATATAAAAAATATGTTATCTAAAGCAGGATTCCAGATGCAAAAATGGTTGAGTAATAGTGGCGAATTACTTAACAAGATAGAAGCAGCAGAAGGGAGAAAGGACCAGGAAGAAGGTTTAAAAATAAAGATAGATAGTGTAAGTAAGATTCTGGGACTTACCTATGATCCGCGCTCCGATGTCTTCCAGTATTCTATCAAAGTTCCTCTTCTTACGGAACCTGTAACTAAACGCAAAATTGTCTCGGATATTTCGAGACTTTTTGATCCTTTGGGTTGGTTGGCACCTACTATCATCTTGGGAAAAATGTTGATACAGAAACTTTGGTTGAGTGGTGTCGATTGGGATGAAGAAGTACCAAGTAATATTTATAAGGAATGGATAACATACCGTGAAACCTTACCTTCTTTAGTAGATGTGAAAATCCCACGCTGGTTCAACACTCTGTCCAGTAACGTAAAAGTAGAGCTTCACGGTTTTGCTGATGCGTCCAAAATGGCTTACGCGGCAGTGGTTTATCTTAGAGTTGTAGACTCAGCAGGTAACATTCGGGTGGCATTAGTAACTTCCAAAACAAAGGTATCTCCTATACGGCAAGTGTCAATCCCTAGGCTGGAGTTATGCGGCGCCGTTCTTTTGTCTAGGTTGATGGTTGACATAACCAACGCTATAGATATAGAAGGGCTTGAATTACACGCTTGGACAGATTCTGAGGTGGTATTAGCGTGGCTCAATAGTCACCCAAGCCGTTGGAAAACCTTTGTCGGTAACCGGGTTGCAGAGATATTAAACACATTGGAGACAAAATATTGGTCTCATGTACCTACAAAACAGAATCCTGCAGATTGTGCTTCTCGCGGCATCATGCCGTCTGACCTAGCTTCTAATTCTTTATGGTTTAATGGCCCGGAGTTTTTAAAACAACCGGTAATAGAGTATAAAAAGCCAAAACATTTAGTTACCAAGTTAGAACAGGTAAAAGTACATATGGGCATCATTGATTTTTCTTTGTGGAGTAAGTTTTCGTCACTACAAAAACTGATGAGGATAGTGGCGTATTGCAGAAGGTTTTTGTACCATAGAAAACTGGTAACAGATAAACCACGTGTCAGGTATCTAACAACCAAGGAATTGGAAGAAGCTATAGAGGTATGTGTGAGAAAAAGTCAAGATGAAGATTTTTTTGAAGAGATTAATGAAATCAAGAAAAAGGGCTGTTTACAAGTGAATGGAAAAAAATATAAAGATCTAAATTTATTTTTAGATAGTAAAAACCTACTTCGTGTAGGAGGGCGATTAGAAATGTCATCTTTGGAATACGATCGGAAACATCCAATATTTCTTTCCAAGGATTCTTTTCTAACGACTTTGTTAGTAGCCGATGCCCACCGAAAAACGATGCATGGTGGACCTCAAGCAATGATTTCATACCTGAGAACCCGATTCTGGATTGTAGGTGTCAGAACATTGGTCAAGGCGTATTTTCGAAAATGCGTAGTTTGCATTAAACATTCGTCAAGAGCAAGAACGCAATTAATGGGTCAATTGCCTTCTCAACGAGTAACACCTAGTAAGCCATTCCTTAACAGTGGTGTGGATTATGCTGGACCCATAAACGTCAGAATGTCTAAAGGTCGCGGCAACAAGACTTACAAAGGTTACATAGCTCTATTTATATGCATGTCTACACGCGCCATTCATTTGGAGGTAGTCAGTGACTTGACATCTAAAGGATTCTTGGCAGCTTTTAGAAGGTTTACCGCTAGACGTGGCCGTTGTGCGGAACTACATAGCGACAATGGTTCTAATTTCGTAGGAGCAGCGCGCGAATTAGCGGAATTGTTTAATGAGGAGAAATCTAATTTTATACAAGAGATTTCCGAGGAGCTTGCAAATAATGGCACCCATTGGTATTTCATTCCACCACACGCTCCAAATTTTGGGGGACTGTGGGAAGGGGGGATCAAGTCCACGAAATACCATCTTAAAAGAGTCATTGGGGACTCTCCACTAACATACGAGGAGTTAGCTACGGTGCTGGCTCAAGTTGAAGCATGCCTGAACTCAAGGCCACTCTCGTATGTAGAACAGCAGGACGACTTAACTATAATAACTCCAGGTCATTTCTTGGTTGGGGAGTCACCAGTGTCAGCGCCGGGTAGAGATTTTGAAGGCTCAAACGTCACTTATCTCAGGCGTTGGCAACTCACCCAACGAATGGTCCAAGGATTTTGGAGACGATGGTCTCAAGACTATTTAAATCAATTTTTACAGCGTCACAAATGGGCTCACCAAATCCCGGAACCGTCAGTAGGGGATGTTGTTTTCATAAAGGAGGACGATTTGCCTCCTTGTAGATGGTTATTGGGTAGAGTAGAACAAAAACATCCAGGACCTGATGGCATCACGAGAGTAGTTACTCTTCGTACTAAAAGCTCTTTTATTAAACGACCTGTATCAAAGTTATGTCTACTTCCTGTAACTACGTAGGTTAATTTGTGTTTAGAATTTAGGTTTTTTTTGTGTATTTGTATAGTTATAGCAACTCTATTTACATTGTTATGAGTTGGCCTACCACCAATGGTGTATTGATGTGCATTTAATTCTGACTTTCTTTTCTTACCAGTTGGATTACATTGATTTTTTTTATCAAAGAAAAGGACATTCGACAGTATGTCCTTGGTGGGCGGCATGTTTAGGATTATAAGTTCGCATTTTTTGTCGATAGATGTTGTTGTTCGATTTTTGAAATCGCGGTATGGTTTCGTTACCTAATTAACTACAAATACTTGAACAAATATTGTACGGTGCCATTCCTAGAAAGTGATTATGCTTTAATATAAAACACGCGTATTCTTCAGTGACGCAGGACTAAAAATTGTGTTTTATTTATTGCACCTTTTGGGACCTGGGAATCGTCAATTCACCCGCTATGAAAACTAGCAGAATATTTTTGTATGCGGTGGTTCGCAAAGGCTAGTCCCGTGATATATGGTCTAAGGTTCTATCCCGGGTCAGAACAATTATTTGTGGGTTCCAGAAATATTTGTTTCGTTGGTTGAGTATTTTCTATGTATGCAGTAATATAATGAGTCTAGATTCCACAATACAAGCTTGTGTGGTTTACACGGGCGCTCTGTAAAATAATATCCCTTCTAAATTACGATGCATTGTATCCCACTGCAATAGCCAATGTCAGAATTAAGGTCAGAATATTTCAAATAAACGCTGTTAAATGAAATCTAGCTTAGTTTCGGTTTTGAACTGTTGAATTCAGTAATGAAGCAATGAGATTAACAAATAAGAGAGGATTTAGCCGGACGTGACCAAATTATAGGCGAAAAGTTATTATTATTGCGATACAATGCAATTTATCTATTACATTGGTTTCAATGTCAAGTCTAACCAGTCCACAAAAAACCACACGTATTCTGCCTAACAGCCAATGTTTGGGAGCTCCGGGTAAGTCCTCGGAAGGATACCCCATGACTCCTAAGAAATTGTTATGCAACGGGCAAAGTCGGGACGAACAGCTAGTTTTATAATGAAGCTTTATATTAATGCATGGAATTTGTAGCACCTTGACCAACTGTGTACTAATAATGCGAAGGTTGCGTTTTGAAATAGTATCGATCCCAACATTAAACCAGTTTTTCTACGTAGGTATATTAATTACCTGATTTGAAATGCAAATTTTGTTTACTCATATTAATCCTTACAAGTAAATATACATGCGAAATGTTGTGAGTGTGGGTTGCTCTTTCACGCTTTAAATGGGCTGAGCGGATCTCGCTGAAATTCAGTACAGGGATAGATATTATAGTTTAGAGTATCGCATAGGCCGCTTTTTATCCCTGGAAAAGTTCTACGAGTATAATATGCGGGTGCTGTGACGTGCAACATTTTTTCATAATAAAATAAACTTAATAGAAAACACAAAAAACCCGACTGCCAAGTAAAATACAACTGAAAAGCAAAAAACAGGCTCTACATTTCTTTTGTGATTTTCTTTAGCTACTTACTGTTTTACTTTGTCGGCAACATTTGCAGGCGGGAACAAGCTATGTCAAGCGAGTGGTGGTTTACAAAATAGCTACATATTTCCATAGCTTGTTCCCGCCTGCAATCCTCTTTTCTTAGGCAGTCCGGGTAATTAGGGGCATCCGTCATGCTTTGAACTTAGAACTTGAACTGAAACATTTGAAACAATAAACTTAATTATTAAGAATACAAAAAACCCGACTGCAAAGTAAAATACAACTGAAAAGGAAAACTAGCTCTACATTTCTTTCGTAATTTTGTTTAGCTACTTACTGTTTTACTTTTTTTTTATATTCAGCTCGCCAAATTGACGTCGCCACCAACCTGATGGTAAGCCGTGGCGCATCTAGCGATTGGAGGTCAGTCTCACAGTCCTTAAGACTTTCGACAGTGGCCTTCAAGTTGGCGGCCCAGTGATGTGCCTCTTCACGCTGCTCTTGAAGAACCCGGGATTGTAAGATGAGGGAAAAACGTGTGCGGGCAGGTCGTTCCATGGTTTTATAGTTCGACAGAGCCGTAGACTCAGGCCGTAGAGCGTGCAAAAAAAATTTTCAAGTTTGTCATTTGGGTGCTAATTAAACGAACTTCTTTTTAATAGCATTATTGGCCTCCGAAAAAATACTTTGCGTCCCAAATTAATAAGTCAGCCACTATTAATGAGCGTCAGAATTTACAGATTATAGCCACCATTTAATTTCTTTATTAGCCACTGTTAATATAATTCAGCATCGTGATTATTTTTTAGCATCTGATTTTGTAACATGCATTTAAACAGTACCTAAACTTCTAAATTACGAAAAATGGCATCAAAACAGACATTATTTATTAATATTGTAGCTTCTAATTTCCTAATTCAGCATGTTTAAAATGTAACTCGTCCCACATTAATGGATTATCAAAGTTAAGTAAAATTGCCAACAAAAAGCAAATTATGGCCACTAATATTACCTAAATAGCTAGAACCACTTGTAGCAACTGACTCAGTCTTTTAAACGATCACTGCAGTAAGCAACTACAGCTATTGCTGGTGCTCGGATGGGTGACCACTTTGTAACATTTAATTTACGAGAGTTTTCTTGCTTTGCAAGGCACTTTAAGCCGATTGCTTGGGGTGTCATAATGTGGTGAAAACGAACAAGCGAATCCGTTTCAACACGGAAGCGTGGAACAGACCTTTATTTATTATTATCTGTTACCTGCAGTCTTTGTAATTCAGATATTCTAATACATTATCTATGCATTCTAAGGAATACCTGCCTCAGACACCAGACGCCTCGTCCAAGCAATGTATGAAATGTTTTGAATAAGTTTATGATTGTTCACACTTTGTCTATCTAGGTATTGTACAAAATTCCCAGGGATTGCATAAAGTACCTGCTGGTCCACGACAATGTGTAAAATAAATAGGTCTTGGGTACCCATAAAATTGTAACATACCGCAAAATTATAAACTATACAGAAATTGTAACATAATGCAAAATATTAAATTTAAATGATATCTGGCGCTCTGCGGCCACTGCCGCGGCTTGCTCGCTTCGCTCGCTCACCTTCGCGCGCTCACCTTCGCGTGTTAGTGGTCACTGTTCCAACCTAACCTAACCTTCGCAAGCAGCGAACAAACCTTCCATAATCTCGTATATTTCATACATTGCCTTGCCTGCAAGTTTCAGGTATTCTATAGAATGCCTAGACATTATACAGATTTCGGTCAGTGACATAATATATGTATGCATGTAATACAGATTATAGAACTAAAGACAGATAGCGCTTACCAAACAAAAAAGGAAGACCAAGAAAGCAAATACTAAACCCAAAAGTGAGTACTATAACGTGACAGCGCTAAATACTGGTCACACGTAACGAGTAATTTTTCATTAATGGTGAAATTTATGACGACATTATCCACATATTCACACTTTTGAGTTTAGTATTTGCTTTCTTGACCTCACTTTCTTGTTCGGTAAGCGTAATTTTTTTTTTATATATTTAGCACGCCAAATTGACGTCGCCACCAGCCTGATGGAAATCTGAATTTAGTTACAAAGTGATATCAAATAGTGGTCTCTAATTGATGCAAATGGCCGGTCGCTGTCGTTCTTGGCACTTACGTCAAACCTTGCAGTGGCTATTTTCACGAAAAAAGAATGTGATATATTTGTTTTGAGAGAGGGCGCCACAGTGCCACGGTTGACATCGTACTCGGAAATAAACACTCTTTTATAAATATTTTAACGTACCATCTTGTGAACAATAAGAAAACAGTGAATGAACTTAAATACGTCCAAAAGATCAAAAATACAGTCAGAGCTAAAAGCTCTCAAAAATACAAGAAATATGAAAAAATAAGACACAACAAATAAATTAAATCCTATAAATATACGTGGGCGTCGATTAGCAAGCAAATTTATAAGTGAAAAGTGCTGAAATAAGAAAAAGTGTTTGGTAATCATAACCTAAAACTTGCATAGTAATGATCAGTGAACAAAGAACACACTAGCAGCGCCATCTATCAGAAAATTGACTAATCCAAGTCATGCCATCTAGCGACAAATAGCGACACCACTGTACACGTATCGACAGGTAGTTTCGACTGGAACTGAAAGTACTCAACCCTTATTATAGAGGTCACTTTAATAAAACATATCATGGAGGAGATTAAAAATATGTTACTGAGCATGCAAAATGATATTAAACAACAAAAACAAGACATGAAAGAGATGAAGGAAGACATTAAAAATACAATAATCAACAGCCTTACCGAAAAGTTTATCAACCTCGAGTTAAAAAATGAACTATTGGAAAAAAAAGTGGAGGAACAATGTACAAAAATAAACCACTTAGAGAGACAGTCCAAACGCAGAAACTTGGTACTATTTGGAGTAGAAGAGGGTGAAAATTCATATCACGAACTAGAAGAAAAAATCATTAACCTTATAAATACGTATCTACAGGTACCATGTAATTTGAATAATATTGAAGCTGTTAGGAGACTGGGTAAAAAATGCGATAAGATCAGACCGGTGGTAGCTACATTTAGTACATTGGGTCTCAAACTAAAAATTCTGAAAAACAAATATAATTTAAAAAACACTGCTTACTATATAAAGGAAGACTACTCAGTCGAAGTATTAATAAAACGAAGAGAGTTGCAAGCCCAGTTACAAAAAGAAAAGGAGGCGGGTAATAATGCAATTATAAGGTACGATAAACTTATTATACTAGGTAACAAACACTCACCTCGCCATCACTCAAATAAGAGGAACCTTTCAGAATCCCCAGAGACAGCACTCTCTACCAGTCAAGAAGCACCCCATATAAATAAACAACCCACGAAGAAAAACAAAGTAGCAACCATAAAAAATTATGTGATACAAAAGCCAAAACTATCGCTTGCCCAGAGAGAGACATCCCAAAGTCAAACAAATACAACCTACTACAGGGCAGCATAGCATCAGTATCGGCCCCTCTACTCACCCCTCATCTCCCAGTACGGCCGGTCACCGCGGGAGAGATCGACCATAACCCTCCAAGGGAACCCAATTCAACAACAAACACTTTCTATATTTGCTCTTTCAACGCAAAATCATTATCTTCGGAAACAAAACTTATAGGGCTCAAGACGGCGCTAGAAGACATTAAGCACGATATAATAGGATTGTGTGAGGTACGCCGTCTCGGAGAGCGGATAATGGAAGATGACGACCACATCATGTACTATATAGGCCAAACAAAGGGGCTTTACGGAGTAGGCTTCTTAATCAGAAAGAAATTTAAGAAAAATATCATAACATTTACCGGCATATCTGAGAGAGTGTGCTTACTAGAAATTGAACTGAATAACGTACGTTTTGCAATTATTCAAGCGTATGCGCCCACAGAGCGTTCGTCGCAAGAAGATATAGATAGCTTTTACGAGAACCTAGAGAAAGCTCATGACTCTACATCTGCGAACCACATTATTACAATGGGTGATTTCAATGCCCAAATCGGAATGCCCATGAAGCACGAAAGTTCAGTATCCGGTGGATATGGCTATGGCAAAAGAAGTAAACGAGGAAAGAGACTCATTCAATACGCACAGGAATACAATTTAAAAATTATCAATACATTGTTCAAGCTAAAACCCAAGAATAGATGGACATGGATCTCTCCAGACAAAAACACAAGAAACGAAATAGATTATATTATGACTACGAAGCCTCACATAATTTGTAAGTACGAAGTATTGAGTTCATTCTCTTTTGGATCAGACCACAGATTAGTAAGAGCCACAATTCACTTAACAGCTACGAGAAAAAGTCGAAGAAATTTTTCAAATAAAATAACGCAGCTTGGAACTATTGAGGAACAAGAAATGTACCTTCAAAACATTAAAGGCTACATGTCTGAACTTGCTACGGAATATAAAAATTACAGCGTGGAACATTACAGCCAAAAAATAGTCCAGTGTATAAAGGAAAGCTTAAAAAACATTATCAGTCCAGTAAAAAGCAAAATTTTATCGAATAAAGTGAAAAGCTGATGGCTTTCAGGAAAGGAGAAGAGATAAATGAGAAGATGAGAATTAGAATTTACAATGATATTTTATTATAGATTAAAATTTCGGGGTCGTGGTTCGTAATCGGGCAGCAAAAGGCTTTGCGATTTCCGATAGTCCTTCAGGGTTCGACTTATCTTGTGGCTCCTGGATGGTGATGCAGTCCGCGAGGTAGCCGTGCCGTCCACAAATTCGGCTGGCACGGTGTTTTCAACACGCAGGGTGGATGGTTGTTTGTAGAACCCGAAGGGTGCGTCTTCACCTTCGTGGAACCCGAAGGGTGAATTTTTCCCAATCCGTAGGGTAGACGGTTCTCATAGAACCCGAAGGGTGGACGGTTCTCGTGGAACCCGATGGGTGGACCCTGGAATGTTCCAGATGAGGGGTTAGCTGGAACCCTTTTTCCCGCCTCTTTCCTAAGACAGCTGACCCCTGCTAACCATTGCAGGAATCGGGAGTCTTACATTGTCTGCTTACAGTACTAATTTTACAGATATGTTTTTTCACACCCCTGTTACTACCCCCCTTTAACAGGGTTGACCAACAGCCGTTAATTTTCACTGTTTAAAATTTAGATTACATTATAAATGATTTAACTCACCCAATGATGGGGTACTTGACGTTTGCAGCTAAACAACTGTTCACTTAGGGAGAATTTCGCTCCCTATAAAAATTATAATAAGTTTTAAATTACTTCGACTAACTTCCGACGCACAGACACCTTCGCGACGAGTATAATTTAAATTTGTGTAAATGGTTTCTTAAACTTCGCGCGCAGTCCTATTTATAGCTTTGGACAGCGCCTCTGGCGGCAAGTAGCGTCCCTATGTCTTACGTCACTCTGGTTACGTCAGTGCTGTGTTGATGTGACTAGTTGTCGGCAGATGGCGCTTTGATTTATTATTACTAAAATTTCATTTTTAATTGACTAATTTTATTAATTTATGCACACGTTGTTGCACAACGTTACATACTCCCCCGCTCCGGTGAGCGTTTGACGTACCCTAACACGTCAAATGCTGCGTTCGTCCTCGAACGCCCCTAACATAAGACCTACTACTCGTCTTTGTGTGTGTGTATGTTGTTGTGCTGTGTGAATGAGGTGATGCTGGGTATAGCGAAGAGTCGGCCTTAACCTCAATGAAACCAACTCGCAGGATGTATGTAGGTGATTGTGAAGGATCTTATGGGACAGAAAGAGAAAAGACGTATTTGAGGCTTTGGGTTGAAGGTTCAGGTAATACGCACCGCCTGAAAGTGGGGTGTGTATAATAAGGCTTTTTGCTGAAGGCTGGGATTTATACAACCGTCCCAGAGAAGAACATCCTACTAGGGCTAGTGTAACACTTCCGAATCATAGGATGGACTAGCCCCCAGGGCAAGCCTCTAGCTTCCGAGTGGTAGGAGTAGCCATATAAATAAAATAACATAACGGTGACCTACACCTAAGACTGTTAGGGCAAGACACATGCTGCCAAATAACAGTACACCATAAATCGGTTCGGGTAAGACTCATGCTTCCTCGTAACAGTAACCAACCTACAACATAAATCTGTTAGGGCAAGACCATGCTGCCAACTAACAGTAAACGACGAACTCTGTTAGGGATAGACCCATGCTTCCAACTAACAGTAACTCCCAACTAAACCAAGAAACAGAAAAGTGATAGAAAATAATCTACTTGCAGAATCCTTCGTGATGCTAATTAACCCCTATGTCCCCATGACGAACACTGCATGTGTTTGTCACGTTGGTAGTCACTTGAGTGTAATGTGTAGTGTATAGTGTCCCTAACTAATCACTAGGCTATTTAGCCATTTAACAAAATAAAATAAAAAAAAACTAAGTGCTTATTCGCAACCTTAGTAGTAATGCCAAAAACTAAGTGCTTATCCGCAACCTTAGTAGTAGACTGTTGACTATGACTATTATGTCAACCCTAATAAATGACGACAGTAAATAATATTTGGCCATAACGCCAATTATATAAAAAAAATGGGACCCTTGTGTGTCACCATAGTAGTATAAAATGTATGTGTTTGTTTGTATCATGTGTATGTGTGTGCGTAAGAAGTCAAGCGTGTATAATTAATGATCTTTGGCTATAATGCCAATTGCTAACAAATGATGGGGCCCTTGTGTGCTACCGTAGTAGTATAAAATGTATGTGCGTGCTTAAATGAATAATATGTATGTATGTACGTATGAAGTCACCCTTGTGTAAGTTTTGTTTTGTTTGCGAGTATAATGTTGACGTAATAATGTTGATGTAAACGTGTTATTTATCGTTGCATCTAAGGCCAGTGTCACACTACATTCCATGCTATATTAACCCGTCAGCTTTAGTCGGGAAACAAAACTTAGGACATTTGAGTCACCTTCTATAATCTATGAATGTGACTCGCCTGTAGCTAGTCTGCCCCCTCCTTCCGCCTTTGGGAGTCACACAACATGAAATGCAAGTGTCACTATGTAAATAAAAAATTACTGCTTGTTAAGTGTTGGGAATTGTGTGTGAAGATAATTATGATGAATGTGTGATGACTATATACTACCTAATTATTATGTAAGTGTAATTGTGAACTTCCGTATGATAATATGTATGCGTGTAACATGACACGAAATGTGGTACCTTATGTGCCACCTAAGTATTAATATTCTATTACGGTGTGCTAACACCCTTATATTTTCCAAAAGTTTAATTATCAAAAACACTATTGTGTAACTGTACTGATGTACTATATACGCTATTCGCATACGCATCTTAGCGCAGTGTGTTACGGCCTTTACCGTTATCTGCATTCGTCTTTGTATGTTAAGGAATGTGAATATTTTTCGACCCACCCGCGGAATAACGAAAAATATATTTGTTCTTTTTAGGGTTCGTTGAACCGAATTATAAATTGAACCTTTATGAAACTTAGTATTTGCTTTAGGAAATACTTAAGTTTGGAAATATTACCTTTTAGGGTTCCTTCACTCAAATAAAAATTGGACCCTTCTAGATATTAATTGTCTGTCTGTCTGTCTGTGTTTGAATATAATCTAATCAGAAGCAGTAAGTAGTGAAAGTGAGGTGTATGATGATGGGTTGATGAAGTTCGCTAAATGTTTGACAGTTATAATGGATTGATGCAAGTTTTGACCTTAATCTTGTTTTTATTTAAATATAACAATTCCTACGAACGTTCTAGGAGTTAATTGTATGTTAACTCGTTCCAACTATTTTTTTTTTTTTTAATAGTTCCTTACCACTACGGAACCCTTAAATATTTCGAACTGTGTCAAAGACGATTCGCACTTGGCCGGTTCTGGAAATAAACTATATAGTAGTAACTAACTTTTTTATGTAATTTGTTCCTTGCTACTACGGAACCCTTGAATATTTCGAATTGTGCAAAAACCGATTCGTACTTGGACGATTCTGGAACTATTTTGTATCAGACTGTTGGTGTCAGGAGTATATTTTATTCACTTCCACCCACAGTTTCTATGAAAAAAAAATTTCCGCTACTATCGAGCTAGTAAATAACCATACTCGTAAACGTATGGTAATTTGAAATGAAAGCAAAATCTGCCGTTATTTATTCAGAACACGAATCAAAGTTATTAGTTTAAAATTGTTTTTTTGGCAAGAATGTTTTCACTGCGTAATCTAAGTTTGGAATGTTTTTTCTTACAGTTTTATTTCAGTGTATCAGAATTCACCGTAATTCGAAAAGTGAAACAATTATAAATCTTTTATTATTTACGTGAAGTGCAAATTCGTAAAATATTTGTTCTGCCGTTTTGCTGAAGTGAGAATTCAATAGGGATTGTTACCCAGAAGTGTGATTATCGGCTGTTGGTCTGGCTGTAAATTCACATATAGGAAATACAACAAAATAATACACAAATTGAGGCGGTTTGACGCCGTAAAAATAAAAATTGTGGTGGTGATATACTTTGACTACTTTTTACGATGAATATATGCTATACAACTTACTTACGAAAATTAATGTAAGCGTTTCAAATCAGACGTTTTACTTCAGAACTTTAACAAATGTAATATTTAGAATTGAAAAAACTTTTACTTTAAATTTACTTAAAAATTTTCCACCATAAAATAAATATCTGAGGGTGTGAAAAATAAAAATGTGGACCGTTAAAATTTGGAAAATTACAATTTATGTTGAGAAAAATTCAAATTTGGCCTTGTTCTTGTTTATGCCGAAATCTGTCTAAAATTAATAAAAACACACAAAATAAGCCGGAAAGAACAAGTTGGCAGCAGAGGTCAGGAGAGCCAAATTCCTGGGTAGTTGTGATAATTTGGAGGGAAACTACCCCGCTAACGGGCACTCTTAAGACTATTTTACACAAATTAAAATATCTTATAATTATGACCTCCCGACTCCCGTCGGAAATCGCTCTCTCGCTACCCGAAGCCACGATATCGGCGCCACTGAAAAGCTGATGGCTTTCAGGAAAGGAGAAGAGATAAATGAGAAGATGAGAATTAGAATTTACAATGATATTTTATTATAGATTAAAATTTCGGGGTCGTGTTTCGTAATCGGGCAGCAAAAGGCTTTGCGATTTCTGATAGTCCTTCAGGGTTCGACTTATCTTGTGGCTCCTGGATGGTGATGCAGTCCGCGAGGTAGCCGTGCCGTCCACAAATTCGGCTGGCACGGTGTTTTCAACACGCAGGGTGGATGGTTGTTTGTAGTACCCGAAGGGTGCGTCTTCACCTTCGTGGAACCCGAAGGGTGAATTTTTCCCAATCCGTAGGGTAGACGGTTCTCGTAGAACCCGAAGGGTGGACGGTTCTCGTGGAACCCGATGGGTGGACCCTGGAATGTTCCAGATGAGGGGTTAGCTGGAACCCTTTTTCCCGCCTCTTTCCTAAGACAGCCGACCCCTGCTAACCATTGCAGGAATCGGGAGTCTTACATTGTCTGCTTACAGTACTAATTTTACAGATATGTTTTTTCACACCCCTGTTACTACCCCCCTTTAACAGGGTTGACCAACAGCCGTTAATTTTCACTGTTTAAAATTTAGATTACATTATAAAATTGTACAGTCAGCCTGAGTCATCAAAGCGGAACAAAATTGTTTACCACCACACCGATACCTCTCCAATTGTACAATTTACAGAGCAGGAGGTACTGAGGCATATAATGAGACTTAAGTCAGGAAAAAGCCCAAGTCCAGTCGGTATCACTAACGAATGTATCAAACAAGCAAGAACGCTACTTCTCACACCGATAACTATCTTGTGGAATAAAATACTCCAAGAGGAAACTGTACCACACCAATGGAGAGAATCTGAAATTATACTATTGTATAAAAAAGGTGATCCAACCGATATTGGGAACTACCGCCCCATAAGCCTCATGTCCGGTCTCTACAAGTTATTCGCTAACTGTATACTCGAAAGAATAGCACCGGATATTGACGCACACCAACCAATTGCACAGGCAGGTTTCAGGAGTGGTTTTAGTACAGTAGACCACATTCAAGTCGTTGACCAGGTTATAGAAAAATATCTAGAGTTCCAACGTCCCCTGTACGTAGCTTTTATAGACTACAAAAAAGCTTTCGATTCAATATTACACGAAAGCATCTGGGAAGCTTTGGAGGCAGTGAATATAAAAGAGAGATACGTCAACATCCTGAAGAACATCTACGACAACTGTACGAGTAGAGTCAAGTTGGACAGAACTGGGGCAACAATCGATATAAAAAGAGGAATCCGCCAAGGTGACCCAGTCTCTCCAAAACTGTTTATCGCGGTTCTACAACATGTGATGAAGGATCTACCATGGTCCAAACGTGGTATTTACATGAATGGGAACTACCTAAGTCACCTTATATTCGCGGACGACATCATACTGTTTTCAGAGAGCCCTCTACAACTAAACAAAATGTTAAACGAGCTACATCAGGCTGGTTCAAAAGTTGGTTTAGAAATGAACTTAGAAAAAACAAAGCTCATGACTAGTCACCATATTATACCAACAATCTCGATTAACAATATACCACTCGAATTTGTTGATAACTACATATATCTCGGGAAACAAATATCTTTAAATGAATACAGAAACTCAAAAGAGGTGGATCGGAGAGTCACTGTAACCTGGAAAAAGTTTTGGGCCCAAAAAGAAATTTTTAAGTCACAACTGCCCTTACCCATGAAGAAGTTAGTTATGGATACAAACATACTACCATGCTTAACCTACGGGTGCCAGACTTGGACATTTGTTGGAAAAACCATGAACAAAATCCAAACCACTCAAAGGAAGATGGAAAGAAGCATCATGGGATTAAAACTCAAAGATAAAGTGAGGAACACGATTATTCGCAAAAAAACTAAGGTAACTGATGCTTTAAAATACTCTTTAGAAAGGAAGTGGAAATGGGCTGGACACTTGGCTAGGTACGATGACGATAGATGGACTCGAAGATCGGTGGTATGGCAGGGGCCGCCAGGAAATAGAGCGAGAGGTCGCCCGCACGCCAGATGGGCTGACGAAATAGTAGCGATAGCAGGCAGAGATTGGCTGAAAACCGCCAAACATAGAGAGAAGTGGCACACCTTGGAGGAGGCTTTTACCCTAAAGAGGTCCATACAAAAATAATGTTTATATATATTTTTTTTTAAAGTATTCAAATTATGTAATCAATATTATTTAAGTTATTATATCTAATATATTAATATTGCAACTATTCTATGATGATAAATGAGTATTGTTATTGTTTTTATTTTTGCATGTTACCCTAAAGGGGCCCATACAAAAATAATGTTTATTAATATTTTTTAAGTATTCGAATTATGTAATCAATATCATTTGAGTTATTATAATCTAATATATTAATATTGCAACTATTATATGATGATAAATGAGTATTGTAATTGTTTATATTTTTGCATGTTACCCTAAGGGGTACAAGAATAATGTTTATATAATATATTTTTTTTAAAGTATTCGAATCATGTACATAATCAATATCATTTGAGTTATTATATCCAATTGATTAATATTGCAACTATTGTGTGATGATAAATGATTATTGTTACTGTTTATATTTTTGCATGGAATAAAATAAAGCTTTATTATTATTATGTTTCTGTCTTTCTCGGGTACCTTCTTTTTTTTTATTACGAAGGTACCCGGTCTTTTGGTAGGCTTACATGGGGACATATTGGTCCAACACGCAGAGGCCCTTTGAGACTTTTTTTTTTATTATTATTATTCCCTTTATTTACATTTATAAACTTATTAATTTAAATTTTTAAATACATTCTAAAAATAAAAAGATATATTTAAAAATATAAAAAAATTGCGTCCCACCGGCATCGGGTACAGGGACCAAGCTACCGGTGGTTAGGGCTGCAGAGACAGGAACCTCCTCACGATACGTGCCGTGTCTAGAAGTACCGCCTTTTGCATCTGGCCCTTGACCCAACTACCTAACGCGAGCCTCTTGAGATGTTGATCGAGGCTCTTGGCAATTAGACCGTGTGCTGAAACGACTATCGGAACAATAATCGCTGAATCTACATCTCACATGTCGACAACCTCGTGAGCCAAGTCCAAATATTTTAATTGTTTGTCTTTTTCGGCTTTCACGAGGTTTCTGTCATGTGGAACCGTGATATCAACGATTATTGCGAGGCGCTCTGATCGATCTATTACCACTATATCAGGTTTATTGGCTACAATAGTCCTGTCAGTGATAATAGATCGATCCCAATACAACGTGGCACGACCACTTTCAAGAACTGGGTCGGGCACATACCTATAATACGGTACCTCCAAATCCACAAGTTTATATTTTAGTGCAAGTTGCTGATGGACAATCCTGGCCACTTGGTTGTGTCTATGCAAATAGTCGCCGTTGGCAAGACGAGAACAACCAGAAATAATATGTCTGAGAGATTCACCGGGTAGGTGGCATGCCCGACATATGTCAACCGTACCATCTCTCAAAATATATTTCCGATAGTTATTCGTCATAACAACTTCGTCTGTAATTGCACAGACAAAACCTTCTGTTTCGCCGAACAAATCACCGAAACGTAGCCAGGAGACAGATGCTGTTAAATCTACATCGGGCCCGTGTAAGGCCCGATAAAATCGTCCATGCAGCTCTTTGCTCTGCCATATCTCCTTGCGATCTGTAGTTGATAGTATTACTGGTTTGTGCCAGTTCTCTTTGGCAAGAGCAAGAGGGGTCAGTCCGTTATCCATTGCTACCACATCCCGATGCATACCCACGTCAGCATGAAGGAAATATTCCCTAAGGTTGTATACCTCACGATTGTGTAAGGTCTTGGCATTTAAAAAGCCGCGACCTCCACACTTTCGTGGGATATACAACCTCATTACAGACGAACGCGGGTGATGCATTCGGTTTATGGTCAATAGTGAACGGACTTTCCTATCCAGGGCGTCTAATTCAGTCTGAGTCCATCTAAATATGCCGAAGGAATAGATTAAGATTGGCATGGCCCAACCGTTGATAGCCCGCACCTTGTTACCGCCCGATAAAAGACTTTTCAGTACTTTTTTCAGGCGGCCAAAGAAACGGTCCACCAACGTTTGTTTCATGCCAATCTCTGTAATACCTAATGCCTGCGACATACCCAGATACTTATAGATTTCAGTCGCGGAGATGGATTTAAGTTTTGTGAAATCTGAAAGATGTACTCTTTCAGATTCCACAATTCGTCCCTTCTTTACATGCATGACAGCGCATTTATCTACACCAAATTCCATTTTGATAGAATTACTGAAAGCTTCTGTGATTTTTAGTAACTCTATCAAGTGGGAATCGGTGGAGGCAAATAATTTCAAGTCATCCATGTAAAGAAGGTGGGAAACAACTTGACCTCCTCTCCTGAACTGATAGCCTAGCCCTGAACCCTCCAGTAAGGTACTGAGAGGATTCAGCGCCAGGCAAAACCATAAGGGACTCAGGCTGTCACCCTGAAATATACCCCTCTTGATCCTGACAGGCTCGCCATTCCCAAGAACCTGACGACATCCTGGATATACAAGAGCCGTTGTCATGCCTTTAAAAAGGTGCTAAGAGTTGCATCAACTTTATACAACTCCAGCACCCTCAACAGCCATGTATGTGGCACTGAATCGTAGGCTTTCTTGTAATCAATCCAGCATGTCGCCAGGTTTTTCCGGTTACGACGAACCTGCTGGTTAATGGCCATGTCAAGAATAAGGAGTTCTTTAGTACCACGTGACCCGCATCTACATCCATTTTGAGAGTTAGACATTAAGGAATTATTTTCAATATGAGTACCTAATTTTACTCTCAAAATAGATGTAAGAAGCTTATAGACCGTTGGTAAACAAGTAATCGGTCTATAATTTTTAGGGTCCGTAGTACTACCGGATTTGTGGAGAAGGTGGGTAATTCCAGAAGTCATAAAAGATGGAAGCGACCCCGACTCAAGTGATGATTGAAAGCAGGATGCCAAACAAGCATGTGAGCTATGGAACCATTTTAGCCAAAAGTTGTGCAGTCCGTCCGGCCCAGTTGACTTCCAATTGGGCAACGAACGAACCGCACTGGCAATGTCGCTAGGTGTTATTAGGACTGGTTCCATAGTCTGTATAGACTCACATGAAAGTTCGACATCCCGCATCCACTCACTCTCTGTATGACTAACGGGTACCGACCAAATGCCTCGCCAGAATGTACTCGTGGTGTCAGCATCCGGTAGGCACATATTAGTCATACTCGAATCGGGTTGCTCCCATCTTCTATATACCCACCTCTCATCTTTTTGGAAGGAGCGATTCTGAGTATAACGATCCACTCTCTTCTTGTATCGCCGTATACGGTTTGCCCACGCATAAATTTTCTGCTTCAGGTAGTCAATACGTTCTGTGACCCGTACTAAATATTCGCGAGGACTAATATCAGTCCCCGCGAATGCACGAGTCACAAAACGCATGACCCTAGGACGAGTATTACCCTCCCTGAAGCAGCATAGCTTACTAATGAGTACCCTAGTCTCAGCAATGCGCCGCTCAATTCTGCATTGCCAGACTGGAACAGAGTTAGGTCTAGTAGCTGGCTCAAATTTTGTAAATTTAACACCAGCCACTCGACACACTGCTACAGCCGCACAATACAGAATTGAGTGCGCATCACTTATTTCTACACAAGTAGCAAAATAACTTTGTAGAATAGAGTCCAGGGCACCCACCAGCGCTAAATTATTTTTATGCGTAGGCAAACGTGGTATACGTGGACGACACATGGAATCACAAAACCTATATTCCTGAATCGCTCGTTTCAAAACACTCCTTAATTCGTCATTGTATTGTGTACTTACTGTTGTAACAATATCATCCACTACGTCGTCAATGGGCACGATAGGTGGTAGTTCGTCAGTAATCACTTCACTTGTTACACTAGGTAGAGACGAAGTAGGGATGATAATGTTACACTGTACTTCTGAGCGAAGCCTCTCAAGCACGGCTTCATCCAACAAATGGCTACGTTGAATGACCCGCACTTGATCCGAAAGCCGTTGCGCCGAAACGTTGATAGTCGGTTCAAGAGCCTGAAACAAAGGCAGCAACCGAACACGGTATGCAGTGAGGTTAGTTCCCCCCTCTGTAGCCGCAAAATATGCCCGCATGACGTTTTCGTTCATGGATGAAGTCCATCGCATGCGGTGCACATTACCACCGGTAGCGGGGGCCCTATTCGAGACCGGTGGGCCTCGGGGTCCCAAGCAGTTCGGTGGCCGGCCTCTCCCCGGCCGACGTACAGGTGTTGGCGACGTCGGTGGGGAGAAATACTCGTCGCTCGATGAGCTCGACGCCTCAGCAACAATCGATTCCGGTAGTATGGTTTCCATGGGTTGCGAGGCGGAGCTGTGCGACGAGTCCGGTGATGTTGGTCGTGCATTTAGTATCCTGGCTTTGGCTCTTGTTAGCATAATTATATATTTCTTGTTACATATTTTCAATATTTTCCGCTGTCATGACATAATTATGTCATGTCATTCTTCTTTAAAATTTGTGTTTCTGGTTTATTGGTACAATTTCGTCTATAATTTTCCATTTTTCTGCTTCCTAAACTTTTTCTAATATGTTAGCTTCGAATTATTTACAAATATAGGTAATAAAAATATTTATTTGTAACGCCGATAAAAATATATATTACAGCTCAAAGGTGGGGTTTTATTATTATTATTATTATATTTGTTTTACACGCTAAGTTATAAAAACTGATGTTGTCTGTGGAGGCTTAAATTATAATTTTTTGAGGCTCTCGATTTGAAGCCGTGAAATATAAAATGGTGATTAATTGTTAAATCTGTGGCTGAATTAGTAAATTACGTGTTAATATACATATAAATACGCAGGTCAAGTTAAAATAATTGTTGATCTTTATTTGATGCTTATAACGTAATGTTTAGGTGACCTTGTGAAGAGGACGAATTAGTACCTATATTAGGGGCTAGTTAATTTTCGGGTGGCTTAGTTATTAAATTAGAAGCTAAATGCCGTGGCCGATTAAAACTTTTGAAGCTCAGTTTATTATATCCCTTTTCATTTTAGCGCCAAAAGTCTGCCATTTTGATTTTTTTTTAAATTAGTGTACCTGGTGTCACTCACACAGTTACGATAAATCAAATAACACCTCGCATGTCAAAATCCTTGAAGCCGTTCAGGCTGTAGGCCGTGACAAAGAACTGGACATACATACATACATACATAGTCTCGTAAAACATTACCCTCTTTTCTTCGGCAGTTCGGGTAAAAACAAAAGCTATTTTAAAAAATGTGTTTAATGGAAATGAAACGTTATTTATGTAACTACCGTATCTACTTATTCGTTTAGAGTCAGGTTGTTTTTCTGCTTTTTGGGAAGACAGCTAGCAATTTAGCGTAGCATATTGTTTGATGTTTTCCTGTTGTAGATTACTAATTAAATTATCAGTTTTATGTATGTATGACAGACAAGGCCTAATAAATAAATGACGTACGTACAGTTACACAATCTAAACAACCGGTCACATCTTAGGCCATTTATGTGCTACAGGCCAAATGTGTGTTGAAATAAAAGGTTCCGTAGCAACTAAATATTCGCTTATTTCAAAAAAACTTATATAGTAGGTACATCAATGTACCTACTTACTTTATAAGTATTTTGAATCAACAAAAAGTTTCATTGTTAGTTTTGGTTCTAAAAGGTGGTGAGTCCATCAAAGTCCTTCAGTTGTTGTAATCACGTACCTCCCGAAGCAGGGAATCACGCCCAATTGAAAATTCACATAACTGTTAGCCATTCGAAGACCCGCCATAGCGAAATGCTTACTGCAGTGATCGTATACAAAACACTGAGTTGGTGCTGCCGCTTTGGTATGATTAGTCTTTATCTACATTTAGAAATACAGTTATACCTACCGAGCTGTAAAAGATAATATACTGAACAAAACTGATGCTAAGAAACATTTGCCCTGTCTTATAACTGTAGTAGATAAAGTGGCGAAGAGTTTCTGGCATGAATCGATGACGGTCCGGCAAATCGGCCATAATGCTAAGAAAATATCACTTCGGTACACATTCTGGTAATTGTAGTGAACGGAAGTAGAGCAGAAGAAGTAATTTTGAACTATATGTCGAAGGATATGTAGCCGATATTTGCCGATACTTTGAACTTTGTGCGAGAGAGCGGTTCTATTAACTATATAGGATACAATGTGTATTTGAAATATCCTAGAGCACTCTCTTGGCGATGTTACAAGTTTAATCGTTGAAACCTTCTCATATTAAGTGAAACCGTCTATCAGTCTGCTCTCGATCTAATAAACTATACGATTAAGAAAGCTATAATTTGTCATGTGTATGTGTATGTGTATACATACAACTAAAAATAACAGATATTTTGAATTGAATCGTTATCTATTTGGTACATGTGACTTGAAACATCCTATATGCAGGAACTATGAAATCTATACATATAATAAAACTGTAGAGGGTCGAGAGTCTGTACATGGAAGATATTTTGAAAATTTTAATTGGAGGGCGTTCTCTAATCGATACTGAAGCCGAAAATGTAATTTAAACTTGTCGGAGACATATCGTCGCCAGCAGGACGACGCAGGGACATCCAAGACGCGGGGGGGTCCACGCGCCCCGCTCACCGAGCAACAGCTGTGCGGCCCTCAATCACTACGTCATTAAACACCGTCATCTCAACACGCGCACCTATATCTACTTACCTATACCTACGTCTGTGATTTTGTACAGAGTAACCGTTATTACAAGTTCACCAAGAAACCAGCTGTTTACTTGCCACCACCTGCAAGAACCCAGAGCACGTCGTCGCCATATGGTCTTTCGAGCCGGACCTACTTATCTATTGCAATCAGCTGTTCGCTTGCCATTTACGTATGTAACATTGTTCCCGCTAGCAGGTAGCCTCCCCCGAAATTCGTGCTACCTCAAGGATCAGACGCCCTTGGCCTATGCGAGTCTGGATGCCCGAAATTTGAACTTTTTATTTGCATTTTAAATTTTTTTGGCTAAAACGGGTATTCCTAAATTTGAAATTTTCTCAACACCATTGTAATTAACGTTGCTGTCCCCAAATTTAATTGCAGTTATTTTATATTTAATTTGAAACTGCAATAGTAGAATTAGTAGAATATATTTTAACATATAATTGTTGGATTTTAGTCATATTCATTGTTTCCTTTTACTTTTCATACTTGGCTCTTCACCTTTATTTTCGTTCTTTAATTCTTTTAACTTGCAACCATGGCTGATGAAAAAGTGAAAGAACTGGTAAAGAGGCGTGCTGCTTTAAAGTCTCAGTTGACTCAATTTACTAGCTATTTGACGCCTATAAAAACATGCAAACAGCTTAGCGATGAACAGTTAGCCGAATTAGAGTTGAAAGTTGATAAATTGGTTTCTATATATCCTATTTATGATGGATTTCAGAGTGAATTGGAGTACTTGGCGGCTAAACCAGACAAGCAATATTCTGATCGCGACCAGTTCGAGACCCAGTACTACAAGCAGCTAGCAGCTGCTCGCACAATCGTAGCTACGCACCGCAGTCAGCAGACTGGAAGGTCCGAGGTCGGTTCTGGTGATCAGCTCACTGTGGTTACACAAAGACAAGGTAATGTTAGATTACCTAAAATTAATTTACCTCATTTTAGCGGCGGTTATCAGAATTGGTTGGAATTCAAGGATATGTATGTGTCCTTGATTCATGAGGAGAAAGGCATCAAAGAATAAATTTCATTATTTACGTAGTTCTCTTCACGGCGCGGCTTCCTTGGTAATTAGGAGCTTAGATTTTACAGGCAGCAACTATGAGGAAGCGTGGAAATTATTATGTGACAGGTACGACAACAAACAGCTACTAGTTACTAATCACATTCAAGCTTTGTTTAACATTGAGTCGGTGAGCAAAGAGTGTAGTAAAAGCCTGCGCATGGTTGTGGATGAAACAAGAAAAAATCTGAGGTCATTGGCAACCTTGGGTCAACCTATTGAACACTGGGACTCATTAATTATCCACATCATGGCGTCAAAGCTAGATCCAATTACTAATAGGGAATGGGAGGAACATAGGAATTCTCTGACTGAGCCCCCTTCTTTAAGCACATTCACTACCTTCGTTTCAAACCGCTGTAACCTGTTGGAGACGCTCGAGGAGGCAAAGGTGTCTCATGCTAGGGTCACAACTAACAATAAGCCGAAGAGTTTCGTAGTAGCTTCCAGCAAGGCTAAGGCGGGACTTAGATTTTCACTTTCCTGTCCATTGTGCAAGCAATCACATAATTTATTTAGTTGTGATCAGTTTAGGGCATTATCCATTGATGCACGCATTAGAAAGGTCAAAGATTTAAAACTATGCGTGAACTGCTTACGTCCAGGCCATTTGCAGGAAACCTGTAGACTGGGAAATTGCAAATATTGCGATCAAAAGCATAATTCTCTCGTTCATTCCCACGCTGAAGAATCTAGTACCCATAGTGAACACTTAGCATTATCGAGCACAAATCACGAATTTAAACCAATTTCCTCATCATGTAATGTATTACTTTCTACAGCATGGGTAAAGGTGACATATCATTTGGGAAGGTCGCACGGCGCCAGAGTCTTACTAGACAATGGAAGCACGGCCAATTTCATTACCAAAGATCTTTGCGGTAAGCTTAAATTACCTATTCGTAATGTAAGCTCAAGCCTGGCAGGTATAAACAGTCAAACGTCAATCATATCAGAGTCTTGCTCCTTGCATTTAGAATCTTGTGACGGTTCATATACAACTGACATTGATTGTTTTGTCTTGCCGAAAATCACACCATTCATACCACATTAATACATTGACATACAAAACTTACCTGTACCATCAGGCATTCACCTAGCTGACCCGTCATTCAACATCCCATCTGAAATTAATATCCTCGTGGAAGCAGAAGTCTTTTGGTCAGTGATAGGTCATAGTCGCATACAGCTAGGTAAACAACAGCCAACGCTTTTCGAAACAAAGCTCGATTGGCTAATATCAGGCTCACTACCACAGTCAATTGATAGCAAATTATTGTGCATGTTTACACATGATAAACACACAACACACACACACACACCACAGACCTCACACGTTTTTGGGAACTAGATTCAATCTCACCAAAATACAATCTCACTTCCGAAGAACGCCTATATGTGGTACGGCTTAAAGAAAAAGGGACACTGCTCACCCCGATATTTATAACTTCATAGTCACAACAAATCGAGACAGCAACGGCCGTTTCATTGTGTCCATTCCATTGAAAGCATCCCCTAAAGCATTAGGAAACTCGTATGACATGGCCAAACGACGTTTCTTGTCATTAGAGCGTAGACTCAACCGAGAACCGGAACTTAAGAAACTTTATGTGGATTTTATGAACGAGTATGAGGCATTAGGTCACATGACTAAATCTCCTATTCTCTCAGATTCGTCATCATACTCATATTTCCTTCCACATCATGGCGTGTTTCGAGAGTCCAGTACAAGCACCAAATTGCGAGTCGTCTTCGACGCCTCAGCGGTTACAACATCAGGCAAGTCATTCAACGATATTCAGGCTGTAGGCCCTAGAGTTCAGGATGATCTGATGCCTATTCTATTGCGGTTCCGCCAACATAAATACGTCATATCAGCTGACATAGAGAAGTTTTTCAGACAAATCAATATTGAGGAATCTCAACGGCCTCTACAGCAGATGCGATCCTTCTCTGCCCCTTATCTATATATATAAAAATCAATGCCACTTTTCGTTGTAATTTTATAACTCAAGAACGGGTTCACCTATCCAAACCAAATATTTAGGCTTTGTTCGGACTATTTAGTAGATGGTTTATGTGAAGTTTGCACAAAATCGGTCGAGCGGTTCTTCATTTATGACGTAAACGAAGTTGCGCGGGTCAGCTAGTAGAGTATATTTTGAACACAGTAACTTACGGGAATTCAGCTTCACCATACATCAGTACAAGATGTCTGACTGAGCTCGCGAAGCAGGCATCTACTACACAAGCACAACGCGCTATTCATCATGATCTCTACGTGGATGATCTCCTGTCGGGGAGTGACTCCATCGATTCCACTATCACCCTAGGCAGAGACATCATCAAAACTTTGGGGTCAGCACAGTTGACTCTACGGAAGTGGCAGTCTAATAGCCAAGAAATCCTAAATTCAGTGACAAATCAGACTACAACTTCTTCTAACACAGTGAGTTTAAGCATTGACGAACCTAGTAAAACTCTCGGTCTCAATTGGCGGTGTAACACAGACACACTCACTTTTTCAATAAATTCACCATTACACACAAACACTATCATTACAAAACGTCACATACTGTCTATAATTGCACAGATCTTTGATCCCCTAGGACTAGTTTCACCAACCATCATGGAGGCCAAGCTAATCCTCCAAAGGCTGTGGATTGATAAGTGTTCTTGGGATGGAGAGGTGCCGGCAGAGGTTAAAAAGCTTTGGCTAAAGCTTACTGAAACTTGGCCTCATCTGAACACACTTAGTATCCCACGGTGGGTTGTATGTGACAATCCTTCATCTATAGCTTTACACATTGTTACGGCGCTTGCATTTACATTCGCGCCGTGGCAGGCGATGGCTCCATTCATGTAAGTCTACTTACCTCCAAGAGCAAGATCGCGCCGGTTAAGGCTACTACTATCCCAAGGTTGGAGCTTTGCGGAGCTTTACTCGGTACAAGACTATGTACGAAAGTTCTGGAATCCCTAACAATAAAACCTGATAGTTGTATCTTTTGGTGCGACTCAATGATAGTTCTGGGATGGCTGTCATCGTCCCCGGCTTCTCTTCAGCCTTTTGTCAGGCATCGCGTTTCCGAGATCCGGGAAGGTTTTGGTGATCACACATGGCGCTACGTGCCCTCAAAAGAGAACCCAGCTGATCTGATCTCACGTGGTCTTAGCGCTGACCTCATAGGTCAGTGTTCCTTGTGGTGGTCAGGTCCTTCCTATCTGTCTCTTGATGCCTCTCAGTGGCCGTCTACACCTAAATCAGACAGCAATGTTCCACTACCGGAGCTATTGAGATCACACACACAATACAATGCATCATTTCATACAAACACAATTACTCAGTCCAATGAAATCAAATATAATCAATTAATTTTGAATTTAATCAACAATTTATCTAATTACACTAAATTACAACGTACTATAGCGTATTTATTTAGATTTGTAAATAAGGCTCGTAATAATAATTTAAGTCTAGGCACAACTCTAACAAGTTCAGAATTGTCGTACAGTGCTGACTTTATTATTCAAACATGTCAGAGGGAAATGTTTCCCATGGAGTATGATCTGCTCTCATCGGAAAAATCTCTTCCCAAGAAAAACCGTCTTATATCTTTATCACCATTCATCAAATCAGGAATCATACGTGTAGGAGGAAGACTAGACAACTCATACTATGATTACAATGTAAAGCATCCGATTCTTATATGTAGTCAGTCAGCATCATATTACTAAGTTGCTATTCAATACCTACCACTTAAGATTATTTCATGCTGGACCACAGTTATTATTGTCATCATTACGACATAACTACTGGCCCTTGGGTGGCAGGAACCTTGCAAAATCCACAGTACATAAATGCGTCAAATGTCAACGTATCAAGGGTCAAACCGTTCAACCTATGATGGGTAATCTGCCAATGCCAATGGTTCAGTTAGAGTTTCCTTTCCTCGAGACAGGCACGGATTACGCCGGACCAATTCTGATAGCCGATCGTAAAGGTAGAGGATGCCGACTCATTAAATCCTATATCTGTGTATTCGTTTGTCTAGCCACACGGGCAGTTCATTTGGAGCTTGTCTCGGATCTTACCAAGGAAGCTTTTATTGCAGCACTTAACAGATTTATTGCTCGTCGAGGTAAACCGAAAACCATCTACTCTGACAATGGCACTAATTTCGTAGGAACATGTAACGCGCTGGCTGACATTTTAAAGCAGGACTACTCACCCTAAATGGCGGAGTCAGGTATTCATTTCTCTTTCATTCCAAGTTATTCTCCTATGTTCGGTGGGATATGGGAAAGTTTAGTACGTAGCGTTAAAGGACATTTTCGACGTATACTAGGTCTTACACATCTTACCTTCGAAGAGATGGCTACGTGTTTGATACAGGTTGAAGCCATATTCAACTCTCGTCCTCTTACACCCTTATCCACAGATCCATCTGACCTTTACCCTTTAACTCCTGCCCATTTCCTAATTGGAAGGTCTCTCACTGCTTTGCCTCATCCAGAAGTAACCAGCCAGAACATTGCCAACCTAAAGCGATTCGAGCGCATAGAACACCTAAAACAACAATTTTGGAAAAGGTTTTCTAACGAATACATATTTTACATCCAACAGAGGACCAAGTGGGCGCACTCCGAAGGAACCCTTGAAGAGGGATCTATGGTGGTCCTGAAGCAGCCAAACACGCCGCCTCTCATGTGGCCAATGGGGCGCATCGTCCGTCTCATACCCGGGAGAGACGGAATAGCTAGAGTCGCCGATATCAAGACTAAGACAGGTATCGTTCGACGCGCTTATAATACTATCTGTCTCCTTCCAGTCACACACTGAATTTGAAGACAAGTCTTCAACCCCGGGAGCATGTCGGAGACATATCGTCGCCAGCAGGACGACGCAGGGGCATCCAAGACGCGGGGGGGTCCACGCGCCCCGCTCACCGAGCAACAGCTGTGCGGCCGTCAATCACTACGTCATTAAACACCGTCATCTCAACACGCGCACCTATATCTACTTACCTATACCTACGTCTGTGATTTTGTACAAAGTAACCGTTATTACAAGTTCACCAAGAAACCAGCTGTTTACTTGCCACCACCTGCAAGAACCCAGAGCACGTCGTCGCCAAACTTTTCATGTCTGTCTGTCTGTCTGTCTGTCTGTCTGTATCCCGAATAAGTATCACGCCGAAACTACTGAACCGATTTCAATGATACTTGGTACATTCCGAGCTTATAGTCCGAGGAAGGTTCTAGGATACTTTTGATCCCGAAGTTTTGCGCGGTTCCTGCGGGAGAGGGCATGAAAAATAAAGTGGGTTTTCAGTTGTAATTTCTCAACGCGTGATGCGATTTCAAATATTTTTTTAATATTGGAAAGAGAGTACTTTAGGTATTTTTCGACCCAAGTTTCAAGATTGAGGGGTTTGTAGTTCAGAAATTAGAGGCATCTCAACTTTCGCCAAACCTAGAATTCAAGGGTTCCTTTGAATGAGAGGGTAAATCTAAACGGGCGTGTTGGCGTAATCATAAAAGAGCTTAATTATTAAGGCTGTTGTTTTAGAATAGCCTTAATCTTTAAGCTCTTTTATGATTAAGCAAACAGGGCCGTTTCACACGGTACTTGACGGGTCTGATGAAGAATTACCTCTCCTTTCGTGCACATTATGTGACTTTAACGAAGTTGCGAGGGTCAGCTAGTCTTGAATATGTATAGAATTATATAAAGCTACGATTCTAATATTTCTGTGACTAAATGTATTAAATTTAGTATACTTAATATAAAACATAAACAAACGCGATATGCACAGCTTTAACATAAAAGTTGAGGGTTGGGAAAAGCGTGCCAAAATAAGACAGGAGTGGCGTCAGGACATTAAGACTGGTATGACTCAACACGACAGTGATCTGTGCGAGTCATTGAAGCAGAAGAGACTCCGTCGCCATCTCCCACCTCCTACGGACTCATGTCACACCTGCCATAGATGCGACAAGCTCAAGTTGGACTCTACAGTCACATGCGCCGTTGTAGGCGACCGTGATTGCATGAGCACTGCAACAACAAACATCTACCAAGATGTTGTGGCAAAAGATGATGATACTTATCTGGATATGGACTTTGTAATATCCTAGGGTCATCCTTCCGAGGGCTTACCCGGGCGGGGCTCCCAACCGTAGGCAGTAGGTAGGAACCGTGTGTTTTTAATCGGTAGGTAGTCCTGCATAGCACACATGTAGGATTTATCTCACGTTAATAGAATGGACTTTGTAATGCTTTTTGTGGTATTTTCATTAGCGTTCTTTATAAAAATTATCGCGGAAGACATATCATTCATTAGAAGGTAGACGCTAATGAATATTTTCATTCAGTCATATTTATGCAAATTAAATTACTGTCGTAAATCATCTACTATCTCTGGGTTTTTTAGTTAGGGTAAGGTAACACTAGCAAATACTGGTGAGGCTATATCAATGAGTTCTCAGTTTATTTCTTCTTATTATTACATTCAAATCATATCTATTCCCCTATTTTTTTTTACCCGACTGCGTGACGCTAAGAACGGATTATGTGTTTATTAGTATCTTTATGGATGTACTAGCTGACCAGCGCAACTTCGTTTGCGTGAGAGAGAGAAAGAGAAATAGAGAGGTTTCCCGTAGCGGGTAGGTACAGTTTAGTAAAAATAGTTATTGCGAGTCAGCCCTGACCTAATTAAAAACTTTTTCGCTTCCACTTTCCAGCTTCCCATGGGAACTTATTCCCGGGTTAAAAGGTAACCTATGCGTTATTCCAGACTACAATCTATTCCTGTACCAAATTTCAGCCAGATCCTTTTAGCCGTCAGAGCGTGAAAGAGTAACAAATATCCACACTCACAAACTTTCGTATTTATAATATTAAGTAAGATGTACTTCTGTACATGGAACTCTAGATACGAAATGCAGATAGTATCAATCTTACAAATGTCACTGAAGACATATCATTGGTGAAAATTTAATACGGTGGCTGCCAGCCGTAAAAAAAATTAAAAAATTAAATATTAAAATAAAATAATATTATATTAAATTAATGTAAATTATTACACAGTATAAAGAGGAAAAATTTGTATTTTTGTGTGTATATGTTTGTAATGAATAAACTTAAAAACTATTGTGCCGATTTCAAAAATTCTTTTGCTACATTTCCCCTGAGTAACATATTCTATCCATACTAATATTATAAAGCTGAAGAGTTTGTTTGTTTGTTTGTTTGTTTGAACGCTAGGATCTCAGGAACTACTGGTTGGATTTAAAAAATTCTTTTACAGTTTGATAGTCCATTTATCGAGGATGGCTATAGGCTATACAACATCACGCTAAGACGAATAGGAGCGGAGTAGCAATAAAGAATGTTTTGAAAACGGGGAATATTTTTTACCGTCTGAGAGCTTCCGAGGCGAACGCTGCGTAAATGGTTGAAGTTAGGTAAAAATTGTGTATTACAAAATTGTTTCTCTTAAAAAGTTCTACAAAAAAGTCCGCGACAGCATATGTCTATCTTTTAAGGTTCGCTCACAATAACCTAATTTGTCTATCTCTTAAGGTTCGCTCACGATATAATGAAACTGAAGAGTTTGTTTGTGCTAGGATCTCAGAAACTACTGGTTGCATTTTAAAAATTATTTTACAGTTTAATAGTCCATTTATTGAAGCTGGCTAAGGCGATATAACATCACGCTAAGACGAATAAGAGCGGAGCAGCCATGAATAATGTTTCGAGAACGGGGATTATTTCTTTCTTTTGAGAGCTCCCATTGCGGACGCTGCATAAATAGTTAAAGTTACGTAAAAATTGTGTATTACAAAATTGTTTCTCTTAAAAAGTTATAAAAATATGTCCTTAACAGCATATGTCAACACACTTACAATAACCCTCTTATTAAGTTTCAAAGTATGAGCGACGCGACGGGAGTAAACTTGATCTGCAGTGGCAGCCCTTCAACTGAAAGATAAAAACCGACCAAGTGCGAGTCGGAATCGCACACGATGAGTTCCATACTGAAAAACGGATGGGTGGAAGTAAAAGCGACGGGAAACATTATATCACTTTAACACCTCTTACCTTCTCACTCTCATGTGACGCAAACGAAGATATGCGGTTTAGCTCTAATGAATTCAAGCGACGCTACGCGACGGGGGTAAATGCAACGGGAAACAATATAATACTCAAAATATTAATACCATATCTCTCTCTTTCTCACTCTCATGTGACGCAAACGAAGTTGCGCGGGTCAGCTAGTATTTTATATCCATATTCCCACCGGAACGGGTGCTACATGGAAGAAACCACGTCACGTCTGCTAATAATGTATGGTTTGATTCAGTAAGAGAATAAAAAAGAATCTTATCACTCATCAGGATACTTACCCAATTTTAGGCGTGGAAAACCTCATGGGTGCTATGATGGAGTCCTACAGACTAAAAACACACAGCGTCCTTGCATCTGCCTAAGACCGGGAGTCCCAGGTACACCCTCAGTTGGTTAACCTAACCCAGGGCTTTCAAGGATATTATATAGGTTCTCAAATTCTCCCTTTAGACTTGCGTTACAAATACATTAAAATAGATAATTATTCCAAATTGATTTCAACATTCGTGGTAAAGTTACGCGCTATCGCAATTTTTCTTTAGTTTAAAAAAATGTAGGATGATGCATTTATATGGTGAGGCTCATTTGGTAGAGTTCTGATTAAGGTTTTTTATTCAAAGTTCAAAAATTTTAACTCAGTGTTGATGTTTTTCTCAGTCCCAGACCATGATTGTGACTTTTCTCTTAGTGTGTAGTTACTGTGCTTTTTAATGGTAGATAATTTGATATTGTATTTAAGGGGACTGGTTGACAAAGTTTGCGAAACAGAGGTGCAAATGAAGACATCCTTCTCGGTATTAGTATACGAAAAATGACAGCCAAAAGTAGATTTGAAATCTAAAAGATGTGTGTCAAAAGATGGTTTTATCAGAAATTGTGTATTTATTATAAATAATTAGTAAAACATCATTGAAATAGCCCATATTTTTTAGAAGAAGCCGTCCATGACATCTATTTATTAATGAATGATAATAAAATTTATATCAGAGACTAAAGGAAACATAGATCTCTAAAATGGTTTTCTTCAATTTTGAATTAGTATATGTTTTAACTAATTATAACTAATAATGTATTCAAAGAATACATCACATTGCTTGCTTCCCCGCGCTCGCCCAAAAATCTAGTGCGGGGGGAGTCGTGTTGCTAGACGGACGTGTGTCGCTCTGGTCTGCAAAATATTCTCGTAAAATGTTATATTTTCATTCATGTACAGAGTAATGCGTGTAACAGACAGAGCCCGAGTTACACAATGCATACTGCATTACATGAGAATATAATGCATTTGAACTTATTTTATGTATTGTTTTATTAAATTACTTCGAAAGGTAGTCATGCTAATATTGTAAGCGGTACTTAATCATTTCAAAATAAATAAATGAAGAAATATTCGTGGACATTCCCACACAACTTATGCTATTATAACTTTGTGCTAAGGGATATAGACAACTGATGAAAATACTTATATTACAGTTATTATTAACACACTCGCCTCTGTGGCGCAGTCGGAAGTGATACCGCCTGCGGCGCTGGAGGTCGTGGGTTCGATTCCCACCGGAGACAAATATTTGTGTGACCCATAAATGTTTGTCTCAAGAGTCTGGGTGTTTCTATGTATAATATGTATGTATTTAAAAAGTATATAAGTATTATTATCCGTGGTCTTATACCCACAACACAAGCAGGTCATTCCTAGCTTACTTTACGTACGAAATGTCCGTGAATATATTTATTTATATTTATTAATTTATTTTAACTGTAAATTTTTCAGCTTATTACGTCTTGGGGTGACGTAGGCACCATCTACCGGCAACTTGGTTAAGGTAATAAAGTGAAAGAATTGACGGTCGAGAGCAGTGCTTCGTTGGTCCAATGGTGAGGACGTCTGGTCCGGCCAACCAGAAGGTGCAGGTTCGAATTCTGCTCGGGACCAAAAATTGTATTCAATTATTTGCTAGACAAGTAAGTCTGGAAATGATCTGCTGGCTCTGTTGGATTCTCAAACAATTTGTTATGATTGTTTAAGTCTATATTACAGTAAGCAGAGCACTAAAAAGAATAGCCCGCCGAGTTTCTTGCTAGTCTATATCTATACATAATAATAAAACTGTTGAGGGTCGAGAGTCTGAACATGGAAGCTATTTAAAAAAAAAGAACGCGTTCTCTAATCGATACCTACTTAAGCCAAAATGAAATTTAAAATTTTCATGTCCGTCTGTATTCCGAATACGTATCACGCCGAAACTACTGATTTGAATGAAAATTGATCCGAGGAAGTTCAGGAGTTAGAGTCATCTCAACTTCTCAAAATCTAGAATTCAAGAGTTCCTTTGAATGTGAGTGTAAATCTAAACCAGCGTGTTGGCTTTATCATATAAGAGCTTAATGATTAAGTCCAGAGTTAAATATTTCGTCCGTGCCGAAGGCGTGGATTGAAATGAATTATTTTAGAATAGATTCTAAAACAATTCAGTCCACGCCCTCGACGTGTACGTTCTTTTATGATAAAGCAAAAAGGGCAGTTTCACTCACTACTTGCTGAGTCTGATGAAGAAATACCTCCCCTTTCATACACCTTAAGTGTCGTAAACGAAGTTGTGAGGGTCAGCTCTAATGTATATAAGCGACGAGACGGGACTAGGCGCGACGAGAGTAAATGCGACGGGAAACATTATATTACTCAAAGTATTAATACCATACCTCTCTCTTTCTGTGCCGCAAACGAAGTTGCGCGGGTCAGCTAGTTTATACATAACTAGCTGACCCTCGCAACTGCGTTTACGACTATTTTTGTTTGTTATAATAAAATGAAATGAAATTTTGTTACAAAAGTAACAAAAATTTTAAGCGAGTGGAAGACCCCTCTTGTCTGGATTTGTAATAATTTAAGTAAAACAATGAATATATATAAACATTCGTCTTTGTGAACTCGTCACATTTAATTTTTACGTAATAATCAATCACATTTTTTGCAGTGTATTTTCTACTACACTTAAAATTAAAGGATAATTGAAATACAAATGTTCCTTTGTTTTTAATTTATTTTCGCCTCTCTCTATAAAATAGAGTGCAGAGGGGCTTATGGCGAGACTTTGTCTGTAGTCTGTGACTCTGTTGCAAAAAAATACGTCACTAGGTCACGTGGATCATCTGTTCAAAGTTTGAAATAAAACAAAAATGACAACGTCAATCGGATTGAACTCTCACAATAAACGTTTTAGAGAGGGGCAGTCGGGTGAGACCGTCTCACAGCTTCTTGTTCATTTGGTGAAGCGAGGAACGCATTTCCGCTACTATTTTCTTCTTCTTCCGTAGTTCTTTTACTCTGATGTCTCTGTAGTTGCGCTACTCTATGTTGGCGAGTCATATCGCCCATATGCTCAAGGTCGTTAGCCCTGGGTATGGCCTTGGCTTTTAGCCCCTCTCTATCAAATAGATTGCAGAGGGGCTTATGGCGAAACTTTGTGTGTAGTCTGTGACTCTGTTGCATTATATTACGTCACTAGGTCACGTGGATCATCTGTTCAAAGTTTGAAATAAAACAAAGACCCAAAAATTACAACGTCAATCGGAGTGAATTTCCACTTTCACAGAGGGGCAGTTGGGTGAGACCGTCTTACGGCTTCTTATTTGATATTACTTCTTTATGAGTACATTATTATTGTTGGTTCAAACCGAAGATTTTCCCAACAGAATAAACAAATAAATTGTCATTTTAAGGGCCGGAGTTGGAGAATTACGATAGTAAGTAAAGAAATTAACTCCTATGCTATATATTAATACTAGCTGCGACCCCGGCTTCGCCCAGAAATATAGTTCGATAAACATATATCTACTATTTATCCCAGTTTTAGCTGGGTTTCGGCTGGACATTGATAGATGAATAACTTACCCTGTAATTGTATTGATATGGATTGATGATCGACTGTTTCCCTATTTTACACCCTTAGGGATATAAATTCGAAAAATCGATATTTTTAATTAGAAGCAGGTATACGAAATTTTGAAGTACTTGTGTTTGAAAATGAAAATGTTTCCATATAAACTTACATTCCCTGTTTTACCTCTATATTGGTATTTTTTCAAATCCCTAATACACTTGTCTATTGTTTTGTACTAAAAAACACGCGTATATAATTTTATGACGGTTACTTTAAAAATGGCGAAGTTCCATACAACCATTTATACCTTATTTTGCCACCTTAACGGTGGATTTTCCTTTATTACTGGTAGTGTATGTAAGGGTAGCTTTCCCTAAAAATTTCAAGTTTCTAGGGCTAAGCGTTTTGGCTGGATGCTGCTATATGAATAGATTGCACTGTAATTTTATTAAAATAGATATAAGTACATATTTCATTTTATTTCATTTCATTTTATTTTTTTTATCTTTACATAGAGTAAGTTCGGGTAATATGGCACGCCATAAGCCTTTTTGGGAATAAAACAAATTTGTTTTGAGATCGATCAGTTTTTATTTTACAATTCAGTCTTAGAACTTATAAAGAATAAATAATTAGAATTTCAAAACAATCAACATTAAGAAATAATTTACAAAAAACAAAATCTGAACCTTCAACAATTGTCAAATTTTAATAATGGAAGGGCAATATGGCCTGGGGCCATAATAGCCACAAATAAGGTGAGCTATATTGCCCTCCAGAAATATAACAGTCACTAATAAACTTTGTGTTACTTTGCAGAGCATATTTGTCATTTTATTTGTGAATGTGGTTTCCGCGAAGCCATTATCTAAAAAGAAAAACATAATAGAAACAAAATAAAATTATGTGGACAATATGGCCTGGTACCATTTTAGACATCTATCTGGTGAGCAATATTGGCCGCAGGAACGTTTTTAATAGGTAAAAGTCTAGCCTAAAAATGAGCAAGAAATATGTTTAAAATCTATCACAATACTACACATGAATAGCTAATCTACAAACCTGTGTAGTACCAATGTAAAAATAACTACAATTTCAAGAAATATAATGAGTAAAACTTACCAAAAAATTAAATCACTTTACGTAATTTTCGATCGAGCGCCCGCACGGGACGCACATGCACACTTCGTCTCGCGCGAGTTGACTGAGGAAGTGAGGGGAAGGGGTGCGTTGCTATGCCGAGTCAAGCGGTCGCAAGTGTTCATTCATTTCAGAGAAATCGCAGTAGGCCATATTGACCGACCAGGCCATATTACCCGAAATTACTCTATATATATATATATATATATATATATTTATTGTTAAAAATTACAGAGAAACATAATTATTACATATCTATATTTACATTATTACTATCTAAACTAAACCTAAATAAGGCCCCCGTGGCATTGTGCCCAAAAGACTAGCAGCATTCCCCCTTTGAATAGCAATGACCTATTTGTTGAGCGAGAAAACTGCCAGCCCTTGGGTCACCAGTTGACTCCATAAGGCGCTTTTTCAAATTATTGAAAAAGCATTTCATTTATTTTATTTTTTATATTCATGTAGCCGGAAGAATGTCGATTACCATTACCACTGCCTTTGATCCGAAATCAAAAGTAAAATAAGTAATTTACCCCGAAATGAGATCCCTGTCAAAATGTTTCGGCACAGAAACGTAATCAATATTAACCCTGCATAATGTAAATTAGAATACCCACTCACCACATTTCATGTACCTTTATCGTTTGTTACTTTATGGCAGGTGTTGATTGTGAAATTTTTTGGACAAAATTGTGAAATTTTAAGGTGTGGGTGCGGGCACGATACAGAGTATTATTGTGATAAGGCTCTACTTATGACGTTGACAGTTATTTACTAAATGAAGTGGAGTCCACCTTGAAACAATGTTTCTTATTCCAAAATATTTATAATACCGGATCCTTGAACGTTTTACGAAATAATCCCGCACCGGAATGGTAATAAAAGAGATATATCTATGCGGTAATCTAATTTAAAATCGGCAATTAGGAGTTTAGTTTACGAAACTGATTATAATAGATCTATGACATTGAGCTGTGAATATTTAGCGGCATGGATTCCGACGAAGCAGTGAAAGTCATTCAAAAAACAGATATTCGATCCTGGTCATTTCATAATTAAGTTTGAAAGTAAATAATAGAAATTTATAAATTATCAGTATTGAAGATCTTCAGCTCACTTCTTGAGTGATTAAGGGGTTTTTCTAAAATTTACAGGTCCGATTTATCGGTAATCTAGGTAGTATACATTCACTTTGATGGTATTTTCATGACATGGTAACCTGGAACTAGGTATACATCAAGTATTCTGCGGTATACCCAACTCTTCAGAATTTTACAGGATATTTGCCAATACTGTGGTGCCAATCAATGTGGGCTTATTTAAATAGTTTCAAGATCGAAAGTGTTTTTAATTTTCAAATTAACACGTGTAATTTCTCCTAATGCTCCCTGACGGATGCGATATGACAATTAGGCTTCTTAAAACGTGGCCTTAGCAAATAAGAAGACTCTCATACAGCATGAAAGCTACAAGGCTACCTCTGATGCAAGTAATTCATACGCAGTCCTTTACCGCTTGACGCCTTTATCCCCGAAGGGGTAGGCAGAGGCATAGTATACACCCACATTTCACCTTATATTTTTATGTCCCACGTAATAGGTGGTGAGCTTATTGCCGTGTTGAAATGGACAGGCGCGGGTCGTGGCGACCTGTAGTTGAAATTTATCAAGCCGCCCATGAGGCCTTCGACTTCATTTACTGACAACCGGGTTTCGTTTCGAGTTTTCCTTCTCTACGCAATGGATCGTTTCGCGAAAGTGTTACCTTAGTCGCCCCGCACAACACCCTCGGGATGAATTGGGGTGACGACATTTGTACTCATTCCCGTTGCGACACGGGGCCCCGTCGCCACGCGGGGCATCTTCTCCACACGCTACTTTTATGAGTGTAAATCGTGTATTTTAAAGCAGTTTAGAAGGACAGGTCAAATGTGGTTTTGAAGATGTTATTCGTAGCTGCTACCCCTCCAGTTGTTATTTTGGGATCACATGTGACACCGGCCACCTCACGCTACTTGACTCAATCGGCACCTACGCATGCCTCTATAATTTACTACTCATCACTGACCCAGGTATCTCACTCTGCACGGAATCCTAAAAAATCAAAACAAACTGAAATAGTTTACAGTAAACTTGGTTCCACTAATCACGCTTCATAATTGGAGTCGAAGTATCTCCTCAATATTACGCCTTGTTAGTATTTACGTCAATGAGTAACTAAGTAATCCGGTACGTAATGCTTGCTTAACACTTTATAATTTAAATTGCTTACCAAGATACTTGATTTCAAGCAGGTATCACAGATTAACCTAGTGAGCTTGTTAGTTTTAGTTACATTGAGAAATCTCATCGGGTTGTTTGTGCTATTTCTTATAGATCTTTGTTCTAAATAAGTAGCTCCAAAAAATAATTTAAACGTCCATACCTAAGCTACGGCGGTGACCATTTCCTACGAGGTAGGCCGTATGCTTGTTTGCTATCGTAAGAGCATGTTTCATCTTTCATGTTTAGTCCTATGAAATATGTATGCACATTATTGCACATACCTGCTACGTCCGTAAATATTTATAAAAATGTCCTTTATTATTACTGATGAGTTTTTGGATAAACTGTTCACTGTTCATAAGTGTTAAACTATATTTAGCTTCAAGGAAAGATGTTAACTAGGTCGTGAGCCTATTGCCGTGTTGAAATAGACTGACACAGGTTGTGACTACCCGCTGTTGAAATTTTCCAAGCAGCCCATAAGGCCTCCAACTTGGCTTTACGACTGGAATACTTACAATACAACCGAGACCAAAAGCTTAACGTGCGTTCCAAAGTACGGAAACGGTCACAAATTAAATATCACAAAGTGATCACCCATCTGAGGACTAACCATAGCCAAAGATGCTTAATACTACAGTTAATCGTCCACAAAACACAGAGTTGGTAAGCTACGAGCAATATTTTGGTGAAAATTCAAATTTCCTATTGGTGTAATCGCGGTTGTATAATATCATGAAACAAACGCTATAGTTCGGTAAAATATCCCGAGTTACTTAATAATGGTAATATTATGGTATGCAAAGTAGATTGTCTGTGGGGCCTATGATGGAACGGATCTTTGTATATGTAAATGAATTATGCATTGTGCTCTAGTCGCTATGTACCGGTTTGCATTATGTGACCTGCAGTATCCCGTACTTTATATTCCACTGTTTTATCTACATGTGAAAACCCTGCCGGCTAAAACAACACTGCGTCTTACAATGTGCCTACGGTCTCGGATAAGCCCTCGGTAGGATGTATCAAGATCCTGGTATTAATATTCTACTCAAGTATTTTTGCAGCAGGAATATATATATGCGCATGGGTAGATGTGGCAAGTTAAATGTGTCTTACAACCAGCCTACAAATTTTTCTGTGGCTATTAACCTTCGTTGGCCTTCAATTTCCATTTCCTGATGAGCAGAAAATTTAATTTCATTTAGCTTAGTTGACAAGCTAAAGCGAGTCAGACTATTCATTACATGGGACAAAAGTACCTGTGTATATCTAGGCGTTAATGAACAAAAAATTTCATTTCATTTGGCTTAGTTGACAAGCCAAAGTGAGTCAGACTGTCTATTATTACGTGGGACTAAAACGCCTATATTTAGGCGTATAGTATGCTTCAGACTATCCTTCGGGGATAAAGGCGTAACTATATTATGTGTATATTTAATAATAATAATAAATAAATATTCACGGACATCTCACACAACGCTATCTGATCCCAAAGTAAGCTAGGAATAACCTGAAAGAAAGAAAGAAAGAAAAAATATTTATTGTGAACCACAACGCACATACATATTATGACATTATATATTATAGGTATAAAGTACATATTTAACATTAATAAATATTATCTGCCACGTAGTGTGATCTGCTCAGGCAGCGGTCAAAGTTTATTCTAGGCGTTAAAGAAAAAAAAAAGAAACAATGGAACGTGGAACAACACGTCCGCCGTCCGAGCAGCATGACAGTCATGACAAGTGACAATTGTACGCGTCAACGTCATTATGACTAGACAATGTTGGTTACGTGTCTTACTACTACGTGGCTACACGTGCTTTTTCATTTAGTGTACTTTTTCCAACTTTTTCTACTAACTTTATTATGTACGCTGTGCCCGCAATTAGGGATAGACACTCAGCATACACTGAGATGGGTATCAGCCATCCCAGTACTGATTTTCAGTGCCACCCTTTTATAGTGTCACCTGACGCCTTCCGGCAATATCGTTCCATTAATCAATACAGTGAAACATACCCACTCAATTATAAACTAGAAACTTATACCTAAAAGAGAAGGAGAATACTTCAAACGCCAAAAGGTAAGTAGAGAAAAAAAAACCCTACAATGCACAATTCCATTAGGTATGCCGTGGTTTTAACCTTATTACTACTTAGAACTTTGCTAACTCACTCCTCCCATCACAGGGCCAACAAAGTGTAGCACCACCAGAAGACCAATATCACCTCTCTAATACCTACTGTTGACAATAAATAGCTATGAGGTGCCCAAACATCACAGAGAGGCGACTCCGAAATGATCCGGCTGTGGGGACAAACACTAAGGTACACCAATGATTTATACTACACATATAATAATAGCAACAATAGTATCTATAAACATACATACACAACCCATATGCCTCTTCTGACCGCCTCTTTGATCCCGAGATCAAACTGTGATCAAACCCATAAGGTTATGAGTTAAAAAAAAAAAAAAAAAAAAAATTGTGAAATTCAGGAATGCCCGACCCCAGAGACTAGGCGCTTCCATGCATTTCAAGTGCCCACAGCACAAGCAGGCCATTCCCCGCTGACCCAGGATCAGACAGCCCCGTGAGAACATGCTCTCTCTTTATTAATAAATCCGGTAAGTAACAGAACGACATGCTCCCCCAACCATGCCAATACAAGCCTGGTCATGATATCCAAACAACCCATGGTCATATAGAAAACTCCCAAACCCAAACACTCACATCTGGGAATCACACACATGAACTCTTTTGGTATAATAGTAGAAATCCTTTGTACTTGACTTTAAATGTGTATCTGGATTTCAGGTCCCTAATAGGTGGAGGCAGATCATTCCAGATTCGCATCGCTGCGTACTTCAGAGACCCTCGGAATGCTGTACCTGCTTGTGTTATGGGTATCAGACCACGGATATTTATACTTATATACTTTTAAATACATACATATTATACATAGAAACACCCAGACTCTTGAGACAAACATTTATGGGTCACACAAATATTTGTCTCCGGTGGGAATCGAACCCACGACCTCCAGCGCCGCAGGCGGTATCACTACCGACTGCGCCACAGAGGCAGTCATTTGTAATGTATGTATGTTCCATAGATTTAGAATTTTTCGCTACTCTCAATAGATATACAAAGCGTGCGAGCGAGACCTCATTATCCATAGCACTTAGCTCGAGAGGAAAAGAGAAAGCAAATTGTGTACTCATATGTCAGTATTTTGAATCGCTAAGCCCGCTGGGATCCTATGGCGGCTCTATGTTATTCATAATATCCAATAATCTGTAGTGATCTTACGATTAAAATAGAAAATTTTATATTTTCAACAATATTGTCGTGTTTAGTGTGTGAATAGGATATTACAAAACGCAATTATACGAAGAAAGACTCGTTTAACAGGTCATTTGTGACTTCGTTCATTCCATTTTTGACGTACATATTTTGCCAAATTGGATGTAAAATTTCACTGAAAGTTCAACTCATAACGTAGATTATGCATTTTCCTTTATACATAACACAATATTTAATGTGTAAATGCATTTTTGGAGGATATATAAGGCAGAAATAGAAAGGGCTGTTTACAGTAAAATAGTCATGGGTAGGTATCGATAAGGATGTCGATAGTTCATTATAGTGACATTGCTACAAACAAACTTATCTGGATTTAATTTACTATAAATATGATTGATTTTTACTCGAACTGTGTTATTTAACCTTTTTTTAGGGTTTTGTGCCTATTTTAATATAATATTTCCAAAATTTGTGATCCATTTTGAGTTGAATTTTTATAATTTTACTTCACTTAAGGTACTCCACGCCACACCGGGATGTTTGCTGTACAAGGCGCAGATTAGCCTCTGCGTCGAATACTGTTCTCACCTTTGGGATGACTGTGCGAGGTACTTACTGGACGCGCTTGGCGCTACGCAGAGACGTGTTATCCGATTTCAATTATAGGTTGTCCTACGGTAACGACGACGGTAAGCCTCGAGCCGTTAGCGCAGCAAAGAACCATAGCGTCTTTGGCTGCCTTCTACTGAATGTATCACGGCGAATGTTCTGAAGAGCTCTTCAACCTGATCCCACCATCTCCTTTCCGATTCCGAACAACACGTCGGGCAGAGGTGCCACTCATATATAGCGGAGAGAATCTTCGCCAGAACTGAGCGTTTCAAAAGATCGTTCCTCTGTCGAACTACAAAATCCTGGAACGACCTGCCCGCACACGTGTTTCCCTCATTTTACAATCCCGGGTTCTACAAGCGGAGCGTGAAGAGGCACATCATAGGGTCGCCAACTTGAGGACTACTGTCAGAAGTCTTGTGTGCTGTAAGCATGGCCCCCATTCGCTAGATGCGCCACGGCTTTCCATTAGTTTCCATCAGTGGCGACATTAATTTGGCGAGGTTAATATATTTAAAAAAATCTACGAGTAATATCAATAATAAATGAGTTTCTAGGTTTCGTATTACGATAAGAGTTGGATTTTTAGTAAAATTTCAAATTCAATTGGCAAAATTTATATGTACGGCAACAATGCAATGTACGATGCCATAAATTACATGTTAAAAGTGTATTTTCACATTCACACACTGAATCAAAATTCGTCAAATCACTACAGAATTTCTAATATTACGAGTTACCCCATATAATCCCATTTTTACTTTTTCATAGTCGATTACATTCAAATTAACAATTTATTCCCCAAAACAAGAAGTTGGAGATGAAACTTCTAAGCACTTTGTGTGCTTAGAAGTTTCATTTCCATTCCATCCATTTATACAGATACTTTTATCGATAACATAGGTGTGACCATTCAACAACACTATTTAACCCACACATAGATCTTTCATTTTTGGTCTCGTCTTCAGTTTGACACTGTTCATCTTGTACATTCTAAATCTATGGTATGTTCACACCTTTCACCAGTTGTGTTTAGTCCCACTTATTACGCGATGAAATCTATTGCCGTAACTTGGTTAATCTTTGAATATTGTACTTACAAATTTACTTTAATTTATTTTTGAATTTATGGAATTTGTTTAACGATTCTATTAACCGTAATTTTGAATATTTCCATAGGTCGCCCGTAATACATAAATTATTCAAATCTATGCGTTTACCTCTTCAACTAAACTTTATTGCGTGTGCGTTCACGTGTTTTCTGTGTTAGTACCTAATTCGTTGAAAGAACTAACTCAAGTCGCTATCATAATCATTGGGATGTCGCATCTTTAAAGTGTGCTCTACATCAAACTGTAACTTTGTGCATTTTCAGTGTTTATTTTACATACAATATGTTGTGTTAATTTGCTCTTGCCCGTTTATTACACCCTATAACTATACATCTTAAAGCCTGCTAACTCATTTTTTCTGTGGCATTTCGATTTACGAGCGTTTCCTTGCAACGAATGGCACTTAAGCCGTGTCACTAACATGGCAGTCGTGTCAATTAGCTAAGTTGAAGATCATCACACGCCTATCTATTTCAACATGGCAATAGGCTGGCTACCCTGAGGCATAGTACGTATATAATATCCCTGCTATCCCTTCGGGATAAAAACGTGACTATTATGCTCTTATCTTAAGGTTAACCTGATCAAGATTGCTAAGTATCATCCTGATTGGGCAATTGGTTTGGCCAGGCCGCGTAGAAACGAAAATGTGCGGATACAGTAATATGTACACGTACATAAGACATTACTAAGTGATGCTCGAGCAATTCAATAAATCGTAAAATCTCGATGGGTATCTCGACAGAGATCTCAATAAAATATCGACAGTTTACAATCTCTTAGGTAGATTACAAGCCAGCGGATTAAAATTTTACGCTGACACAATACTTACATCAAAATATTAACTTATATTACCTTTCCTTTTATCGCTCTTTTCTTTGGCAGTAGCCGGGCATCACTAAATCACTTTTAGATTTTATTCTTTCTTAACCTTATTAACATCAGACGATGCCATTTACAATTACTTACCAATATTAACCACCAAAAATGAAAATGTGTAAAAAAGGTATTCGTAAACTTAACACATATTCACGTCTACATTTTCTTACGAGAGCTATTCATACCCAGACTTACAAGAGCTATTCCTACTATTATTCCAACTACATACTGTGATTCCTTTATACCCAGAGACACACACAATTAGGAGTGATAAGAGTGCGTATGTATGTTTGTCAGTGGCACCGTAGCACTGAAACGAGTCATCCATTGGATGCTATTTCTTTATATGAAAGCAAGTTTTCTTACGGTTCATAACTGATCTATTAATATCAGTTCAGTTTCGTCGTTTATTAGGGTTTCGTAGCCAAATGGCAAAAACGGAACCCTTATAGATTCGTCATGTCTGTCTGTCTGTCTGTCTGTCTGTCTGTCTGTCTGTCTGTCCGTCCGTGTGTCACAGCCATTTTTCTCTGAAACTATAAGGCCTATGCTATTGAAACTTGATAACTAGATGTATTCTGTGAACCGCATTAAGATTCTTATATAAAACTAGAAAAAAAGTAGTAAATTTTGGGGGTCCCCATACTCAGAACTGAAACTCAATTTTTTTTTTTCATCAAACCCATACGTGTGGGCTATCTATAGATAGGTCTTCAAAAATGCTATTGAGGTTCCTAACACCATTTTTTTTTAATGAATAGTTTGCGCAAGAGACACTTCCAAAGTGGAAAAATGTGTCCCCCCCCCCCCCCCCTCTAACTTCTAAACTAAGAGAATGATAAATCTAAAAAAATATATGATGTACATTGCCATAAAAACTACCAACGAAAATTGGTTCGAACGAGATAGAGCTGGTAGTTTTTTTTTAATACGTCATATACCGCAATTTTTGGTTAGAAAAATCACTACCACTGCGAACGTGTTAAAACATCAATCAAAGTTGCAAAGAACTATAAGAACTTTTATATTATGTTACTTGCTGCTACGAAACCCTTCATGGGCGAGTCCAACTCGCACTTGGCCGGTTTATTTAATCCGTAATAGCTATTGTGTGTGTCGGTGATATTTAAATGCTGTAATGAATTTTCTTCTGTTTTTGTAGAAAACAACGAAACAGAATATTTTGTCAATTGTACAAATATTTGTTCCGATTCGGGGATCTATTCCAAGACACACTTGCAATAAAAGTCGTTATTTTCATCGAACCAGTCACATGACAAATTTTATTACCTAATGTACATAAACCAATTTACACAAATACTTATAGACACGCTCGAGTGCATTGTGGTGGAATCGAACTTGAATTTCAATGGCAATGTTTGGTAAAATGTATCGATTGTCATTTCTAAGAGTCAACACAAGTTTAGTGTCTGGTGGCAAGGTGGCTAAGTGGCTAGGTGGCAAGGCCGTCGGTCTGCGGTCACTAGTTTATATTGCGCGTAGAGGCGTGCGCGCGCTCCTATACTTGTGTGTCTCATGAACCCGAGCGTGCATGCTCACTGCACACACCCGTTGTTCCGTTCCGTTCCGTGCAATTATTTTTATGTGCTTGATCATGCAGATACTTAAATTGATAAAGTGCTAAAGTGCTATGGAGTTCTTGTTGCACAGAATCAAGTGATTTTAGGATTTTGTTAAATGAGGTGAGTTGAGTATTTAATCAAATAAACTCATTTGGATACATACCTGTTTATGAACATGATTATAATTACAAAGGCTGAAATGATCTTGTAAGTTATACATTTTTCAGTAGATAGTAGGGTGGAACTCGGTGTAAGGGAATGACCAAAGGGAATTAAAAATAGCCTTACACATTGTACATACCTACATAGTTGGAAATGGAGCTAGCGAGTAAGAAAGTCTGTTTGTTTAGGTTCGGCGCTTGAACTAATAAACCGATTTTAAAAATGCAGAGTTCAATTTATTCAGGAAACTCGAATGGAAACCTGAGGGACTCAGAATCGGCCGCCAACCCTATCGACCCCTGTTTCCCTATTGTTTCGAGTTTAACGTGAGATGTTGATTACATTTATGACGTACTACCCGTTCGCTGTAACTTTGCCGTTGGCGTAGAGGCGTATACCCGAATTGTTAATTAAACGAAGTAAATTGACAGTAGCTAATGTCACTACGTCATAGAAAATACGAAACATTGTATGAATAAGTGATATTAGTTGCTGTCAATTTACTTCGTATAATTAAAAATTCGACTTTAGTATGGAGCCGAGCGGCAAAGTTAGAGCGAACGAGCAGTAATGTATCTAGCTGTAGCTCACGACTTCGGCTGTGACATGCTACGAACGCCGTAGCACTAGTTTAACACTAACATGTCCGAATTTGCCTTTTTTGCCCGCTGGGACATTCTTGCGAGGGCTTACGCGGGGCTCTTGGCCGTAGGCACTGTAGGCAGTGGTAGGACAACGTGTAGTTTTGTTCATCCATGAGCAGGTACATCGCTTAAGGGTGACATGCCGGACATTTTACACTACTTGTATTCATTATCACTGCTCCTTGGGTATGTAGTAGCATGTACCCCATATTACTTCATATTAATAGAGAAGGAATTCTTAAAATTGGTTATTTAGTTTAAGATTTAGAGCATCGATGCCAAACAATTAAATCTTTCCACTTTTTTATTATTAGTGCAGAAAATGGACAGGTAACCCAAGGTTACCTATGTTTTCATAATCTGGGAATGATTTTTAAAAATTAAGTCATATCATTTATGACTACATAATATGTGAATTTATGACGGTTGTATAATAATGTAAAGATTCCAACTAAAAAGTTATACCGTTGAGAAAAAAAATAAGGGATCGGTTTAGTTGGTCGGAACGGAAGTAGGGATTTCTTCGGTGACTGATTGGACTAATTATGTAAGACTAGCGGACGTCACGCGGTTTCACCCGTGTAATTCCCGTTCCCGTGAGAATACAGGAATAGAATATAGCCTATGTTCACCGCAAAGAGTGTAGCTTTCCAACAGAAAAATAGTTTTCCAAATCGGCCTATTCAATTCAAACAACCAAACAAACAAACAATTAAATCTTTTCTCTTTATAATATTAGTATAGATATAGATAACTCACATTTCAATATCATCTGAGCGTTATTCCCGGTAGAAGCGTTCGTAGCGCATCACTGCGTGAAGCACCATACGTTACGGTTGGTCCTTAGTTGGGTGATCACTAGTTAGTGTATTAGTGCAACTTTGCATTCACAATAGGTAAGCTATTCCGTGCTTAGATTTTTTATTTGGAAATCAGTCACTGTTACCAGGTACAAGTCAGTTGTTAAGCCAATTTATCGATGGCTTGAAAATTTTTATCTCGTCTATTTAACACGTCTTTTTTTTTTATTTCAACACGTGAAATATGGTAACACATGTTGAAATGTGGGGTAAATTATGTACTTTTACAGAATGGGGTTCTTCAAAAGGGGTCTTAGAGTTTCAAAAGGGGAAGGTTATGGCAAGATCGGCGGTTCGATTTTAGCGGCTCTGTTGTTGTAGACGTCCATAGGTTACGGTGACCACTTTCCATCAGGTGGGCTGGGCTGGAGGCTTTTCTGTCATCTTAGTAGTATGCTGGCCTGCTTATGGTTTCATTATCATGCATGTTTGTTACTGCGGGTGGCATCGCAAGCCCTCGCTTTCGCAGTTTCCACCCCTCGCGATACTAAAACATTCATTTCTTTTATTTTGATCTTAGATCCCGTTAAGAACGATCTTCGCTGGTTAATGGATGATAATTATTTTATATTCAATGAAATATGGCAGTAAATTAATTGCAGATGGGTTGCCTAAAAAAATCAGTCCGGAATAAGATTAATAAAAAATACATTTCACTGGCCATCAATGAAATAATCAATGGTGGATTCAATTAAATAATATTTATATTTTAATTAACTTTAATTCATTTACCAGATCGCTGTAAGTTACTAGTATCGATTGACTTGTTTATACCTGCGTACCCAAGAGTTTGACGGGCAACGGCGGACGTTTGCATATCCTATGGGCGTTGTACTTTTAATTGGTACTTATTTATGGAATGTATTATTCAAATCAGTGAAATGTTAACATTTTTTTATAAATTTTTGATTAATCATATTCTGGAGTGAACTTTTTTAGGCAACCCATCTGCAATTAATTTATTGACATATTTCATTGTATATAAAATAATTTTCATCCATTAACCAGCTCGCTGAAGATCGTTCTTAACGGGATCTTATATTATTTGTTCGTCGGTATATGGTCGGGTTTTATCCTGGAACATCCTTCTGAGGGCTTACCCGGGCCTCCAGTGATAGGTCATGTGTGATTTTAGTCGACAAGAATTCAGCATAGCATCTACAAGGGATTTCCACACATCAAAAAAGTCGGGTTTTAGTTATTTTATTTATTAACTAGCTGATGCCCGCAGCTTCGCCTGCGTGAAATTTAGTTCCTACACTGTCTCTAACCTATCTCTGTAGGTACCAAATTCCAGCCAGATCCGTTCAGCCGTTACAGCGTGAAAGAGTAACAAACATTCACACTCACAAATATTCGCATATTTATAATAGTTGTTCTGATTAACAAATTCATAAAACATATTATATGAGTTATGTAAATTTATTTATTAAATACATTTCTTAATTCATTGGCTAGACTACTACTTGACTCAAATTCTCTTCTAAGCAATTGACATCGTAACTTAGTTCCTTCTTCAGGTAGTCCCAGTCATACTGTAAGCCTACAACGTATGGCAAAACCGAACTACGATAGACTTTGTCCTCATAATACAGATGGCCCAACCAAGTCCTGTTAACTTAATAACCATGTAAATTTCATCTGCTAGGTGTTCATGTTCATTTTACTTGTCAAATGTGATTCGTAGAGGCCATTCCCGTATTTTACAAAGACTTAGTGAGTCTGTGTCCTGCACCGAATGCAGCCAGAACTATTATATAGAATAAAGTTCATACCTTCCATGACCAGTCGCTTAGTGCTGCTGACATCTTTCATTCTAATGCACAGTGGACACTACCTGAAGCGTGGTATTTCATTATTCCTGGCTAGCCATCTTCGAATTTTCTTCTTCTTTCACATATTTACATATTTTAAAAAAAATAACAACAATATTTACGATAGTACTTTAAAGCAAAATCATGAATATGACAATGTCATTCGGATTGAACATCCACAAATGTGTCAAAATAAAAAGTAATTTAAATCAAAAATAAGAGTATTTAAGGAGTATTGATATCAACTCCGGAGAAAATCAGCTCCAAAATAATTTACATTCCCTTTTTAGGTCGATAAAGTATAAATTTTAATAAAATAAGGAACACGTCTTCCATCAGTTATGCTAATAATGCTATATGCCAAATTTTAAGCAGATCGGACCAAGGAATCGCGTTGTCCCATACAAACTTGACCCTCCTTTTTTATACCTTTGGAGGTGGAATTTGCAAAAATGGTAAAATTACTTATTTCAAATTGTAACAAACAACGCTCATGCTGAATTTCATCATCGTACAATTAACCGTTTAAGCAATAATTGATAATAACTTTATACAACTTAAGTTCGTTTTTATTTTATAATAAGTATACTTTTCCGGGATAAAAAGTACCCAGTGTGGTGCCCAGGATATTAAAGAATAATGATACCAAGTTTCATCGTAATCGAACCGGTAGTTTTTGCGTGATGCCTGAACAAACAGACAGACAGACAGACAAATAAATAAATCACATTTTTGGTTTCGGTGTCGGTCTAGTAACACCCCCTGCTATTTATTTTTTTTATATTTTCAATGTACAGATTTTTCACTTCTACAGATTTATTATAAGTATAGATTAGGTAAATACTTTATTGTACAAGATAGTACCCATTCCAATTTGAATTTGAAATTCGATACAAAATAGCACTACAATGGGCAACCTTGTCGCTAAAAGCAATTTCTGTCAGGCAACCTTCGGATAGACATATTTTGTTATGATCGAAACTGTTAGTTGTTGTACTAAGTTATTTTATTTTTTTATTTTATTGAAAAGATTGTTATCTTGGAAACATTTTCACTTCACGAGGTAATCTCGACCGCTCTACGATCACTAAGTACATAATTCATTATTATTACACACACGTTTGTTGGTTTACTAATTAGTAGTTTGCACGCATCACAAAATCGTGATAGGTTTATAGATTTTTTATTATTAACTATAACTCTATGGAATCTAAATTGAAATGCTTACTGTGTTGCCAACGAGAGAACGACTGGATCGTGTAAGGGATTTTTTGAGCCAAAAGAGAGGAACTACTAGGAATGTTCAATTTATATAGACTTCCTCGTTGGTCTAATGGTCGTTAAAGAGCCACTGCTGGGTCTGTCTGTCCCACCGGGGACAAAAATTTGTGTGATTCTTAAATATTTGTCTCGAGTGTTTTCATTTTTTATAGTTTAATTAGGTAGGTACTTTGTAAGGTGTCAATCAGCCTATCACAGTCCACTGCTGAGCGTACTAAAAAGCCTCTACCGAATTCGTGATAAACTTACTGTAGGCACTAGTTGGTACACACTTTTTCCTTACGAGTTTTTCTTCTCAGTGTCATGACCATAACTAGACATCGGGTGTACCACTCGCTGTTTAAACTGACTTTGGGGCCGAAGATCTCGGTAAGGCCGACTGTAGAACCTAACCTCACATTGGAGAAACTAACTACCTGGAAGGAAAATCCTACAGGGTTGCTATCCTACTAAACCACACGTATCCTACCTCCTAACAGCCTAAGGTTGGGAGCCCCGGGTATGCCCTCGGAAGGTTGTCCCTAGGGCTCTCAACAAACCTACGGCTACCACTGAACCTAGGGGAGGGGGAGTGCGGGTGCTTTCACGCGTCTTTGAGGGTTTGTTCGGGATTCATCCTGCTTCTTGGAGGGGCGTGCGCGTCTCTCAATTCACGTGGTTGTCTAAGGCCTGCTTATGTAAGGACGGTGAGCAGCCGCCTCACTGTCCTCAGGCCCCCGGTCATGGAGGCCGATAGTCTTGGGAAAATTATAGTATGCAGGTACCTAATGAGAATGCGGAAGAAGATGTCAAACACGTGAAACTCTATCACTTCCTTTACCTTCGGCCCTGATGATCGCAATTCAAAAATCTAAGTTAACAATGCGTACGCATGATTCACCTTACTCTAGAGACCAATAAACTAACCAGTTGGACGCTCATTAAATCTCGCCTTCATTATCACGGTAGTATGAAGAGGTCCACGCATACAATTTTTTTAATTATTACTTTAGAATTATAAAAAAAATTGCCTTATCGATTCGAAAAATATCGAATTTCGACTGATACTCGTACAGGTAAATCCTAATAGCTATGAGCCGAGCCTATTCCTATAAACCGGTACCTACAAGTTTCATACAGCCAACAGTGTAGGTATTTTATTCCGGTACGTAGGTATTAATTCAAGTGCCTATAGAAGGTGTAATTTCTTAACTTTGCGATAAATAGTGACGAAAGCTTCCGTCCACCAGTGAGCTAGAGCTAAGGACAAAATTCTTTCAACATGGCGCCATATTTGACAGTAAAATTCTTACCAATTTATGAAATAGACTGCACTCTCATTTCTTAACGATATTTAAGAACTAGCTGGCCCTCGCAAGTTTGTTTATGTCACTTAAGAGAGAGAGCGAGAGAAAGGTTTATGAAAAGAGAGGTATTTCTTCATCTGGCTCATTGGAGGGTAAGAAACTGCCCTGGTTGATTTACCCTAAAAGAGCTTAAAGTTTAAGTCTATTCTAAAACAATAGCCTTTTTTATGATTAAACAAACACGCCAGTTTAGATTTACCCTTACATTTAAAGGAACCCTTGAATTCAAGGTTTAGCGAAAGTTGTGATGTCTCTATTTTCTGAACTACACGACCCTCAATATTGAAACTAGTGTGGGACAACCTTAAAAAGTACTTCCATTCTGACACCAAAATATTTGAAATCGGTGAGAAATTACAACTTAAAAACCATTTTATCTTTCACACCTTCTCCCAAAAGAATCGCGCAAAACTTCGGGATCAAATGTATTCTAGCACCTACCTTGGATCATAAGTTCAGATAGTGCCAAGTATTATTCAAATTAGTAATTTTGGCGTGATATTTGTTCGAGAAACAGACAGACAAACAGATAGACAAATTAAATTACATTATCGGTCGATTAAAAAAACTTTTATTTGCAATATGACTATGAGAGAGATTAATAATGCCTACCAAAGCCTTCATAGTTTTACTGGGCGCCGATTTCTGTATTATATTTCATGTTAACTGATCAATCAGAATAATTATACTAACTTTGTGTTAAGTAAATTTTATTTTTCAGATCTTAGTTTTGTTTGAAGTCGGTTTCTTTTTTGTTATTTTTTTTTATAAATAAATATTCCTGGACATTTGATACAACGCTATCTGATCCCAAAGTAAGCTAGGAATAATCTGCTTGTGTTATGGGTATCAGACCACGGATGTTAATACTTATACTATACTTTTAAATACATACATATTATACATAGAAACACCCAGACTCTGAGACAAACCTTTATGCGTTACACAAATATTTGTCTCCGGTGGGAATCGAACCCACCACCTCCAGCGCCGCAAGCGGTATCACTACCGACTGCGCCACAGAGGCAGTCCATTTTATAATACACTAGCTGACCCGCGCAACTTCGTTTGCGTCACATGAGAGTGAGAAAGAGAGAGGTATGGTATTAATATTTCGAGTATTATAATGTTTCCCGTTGCATTTTCCCCGTCGCGTCGCGTTGCTTGACTTCATTAGAGCTGAACCGCAAATCTTCGTTTGCGTCACATGAGAGTGAAAGGAAAGAGGTGTTAAAGTGGTAAAATGTTTCCCGTCGCTTTTACTTCCACCCATCCGTTTTTCGGTATGAAACTCATCATGAGCGAGTCCGACTCGCACTTGGCCGGTTTTTATCGTTCAGTTGACTGGCTGCCACTGCAGACCAAGTTTACTCCCGTTGCATCGCTCATACCTACTTTAAAACTTAATTAGAGGGTTATTGTAAGTGAACCTTAAAAGATAGACATATGCTGTTAAGGACTTATTTTTATAACATTTTATGAGGAACGATTTCTATTTATGCAGCGTCCGCAATGGGAGCTCTCAAAAGAGAGAAATAATCTCGAAACATTATTCACGGCTGCTCCGCTCCTATTCGTCTTGGCGTGATGTTTTATCGCCATTAGTCAGCCGCAATAAATGGACTATTTAACTGTAAAATAGTTTTTGAAATGTAAACTGTAGTTTCTGAGAGCCTAGCACAAACAAACTCTTCAGTTTCATTATATCGTGGTCGAACCTTATGAGATAGACAAATTAGGTTATTGTAAGCGAACCTTTAAAGATAGACATAATTGCTGTCGCGGACATTTTTGTAGAATTTTTTAAGAGAAACAATTTTGTAATACACAGATTTTACCTAACTGTAACCATTTACGCAGCGTACGCCTCGGAAGCTCTCAACCGGTAAAAAATATTCCCCGTTTTCAAAACATTCTTGATTGCTGCTCCGCTCCTGTTCGTCTTAGCGTGATGTTATATAGCCTATAGCCATCCTCGATAAACGGACTATCAAACTGTAAAAGAATTTTTGAAATCCAACCAGTAGTTTCTGAGATCCTAGCGTTCAAACAAACAAACAAACAAACTCTTCAGCTTTATAATATTAGTATGGATGTAATAGATAGATAGACAACATTTATTCAAATTATAAATAAATGCTAAACTGTTTGTGTAGGTATATGTATGTAGGTATTAAACTATGTGTTAATTTTATTCGGCTAAACGGAAATCCGATATCCAAGGTGCTAAGCGCGAATTAGTCTAATGACCTAGTACGAATCTTACTAATATTATAAATGCGAAAGTTTGTGAGTGTAGATGTTTGTTACTCTTTCACGCTCAAACCGGGAATAACACATAGGCTACTTTTTATCCCGGGAATAAGTTCCCACGGGAATAAATTACACGCGGGCGAAGCCGCGGGCATCAGCTAGTTTAATATATAATATTAAATTATAAATATAAAACAAAAAAACATTCTGGAATATTCTGCTCACTGCTACTTAGGCACTTCTTATGTGCCCTGTTTGCTTCGGTGGGCAGTATTCCTCTTTATCAATGCCCTTCGCAAAGAAATTTATGTCATACAATAAACTTGGCAACTCGTAGGTATACCAAAAATTGACAAAATCAAAATTCAAAGTACCACCTGGCTAGGGGTGTGGGGTAGGACAACCTCCACGTGGTACACCCTGGTAACGTGGACGACGACGTGCGCTTTGTGAAAGGCGCACGTCGTCGCCCATGGCCAATAGTCCACCAAGGAGGGGGCCGTAAAGGCCACTTCGGGCTACTCTGCCTACGCTCTGTTAAGCAGAGTGTACTGAGCGGAATAACCGCCGGGCGTGTAGGCCCTCTGCTCACGCAGGGACCTACAGGCATTCGTGCCAACGTCGGAGTTGGGGAGGACCAGCCACCCTCCTCGCGTTCCGTAACTCCTAGGGTCAACGCAACCATCCAACTGGTGGCACCAGTTGGTACGCGGTGACCGTAGGGGCCGGAGGGCTTGCCTTAATTGGTCGGCCCGCGACAAGGATAGTCTGTAAAACCCGAGAGCAAAGTCGTAAGGCCTGTAGGGCACCTGGAGCACCCTACAGTATATATCCCGCTCCCCGGAATGAGCGTCACCCGGGGAGTGATTCCTTTCGTCTCCACTCGTGGGATTAGTTATGGAAAAACCAAATAAAACCCAAAACTCGATCGATTTCTCCAACAACCCAGGCACACTCACAACGGATTTGGAGTCTACAGTGACTAACCGTGAGGTTGAATTGAACCTCGTCGAGACTGACGCGGAGTCAGTCCTTAGCATGGATGCTGAAACTGAGGGTCATGCTAGAAGGAAGAGGCCGCGATCCGCTGGATCGGCCAAGAGCCTGTTCCGAAGGCCGGGAACAGTCTCGTCCAGCGAGGATGATCTACCAGCCAAAATACCGGCTACTACCGCAGGAAGGGGTCGAGGATCCGACCACTACAACCAGAAGGAGAGGGTACAAAAATCACCCATGCACGTTCCACCACTACCCAGTGGGAAGGACAAAGATGTCCCAGAGGCTCGGGAGCTCCTCACTGCTCTGACCCGGATAACTGACGCCATGAAGGGTGCCAAGAATATCTCGGGCAAAAAGAAGGTGGTGACGGAATGCGTCGCCGGCGCTACGAAAGCGCTTGAGGAGCTCCTGTCCAGGAGTGTCTCTGAGGAGGAGGTGAAACTCAGGAGCCGGGTAACGAGTCTGGAGGCTGAGCTTGCTGACTCCCGGGAACAAATTCGGGCCCTCCAAGAGGAGGTTAGTAGGATGGTGGTGGCGACTCCTGGAGTGCATGCTGCCCACACTGGGACTCCTGCGCTGCCTAAGCCTCTCAAGCCAGCCGCTAAAGCAACGCCGAGTGTGACACAGCTAATGGCGGCGATGGAGAGGCGTCTCGCCGTACTGGAAGACCGAGCGTACCGCCCAGCACTTGCACAGGGGTCCTGTGTGTCTGCGACTGGGGTTACTTCAGGCCCCAAGCGAAACACGACGACGGCTGTACCCAGTGGGGCTCCCAGTCTCCAACGCAAGGTCTCCGCCCCCAAGAAGACGGCACCTGGTGGAAGTGGTCACCCGAGCTCCCTCAGCACAGCCAGCGCTCCCGCTGCACCCCAGACTCCCTCCAGAGAGGGGGCCTGGGAGGTGGCGGGAGCAAAGAAGAAGGCGGCTAAGGCCGCCAAAAAGGCGGCAAAGGCCGCCAAGAAGGCAGCTAAAGAGGCTGACAAAGCGGCAAAGGCCGCCGCGGCGAAGGTGCCAAAGAGGCTCCGCGCTCCTCGCTCCACTGCCGTCGTTATCACGGTGACGACAGAGGGCAGGGCGAGGGGCGTGGGGTACGCCGAGGTCCTGAGGCAGGCGAAAGCCTCAGTCGACCTCAAGGCCCTCGAGATTGAGGGAGGTCTCCGGTGCAAGGTGACGCGCACCGGAGCACGCCTCCTCCAGGTCTCTGGCGCCACCAGCGGCCCCAAAGCTGATGCCCTAGCGGCAAAGCTGAGGGAGTCGCTGAACACGGGTGACGTCCGCGTCACCAGACCCAGCAAATGCGCGAGTCTGCGCATTTCGGGTCTGGATGACGCGGCCACGACGGAGGAGATAATCTCCGCCGTCGTGGAGGCGAGCGGCTGCCCCCGTGATCAGGTGAGGTCAGGCGAAATACGCTTTGGCCCCACCGGTCACGGGTCGGCAGTCGTGAGCTGCCCCGTCGCGGCGGCTCAAAAAATCGCGGACGGACGGAGCCTCCTTATTGGGGGCTTCCTGAGGGCGCAGGTGCATCTCCTGCAGCCCCGCGAAGCCAGGTGCTTTAGGTGCCTGGTCATGGGGCATGTGGGGGTGCAGTGTACGGCGGAAGTCACAGTGGGAGACCGGTGCTTCCGCTGTAGTCAGCCCGGTCACAAGGCCCTTGCCTGTGACGCTCCGCCACGCTGTTATAAATGCGTAGCGGAGGGCAAGGAGGCCGACCACCGGGCGGGCAGCAAGGCCTGCGCTGCCTCAAGGCCGAAGCCCCGTCCGTCCGCACGGGGGGGTGAGGGTGAGAGTGCACGTTTGCGGCAGGGTGCGGAGATGGACGTCCATTAATGGACACTCATATCCGCATCCTGCAGGTGAACCTGAACCACTGCTCTGGTGCTCAGGACCTTCTGTACCAGAGCATCAGGCAGTGGTCCATCAACATTGCTGTTGTCGCCGAGCCGTACTGGGTTCACCCGGGAAGCCCGGTGGATCTGGACGGCTTGGCGACTGTCTTTGGGGGGACCGGCGCGGACGACTCGCGCCTAGCGCTTATCGCTAGGGGCCGGGGTTGCGTCGCGGCGGAATATGAGGGTGTGGCTGTCGTGGCCGTCTACATCTCGCCGAGCCTAGACCAGCATCAATTTGAGCTATGGCTCCCTGAGCTGGACGTCGTTCTCGCTGCATGCCGGCCTCGCCCTGTCCTGGTCCTGGGAGACTTCAATGCTTGGTCGCAGGCTTGGGGCTCCCGGGAAACCAGAGACAGGGGGAGGATACTTCAGGACTGGGTCACTACACGTGGCTTAGTCATCCTGAACCGGGGGAATGCCGCAACCTGGACGCGGCGGGGGCTCAGCTCGGTCATAGACGTTTCGTTTGCGACCCCTGAGCTCGCCCGCCGTGTCCAGGGATGGCGTGTGGTGGAGGAGGAGGAAACGTCGTCAGATCACCGATATATTCGGTTCGACGTCTCACCTCCACCTAACCTGCCGCCAACAATCGCGAATCCCCCGGAACCGCGTTGGGCACTCCATCGCCTTGATCGGGAGGCTCTCCTGGAGGCGGCCATCGTGCAGGCCTGGATTCCGACAGCGGACAGGCCTGCCGATGTTGATGCTGAGGTGGAGTGGTTCGGGAGAGCCATGTCGCACATATGTGATGCGGCGATGCCCAGGGCTAGGCCCAGACCGGCGAGAAAACAGGTGTACTGGTGGACGCCGGAAATCGCTCAATTGCGTTCGGAGTGCGTTAACGCGCGCCGCCGGTACACCAGGTTCCGCCGGAGGCGTCGCCGCCCAGACGATGCGGCAGCCCGAGAGGCGGAGCTCTACGATGGGTACAAGGAGGCCAAGAGGGCCCTCCAGTCGGCCATCAAGCGGTCCAAAAAGTTGGGCCGCGAGGAGCTTATGGAGACTCTGGAGCGGAACCCGTGGGGGCGCCCGTACCTTATGGTAAGGGGAAAATTGCGCCCTAAGGCGCCCCCACTGACCCAGAGTCTCCAGCCGGAGCGGCTGGAGGGGGTCCTGGACTCCTTGTTCCCGACGAGAGCGGAGGAACACATTCCTCCGCGCATGGCTCCGTCTCAGGCACCCAACGCGGAAGGCAGCGAGAACGACGTGCCCGTAGTCACCGAGGGTGAGTTAGGGGCGGCTGTAATGCGGCTCAAATCCCGCAAAAACACCGCCCCTGGACCCGACGGCATTCCAGGCCGAGCGTGGGTCCTGGCTCTCGAGGAGCTTGGGCCTCGACTTATAGGTCTTTTTAGCGCATGCCTCGAAAAAGGCCAGTTTCCCAAGGTCTGGAAGACGGGGAAACTGGTCTTGATCCGAAAGGCGGGGCGGCCGGCAAGCTCCCCATCAGGGTACCGGCCGATCGTGTTGCTCGACGAGGTGTGCAAGCTCTTTGAGCGCATTATTGCACAACGCCTCGCCGGGCACCTCACACGCGTGGGGCCTGATCTGGCGGATAGCCAGTTTGGCTTCCGTCAGGGGCGCTCCACCGTGGACGCGATCATGCGCATTAGAGGCCTGACGGAGGAAGCTGTCTCACGGGGTGAGGTGGTGGTGGCGGTGTCTCTTGACATCGCCAACGCCTTCAACACCTTGCCCTGGAGCTGCGTTAGGGAGGCGCTTATCTACCATGGAGTGCCTCCCTACCTCCGTCGAATTGTCGGGGCCTATCTCTCCGAGAGGGCCATAACTTACCCGAGCTGGCTAGGGCCGGGTCGGCGAGATGTGTCGTGCGGTGTTCCACAGGGATCGGTATTAGGGCCGCTCCTGTGGAACATCGGTTACGACTGGGTGCTGCGTGGTCCGTTGCTCCGAGGGGTCGGCGTAACTTGTTACGCTGACGACACCCTCGTTACGGCGCGGGGAGCAACGCACCGCGACGCAGCACTAAAGGCCACGGCAGGGGTTGCTCAAGTCGTGGGTCGTATTCGGCGGCTGGGTCTCGAGGTGGCCCTTCACAAATCCGAGGCTCTGTGTTTCCACGGACCTCGGAAGGGGCCACCTGCGGGATCCAGCCTACAGGTAGGGGGCGTCAGCATCGGCATCGAGTCCTCGATGAAGTATCTGGGGCTCGTACTCGATGGCCGGTGGAACTTCGGACATCACTTCCGAAGTTTGGTCCCAAAACTGAGGGGAGCATCAGCCGCACTAGCGCGGCTGATGCCCAACATCAGGGGACCCAACGCTCCCTACAGGAGACTATACCTGGGGATCGTGCGAAGTATGGCCCTTTACGGGGCCCCTGTTTGGGCGGAGACCCTGTCGGCCAGCAATGTGGCCAGACTGCTGAGCTCGCAGAGGACAATGGCCGTCAGGGTGATAAGGGGATACCGCACGATCTCCGGTGAGGCGGCATGTCTCCTAGCCGGGACCCCTCCATGGGACCTGGAAGCGAGAGCCCTTGCGTCACTATTTAGATGGCGCAAGGAGGCGCTGGAGCGGGGCCAAAGGCCTGCGTCTCGAGAAATCGAGGCCCAGCGGTCCCTGCTCCACCAGGAAACCGTGGAGACATGGAAGGTGCGACTTGAGCAACCAAAGGGGGGATTCGCCACAATCGCGGCCGTCAGACCGGTCATGGACGAGTGGCTGGAGAGGAGACATGGTGCTCTCTCCTACCGGCTGTCACAGATACTAACCGGGCACGGTAGCTTCGGTAGGTATCTGTGGCGAAGACACCGGGAAACCTCGGCCGAGTGTCAGCACTGCGAGGACCGCAGCGATGACACGGCGTTCCACACGCTGGTGGAGTGCACAGCATGGGCGCAACAGCGACAGGTCCTCGTAGTGGGTCTGGACGTGGACACTCTCTCGCTCGAGACCATGGTGCGAGCCATGATCTCCAGCGGGAGTAAATGGGATTGCGCCGCCTCTTTCTGCGAGCAGGTCATGCTCGTGAAGGAGGCGGCGGGGCGGGTACGGGAGAGAACTCTCCCACCTGAGTTCCGCAGTCGGCGGCCTGGGCGCCGCCGACGTGTTTTCGCCGAGGACTATCGGCCTCCATGACCGGGGGTCTGAGGACGATGAGAAGGTCGCTCACCGTCCTTACAGAAGCAGGCCCATGACGGCAGCGTGACGTGAGGAACTCACGCACGTCCCCCCCTTAGAAGCGGGATCACACCCGAAACCCCCCCAAAGACGCGGGCTAGCACCCGAACCACCCCCCTGGGCGAGGCTGCAGAGGCGGCTGTAGGTCTGTTGGGAGTCCTGGGACATCCTTCCGAGGGCTTACCCGGGGCTCACAACCATGGGCTGTTGGGCGTTACGTGAGGTTTTTTAGTCGGTAGGAGTCCGGCATAACATCCATGAGGATTTTCCCTCACGTAAAAAAAAAAAAAAAAAAAAAAAAAAGTACCACCTGGCTTTAGTACCCAATTTGTAATTATCACTACCTAAGTATCTGTAAATATTTTACAAGCTTGATAACATTTTATTGGATGAGATGTTCATCAGCAATAACGTCATTAAAAAGTATTGCAATTAACCGTTGTCAGTTTATTGATATCCGAGACTTTTATAACTTTGTATTGGATAATAAGCATTACAATAATCACGTAGATACTTAAAATTTGCGCGCGTCAGAGTATTTATATTGGAATACTAGCTGATGTTCGCGGCTTCGCCCACGTGACATTAGATTCCCGTTTCCACTTACCGTGGGAACATGTTCCCTAAATAAAAAGCCGCCTTATTCCAGACTATAAGTAATCTGTCCCTGTATCAAATTTCAGCCAGAGAAATGAAAGAAAATAAATAAAATACGTTGGGTATCTCGGGAGCATAAATCCTAAAATAAAGGAAGGTAACTAGTTTCAATAGAAAGCCTCCCACGACTCAACACATTTACGCCACAATTCACGCAGCAGGTTCCGGTCTTAGATTATAGACTCTCGGTATTTTTTAACATTTTTATTTTTTATACGTTTTGCAGAAGACACAAGAAAATGAGACTTTATGCACAATTTAAATAAAATTTTTATTACAATAATTTGCTTACTTACATTTTATATTATTGGAACGTAAACGTGTAAGTATATTTATTATCCGACTTCAAAAACGGAGGAGATTCTCAATTCGTACGCTATGTTTTTTTTTGTATGTATGTTACGCGATAGCGGCGCCAATTATGGATTTGGAAAATTTTTTTTTCCTTGAAATAGGTTGCTTCTGAGGTGGTCCCATATCCAGGGTATCAGGATCTGATGCTGGGATCCTGGAGAAATCGAGGGCAACCACCGAAAGTGGTAGGGACAACTAGTGCGTTTGTTAACTTTTTAATTAAGTGCTTTAATGTACTTCAATTTAATGAAGGTCTGGAGTCAATCTGATTTTGGAACCGAAAGACAGTCAAGGGAATTCCTTAACGATTTACAGCAGTTACCTTGTGTTTCGGCTTGATTGATTTGTGTTGATGAGAGCTATACACCTAGACAGATATAGTTTTCGTCCACCCGTCACTATAAATAATATTAAAAAAAATTAAATAATAAATAGAACCGACATCATACATATCCTTAAAATTAAATTTACTTAGCATATAGTAATATGTACACTCGAGAGCAATGAATCCGGGTCACTTAAAGAATGTTAAAAATCTCGGAAACTAAAAATGATAGGTTAATGCAATAAATTGTATTTAATAGACAATGTAATACTCCTTAAATGAAAGTAAAAAAAATATGAGTCACCATACATTTTATTAACACAAAATTACATAAAGAAAAAACTGCTGATCTCTCCTTAAAACAAAAATAGGAAACATGAAATTTTTGAACTTTATTACGATTTTCTTGAATTTTAATACTTCGTATTGCCTCCTCGTGCTTCCATTACTGCGTTTACGCGGTTTGGCATGCTGTACACCAAGTTCCTTATACGATTTTGGGGAATATTCTCCCATTCCTCTGTGAGAGCAATTTTGAGCTCACGAAGCGTGATTGGGGGAGGGTTTCGTTGTTTTACGCATCTGCCTAGCTCGTCCCAAGCATGCTCGATCGGGTTGATATCCGGGCTGCGCGCTGGCCACTCCATACGAGTAATGTTCATCTCTTGAAGGTAGTCATTCACAATCCTACCTGTATGAGGTCGGGCATTGTCATGCATAAATATAGCATCCTCACCTAAATTGACCATAAATGGACCAACGTGATCATTGAGGATTTCTTCCACATATCTTACGCTAGTTAAAGAGCCGTTTTCTATGATCACCAGCTCTGTGCGACTTTCAGAAGAAATTCCGGCCCACACAAGTACAGACCCACCACCGTAGGCTACTTTTTCTTCGATGCATGCTTGCTTGAATCTTTCCCCTGGTCTTCGATACACTCTGTGTCTTCCATCGTGCTTGTAGAGCATAAATTTTGATTCGTCGGAGAACATAACTTTTGACCAATCTTCAATACTCCAATTTACGTGGCTCTGGGCATACCTTAGTCTCGAAATACGATGCCCACGCTCCAGTTTAGGGCCGTTTGCAGGTCTAAGGGGTTTTAAGTTAGATTCAGCAAGCCGACGTCTTACTGTCCATGCACTTGGGTTACTTCCTCCGAGGCGTCGAAACTGATTGGTGAGTTCAGTTCCTGTGAGAAAGCGATTTCGAAGCATGGTGTTCACCAAGTATCGGTCTTCTCGTGCTGTGGTACACCTGGTTCTGCCCGTTCCTGGTCTGCGTAGGTTAGAACCAGTTTCTTCGTAACGTCGGAGAACTCTTTGTACTGTTGACAGCGACACACCGACAGTCCTGGCTGTATCGCGCTGACTCCGGCCGGTTTCCAGCATTGTAAGTATTCTGGTGCATTCTTCAGGCGTAAGCGACATAATTTCAGCTTGATTAATGAATATAGAGCACTATCAACATGGTTTATGTACCCACATAAATGACAGATTACAAACAAAAGCAACACCAAATGCTGTAATTTCGTAGTTCCATCTTCGAAAGTGGCCCTTTTTCAAATTTGATTTTTTTATGATATAACTTTACAATAACTAAGAAGTTTTAATACCTTCATTTAAGGAGTATTACATTGTCTATTAAATACAATTTATTGCATTAACCTAGCACTTTTAGTTTCCGAGATTTTTAGGATTCTTTAAGTGACCCGGATTCATTGCTCTCGAGTGTATTTTGATTTATACCTACTACCTAACACTTACCTAAACCTATGGGTTTACTTGGCGCCGCGCCGATTTCAATATGATATTGAATTAAATCTGGTAAATCAAAATACATATGACTTTGTGCTAAGTAAATTTTATTTTTAAGGATTTGCACGAAGTCAGTTCAATTTTTATTTAAATTTTTTTAGAAATAAATTGTGTTGCGCAACGAGCGATGAAACGAGATATTCTTGGGGTGTCTCTAAGGGATAAAATCCGAAACGATGTTATTCGTCAGAGAGGTGGCAATGGGCTAGCCACATCTGAAAAGAACCGATGGTCAATGGAGCAAACGAGTTCTGGAGTGGAGACCACGACTTGTCACAAGTGGGGAAGGACGACCCCCGCCAGATGGACAAACCACCTGAAAAGGTTGAAGAGAGTGACTGGACGCCGAAGGCGCAGGACCATTTATTGCTTGAGATTCCCGGGACATCCTTCCGAGGGCTTATCCGGGGCTCCCAACCACCGGCTGTTGGGCGTTATGTGAGGTTTTTTTAGTCGGTAAGAGTCCAGCATAACATCCCTTGAGGATTTTCCCTCATGTAAAAAAAAAGACCGTTTATTGTGGCGTATTTAAGCAGTGACCAGATTTCATTGATCGTGAGGAGCAGGAAGGACTGTTTGCGATAACACTATTTATTATTGAAACCAGTACACTGCTTGAATGGGTAGGTACCTACACAGAAATTTATAGAATAAGGGTGGAAATCGAATACAGATCAAAAGTATAGAAAGACCACAAAGGTGTATAAATATGTATGTATTTTTATTTTTATATATAAATCAGTTGTTGCACAATGATGAAAAACACTTTTGGCGTTATTGTACCAATTCGCGAAAATAAGAAATTAAAAATTCAGTAGTCAAGTAACATAATGCGAGTTTGTAGACAGTATTCTAATATGTCGGTCAACTGCATCTTACCCCTCACTTAACCTAAGTTATTCAAAACCTGTACCATTTAGTACTTACAGGTTTAAAACATTGTACCTGACCGTCTAAGTAAGCTTACTTAATCTCAAAGGACATCGACTCCGCGTTCACATACAAGAGAAGTTGCGAAATCTAAAAGGTTAAACGACAAAGACACATTCCGAGACCCTTCATTCATTTGCTAGTCAATGTTCTGAGTCTAGCTCTAGTCGTTAACATATTATGGATGTTGACATCGACCACTGATATTTATTAAATACTTCTCAATAGTATGTACAGTCACCTCCAATATTGCATGGGCCCCTTAAGATCTATAATCCCATGCACATTTGAGTCCAAATTCACAAAAACTCCACGAGATGGCGCAACTTTACACGAATATAATATTGCATAGACCCCTTAGAATCACAAAAAATGTACTAGATGGCATATCTATATTACTCAAAAGATTAACGAGTTGCTATTTTGACAATAATCGCGTTCCTGTGTAAGGTATTAAAAAATTGGCAACGATAGACTGATACTTTACTTCCAATGTTATCCGAGAGATGGTGTCAATTCTCAGTGCAAAGCAATTTCGTTGCGGATTGACCATGCATTCTAAAATTCGTCTGTACATGTGGCTGTATTAAACTTAACTAGCTAAGCATTGTGTAACCGCCTGCCGCGATGAAGTCCCGGGTCGGTCAAAATATTTGTGTGATTCACAAATCTTTAATGTTTATTTCGGATTTTGGGTGTAATCTATGCGTTATATATGTATGCATTTATAAAAAGTTTATCGGTCGTCCAGATCTTATGGCACAAGCTTGTAGCTTAGTTTTGGCTAGATGTTGTTGTGTGAGAATCTCCCACAATATTATTTTTTAATTTTTTGACTGCTATGAACACACAACATTAAATAAATTTTACTTTACCGATACGTAATAACCCTTTGAATTCCGGTTCACCGACTAACCGGAAGTGTCGATGCATCTCTGACTTGTCCCCTCTATACCTAATATTGTAATCATTACACTTACCTACCTTCTTACCTTAATCACCGCTTCTGATCATGAATAAATGCTCCTGGCTTATCAACTCCCTGCTACTGGCAGCCGGAATCAGCAGGTTAATGTGCTTTCAGAAGCGTGGACACGATCGTAAATATACGTTAATGTCAATGCAAAAATTCGAGCAATAAGGTCACTAAAGGTTGCGTACCATTATCTAAGTATACAACATAGACATAGCGGTAAAAAATCGAAGCCTTCTTTTAAATATCTATTTTTTTTATACCACTAAGGTGGCAGACAAGCACCGGACGTCACCGCAGCCTATGAACGTTTGCAACACAAAGGCGCCACACTTTCACACTTTATTGTTTTTAGTATTCGTTGTTAAGCGGCAACTGATAATAATAAGTATATCATGCCACAGAATTTTACTAAACGCGGAGGAAACATTGTATTTATCGCCGTTTGTTTTGTAATTCGATCGCGGAAAAAAAGTCGCGAGAATATCGCATAGGTACCTAGTAAAAAAAATTTTTCAATAAAAAATAAAACCGACTTCAAGCAAATCCTGAAAAATTAAATTTACTTAGCACAAAGTAATATGTATTTTGATTTATCATATTTATTCAATATCATATTTATTTTTTACTAGCTGAGCCCGCAACTTCGTTTACGTCACATAAGGTGTATGAAAGGAAAGGTATTTCTTCATCAGAGTCATCAAGCAGCGTCTGAAACTGCCCTGTTTGCTTAATCATAAAAGAGCTTGATGATTAAGTCCATTTTAAAACAATTCAGTCCACGCCTTCGGCGCGGACTGAATTGTTTAAAAATAGTCTTAATCATTAAGCTCTTTTATGATTAAGCCAACACGCCAGTTTAGGTTCACTCACATTCAAAGAAACTCCTACAATTAAAATTGTCAAAATATCTAATTCTTAAAAGTGTTATAACTCTTTTATTTCTAAACCGATTTACATAAAACAAACGCTAAATGTTAACTGGAGCAAACCTCAACACAATAAAAAAAACCGCATTGCAATCGATTGAGCGGTTGCTGAGATTAGCGTGCACAACCGTACAGACAAACAGATATACAGACATACAGACATACAGACAAACAGACAAAAATTCTAAAAATCATTGTTTTGGGTTCTATTGCGTTCATAAAGCCCCCCTATAATATTTTTTCTTATTTATCTTCCATGTACAGACAGCGACCTGTTACGATTTTATTATATGTATTGATTGAAAAATTTTTTTTCATCATTTTAAGTGACGGGTGAATCGAAAAATATATCTATCTAGGTGAAAGTTCTCATCGATACAAATCAATCATGCCCAAACACAAGGTAGCTGCTGTAAATCGTTAAGGAATTCCCTCGACTGTCTTTCGGTTCCATCATGAGATCGACTCCAAACATTCATTAAATTGTAGTACCTTTAAGCACTGAATTAAAAAGTTAACAAACGCACTAGTTGTCCCTACAATTTTCGGTGGTTGCCCTCGATTTCTCCTGATTCCCATCATCAGATTCCGACCTGGTGAAATTGGGACCACCTCAGCAGTGAACTCTATCCAACAAAAAGCAGATTTGAAATTCGTTTATAATTGACGAAATATCGGTGAACATACATAAAACATTGAGAACTTCCTTTTTTTTTAAGTCGGATCTATCAATCTAAGTGTAAAGTTCTCATCAATACAAATCAATCAAGCCCAAACACAAGGTAACTGCTGTAAATTGTTAAGGAATGCCCTCGACTGTCTTTCGACTCTATCATCAGATCGTATCCAGACCTTCATTAAAATGTAGAACATTAAAGCACTTAATTAAAAAGTTAACAAGGGCACTAGTTGTCCCTACAATTTTCGGTGGTTGCCCTCGTTTTCTCCTGGATCCCATCATCACATCCTGACTTGGTGAAAATGGGACCACCTCAGAAGTAAACCCTATTCAACAAAAAAAGAAATTTTGAAATCCGTCTATAATTGACGGAAATATCGCTTAACATACATAAAAAAAATACATACAGACGAATTGAGAACCTCCTCCTTTTTTTGAAGTCGGTTAAAAAGTGCAGCGCGGACGCTGCCAATCTTCTGAAGACGTTACCACGTCATGAGAACTGCATGCATGAGGTGAATAATTACGTCATATACCAGTAGTTCTACTGTATAAAAAGTGGTTAATTAGGTTAACTCTTAATTGTAATTAAATAACTGTCTATGAAAATTAAGTAGGTATACCTAAATATATTTCTCTAGACTTTATCTACATTTCTTTTTCATTTTAGCGAAACGGAGGAGTTATACCAGTACCTTATCAAATTACCTACAACGGCGACGCTAGGAATGCCATAATGTTAATGCCATGACTCCATGAGTAAACTAAAACTGTTCGGTGCCTTCTTCTGTATTTCAAATCAAGAGGGCATTTAACTATTTTTAAGAAAAACACAGCTTTATAGCATTTTATCTTTATCCTTAACACACAAAAATATACCATAAGTACTTACTTTAAATAACTAAACAAGTTTTTGCCAAGGTTTGACCTACTCCACTTTGCCGTAAATGTATTCAGCTTCATTTCAAAACTGTTTTGAAACATCAATAATTTAATTTGCCACCAAAAAAATAATAAAAACATCCTAAACAGCGAAAAGCTAGGGGCAAGATTACATTAGTTCGAATACGGCTATGGAAATGAGATATATAAAGTTCTCACAGTTCCCACATTTGCAAAAAGACAAAAGGTCAAAGTTCATCAATATTGGTTTTACGCATTTTTCGGTCAATGGAAAATTGTATAGTAGATGCCACAAATTAGACTATGCAATTTTCTGTAAAAATTAGCTTCACACATTTTTTCTAAGAGAAAATTGTTTTCCAGATACGAGTAAGGAAATGAGTTCAAAAGTTGAAAATAACCGTTTCAACTTTTCATATTTTTCTTCTCGTTAAAAATATCAAACCTTTTTTCTGTTCTTGAAAGCTTTCACACCCGGGTGGGCGCCTCACTGAGAGTCTGGGAACCGGTGACTGCCGGTGAGGTAGTGATAAGTACTTCAACTTTTTTATTTGTTAGATAAGAGAAACGGTGACGTATTATTAGTAATTAAATGCATGCAAACGTTTTGTATCATGTTTTGAATCAATTAAATAAAATTCAATTCCAAGTTCAGTCATAATCTCATACTGTTTGGGAGTCCTGAGACATTGGGAGTCCTGGGACACACTTCCGAGGGCTTACCCGGGGCTCCCAACCATAGGCTGTTGGGCGTTACGGGAGGTTTTTTAGTCGGTAGGAGTCCGGCATAGCATCCATGAAGGATTTTCCCTTACGTTAAAAAAAATCTCATACTGTACCATTTTAGTACTTACCCACACACTGAAAGTTGAAAATACATACACACCACAATTCTACACATAGGTTCATTCATGTTGCCACAAAATCTAATATCTGACATGTTTCAAGTTAATTAAACGCTGTACGCTCGGTTGGAATTTTCTGAAATGCTTCAAGTTATTTTGAAAAAATGTATACGTATTAGTAGAAGTAGGTTAACTATACTAGAATGGTGAAATACGTTGCTGTATTGTACTCGTATACCCGGAAGGTGTATAGCTCAGCATTCATTTATAATACAAAACTATTGTTGATCTGTGATTCCCGGGACATCATTCCGAAGGCTTACCTGGGACTCCCGGCCGTAAGTATTGATTTATTGATTTGATTTATAGTAGTGTGCTTATGACGATAAAAGTCGGGCATAGCACCCCTATGGGGTTTCTACACAAAAAAAAAGAAAAAAGTCATATACTGTGACTAGCTCGGTAGAACAGTGGTTGAAACCCGGGTCGAAATATTTGTATAGCGATAACCCGTAAATGTTTGTTGCAGAGTTTGGCAATTTTCTTAGAAATATATAAGTAGGTATGTTCATCAATCGTCTAGAGCCCGCAGCACAAGCTTGTAAGGCGGGCTCTAGACGATTGAAATTTTAAATTTCATCCTGTGTATACACAGGATGGAATTTAAAGACGGTAGTTTGAAAGTACCCTTAATATTGATAATGGCAAGTTTTGCGGAAAGGAAACATTCCTTCATTTTCAAAAGTAAGTAAAACTGCATTTAAAGATTTTTTAAAAATCACCTGCTTGAGCCGGGAAACGAACCTGGGAGATGTGAAAAAAAAACATCCTGTATTTTATGATACCAAACGAAAGAGTCTTTACAAAGAAACAATTTATTTTTAACAACATAGTATCTTAAATTAAAGGAAGATCAATTGTAAATTGTTTTTTTTGTAAAGCTTACTCACTATCTAAAGAAAAAAAAACATTGAAATTGAAAACCTCCCACTTTTTTTGAAGTTGGTTGGTTAAGTGACCAGAACGAATATTCCCACAAAAAATCACAGAAACTAGAATTTTTTTCAACCAACTTCAATAAAGGAAGAGGTTTACTTAGACTAGACTAGACGTTTAGGTTAGACTTTTTTTTCTTTAGATAGTTAGTAAGCTTTACAATAAAAACATATTATTATTTAACTTCGTCTTCCTTTAATTTAAGATACTAGGTTCTCTAAAAGAAATTGTTCCTTATTAAAGACTCTTTCAGTTGTTATCATAAAAAATAGGATGTTTTTTTTTCACATCTCCCAGGTTCGATTCCCGGCTCAAGCAGGTGATTTTTCAAAAATCTTCGAATGCAGTTTTACTTACTTTTGAAAATATAGGAATGTTTCCTTTCAGCTAAACTTGTCATTGTCAATATTAGGGGACTTTCCCTCCAACTACCGTCTTTAAATTCCATCCTGTATAGTAGCTCACCTATTAAAGGGTTAACGGCGACTTGTAAAAATGACCCAAAATATTTATTCATCTAATTACATCCCGAAACGAGCAAATGAAAACATGACCGAGCTACAGCAATTTGCACAAACTCTGAAAATAAACGTATGCTCTCGAAATCAGGTCACGACAACAAAGCCAAACTCACTAACTACTTCAGTCTTGAAGCTGACATATTCTTATCAACTGCATGCATAACACGTTAACAACTTCTAAATCAGGTCATGCAGCGTATTTACTAGATATATCTACCTAGCGTACCTGTTAGAATACCTGTAAAACTAACTGAGTGATGTCTTGATCTCTCAAGGTCTACAGGAGAATATTTTTACACACATTCATACACAGAATATTTTTATTCAGTAATATTAATTCAAAACAGAAAATAAGTAACAATGAACGCAAAAAAGAGAGAAAAAAATATTTAGAAATTTGAGTACCTCAAAGTAGCCAAAATTTTTAATTTTTGTCTCCACAACACAACAAAACTACAAACTGAAAAACATCAAGAACTCTATTCCAACCGAAGTCAAGTTTACCAAGATAGTTTGGTAAGAGCTCAGGCTAAAATTAGACTGAGAGTCTGAGGGTATAAATTCCCTGAGTCGAATAATACAACATCGATATCTGCTTAATGCTTCCAATGATGATAAGGTAGAGTAGATAGTAGATAATTCTACTCAACGTAACCCGAAATCAAATCACTTATGCGGAAAATCTAACTGAAGGACAAACTTTCGATGTTCTCAAGACAATTCAATGAGACAGGCATACTCGTATAACTCGGGAATTCAAGGAATGGAACTTATTTTCAAACCTTGTAAAAGACATTAATAAATCTCTTACTCATAGATTTAGAATTTTTCGCTACTTACACCGCAGAGATGGTACGTCAGCCTTTACGTGCCTGCTCATATTTTACCGTCTTTGTACCTAATTAGAATATGCAAACGCGACGGAGTAAAAAGTATTATGCGTAAGGTTCCGTACCAAAAACGGCAAATATCACGATTATTTTATGGGATCCCCCTTAATTATTACGTTATAGTATTTCTTCCGCAATGGAAACATCTGAGAAAATTTCAACTTTCTAGCTATCACGGTTCATGAGATTCAGCCTCGTGAGTCTCGTAACAGACAGACGAACAGTGGAGTTTCAGTAATTGGGTTCCGTTTTTACCCTTTGGGTACGGAACACTAAAAAGAATCATTGATCTCGTGTCACGTAATTACTTTACGTATCTAAATTACGTTCGTGCACAATAGTGATCAAAAGCTTGAAAGAGAGACTCTCGGATGTCGCCCATTACAGCTGGCGTGACTGACAACTACGTAATCCTTCACATATTAGGTGATGGTCAAACAACTTCATTTGCAATTTAGGCTACTGATGTTATATGACTGTTTTATAGCCATTACACAACAATATCGTTCACCGATTATATCTGCGGTAAGAACTTAGAGGTCATTGGCGCGGGACCGTGTGTAGTTGGATACACGTTGGACTTGATCTTGACATCTAAATATTCTTTGAGTATGATGTATGTGTTGCATTGTCCAATTTTTAAGGCATTTTATTCGGAATAGCTGTAATAGGGACTGATAGTTGAACTGACATAAAACTATTATTATCGGTAATCAGGAAGCTTTTCATGGTCAGATCGTTCAGTCAATTAGTAAATACTTTAGGCACAATATAGATGTTAAGTAAGACATTACGGAATATTTGATTGCGCAGATGTTAGGACGATTGCCTGCATCAGTTGCGATGAAACCCAAAGCAAGAGTGCGACAACTTCTGGGGTGGTTTCGACGACCCAGTTCTCCATACACTATCACACCGCCCAGCGGGCAGGACTACCGCATGAGCGAATGAGCTGAATACCGCATGAAGAATAAGTGCAGAACAGAAGCGCACTGCTCCCGAGTTGCAGCAAAGCATTGGGTGGCGCAGATTCCAGAACGAATCAGATGGTTTGGGATAGTAGCTATCACCCAGTAGCACTAGCAAGAGTAGGCGTGAGGCAGCGCTATGTCTTCTCTCTAATAATCTCTCTTACTGTGGACTGCTAGCTTCGCTCGTGCGTGACCCCGCGGACTCAGTGTTCTGTAAACGATCACTGCAGTAAGCAACAACCACTTGACCATTTTGTAAAATGACCGTCGTAAAGCCAAGTTGAAGACCTTATGAGCGGCTTGAAAAATTTCAACTCTATGTCGTCACAACCTGCGCCCGGGTCGGCAGCGCGTGTGTCTGGTGTTGCAAACGTCCATAGGCTACGGTAACCAACCTTCCGAATTGGCCATAAGCTTGTCTTCCACCTAAGTAGTTCAAAAAAAGCAGGCAGCGATCGCCAAGGCTAGGGGCGCAAACTGATCCGTAACATAATATACACTGATTCAGTATTCCATACTCATCCGTATAGGAACACAGTGTGGTTGTAGTTCGTTCGTCAGTCAACAGATGTAGGTACCCTTTGTACATATAGTTCAGTTAGTTTCGGAAAAGTTTATTCATAAAACCCCAGTACATTCATAAAGTAACTCGGTTGCCATTATATTTAACAAATATGAAGACTGCCACATACACTGGGGTTTTATACTTCATTTATCCCTATGACTTGGCACTTGGCATATTTATTTCCACATCTGTGCCTTGTGATGCTCCCGTTCATTTCACCCAAACACTGTACACAATGAATAAATAATTAGATCAAAATTAGCAGTACCTACACGCTGTTTTACATACAAGGTATTGTACATCTTCTTTATTTACTTGAGTAATTTAGTGAATGAATAACTTGACGTCTTATAACCAAATTTGGATGTGCAAATTGATCGTCTTTTTATTGAAGACGAAATATCTATAAAATGTACAGTGATGTCACTGAGCTCCATTCGTATTCATAGATGCCATCCCCAGCCAGTATTAATCGGCAGATCTTAACCTTCAGATATTTCAACGTAGTCGAAGGAATGCAGTGGCCTGCCCATCGACTTGTAATTGTCAGATTATACGATTGACTACATTTATTTCCTTTAATAGCTTGTATCGTCTTATGCATCGAAAAATATATTACTCTGTGGCGTATCTTTAAATTTATTGAAATGTTCTATGGAATTTTTAAATGTAATTGTACCTACTCTGCAATTGGCTACTACGTACTTATCTACTAAACTATATTTCATCATTACATGATTAGCAGAGCTCAGACAGCTATCTTCTCACTCGTACGTAGAACTCTTTATATACGTTACTAGCTGATGCCCGCAGCTTCGCCCGCGATGGCGCTGTATGTGAAATTTTCCTGAATTTTCTTTGCTATAAACCTCACGGAGCCCGAGACCTTTCCAACGAATGCAAAACCGTGGAAATCGGTTCATGCGTTCTAAAGTCATAGCGTCAGGAAGGAAAACCCGACTTATTTTTATATAATAGATGAAATGACAAATTATAAAACAGAATTGTCTCATAAATTTTCTTTTTGTTTGTTTCAGTAATGCAGTATAAAAAGAAACACCATGCTATGGTTTTTGTACCTACTCTGTCTCACACCTACCAAAGCTCAGGTGGATACTAGACAATTTATGGACTATTGGACTGATCTGTTCCGGCCGTATCCTCGAAATCTGAAAGAAGGATTTCTCCCCGATTACACGCCCAATGATTTGGAAGAGTTTGACTTCATTGTCGTAGGAGCAGGTTCTGCGGGTTGTGTTATTGCCAACCGTTTGACAGAAATCTCACAATGGAAAGTCTTACTTATAGAAGCTGGGGGGAACGAGAATTTCTTTTCTGATATTCCAATATTCGCTGCATTCCTCTCAGTCACAGCGATGAATTGGGGTTACAGTTCTATGCCGGAACCCAAAGCGTGCAAAGATCTCCGAGGCAAAGTCTGTTTCTTACCTCGTGGCAAAGTTCTTGGCGGAAGTAGTGTACTAAACTTTTTAATATATCAAAGAGGACATCCTGAAGATTACAACGATTGGGCCAGAATGGGTAATGAGGGCTGGAGTTATAATGAAGTTCTTCCATACTTTAAAAAGTCTGAGAACATCGGTATTCCGGAGCTACGGAATTCTTCTTACCATGGCACCGGTGGATATATGAATATAGAACATTCTCCGTACCGTTCTCCTCTTGAAAATCTATTTAAAAAAGCTGGTGAAGAACTAGGTTATAAGTGGAGAGATCCAAATGGAGAAAAAGTTATTGGCTTTTCTAAACCTCAGGCCACTATGAGAAATGGTAGGCGATGTAGCTCGTCAAAAGCATTCCTAGAACCCATTCGGTACCGGCCGAATTTAAAAATTACAAAATTTTCTACAGTCTCAAAAGTTTTATTTGATCCCATAACTCAAAGAGCCGTAGGCGTGGAGTTTAAGAAACGAAACAAAATGTAAGTACTTACCTATAAATTAGTATGATTCATTTATATTTTACCAAGTCCAAAGAATTCTTTAGAGGTTTTTTAACTTTGTTTTATTTATTTAGAAAATACGTTAAAATAAGTTATTTATGAACGTTAAAAGCATTGTTTTTGTGATAATATTACAAGAACACTTTTTTGTGAACGATTTTACGTACCTAAATAATTAATAATTATTTGTGGACATTTTCACACAACAACATCATCTAGCCCAAATTAAGCTAATATAAGCTTGTGCTATGGGATCTAGACGACTGATAAACATACTTATATATTTCTAAATACATACATAGTATACAACACCCAAACTCCGAAACAAACATTTGTGGATCACACAAATATTTGGACCGACCCGGGAATCGAACCCAGGACCTCAAGCGCGGCAGGCGGTTACACTACCGACTGCGCCACCAAGGCACCAAGGCAAGCAAATTTCTTAATCATACATACATATAGCAACACCTTTATCCCCGAAGGGTATATATTTTAATTTCGAGTTTTGGTTTGAGTCTTAGTCGCCTCTTACGACACCCTCGGGTTAAATTGGGGTGGCGACATTATGTACTCTTTCACGTTGGTACACGGGGCCCCGTCGCCACACGAGGCTTACTACATAATTATGGTTAAATTTAAGTATAATATTTACAGTTTACGTGTTCGAGCTCAAAAAGAAGTGGTGCTATCAGCAGGTGCCATTGGATCGGCGCAACTGCTCATGGTATCTGGAATAGGTCCACGGGGTCATTTAAATGAAGTGGGAATACCCACGATAGTAGACCTTCCAGTTGGATACAATCTTCAGGACCATGTGACATTTTCTGGAAATGCTTTTATTGTTAACCATACAGGAGTGACAGTGAATGATGTAAGTGAAATTATGTTTGCCTTTTCTTTTCTTATCTTTATTCAATTCTGAACTGTAAAGAATTTGCTTTTTCCCTAGCTCTGTACTCTATCCTTCGCCCTACCTTTGTATCTACTGTGATCTTTTGTAAATTATAATTGGAATTGCGCGTCTTTATAACAACTCCATCTTAGTTTTTATTCTCTCTGCTCAGTGACGAGCTATTTTAGTGGACAAAGGGTCTCTTTGCTCTGTGACTTTGATATGCGAGTATCATTTTTAGTTAATTTACTATAATAAGATGTTTCCGTGTTAAATATTACTTTATTTCCAACTTCATCATAAATAACTTTTATATCTTGCTTGCAGTTTTCTGCTGCATCACCGCTAGCAGCTGCAGCATACATGGCCGGTGGAGGTCCTCTTACGTTACCTGGAGGTGCAGCTGGGCTTGCTTTCTTCCACACAAAGTTTTCGCCAGACCGGGACAAAAGTAGGCCGGATGTTGAGTTGGTTATGGGCGCTGGATCTTTAGCTGGTGAAACATTGGGAATATTGAGGTCTTTACTTGGTAAGTGATTTATATGACAACAATGTTACTTTGACCATCATAATGTCGACATTGCTCAGAAGAGTGAATCTTTTGAAACCTTTTTCAAAAACTCCGATCATGGACTGATTTTATTAAAACTGATTTTAAATAAAAGTGCCGAATGTTCATATGTTCGGTATTGAGTCTAAGCCAACAACCCTTGTAAGTACGGCTACTTAAATCCACTGAAATCGGACATTACATAACTCTGCAGGTATTTTAGCATAATATGGGTACGTGTATGAAACTCGGACAGCACCTGGCTTAAAATAAACTTAAATTAAATGCATAATAGATACATGCCCTTGAAAATCGCGTCGTTGCGGCTGCATAACGGAAGAAGAAATTTTACTCGTAATTAAAGAATGTTTATTTTTCTGTTACAGGTATAACAGACGAATGGTACTGGCAAGTGTATGGCTCTTTGCCTTTGGCTGCTAGACTGCGCTCTTTCGTTATTAACCCGGTTTTAATCCGGCCAAAAAGTGTGGGCCGGTTGATGCTGCGTACCGTCAACTTTTCGGATCATCCCAAAATCCACATGAATTATTTTGCGGACCCCAATGATTTAAAGATTATGATTGAAGGTGTCCGAATGGTAAGAAGCAGTTCTAGTATCAGTTTATTAAGGCGCAATCACACTTGATCTTGGAATTTGGACAAACTACTAAGTGTTAATGAACAGAATCAAGTACGGCCCGTATTCGAGTAGAGTTTCGGTTACCCGACGACGCAGTTTCCTTTCAATTGTCATCCTGTTTTGCCTGTGTAATCGAAAATGCAATTAATGCCTTTGGTACCCGAATCCGTGTAACGCCTGTCGTGCACCCAAAAATTGGCTAACGACTAAGTGTAATTGCGCTAGTGTACGTTGTCAACAATGTAATGAATTACTTGAGCGACCGGGACTAAAGAATCAGGAAACAGGAAATGACAGTGAAAATACCTAACCTTGTATTTACGGACACCTTTGACTATTTAACACTCTTTGGTTAAATAGTCAAAGTCACTCTTTAGTTAAAAACTCTTTAGTTAAATAGTCAAAGACGGACACGGATGCTTTAAGAGCGTGCCTTACCAATCGCCGCAAGTAACCAGCACAAAACATTTCTAAATATAAGAGTTATGTATTCTGAAAATTAAACTACCTCTAAGCTTCCACTTTTACAGGTAGAGAAAGTCATACATACCAAATCATTCCAGCGGTTGAACACTAAAATGCATGACACCCCATTCCCGGGCTGTGAATCCTATTTGTTCGATTCAGATGAATATTGGGAATGTGCTATTATGCAAACGTCAATTACTTTGGATCACCAAGTAAGTCACTGCTTATTAAAAACATCTTATAATTATATCACAGATGATGACATGACCAACCGGACTCGTTAAAAATAAAGCTTTTCAAACTTTTCACGAGTAAACTCAGTCTAATCTTGATCGTGACCTATTGCAAAATAGTCAAGACATCGAAAGGTACTCACCAAGTTAATAAAATTCTAGTATTACTTGAAAAGACCGGAAAAGCATAATGCAAATCGTGTGAGACGTTTAAAGAGAAACTATGAAACTTAACAAAATTTGTTTCACAGGTAGGAACGTGCAAAATGGCACCAGTAGACGACCCATCTGGTGTAGTTTCGCCAAGATTGTTAGTCCATGGAGTAAAAGGCTTGCGAATAGCAGATGCTTCAATAATGCCACGTATACCAGCCGCGCATACCCACGCTGCTGTTGTAATGATTGCTGAGAAGGCAGCGGATTTGATAAAGGAAGACTGGGGACTTCCAACAAACACGGCTAAAAGTTGAATGAGAATTATTTGAATGTTAAGTGATGATATGAACTTATAGCAACTCTTGTGAATTGTAACTTCAATAAGTTTTCAAATAAGCCATAATAGAAGCCACTGGACTAATAGCGACCGACTGGCGGGAACTACTGAAATGAAAAGAATAAAAATATTTGCACCTAAGAATATGTTACTTAGTTTTATAAAATCACTATGATGACTGTGGAATTCATTTCATGCCCACTGAAACAATCTAGTCAGACGTTATAGATTGAAAAGAGACATAAAATATTATGTTTTATTTTATTAAATCAAGCAAAGACACAAGACGGTGTAATAAATGTTTGTAGGTATACCTACACCGTGACGATTAGCAATCTAGTCAGACCTTTGCAGCTTTGTTGTAGATATACCAAATATTGTAGAGTAATAAGGTAGAGTATTTTTAAGTTCTAAATATAAATCAGCAGGTGCTTCTACATACTTACTTTAAGATTACAATAATATTACTTTGTGGAGTACAATCACGAGTAGGTATATTGATAAGTGTTATACTATAAAAGCAAGGTTCGTCGATATACAGGGTGGAATTTAAAGACGGCAATTGGAGGTAAAGTACCCTTAATATTGATAATGGCAAGTTTTGCTGAAAGGAAACATTCCTTCATTTCAAAAAGTTAGTAAAACTGCATTTAGAGAATTTTGAAAAATCACCTGCTTGAGCCGGGAGTCGAACCTGGGAGATGTGAAAAAAAAACATTCTGTATTTTATGATACCAAACGAAACAGTCTTTAATAAGGATCGATTTCTTTTAAACAACGTAGTATCTTAAATTAAAGGAAGACCAAGTAAAATATGTTTTAGTGTAAAGCTTACTCACTAACTGAAGAAAAAAAAACAGTCTAATTGAGATTCTTCTCCTTTTTTTTGAAGTGGGTTAAAACATATTCTAGTTTCTGTGAATGGGAATATTCGTTCTGGTCACTTTACCAACCGACTTCAAAAAAAGGACAACTCAAATAGACTGTTTTTTTTTCTTCAGATAGTGAGTAAGGTTTACAATAAAAACATATTTTACTTGATCTTCCTTTAATTTAAGATACTATGTCGTTTAAAAGAAATCGATCCTTATTATAGACTGTTTCGGATGGTATCATAAAATACAGGATGATTTTTTTTTCACATCTCCCAGGTTCGATACCCGGCTCAAGCAGGTGATTTTTAAAAAATCTGTAAATGCAATTTTACTTACATTTGAAAATAAAGGAATGTTTCCTTTCAGCAAAACTTGCTATTATCAATATTAAGGGTACTTTCCCTCCAACTTCCGTCTTTAAATTCCACCCTGTATATCAGCGGATATATATCATGATATATATCACGATATATATCAATCGATTTTTATCTTGATATATATCAATGGATTTATTCCTGTGTTCTGAACTAAAAAAAATTGGAGATTAATGTTTACTCGGGCAACACGTAGCGAAAAAGTACAATTCAGAATTATTTTAGATAGTTTCCCAAAATGGCAACCTCATTTTAAGTTGGGGAAATCCCCCTTGACATACCAGTTTGGTCAGCTTTTTACTGAAATTGAAACCTTAATTTAACTGCGATAAGGTTCATTTTTTCTTAGCCTGGATATAAATCCGATATATATCAAAAAATTCGGATATATATAAAAAATATCGGATTTTTGATATTTATTATAAAAATCGGATTTTTTCGAACCCTGTATAAAAGACATATAATCTGTACTATAAAATTAGTAAGGTGCAATATTAACGTGCTAATTTATGTTTAAACATTTATATTTTATTGCAAATATTTTGTTGTTAATAGTACCTAAATAGTTAAACAATAGACCAACACGACTTATGTTTTGAACGGAAGGGGCCATCCTGAGACTTTACCCTCTGTCAATACATTACTCCAATAATGTCATAACAAATAAATTTGTCTGAAATTATGAGTGTATTGTTTTGATTGTTTTATGTAAGTTCCATAGTAAATAGTAAAATAAATCAATATTGTCGAACATTTTCACACAACGGTATCTGACCCCAAAGTAAGCTAGGAGCTTGTGTTATGGGTATTTTTAACGAGTGGGGAATCCTATGGGCGGAAACCTTGACGGCCAGCAATGTGGCTAGATTGCTGAGCCCGCAGAGAGTGATGGCCATCAGGGTGATAAGGGGATACCGCACGATCTCCGGTGAGGCGGCATGTCTCCTAGCTGGGACCCCTCCATGGGACCTGGAAGCGAGAGCCATTGCGTCACTGTTCAGATGGCGCAAGGAGGCGCTTTAGCGGGGCCAAAGGCCCGCTAATCGAGAAATCGAGGCCCAGCGGTCCCTACTCCAACAGGAAACCGTGGAGACATGGAAGGTGCGACTTGAGCAACCAAAGGGGGGATTCGCCACAATCGCGGCCGTCAGACCGGTCATGGACGAGTGACTGGAGAGGAGACACGGTGCTCTCTCCTACCGGTTGACACAGATGCTTGCCGGGCACGGTAGCTTCGGTAGGTATCTGTGGCGAAAACGCCGGGAAACCACGGCCGAGTGTCAGCACTGCGAGGACCGCAGCGATGACAAGGCGTTCCACACGCTGGTGGAGTGCACGGCGTGGACGCAACAGCGCCAGGACCTCGTAGTGGGTCTGGACGTGGACACTCTCGCGCTCGAGACCATGGTGCGAGCCATGCTCTCCAGCGGGAGTAAGTGGGACTGCGCCGCCTCCTTCTGCGAGCAGGTCATGCTCGTGAAGGAGGCGGCGGGACGGGTACGGGAGAGAACTCTCCCACCCGAGTTCCGCAGTCGGCGGCCTGGGCGCCGCCGACGTGTCTTCGCCGAGGACTATCGGCCACCATGACCGGGGGCCTGAGGACGGTGAGAGGGCGGCTCACCGTCCTTACAGAAGCAGGCCCAAGACGGCAGCGTGACGTGAGCAATTCACGCACGCCCCCCTTTAGAAGCGGGATCACACCCGAATCCCCCCAAAGACGCGGGATAGCACCCGAACCACCCCCTGGGCGTGGCGGCCGTGGGTCTGTTGGGAGTTCTGGGACACCCTTCCGAGGGCTTCCCCGGGGCTCCCAACCACAGACTGTTGGGCGTGACGTGAGGTTTTTTAGTCGGTAGGAGTCCGGCATAACATCCATGAGGATTTTCCCTCACGTTAAACAAAAAAAATCGAGTGGAGAATCCTACAGGGATGTTATGGATCACACAAATATTTGTCACCAATGGGAATCGAATCCACCGATTATTCCCAGTTGTTCCGTCTTCATACGCAGTCGCACATTTCCTTCTATCTCTAGACCACTAACGAGGCAGTATAAATAGTGATACAGCGGATCGTTTTTGATACTATTTCCCGCAATATATGAAAGACAGAAATGTATATGTAGACCAAACACGCTATGTTTACTCCCCTTTAACTGGTTGCATTGCTCTATCAGTATATATTTACTACTAGCTTCTTCGCGACTTCGTTCGCGTGGAAATTATCTTATAAGCAAAATTTGAACTGTATTCTATCGAGCCCCTAGGATAAATCGTAACCAAAATGTGGGGACAAATTTAGGACATCCTCCAACTTACCAGGGGAGCTATGCGCTAGATGGATATTTTTAACGTTAGAAAAATCCTACATGAATGTACTATGACTCCTACTGACTAAAGCCCGGACTAAAGTACGGTTGGGAGCCCCGGGTAAGCCCTCTAAAGGATACCCCAGGACTGCGCTAGATGGATAGGTAGAGACCTCGTGGTTTTAGTGGGACCAAGGCTGGTATGACGTACGTGTTTATTAATTGGCCCCTTTAATAATAAAAAGAGTAAGTAGCGTGGTGAAGCGATAATACGAATCGTTTGTTAGATTTGGGCCACAGACTGAAAACATTAAGTATAACCTGAAGATTTGAGACGATAACACTAACGCTAACGGTAGCCAGTAAATGGCAGTCGTTAAACCAAGTTGAAGGCCTAATAGACTTAAAAATTTTCAAGAGTAGACAGTACCTACGCCTAAATTAGTAAATTTCAACACTGCAATACGGCTCACCACCTATTACGTTACGTGGGACGAGTTATGAAAAGGTGAAATGTAGGCATATTATGCCTGAGACACCCCTTTTGGATATAAAGGCGGGACCGTATGCATGTATGGTGATATAATTTATGTATGTCACTGTAGCCAAAGCTCAACATTTTCTAGTAAAGTTGTATGGCTTGGGGGCACGGCCGTGCCCCCAAATTTTTAAGAATGTTCATTATAAACTACGTTTGTAACTTTGCTCTCAGAAGCAAAAATAAAGAGGTAATCATGGCTGCAAAATACAAAGGGAACCATTCAGGGAACCACGCAGGAGCAAGCTGTGTATACTCATTCGTGTAAGAAGCAACTTAAGGCCGCGTGGGTCAGATTTTGAGTTTTTTGAAACAATCCTAGTCCAAAAGTAAAGGGTTTTTAAATCTGAAATATATATATATAATAGTTAAGGATATAAGCTAAACATATTCCGAGCCCGTTACACGATCCAATAAATTTCACTAGATAGAAAAAAATCCCAAAGTTGACTCTCTCAGAAAAGTTTTTTCAAAACTGTGGCTAAACTATTAACATTTTATATATTTTTTTTGCACTCAATTAAAGGTATTAAGTTTTTATACACATTTTCCGAGCGTTTTTCTACAAACAACTATTTACATAGTTATCATGTACGAATATCTACCAAACGCAATAGAATTGCGCCGCTGACGGCCGATCAGTCTCGCCCTGGCGCTTGTGGAGGCAGGACTTGTGTCAGTTTTTTTCGCAACTATTTCGTAATTATTATGCCAAATTACGTTGAAATCGCGCCACAGTATAAAAATATCAGTAATGGGCAAAATGTAATTAGATTAACCGTTACAAATACATACGCGACTCATGGTAAAAATGTGGTGATCTTTTACTTTTTAAGTGTTTTCACGACATGGTAACCAGCTACCTAATGCATTAAAATGTCTACGAATTACATGATAATTTCGCAATCCAACATGGCAGCCACGCCGTAATCACAAAATTTCATGATGGGTATCGTTTAAGGGGTTTTTTGGTATGCTGAGGACGAAGTACGTGATAATTTTGCAATCCAATATGGCCGCCGCGCCGTAATCACAAAATTTCATGATGGGTATCGTTTAAGGGATTTGTTCGTATGCTGAGTACGAATCACGTGATTTTTTTTTTTTTTTGTTTAACGTGAGGGAAAATCCTCATGGATGTTATGCCGGACTCCTACCGACTAAAAAACCTCACGTCACGCCCAACAGTCTATGGTTGGGAGCCCCGGGTAAACCCTCGGAAGGATGTCCCAGGACTCCCAACAGACCCACGGCCGCTACTGCGGCCTCGCCCAGGGGGTGGTTCGGGTGATATCCCGCGTCTTTGGGGGGTTTCGGGTGTGATCCCGCTTCTAAGGGGGGCGTGCGTGAATTGTCTCACTCACGGTGAGCCGCCCTGTCACCGTCCTCAGGCCCCGTTCTCTCCCGTACCCGTCCCGCCGCCTCCTTCACGAGCATGACCTGCTCGCAGAAGGAGGCGGACGAATCACGTGATAATTTTGCAATCGAATATAGCCGCCGCGCCGTAATCACAAAATTTCATGATGGGTATCGTTTAAGGGGTTTTTTGGTATGCTGAGTACGAATCGCGTACTAATTTTGCAATACAATATGGCCGCCGCGCCGTAATCACAAAATTTCATGATGGGTATCGTTTAAGGGGTTTTTTGGTATGCTGAGTACGAAGTACGTGATAATTTTGCTATCCAATATGGCCGCCGCACCGTAATCACAAAATTTCATGATGGGTATCGTTTAAGGGGTTTGTTCGTATGCTGAGTACGAATCACGTGATAATTTTGCAATCGAATATAGCCGCCGCGCCGTAATCACAAAATTTCATGATGGGTATCGTTTAAGGGGTTTTTCGGTATGCTGAGTACGAATCACGTGATAATTTTGCAATCCGATATGCCCGCCGCGCCGTAATCACAAAATTTTATGATTGGTATCGTAAAAGGTAGTATCTTAAGTATGGTAGTATCGTAAATCATACGTATAGTCCACTCAACAAATGACTGAATGGGAGGTGTAGCGTGCGTTAGCTGGCACCTAAGCAATTTCTTCAGAAAGTTGTTCAGGGTGCTTAGGGAGTGAACATACTAAAAGTCCCCGCGCCTAGGGGGGGAGCCGGAGGGAGGGGAGGGGTTTAAAGTTCCCATTTTTAGGTTTTTCGCTAATATCTTCAAATCGGTGAGTCGTAGAGAAAAAGTATCTTGTGTGCAATTAAAGCTTATAAAATTACCTACAATTTTTGTTCAAACACTTTTGCCGAAATCCTACCCATTTTCGAGGTACACGTTCCGAAAAAGTGAACATTTTCGAAAAAACGATTTTTATTGATCATCAGCTCCTGAGTGCTAATTGGTTCGCATTTTTTCGGAATAAAAAGAAGTCTATATGTTAATCCAGGACATAATCTATCTATCTACCAAATTTCATCCAAATCGGTTCAGCCGTTTAGTTATAGAAACTTTAAGTCCGGAACGCTAAACTATAATCTGGTAGTTGGTGTTCAAGCAATGAATAAGATTCTCAGCCAGAAGCCAAATCAGCCAGAATCTCAGACATAAAGTTGTCTCGCAAAGATCGTGCACTCCCAGTTTCCTCTTTCACCTCATCAATAAAAAATCACGATGAAAAGGTTGCAGTTGACCCAACACTGCTATTTCAGCGAATGTGTATTTTATAAGCAAATGATCAGAGGACGATTTGATGGATTTCTTGAAGTACGAGTTGGCCCCATTTCCCTTGGCACTATTTAATGAAAGTGGGATGAGGAAGACCACAAAATCGGTCCTGTACAGCATGTTCGAGCCTACTACCAAGACTATTGACCTGTCTCAAATGAACATAGTGGTGGACGGTGGATTCCTATTGCACAAAGTTATTTGGCAAAAAGACGCCTGTGTTGCCACGATTTGTGATGGTTATATCACTTACATTACCGACATTACAACCGCCACTATCCTGGAATGAGTCGTACTGTGGTATTTAATGGGTACACAAACTCAGCTAACTGTACGAAGTCACAAGAACAGAGACGACGATACAAACTGAGGAGGTCGACTGATCACAATTTGCTTTTTTGTCTAATCCTGCCAACAAAAGTCAGCTCATTACCTTACTGCGGACAAAGCTTCAGGAAAATGGGATACAAACTCACCAGGCCACCGATGACGCTGATATCCTTATCGTGAAGACTTCTGTGGAACAATCGACACATGGTTCTGTCGCCGTTGTTGGTAAAGATGTAGATCTTGCTGTCCTTTGATAGCTGCCACCCCTCCCACCCATGACATCCTACTGCTGAAACCCGGCCGTGGAAAAACAAAAACAATTGCTCTGTCCACCCAAGAGATGCAACAACATGGATTTGAACACATTCTATTTTTACATTCATTTACCGGGTGCTACACAACATCTGCAACTTTCAGAAAAAGTAAAGTGGGTTTTTCAAAACTGTATTTAAAGTAAGAAATCGTCAAAAAAGCGGCTGCGATCTTTTACAACCCCGTCTCCACGCATAGTGAGGTTGAAGAGGCTGGGAAGATGTGCTTCCTCAAATGGTATGGGGCACCAGCGAGACAGACCTCCCTCAATCAGTACCGCTTCCAATCGTTCACGAGATCAGTGGCAAATATTAAGTCTGACTTCAGTTCCCTCCCACCAACTGAGAACGCAGCTAAACAGCATTCAAGACGCACCTACCACCAAGTGCAACTATGGCTCGGGAATGAGCTGCCTCCTCTAGAGCGGGGATGGAAACATGTAGGAGACAGTCTGGTGCCAATAGCAACCGAAGATTTGCCAGCACCGGAGGTTCTACTCGAAACAATATTTTGCCGCTGCACCAAGGGTTGTGGTAGTGGCAAATGCGGATGTCGGAAAGCAATGTTAAATTGTTCTGCGGCGTGTCTTCACTGCCAAGGGAAATGTCTCAATAGCGTGCCTATTGACGAACACGATGGTGAAGATGACATAGAGTCCCTTCATCAGGAACCATCCATTGAGGATGTGTATACGTTGGAATAAGAACACTTATCAGGACCCTCACGGCCTAAACGAATGAAGACTTAAATTGCATATATCTAATATCAGGCACCTTCTAGACGAGCAGGTACCACTTTAGTCCTTATCGTCGCTTGCCATTAAGCGCGATTAAGGCCAAACGTTAGCGTATCATATGTAAAAAAAAAATATAAATAGATAAAAATGTTTGATAACTCAATGGCTGAACCGATTTGGATGAAATTTGGTAGGTAGATAAATTAGGACCTGTATTAACATATAGGCTACTTTTTATTCCAAAAAAACGCGAACCAAATAGCAGGCAGGAGCTGATGATCAATAAAAATCGTTTTTTCGAAAATGTTCACTTTTTCGGAACGTTTACCTCAAAAAGGGCAGGATTTCGGCAAAAGTGTTAAAACAAAAGTTGTAGGTAATTTTATAAGCTTTAATTGCACAGAAGACACTTTTTCTCTACGACTCACCGATTTAAAGATATTAGCGAAAAACCTAAAAATGGGAACTTTAAACCCCTCCCCCTCCTCCGGCTCCCCCCCTAGGCGCGGGGACTTTTAGTATGTTTACTCCCTAAGCACCCTAAACAACTTTCTGAAGAAATTTCTTAGGTGCCAGCTAACGCACGCTACACTCCTTTGTTGAGTGGACTAGTAGCAGACTGTAGTGTAAAAGAGATAGAGACACATGTTCCATTCTTCGTTCTAACATTTGTGTGTGGTTGGATTGCATGGAACGACAGACTAAAAAAACTTGTTCGGTTTACTGTGAGTTAGTTAACCGCGTGCCAATTTGCAACTGTGCAAGACGTGGTCAGAGTTAAGAAGTTATTTATTTAACTCAGAGCTTACTAACTCTATATTTATATATTTAACTCGACTCTCCGCGCAAGTAGGCCTAAATAGCTTAGGCGGCCAAATTGAATTCCAAAATGATCATGTTATTCGTACTCAGCATTCAAAAAAACCCATTACTGCTCGTTCGCTCTACGTTTCTCGGCTCCATACTAAAGTCGAATTTTTAATTAGACGAAGTAAATTGACAGCAACTAATGTCACTTCTTCATACAATGTTGCTCATTTTCTATGACGAAGTGACATTAGCTACTGTCAATTTACTTCGTCTAATTAAAAATTCGGGTATACGCCTCTACGCCAGCGGCAAACTTAGAGCGAACGGGTAATAAACGATATTCATTACGAAATTATGTGATTATGGCGCGGTGGCCATTTTGGATTGCAAAATTATCATGTGATTCGTCCTCAGCATACCAAAAAACCCCTTAAACGATAACCATCATGGATTTTTGCGATTACGGCGTGGCGGCCATATTGCATTTCAAAATTATCACAGGATTCGTACTCAGCATACCAATTAAACGATACCCATCATGATATTTTGTGATTACGGCGCGGCGGCCATATTGTATTGCAAAATTATCACGTAATTCGTACTCAGCATACCAAAAACCCTTCAAACGATACCCATCATGAAATTTTGTGATTACACCGAGGCGGCCATTTTGGATTGCGAAATTATCACGTGATTCGTACTCAGCATACCAAGAAACCCTTTAAACGATACCCATCATAAAATTTTGTGATTACGGCGCGGCGCCCATATTGGATTGCAAAATTATCATGTGATTCGTACTCAGCATACCAAAAAACCCCATAAACGATACCCATCATGAAATTTTGTGATTACGGCGCGGCGGCCATTTTGGATTGCACAATGATCCCGTGATTCATACTTAGCATACCAACTTTAGAAAACTTTAGAAATTTTTATGACCTGCTATTATGTAATTTACATTTTTTACGCAACTGTAGCAAACGTACGTAACGGAAACTCTCAAAAGAAATGAGATATCCTATTTGTGGAAAAATGTTTCGTTGCTGCTATGCTCTTATTCGCCTTAGCGTGATGTTATATGTTTTGGTATTTTTCAAAAATGGACATTCTGTTAAGAAACTCTTGAAATTCAACTAGCAGTCTCTTAGACTCTAGAGTTAGAACAACTAAACAAACAAACAAACTCTTTAGCTTAAAAATAATAGTATAATATACATAATTTATTTACGATTAACTCTTTTATTTTTATTTACGAAACTAATAAATCACTACACTTAATAAAGTTAGATGCATTTACTACGTCAAACAAAGTTAGCATGCTGTTTCTTTCTACTATACTATACTGTATACTGTGGCATGAGAGTTGACTGCCGCTGCCGGCGCGCGGTGTGTCTTGCGCCCGGGGCGAGGGGAGCGCCAAATGCCTACTTGTGCGCAATAACCGCCCCTTAACCACTGCAACAGCCGCAGTGTTGTTGAAAGTCCCCGCAAAGCATTTGCTATACAAAAGCATATGACAACACAACCCGTCGACATTTCTGCCTTAATAGTATTTATTGCATTGAGATATTAGACGACTGGTTCTGTTTTACAACTTCAATACATAACCAACCTTCCGGGTGCACTGGAAGTCCATTCGTTGGGAAAGATCCCTGTTGCTAAGAAAAAAGTTGATTCACAAATCTAAGACTTCCGTTGGGTGTCTGGTATACAACTGATGTTCCCGTACCTACAACGAATGAGTTCCTTGAAGCTGGATAACCATACCATACCAGAAGATACACACTGACATAGGGTTTCAAATTGCTATGGTTCGAAAGAGAAACGATTTTTGCATTGCTAGGTTCTGGTGAAAAGTTCACTGCACGCGGGTGGTACCTGGGCCCGTGTTATTTAAGATCGAAAGGAGAGTGTGGAGTTAAGTTGAAGAGCTCTTTACCTCACCTTGGTAGATTCGGTCTATTAATTGAATTTAAGTCTTACGAACTGTGAAAGTGGACCCCAATCGGTAGATGCGCCACGGCTTTCCATCAGTGGCGACGTCAATTTGGCGAACTTAATACATAAAAAAAACTATTGTTCTACAATGCACCAGTGCACAGTGGTTCCAGGATTTCAGTTACCTCAGGACAGTCGGATCTTTATTGTGAATATCACATCGCTGCATGTACAGACGGAGTCACTGCTGGGAGTTATCCAAAAGTTGAGAGCAGTATTCTTAGTAACGAATCTGCGCCATGTACAGGAGACTGTCTTGTGCGGCATAAAAAAATGGCAATTGGTGGAGTGCAAGGCGTGGGCGCATTAGCGCCAGGCCCTCCTGGCAGTTCTAGACGTGGACACTCTCTCGCTGAAGACTGTGATCTCCAGCGGGAGTAAGTGGCACTGCGCTGCCTCTCTCTGCGAGCAGGGATGAGGGGGTGGGAGAGAAGTCTGTCACCCGAGTTCCGCAATCGGCGCCTCCGACATGTCTTCGCCTAATACTATCGGCCTACATGACCGAGGGCCTGAGTTCGATGAGGATTCCGCTCACCGTCCTTACAGAAGCAGGCCTGGAAGAAGAGTCTAGGGCAGTGGTGGGCAAACTTATTTAATGGGGGCCAAAAAACTTAAGGAATTTCAGGGGAGGGCCAGAATTATAGGAAAACTGGCCAAGTGCGAGTCGGACTCGCGTGGAGGGTTCCGTACCAAAAACGGAAAATATTTGTTGAATGGGACGCCCTAATAAAGTCCCCCTTTTTTTCTGATTTTAACATATATCGTTATAGCAGCAGCAGAAATACATCATCTGTGAAAATTTCAGCTTTCTAGCTATTACAGTTGATGGACAGACTGACAGACGGACGGCGAAGTAGACGGATTTTTCTGTGCCATATTTCAAATACAAGTTTAAAATGTAACTTTCAGCAGCGCGAAAAAGTGTTCATCAGTAAGTTGGTTTGTGATTGAGGTCTTGAGCAATTTTATGGTTGAATAAGTCACTTCCCCTATACGAGTATGTCTATTGCTCTTCTCAGTAGAATCTACATAATACTTCTGGACCATCAAAATATAATTATCCATGGCCATTATATCAGGTATTCATGTCGAAGGACCGTCGGCGGGCCGGATTAAATGCTTTCGCGGGCCGGAGCTGGCCCGCGGGCCGTACTTTGCCCATCACTGGTCTAGGGCCTGCTTCTGTAAGGACGGTGATCACGGGATTTACGCCCCCCCCCCCCCACCCCCACCCCCCTAAGAAGCGGGATATAACCCGAAAACCCCACCAAAGACACGGGATAGCACCCGAACTACCCCCCACCCCTAAGTGGGTAGCCGAAGCAGAAGGGAGGATTGCCTTGCCACCAGGATACAGTAAGACAATTATTTGATTTTCAAACATTTACTGAATATAATGGCTGGCAATTTGATCGATGACCTTTGGCTGGCTACTTCTGACCCTCAAGTTGGCGGCCTCGTGATGTGGCTCGTCACGCGTCGATGAGGGAAACACGTGGGCGGGCAGGTCATTCCAAGTTGTTATAGTTCGACACAAAAAGGATCTTTTGAATCGCTCAGAGGCGATTAAGGGAAACTTTCGCAAAAAGAAAGTCTTCCCAGTAGCCACAGGTGCCAGTAGTTTAGTAGCATTTTTTTACGTTAGGAAAATCCAACATGGATGATATGCCGGACTCCTATCAACTAAAAACCACACGTTCCCTGCCTTATGCCTACGATTGAGATCCCCGGAGAAGCCCTCAAAAGGTTAACCCCAGGATGGATCGGTACGTGATCCATTGCGTAGAGAAGAAGAACGCGAAATGAAACCCGGTTGTCAGTAAAATGGCAATCATTAAAAGTCAAGTTAAAGACCTTACGGGCGGCTTGAAAATTTTTATTCATTTCAACACGGCAATAGGCTCACCACCTATTACGTGGGACGCAAAACTATAAGGTCAAATGTGGGCGTATACTATGCCGCTGTCTACCCCTTTGGGGATAACGACGTGACTATAATACGTATGCTACTAAATTAGATCTAGACGCTTTTGAGTTTTTACTCCCACATACTTACATATAGAATTCAATTATTCTCTGGCAAACCCCTAGACTTAGTAGCGTGATAATAATAATTATGAAGCTTATGTACCTAAACCTATCCGCATGTAAAAATTGAAGTAAACCTATTTCGTAGGTAATCATGTATTTTGCCCATATAGTATAGTATACCTACAGATTTGAATCCTTTTTTGCCAAGCCTCTAGCACTGTATACTGTAGTCTAACTCGGCCGGATTTTAGAAATAAATGCCTACAGCCGCGCGGTACGTAAGCATGCGATAGGGCTGCCCACCTATAGCATTTTAATAATATGTGCCTACTTTGACTTTCTATTTAATATTGTGATTGTAAATATGTACATACGTACATTCATATAGTCACGCCTTTATCCCCGAAGGTGTAGGTAGGCAGAGGCATAGTATACGCCCACATTTTACCTTATAGTTTTACGTACCGCGTAATAGATAGTGAGCCTAATGCAGTTGAAATTTTTCAATCCGCCAATAAGGCCTTCAATTTGTATTAAGGATTGTCGTTTTACTGACAACCGGCTTTCATTTCGAGTAAATATGTACCTTTTTTATTTAAAAAAATTGAATGTACTAGTCAGTCTCTAGTACTCTAGGACTTTTCGTACATTGTCAAGTTGTGTTAAATTTTGGAAGTTCAAATTTGTCTCTATGCGTGTAATAAAACTCAAAGGTAACAAAAATGCTGTCAATCAAAGTCATACGGTGCTAAGTGTACTGTAACATCGGTCATCCACAAAGAAATGAATACTCTTGAAACATACCTAAATCATTGCTCTCAATTAAATAACTACGAACTGACAACGGAACAAAATGTCCTACCTACACGTACTAGAGTTCTGAACTAGTTTTTTTTGGATATTGTACTATATTGGATCGCACCGTTCACTGACTGAGCAAGCACAAGTCTAGTTTTAAACACAAACATACCTACTTCATGTAACTGCCTAGTTCACTCGTGTCAATCACTTTGTTTAACTTTAGTCAACTAGTAGCATAGTACCAATTAGTACTTAAGTAAAATCAATTTATAGTCTTACCTTTCGGAGTTTCCAGGTAATCTAAAAAACGTTATCCCTAAGTGCGTTATTGACGAATTCATGCAACTAAAACAAGCACAATAGACTCTAGTTGTCATATTAAATATTTTTAGTAAATAAAACACGCGCGGTTACTATTTAAAAAACGACACACCGTCCATTCATCTACTCGGCACAATCGCGACTGCGGACGCTGCTTGCTTGCTGAAAGGCCTGCCCAAAACGAGAATCGTAGGTATAGCTTGCGCTTCGTCCGTTTGTAGGGAGCTAGAATACTGGTTAAACAACATATATTTATACTGTGCCTCTAGGCACTGTATACTGTAGTTTGACTCGGCCGGATTTTAGAAATAAATGCCTACAGCCGCGCGGTACGTAAGCATGCGATAGGGCTGCCCACCTACAGCATTTTAATAATATGTGCCTACTTTGACTTTCTATTTAGTATTGCGATTGTAAATATGTACATACATACATTCATATAGTCACGCCTTTATCCCTGAAAGTGTAGGCAGAGGCATAGTATACGCCGACATTTTACCTTATAGTTTTACGTACGCGTAATTGATAGTGAGCCTAATGCAGTTGAATTTTTTCAATCCGCCCACAAGGCCTTCAATTTGTATTAAGGATTGTCGTTTTACTGACAACCGGCTTTCATTTCGAGTAAATATGTACCTTTTTTATTTAAACAAAAAATACTTTGTGAGTAATAATATAATATCCCCGCAACGGCGGCGCGGCGTGGCGGCGCAGCGCCCGTTATCTACTAACGATTAAGTGAGACGGGTATAGAAATTTGAAAACGAGTAAGCGGCGTAGACGGCTCGTCACATGTTTCGTCAGTGATAGAATCACGGAATTCTAGTCTTTATAATCATTGCGTTAAATTTTTAATTTACAAAATTAAAACTATTTTTCGATTTGAAAGTACTAGTCAGTCTCTAGTACACTAGTACTTTTCGTACATTGTCAAGTTGTGTTAAATTTTGGAAGTTCATATTTGTATCTATGCGTGTAATAAAAATCAAAGGTAATAAAAATGCTGTCAATCAAAGTCATACGGTGCTAATGCTAAGTGTACTGTAACATCGGTCATCCACAAAGAAATGAATACTCTTGAAACATACCTAAATCATTGCTCTCAATTAAATAACTACGAACTGACAACGGAACTAAATGTACTACCTACACGTACTAGAGTTCTGAACTAGTTTTTTTTTGGATATTGTACTATATTGGATCGCACCGTTCACTGACTGAGCAAGCACAAGTCTAGTTTTAAACACAAACATACCTACTTCATGTAACTACCTAGTTCACTCGTGCCAATCACTTTGTTTAACTTTAGTCAACTAGTAGTAGTACCAATTAGTACTTAAGTAAAATCAATTTATAGTCTTACCGTTCGGAGTTTCCAGGTAATCTAAAAAACGTTATCTCTGGGTGCGTTATTGACGAATTCATGCAACCAAAACAAGCACAATAGACTAGTTGTCATATCAAATATTTTTAGTAAATAAAACACGCGCGGTTACTATTTAAAAAACGACACACCGTCCATTCGTCTACTGGGCACAATCGCGACTGCGGACGCTGCTTGCGTGCTGAAAGGCCTGCCGAAAACGAGAATCGTAGGTATAGCTTGCGCTTCGTCCGTTTGTAGGGAGCTACAATACTGGTTAAACAACATATATATACTGTGCTCTAGGCTACTTAGCGTGATTGAATATTTACAATAGACTAACCCTCATATTCATAATCGTTTATTAAACCTATTTTAGTTAAAACACACTTTAAGTCTATTGCTGTCTCTAACCAGTGACAGAGTATGGTTAGAGACAGCAATAGACTTAAAATGTGTTTTAACTAAAATAGGTTTAATAAACAATTATGAATATGGGGGTAAATCTTTAAGCTCATTTATATTAAATAGCAGAGGGGCAAGTGCGAGTTTTTGCGTGAGTTTGTCGACATTCACGGCGCGCTAATTCGTATGGAATCGAGACCCCGCCACCTAGCTGTAAACGCGGGAACTTGTCTCGATTCCATACAAATCGGCCATAACGCGCTCACCCGTGAATGTCGACAAGCGCTCGCCGAAACTCGCCCTTGCCCCTCTGTTCCCCGCTGCTTCGACCACGTAGAAGTCGTTATCGCGTAAAAGTCGTACCTAATCGCGTAAAATCATAACCCTCCTTTTGCGCAGTCGGTTTAAAAGTAGCCTATGTCCTTCCCAGGGCCTCAAACTATCCCCATACTTACCAAATTTCATTTAGGCGTGAAAACGTAACAGACAGACAGACAGAGTTACTTTAGTCTGATAGTTTGTTTAGAAACTAATGAACCGTTTTGAAATAGTAGTTTTCGATACAAGTGTGGGATTTCTGTTATTACAACGAGTTACGACAAGTGTTGACCCGAGCCGAAGGCGAGGGTAGACAGTCGGAACGAGTTTAAATAACAGTCCCACACGTTGTATTGAACAACTATTTTTAATACAGTTGCGAAAAAATTAAGCAATTTACTAAAATAATAAAAACACAATAAACCTGAATATCCAAAATGGCGCCAACCGTAAAAGAATATTATACCTTCATAAGCAGAGACTATGGCAGTGCACTTCAACAAGCCAACGTTTTTTATATTTATAAATTTAATTTGGCCGATACTTTTATTAATTTATGCTTAAATTTTAATTAAAATTACTTTTAATCTGAAATTGAAACATTTGCATGAATCACAGACATTATTTTGACTATTGGGGAAGAAAACGCACGAGTGCGGGAATGGTTAAGAAAAAGCACGAGTGTGTAATAGCCACAGGCGTACAATAAGTAGTTATTACTTATTGTACGTCTTTACGTTATTACTTATTGTACGTCTTTACGTTACTACTTATTGTACGTCTGTGGTAATAGCCCACATCCCGAACGCTAAACGTCCCTGTAATACGCCACTTTTTGAGCAACTGTATTAAAAAATTCCTTCCCTGTGGGAAGTTACTCTTTCTCCTGGTGACATAGGCTTTCCCATTTTCCGCGTGACGTCCGCTATTATATTGGTACTAGCTGTTCCCCGCGACTTCGACCGCGTAGAAGTAGTTATCGCGTAAAATCCAAATCCTGCCTTTGCGCAGTCGGTTAAAAAGTAGCCTAAGTCCTTCCCAGGGCCTCAATCTATCTCTATACCAAATTTCATCTCAATCGCTCCAGCCATTTAGGCGTGAAAGCGTAACAGACAGGCAGTCAGATAGACAGAGTTACTTTCGCATTTATAATATTAGAAGGGATTGTATAGGTCTGCCTGCTAAATAAAGAATAATAATAATATTGAACGACGATGTACGAGTACTAAAATCTCGAACGAGCCTTCAAGGGACTCCCCAGCGAAAAGCCCAAAGCCCTCAGCTAAATGAAACCAAAACTCAATGGAGGTTGCATTGCCAGCCATATAGGCACCGCCATTGATATTTTTTTAATGCACTTGTGTGGTCCTACACATGGAGCAAATATAAGAGAGGAGGTGTTGTAATATGATTTCCTTATTAAACAATGTGTGACTCGGCGCGGGGGGAGGGTGTGGTGAGGAGGGGTTCGTATCCGCCCACTTTACTATTATCCATCTAGCGGTCAGTGTCAAAACTACTTGCTTACTTCAACATCCGGGTTACTACGTAGTACTACTACTGTACACTGAAAACAGGGCCGAAGTTGGAATACTTTGTCCCCCGGATTATTAACTCTTAGCAAGATTACTAGTGTATTTTTTTATTTTTTCTATCACTATGAAAAAAATTCATGACACATTCTGATATTTTTTATTATCGAAAGTAACCCGCTTCTTAGTGGTTATTGCTGTAAAGATTATAAATCTTCGTAAATATATTTTTGACTTTGGGCTATTGGACTTTTGGACTATTGAACTTTTGGACTATTGGACTTTTGGACTTTTTGTCTTTTTGACTTTTTGACTTTGGACTTTTGAACTTTTGGACTTATGGACTACTAACTCCTATACAGGGTGTGGCGTAAATAGTGGTCCAACCGTCAGGGTGTGATAGAACAGGTGCCCCACTATAACATACTACAATATCATCCAAATTTACCCAAGGGTCTCAGAAAAAAATAACTTTTTTTGAAAAATCGTCCCTTTTTTGTAAAGTTGCCTGTAGATTATAGGAAAACAGCTATTTCTGATTTCTGTTTTTTCTCTCTTAAAGCTAAATACATAAGCTATCAAAAAATAATATTGTTAATATAATTCCACAACAAACGTTTGAAATAAATATAAGTTCATCTCAATTTTCTCTCTAATTTTCAGGTATCATGAAAATTGTTCAACGTTTTTTATAAAAAATATGTACTACACTGATGCTATCCAAACGTTTAAAAATATGCTTATGTAATATTGATTTCAAAATGATACCATGAAAGGATTTCGCATAAACAGAAACTAGTAATTTTTACTGTTAAAGTTCAAAACGGGTTAAGAAAAATGACCAAAATCAACTTACATACATCACACTTATAACGTTTTTTTCATAGTAATAGTTCATAGTCGACATTATTATTATTTATTTAAAATCTTATAACCTAGATAGCGCCCACGGCTCCACCCGCGTGGGATTTTGTAACTATTCTCGCTTTTATGATCCCACCGGAAGTGGGAATAGTAACAAAATTCATCGCGGGTGAAACCGCAGGCAACATCAAGGTCGCGGTTGAACGCCCGAAACGTCGGTGAATGTAAGTAGGTAAATAGTATTTCGCGTGAAGTGTTAAAAACTGCGATAGTTTAAAAAAATCATAACCGTGATGGCGCCCGCAGTTCCACGCGCTAGGAATTTGTCATGGAATGGGAACAGAATTTCAGATAGAAAATAAATAAAAAGTTACAAAATCCCACGCGGGTGGAGCCCCGGGCGCTATCTAGGTTATAAGATTTTAAATAAATAATAATAATGTCGACTATGAACTATTACTATGAAAAAAACATTATAAGTGTGATGTATGTAAGTTGATTTTGGTAATTTTTCTTAACCCGTTTTGAACTTTAACAGTAAAAATTACTAGTTTCTGTTTATGCGAAATCCTTACATGGTATCATTTTGAAATCAGTATTACATAAGCATATTTTTAAACGTTTGGGTAGCATCAGTGTAGTACATATTTTTTATAAAAAACGTTGAACAATTTTCATGATACCTGAAAATTAGAGAGAAAATTGAGATGAACTTATATTTATTTCAAACGTTTGTTGTGGAATTCTATTAACAATATTATTTTTTGATAGCTTATGTATTTAGCTTTAAGAGAGAAAAAACAGAAATCAGAAACAGCGGTTTTCCTATAATCTACAGGCAACTTTACAAAACAGGGACGATTTTTCAAAAAAAGTTATTTTTTTCTGAGACCCTTGGGTAAATTTGGATGATATTGTAGTATGTTATAGTGGGGCACCTGGTCTATCACACCCTGACGGTTGGACCACTATTTACGCCACACCCTGTATATATTTCATGATATTTCTTTCGAAAAATAAGGTCATGAAGAAGTTTCACTTCTTACGTGTGTACAATAGTACACGTATACATTTTTTTTTGAAATGTACCCATCATTTAGATTGTTACTCATTTCTCATAGGTACACAAAACCACCATAAAAAAGTCAGAGCGAAGCGTGGCAGGGTACCGCTAGTTTTATTATATTTTATTTTATACAAACCTTGCCCTGGCTATAACTAACACAGAAAAGAAAGAATTAGCGAAGTTGGTTCCACCGTTCTGAAGTTATGAGCGTGCATACATTTCGAAGATCCATTTTTATATTATACTAGCTGACCAGCGCAACATCGTTTACTTTATAAACTAGATACCGGCCATATGCGCCGGGCTGATTTGTGAATCTAAACCATCCAGGGCGCCACCCAAACGCATACAAAAAAAATTATTCAGATCTGTCCAGCCATTTAGGAGGAGTTCAGGAAAATACACGTACAGTAGAATTATAAATATAAAGATAGATAAAAAAAGTCTCCTATTGTAGTACGAACGAACTGCATCCAGTCGTTGCTAATTACTTTTTGCACCTACTACTAGTAGGAAGGACGGTTATGGGCCCCTCGGTGAAATTCTAAATTCAATCCTGTTTTTGGTGCTGTTTATTCTTGGCAATAGATGGCGGTCTGTTTTCGAAGTTCTTAAATAAATTTGTAAAAATAATCTTTGGTTGCATAAATTTATTTCGGAATTATTGCTAAATAAGTTTAAATACTTGACAATATTATAATTATATTATTACTGAGCTCTACGCACCTACATATTTTAGGTAACCAAAACACAAAGTATCGCCATCTTGCGTCGAGTGAAAAATATTTTGCTGTATCCGGGGGTCAGAGATGTTTCTAGAACTATTTATGAAAATAAAGAATAAAAATACTTATAGCTAAAATGTGATGCCATGCATAGCATCAAAACGTCTATCCGAGTAATTTTTACACGATAAAACACAACACTTTCTCCTGATCTTCTTAAATTCTTCTAATTTCGCGGAAATACGAATGTTGACATATATTCGCGTATAACAAACCGGAAGTTGCCTAGACAAACGCGGACAGCGCACTGACTTAAGCCACGCCCACTGATGACGACAGGACCCGCATTGAACGGTCACCATGGAGCAAATATAAGAGAGGAGAGGGCCTAAGCAAGCGTGCACTGTGACCGTTCAATGCGGGTCCTGACGTCATCAGTGGGCGTGGCTTAAGTCAGTGCGCTGTCTGCGTTCATCTAGGCAACTTCCGGTTCGTTATACGCAAATATATGTCAAAATTCGTATTTTCGCGAAATTAGAAGAATTTAAAAAGATAAGGATAAAGTGTTGTGTTCTATCGTGTAAAAATTACTCGGATAGACGTTTTGATGCTATGCATGGCATCACATTTTAGTTTTAAGTATTTTTATTCTTTATTTTCATAAATAGTTCTAGAAACATCTCTGATCCCCGGATACAGCAAAATATTTTTTACTCGACGCTAGATGGCGATACTTTGTGTTTTGGTTACCTGAAATATGTAGGTGCGTAGAGCTCAGTAATAATATAATTTTAATATTGTTATGTATTTAAACTTATTTAGCAATAATTCCGAAATAAATTTAGGCATCCAAAGATTATTTTTACAAATTTATTTAAGAACTTCGATAACAGACCGCCATCTATTGCCAAGAATAAACAGCACTAAAAACAGGAACGAATTTAGAATTTCACCGAGGGGCCCATAATTTCCTACCTGCTAGTAGTAGGTACAAAAAGTAATTTACCTAACGACTGGATGCAGTTTCGTTCGTACTACAATAGAAGCCATTGTTATCAATCTTTATATAATATATAATTCTACTGTACGTGTGCATGTCGCTGAATTCCTCCTAAATGGCTGGACAGATCTGAATTAATTTTTTTATATGCGTTTGGGTGGCGGCCTGGATGGTTTAGATTCACAAATCAGCCCGGCAGATGGCGCTGCAGTCGGTATATAGTTTATAAAGTAAACGATGTTGCGCTGGTCAGTTAGTATAATATAAAAATGGATCTTCGAAATGTATGTACTACGCTCATAACTTACGAACGGCGGAACCAACTTCGCCAATTCGTTCTTTTCTGTGTTAGTTATAGCCAGGGCAAGGTTTGTATAAAATAAAATATTATGAAATAAAAGCTATTTCTTATTAACATCCGATTTAAAAAATGTCATATTAAAGATGGTGAGTGAGTCAGGCAGAATGACAGTCTATTGCTAAGGGGTCGTCCATTAATCACGTGAGGCTCGAAAGGGGGGGGGGGAGGGGGTCTGACAAAAATCACGAAACATCACCAGGGGGGGTGGGGGGTGTATTGAGATATCACGTGTATTTATTTTGAACAACAACTTCAAAAATGCAAAAAAAACCTCACGCGATTAATGGACGACCCCTAAGGCAACGAATGATAATTTCAAACAGTCCACTACGTCGAACGGTTTTTTGCTGAGAGACTTATCGTCGTAATAATTCTTGCTCATATTCATATTACTCGAAAGTACTCCTAAGTACGTTCATTGAAAAAATTTCAAAGTGCTTGCATTTTATCTACGGATTAACGACAATTGGCGGCAGCTTGATTGGCTTCTTATTAGTAATTTGTTCACCATGTGAGGTTTATTCTTTCATTTTTTTTCTTTAATATTTGCCGCTGACAATACCGTAAAGGCTTAATAACTGTCAGAGCTTTGTTAACAAATAATTTGAGTATTGCAAATAAATCATTTTCGCTATAATTTTCCCTATTATTGGTTCCTCATCTTAAACTACATACAACATTCATGGTCTGTCTCTTTATTGCCATCATGGTATTTTTAACTTGGGTGCGTATTCTTGCCCATTTGTTATTATTTTGAAGTGACTGCCACGTGAGCGATTGTCAGTCGAAGTCATATTTTGTTATTCTCTCTCTATTAAGACTACTTACAATCTAGAAAAGACTTTACAAAAAAATATATTTTCATAGTAATAGAAATAAAAAAAATAATACACTATTCATCTTGCTAAGAGTTAGTACTCCGGGGGGACAAAATATTCCAACTTCGGCCCTGTTTTCAGTGTACAGTAGTAGTACTACGTAGTAACCCAGAAGTTGAAGTAAGCAAGTAGTTTTGACACTGACCGCTAGATGGATAATAGTAAAGTGGGCGGATACAAACCCCTCCTCACCACACCCTCCCCCCGCGCTGAGTCACACATTGTTTCATAGGGAAATTATATTACAACACCTCCTCTCTTATATTTGCTCCATGACGGTCACAGTGCACGCTTGCTTAGGCCCTCTCCTCTCTTATATTTGCTCCATGGTCCTACATGTGCAGGTCAGTTAAATTGAGACAAACAGGAATTTTCATTTTACAACAACGAGAGAATATTATCGTTGTGGTGTATATTTCCATACAATCTCTCGTTATTGTCTCGTGTCTAAAACATTCATAGATAGTGTAATATAAATAGGTACATGGCACTATTATAATCCCGCTGCGATTTTCGCGCTTGTACCCCTTAGCTAAAAGTTTTCTATTACTTACTGCTACAAAACAAACTATAAAAATATGTTTGAAATTTCATTATAATTTGATAACGATCTTATGCTACATTGAAAATATTAAACTAAAAAATCTAACAAAACACAAACAAACTAGTCAGGAGATTGTCCAGTCTTTGTTTTCCTGTTCAATTTTCTGTACAAGTAGGATATTCTTTTCTGCATTTCTTTCCATTTAGTTGGTCTGAGTGTGGGTGTAGGAGATTGTGCCCAAAGCTTCCTTTTTCTAAGAAGAATCTGCAAATATTAAAAGTTATTATTAATTTTCTGCAAAAGGTTTTTTTAATTAGGATATGATGTTTGTCACTATATTCTTATTAACAACATTAGTCATGTCAAGACTAAATAGGTCTTCCAGATCTTTGCACAATCCTAGTAAAATGACAATACATCTTTCTACTCAACTTTCCAATTGTGATAGATATTTGAAAATCAGAAGAGAGAGTATGGATTATAAACAATTAAAGAAATCTTCCCTACTATTATTTCTAAGCTTTGGATGGCACTTTCAGCACTTGGTCCTGGTTGCCAGATATATAGCACCCATCAAGCCAAGTTACCTAGAGCATAAATATTAAAACTCACATGATATTCACTGCCACTAGCACCCCTTATCCATGATGGTATTGTGTAAAGTGTCTTCACGGGGTGAATTTTTCCAGACCCTAGAATATCAATGTAGTCATTTTGTCCAAAAAGAGCTTTACGTTCAGTCCAAGCATTGGCTGGCCTACAAACGAACAAAATTTTTTAAATTATTCAATTACAATAATATTGTAGAAAACTAAGTTTGTCTTTGACAATTTCTTAATACATATCAAATTTCAACAGCAGGTTGCCAGCGCCCATGTCTGTTTCATCATGAATAGGTTCACCCTCTAGGTATCATGTAGACTTAAATACAAAGATCTGACATTTAGATTTTACAGTAATTGGAGACAAGCTTGATGCTCTATGCCAAATCTGTTACACCTTGACTCAGTCAGTTTTTTCTTACTCAAGAAGACTGGACCAATCTTAATGAAATTTCAAGTGTGTGGAAGAGTTGGGGAGGCTGTTGTTGATATAGGAGACCACACAGGTGAACTCGTGCAGCTACTATAATAATAAAATTAAGACAAATCCAAGCTTCAATGAGAGATATTTACTATTTGCTTTTATTATTGAATAATCAGAACTGGGGCAAAAATATTTTATATGTAAAGGTACTCTAGTACTATACATAAAAGCCAGTAGCGTATTACCTATACTCGGGCAACGGTAAAGGTGATCCTCCTGTCCTAGGCAAAAGACCGCCGCACCATATCTTCTCTTCATACCCATATCTTCTTACAAGCCGCTTTTTATCAGCATGGTATCGTGTTCTGTAAATTGATGATAATTTTTATGGTCATGAAAGACGAGTGTAGTAAAGAAAATAGTAAGTATCTAAATTCTAACCTTACTATGTTCACAGTAGGTCTAAACACTGCGCCCATAAGCTTGAACCCGAACCACGACATTTAAATAGTTATTATGTTTAAAATAAATCGAACTTATATTTAAATTATTTTAAATAAGTCTATTAATCGATCGATTCCGATGTATGTATGTATGTACCTCAAAATTTCATTTCAATTCAATTCATTTCTTCGAAATTGGGAATTGGTGATAACAATCAATTGTCAACGATGTCACAGTTGACTTTGACACTTTTCACAGTCAAATCTAATGGACTCGTGACACTGTCAAACGGCTCTTGAGAAGTCCTTTCAATATCATGAGTCACATCAATGCACATACGCGCATGCAAAGAAATCAGGAACACGGAAGCAACTTTCATTCATATTTATCAGACTTAACTCAATATTATTGACAGTGTCGTCAGCACACAATGGGTTCAAGAGACGGTCAAGTGACTTGAGTCAACAACATGTGTACATACACGTCAATGCACACACAAATCAAAGAAATCACGCTCACTGAAGCTGGTTTTATTCATATTTATCAGACTTTAATCAATATTATTGACCCTGTACCGAGCCCATAAGATATCAACACCGTCGCCCCTTCTTTGCGGAAATAAAAAATACTTCTGATTCTGACAGCGATATACATGACACTGTCGTATTTTAGGTTATGTTTTATGTGATTTCATTTGTGATGTGACTGTGACATTGAGTGAGGTTAGGTTATCCGGAAAGAAAGTAAATAAAGCTAAGAATTTAGTCGTAACCTTGTTATTGAAAGCTCTCAGAACCTATCCTTCTAAAACAATGACTCAGCTGAAGAAATCAGTGAAAATAAAAAACATCAAAGCAGAATTAAACAAAGAGTTCGTGTTTTTGAAAAATGTGTTCTCACTCATGTCTTTACCTCAACAAATGAGAGGTTTGTAAACATACCACTATCTTAAACTATTTATGGAAGGCTTTTATGCAATCTTTTTTTCATCCTTCATGCACGGCGATCCTCTAAAACTTGTGCGAATGTGTTTTACACAAGCTCAGTCCAATAAAGATCACATTATGATACAACCGTAATTACATGGACAAGTACTATTATTTGTATATTACATACTTTATAGAGATGTACATCCCGCCAGAGGGACTGACGACCTGTAAATGGTCGCAGGGAGTGACTGAATGCGCAAGGCCCAGGGCTGTGTATTGAAGCGTGATTTGGGAGCGACCTACGTTCAGCAGTGAACTGCCATATTATGCTGAGTTGATTTGATTGATAGATGTATAAGTATTCTACTAATATTATAAATGTGAAAGTTTGTGAAGATGTTTGGATGTTTTTTACTTAGTCATGCTCTAATGGCTAAACTGATCTGGCTGAAATTTAATACAGAAATGCATTATTGTCTGCAATAACACTTACACGGATCCGTGAAATATGTTATCATCAGCTAGTATGTAACATAACAGCTACAGAATTTAAAGAATATTATTTAATTACAGGTGATGCGGAAGATAACATGGACATTGAAATTGTTAATGAAAATCAAATGAAATCTGAAGAAAAAGACATGCCTAAACGTGCTCGTAGTATAGCAGAGCTCGAAGATAAACTGGAAAAGTTTAAATCTCAAAATAATTTCAGTTTCAAGAATAAATTACAGAAGAAGAGCTTGAGTAGTAAATTAAATAAGAAGATTAAAAAAACAGAAAGAATGAACAAAACTAAAATAAAACATGCAGCTGATAAATCACTTTCAGAACTGTCCAAAATAGGAGATGATGTTAAACCAAATGTAAATGTGGCTAAACCTGTGTTTAATAATGACGGTAAACTTGTATTCTCCAAATTTGATTTTGCAAATGTTGGTAAAAAAGGTAAGCAATATCATTGTTATAAGTTTCTACAAACTTCTGAACATTCAGTCCTTAATATTATGTTTAGGATGTGTGCCAATGCACTGACAAGATGAATGTAACAATGACAACACTGCTGTCGGATTGCTATTAGGCCCTTAAGTGATAGGACATACTAATCACTAAATGGTTGCGGTAAACTATCGCGGTTTTTAACACTCATACTTATAGAATTCGGGACTTCAGGTGAAATACTGTCTACTTACATTCACCGATGTTTCAGGTAAGACTGAAGGTAAGTAAATAGTATTTCCCGAATCCTATAAGTATAAGCTACAAAGAATTAGCTTAGGCAAAGTATAGAAAACTGTGTTAAATTACAACATTTATTTTTTTATTGAACACATAAAATTTTTATTTGCAGAAAAAATAAATAAATTGGTAAAAGATCCTAAAAAGATATTAGAAAATCTTAAACAGCAAGAAGATAAAATAAAACACTTGGAGGAAAAAGATGATGGTGGGCAAGCCAAAATACTGAAAGAAAAGATTGCATGGAAAACTGTTCTTCAAAAGGCTGAAGGCCAAAAAGTGAAAGATGACCCCACTTTACTTAAGAAATCTATTAAGAAAATGGTAAGTCATTGTTAATGCCAATATAAATAAAACTTATATCTTTTGTGAAGGCTTACAAAATATATAAGTGCCTACCCAGCTTTTCTGTTCTAAATTTATTGCTTACAAAATTCATCAATGGAGCTTGCTCTTCATTGCAAGTTTGCAATGTAATATCCTCCAGCTACACTATGCTAGCACTGCTTCTCGCGTTGTTGCGAATATTACCATACCAGCCACATAGTCCCCTACTCGCGATGGTCATTGCGTTGTTCCCTTGCTCGTATTGTCGCTCCTTTGACTCACGCTAAAAAGACGCCAAAAATGGATCGCCGTTCAGTACTCGCTCATTCCCCTGCTCTTGTTCCTATTTATTTGGGGTCGGCGCAATAGGTAGATATGTCTTCTTCTTCCATTCCTCCCTATTACTAGTCGTCTCATCATTCAATCCTTTCACACAATCCTCTCCATCTTCTCCTTAGCCTTTCTCTAGCTCTCCATCTGTCAACATTCAATACTTTGGACAAGTGCTTTTATATGACTCTAATTATGACTTAATCATTTACAGGAACAAATGAAGAAACACAGTAAAAAGCAGTGGGACGATAGGATACAGAATGTTCAACAAAAGAAAGATGATAGGCAGAAAAAGAGGAAAGAAAATATTGCCAAGAAGAAAAAAGAAAAGAAATCTAAAATAGTTAAGCAATCTGTGAAAAGAGGTCGCGTTGTTATCAAATAAGTTCATAACCGAAAATAAAGTCATTAGTAGGTATCTATCAGCTATATTTTTTATTTGAACTGACGCCACACAGGAACCTATTTGTAATGTCACCTTCAACAGTCATAGATAATACCTATTGTAATGAATGCCACACACAAAAGTCTAGGATGCCCTCGCTGTAATGGAGGTCAAACTCCTCCATCAAATAAATAAATCTTGTTGGATATTCGCACACGTCATCCAGCCCAAATTAACCTAATATACCTAAGCTTGTGATATGGTATCTAAACAACAGATATGCCTACTTCTAAGGGTGTATTTGACTAAAATGATAGTAAGACTATACGCCTCTTGGATATCGTGCCGAAGCTACGGCAACGCCAACTGTCGGTTAGCGGCGACAACTCGAGGTCGTTCTTTACATAACAGTGAACATATGATTCGCATATAAGTCGCTACAAATTGGAGATTATTGTTTTGTTTAACGTAATAATAAATTGTTTTCGTAACATTATGAGCCGAACACTATAATCAAGGTGGATTCCAGAATGGAAATGAATTTATGCAGAATTCTTTCGCGAAAAATCTGTGTCGAAAGGTAAGTAAATACACGAAACAATGAGATATTCTTTCAATTTCATTGTAATTTTTTCTACGTATATATTTGTAGGATTATCGTATTACTAATAACACGATGATCAAATCAATTACTTAATTATAAATTATAGGGCATAAATTATTTCAAATCCATCATGTCCAGGAAGTCGTCGAAATCCATGATGCAGCTAGTGGAGAACAAATCATTAGTAGAAAAGTAATACCACAGACGAGAGTCAATAATCCATCGTACGATGTAAAAGCAGAGGCCTCTATGTATTAATTATTAAATCAATTAATAGTTGAATAATAATCTGAAAAAATCTATTTACAGCAACTTTTCAACCATTTATATATACATGCAGAGCAGAAATGGAAAATTAAGATGTATCTCCTTATCAAAGAAATATAAATAACTAGCGGACGTCACACGGTTTCACCCGCGTAGTTCCCGTTCCCGTGGGAATAAGGGAATAAAATATAACCTATGTTCACCGCAAAGAGTGTAGCTTTCCAACAGGGAAAGAATTTTTTCGATCGGTTTAGTAGTTCCGGAGCCTATTCGTTACAAACAAACAAAAAAAACAAATCTTTCCTCTTTTTAATATTAGTACCTATAGATGAAAGAATAAGTATTGGTCATTGAAATTAGATTATCAGTAAACTGCATTTTTATATCATATCGGTATAATGGAACATTAACATTTTCTTGCATTATTAATGTGGTGACATAGATATAAAGTCTTATATAATCAAAGTGTGGTGAAGACTATTTCATAAGAATAAGCATGACATATCGAATCAATTATAATTTTATTCATTAAGTTATTTTTTATTTAATCCTTTTTCATCTCTAGTATATTATAGATAATAAAACAAGGAAATAAAGAATAACTTGCACGTCCCTAAAATGTCCATGCGAGATGAAAAATTAAACATGATTAACATTGTGCATGTTTGTTTCGATATATATATTTGTGCTGGTAAAATAAAATAATTTAAATAATAGTAAAATAAAACATACAACACACGAACAGACATTTGACGTTTGTATATGTTCGATACGTTATAATTATCAAATCGTTATATTATTTATACTTACATTCTTCTGACGGCTTTTATCCACTCATCTCTTTTATTAATTTCCCAATTTCGTCTCGGAAACGAATAAAAAGTCAATTCCCGATTCCGAGATTGGGAATTCTTGCACCCCACAACACAACAGTATCTCGTACAACCCATTTTTCGTTTTTTGAGAGATCACTTTTGAACCTTTTTGAGAGAATTACAAACGTAAACCGTACAGCTGACCGCACTCTAACGTCCGCGTGTTGCCTAAATCGGCCACAACGCGGCGCCACTAGAGTTGTCCAAGAGGCGTATACTATACTTGTACTGAAGTAGTCTACTTCAGTATGGTTGCCATAGTTACGTCTACTTCAGCATGGTTACCATAGTTAGGTTGCGTTTATCAGTTGTTAGTAAAATGGAAAATTACTTAGGTACTTTACTTTTAGAATAAGTAGGTACACGTAATTCTCTAGTATATTCCGATTTTCGTTGAATTCGGCCATAACACATCCATTATTATACGTAACAACTAGCTGACCAGCGTAACTTCGTTTACGATTTTACCTAAATACCGACTGCAGCGCCATCTGCCGGGCTGAGTTGTGAATCTAAACCATCCAGGGCGCCATCCAAACGCACACAAAAAATTCATTCAAATCTGTCCAGCCGTTTAGGCGAAGGTTCAGGATGCGCCTTACTGAAGCATTCCTTTCTGCCAAGCCAATAGACCATTTGGTCTATTGGCTTTATAAAAAGCACTGTACATCAGTACATCCATACTAATATTATAAAGCTGAAGAGTTTGTTTGTTTGTTTGTTTGAACGCTAGGATCTCAGGAACTACTGGTTAGATTTCAAAAATTCTTTTACAGTTTGATAGTCCATTTATCGAGGATGGCTATAGGCTATATAACATCACGCTAGGACGAATAGGAGCGGAGCAGCAATCAAGAATGTTTTGATTATAACATCACGCTAGGACGAATAGGAGCGGAGCAGCAATCAAAAAACGGGGAATATTTTTTAACTTCTGAGAGCTTCCGAGGCGTACGCTGCGTAAATGGTTAAAGTTAGGTAAGAATTGTGTATTACAAAATTGTTTCTCTTAAAATGTTCTACAAAAAAGTCCGCGACAGCATATATTATGTCTATCTTTTAAGGTTCGCTCACAATAACCTAATTTGTCTATCTCTTAAGGTTCGCTCACGTTATAATGAAACTGAAGAGTTTGTTTGTCCTAGGATCTCAGAAACTACTGGTTGCATTTCAAACATTATTTTACAGTTTAATAGTCCATTTATTGAGGCTGGCTAATGGCGATATAACATCACGCTAAGACGAATAGGAGCGGAGCAACCATGAATAACGTTTCGAGAACGGGGATTATTCTTTCTTTTGAGAGCTCCCATTGCGGACGCTTCATAAATAGTTAAAGTTACGTAAAAATTGTCTATTACAAAATTGGTTCTCTTAAAAAGTTATAAAAATAAGTCCTTAACAGCACATGTCTATCTTTTAAGGTTTACTTACAATAACCCTCTTATTAAGTTTTAAAGTATGAGCGACGCGACGGGAGTAAACTTGGTCTGCAGTGGCAGCCAGTCAACTGAACGATAAAAACCGGCCAACTGCGAGTCTGTCTCGCACACGATGAATTCCATATAGAAAAAGGTGGAAGTAAAAGCGACGAGAAACATTATAGGTATCACTCATGTGACGCCAACGAAGATATGCGGTTCAGCTCTAATGAATTCAAGCGACGCGACGCGACGGGGGTAAATGCACCGGGAAACATTATAATACTCAAAATATTAATACCATACCTCTCTCTTTCGCACTCGAATGTGACGCAAACGAAGTTGCGCGGGTCAGCTAGTCATTTTATATGATTAAACTAGTACATTTCATTGTATTTGTTTTAAACTAACACGCGTTGAACACATATTTTTATACAAAACGGGTAAATTTGTGTGAAATTTGACAACAAATGAAATTTGACAAAATTGTGTGCCGTGTGTTTCCACAAATTGACGATCTCGGGGGTACTTCGAAAACTCCCGCCGCATAGCAGAATCTCCAGCCTACATGCACCAGTCGCCTCGGGACCACGATAGGTGTAACCCTGTCGAAACGTCGAGGAAAGTGAAGGTACCGAAACCTTTAATTAATAGGTAATAAATTGTGCCACGCGAAATCCCGTTTTGTATAAAAATACATTTCATTGTAGTTGACTGTACAATAAAAATTAACACACAACAGCCATTACGCGTATGTCGATTAATACATTTTTAATATATATAATGAAATTTTATATGTGTTTGTGTCCCCCTTCACCCGCTATGACTAGCAGAATATTTTTGTATGCGGTGGTTCACAAAAGGCTAGTCCCGTGATATATGGTCTAAGGTTCAGTGACATACACACGTAGTCTTAGAGTATAATATTAGAAGGTACCTTATAATATATACTTACTCTAAGCTTACAGTAGAATTATAAGTATAAAGATAGATAGGCATAGATAGGCTGACCACCTATTAAGTGGGACATAAAACTATAAGGCAAAATGTGGGCGTTTAAAATGCCTCTTCCTACCCCTTCGGGGATAAAGGCGTGACTATATGTATGTATGTAGCATAGAAAGCACTCAAACTCCTAAACAAACATTTGTGGATCACAATGTTTAGACCGACATGCGACATGGGATTCGAACCTAGGCGGCATGCGGCAGTCAGTTGAGCTGCCGAATGCGCCACAAATGTGCATAGACTACGGTAACCAACCAACCAACCATCAGCTGGGTCGTAAGCTTGTCTGTCACCTTATTATTATATCACTTTTTAAGGCGGAGTATTGCACGGTGCGGCTTGCGTGATACCGCCTGCCGCGCTGAAGTCCAGGGTCGGTCAAATTCCTTGTGTGATCCACAAATCCAATCTCAGTGCAAATGAAGGTAGGTAGGTAGGTATGTGACATACATGGTCACGTCTTTATTCCCGGGGTAAGCAGAGGCATATTAAATGCCCACATTTCACCTTTTTAGAATTTGTCCCACGTAGAAGTGGTGAGTCGTATTGAGATGGACAGGCGCAGGTTGTGACTGACTGCCTGCTGTTGAAATTTTTCAAGCCGCCTTAAAATGCCTTCAACTTGGCTTAACGACTGCCATTTTACCGGCAACCAGGACCAACGGCTTGACGTGCCAAGGACGGAAACGCTCAAATAAATGTCACAAAGTGGTCACCCATAGTGAAAGTTGCTTACTGCGAGGCCATGAGGCATGTGACACTCGCTAGGAAATAGGAAGATATCTTTTAGCATTGCAATGCCGGTCGTTAATACCTAGTGATAAATACTCATTCATAAAGACCCGCTGAAGATACTTACATACCTACACCTCGCTTCCGAGCCGGGGATTCAAAATAAAATTTCAACAGAAAGGAAATGTTATTTATTCGTGATAATATTAGTAACGAGACTAATACATAACTAAATTAGGTATAGGTATAACCAGGTTGGTACTTCACAAAAAAAACTTTCTGTGCCTGCAGGAAGCATTCGTCTGTGTAATGTGGCTAAATAATATGAGCCTGTCTTAAGATATGTTAGTAAGGCTCAGACAAGTTAGTCAAATATGGGAAGAGAAAATAGGTTCTAGTCTGTAAAATAAAGCTTGACCTCTACAGTACAACAAATGAACTTTTAAATGAAGCTGCATTTAAACCAAGCTTTATGCCGTTGAAATAAAGTTTATATTTATTTGCTTAATAAAACTGTCAATCGAATCAAGCTACTTTTTTTTCTGGACAATAAAAAAGATAATTAATCAACGTGTCTCAACTTTCTCTGCCATCTGGCGTGAACGTATACAGAAGCGACATACTCAGTTTGAATTAGAACAGGCTCTCCAATTAATGGAATTGGTTAATTTTTGGATATTAAAGATTGGTGGGAAAATAATGCGTTCGTATTGCAGGTAATCCACATTACACTGTTTTACAGTCTACTTTACTATTCAAATGGATGAACTATATTTCTATGTACCTAACTAAATTCATATGAACACATTTTTTTCTTAAACCTAGGTGCATTTTAAAGTTACACACCATGCTAAATAACTCTACAAAGACCGACTATTTAGGTACCTAATGGTATATATATATTTGTATAATATCAATCCAAATTATTGTAGAATCAGTCACAAAGTCGGGGATTGATTACCTTATACAAAATATGAACCGTCAAGTTGAAAATGTATAAAAAAATGTTATATTAGCATTCAACTTATCATTTAGCTTTATGAATTGAGAAATCAGACACAAAATTTTAATGCGGGATGTCTAGTTTCAGTATTATAACTCTCTATTTTCACCATATACCTTTATTACTGAAAAAAAAACGCCATTCATCTCAAAAATATTAAAGCGCGAGATTTAAAGTAGGTATAAAAAGGTTTAGTTCAATCAGTATATAAGAATCGCCTTCTACAGCAAAAAACTATTGTCGAATGTACCGAATTCTAGATAGGTAACGAGTTTCATATAGGTATGTAAGTTTACTAATACTACTACTTATACTAGGGATTTCCTGGTTAGAATATTGTACTTGGTTTTATGGCCACAAACAACAGAGAGAGAGAACCGAAGGCGGTTCTAAAGTCGAATTTTTAATTAGACGAAGTGACAGCAACTAATGTCGCTTCTTCATACAATGCTGCTTAATTTCTATGAAGAAGTGACATCAGTTTACTTCGTCTAATTAAAAATTCGACTTTAGTTTCGTTAGAAAACCATTATGAAATCGGCCAATGGAGTGTTGTATGGAACGAAAGATAAAATCGTCACTAGTCAACACTTAGGCCGATCGTGAACCTATTTTATCGTTTGTTCCACGCTCTCCCTTGCACTGTCAGCTCAGGCGGAACGTGACACTTTTGCGTGCCTGCAGCAGTTTAACGTCTAAAGCAGTGATGGGCAAAGTACGGCCCGCGGGCCAACTCTGGCCCGCGAACGCATTTAATCCGGCCCGCGCCGAGACGGTCCTACATGAATAGTAAAATGGCTCGCGAGTAGTTTCTACTTAGTAGAACAGTACACGCATTAGTGAAGGAGCCAGTTAGAGTGTGAAACTGTAACATACAGCCACATATCAATATTAGAAACAAGTAATATTAAAAGTTTCAGCACAAAATGCATTTTTCCTAAAATTCTGGCCCTCCTCTAAAAAATCTTTTCTTTTTTCTGGCCCCCCATTAAGAAAGTTTGCCCACCACTGGTCTAAAGGGTACAAATACGTGTTACACTACAACACAGAAATTACGGTGTGCTCATGAACCATAAAAACCATTCATTTACATAATTTAATTTAGATTACACATGATATTATTGTCAAATATTACCATCATTCGAATTCGGTACATGACATACTTTTTCCACTTTCCTCTTTATTAAAATAAATATACGTACTCTTTACATAATTTTGTTAGTTAAATATCTAAGTACCTAACCAATTATATAACTTGTAAGTAAGTTATACAATTTGAAACGTTTTGCAATTTTATTTCAAGCTAAGTGGAAACCTTGAGTCATTCAGAACCGACCTATTCAAAAATTACTCAGAATTTTGTTTAAAAAGTCTAGTGAATAAACAATTGTATTTCCGATAGAAAGACATCCTTGCTATCGCGACTCCCTATCGATATGATCCTACTGCCGATCAAGTAATATAACTTACCTAAATGAGTCAACGGGAACACATTTTGTTTATTATTGTTTACTAGTTAATCAAATGACAGTGCGATATCCTCATACACTTTTTTAAATCTGTTTCCACATGTAAAAGTCGAAACTCGTAAAGAGTAGGTATTGCAGTTTCCCAATTCAAATATTTCTGGCGTATAAGTAACTGAATATGTACTATATTTTTCGTAATTTAATAGCTAGGCTTTAAGTTTGGTTAGGCTTTTCAATTTATGTAGTGTTATTTAAAAAAAATGTGTTGCCACATATTTCGACTTTCCAACTTTGAAACTGACCGTATTTTAAAAATCGCAACAGTAAATGTAATGTAACTACTTGATAAGCAAGAGGACTCAGCCGCACCAATGGTTACATAATTCTTAAGGATTTTACGTCTATTAAAATATACTTATAGGTGGGATTTTGTTCGCGTCATTTTGTTTATCAAGTAGTAATATTGGCTAACGATACAATAACCATATAACATGTGTTTACTTAATATAAAACTAAACCAGATTCGCCCAAAACGCCTTAATAATGTCACCCTTTAAGTAACAAAATATTACTATTAATTAAACAAATTTGGTATTATAAAACCCAATATAAAATTTCGGTGGCGCGTAAGAGAAAGATTCCCATAATACAACTTAAAAATCTTTAAAATATAAACTACGTAACTATAACATAAAAGTAAAAATAAACTAAGCTATTAGTATTAAAAACATTTGTAAATAGCAACAACTGATTATGAATAAAAAGCCTCGAAATAGATTTGCTCTGTCCATATAACAAAATAAATAAAATTAATACGCAGTAGTCGTAAAAAACAGTACTTATAAAAGATAAAATTTGAGAGTATAACAACTCCTATAACATTAAGCATAACTTTAAATTTAGCCTCAAATCTTAAATTTTAGGTGCGTCAAATATACTATGAAACAATAGACAGACATTTCTAAAAACTGCAGCAGATATTTTTCGGTGTATAACTCACGAGTAAATTGAATAAGGAGTTATAACAAATAACTTGCAAAGGCTTTGCCGATTATACATTGCACTTCTCCAATGAATTACACTTATGTAACACTGTTACGAAACAATATTCCCATACACTATATATCATAAAGTTGTCTCTACAAAATATTCCCAATATATTAAAGACATCAAAGTACATTTGATAAATACAGTTTTTTTAGAATACAAAAAGCAGTGGAAAATATGCTTTTTATTTTTCCATGCAAAGATAAAACAACTTAGGTATGCACACTTAAGCTAAAATATTATGACCTAAAAATTATAAAAATAACATACTCTTAAACATCTCTGAAATAGAAAAATAAAAATTGCTTTAATGTATGTAATACTGCACATCGACATTTACTCTAAATCAGTCAAAGCATTGTTATAGAAAAGATATCAAATGATAAAAAATATATGTGGCAAAATGTACAATCTTTTGTTGCATATCTAGTAGTTCTATATATTTTTCAGGTCACAAAACAATTAAAAAAGACCAGAGATTTACTTAAGGTTAAAATTAAAAGTGAACTATAACTATTAAAGCATATTCAAATATATTACTCATCTATTTTTAAATATATGAGAACATGTTCTAACAGATATTTTACTTAATTTATAACTGCATTAACCTAATAACTAAAGTCTAAATTTAAATGGTAATAATAAAGCAAGTCGTGAGGCGGGATATTTGCATCAGTCTTGTGATATTCTCAATTGTGAAAATGATTACTGTCATTTGTTTATCTATTTGGTAATCTTGTAAAAAGAAACTGTTTATTCTGTGTTTAATTAGTTACTATGTAAGTCATAGCATACAGTATCAGTTGAGCTCTGACTTTAAAGATGAGAGAGTGGCATCAAGCACTCTACTCGCTGCATATCCAGGAATATTCAAGTAAGCTGGCTTGTCATGAGCACATAAACCAGGCTGAGTGCAGCAACGGTTCATGGGAGGCCCACTTGTGTTAATTTGCCCACTGTGACTGGCCCCTGGATCTACCATTCCACCTTGACAAATCATCTTATGATTCGTAAATTGTTCCAAGGAACGTAACTGTTCCCCACAATTTTCACATTTCAATTCTCTAGCATGTACTTTCTTGTGACTGTTAAGCGATCTAGAATTATCAAATACTTTGGTACACATGTCACAATATTTTAATGTTTTTTCACCTGTACAAACCACTTTATGATTATTAAGTCGGTCCAAGGACATGTATCGTTTGTTGTTACATAGGTCACATTTGAACTGTTTCTGAGGCACTCTGCCTGTGTGGACTTGCATATGTTTACGTAAATTACTTTTGTCTTTGATGTATTTAGAGCATACTGAACATTTGTTAACATCTTTTCTGGTGTGGCTTGCATCTAAATGCCTTCGTAAATGTGATTTTTTATGAAATGGTTCCAAACATATTTGACATCTGAATGGCTTTTGAGCTGGATGTACTCCTGTTAAATGTGTGTTAAACTCCAATATTGTGGGGTAGCTCTTTCTACAGTGAGGACAATGAAACAGTTTACGGCATATTCCTGTACTGGAATCACAAAAAGGATCAGAACAATCATCACAAAAAGTATCCATACCCACTGGAGGTGTCACAGTATCTGTTTGAATTGATTCTAAATCAGTTTGCAATGGATCTCTGTCTGGAGTACCAGCACCTGGGGGCTCTTGTTTGACTTTAGCTCTATCACTGTGTTCTGAAAAGTCATCTTGTGAGGGTAGATTGCGCGAGGTACTAGCAAGCATCCACCAAGGGTTATAATGCCATGCACCAAGTCCTGAGTGAACAGCCTGTTCCTTGATGTCACTAGACTTAGTTTGTGTTTCTGCATTAGTGAAGCCAGGAAAGCTGGGTAACTCTTGACTTTTTGATCTTGACGACTCAAAAGCACTGTGTTGGCTCAATAGATTTTCATAATCACTTGGATCCATATATTTTCTCTCATTTCGGTCCAGTTGATCCCTTTTAGACATTATTTTAGAGAATATCTGAAATCTGGAAGTAGAAATTCATTAGATACTGTGTTAAAGTTCATCAAATAATTAAATACTATGTGAAACATCACGAAACGTAAACAAACAACGCAATTACGCGCCCAAATAAACACTGTAAACTTTTATCATGGTGACAGGAGCTTCATATTTATAAGGATTTTACTGAAATAGAAACTGGAATTTAAGCACATTAAATACAAAACTAATACAACAATTTCCAAAATAATTTTGTCACAAAGAATAAACAAACAAGCGATGGTGTAGGGACTAGTTAAATTATAACTTTAGGAGTATCTACAACACCGGTTAAACTATTTGTCTTTCGTTTCTAAGGACATTAGAAATAATTGAAATATTTATTACGATACCTACTACAATAAGACTGACCATAAAATTTTCGATAATTCTTGTAAAACTATTTTAAACAACATCGGCCATTTTGTTTGATTATTGCAGTTTTTTTTTATTGACTGAAGGAACGCGAAAGTATTTGAAACCACACTGCCAACATTTTGCGCCTTCGCTTCGCCTTCTCGGTAAAGGGGTCCACACACGATCAATTGGCAATTGTCATGCCTAGTCAATATCATGTGTAACACACATGCAAAGAAATCACACACACTGAAACATTTTCCATTCATAAATATCAGACTTGACTCAATAAATTGACCCGTGTCGGGAGCCCATAAAACAAGGGCAACAAAATAATTATGGCCTTGTTCTACCGAAGTTGCAAAATGTTGCCAGTATTGTTTTAATTGCAAAAATCAGTGTTAACCCTTAGGCTACGTTAACATAGCGCACGTTTTTCTCGTGCACGTGTTTCCCGTACACAATGCAATCTTAGTGGCAGTAGAAAATATATGAAACTCTTCACATGTAGTCCATACGGGAAAATCGTGTGTACGAGAAACGTTTTTCCCGTATACCGTGCGGAGTTGCCACTAGGATCGCAGCACGATTTTCTCTAATACGAATCGTAGTGGCGCTTATGTACGCATCGATCGTTCACACGACTCACCCATTCGACAACTTTACCACTCGCGCGCAACTGTTTGAACGTGGAACATCCTAGGTGGATTTCATTTTATAACTAGCTGATGCCCACAGCTTTGCCCGCGCTTCCCTTGGGAACTTATTCCCGGGATAAAAAGTAGCCTACCGGAATATTTTTCCGTATGGACTACATGTGAACAGTTTCAAATATTGTCTACTGCCACCACTACGATCGCATCGTGCACGGGAAAATCGTGTACGTGAAAAACGTGCGCTGTGTGAACGTAGCCTTATCCTAGTGGCAACTCCGCACGGTATAGGGGAAAAACGTGTCTCGTACACACAATTTTCCCGTATGGACTCCATGTGAACAGTTTCAAATATTATCTACTGCCAGCCACTACGATTGCATCGTGTACGAGCAAAACGTGCGCCTTGTGAACGTTGCCTTAGCGTTTAAATGAATAAAATGAAAGAGAAATACTTGCTGCTTTTGTTCTGTTGAATTTAGGGAGAGGGTCTGAAGTAAAAATCATGTGTGGTAAAAGTTACATTATATTAGAAAACGTATGGTAGACGTTTTCAGGTTGAACGACGAATATAAAGTAATAAAAGACTAACACAGGGCATGCGCATGACATACAAATTCAAAATTCAAAATTAACAGCTGTATAAAAAGAAACTAAGTTCTTACAAAGAGGTTTCAAGTATCTAAATTATAATTTTCTTCAACACGCCTCCTTAAGTGAGATACTTGAACCAGCCCAAACTCCTTTTTAAGCTTGCATTCCTTTCATACACCTTTCATGCCTCTCACTGCTAAGTCCTTTCGTCAAAACATCTGCAGGCATCACATTTGTTGGCAAATAACTAAGTTTAACCTTACCCATTCTTACCATTTCCCGAATGTAGTGATGCCTCACATCTATGTGTTTTGTTCTCCGATGATGCACTGGATTCTCAGCAATTTGAATCGTAGACTGACTGTCACTACACAGTTCTACGACTTCACTAATCCCAATCAGTTCCCCTAGAAGTTCATACAAGAAAACTGATTCTCTGCATCCCTCCGATAGAGCCACATACTCGGCTTCGGCACTTGACAGTGCTACTGTAGATTGCTTGCGACTTTCCCACGATACAGGACATCCTCCAAGTGTGAACACAAAACCAGTGTAGGATTTTCTATCACACACGTCACCTGCGTGGTCTGCATCTACGTAGCCAACCAGCCTCTTTCCGGTCCTCGTAAATGTAAGTCCACGTTCCTTTGTCCCCTTTAAGTATCTTAGAACACGTTTCGCAGCAACCCAATGTGAATTATCATAGCAGCTGTTAAACTGGCTTAAATAGCTTACTGCAAAAGCAATATCTGGCCTTGAGCATACAGCTAGGTACATCAGTGAGCCAACTAACTCTCTATATGGCAGTTCACTAGGAGTGTAATTCTCAGTTTGTGGCTTCACAAGTTTAATTCCACTCTCAACAGGAGTCTTTACACTCTTACAGTCACTCATCTTAAACTTTTTCAAAATCTTATCAAGATACTCTGTTTGGCTGAGTCGTATAGAGCTCTCCTGGCATCTAATCTGCATACCTAGAAAAACATCAACTGCACCGAGGTCTTTCATTTCAAACTTGGATTGAAGTTCCTTTTTCACTGATATTCTATCCTTCTCGTTGTTCCAAAAGATGAGAATATCGTCCACATAGACAGCAATAAACATCATTCCATTTTGTTTCTTTCTCATGTAAACACAGGGTTCAGTTTCACATCTTTTGAAACCCATACTTAACAAAACATTGTTGAGCTTTTCATACCAAGCTCTGGGAGCCTGCCTGAGTCCATAAAGAGCTTTCTTCAATAGACAGACATGACCTTCTTTACCTTGTTCCTCGAAACCTTTTGGTTGCTTCATATAAACCTTCTCTCTTAAGTCTCCATTCAAGAACGCGGTAACAACATCCATTTGATCTACTTTCAAGTCATTCTCTACTGCTAAGGCTAAAAGTAGTCTCAGGGTACTGTGACGCACTACAGGGGCAAAGGTTTCATTGTAGTTTAAACCTTTAATTTGAGTGAAACCTCTGACTACTAGTCGCGCTTTATACCGTATCTTCCCCGGCTCTTTTTTTATTCTAAAAATCCATTTAGAATCAACAAAATAACCTTTAGCCTTTTCGACTAACTCCCATGTTTTGTTTTTCTTTATTGCATTAAGCTCCTCCTGAATAGCTTTCTGCCATTTATCTTTATCAGATCTAGATAAAGCTTCTTCCACCGACAATGGATCTTCCTTCATATCGTCTTCAGCACAATAGACAATATAATCGTCAAAGTTTTTAGGCTTCCGTTCTCTAAGAGGATATCTTCTTTCTTGAGTGTTTTCCAATCTAGACAGAACTTCACTATCTTGTCCATAAGATTCAGGAACTTCCACTCTTTCTTCTGATTCATTCCTCCCTTCAGCTGATTGTACCTCTTCAACCAATGGTATCTCTTCTTCAGTTATATCTTCCACAAGTTGCTGTTCGCCAACTTCTTCACAGTCAAAAAAGTCATCATGTCCTCTGGTTTCCTGTCGTTCTACTGGATTAACTTCATTAGGAGCATCTACTTCTCTAATCATTACAGGTCTACCCCAGCTGTCATCTAATTGTACTTCTTCCACAATCTTATCAGACTCGATTGTATGAACATTGATTTGGTTCTCAAAGAAAACAACATCCCTTGCTTTATACACTTCAAGTGATACAGGATCTATAAGTCGATAGCCCTTTGTGGTTTCACAGTAACCGACAAACAGCAGTTCTTTCGATTTTGTATCAAATTTCTTCCGTTTCTGCTTCGGAACATGCATAAACGCACGACAGCCAAACACCCTTCAATGATTAAGATGTACCTTTTTGTTAGACCATGCTTCCTCTGGCGTCATCCCTCTAACAGCTCTTGTAGGACACCTATTTTTCAGATAAACTGAAGTATTGACAGCTTCAGCCCAATACTTTTTATTAAGTTTCGCTTCTTCAAGCATGCTTCTTGCTCTTTCCACAATAGAGCGATTGGCCCTCTCACTAACTCCATTTTGTTGCGGTGTATATTCCACAGTTAACTGGTGGATAATACCATTATCACGCAAAAATGTACTTACTCTTTTATTGACGTAATCTGTTGCATTGTCTGTTCGAATTGCTTTCAGTTTCTTACCCGTCTGTTTCTCGGCAAACGTTTTAAACTCTACCAATCTCGAATAAACTTCACTTTTGTTACGCAAAAAATAAACAAAAGTTTTTCTCGTCTTATCGTCAATAAACGTGAGAAAATATCTACACCCTGAAAAAGATGTAGTCTCCATCGGCCCACATACGTCGCTATGGACTAGCTCAAGAAATTCTGTAGCACGCGTGCACTTCTGTTTGGGAAAAGGTAGTATGGTTTGCTTACCTTTAAGGCACGCCTCGCACTGCACAGTATTTGGATCCTTGAAACATATACCTCTAGCCAGTTTGTCACGTAGTATCTTCATGTTGACGAGTCCCAAATGTCCAAGGCGCTTGTGCCATAACTTAAAATCATTTTCATCTTTAGTTTTTAAAGCTGAAAACATGTGAGTATTAGGATTAGGTTTTACTACATAAATACCATTATCTTCCTTACACATCAACTCAACCCTGCCATTCACTTGACATTCATCTGCCTTGTACAACTCGCAACCTCTCTTTGAAAACACTACTACAAAATTCCGACTTACTAACGTACTTACACTCAACAGATTCGCAGCTAACTTAGGCACAAAAATAGCTCCCTTCACACTAATGTTCATACCACCTGAACTCACATCACCTCGGCCTTCACCTTCCACCCTACTTCCATTTGCACAGGATTTTTGGACTGGTTCTGGAAGCTGCACATAGTTCGTAAGAGATTCTTTCCTATTCGTCATGTGAAAAGATGCTCCGGAATCCAATATCCACTCTTGCGATACATTTTTATAAGCATGGAGTGCCGTATGTGTAGTGTGTACTTTAATATTATGCTTTCTTGGACAAAAACGAGCTTTATGTTCTTCCCCACACACATAACATTCAATCTTTTTACTAGCTATTTTTCTTCTGTCTCTGCCCTTTGCTTTCTCATAGCTTTTCCTTCTATCAGCACTCAAAGCATTCTGCGGCGTATTCTCAGACGTCGATTGAACATCGATCTGCAGCAGTTTAGTCTTAACGTAATCTGTTGTCAACGTTATATTGCTATTTTCAATAGCCATTCTCATAGGCTCATACTTGTCTCCGAGCCCTTGAAGCATCAATGCAGCCAGCATTTCATAGTCTACTTCTTTGCCCATATCTGCTAGCTGATTGGCCAGCGACATCATCTCCGTGACATAGACTCGGGGGCTGTCATACATACATAGCTTCTGACTAACAAGACGTCCTAGCAGTCGACATCTATTGTTAACTCCTTGGTCTTCAAAAGCAGCTTTCAAAGCATCCCAGCTCTCTTTAGCCGTACTCGCTTTCCTAACGTGCACCAAGCAATGCGGCTTTACTAATAACAACATCTTTGCACGTACCTTTCTGTCTACCTTAAGACCTACAGGATCCAATGGTGTTTTCTCTACAAAGTCCCACATATCTTCCATTACCAGATATAATTCCATTTGTACTTTCCATGTGCCGTAATTGGAAGCACCGTCTAGCCTCTCAATACTATTCAGCAATCCTCCAGATCCACGGCTAGTGTGCGGAGCAACACCATCTCCAACCGCACCACCTTCCATATTTGTTAATATGTACACAGATTTTTATTACACTAAAAACCCTCTGCGCTCTGCTACCATGTTGAATTTAGGGAGAGGGTCTGAAGTAAAAATCATGTGTGGTAAAAGTTACATTATATTAGAAAACGTATGGTAGACGTTTTCAGGTTGAACGACGAATATAAAGTAATAAAAGACTAACACAGGGCATGACATACAAATTCAAAATTCAAAATTAACAGCTGTATAAAAAGAAACTAAGTTCTTACAAAGAGGTTTCAAGTATCTAAATTATAATCTTCTTCAACATGTTCGTATTGGTGGGGGCACTACCCGACAAATTCATGGCACTATCCCGTGCCCGCGATAAAAAAAAGAATTTCAGGCAAGAAATCGTGCCGACTTACGGGTAAATAAATAAATATGGTTTTTTTATCACAATATTGTAATTTTGCTTGAAATTCAGATTTTTAGGGGGAGTTTATTTATGGTAGTGTTTGCCAGAAATTCAGATTGTTGTGTTCCCCATTTCAAAAAAATTACCGTCGAAAAGGTTGAAGGTGTGGCCGAGAGGTAATGGGCTCCCGACACGTGTCAATATATTGAGTCAAGTCAAGTCTGATATTTATGAATGGAAGTTGTTACAGTGTGAGTGAGATATCTATGCATGTGGCTGTGCATCGACGTATATGTACACATGATATTGACGAGGCATGACAATTACCCATTGATCGTGTTGGGAGTGGGACCCTATCACTTTCGTCGTTGTCAAAAATTTCATGCTCAAATCACTGTCAAAACTGTCATAGTCATAGCCTATAATTATTTACCTCAATTTTATTTATGTGTAAAAAACTAATTATTTATTATGAAAATGCGGCCCTTTACTCTGATTAGAAGATATTCTGTAACTATACCTAACAACAACACTTTCGCCGAGGAGTTGCAGAAGAACTTTATTCCAACAAACACCTTTCAAAAGACTTTACTATCTTGTGGTTCTGCGGCAATAGCTCTTCTTAACCCTCATCGTGGTGACATGATTGCTTGCTTGGGCGAAGTCACTGGTGAAGGCGCCCTAAAACACATGCGACAAAAAATGCTAGATTCTGAAGAAGGTACAAATGTCTTAAATGAACGTCCACGGATAAATTCTAAAACCGTTTCATTTGAAAGACTCTCTCAAATGTCAGAAAATACCTTGGGTCGCGTGTATGCTGATTTCATGAAAGCTAACAATATAACAGCAGATTCACGATTACCAGTTCAGTTTATTGATGATCCAGATCTGGCTTATGTAATGCAAAGGTACAGGGAAGTTCATGATTTAGTGCATGCTACCTTATTCATGAAAACTACAATGTTAGGAGAGGTAATCAGTTGATAGACAACATCATTTAGACTTGACTAAATTAATTAAATAATAATTATAACTTTAAATTTCTTTAAGGTAACAGTTAAGTGGGTAGAAGGGATTCAAACTAAACTACCCATGTGTATTAGTGGTGGAATCTGGGGTGCAAGCCGACTAAAGCCAAAACATCGCCAACTATATTTGAACTATTATTTACCATGGGCAATAAAAACTGGCAACAATGCAAAGTTTTTACAAGGTATTTATTTTTATCTGTAGATAGGTTTTTTTACCTATGTTTTCATACATAGGTCGCAGAAGCATAGCCCTTCTAAGTGACGCTAAAGGAAGATAATTGGTTATAAATACATAACATTAGCTAAATGAATATGCTATGCAGGACTAATATTAACTAATGGTGCACACTAAAATTACTCAATATTAGACCAGTATTACAAATTGTTATTTGGGTGAATATACGCTATTTGAATTTCAGTGGCCCATAGAGAAATTTTATGTTAACCCCATTATACTATAGTTTCCATATGCTTAAACAATAAAGAAAATATTATTTTATTTGGACCACATAGTTTATTTATAATAATTTGTTTTATTTTAGCATTAATAGTCTAAAATAGTCATAAATGTATACTCCTCTGGCTTTACCGCTTACCAGTTTATGGTAAATAAATGGTCAGATACTTTAAATCTGTATGCCATTATGATCTTTTTTAAGATGATCAAATGCTTTAATAAATTTCGAAACATATTTTAATAAAATACACTGTAAAGACATTTATTAATATAAAAAAAATAACTTATCTTTTTTGGCCCCTTACAAAAATGTCACCTGGCGAAACCCAAAGAACTAAAATTTTACTTAAATGCGCAAAGATATGTTTTTGACTTTAATGTATGCGCGGGTCACAGTGTAAAGTAAGAAGTACGCTAAAATCCTTGAGAAAAGCTTCAATAATTTTGCGTCAGTTTGCGATTGACTGCAGGAAAGCGGGTTTATGCCAGTCGTTGGAATATTTCCTCTGGTAAGTATATATTTTTCTATTTTAAAGTTACGAAATTGTATATTTGAGCAATGCAATGTTTATTGTGTGTAGATGTCATGTATTAAGTTAAAGCGTAGTCAGAAATACGAGTGATGCTATTTTTATAGATAATGTGCGATTTTGTCACTTCTCTGGCGTCATTACTCTGGCATATTTCATGCCAGAGAAAAAACATACGCGCCAGGAAAGTGACAAAAATTAAATAATGTAGTAACTTTCGTTAATACTTAATGTATTAAGAGGTCGATTCATTTGTTCTAGCTACTCCAGCATAATCAGACATCATGGCAAGCGATAATGACCACAGAGCCCCATTAACTGGCCACTACACGGAAGACATACTGGATATAGACCAGGGCGAGGTTAGGGTGGTTCTCGAGTGACTTAAACATAACAAATCCCCGTAAAAGACGGAATTATACTGAGCTCCTTAAAGCAGGCGGAACTCCAGTCCTTCGAGAATTAACAAGCATCTTTAATTCCACTCTCCAGCAGAGCCAGACATCCAAAGCGTGATGTGGAAGTGCGGTGGCTCTGTTTTTTAAAAAAAGGTGACTAGATCTTACTAAAGAACTAATGTGACGGCCCCATCTGACTCCTAATTCATATTTACAAGTTGTCCTCTAGATTGTCACAAATAGCTTCACCGGAAAACTTGACGAGTTTCAGCCAATTGAGCAAGCCGGATTTCAAAAGGGCTTTAGTACCATGGAACACATCCATACTGTTCGGTGGATTGTACAGCAGACAGAGGAGTACAATCAGCCACTGCGTAAGTATGGCTTTCGTGGACTACGAGAAAGCCTTCGACAAACCAAAACCTGGACAGCCCTGGACGCTTTGTAGCGATGTCGTATTGATTGATGATGTATCCAGGTGTTGAGATGCTTAACATACCACTACCATGACTATCCAGTTGGAGGATTAAAAGTAAAATCCTATAGCACGGCGCAGAGGTGTGTATAGGGAGATGTAATATCTCCTAAACTCTTCACCAATGCGCCTGAGGACTTCTGTTAGTCACAGGTCTGAGATGGGGCGAGAATACAAACGGTGAAACGATTTGCCGATGACATGGAGAAACCGAATGTCGAGATGCGTCGTGCTATTATGACGAGATATCGTCATGGTAGAGGAAATGCTGGAACAGTTGAGGAGTGTGCTGTAAAGTCTTAATGGAAAGGCTAGACGTGTTGGCTTCAGCATTAACTTGGATGAAACCAAGGTAATTACAGTGAGCGTGTAATGCCGATACCAATCTACGTCAAAGGATCGAGCGAGAGTTGAGGTTGTCCAGAAATATACCTACCTTGGTCAGGTAATCATACTAAGAAAGAATAATCTGGATTGGGAAATAGTCAGAAGGATCCGCTTGGGCTGGGCATCATTCAGCAAACTGCGTCGTGTTTTCTATTTGCATATACCGCAATGCCTGAAGCCGAAAGTCTATCACCACTGTGTTCTACCAATTATGACCTACAGTGCCGAGACCTGGACACTCACAGTAGGTCTAGTCCTTAAAGTGGCACAGTGAGCAATGGAATGAGCTATGCTTGGGGTGTATACAAAGGGAAAAATCTGAAACAATTAGATCACATTTATCAGTGAATCATAGTGGTCGTCATAGCCCGCAGAGTATCGGGTTTGAAGTGGCAGTGGGCTGACGACATCAGTAGAAGAACCGATGGCCGATGGAGTAAATGAGTTTTGGGACTTTAACTTGGTAAAGGTGGGGTAGGACAACTCACCGCCAGATGGAGCGACGACATAAAAACGTCACAGGGATTGACTGGATGCGGAAGGCGCAGGACCGTGTACATATGGGCAAGCCATTATCTCCGAAGGGGTGGGCAGAGTGTATTGTGGCATAATTTGGAAGAGGCCTACGTCCAGCAGTAGACTATCATAGGCTGATTTCATGATTAATTGATGAAACGAAACATAAGCATTAACAGACCATAAATATTAAAAATAATTATGCGTTTAGAAACTGTGAAGACTGAATTTCTCTCGTATGCAAAAAATATTCGAAACCTATACTGTATATTAAATGTTTTATTTAATATTTCTCCCTTTTCTTACCTAATAATCAAAGACATGTCACTACTCTGCTTTAATTTGTCACTATTGTGCCATAGTGTCACTCCTCTGATAACATATTTTCCTCTGGCGCTTATAAAATTCAAAAAATTAGAAAAAACTTCTGGCCATCATTATTAGGACTTTGCAAATATTGTAAAATATACAAATTATCGATATTGAATGGAACAGATAACATTTTCTTGTGGGACACAAAAAAATCAAATACCGTATATTCACCCATTTACACATTACCTTAACTTTAAACCTGTTTAATAATCAATTATGCAACGAAAAGCCTGCCACAAGCAGCACTGCTGTAGCTTCATTAAATCACCTATATGCGATAGCACCTTTAGTGAACTTGTCCACCACTCTCAAATCCTTAATTTATTTATTCCTGTAACATGCCACACACAGATTCTAACAATATTCTGGTTCTACACCCAAAGGGTAAAAACTATTCATGAGACCTCACCCTCCATCTGTCTGTCTATCCGTCATGAGACTAGACTGTAACAGCTAAAAACCAGGGTTCGCCGATATATATCAGCGGATATATATCATGATATATATCAATTGATTTTTATCTTGATATTATATCAATGGATTTATTCCTGTGTTCTGAACTAAAAAAAAATGGAGATTAATGTTTACTCGGGCAACACATTGCGAAAAAGTACAATTCAGAATTATTTTAGATAGTTTCCCAAAATGGCAACCTCATTTTAAGTAGGGAAAATCCTTTTTGACATACCAGTATGGTCAGCTTTTAACTGAAATTAAAACCTTAACGTTACTAAAAATTAAGGTTCATTTTACAAGGTTACAAGGATATAAATCCGATATATATCAAAAAAATCGGATATATACACTCGAGAGCAATGAATCCGGGTCACTTAAAGAATGTTAAAAATCTCGGAAACTAAAAATGATAGGTTAATGCAATAAATTGTATTTAATAGACAATGTAATACTCCTTATATGAAAGTAAAAAAAATATGAGTCACCATACATTTTATTAACACAAAATTACATAAAGAAAAAACTGCCGATCTCTCCTTAAAACAAAAATAGGAAACATGAAATTTTTGAACTTTATTACGATTTTCTTGAATTTTAATACTTCGTATTGCCTCCTCGTGCTTCCATTACTGCGTTTACGCGGTTTGGCATGCTGTACACCAAGTTCCTTATACGATTTTGGGGAATATTCTCCCATTCCTCTGTGAGAGCAATTTTGAGCTCACGAAGCGTGATTGGGGGAGGGTTTCGTTGTTTTACGCATCTGCCTAGCTCGTCCCAAGCATGCTCGATCGGGTTGATATCCGGGCTGCGCGCTGGCCACTCCATACGAGTAATGTTCATCTCTTGAAGGTAGTCATTCACAATCCTACCTGTATGAGGTCGGGCATTGTCATGCATAAATATAGCATCCTCACCTAAATTGACCATAAATGGACCAACGTGATCATTGAGGATTTCTTCCACATATCTTACGCTAGTTAAAGAGCCGTTTTCTATGATCACCAGCTCTGTGCGACTTTCAGAAGAAATTCCGGCCCACACAAGTACAGACCCACCACCGTAGGCTACTTTTTCTTCGATGCATGCTTGCTTGAATCTTTTCCCTGGTCTTCGATACACTCTGTGTCTTCCATCGTGCTTGTAGAGCATAAATTTTGATTCGTCGGAGAACATAACTTTTGACCAATCTTCAATACTCCAATTTACGTGGCTCTGGGCATACCTTAGTCTCGAAATACGATGCCCACGCTCCAGTTTAGGGCCGTTTGCAGGTCTAAGGGGTTTTAAGTTAGATTCAGCAAGCCGACGTCTTACTGTCCATGCACTTGGGTTACTTCCTCCGAGGCGTCGAAACTGATTGGTGAGTTCAGTTCCTGTGAGAAAGCGATTTCGAAGCATGGTGTTCACCAAGTATCGGTTTTCTCGTGCTGTGGTACACCTGGTTCTGCCCGTTCCTGGTCTGCGTAGGTTAGAACCAGTTTCTTCGTAACGTCGGAGAACTCTTTGTACTGTTGACAGCGACACACCGACAGTCCTGGCTGTATCGCGCTGACTCCGGCCGGTTTCCAGCATTGTAAGTATTCTGGTGCATTCTTCAGGCGTAAGCGACATAATTTCAGCTTGATTAATGAATATAGAGCACTATCAACATGGTTTATGTACCCACATAAATGACAGATTACAAACAAAAGCAACACCAAATGCTGTAATTTCGTAGTTCCATCTTCGAAAGTGGCCCTTTTTCAAATTTGATTTTTTTATGATATAACTTTACAATAACTAAGAAGTTTTAATACCTTCATTTAAGGAGTATTACATTGTCTATTAAATACAATTTATTGCATTAACCTAGCATTTTTAGTTTCCGAGATTTTTAGGATTCTTTAAGTGACCCGGATTCATTGCTCTCGAGTGTATATAAAAAAAAATAGCATTGTTGATATTTATTATAAAAATCGGAATTTTTCGAACCCTGCTAAAAACTAAACAAATCACCTTGCAAGAAGTGGCAGCACCAAAACTTAGTTCAGAGTCCTAAATGTCTGTCCACTGCATTCCATTGTTATTTGAGACAGATATTCATAACATTTTGAAAACATTACTCTATACCAGGGGTTCCCAACCTGTGCGCCGCGGCGCCGCAGGAAGCGCAGAGGGGCGCCGCGGTGCCCCACGCGGCGCCCCTCTGCACGTAAAAAAAGATAGTAGAAAATATCATTAACATGCAATCAATCAAATCAATCAATCAAATCGGCCTATTACAGTCCACTGCTGGACGCAGGCCTCTCCCAACTAACGCCACACGGTCGCCAAGAGAGAGGAGTGCTATGAGACAAATCTCGCTGTCTGGTTCGGGGGCGCCGCAAGGCAGCCTTCATGCGCGCCCCCAACTAGCATTGTACCGGTGGGCGGAGGTCGGGGGACCCCGTACACCGATAATCATTTGGCGGAAGACACCTCTCCGTGTTCCAGCGGTGCCTTCAGTGCCCGCCCACTCGTCCGCTCTCTACCGTCTCTGCTTGCAGAAAAGCGCTCAAGAGCGGTGCGATGTGCGGGCTTGGGTTTTTGTCAGCTCATTAAGGAGCTCAGGGCGAGCCGCCCATCTTGCTCCCCCGAGGAGAGCCCCCGGACTTGCGGGGCGCCACGGCCGGGCCGACGTGAACAATCTTTGAATATCCTTCGGCCCGGCTATGAGGTGAGAAGGAACATCACGTGGTTCAGTGGGTAGGACGGTCTCTTTCCGGGACCGGGAGCCCCACACACCGTCCCAGCTGTCCCCGCGGCTGGAATGACGGTCTACATGGCGGGTGGACGTCCTACTCGTCGTTTGCCAATTTTCGCGGTCTCCACTCTAAAACTCGTTTGTAAAAAAAGGTCTGTCTGTCAAGTTCCCTACTTTTTTTAAAACTGCTTTAATGTGTGTATAAGTCCTCACCGCGTTGACCGTCTTAAAGTGTCTTAGTTGAGATAGGGGTTAATATAGGCGGCGACATGGTCACAGACAGCTTCCCTGGCTCAGTGGTCCGAGTTGCTCAACGGTCCTAGCTCCGCTAGGAAATCATAGAGACTTGAAAAGTGCGACTTGAGCAACCAAGGTGGGATAACGCCACAATCGGGGCGATCAGACCGATTATAAACGAGTGGCTGTAGAGGAACCATCACTTTTATTGGTTGATGCAGATAAATACCGGGCACGGGTGCATCGGTAAGTATCTTTGGCGAATGCAACGGGAGAACACGGCCGAGTGCCAGCACTGCAAGGAACGCAGCGAAGACACTGCGCTCCATACATTGGTGGAGTGCGCAGCATGGACGCAATAGCGCTGGGTCCTAGTAGCAGGTCTAGATGTGGACAATATCTCGCTGGAGAACACGGTGCGAGCCATGATCCATCCAGTGAGAGGAAGTGAGACGCCGCCGCGTTTTTCTGCGAGCAGGTCGCATGCTCGTGAAAGACACGGCGGGCAGGGAGCGGGAGATTACTCTCCAACCCGAGTTTCGCAGTCTGCGGCGAGGGCGCCATACACTTGTCTTCGTCCAAGATTATCGGCTTCCATGCCGCGGGCCTAAGGACGGGACGGGGGCTGCTGACGGTCCTTAGAGAAGCAGGCCGAAGACGACAGCTTAACGTGAAAGTTTCTCGCACGCCACACGACCCAAGAAACGAAGTAACACCCGAACAACCCCAAAGACGCCGTAAGAACCCGGACCCCCAAAGTGGCGGAGTGTACCATTGAATAGCTACGTCAATGACGCGATTGCCAGCGGAGAACTACGGCATGTGACATTTCACATGTGAGGGCGCCGCGAGAATTTTTAAACCTTATAGGGGCGCCGTGGCCTGGAAAAGGTTGGGAAGGCCTGCTCTATACAGTATCAGGTCTAATCTTTTTATTTGCCTGAGTTTCTTTTTCACGATTTACCTATTGTGTTGTGTATCAAGCAGTCAATGTATATTCTGACAGTAATATTGGAAACCAATGGCCGTTACAAACCTATTTTTAAACGAATTTTATGAAAATTGTGTGTACTGACAGAATTTAATTACACATTTTTTTTTGTTAGTGAGACTGTCCTGCAATTTTCATGTCTGTGATTTAATCAATTTTATAATAAAAATAATTAATGATGTTTACTTTACAGGTGTATACTTTGAAAAGAGATGGGATCAGGATATAGAAGACTTTCACAAAGAATTCAATATTGTAAGGTTAATTAAAAATTAACTGCTTAAAGGTTGATACTAAATAATAATATAATTGAGGTCTTAGTTTTGTGATAAGTAGATAATAAAATATGTTTTGAATTTAATAGTAATTTACTTTATAATATATTTCCATACTTTCATAAAAACATTTCAGAACTTTGTCCATTAACATTATGTAACTTAGTTGTCCGATCACCAACTTCTACTATCCATTCATACCATACTTTGCGGGAATTAACACATCGCCAGAATCTTGCTGTGATTGTTTCGCCCTTATGGACTCGTAAAGGTGTCTGGAATATTAGAGATAAACATTAGTTCAGTTTCAATAAAATTTGTCAAAATTGTGTTTTTGTATGTATATTAGTGGTACCTTAATTGGTATGAAGACAGGAAACCATGAAATCATTCCTGGGCTGTGCGTAGATGGAACAATACTAATCATTTCCTTTCCAAATAATGTGCAATCAAAATATCCTCCGAAGCCGTGCATTACACTGTCTTGTTCAACTTTCCAACTAACTACTGCTTCTCTCCGGTTATCTGTTAAGGGCAGTCCTCTATAATCTGTCATTTCTTGACCTTCGTGATCTATTGCACCCTTTGCTGGATGTTCAAATGTGAAAATTACCTAAAGTAAAAAAAGAAAACATTTAAAAACCCTTTTCCAGGAGTTTGATTATTAAAGTAGCAGTAGTGTTCGCCCTGTATGTTAGAGGCTTATAGCAAGACTGAAAAATGAGCTTCATTAATATTCAAAGAGAAGAAAATACTCTACCTTTGTTTCAGCTATGTCATGTTTATTCTGCATGTACACAACCCATAGTGTCTCCAGATTCCCTTCTTTTTTATGTGCAGCAGTAGAGGAGGAAGTTTTCGCTGCCGCCCATAGCCGCGGCGATGAGATCGGGGCCACAAACGATCGATATTCACACGGTATTGATATGCCTCCTGGTTTCAATAACCCCGCTGCTCCATCCAAACATTCAGGCGAAAGTTCATTGTCGCCCCATGAACCTGTAGCAGAAACAATAATTGATTTGTTTGATTGAATGTAAATAATAGAAAATCATATATCATACTTGTAAAGAAATGCCATATCAACAACATGGCAAGTTTGATAAAAATGTAACAGCAGGAATGTACATGGAACATTTTGAATGCAAGCATGACTTTTTGATCTACCACTGGGAGCTAGAGATCCCAGAAAGGATGGCCACTGCATTTTAAATGGTAACTCACCTAATAACTCTGATACGATTATATCAGCTTTGGGTGACAAATTGATCTGTCGCATGTCGCCAGGTATGACTACGACATCTCGGTCACGCCATACCTCTCGTACCTGCGCTGCTAACACCACTACAGCACAGGGATTCTTTTCTACTGCAATCACCTGCAATATAGAAGGCAACAAATTTTGATTGATTTCGTTAAACTATGTTCAATAAAGTCTAACTCGGGCGATGTTATCACAAGAGTAAAAACTCAATAGATAAGTAGGTACCACTTTAAATTAAATTTTATACTGAGATTTATGAGTGTTGCACTTATGCTTCTAAATATATATAACTCAAAGGTGACTGACTGCCTGATATAGTGATCTATCACCGCACAGCCCAAACCACTGGACGGATCGGGCTGAAATTTGGCATGCAGGTAGATGTTATGACGTAGGCATCCGCTAAGAAAGGATTTTGATAAATTCTACCCCCAAGGGGATAAAATACGGGAACGGGAACAAATTTTACGCGGGCGAAGCTGCGGGCATCAGCTAGTCTGTCATAAGTGCAATTAAAAACATTGATTACAATCATATATCACATTCGTAAAGACGTTTCTAAAAATATTTACCACTTTCTTGCTTGACTAGGCGGAGGCTCTCCTTTTTAGGGTTTCGTAGCCAAATGGCAAAAACGGAACCCTTATAGATTCGTCATGTCTGTCTGTCTGTCTGTCCGTCCGTGTGTCACAGCCACTTTTCTCCGAAACTATAAGGCCTATGCTATTGAAACTAGGTAACTAGATGTATTCTGTAAACCGCATTAAGATTCATATATAAAACTAGAAAAAAAGCAATAATTTTTTTTTTTTTATTATTTTTAAATACTCAGAACTGAAACTCAAAATTTTTTTTTTCATGAAAACCATACGTGTGGGGTATTTATAGATAGGTCTTCCAAAATGCTATTGAGGTTCCTAAAATCATTTTTTCCTTAAGTGAATAGTTTGCGCAAGAGACACTTCCAAAGTGGAAAAATGTGTGTCCCCCCCCCTCTAACTTCTAAACTAAGAGAATGATAAATCTAAAAAAAATATATAATATACATTGTCATAAAAACTACCAACGAAAATTGGTTTGAACGAGATAGAGCCGGTAGTTTTTTTTTAATACGTCATAAACCGCAATTTTCGGTTAGAAAATCACTAGCACCGCGAACGTGTTAAAACATCAATCAAAGTTACAACGAACTATAAGAAGTTTTATATTATGTTACTTGCTGCTACGAAACCCTTCATGGGCGAGTCCAACTCGCACTTGGCCGGTTATTTTTTATGTTTAGATCGCCAAAATGATGCCGCCGCCGCCTGATGGAAAGCCACAGCGACATCTAGCGATTGGGGGCCACCGTCCCAGTCTGTAAGACTATAGAAAGCGGCCCTCAACTTGGCGGCCCTATCATGTGACTCTTCACGCTCCTGTGCCCCCAGATATATTTTTAAAAAAATTAAAGATATTTGCTTCCTTATAAATTAAAACTTTAAAATTACCTTCACTGCAGTATTAGTTATGTCAGCAGCATTAAAAGTTGCTCGGACAAGTGGCCCTCTGCCAGCACCCAGTACCATTACTGTTATGGTTTTCTTTTTTATTACATGTTCACCTTGCCCAATCTCTTTTTCACCATCAGCTGAGATATCATTAGTCTGAAAAAGGTGACTTTATAAGTGTTAAGGTAAAACTAACCTCTTGCTGGTAACATTGGCTTTAGCTCTGAAGATCTTGGTCACAACTTCGTAACTATATAAAGGCTTGACATACATAATGGCTTCCATACTTATAGAATTCACATTTCACCCGAAACACTTTTTACCACCGGGTGCTGCAATGTGTCCGAAACGTTGGTGCATGTAACTAAAGAGTATTTCGGGTCAAGTCCCAAATCATTTAAGTATGAGTGTTAAAAACAGCAATAGTTTAAAAAATAAATTTTGAAATCCGTCTATAATTGACGGAAATATCGCTTGACATACATAAAAAAAAATACATACAGACGAATTGAGAACCTCCTCCTTTTTTTTAAGTCGGTTAAAAAATAAATTACGCCTGCTATTGAGAAACTTGTTATTTTAGCTATGTAGCCAAATAACAAGTTTCTCAATAGCAGGCATAATGGTATCCTACAGTCTATATTGTTAGTGAAATAGTAAATACCTTTTCTGTTGAATCTTTTTGCAAATGAATGAAAGCTTCAGCTATAGCTCTTTGGTATTGATCATATTTAACAGGATCTTTTTCAAAGACATTGTAAGTATGTGTATCCAAATTGTCAGCAAGAGGTTGCAATGGATGTTGCAGATAATCTTCCCATCTAGAAATTAACATTGGTGATATAGATTACAGCTTAGTCTCATTTTAAAAAATCATAATTCTGTTTAAAACAGCTCTTACCCTCTTGCATAACTTAACATAGGGTCATCACCAAAATAAGGTCGTCTTTTCCAAATTCTACACAAATATTGATAATAGAATTCCACATTGGCTCTTCTGGCACCACTTATAATAACTTGAGCTTCATGTTCCACCATGCTCACCACTAATTGTTGATGTGCTCGAGACAGCACTGGAAACCTAATAAATGAACAGCAATTTTAATTAAAAATCCACCATACTAGTGTTTAGCTGATCATGTTGTATGATGTGTGTAAATACTACTGTAATAAGTTATTCTTACCCTTTTTTATTATTATGGAAAACTGATGTAGGCAGAATTATTGCTTTTACTGGCTCTCCTAGCCACCTTTTAATTATATCTTGAGATGGTAAATCTGCAGTAATTTCTAGTACTACTCCAACTTTTTTATCCCATTCCAGACGCTCGTGGAATTTAGACCACCACTGCCAAGGCTCATCGAATGCTTCTTCATCATCATCTTCCCCTTTGTCTGAAGATCTCATAATATTACTACATGCCATAGGTACTTTAGCCCAAAGAAGACTTTGGTGATGACTGGAAAGAAATTAGATAACTCTATGTAAAATCAAATACTACTCGGAAAAAACTGTGGATGATTAGTTGTATGAATGAATAGATCAAAGTCAAGCTTAACGTGAGTCAACAACAAAAACTGCAGTGATATGTAAATAATCATTCAGTTAACATGATCTCTGTGGACCTGTGGCAGTCTCATGAGAGAATAATTATTTTTAGGGTCGGCAGCGCGAGTGTGGCGCCCTGGTGTTGCAAACGTTCATAGGCTGCGGTGACCACCAGTCCTCCTGGTGGGCCGTATGCTTGTCTGCCACCTTAGTGGTATAAAAAAAAAAAAAGTTATTATTTTTTTTTTTTTGTGCTCATCTGTGATCAGTATAGAACTATAAGCAGGTTTGTTGTATGGATTTCTTTTCGGGTCGAGTGCATCCTCCAGCGATAACAACTACTCGTTATAATCTAATCAGATTTCTCAGGTTAGATGATGTCTTTCCTTTTAAGACGCTTTTGATAGTTTCGCGTAGCTAAAGTTGCCGCGAGCATATTCGGGTGATTTACCAGTCTTCTCTGGTATTTTTTTCTGGAGGCTTTAATTTCCTCTCTCAGTGTTTATTTTTAGATTCGTGTGGATTTCGGAATTGGTAACGAACCAGGGAATGTTTGCTATTGCTCTTAGTATACAATTCTGTACTCGTTGCAATATTGAGATGTTCGAGTTGCTTGTGCTACCCCACAGCTGTAAGCCATACATCCAGATGGGCTTCAATATCGAGTTGTATATTAATAGCTTATTATCTATTGATAATTTACTATTACGTCCTAGCATCCAGTAGAGATTTCTGTGTCTTATATTCAGTTCTTCTCTTTTACTTTTGATGTGCTGTTTCCACGTCAGGCGCCTATCCAGGTGGAAGCCCAGATATCTCACACTTTCCTGATGCGGTAGAGTTTCATTCTGGAGGTGTGCAGAAGGACAGTTTCTTTTACGCAGTGCGAAGGTGACCTGTACCGATTTAGATGTACTCGCCTTGATTTTCCACTTTTGAGCCATTTTTTGAAAGAAAGAAAAGAAAGAAAGAAAAATAAATTTATTTCACATAGGCATATACAGATGCTCTTGTAAAACGTCCAGAATATAAATCAAAATCTACCACCATTTCGCAATTGCATCCAGTCCCTGTTGCAGGTGTTCTGTGGCTACATCTGGGTGCATGTCACTCGCCATTATTGCCGTGTCGTCGGCATATGTGGCAATCATGACTCTGTCCACCTGCGGAAGATCGTAGGTGTACAAGGTGTACAAAGTCGGCCCCAATACCGAACCCTGAGGCACGCCCGCTTTGATGTCGTAGAATTTGGAGGTCTTGTCAGACTCCCTGACCTGAAAGACTCTCTCTGTGAGGTACGATTTTAGCAAGATGTAGTAGCTATGGGGGAGTAAAATCTTGATCTTACAGAGCATGCCATCGTGCCAGACTCTGTCAAAAGCCTGCTGGATGTCCAGGAATGCAGACGAGCAGTACTCCTTTTCCTCTAAGGATTTTGTTATTCTCTCCACAAATCTGTGTACCTGCTCTATAGTAGAATGTTGCTGCCTGAAGCCAAATTGGTGGTGAGGGATGATATTGTTACTCTCCAGTATGGGCACAATGCGGTTGAGGATAAGTTTCTCACATACCTTCGACAAGATGGGCAAGAGACTAATAGGCCTGTATGAGGTGGTTTGGCCGTTTTCCCGTCTTATGCAGCATCAGGATTTGTGACACTTTCCAGAGATCCGGGAAGTACTGAACTCGGAGTATTCCATTGAATAGCGTTGTCAGGAAAACGATTGCTTTTCTTGGAAGCTCTCTCAGAATTTCCTTAGCAATGAGGTCGTATCCTGGTGCTATTCTATCTTTAAGGTCACGTATACATCTCCAAACTTCTCTCACAGTGACCGCAGCTGGTGGGAGGGACATTTGTAAGGGTCGAGCAAGTACAGATTCTACTTCAATGTCGGCATCTGTGTCAATGATATTATTCGGAGTGAACACATTTGACAGGTATTCTGCAAATAGATCTGCCTTCTCCTGGGGTGTGCGGGCCCAGCCAGAGTCGCGTCGCAGCGGAGATTTTGCCATTTGTGGTCTGTCATACATTTTAGTAAATTTCCACAATGAGTATTCAGTGGCCGCTGTGGGAGTAAGGGATGCCAGTTGAGCCTCCAGAGTCCTATTGTGCCAAGTTCTCTACATTTCTCTTAAAATTGACGCTTGTCTGTTAAATTTAGTTTTATCAGACGCAAGTCTGCTCGATTGCCAGACCCGGCGCAGCCTGCGTCTCTCCAAGACAGCTTTTCTTATTTCAAGAGGGTAGTTGTTTATCCGCTCTTTGGGATCTAATAGTGGAGTGCTGCGCCAGCAGGCATCCTGGATGAGGTTCGTCAGGTATTTGGTGGCGGTGTCGATGTCATTAGATGTCTTAAGGGCGATATCCAACTTGATGTTCTCCTCTACATATGAATAATATAATTAGCAATTAATTTTATGTAATAAATTTAATCATCAATACATATAATAAAATCGTAATAGGTCGCTGCCTGTACATGGAAGATAAATAAGAAAAAATATTATAGGGGTGCTTTATGAATGCAATAGAACCCAAAACAATGATTTTTAGAATTTTTGTCTGTTTGTCTGTACGTTTGTGCATGCTAATCTCAGCAACCGCTCAACCGATTGCGATGCAATTTTCTTTATTGGGTTGCGGCTTGCTTCACTTAACATTTAGTGTTTGTTTCATGACAATCGGTTCATAAATAAATAAACCGGCCAAGTGCGAGTTCGACTCGCACATGAAGGGTTTCGTAGCAGCAAGTAACATAATATAAAAGTTCTTATAGTTCGTTGTAACTTTGATTAATGTTTTAACACGTTCGCACGCGGTAGTGATTTTTCTAACCGAAAATTGTGGTTTATGACGTATTAAAAAAAAACTACCAGCCCTATCTCGTTCAAACCAATTTTCGTTGGTAGTTTTTATGGCAATGTACATCATATCTTCTTTTTAGATTTATCATTCTCTTAGTTTAGAAGTTAGAGGGGGGGGACACACATTTTTCCACTTTGGAAGTGTCTCATGCGCAAACTATTCAGTTTAGAAAAATATGATGTTAGATACCTCAATAGCATTTTTGAAGACCTATCTATAGATACCCTACACGTATGGTTTTGATGAAAAAAAAAATGTTGAGTTTCAGTTCTGAGTATGTGGACCCCCAAAATTTACTGTTTTTTTTCTAGTTTTACATAAGAATCTTAATGCGGTTCACAGAATACATCTAGTTACCAAGTTTCAATATCATAGGCCTTATAGTTTCGGAGAAAAGTGGCTGTGACACACGGACGGACTGACAGACGGACAGACAGACAGACAGACAGACAGACAGACATGACGAATCTATAAGGGTTCCGTTTTTGCCATTTGGCTACGAAACCCTAAAAAGTCATATCAATCTAAAGAAAATGCAGTAAATAAATAATAAAATAAATAAATAAATATTCACGGACATTTCACACAACGCTATCTGATCCCAAAGTAAGCTAGGAATAACCTGCTTGTGTTATGGGTATCAGACCACGGATATTAATACTTATATACTTTTAAATACATACATATTATACATAGAAACACCCAGTCTCTTGAGACAAACATTTATGGGTCACACAAATATTTGTCTCCGGTGGGAATCGAACCCACGACCTCCAGCGCCGCAGGCGGTATCACTACCGACTGCGCCACAGAGACACAGAGGCAGTGTACGAGGTCGCAGGCTACAGCTAGTAATAAATAATTTTAATTTAAAAAAAAAATACAAGGAATTATTTGTTAAATCTCACCTGTTTTCATAATGAGTCTGTATAACTCTGGCTAAATTGTTAGTATCCTTCCCATGTAGGGATACCATTATAGCTGGAACTCCTAAACCCTTGCAATAGCTTAATTCCTCACTCAAACAATCCTGGTGGCGCTGACGGACTGATGGTGCCGAACAATCGGGGTTAAGGTATGGAGACACTTTTCCCACCATACGACTGGTCCAATCTTGCGGAGACAGTATCATGTCAGACCTCGTAAAACCACCAACTCTACCAGTAATCATAAACGGTCTGCGAAAACGTGGATGAACAATGGGTGCAATAATAAATGAATAGTTCGTGCGCAAACCCTCTGTTAGGCATGCCTGCAAATCTGAAGTAGTTATAAAGTCTAAGCCACAAGATATATCCGGTTGGGACATTTTGGTGTGTTAAAATTCACTTAAATCTTGAAAAAGACCTACGACCGGTGCCACTGAAAAGAAAAGTGAAAACAAACTTGAAGTGAAGTTTTATTTTGACTTGACACTTTTGAAGTTTTGATCAGTGCTGCCAGGTCCAGGTATAGAGAAAGGAAGGATGGCGAGTAGAGTAATCTATAATGCTTCCTCCACATTACTCCCGAAGTTGAACGAAGTTAGACGAGTACGAATAGTGTAGAGGGGCACCTCGACCTACTTCGTCAATTTCGTTGACTCGGACTCGGGCAACTTCGCCGACGAACTTCGTTCAACTTCGCGAGTAATGGGCTCCGGACACGGGTCAATATATTGAGTCAAGTCTGATATTTATGAATGGAAGTTGTTTCAGTGTGAGTGATTTCTTTGCATGTGTGTATGTGCATCGACGTATATGTACACATGATATTGACGAAGCATGACAATTGCCAATTGATCGTGTCGGGACCCTATAATGTGGAGGAAGCATAAAAAAGGGACGGTTTTGGCGTGGAAGTGAAAGGGATGGGAATTGACGGGATGGTTTTGTAATGGGCTCCCGACACGATCATGCCTTGCAATTGTCAATTCTTAAATATGAATAGAAGTTGCTTCAGTGTGCGTGATTTCTTTGCATGTGTGTGTGCATCGACGTGTACGTGCACATGATATTGTACGTGCTTGACAATTGCAGTTTGACCGTGTCGAGGCCCCTTAAAAAATCATTACCTACAGTTTGTCTATAAAGTCGTGAAATGAATGTTTGAGGAACTAAAAATAGTTATGTGTGTGGCAACACTGGCAACAAGAAACATAAGTACGTCAGTTGTCAATGCTATCGTCGAATTTCGTTTACTCCCTCACGTAACTTTAATGTTTGGATTAAACTGCAACAAATTGAGACCAAACTACGCATAAAGGTTTGAGAAATGAGTAAAGAAAATCGGAGTGGTGCGCAGGAAGCTAGGATCAAGTATACCCTCGATTCGCCAACCGCGTACACCCGAAAGGGACAAACACATAGTACTTGTGATACCAGTGTTGTTAGTCCCTACCAAATTTTACCCACGACTTTTTTAAATCCGTTAGGTATAATGAATTAATGTTTTCTGGCATTAAATCCTTTAAAAAAACTCAAATACATAACAATTTAGGCATAAAGAATACTGATAACTGTAATTATGTTAAAAAAAAATTAAAAAAAGTAAATTTATTATACAAACACGAAAGGTGGCATCAGAAGAATTTTTGATGATTATCACCGTACTTACATGGCCCTAAAAGAGGGACAAGGTTTTACAGTGTCCTACGCGTAGGATATGCTCACGGTCAAAAAACAATCGGCAGCGCGCAGTGACTCCTTACCGCGCGCGGTGCCCCCGAACTGCACGGCGGAGTGGGAGTATATCCATTGCTCCCACTCCCACGCGCAGTGCACCTCCCGCCACCACCTCGTCAACTGACGAGGCGACAGCGGCCCAACACTGTTGCCGCCAGCCGCGTCGTTATTCACGGTCGGCAGCCCGAACTGCATGGCAGGGCGGGAGCATCTACCCAAACTCTCGCCCCCGCAATGGCGGCAAAGTGCCGTTTGCCATCATCGCCTCGCTAGCCCTACTCCCCCACAGAGGAAGGGAAGTGGTCGCTACTCCGTTGTCCAGGATGCATCATGAGGAGGATCCGATTCATTGGGGTCCTCATCATGAGGAGGATCCGATCCATTGGGGTCCTGAAGATGTTTGTAGGACCCCGCATCCCCATGGCATTGGCATTATACCAGACCTTGACCTAAATATTTTATAATGTGGGCTTAAAATTAAAAAGTTTGGGACTCCTGGTCCCCAAGGAGCTGCATAGAATTTATTCAGCGTGTTTGAATAAAAAAAAAATTGCGTGTACTTAGTGTACACACGTAAGAAGTGAAACTTCTTCATAAACTTCATTTTCACCTCACCATAAATTAAGTCGAAAAGTACAAAAGTACAAAAGTCCAAAAGTCCAAAAGTCCAAAAGTCCAAAAGTCCAAAAGTCCAAAAGTCCAAAAGTCCAAAAGTCCAAAAGTCCAAAAGTCCAAAAGTCCAAAGTCCGAAGTCCAAAAGTCCAAAAGGCCAAAAGTTCAAAAGTCCCAAAGTCCCAAAGTCCCAAAGTCCCAAAGTCCCAAAGTCCCAAAGTCCCAAAGTCCCAAAGTCCCAAAGTCCCAAAGTCCCAAAGTCCCAAAGTCCCAAAGTCCCAAAGTCCCAAAGTCCCAAAGTCCCAAAGTCCCAAAGTCCCAAAGTCCCAAAGTCCCAAAGTCCCAAAGTCCCAAAGTCCCAAAGTCCCAAAGTCCCAAAGTCCCAAAGTCCCAAAGTCCCAAAGTCCCAAAGTCCCAAAGTCCCAAAGTCCCAAAGTCCCAAAGTCCCAAAGTCCCAAAGTCCCAAAGTCCCAAAGTCCCAAAGTCCCAAAGTCCCAAAGTCCCAAAGTCCCAAAGTCCCAAAGTCCCAAATTCCCAAAGTCCCAAAGTCCCAAAGTCCCAAAGTCCCAAAGTCCCAAAGTCCCAAAGTCCCAAAGTCTCAAAGTCTCAAAGTCCCAAAGTCCCAAAGTCCCAAAGTCCCAAAGTCCCAAAGTCCCGAAGTCCCAAAGTTCAAAAGTCCAAAAGTCCCAAAGACCCAAAGTACCAAGGTCCCATCCAAAAGTCCCAAAGACCCAAAGTACCAAGGTCCCATCCAAAAGTCCAAAAGCCTAAAAGTCCAAAAGTCCCAAAGTCCCAAAGTCCCAAAGTCCCAAAGTCCCAAAGTCCCAAAGTCCCAAAGTCCCAAAGTCCCAAAGTCCCAAGGACCCAAAGTCCCAAAGTCCCAAAGTCCCAAAGTCCCAAAGTTCCAAAGTCCCAAAGACCCAAAGTACCAAGATCCCATCCAAAAGTCCAAAAGTCCCAAAGTCCCAAAGGCCAAAAGTCCAAAAGTCCAAAAGTCCAAAAGTCCAAAAGTCCAAAAGTCCAAAAGTCCAAAAGTCCAAAAGTCCAAAAGTCCAAAAGTCCAAAAGTCCAAAAGTCCAAAAGTCCAAAAGTCCAAATGTCCAAAAGTCCAAAAGTCCAAAAGTCCAAAAGTCCAAAAGTCCAAAAGTCCCAAAGACCCAAAGTACCAAGGTCCCATCCAAAAGTCCAAAAGTCCAACAGTCCAAAAGTCCAAAAGTCCCAAAGTCCCAAAGTCCCAAAGTCCCAAAGTCCCAAAGTCCCAAAGTCCCAAAGTCCCAAAGTTCCAAAGTCCCAAAGACCCAAAGTACCAAGGTCCCATCCAAAAGTCCAAAAGTCCAAAAGTCAAAAAGTTCAAAAGTTCAAAAGTTCAAAAGTTCAAAAGTCCCAAAGTCTCAAAGTTCCAAAGTCCCAAAGACCCAAAGTACCAATGTCCCATCCAAAAGTCCAAAAGTCCAAAAGCCCAAAAGTCAAAAAGTCCAAAAACCCTTAAATGACATGCTATCCCTGGATAAAGTAATCTTAATTCGAATCCACCGTGGTGAGGAACAGAACAAAGATGGCGCGTAACCAAAAATCGTGACGTGACGTGACGTGACGTGACGTGACGCAAATTTTTTTCCAACGCCGATAAAGAAGTTTCACTTCAAAAATGAAACAAGTTGCTCAAAATTCCAATTTTCAAAGTTTTTATTGTCCATTAAATAAAAATAATTTAGTGTACATATTTCGTATGTTGTCAACTCTATTACAAAACGATTTTGTGCCATAATGAATACGAACATTCAAATATTTTTTACATATAGCTTTATTTAAAAGAGAGTAATGGTTTTTAGCAATAGGTCGATGGCCTAATTAGCCGTTTTTCTTGAAAATTTTCTACAATTGCGGACAGTTTGCCGTTTTTCTTCATAAGACGCTGATTTTTCGAACGTAATATAGCCAACTTCTTTGTCGTGTCTAGGCTAAAAGCGCCTGCCGGTTTAATTGCTTGAATAGTTTCTGTTTCCGTGGTGTTATCTCATCCTCAGTGCTTTTCAATCAATGTTGAGTGTTCAACCTAAAATTAATTTAAAAAAAAGGGGATTTTAATAATAATAATAATAATTTAAATTGCTACTAATATTAATAAACATTTTCTCGATTCATTGAAACTATAGATACGAGTAATTACAATTATAAACATATTGAAAGAGAATTTTATGTTTACCCTTACAGAATTCGTTTTGTAATGCACTAGCTATTACCCGCATATTATTATATTATTCGAACTCTACATGCCTATTCACCCGCCTCTCTAGAATGACCTCTAATCACTTCGTCACTCGCCTTTAAATACGACTCTACTCGACTATATCCTTCCCCAATCAATCTATGTACCAAATTTCATCAGGATATCTTAAAAAATCATACCCTATTTCCCTTCTCCTTCTACCCCTTTTTTCGCAATAAAACGTTGCCATGTCCGTTTCCAAGCTTAAATCTTTATTCAATCTCTGTATCAAATTGTATCAGATTATCTTCCGAAATGACAAACTTTAATACTAACTTCCATCTCCTAGTCCTATACCCCCCCCCCCTCACCTCTATCCCCTTTTACGCGATCAAAGGTAGTGTAGGTCCGTTCCCAAGCTCTAATCCATCTTTGTGCCAAATTTCATCAGGATATCTTAAAAAATGGCAAACGTTCATACCCAATTTAACCCTTTAAACCCCCCTTTTCGCGATAAAAGGTAGCCTATGTCCATTCCTAAGCTCTAATCCAGCTCTGTGCCAAATTTCATCAAAATCGGTTCAGTGGTTTAGGCGTAGACAGACAGACAAAGTAACTTTCGGAATTATAATATTAGTATGGATCACCTGCGTAGATATGGACGCGATTTCCATTGGTACTTGTTTAGATGTCGACGCAATTTTCGTTGATACTTGAATGGATATAGACGACATTTCCATTGGTACTTGGTAAGGGGTCGACGCGATTTCCATCGGTACCTGGTTAGATGTTGGCATGTCTTCCATTGGTACCTGGATGTGAAATAAAAATAAAATTAACAGGAATGGAGTGAAAAGTGGATGGACATCATACAGATACTCAAATACAAGAAGCTTAACATCTACATGATCTTACCATCAGGTGCACGATGTGCTTTTCCCATTACAAAGTAGGTATGTAGTTTTAAAAAAACTAGAGTAGGTACCTACCATTAATACAATAAAATAGTAACTAACCTCTTCGACAACATGAAGTGTAGGGATCGAGAACGCTTTTAGGTATGTCATATTGCCGGCAGTTTTCCTAAAACAACTTTGTTCAAAATGTCTCGAGCATATTCGAGTGTAATTGGTCGGTTGCCAGTTTAGTCGTCCTGCGGCACGAATCCATAATTGACGGATTGCAGAGTCCTTTGGAAATCTGAAACAACAGTTTCATTAATATGAAGTTTTAAGAATAAATAAAATATACCCCTCATTATGGGTAATTTACCAGTACCTCAACTGGTATCCCTAAAAAATCTATAACCTAGACAAATTAAAAAGTAGATAAAAATGGCGGACAAGTCAGGCTTTTGTTTCGAGTTCGATAATTTTAACTTACAACTTTATTTGGTTGGTTAACACACTTGTTATGGTTAAAATAAATCATTATTTTGAGCCATTATTTCTACTTTAGAGAACTTGTTAATATGCTACGGCTCTTAATCTGTTATTATCTTTACAAAACAAGGGATATTATACATAAAAATCGTACTTACGTATGTTAGGTTATGTTTTGTGATTTCCGCTGACTACGGCTTTTGCAGCCTATTAAATAACATATCGCACCTTGATTTCGAAACCGTTACTAAACGAAATTTTTACGAAATTGAGTTAATAACGCCATCTTTTTTAAATCGTCAGGAACTACCGAATGAATTTGACAGTTTATTTAATACCTCAATATTACGGTAGATAGCTCCAAACTAAAACGTTACTAAACGAAAATTTTAAACAAATGCTTATGACATAACCGTTATTAAACCAGTTGTCACCGGTCATTTGAGGAGTCGACGTACAAGTTTATAATAAAAGTGTAACTATTGATATAAGAACGGTTGACTTTCTCGTTAAGCTATATTATTTACTTATTTTTATTCTATAAAGTGTGGTTTTTTGTTTAGTCACAGTTTTTAACTTAAAATTTGTATTTTATTTTTTTCAAATTTAAAACGAAAACCGTTACCTTTTGTATAATCCTTATAATAAAAAATTCTAGATAAAAGTATGACATAAATATTTAGTTTCAAATTGTGATTATTGGTTTAGTATAGTTCTTGACTAACTTGATTCTCATATTTACGGTTAGGATTATTACAATAAGGATATAAATAAATATAAATAAATAAATATTCACGGACACCTCACACAACGTTATCTGATCCCAAAGTAAGCTAGGAATAACCTGCTTGTGTTATGGGTATCAGACCACGGATATTAATACTTATATACTTTTTAAATACATACTTATCATACATAGAAACACCCAGACTCTTTTTACACATACACAGACAGACAGACATTTATAGGTCACACAAATATTTGTCTCCGGTGGGAATCGAACCCACGACCTCCAGCGCCGCAGCCGATATCACTACCGACCGCTATAAACAGTGGTAGTATTATTACAATAAGTATACAAATAATAAGTATAAAACAAATACAAAAGATTTATAGATGACTGTTTAGTTTCATATTGTGTTATATTATTTTTACTTAGCTAGAGCTCCGGGTAAGCCCTCGAAAGGCCACCACTGCGGCCTCGCCCAAGGGGCGGTTCGAGTGCTATCCCGCGTCTTTGGGGGGTTTCGGGTGCGATCCCGCTTCTAAGGGGCGGTGTGCGGGAATCCCTCACGTCACGCTGCCGTCATGGGCCTGCTTCTGTTAGGACGGGGAGTAGCCCTCTCACCGTCGTCAGGCCCCAAGTCATGGAGGCCGATAGTCTTCGGCGAAGACACGACGACGGCGCCTAGGCCGCCGATTGCGGAACTCGAGTGGGAGAGTTCTCCCGCGTTCCCGCCTCGCCGCCTCTTTCACGAGCATGACCTGCTCGCAGAAAGAGGCGGCGCAATCCCACTTACTCCCGCTGAAGATCATGGCTCGCATTATGGTCTTGAGTGAGAGATTGTCCACGTCTAGACCCACTACGAGGACCTGGTGCTGTTGCGCCCACGCATTGCACTCCACCAGCGTGTGGAGCGCTGTGTCATCGCTGCGATCCTCGCAGTGCTGACACTCGGCTGTGGTTTCCTGGTGTCTTCCCCACCGATACATACTGAAACTACCGTGCCCGGCAAGCATCTGTGACAACCAGTAGGAAAGAGCACCGTGTCTCCTCTCTAGCCACTCTTCCATGATTGTCTGACGGCCGCGATTGTGGCGAATTCGCCCTTTGGTTGCTCAAGTCGCACCTTCCATGTCTCCACGGTTTCCTGGTGGAGCTGGGACCGCTGGGGCTTGGTTTCTCGAGACGCAGGCCTATGGCTCCACTCCAGCGCCTCCTTGCGCCATCTAAATAGTGACGCAAGGGCTCTCGCTTCTAGGTCCCATGGAGGGGTTCCGGCTAGGAGACATGCCGCTTCACCGGGGATCGTGCGGTATCCCCCTATCACCCTGATGGCCATCGCTCTCTGCGGGCTCAGCAATCTAGCCACGTTGCTGGCCGTCAGGGTCTCCGCCCATCCGGGGGCCCCTGGGGCCATACTTCGCACGATCTCCAGGTACAGTCTCCTGGCAGGGAGCGTAGGGGCCCCTGATGTTGGGCATCAATGCCCCCATCAGTTTTGGGACCAAACTTCGGAAGTGATGTCCGATTTTCCACCGGCCATCGAGTACGAGCCCCAGATACTTCAAAGGACTCGATGCTGATGCTGACGCCCCCTACCTGTAGGCTGGATCCCGCAGGTGGTCCCATCTGAATAGGAAGTAGTTTTCTGTTGATATTAACTAACTACCTTCAAATATTATTATTCAAAATAAGTAAATACGGTGACTGTAAGCTTCAATTAAATGATAATTATTAAAAGAAAAATAAAGAGTTATTTGCCATTTATAATTGTACTTCATACGTTCGTTTAATAAATAGTGATTTTAACTATTACCTTTTATTTTATCCGTGTCTTTAAATATATTTCACACTCATTATTCTGTCATTTAAAATAGCTAGAATTTTATTTTTTACATAGTAACATTCAATTCATACTAACATTACAATATACAATGATAATTGAAAAAAAAGTTATTGCAAAAGTGTTACTATAAAAATTAAAATTATCATAAATCAGTAATTATTTAAATTATCTAATTTTATGCCTTCACATCTTGAAAAGGAAATAATAATTTAATAAGTAATTTAAGACATACCTCATAAAACTCCATAAGTTTTTCATTATGAGGTATTTAATAGGCCAAAAATCTTAAATTGCTTCTCCTGTAAAAAATTGTGGCGAAGCAATTGGGACTGCTAGGCACCTGCTGGTGGGTTGTAAGACGCTATTAGACCGGGGCTTCTGGATCTGGTTCAATAACTTTATTCTGGATCTGATTCAATAAAACAGAAACAAAATTAAACATGTATAATGTGTTTTATTTATTAACTCACTAGCTGATGCCCGCAGCTTCGCCCGTGTCAAATTTGTTCTCGTTCCGAAGACACGGATAAAATAAAAGGTAATAGTTAAACTATTACCTTTTATTTTATCCGTGTCTTTAAATATATTTCACACTCATTATTCTGTCATTTAAAATAGCTAGAATTTTATTTTTTACATAGTAACATTCAATTCATACTAACATTACAATATACAATGATAATTGAAAAAAAAGTTATTGCAAAAGTGTTACTATAAAAATTAAAATTATCATAAATCAGTAATTATTTAAATTATCTAATTTTATGCCTTCACATCTTGAAAAGGAAATAATAATTTAATAAGTAATTTAAGACATACCTCATAAAACTCCATAAGTTTTTCATTATGAGGTATTTAATAGGCCAAAAATCTTAAATTGCTTCTCCTGTAAAATTTAGTTATTTTGTTTAGTAACGGTTTCGAAATGAAGGTGCGATATCACCATGTTCATTAGATGAGTTTTAAGCAAAAATTATCTGCCTTCTTAGTTACACCACTTAAATTACTGTCAATTACAACAAAATCCCACAACAATTAACGATCACAACAAACTTGTTGGTCACAACCTGCACTTGTGACCAACAAAAAAAAACAGAAACTCTGACAAAGACAGAGAATACACTTTTTGCCCTTTTCATTCCTTACTGTTTTTTGTATGTTGCGTCTCGTTCATACGCGGTATTATTATTTGCGTAGCCAATCCAGGGTATACTTGATCCTAGGCAGGAAGTGATTTTTAAAGTTTTCCAGTGATGTTTCGCGGAGTATCAAGCTGGACAATTGTTGTAGGATTTTGAGGATGTTTATGAGCGAACAGCATCTTTGGTGGGTATGTAATCGTGATATTGTTTGTTTTGAATCTGTCTGAAGTTACAAATTTACTGAATTTACGATTTGGAGACAAAAAAAAGGCATTAGCATATTTTTAGGTTAGAATCACAACCTTACAATCTATATGTAAGTCAGTGGTTAGAATAACATTGTTAGTAGGTAATTTTATAGTACGACCTACATTTTTGATACTCAGTTCAATCTGGTTTTCTATAAATTTTTGAAGTGAAACTTCTTTATCGGCGTTGGAAAAAATTTAGCGTCACGTCACGTTTTTTCGTTACGCGCCATCTTTGTTTTCGTCCCCACCACGGTGGATTCGAATTAAGAGTACTTTATCCAGGGATAGCATGTCGTTTGTAGATTTTTGGACTTTTGTACTTTGGGACTTTGGGCTTTTGGACTTTTGGGCTTTTGGGCTTTTGGGCTTTAGGGCTTTTCGGCTTTTGAGCTTTTCGGCTTTTCGGCTTTTGGGCTTTTCGGCTTTTCGGCTTTTCGGCTATTCGGCTTTCGGACTTTTCAGCTTTTCGGCTTTTCGGATTTTGGGCTTTTCGGCTTTTCGGATTTTCGGCTTTCGGGCTTTTCGGCTTTTCGACTTTTCGGCTTTTGGGCTCTTGGGCTTTTCGGCTTTTCGGCTTTTGGGTTTTTGGGCTTTTGGGCTTTTGGACTTTTGGACTTTTGGACTTTTGGACTTTTGGGCTTTTGGGCTTTTGGGCTTGAAAAATAAGGTTATGAAGAAGTTTCACTTCTTACGTGTGTACACTAGTACACGCACACATTTTATTATTTATTTTGAATTAATTGCTTCATGTCAGTAGTTTGTTTCCATTAGGTAATTAATTTTCTTTTTTTACTCTTTTCAGGAAAATCAGAGAGTACAGTTAGGCGAATATTTAACGAAGGTTTTAATAATGAAGGAAAGTTTGAAACTCCTGGGAAACACAGAAATGTTGGCAAAGAAAGAAATAGACGATTTTAATATTTGTGCACTGCGCCATAAAATCCTTGTCAGATGGGGGAAAGTTACAGATAAAACATGTAATTACATGATTGTGGCGAAGCAATTGGGACTGCTAGGCACCTGCTGGTGGGTTGTAAGACGCTATTAGACCGGGGCTTCTGGATCTGGTTCAATAACTTTATTCTGGATCTGATTCAATAAAACAGAAACAAAATTAAACATGTATAATGTGTTTTATTTATTAACTCACTAGCTGATGCCCGCAGCTTCGCCCGTGTCAAATTTGTTCTCGTTCCCGCTTCCCGTAGGAACTTATTCCCGGGATGAAAAGTAGCCTATGTGTTATTCCAGACTATAATGTATCCTTGTACCAAATTTCAGCCAGATCAGTTCAACTGTTCGAGCGCGAAAGAGTCTCACATCCACACTCATAAGCTTTCGCATTTATAATATTTGTATTGTTCCCGTTCCCGCTTCCCGTAAGAACTTATTCCCGGAATAAAAAGTAGCCATGGTTATTCCAGATTATAATGTATCCCTGTACCAAAATTCAGCCAGATCCCTTTAACCGTTCGAGCGTGTAAGAGTAATAAACATCCACACTCACAAACTGTCGCATTTATAATATTAGTAAGATTTTACTCGGAACGAACTCCTCGTATCAAAATCATTTTGGTCGTACTATATAGGGTTGCTACATGCATTCAGCAGCGCCCTCATTTAATTTCACGACTTTATAGACAAACTGTATCGTAGCGTGTATCATAAAAGCGCGATATAGCTAAAAAAAGCTTCTGTATGTACAGACTGTTAATAAAAATATCTTTCGTACTACCCGTTCGCTCTAACTTTGCCGCTGGCGTAGAGGCGTATACCCGAATTGTTAATTATACGAAGTAAATTGACAGTAGCTAATGTCACTTCGTCATAGAAAATACGCAACACTACAAGAAGAAGTGACATTAGTTGCTGTCAATTTACTTTGTCTAATCAAAAATTCGACTTTAGTATAGAGCCGAGCGGCAAAGTTAGAGCGAACGAGCAGTACTGTGTTGTCTATCTGGGACGGGTATGCGTTCAGCTAGGCTTCTTTGCACGTGTGTGATGTGCGTGTCTCGCTCGACGTGTATGTACACAATCATGATATTGACAAGACTTGTCAAGTTCATATTGACCGTGTCGCGAGCCCATAAATAACCAAAGCCTGTTTATATTAATAAAAAAAAAAAACAAAATGACATTTGGATGTTTGTATTAAAGAATTTGTTTCTACTCAAAAGTCAAAGCAAAAAGCAAAGTTGAATGGTAGTAAATAATAATGTAGTGTTCCCGGCAGATTCATACACATTATTAAATTTATTATACCTACCTACATGTCGCAGCGTTATCGTAGTAGTACAGGTGACTACAGTACCTACGTCTATTTCAAATATGAATTGAATGAGGCCCAAATAATACAAAACCTTGCATAATAGTCCTAAGCAAGGTTTTGTCGAAAAATCGTTAGGTGTACATTTTAAAAGATGACCGATCCTTTACATATCAGCATGTCGGAAAGGTCACTAGTGTCCAGCGAGAAAAGCAAAAATCGAAGCGGTAGACCAGCAACTAAAGACATCATTAAATTCGGGCCACAGCGGACGTCAATCATTATAGCTCAAATATTAAACGAAAGGAAGAACTTATCCAACGTTGTTATTGATAATATTAAAGTTTTAAAAGTTAATGATCACTCAGAAAGTCCTGCAGAAGTTGACTGTTATGAACTGGATTTTCCTCCTTCATTTTGTACTGACAGGTAAATATCATGTACTTTTTGTGTTTTAAATTATTAGAAGTTCCTGGACACATACACAAAAGTAATGTATTGTCAATTCCAGGACTACTAGCTCAGAAGAAGATGAGAAGCATTTGAAAACACTTAAGGAATACTCTTGTGACTACCCCAATTGCAGTTATTCTTGCAAAATTTCTTCAAATCTTGTAAAGCATAAACGGGTACATACTAATGACAAACCATATCTCTGCGAGAAATGTTGTTTTAGATCAAATTTTGTGAATTCTCTGAAAGCACATAAAAGGATACATACAACTGAAAGGCCATACCAGTGTCAACATTGTAGCTATAAATGCAACAGTAGTTCAAATCTGAAAAAACATAATAAGCACCGGCACCCTGATTCTACAACATGTGTTAAATCTTAACAGTTATATTAACAGATGCAGTGCATTTAGTAGAAGACAAAAGTAGATTACTTACCTCTTTTTTTTATTATGTGATAGGTGTCTTTTCTGATAGGTTACTTTTTTAGGAAGAATATACAGGATGGAATTTAAAGATGGTAGTTGGAGGGAAAGTACTCTTAATATTTACGTCTAATTGAGATTCTTCTCATTTTTATAAAGTTGGTTAAAAATATTTTCTAGTTTCTGTGAATGGAAATATTCGTTCTGGTCACTTAACCAACCAACTTCAAAAATAAAGTAGGAGGTTCTCAATTCTCCATTTTTGTGAATTCCCATTTGTCCCCCTCGGGGGGACGAAGTCGAGGGGACAAACGGGAATACTCCTTTTTTTTTCTCCAGATAGTGAGTAAGCTTCACAATAAAAACATATTTTACTTGATCTTCCTTTAATTTAAGATATTATGTTGTAGAAATGTATCCCTATTTGGTCACTTAACCAACCAACTTCAAAAATAAAGTAGGAGGTTCTCAATTCTCCATTTTTGTGAATTCCCATTCGTCCCCCTCGGGGGGACGAAGTCGAGGGGACAAACGGGAATACTCCTTTTTTTTTCTCCAGATAGTGAGTAAGCTTCACAATAAAAACATATTTTACTTGATCTTCCTTTAATTTAAGATATTATGTTGTAGAAATGTATCCCTATTAAAGACTGTTTTTGTTGGTATCATAAAATACAGGTGTTTTTTTTTTCACATCTCCCTGGTTCGATTCTCGGCTCAAGCAGGTGATTTTTAAAAAATCTTTAAATGCAGTTTTACTTACTTTTGAAAATAAAGGAATGTTTCCTTTCAGCAAAACTTGCCATTATCAATATTAAGGGTACTTTCCCTCCAACTACCGTCTTTAAATTCCACCCTGTATATTTTCTTGTTCTAATACCTGTAGCAGCATGTATTTATTTATTTAATGTACAGTCCATACAACCACACAGTCTGTACAAGATGATCTCTAGTAAAATGATCTCAATCAATAAAAGTGGAATATAATTCAAGCACATAAATATGTGGTTTTTATTTGTAGTGTATATGGAAATCAATGCCATAAATAAGGGTTTTCCCAAACACCTACAATACGGGGTTCTTCAAAAGGGGTCTTAGAATGCTCTTGCATGGTCAGCAGCGGGATTGTAGTAAATGTTTATAGGCTATGGTGACCACAGTCCATCAGGTGAGGCAGTAAGCTTTGTCTGCCGCCTTAGTAGTATAAAAAAATACTAAGGTGGCAGACAAGTTCATAATGCGGCATTACATTGATAAATGACTTGCCCATGTAATAATAAATAACAATGGCGTCACCGCTATTATTAGAAATCCCAAGTATCGATAATCGTAAGTGAAATGTCTTTAAATGTCCATAGGTGACTACTTACCACTCATTCAATGGTGTGTCAATAAGATTATTGACACACCAAAAATTATCTTGTCTAGACTGTGTATCTTCTATATATATAAAAATCAATGCCACTTTTCGTTGTAATTTTATAACTCAAGAATGGGCTCACCTATCCGAACCAAATGTTTAGGGTTTGTTGGGACTATTTAGTAGATGGTTTATGTGAAGTTTGCACAAAATCGGTCTAGCGGTTCTTTATTTATCACGCAAACGAAGTTGCGCGGGTCAGCTAGTAGTGTATAAAATGTTGTTTACAAACCATAAAGATGCAATTTACAAGATGCCAATAACAACATGGCGCCACTCAAGCCAGCAAGCGAAATGAGTATAACCATTTGGCCTTACCCAGGGTAGTGTTCTGGGACCTTTTCTGTTTTTAGTAAACAGTAAAATAAATATAGTAGTATATGTTGTTTTTCTTCGCCATCTTGCCCAAACTAAGCTTATATATATTATGTATAATCCTGGACTGTGGGATCTATACAACTAATGCTTACATAATTCTAAATACTTATAAATTATAACAACAACCATTTGTGGATCACACAAATATTTGGTCTGACCCAGGAATCGAATCCCAGACCTCAGTGCGGAAGTTGTTTACATTACCGCCTGCGCCACAGAGGTAGTCAGAAAACGATGATTTCAAAAAAAAACTCAACCGGTTGGAATATGGGACAAAGGCTGTGTCAAGTAGAGAGTTATTAACACCAGAGAGAAAAATAAAAAAAAAATCATGTCCAAAGCTTTTTTATATTCAATAACCTAAGTATATATGATCCTAAAAAGTATATAGTTACCGGTATAAATGTTGCCCCAAGACTTTCCTCTTATAACATGATAAAATTGTTCTATGATATTATTTGTAAAACAATTTGAGCTCAACAGGTTTACAGGAATAAATAATAGTAATACTATTCTGATCCACAACAAAATCATAAGCAGGTATCAGTGGCAATGTTCTGTGAAGTCTACTACCACTGACTCTCGCCACCCGAAGAGGAAATACCCTGTAGCAGAACCGAGGACGACAGCTGCACATAACCACACATTGTATGTCATAAACACCAACATCAGCATATAGCTCACAAACACTTGAACACCGTGTAGTACAGTCTGCCACGCATGCGCTCCGCTCATCATTGTAGGGCTGAAAATAAGTAATATTGAGTTATTAAATAATATTAAGAAAAATTAGGGTTCGAGAGGGTAGGGTAGGTTGACGACTTCATAGAGGTGGAGACAAAAGTTACAATCAAGATGGGCTGAGGCTACTCTTGAGCATAGAATAATAAAATTACAACAGTGATCGGCAACCTTTTAGCAGGGGCAAGCCACATAATAACACGAAAACTACTAGAAGGAGTGGACCGCAGTCCAAAGCGAGTAATTAGAATTATTACAGGTCGTGTGTAAGACATATCTAAACCAATTCAGGTCAGTTCGTAAACAATTTGCCCCTGCGCATATTATCGAAGCTACGTCTTCATAGAAGTGGGTTTGGATATAACACAAAAATTCACGAGTATTGTTTAGATTCATCGCGTCGTTACTGAAACGAACAGCATGTATTGATGGATGAACTCGGGACAAAGTGGGATAAATAGCACTGCACGAATTTACATTATTTGCGTCCGGAGCGTCCGAGCATGGTAAGATCCGATAGGGAGCTTCCATTCGCGCACGCTTAGATTGTAGAATGATCTCCCTGCCTCGGTTCTTCCAAAAGCCGAAGAACCGAAGCCGGCAAGCCTTCAAAAGGGGTCTAAAGGTTTTAACAGGACGCGAGTGTAGCGCCTTTGGTGTTGCAAGCATCTATAGGCTGTAGTGACCACCAGTACATATGGCGGGATGGGACATATGCTTGTCTGCCCACCTTAGTGCTTAGTGGTATTAAAAAAACTGCTATGGCCGTTTCTTGGACGGGTGGCGATTCCGTGCTTGCTTTGTTTCGAAAGGCATGTTAACCAATTGGTCCGGGCTGTCTTTAACATGACAGTCATTAAGCCAAGTTAAAGGCCTTATGCCGAGGCTTGAGATATTTGATCATTGGGTCGTCAAAACCTGCACCATTCTTAACACAGCAATAGTAGCAACCTACAAGTATTACTATGCCTCTGCCTACCCTTTCGGGGATTAAGGCGTGAGTGTTGTCACACATGTAAATTCAGGACTTGGTTACTTATAGTAGTAACAACAGTAGGTATAAATTAAATTGAGGCTTAAATTATAATAAATACTTACATATTTCTTTCCAGGGTATGTGGTACCGGTCTAGAAAAAAAAACATCAAAATTAAGTAAATGAACGCATAAGTACTTAATACAATACAATGTAGGTAGGTACCTCATTGACAACAATTTTGACAAGAACTGGATCATAAATGTAAAAGTGCCAAAATTAATCGGTCTCGAGTAGGATTTGAACCTGCTTCTTCTAGCATGCCGTGTAAGACGCTTTACTGTCGCCCCAAGCCATATAAGGTGGAGAATTGCTCGGTTCCGAGTAGGGTCTCGATGGCTTTTTTTTTCTGTTTAACGTGAGGGAAAATCCTCATGGATGTTATGCCGGACTCCTACCGACTAAAAAAACCTCACGTCACGCCCAACAGTCTATGGTTGGGAGCCCCGGGTAAGCCCTCGGAACAGGGCCTGATTTAGGGTTCCGCGCGCCCTAAGCTAGCTATGAATATGCGCCCCCAGCTGCAACTAATTAAATTACAAGTCCTACCTACAAAAGACACTTTACGTAAGCTGATCCTACGTTCCTAATCGTTATTCTTTGTTAATTTGAAATTAAAATAAAACCCGATGCTGAGACTTCTTATGAACTTGTGACCCATGGTTTACTGAGGAGTTGGGTATTCCGCAGACAGCTTGATGCATCAGCCAGTAAAAGCGTGATAAAAAAACCCTCAAAGTACCTAACAGTACCTCGGTACATCCCGTTTCCGATGAATCTAATCAGTGAATCTTAGTGAAATCCCTTCATAACTCAGGAAGTGAGCTGATGATATGCAAAATTTACAGAAAAGAACGGCTCGAAAGCCGATGTGCTGGGGATGGCCCCGGCACATTGGCTTTCGAGCATAGAAAACCGAAAAATTGGCTCATCTGTTGGACTGCTACGATGCCACAGACAGACACACACATACATAGGTCAAACTTATAACACTTCTCGTTTTTCGGCGGGGTTAATTAAATCGTCAGTAATTAGGTAGACGAAATACGAAAGGTACCAAATAAGGTACTAGAGCTAAGCTGAATCCTAGGTGTAAGCTGAATATAACGGCTCGATTTGTCCGGGTGATTACCATCCGGACAATTCGACATAAAACAAGAGATCTGTTGTTTTTCCGGTAATTACATCTATTTCTTCTTTCAAATCACTTTCCTGACTGTCACGAAATAAAAGAAAAATAACAAATAGTCCTAAAATCTGCTTTAACCTTGCGGTGTCCTCGATATGATGGGATAATACTGATCACTTCCGGCAATTTGGACTAAACTGGACTAAACCCAAATCCCCCCCAGAAATCTAAGGAATGAAAACTGAAAACTGGAGGAACTGCGATGGCAGACAAAGTCTACGAAACCGACTTTGTATGCCACCGCAGTTCCTCCCGTGGGTTTGGGTTTTATCTGATTTCTTGGGGAGATTCGGGTGTATCGGGGAGGGGAAATAGGTTAGCACCTATTTCCCCTCGCCGATACGATACCCGATATATTAGGATAGCTCCTATTTCTTTGAGGAGTGAAGAGTCACGCCATCTTCCTGATCTGCTTCTGTAAGAATGGCAAGATGACAACTCGCCGTTTTCAAGCCCTCCGTGATGGAGGCGGGTAGCCCTGAGCGTATTGCAGTGTGCGACGAACCCGCCGTCGACTGCGAAACTTGGGAGGGAGTTCCTCTCCCGCTGCCTCTATCGCAAATATGACTTGCTCGCAAAAAGACTCAGTGGCGTCCTATTTTCTTCCATTGGAAGACCATGGCTTTCACTACGGTCTCCAGCGTGAGAACATCTACGCGCAGGCCCGCAACGGGGTTGCAGTGCATAAGCTGAGCGTATCCTCGCTGCAGTCACCGTAGTGCTGACACTCGGATGTTAACTTCCGCCGCAGATACTTACTCGTTCTGATGCACTCGTGTCCAGTAAGTATCTGTGACATTCGGTAGGTGAGGCTGCGATGGTGCCTTTCCAGCCACTCCTCCACGGTTTCACCGTCTCAACAGTACCGTCTCACACTTTTTTTTATACCACCAAAGTGGCAGACAAGCATACGGCCCACCAGATGTACCGGTGGTCACGCACAAGGAGGCAAAGTCTCTCCTGTCGCGAAGAGGTTCCACACCACCTGCAAGCATGGGATCGTTGACCACTCTCATGGCTCGCCTCTGCACCGAGTCGAATGGAAGACTTCAGTCAATTCATTCTGATATTCAGGTGCCCCCGCCCAGCAGTGGCAGCTGTACTCCATGTGCGGCCGCACTTGCGACTTAAACAGAAGCACTGTTTGCGCCGCAGTAAAGTACCGCCGCGCCCTGTTGAGCACAGCCTTATTCTCCAAATCACTTCGGAACTGAACGTCACTGGAGATGTCAACACCAAGGATACCTATACTGTCAGAGATGAAGAGAGTTGTGCCCTGAAATTGTGAATTCAGAACAGCTGCCGTCAATGACGGCCCTGATGTTCTACCGGCCAAAAAGCTGGACACCCATTCACTTTGGTTCCTGGGTGCCTTGAACGCGACACGGGTGGAGCTGTCGTATTTACTACCACGCTGCCAGGGAGATGGGCGCAGGAATTTATTTTTAACGCACTTATTTGTATTTTCACTAAATAACCAAATATTATTATGTGCTTTGGTGTTACAAAATGTTAAATAACAATTTTAAATATGTTGTTAGGAGTTGTTACAATCTTTTAAAAATTGCTAGATGGTTTGTGTGCTCCTTTTTGGGAGCACCGTAAGTCACAACCCAGCGCCGATCCCAACGCCAGGCGCCCCCTTGATCCTGGCGCCCTAAGCTTCAGCTTAGTTAGCTTATGGGTAAATCAGGCCCTGCCTCGGAAGGATGTCCCAGGACTCCCAACAGACCCACGGCCGCTGCTGCGGCCTCGCAAAGGGGGTGGTTCTGGTGCTATCCCGCGTTTTTGGGGTGTTTCGGGTGTGATCCGTATACTATACTACTCGGAATAATGAGGAAAGGTTTGATTGTTTGTTTGTTTGCACGAATAGGCTCCGAAACTACTGAACCGATTTGAAAAATTCTTTCACTGTTGGGTAGCTACACTACCCCCGAGTAACACAGGTTATTATATTCTAATCCCGTATTGTCACGGAACGTGAATTACTCGGGTGACACCGTGTGCGTGAAAAAAATAAGTAATGCGATCTTAGTTTTCATAATGAATCACAACAAATTCCACAAGTGTCAACAATCGCGAGTATAAATTTATTCACACGTTTAATTACGGTTTAACTATTTCACGGAGAATAAAATTTAAATAACGGTAATTTCTAAATTAGCTTGAAACGGTTAATTATACAGCGTTTAATTTTAATAGTTCGTTACTACTCGTTAAAATTACACAGGTATACAAAACTTGTAATTTATGAAAAATTCTGGTAACTGACAATCAAAAATGTACCTAATTATCTTTATTATCTATACTTATAATAAAACTGTTGAGGGTCGAGAGTCTGTACATGGAAGATATTTTGAAAATATTAATTGGAGGGCGTTCTCTAATCGATACTAAAGCCGAAAATGTAATTTAAAATTTTCATGTCTGTCTGTCTGTCTGTCTGTCTGTCTGTCTGTCTGTCTGTCTGTCTGTATCCCGAATAAGTATCACGCCGAAACTACTGAATCGATTTGAATGAAACTTGGTACAATCTGAGCTTATAGTCCGAGGAAGGTTCTTGGATACTTTTGATTCCGATATTTTGCGCGGTTGATGCGGGAGAGGGGATGAAAGTTGAAATGGTTTTTCAGCATTATAATAAAACTGTTGAGGGTCGAGAGTCTGTACATGGAAGATATTTTGAAAATATTAATTGGAGGGCGTTCTCTAATCGATACTAAAGCCGAAAATGTAATTTAAAATTTTCATGTCTGTCTGTATCCCGAATAAGTATCACGCCGAAACTACTGAATCGATTTGAATGAAACTTGGTACAATCTGAGCTTATAGTCCGAGGAAGGTTCTTGGATACTTTTGATTCCGATATTTTGCGCGGTTGATGCGGGAGAGGGGATGAAAGTTGAAATGGTTTTTCAGCTGTAATTGCTCAACGCGTAGTTCGATTTCAATCGTTTTCTTAGTGTCGGAAAGGGAGTACTTTAAGCATTATTCCACACAAGTTTCAAGTTAAAGGGTTTTGTGGTTCAAAACTTAGAGGCATCTCAACTATCGCCAAACCTAGAATTCAAGGCTTCCTTTGAATGTGAGGGTAAATCTAAACGGGCGTGTTGGCTAAATCATAAAAGAGCTTAATTATTAAGGCTGCTGTAATCTGTAAGCTTTAATCTTTAAGCTCTTTTATGATTTAGCAAACAGGGCCGTTTCACACGGTGCTTGATGAGTATGATGAAGAATTACCTCCCCTTCGTACACCTTATGTGACGTAAACGAAGTTGCGAGGGTCAGCTAGTTATATAATATATTAAAAAAAAAAATATTTACGTACTTATAACCTTTTAGACACACTTTTAGGAAATTGATAATATCGGTGGACTGTTGAAAAGGAGGAGCGCAATTCGGCTAATAATGCACTTGCCCAAATCAAAATAGAAGTTGTGAAATAAGTTTTTAAATTACTAGATCAAAATTTCTTTCGTTATTTCGTTTTAACATTGTTTTATTTATTACATTTTAACACTAGCATTTGTGTATTGCGCCTGTCCATTTCAACACGGCAATGGGCTTACCACCTGTTACGTGGGACATAAAAGACTATAAGGTGTGGGTGTATGCTATACCTCTGCCTACCCCTTCGGGGATAGAGACGTGTTTATATGTATGTATGTATGTAGATCCATCATGACTGGAAAAGGTCGCAGTGTGGGACTGGATTCGGAAGGCACAGGACAGTGGTGTTGTGGCGTAAATTGGGAGGGGTTTCCGTCCAGCGGTGGACTGCCTTAGGGTGATTTGATTGATGTGGAATTATTCATAGATATCAAGTCGGACTCCACTCCACACCCTGCCCTTGTGAGCCCCGACTGAGCCTTCATTAAAAACCCAGGGAAGATCTTCCTCAAACCTGGGTTAAAAAGAAAGAAAGCAAGACTTACTGTATACATTGAGGTTCGTCTGGAGCACATAAATTTGTTACACCTTTATCTGGTGGGGCCACCGCACAATACTGCAGTCCCGTGTATGTCTTCCACAAAAGATGTTTTCTGTAGTATTTAAGGCTGAAAAAGAATGTTTTTTGTATAGATTATGACAAGCTTTTTAGTTTTACTAAAAGTGGGAAAGAACTAAAAGTACCTAGTCCTAAAATTTCATGTTTGTGCACATATTATGTCGCATGGTTATTGTATCAAGGGTTTCTCATACACATTAGTTCTCTACGCACATTGTTTTGTCAATGGTAATATTGGGAACTACATTGCTAGTATTCTTCTTTTATTTGACTGCTTCGGAAGCGGAGGCGTTAGTGTTACCGACTAGCGCGCTGAGGTTCTAGGTTCAATTTTACGGATAAGACTAAATATTTGTGTGATCTACAAATGATTGTTTCGAAGTTTGGGTGTTTCTATGTAATGTGTTGTATTTAGAAATATATAAGTACTAGCTGTTCCCCGCGGCTTCGTTCGCGTGAAGTTGTTATAGCGTAAAATCATTACCCTCCTATGGGGAGTCAGTTAAAAGTAGCCTATATCCTTCCCTTGGACTCTGAATCACTGGAGATAGTTTATCTCTATACCAAATTTCATCAAAATCGGTTCAGCGGTTTAGGCGTGAAAGCGTAACAGACAAACATACATAGTTACTTTCGCATTTATAATATTAGGTAGTAGGGATGTTTATCATTTGTCTAGATCTCATACCACAAGGTTATAATTAGCTCACCTTGGGCTAAATAGCAATGTGTGAAAAATTTCCTACAATATTGATTTACAGTTTTAGATTAATGTGCATTAACTCAGTACTACATACAGATAACCGATACTACTACAGATAAGCGATACTACAAGGCAGGTACTATAGATAACTCACACAAGTTATTATTATCTAATCAAGAGTACCTTACCCTTCATATAGTAATGCCATAATGAAAATAGCAAAGAATGATCCAACAAATTCTCCCACATCTGTTACGTTCCACCAAGAGAACAAAATAGTTTCCATAAATCCTCCATGAAACTGAAAGCAATCAAATAAAAAAAACATTATCATCATACTCCTGCCCTTGTCCTAATTTATTTGGGATCGGCGCAACATCTCTTCTTACATTCCTCTCTTCTACTAGTTGCCTCTACATCACTCCTTTCACATTTATATCATTGTTTATAGGTCTTCCACATTCACACGAGAATCTCGTCGAGAACTTCTATTGGAACTGCATTCGGAGGACAAGGTGAGAACTTGCGAATCATATCTACATTCATGTTGCGATGTTCTCGTGTGAATGTAAAGCGCCCATTTCCCCATTGGATGGATTGTATCTTTCTTTGACTATTGACATTCCTCTGGCTCTTTAACACTCTACATGTTTTGGTTACATGGATTTCATCCCTTCTCATCACACATCCATACCAATGAAATGAAAAAGCATATGAAAGTTATAAACATTTGAAATACAAGTATTTATTTAAGAAATACTCACTGTCATGGACATATTGTGCATGCCAGCACCATGGCTTGAGTTGTGAGCAGCATGGCTTTGACTAACAACATGCATATGGTGTTGGTGTGCGTGATTTGGAAATTTGTCACTGATATTCTGAAACACAAACAAATAAGTCAAATAACTTATGTACTAGATTCATTGAACTAAAACAAGCCTAATTGGTTCAGTCAAACAACCTTGTATTTGTACTGTGTAGTAGTAGCAGTTAATAAATGGACAATGTACTGCTAAAATAAATGCTTATTTTCTAGTTTCCAATATCGACTATTAGTATGTAAATAAGACATAACTACAAGGTTTGCGAAACCTGAAATCTAGCTGCTGCTCTCTGGAGCCAATGCCAGGTTAGGTGCTCAAAAAGACCACACTTAAATACCGTTCGATTATAATCTATCTCGCGAGATTGTGACCCGTAACAGCAACTAGCTTTGCTCGCTCTCCTTCGCGCTTTTTCTATCACTTTCTTTAGCTTAATGTTACGGATCAGATTATAACGTGCCGTGGCAGTAATCGTTATCAGCATAGAGATATGCTACTGTTTACCTCACAATCTCTTGATGATTTAAAGTCTCTCGGTGTTTACAACTTTACGGCGACATCTCAACACTTCTTCCCTACAGTGATATATAACTATATCTGTATTATATGCAATCATTGGTTAACAAAACAGATACAGGTAGTGGCTTTCTGGCACTTGAAGCCGCCCCTCAGGGAGAACAGCAGCCGCAGGACCACAAATAATCTGGCCTTTTGAACTTCAGTAAATGGGACACCACAGTCACCCATGTCAGGACTGACCTTACCATAAAGATTGTGTTGGGTGGATGGCACACATCGGCTCCATATGCAGATAAAAGATAAGAGCGCTATGCATAAATAATACCATGTTTGTATAAAGTAATATAAACTTACAGTATTCGATGTATCATTTTGATATAAGTCGTGGAAGCCATTGTGCAGTGTTGGAGAGGCATGCATATGGTCACTACCATGATGTCCCATACTCATAGAATTTGGATTTTCCATGGTTCCTGAAGAGAGATAATATTAGGGTAGTTAGAAATATAAATTACACGCAGGGCACGCAGGCACATAATTAATAGTATTTGCAGTACATAAGTACCTCTTGTTGTTATCAAGCCAACCTCAAATGTAGTGGTGCATTTGCTGATTGAACGATAAATAAATAAAAAATCTCGTCATAATGTGTCTGTGATTTCGTGATGTGTTCAGGCATGAAAGGGGAGTATTATTATTATTATTAAAATCCGAGCCAGGCACTAAGCTCTAAAATATGTAATTTGGAAGTGACAACAAGCATTTAATACTTTGCTGAGATGAGAGAGTGTCCTTCAAGAAGGACTCATTATCATCATTCCTGCTTTATTACCGGTTGCATCTGTAGCCCAAGGTCTGCTTTCCTACAGTTAGGTTTTCATTCCTCTTAATCATCCATGATGGTCAGACCAATGGCAATCATGTCATTCTTTAGGACTCCAAATCATCACTTTGCCCTTTTTTGTGCAATCAAATGGAGGCATTGCCTGCCGCATTGTCACCTCTAACTCTGCTCTGGTAGGAAGCAGGTTCCCAAGTTCCCATGGTCTCATAACCAGTTATTTGAATACCATGTGTGCAAAGTTACTTAGGTATATAATGGCAATGAATATTTTGCAAACATTGAACTCAAATGCTTTGGTTAACCATCTATAAATGTTTTAAATGAAGTGCTACCAACCCAAGCAAGTTTATAAAACATCAATCCTTAACAATACAGAAAATTTTAGGATTTGTTGCTATGCCATTTCTTTCGTGTTCTACCTACACTACTTTTCAATCAAAATAACATTTCTTTTATTTAAAAGAATCCGGCCAAGTGCGAGTCGAACTTGCGCACGAAGGGATTCGTGTTAAAAAACGAAAATAAAATGTATGTAGCATGGTAGCCCCCTTATGATTGTAGTATTTGCTGTCATAGCGACAATAGAAATACTGTGACAATTTCAGCTCTCTAGCTATCATGGTTCATGAGATACAGCCTCGTGACGGACAGAAAGACAGACGGATGGCGAAGTTTCATGAATAGGGTCCCGATTTTTACCCTTTGGATACGGAACCCTAAAATGAAACTAAACTATAAAAACAGATGCAAAAAGGCAAACTTAATATTAGACCAACAAATAAATGGCACATTTTTACACAGCGCCATCTGGTCTATATTAAGTTTATATTAATAAGCTGGTGTTATGGTATCAGGCAACTGACAAACATAATTTCTAAAGACATACAGGCTATAGATAAATTATACCTAGACACAGAACAAATCAATGTGCTTCTCAGTCATCGCACAAAGAGATATTTTCTGTTGGGAACCGAACCCACAACCTCCGATTTCATAGTACACTAATCTCTAGACCAGAAAGCCAGTTGGACAAAACCATGAATGGCAAAAGAATAAGTGAAAATTTATGTTCCATAATCCCGTCTTCTTTACGAAGTACCTACTAGCGGACGTCACGCGGTTCCACCCGCGTAATTCCCGTTCCCGTGGGAATACGGGAATAAAATATAGCCTATGTTCACCGCAAAGAGTGTAGCTTTTCAACAGTGAAAGAATTTTTCAAATTGGTCCAGTAGTTCCGGAGCCTATTCGTTATAAACAAACAAACAAAAAAACAATTCTTTCCTCTTTATAATATTAGTATGGACTAAGCGGACATCACACAGTTTCACCCGCGTAGCTCACGTTCCCGTGGGAATATGGGAGTAAAATATAGCTAATATTACTAACGGTAAACATCGATATAGATAAGACATATAACTCTATGACGGTAAATGTAACTTTCCAATGAAAAAAGAATTTTTTAAACAGGCGCTGTAGTTTTTGAGTTTATTTGTTACAAACATACACACACAAAAAAATACAAATGTTTTCCTTTTTATAATATTAGTGTAGAAAACACTTTCAACAACACATACTACCCGTTCGCTCTAACTTTGCCGCTGGCGTAGAGGCGTATACCCGATTTTTTAATTAGACGAAGTAAATTGACACTAACTAATTTCACTTCGTCATAGAAAATAAGCAACATTGTATGAAGAAGTGACATTAGTTGCTGTCAACTTACTTCGTCTAATTAAAATTTCGACTTTAGTATGGAGCCGAACGGCAAAGTTAGAGCGAACGAGCAGTACATGAATGTTATGTTCTGTTAATTAATGGCCACAGTTTGTATGTATTACTCCCGATAATATTTAATCACTACATAGTATAAAACAAAGTCGCTTTTTCTGTCCCTATGTCCCTTTGTAATCTTAAATCTTCAAAACTACGCAACGGATTTTGATGCGGTTTTTTTTAATAAATAGAGTGATTAAAGAGGAAGGTTTATATGTATCATAACATCCATTAAATAGTGGAGAAATACTGTTATTTTTGAGGTTTCTAATATGATGTCGTAAATAATTATATTTTTTTCCACTTACATTGCAAACGCAGGCATGAATCCTACGAGATTTATCAAAATAATGTACTAAGTATTGTACAGATTATAAAGGTCTACAGAAAACTCCGCGATGGCATATCTCTATCTCTTATGGATATCCCACAATAACATTCTTGTGTCATTTACTTTTTACGACAAATAATGGCTTATTTTCGAAGCGGTTTTAACCAATACAGCATTATTCCTTATCTTATTATAAATACCTTAAATACATTGTTTATTTAATATATGTACATATAGATCTATATGGCTCTTTACAGCATATGATTTAAATGAATATTTTCTAAGTAAAGATATAATATAACAGATATAAAATCGCGGGACGTAGCGTTTGCGGCTGTACCGGCATGCCGCACACTGGTCCGGATTTTAAAATAGGTGGACATACGATCTAAGATGTCAAATTTGTTTTGGATAGGAAATATAGTGCTAATTAACATTTAGTACCACTTTTCCATAAAATGACTCATTCATGCCTAAAAAAAATTATGAAAATGAAAAATTTTATGGGGGAAAATTTATTTGGTTCAATTTCTCAGTTCGGTATCAAAGTATAAAGGTCTCACCTTATATTTTGAAAAGTTACTATGGTCTTTAATACGACAACATAAAAAACTTCCGCGTATCCCTGCGGGTTTGGGATCCACAATGCTTTAAAGTTCACAGTTTTTCTGTACTTAGTGTATTTAGTATCAGCAGTGCACCCGTGCGAAGCCGGGGCGGGTTGCTAGTTCACTATAAGTTGTTACCAAGAAAGTTGAAACGAAGTTTCGAAATAAGATTATTATCTATTTCTTCTTTCAAAAGAAATAGATAATAATCTTATACTTGGTTTTGATAAAAGAACAATATTACTTCTTTCGAAACTGGTTTTGATAACAGAATAATTTTTATTTTTTCGAAACTCATTTAGATTTTTTTTTTCTTTCAAAACTAGTAATAAGAACTTTGTTGGATATGAAACAATTAATATTACATATTCAATTCAGAATATTCAGATATTAGTGCCACAAAAGTTTGAGGTTCTTGATGTTCGAGGTTTTGGCCAATCAAAAGTTACTTTTTAGGGGTCAGTACCCAAAGAGTAAAAACGGGACTGGATTACTGAGACTTCAATATCCATCTGTCTGTCTTCTGTCTGTATCTCTAGAACCGTGATAGTTGGACTGCTGCAATTTTAAGAATTTTATAATTATTTCTTCTGCCTTTATAACAACAAGTACTAAAAACAGATAGTAAAAAAATTAAGGGGAGCTACCATACAACAAGTGCAATTTTTTTGCAGATTTTTTCATAACCCTCCGTACAGGTATCCAACTCCGAGATATTATTTACAAATACTTTGAGACCCATAATTTTAATGTCTCTGTATTCATACCACACTTGAATTTGAATGTGGTTGAAGGAGATATTATCAATATCAATACATATAATAAAATCGTAGCTGTCTGTTTGTCTGTATGTTTGTGCACGCTAATCTCAGCAACCACTCAACCGATTGCAATTCCGTTTTCTTTTTTGCTTTGCGGTTTGCTCCACTTAACATTTAATTTTTATTTCATGTCAATCGGTTCATAAATGAAAAAGTTATATCAATCTAAAGAATCACATATAAAATGCAGCGTACGAAATCGCAGGCTAGTTTACAAATATTTTGAGACCTATAATTTAATATGTCTCTGTTTTCATACCACATGGCATTCATACTTAATGGTTTGAATGCAGAGTAACAGACAGATGGCTTATTATTTGAGATAATATTATTCATATTATCTTATGCTCCAACCTTAAATAGGTACATATGGAAGCACATCTGTTAAACAAACCATCGATCAAAATATACACTACAATGCGCAGCAGTGATAATACTTTTTATCTGTTATTATGAAAATTTAGATAAGGAAATGTTTTGTTTGTAGTGTAAGTGATGTGTCATAGTCAATACTAAACACACTTAAAGAGATGTTATTGGAAAAACATAAGACAAATATTAATTAACATTCATAAACCTGTGTCAGCACACTTATGAGAAGATAGTTATTTTAGAATACATATTATTTTCCATATCTCCATTTAAGAATATATAACAGTACAAATAATGAGCAGCTTCCTACTTCCTCCAGATTTAAGTATACAGTACTCACCTGTTTCAATATTCAGGAGGTCAAATCAATTATAATCAGATATCTAACAAGTACCTAACAAGTTCTCACCGTATAGTGACCAACTTTAATGGTGGGATTGAATTGAACTGTCCAAGTGAAAGTAGTTACATAAAAACTAGAGCAAAATGAATGCTTTGGCAATGATTGCTGTAAGACACATGTATGGACCTCTGTTAAACAAAGTCTGTCACTTGTAACGAGCAGAATTATTTTTATAACGGAACGCAATACATAACGACATAATACTTAGTATAATAATGGCTTAGAATTATTACAGTAGATGCATGTATTCCTACAATACAGGCATTGACTGTGTTGTTCGTAATGAAATACATTTACATAATTTATATCACGGACACTTACTTAGGAAAATATTTATACGTGGCACTTATTAGGAAGCGATTTTATTATCGATTCAAATCGTTTAGAAAACTATTGATGTTTGTAGAAATTAATTGATAATTTTAACTAAGTCATTTCTTTCCCGTAGGCTTCAGTCAGGTTTACCAAAAACGCAAAATAAACTTCAACTTCAAAGCAGCGAAAACTACTGTCTTTTTAATTGAACGGTATGTCAAATTGTACTGTCAACTGTCAATTGTCAAAATGGCAGCTGATTTGTCTGTTTGTCACACTGATCTGTATTAAAACCACAATAAAGGGGTCCAGACACGATCAATTGGCAATTATCATGCACGTTCACAGACTTACAATAAGTAGCAGACAAAGCATTAGAGATTGAAAAGTACGCCAAAACCAACACATATAAAAACCACACACACTAACGCAACTACAGGGAAGGAGTTAGCCGCCTAGTTCAATAAAATTTATTTTAATGAAATAAGAGTATCTTAAAATACCTCTTTTAAGGTTCCGTAGCCAAATGGCAAAAAACGGAACCCTTATAGATTCGTCATGTCTGTCTGTCTGTCCGTCCGAATGTCACAACCACTTTTCTCCGAAACTATAAGACCTATGCACTTGAAACTTGGTAAGTAGATGTATTCTGTGAACCGCATTAAGATTTTTAAATATAACTAGAAAAAAGCACAAACTTACAATAAGTAGCAGACAAAGCATTAGAGATTGAAAAGTACGCCAAAACTAACACATATAAAAACCACACACACTAACGCAACTACAGGGAAGGAGTTAGCCGCCTAGTTCAATAAGATTTATTTTAATGAAATAAGAGTATCTTAAAATACCTCTTTTAAGGTTCCGTAGCCAAATGGCAAAAAACGGAACCCTTATAGATTCGTCATGTCTGTCTGTCTGTCCGTCCGAATGTCACAACCACTTTTCTTCGAAACTATAAGACCTATGCACTTGAAACTTGGTAAGTAGATGTATTCTGTGAACCGCATTAAGATTTTTAAATATAACTAGAAAAAAGCAGTAAATTTTGGGGGTCCCCATACTCAGAACTGAAACGAAAAGATTTTTTTTCATCAAACCCATACGTGTGGGGTATCCATAGATAGGTCTTCAAAAATGCTATAGAGGCTAAAGCACCTTTAGAAAAAAATGATGTTACAAAACATCATTTTTTTCTAAAGGTGCTCCCTCACCGGAAGCATTCGCGCGTAATGTAATGTTACGAGTCGAGAATTACAGCCAGTGTGGGAGGTGACCCGAGCATTGCAATGCGCACCTTGTAATGATACAAGACGAGGTTACAGCAGTGAGGCAGGTGATCCGAGCATTGCAATGCGCGCCTTGTACAATGATACAATGTGTAACGTTTTGATCCAACTCGTAACATCAATGCTTTTTTTTGTTGCGGCTGGCCGGCCGCACACTGGTCCGGATTATAAATAGGTGGACATACGATCTAAGATGTCAAACGCTTTTGGGAAAAAAATAGTAGTACGAGTACGAATTTCAGGTTAATTTTGCAATCCAATATAGCCACCGCGCCACCATTGTAAAATTTCATGTTGGATATCGTTTATGGGGTTTTTTGGTATGCTGAGTACGAATTTCAGGTTAATTTTGCAATCCAATATGGCCACCGCGCCACTGTTGTAAAATTTCATGTTGCAAATCATATAGGGGTTTTTTTGGTATGCTGAGTACGAATTTTGGGTTCATTTTGCAATCCAATATGGCCGCCGCGCCGAATTCACAAAATTTCATGATGGGTATCATTTAAGGAGGATTTTGGTACGCTGAGTACGAATCTCATGATAATTTTGCAATCCAATATGGCCGCCGCGCCGAAATCACAAAATTTCATGATGGGTATCATTTAAGGAGGATTTTGGTACGCTGAGTACGAATCTCATGATAATTTTGCAATCCAATATGGCCGCCGCGCCGAAATCACAAAATTTTCGTGATGGGTATCGTTTAAGGGGTTTTTTGGTATGCTGAGTACGAATCACATGATAATTTTGCAATCCAATATGGCGGCCGCGCCGAAATCACAAAATTTCATAATGGGTATCGTCTAAGGGGTTTTTTTGTATGCTGAGTACGAATCACATGATAGTTTTGAAATCCAATATGGCCGCCACGCCGAAATCACAAAATTTCATGATGGATATCGTATAAGGGGTTTTTTGGTATGCCGAGTACGAACTTTGGGTTAATTTAGCAATCCAAGATGGCTGTCGCGCCAGCGTTGCAAAATTTCATGTTGCATATCGTAGAAGGGGTTTTTTGGTATGCTGAATACGAATTTTAGGTCAATTTTGCAATCCAAGATGGCCGCCGAACCACAGTTGTAAAATTTCATTTTGGATATCATGAAAGGGGTTTTTTGGTATCTCAGCATACTGACAGAAATCTCGCAACAGTGGCGCGGTGGCCATATTGGATTGCAAAATTATCATGAGATTCGTACTCAGCGTACCAAAATCCCCTTTAAACAATACCCATCATGAAATTTTGTGATTTCGGCGCAGCGGCCATAATTGATTACAAAATTGTCATGTGATTCGTACTCAGCATACCAAAAAACCTCTTAGACGATACCCATCATGAAATTTTGTGATTTCGGCGCGGCGGCCAAATCGGATTGCAAAATTATCATGTGTATCGTACTCAGCATACCAAAAAACCCCTTAAACGATACCCATCATGAAATTTTGTGATTTCGGCGTGGCTGCCATATTGGATTGCAAAATTATCATGTGATTCGATCTCAGCATACAAAAAACCCCTTAGACGATACCCATCATGAAATTTTGTGATTTCGGCGCGGCCGCCATATTGGATTGCAAAATTATCATGAGATTCGTACTCAGCGTACCAAAATCCCCCTTAAACAATACCCATCATGAAATTTTGAAATTTCGGCGCGGCGGCCATATTTGATTGCAAAATTATCATGTGATTCGTACTCAGCATACCAAAAACCCCCTTTAACGATACCCATCATGAAATTTTGTGATTTCAGCGCGGCGGCCAAATTGGATTGCAAAATTATCATGTGATTCGTACTCAGCGTACCAAAATCCCCCTTAAACGATACCCATCATGAAATTTTGTGATTTCGACGCGGCGGCCATATTGGATTGCAAAATTATCTCTTAGTCTTTCTGTTCCCGGTTTCCATTTCGGAGTTTCCAGTTCTATGATCCGATTCAAAATCGCAATAAAAACCATTTCTGCTAATAGTTTTGCACCAATTTTTTTAAAATCTTCTCCTGACAGAAACAAACACAACAAAAACGAATTAGCGAAATTGGTCCAGCATTTCACGCGTGATGCCGTGACCACGGAAATCGGGCTTCATTTTCATATATTGTATACTCAATATCATCGAAGATTACAGGCATTATATTAAAATACAATTCTGAACTAATTAAATGCTGAATCACAGTTTGCCACACTTATTTTTATGTTAGCATTAAATTTAATCTTGAAAAGAAGTGCCTGAGTTCGGCCCATACATTAATGAGAGGTATCTAATACGTCGAACTGCAGCATCGGCAGCTTAAACCTTTCAAAAACCAGGCGGACGTCATTTTTTTTAACATGTCATGAATAGTGTTGCTATACGTGTAGAAACGAGATAGCAGCATTCACTAACCCCTTAGAGCGAGCGGAATGGAAAGACCAACGCACACAAACATAATTAATGTTTCGTCTGCTACTTATTGTACGTCTGTGGAAAAAAGCAGTAAATTTTGGGGGTCCCCATACTCAGAACTGAAACGAAAAGATTTTTTTTCATCAAACCCTTACGTGTGGGGTATCCATAGATAGGTCTTCAAAAATGCTATTGAGGCCAAAGCACCTTTAGAAAAAAATGATGTTACAAAACATCATTTTTTTCTAAAGGTGCTCCCTCACCGGGAGCATTCGCGCGTAATGTAATGTTACGAGTCGAGAATTACAGCCAGTGTGGGAGGTGAACCGAGCATTGCAATGCGCACCTTGTAATGATACAAGACGAGGTTACAGCAGTGAGGCAGGTGATCCGAGCATTGCAATGCGCGCCTTGTAATGATACAATGTGTAACGTTTTGATCCAACTCGTAACATCAATACTTTTTTTTGTTGCGGCTGGCCGGCCGCACACTGGTCCGGATTATAAATAGGTGGACATACGATCTAAGATGTCAAACGCTTTTGGGGAAAAAAATAGTAGTACGAGTACGAATTTCAGGTTAATTTTGCAATCCAATATGGCCGCCGCGCCACCATTGTAAAATTTCATGTTGGATATCGTATATGGGGTTTTTTGGTATGCTGAGTACGAATTTCAGGTAAATTTTGCAATCCAATATGGCCACCGCGCCACCGTTGTAAAATTTAATGTTGCATATCATATAGGGGGTATTTGGTATGCTGAGTACGAATTTTGGGTTAATTTTGCAATCCAATATGGCCGCCGCGCCGAATTCACAAAATTTCATGATGGGTATCATTTAAGGAGGATTTTGGTACGCTGAGTACGAATCTCATGATAATTTTGCAATCCAATATGGCCGCCGCGCCGAAATCACAAAATTTCATGATGGGTATCGTCTAAGAGGTTTTTGGTATGCTGAGTACGAATCACATGATAATTTTGCAATCCAATATGGCCGCCGCGCCGAAATCACAAAATTTCATGATGGGTATCGTCTAAGGGGTTTTTTGGTATGCTGAGTACGAATCTCATGATAATTTTGCAATCCAATATGGCCGCCGCACCGAAATCACAAAATTATCATGTGATTCGTACTCACCATACCAAAAAACCCCTTAAACGATACCCATCACGAAAATTTTGTGATTTCGGCGCGGCGCCCATATTGGATTGCAAAATTATCACGTGATTCGTACTCAGCATACCAAGAAACCCCTTAAGCAATACCCATCATGAAATTTTGTGATTTCGGCGCGGCGGCCATATTGGATTGCAAAATTATCATGAGATTCGTACTCAGCGTACCAAAATCCCCCTTAATATACTAAAATAACTCACCTCGCAAGTCCGTCGCCGGAGATCCCCACGCCGTAGAGTGGGCGTTAAAGTCCCCGACGACGAGAAGCGGGGTGGGGTGTGCTTCCGCCACAAGAGCCCCGAGCTCAATGAGTAACTGCTCAAACTGAGCACGGGTCTTCCTGGGCGGACAGTACACCCCAATCACTGCAGCGTCTCCCAGCAGCGCGAGGACGCACATTCGTCCTTTTGACACCCTGTCAAAGGCGCCCCGCTGGGAGACGATAGCCACCTCACCGTCGCGGTCGCTGGCCCAATCATCGCGGGCACGAACCGCGTACGGTTCGGCGACTACAGCCACGGTCGTCTGCCACTGCGCTACGGACTGGATCAAAACATCCTGGGCCGCAGCGCAGTGCCTGACGTTGGCCTGCAGGATCGAGAATGTGGACATCTAGGATTGAGCAGTGTCCATAACCTCCAACGATTGGGTGGGAGCGGGGTCCGCGACCGGCCCGACCCGCCTCCCACCGACTCCTCCTCGGCGACGACGTCGTTTCTTTGACGCCGCCAGGCAAGCCTTGGCGCCCAGGCGGTGCGCAGCGGCCTCTCCCGCCGCCGCACACACGGGGCAGTGCGGATCCGCGGCGCAGCCGGCCGATTTGTGGCCGGGCTGCCCGCAGCGGAAGCACAGGGCGCTGCGGTCAACTCCCGCAGCACTCCTGGCCCCCACGTGCCCCACATCTAGGCAGCGGAAGCACCGCTGCGGCCTGGACTCCAAAAGCACCGCACGGACGCGGGTCCAACCAATCACTACGGGGTCCAAACAACCAATAACGCCGAAATCACAAAATTTCATGATGGGTATTGACCCATCATGAAATTTTGTGATTTCGGCGCGGCGGCCATATTTGATTGCAAAATTATCATGTGATTCGTACTCAGCATACCAAAAACCCCCTTTAACGATACCCATCATGAAATTTTGTGATTTCAGCGCGGCGGCCAAATTGGATTGCAAAATTATCATGCGATTCGTACTCAGCGTACCAAAATCCCCCTTAAACGATACCCATCATGAAATTTTGTGATTTCGACGCGGCGCCATATTGGATTGCAAAATTATCTCTTAGTCTTTCTGTTCCCGGTTTCCATTTCGGAGTTTCCAGTTCTATGATCCGATTCAAAATCGCAATAAAAACCATTTCTGCTAATAGTTTTGCACCAATTTTTTTAAAACCTTCTCCTGACAGAAACAAACACAACAAAAAAGAAGTAGCGAAATCGGTCCAGCAATTCACGCGTGATGCCGTGACCACGGAAATCGGGCTTCATTTTTATATATTGTATACTCAATATCATCGAAGAGTACAGGCATTATATTAAAATGCAATTCTGAACTAATTAAATGCTGAATCACAGTTTGCCACACTTATTTTTATGTTAGCATTAAATTTAATCTTGAAAAGAAGTGCCTGAGTTTGGCCCCTACATTAATGAGAGGTATCTAATACGTCAAACTGCAGCATCGGCAGCTTAAACCTTTCAAAAACCAGGCGGACGTCATTTTTTTATAACATGTCATGTATAGTGTTGCTATACGTGTAGAAACGAGATAGCAGCATTCACTAACCCCTTAGAGCGAGCGGAATGGAAAGACCAACGCACACAAACATAATTAATGTTTCGTCTGCTACTTATTGTACGTCTGTGTGCACGTTAAAATATTAAGTATGGAAGTTGCTTCAGTGTGCGTGATTTCTTAAGGGGTCCCGACATGATCAATTGGCAATTGTCAAGCACGTAGAATTTAATGTGCACGTATACGTCGATGCACACACACATGTAAAGAAATCACGCACACTGAAGCAACTTCCATTCATATTTAAAGGGTGTCGGAAAAAGAAAAAGAAAAGAAAAAATGAATGATTTGTGGTTCTTTTATTGGGTTCATATTAATTCCGATAAATTCATATAATGCTGTGCTGTTTACGTCCAGAGATGTTCTTGCTTGCTTTATCTGTAAGAAATAAAAATAAACGTTATTCTCATGAAGAGAATTGCTTGCATTCCTATACATATCATAAAAGTACAATAGTATTGGATATCCAACACCTAGATGCTGTAAATCTCATGTTCACAGCCATAGACATATAACACGTTATATAACACACAGGTAGGCCGCCGGGTGATACGATAACTACATTGACTCCCAACTATAGGATCATCAAACATCAGTGGCCCACACAGAGCATCGCAGCTCTAGTAACATCAAATATCATTGACTCATTATATCAAGTATCACTGACTCCAGTTCTAGGACCATCAAATGTAGGTATACAGGGTCGGCTCACTTACTCATGCGTGACACTCATGACAACACAATAGTTTTATCTATTACACGGGTGAGAAATAACATGCAAAAGGAATACAAGCCTTCGTATGTGCTATCAGTCTTCGCACACGCGGTACAGGATAAACTTGACCGTACACATAAACCTTGCGTCTTGGGTTGTTCGACTTGACTAAATGACGTGCAAAGAAAATTATCCATTTGACATTAGAAACGGAATCATATTCAAATTTAGATGAAAAACAAATAGACCGACGCTATAATTACCAAGGAGTATGTAACTCCAGTAGCAATCTCCAAGGAGTATAACTTCAGAACTTCGCAAGATTATCAGATCTTCGCGACATTCCCCACAAAGGAAAAAGAGAATGAAAAGCTAGAATTTAGTATTCGCAAGATTGGCAAATCGTCGCGACAAAGGGGTCCCGACATGATCAATTGTCAAGCACGTAGTATTTCAAGTGCACGTATACGTCGATGCACGCACACATGCAAAGCAATCACGCACACTGAAGCAACTTTCATTCATATTTAACGTAATTGACAATTGTAAGGCATGATCGTGAAGGGAGCCCATTACGTGAGTGACAATTGCAAGGCATGATCATGTCGGGACCCCATTATGGGCTCCCCTTAACAAGCATGACAATTGCCAATTGATCGTGTCGGGACCCCTTAGTGGGGATTGGATGCATTGGTTTCGTTGTCGGACCACACGTTATTACCACTTCAGAGTTGAGTAATTAGATGTCAAGGGCTAGCGACACGGTCAAACTACACTTGTCATGCACGTTAAATATCATTCGTACCATCAAGCTCATAAGTGCAATAGCACAACAACGCTCATTATGGTGTGGCGTGCATTCAGGCTGGTTTTTCGTTCACATATGTGTGTGTGTGTGTGTGTAACGTTTCAATGCTACCATACAGCAAAATATGATTAGTTCGTGCTAGACAAAGATAACGATATAAGAATATATTCGTTTTCATAACTGTATTATTCTTTACAACAGCTTTGAGTCATTAGATACTAATACAGTAATTTAACAACCTAGTAAATTAACTGATAGCTAAGTGGCTGAAGCAAGATACTATTATTACACAGTGATTAGAGATATTCGTGGTTCGATTCCAGCTTAAAACTATTTTTTAATAATTAAAACAAAAACATAGTTTTAAATATTGATAACGTAATTTTACATGAAGTTTCTAATAATAATTCTACTTAAGAAACATTTTTTATTAATAAACCTGATATTAATTAATAAATGAAACACAAAAAGTGTTTTTGCAAGATCGTAGGATTCGAACCATCAACCTTTGCATTTCCATTCCATACTAGAACCACTCGACCACAGGTTGCTTCAGTAGTAACAACGAAATTATCGATACTATTCCTACGGGAGAACAATTATATATGTGTGTGTGAGAATTGTCTTAAAAGAAAAAGGTCACAAGTAGCGCTAGAATGTTGACGCCATAGTTACGTAGGATTGCTACTGCTATAATGAGCTCGATAGTACATATACGTCGATGCACACACACATGCGAAGAAATCACGCACACTGAAGCAACTTCTATTCATATTTACCGTGTATGACAATTGCAGTTTGAACGTGTCGCTAGCCCTGGACATCTAATTACTCAACTCTGAAGTGGTAATAATGTGTGGTCCGACAACGAATCCAATGCATCCAAGACGAAAGTCTTCAACCAGTGCGTTCTACCCGTTATGACCTACGGTGCCGAGACGTGGACACTCACGGTGGGACTGTTCTGTGCCCTTGGGGTTGGGCAAAGAGCGATGGAACGAGCTATGCTTGGGGTGTCGCTGAGGGATAGGATCCGAAACGATGTTATCCGTCAGAGAACAAGAATTGTCGACATAGCTCGCAGAGTATGCGATTTGAAGCGGCAGCGGGCTGGCCACATTTGTCGAAGAACTGATGGCCGATGAAGCAAGCGAGTTCTGGAGCTCCACTCCAGAACTCGCTTGCTTCATCGGCCGTCAGTCCGCGTCTTGGTAAACGTGGGGTAGGACAACCCCCTGCCAGATGGAGTGACGACCTAAAGCAGGTTGCAGGGATTAACTGGGAAAGCGCAAAGCACAGGGCCGTGTGTTGTGGTGAAATTTGGGAGAGGCCTATGTCCAGCAGTGAACTGCTATAGGCTAAATTGATTTATTGATTGATTGATTTAGGATACATAAGGCAAAAAATGCATTTTCGTCTACAATTAAAATTTTCAAAATATCTTCCTTGTACAGATTCTAGACCCTCTACGGTTTTATATAATGTATAGATTTTCAAGTGTTTGCCGAGGAAATTCTAGCTACACGATGAAAATCTATACACATAATAAAACTGTGGAGGGTTGAGAATCTGTACATAAAGATATTTTGAAAATTTGAATTGTAGTGCAGTCTATATCGATACTGAAGCTGAAAATGTAAAATTTAAATTTTTTTTGTTTGTCTGTATCCCGAATAAGTATCACACCGAAACTACTAAATCAATTTGACTCCTTTTTAAACGCCAGCCTAGGCCCAGATCGTGCTAGATTATTAGCGCTCAGCAGAAAGGAATCCGGTGCTTGGTTGAATGCTTTTCCAACTGCCAACACCGGAACCTTTCTTGAATCGGACACTTTGAGAATGGCAGTTGGCTTGTGACTTGGCGTCCCACTCTGCGCCCTACACCGTTGCCCCTGTGGTGTTACCGTTGACTATGAAGGAGAGCCGTATTGGACCAGTCTTGCGGTAACTAGAATTCCTGAATCTGGTAAGGCGATTCTTCACAGATTCATCCCTGGGTCGAATACTGCTCTCACCCGTCAACTTTGAATTGATTCTGCAAAGTAATTGCTGGGCGATATGCAGCGACCTGTACCTAGATCGATCCAGAGGCAGGTGTTCTGATGCTTGCCCGAAACTGCACAGTTGCGCATAGAGTGCGTAACCGTGCGCCGTCGGTACACAAGAGCCCCAGAGGCGTCGTCGCCCCAATATTGCGAAGGGCCGAAAGACGGATCTGTACGAGGGGTACAAGGGAGCCGAAAGGGCCATCCGAGCCCTAAAGCGAGGCAAGCTGTTGATCCGCGAAAAGCTGCTGGAGACCCTGGAGCAAAAGCAATGAGAGCTCCCTTAACTAATGATAAGGGGCAAACTTCACCCTAAAGCGTGGAGCGGCTGGAAAGGTGTGATTTCCCTGTTCCCATCGAGAGCTGAGGAACATATTCCTAAGCGTATGGTCCCGTTTCAAGCACCCGACGCGGATTATGGCGAGTACGAGTGTCTGAAGTCACCAAGGGTAATTTTTAAATCCCGCTTAAATCCCGCAAGAGCATTGCTACCGGATCTAGGCCGAGAATGGGTAGGATAGGATAGGGCTTTTTATCACGTGACTTGTAAAAGGCCACGTTCCCAAAGTGTGGAAAATGGGGAAAAAAGAAAGGCGGGTGATCGGCGGCCTCACAATCCCGGTACCGGCCGATCGTGCTGCTCGACGAGGTGTGCAAGCTCTTTGCAGAGCGCATAAAAGTTTGACAACATGAACTATTGTTGCAAAGTGATCTTCTTCTTTTTCGTGTCAATGGCAACAATAAAAAAAAAATAAAAAAGTAATAGCTAAATAAGCCCAGCCCAAAACTCGGCAAGACCGACTGCACGTTCCGTTGCTTGGTTTAGATCAGCAATTGTGCAGGTGTAGGGGCACAGCGAACATGACAGTAAATGGTCCATCAACTGCACGAGTGCACCACAATCGCAGCCTCCGCCCCCAGCGTCCAGGTAACCCCATTTTACCCGGTTCGCCCTGCAGCAGCCGACCTGGGACCTCAACCTATTAAGGGACTTCCAGGTGACCCACTTCAATTCATGCCCGGGTGGTAGGCTCTCGGCAGGCTGGATGTTGTCTGCAGGGGGTGCATATTCCGTGATCCACTTCTGGTTCCGTACGCTTTCGGGTTGGCCCACCGCAGCAGTCGTACATCGGAGGAAGCTCCTTCTGCTTTTAAGGCGGGAGCTTGGTATTAAATGTTGGAAGAGTGGGTGCCGCGCATCAGTCTCCTGCTTTCCCTTCTCAACCTCACATGCAACCTGTCGCCGTACGCTAGGTGGAGCGATGCCGGCTAGTGGATACAGTTTGTTCAGGGAAGTAGGCTTAAGGCAGCCGGTTATGATGCGACATGTGTCATTTAGGGCACTATCGACCTCCTTCGCATGCGTAGAGCGGTGCCACACTGGGCACGCAAATTCACCCGCTGAAAAGGAGAGAGCGAGGCCGGTTGTCCTGACAACATGTGGGGCTGCTCCCCAGGCCGTGGATGTTAGTCTTTGCACCAGGTTATTCCTGCTCGCCACTTTTTGTTTGGTGTTGATGCAGTGGGCTTTAAATGTCAAAGCGCGAAATGCAAAGTGATAAAACTCAGCTTCCCGCAAAGCAGCGATGACTCCACGAGACGGCTGCAAAGCATTATCGGTGTCACGACGATCTCACGATCTGCGAGGTTCTGAGGTTATACTCCAAAGAGATTCCTACTTGAGGTACAGACTCCATGGTAATATCGTCGGTCTATTTGTTTTGTATATAAATTTGAATCTGATTCCGTTTTTAATGTCAAATAGATAATTTTAAATTCACGTCATTTGGTTAAAGCTGTACAACGTATTATGCTGGTCTAATAAGAAATATTATCAAGATGCAAGGTTTACGTGTGCGGTCAAGTTTATCAGTATTAGCGACGCTAATCGTTCGTTAGTACCGCGTGTGCGAAGTTTGATAGCACGTTTACAAAGACTTGTAGGCTGTTATTCCCTTTACATATAATTGCTTATCCGTTATAGCTTAGTAAACTATCAAGAGGTCAAATCTGCGATTCACCGGACCTGTGTGTCATCATGATGTCCGCAGGGTGGGACGTGAATGCAGTCTCTGCTGTGAAATGAACTTCACAGTAGCCAATAGCCGCGATACATAATGTTGGATCGAACATATATGTGCTTTACGATATGTATATGGATGCCAGCTACTCTCATTTAATTGAGAGTAACGGATATTATTATTGTCATAGGCTCCCGAGACGATCATGCCTTGCAATTGTCAATCACGTTAAATATGAATGGAAGTTGCTTCAGTGTGTGTGATTGCCTGATTGCTGTGCATGTGTGTGTGCATTGACGTACAGTTTGTCTATAAAGTCGTGAAATTAAATGAGGGCGCTGCTGAATGCATGTATGCAACCCTATATAGTACGACCAAAATGATTTTGATACGAGGAGTTCGTTCCGAGTAAAATCTTACTAATATTATAAATGCGACAGTATGTGAGTGTGGATGTTTATTACTCTTACACGCTCGAACGGTTATAGGGATCTGGCTGAAATTTGGTACAGGGATACATTATAATCTGGAATAACCATGGCTACTTTTTATTCCGGGAATAAGTTCTTACGGGAAGCGGGAACGGGAACAATACAAATATTATAAATGCGAAAGCTTATGAGTGTGGATGTGAGACTCTTTCACGCTCGAACAGTTGAACTGATCTGGCTGAAATTTGGTACAGGGATACATTATAGTCTGGAATAACACATAGGCTAGTTTTCATCCCTGGAATAAGTTCCTACGGGAAGCGGGAACGAGAACAAATTCGACACGGGCGAAGCTGCGGGCATCAGCTAGTGAGTTAATAAATAAAACACATTATACATTTTTAATTTTGTTTCTGTTTTATTGAATCAGATCCAGAATAAAGTTATTGAACCAGATCCAGAAGCCCCGGTCTAATAGCGTCTTACAACCCACCAGCAGGTGCCTAGCAGTCCCAATTGCTTAGCCACAATCATGTAATTACATGTTTTATCTGTAACTTTCCCCCATCTGACAAGGATTTTTTTGGCGCAGTGCTCAAATATTAAAATCGTCTATTTCTTTCTTTGCCGACCTTTTCTGTGTTTACCAGGAGTTTCAAACTTTCCTTCATTATTAAAACCTTCGTTAACTATTCGCCTAACTGTACTCTCTGATTTTCCTGAAAAGAGTAAAAAAAGAAAATTAATTACATATTGGGAACAAACTATTGACATGAAGCAATTAATTCAAAATAAAAATTGGTAGAAAACCAGATTGAACTGAGTATCAAAAATGTAGGTCGGACTATAAAATAACCATGTTGTTCTAACCACTGACTTACATTATAGGTAGATTGTAAGTTTAAGATTCTAACCTAAAAATATGCAAACAATGCCTTTTTTTGTCTCCAAATCGTAAATTCAGTAAATTTGTAACTTCAGACAGATTCAAAACAAACAATAACTGGTTTGGTTTGGTCGCGGGTAGTCGCGAAATACACACGCAAATTTTTTGCTGCTGATATTAATTTTGATTTTAAATAATATTGTCAATTATTTTAATGTGTTCTGAGTAAATATTGCAAGAAACCCACCTGCGCTCACTGTCCAGCATTTTCAACCAGATTCTTACAATTCCACTCAGTCCTTATTTCATTATCATAATGGACTTGAAAGCTGCTAAAGGTATGGAAGAGCTGGCGCAATTATTCAGCTCCAGAATGCATGAGTACGACCAAAAACTGGATAAGTTAACCTCTGGATCTAACACTATCCCAGGTGACCTGACATCACTTATTCGTGAGTACACTGGTTTTAAAACTTTTGTTTGGCAAGCATTTACCAGGATAAAAACACAACTGGATCTACTCACACTGGGTCTGGACAGGCATGAAACAGTCATGCGGAGAAAAGTTCTGTTATTCCACGGTGTACCAGAAGAACCAAATGAAAATCTACACAGTTCCATACATAATATCATCTCTTCTAAAATGAAGTTGCCTGAGGTTAGTACACAAAACATTAAGGTTTGCCATAGACTGGGTGGTGCAACTAACAGAGCTAGACCGGTACTTGTACGCTTTCATGGGGTGGAGAAGCGTCTCATGGTTTGGGATGGCAAGACCGCACTTAAGGGATCTGGTATTACTGTCTCGGAGTTCCTTACTAAGACGAGACACCAAGTATTTATGGCAGCCCGGCAATACTTCGGTATCAAAAACTGCTGGTCGGCAGACGGCAAAATCGTCATTATTACTCCCGACAAGGCTCGCCGTAAGGTGGAATGTAAGGCCGAACTCGACGCTGTCATTTCCCAGTTTCCTCATGATGATGCTGTGCCTCGGGAGTCTGTGCTGCGCGACGCTGTTCATACGTCGAAGATTCCAACTCCAAAAGCAGTGAAAACTGGCAAATCAAGTCGTCGTCGTGTGTAGGTTGGTGGAGTAATCTTGTACTTAGGTGGTGTCATAGATCGAACGGTCACTGTTATTGATGATGTAGGTACTTATTGTGTTTAGTATATATACTGTTTCATTTAATTTCACTATTTAACTTTCACTTTTCACTGTTTTGTCACTACTTTTTCTCTTTGTACCTCATTAAGTTCAATCGTATCTAAAACACCATTATGTAAACAAAGGTGACTGACAAGCGATCTGTGACAGCGTCAAATTTGACAGCTGCGTTCCATATTTTTCTTTTTTTATTGATGTATAGTCAAAGGATTGATTGCTATGGTGCCACAGCCTGTTTTTTTAAATTTTTATTGTTTGTACAAGGAATAATTAATTTTGTCTTTAGTTTTTTTTTTATAATTATTATTTATGTTCGATTTCAGTGTTGCATATTATTATCCAAATTTTTTTTTTTTTAACTTTATCCCCTAAATGTCTGTATAATCATTCCATTTTTTTTTTTTTTTTTTAATGATTAGTTTAGCTTTCGACTCGCAGCATTAGTTTATGCTCAGACAAAAATTATGCGTAGTGAGTCGGTGGGTTTCGCCATGTTTAAATAGTTATAAGTACGTATTGTAATTTTTATTGTATTTCTGTATTTATTGTATTTTTATTATATATATATGCTTTGTAAATATGACCGCTAATATGCTAAATGACAGTTTTTTCTCTTGTACTTCTGCATCGGACAGTTTTATTAGTGCGAACAACGATACCCCAGCTGCTACCTTGCATGACCAACTTTCCTCTATATTTTGCTACTATCCCAAAAATTTCAATGTGGTACATATAAACGCTCAGAGTGTTCCTGGTCACTATTCCGATATTCTGGCATCATTTAGCAACTCTTCTTTAGACGCGGTATTGATCTCAGAGTCCTTTCTGAAACCATCCTTGCCTTCTGCTAGCTATCTACTACCGGGTTTCAATTTAATCCGGAACGATAGAACTAGTAAGGAGTGTGGTGGTGTGGCATTATATCTTCGTGCTACTATACCATATAAGATAGTTAGCTTATCCTCTTCTCTTGCCACACCATCAGCTGAACATCTGTTTCTAGAGATATCGTTAGTTCACTCTAAAGTTTTACTAGGAGTTTTTTACAGTCCACATCAAAGCATTGACTATTTTGATTCTTTTGACACTATTTTAACTAACTTGACTCCTTCTTATGATCACGTAGTCATAATGGGTGACTTCAATACTTGCTTGCTGAGGAACGATAACAGGTCTCGTAAGCTCTTGACACTTCTGTCTTCTTATAATCTTTGTGCCCTACCTCTTACAGCCACTCACCACTTTCCTAATTGTAAATCTACTCTTATTGACCTCATTTTAGTTCCTTCGTCCGTTGTTGTCAGCACCCATGGCCAGCTATCTGCTCCCTTTTCATATCATGATCTCTTATATCTATCTTACTGTCTTCGCTCACCTAAGCGTGTAGCACAATTTCGCTACCTTCGTAATTTTGGGGGAATTGACCTGGAGGCATTGCGGAGTGATGCTGATGATATAGATTGGTCCAAAATATACGGCTCCACTGATGTCAACGACATGGTTGAGTGTTTCAGTTCTGAAGTTGTTGAACTATTCGACCGGCATGCGCCTATAAAACGAGTAAAAATTAAGCACAATCCGGCTCCCTGGTTGAATGCCACGATCAAGAGCTTTATGGCACGAAGGGATAGAGCTAACAGACGTTATAGGAACAATCGTTCAGAAAGCAATCTAATTGCTTATAAGTCGTTGCGTAACCGCTGCAGTCGACTGTGTAGGGATGCAAAGAGACACCACTTCCATAAATCTCTCGATGGCCGTAACTCTTCCGTATCCTGGAGATTTCTCAAATCAGTTGGAATAGGCAAGTCAGCAGTGACGGATATTAATGATGTGGACATAGGTGCATTGAACAGACATTTCTCACAACCACCTGTCGCTCTGGATGCTGCAACTAAAAATGCAACCTTGCATGCCCTCATGGACGCACCAGTCCCACAGATTCTACCTTTCAATTTCAATCCGGTATCTGTAAAAGATGTTCGAAAATCTCTTATCTCTATTACTTCCCCAGCCACCGGCAATGATAGCATATGCTCGATGATGGTCAAGCCAATACTTCCAGTGATACTACCAGTGTTGACGCATATTTTCAACTATTCACTTTCTTCGAGTACCTTTCCTAAAGGCTGGAAGCTCGCCTATGTGATTCCCTTGGCTAAATCCTCTAATCCTAGTGCAATGACAGACTTTCGACCTATTTCCATTCTCCCCTTTCTTTCAAAAGTTCTCGAGCACATTGTTCATGAGCAGCTATCTTTTTTTCTATCTTCCAACAACCTTCTAAGTTCTTACCAATCCGGATTCCGAACTGGGCATAGTACAGTTACCGCCCTCATTAAAGTTACGGACGACATTCGTCGGGCTATGGATAGGAAGGAACTTACATTGTTAGTGTTACTAGATTTCAGCAGTGCATTTAACTCTGTCGATTTTGATATCTTAATTGGTACGCTGAAGTCATTAAATATATCACCTTCCACTGTTTCATGGTTTGATTCTTATCTTCGAGGGCGCTCGCAGTGTGTGCGTTTTGATGAAAAGTCTTCGGACTGGTGTCAGCTCGCTGCAGGCGTTCCTCAGGGTGGTGTTCTCTCTCCCCTTTTATTCTCAATTTTCATTAACTCGGTAACGGGTCTTATCTCTGGCAATTTCCACCTCTACGCAGACGACTTGCAGCTATATCATCATTTTGCGGCTTCGGATAGCTTCTCTGGCATATCTAATATGAATCAGGACTTAGAACGTGTTGGTGCGTGGGCCAGGTCGTTTGGGTTGTGCATCAACCCTCGAAAGTCGCAGGCAATCATCATAGGCAGCACGTACATGCGCAATAATTTAGATAAGAACACACTGCCTCCTGTGCTACTTAATGGAACTCGAATACCTTACTTAGAAAAAGTTCGGAATTTGGGAGTACTAATGGACGCCAATCTTTCTTGGAGTCCCCAAATTAACGAGGTTAGCAGGAAGGTCCATTACACTTTCCACACTCTGAAATGCCTCCAGAGCTTTTTACCCTTAAAAACCAAGATCATTCTGGCTCAGACTCTCATTCAGCCCATTATTGACTACGCTGACGCTTGCTATTTAGATGCCACTGAGGAGCTAGTAAATAAGCTTGAGAGACTTCAAAATTTATGTATCCGTTTCATATTTAATCTTAAAAAATATGATCACGTTTCTCATCTTCGTCGGGAACTCAAGTGGCTCCCTATCCGTCTTCGCAGGAACACTCGTATACTTTGTCTTCTCTTTAACATCCTTTACAATCCTGCTTCACCTTCCTACCTCAAGGATCGATTCTCCTTCATGCGTGACCCTGATGTTCCTTGTAGGTCTCATCTACGCTTTAATCTAAAGTTTCCTGCCCACAAAACCCATTTCTACACTCATTCCTTTTCTGTCCAAGCAGTTAGACTATGGAATTCTCTTCCACCTAGTATCAGAGATTCCAAAACAATAGCTGTGTTTAAAAAGAAAGTTCGTTTGCACTACCTCTCCAATATTCTGTGATCGCTTCTGCATTAAAATTTTGGTCATTTTTACATTTACTCTATGTATTCATATTGATTGATAGGTTTATATATTTATAGATATAAATAAATATATATATTTATATATGTATGTATGGATATAGGTATAATTATTTATATAAGTATGTACTATATGAATAGTTTGTGTGTGTGCATTTTATTTAATCTCGATTTCTATATCACTTCTACCTTATATTTCATGTAATTCTTCAAGCTTTCCTCTCTTCGGACTGCTGGAAGAAATTTCTATTTTAGAAATAAGCAGTACCATTGTACTCATCTTCTCTTTATTGCTGTAATTTCCTTATTTCATGTTATTTGTGTGCATAAATATTAAATAAAATAAAATAAATAAAAATAACATGATTACATACCCACCAAAGATGCTGTTCGCTCATAAACATCCTCAAAATCCCACAACAATTGTCCAGCTTGGTACTCCACGAAACATCACTGGAAAACTTTAAAAATCACTTCCTGCGCACCACTCCGATTTTCTTTACTCATTTCTCAAACCTTTATGCGTAGTTTGGTCTCAATTTGTTGCAGTTTAATCCAAACATTAAAGTTACGTGAGAGAGTAAACGAAATTCGACGATAGCATTGACAACTGACGTACTAATGTTTCGTGTTGCCACACACATAACTATTTTTAGTTCCTCAAACATTCATGTCACGACTTTATAGACAAACTGTATACGTACACATGAAATTCTACGTGCTAGACAATTGCCAATTGACCATGTCTCGCTCTGGACGTAAACAGTTGTACGAATTAGTAAGTAAGTTGACATAAATATATACCTTCTATCTATATAATTATATAAATTGCTAACTTATAGTTATGGATCATAGCCTCCTAAATACTGTCAATGATCGCAAATCATCACTACACTGTGGGATATGCAGACGACATAACAGTACTGACAATGGGAAATTTCACCAGCACGGTGTGTGATGTCACACAGACGGCACTTAAGATCGTGGAACGTTGGTGCACGGCCAACGAGCTATCGGTGAACCCAGGTAAGACGGAGCTGGTACTGTTCACAAACAAAAGGACTCTCGGAAACTATCGGGTGCCACGTCTATATGGCACCGAATTACAACTCGCTAAAGAGGTCAAGTACCTTGGGGTACTTCTTGACAGCAAACTAAACTGGAGTAACCCTCTCGAAAACAAAATAAATAAAGCAACAATCACTTTCTGGCAATGCCGCAGAATGGTAGGTAGCAAATGGGGGTTGAGCCCGAAGATCACCCTCTGGTTATACGAATCGATAATCAGACCCATTGTCGCCTACGGGGCTGTGGTATGGTGGCCACGCTCAAGCCTAACCACAGTCGAGAACATCCTGGAAAAATTTCAAAGACTAGCCTGCATGGCAACCACCGGTGGGATGAGAACTACGCCCACCGCCGCCATGGAGGCGATGCTGGGTCTCCCGCCACTACACGTCTTCATTAAACAAGAAGCCGCGGCTACGGCTATCAGACTCAAAAGTCTAGGACTTTGGAAACCAGCCAAGGTACCACATACGAAGATTTACAAGAACTTGGTGGATTCGGAACCACTTACTGAAGCGATCACCGACACAATACCAAAGCAGTTTGTGTTCGACAAAAAATATAAAATACAACTACAAGAGTGCCCCCAAGAGGGACTCAATACCAGGGAGCTGAGGATATTTACGGACGGATCCAAGACGAGGAAAGGTACCGGAGCAGGAACCTTCTCGGAAGACCTGAACATAAATATCGCAACACCACTAGGCACCCATAGCACTGTATACCAAGCGGAGTGCATGGGCATTATTAAGGCAACTGAGGCCATCAAGGCTAGAACCGTACAGAATCAGTGTATACGAATACTAACTGATAGCAGATCGGTTCTGCAGGCGTTACAGAGCCATACAATAACATCTGGCCTTATCATGGAGTGTCACATGGGCCTCATGGATATATGCGAAAAGAATAATGTTACCCTACAATAGATAAAAGGACACAGTGGCTCACGAGGTAACGACGCAGCGGATGAGCTGGCAAGAAGAGGCTCTTCGTTGACAGCAATGGGCCCTGAACCTATCCTGCCCCCCCCCCCCCCATCTCGATGGGTACGTAATCGGCTGAAACAGCACACAAGGAGCCAACACCAGGAGTACTGGACCGGCCTCGATACATGCAGACAGGCGAGAGAGGCACTGCCGACAATCGACACCAGATTCTCTCGCAAATTCCTGCATCTAAACAGGACCAAGATAAGTATAGTAACAGGTATAGTTACAGGTCACAGTCCACTCAACAAACATCTTTTTAATTTAGGTGTCACAGACAGCCCCATTTGCAGAGCCTGCATGGAGACGGACGAAACACCCAGTCACATCCTTATGGAATGCCCAGAACTGGCAAGATACAGGGCTAAACACCTCGGGACACCGAGGTCGCTCCAGGAAGTCGTCGGCAACGTGAAGAGTCTGCTAGACTTCTTGGAGGAACTGGGATGGCAATAGCCGTACCACATCCCCCCACGCAAAATAGGCGTCAAAGACGTCGAGTTGCGGAAACCAGCCCGTGTAAACCTAGAACCTAGGTTCTAGGTTTACACTGTCAATGATACTGTGGAATCGAACAAGTAAACATTGCGTTATTTGTACTGCAGTAATAGCACCTTGTTGTTAATCTTCTATATATATAAAAACAAGAACTGACTGACTGACGATCAACGCAAGGCCTAAACCGCTGGGTCTAGAACCATGAAATTTCGCACAAATGCTCCTTATGTCACGTAGACGAGCAATAAGAAGGGATTTTTGAAAATTCAACTCCTAAGGGGGTGAACAAGGGTTGCAAAGTTTGTATGGGACAACGTGATCCCTTGGTCCGATCTTATTCAAATTTGGCATAAAACATCTTAAACTGAATTAATGGGAGACGTGTTTTGTATTTTATTAAAATTTATCTTTTAACATGGTTAAAATGGGGTTGAAAAATATTTTAGGGGGGATTTGCCTCATAGTTCATATTAATACTCCGTAGTCGGTACTTTTTTAATTTTTTTTTTGACGCATTGTCATGTTTGAGGTTTGACATCTCAATTCGATTTAAAAAAGATGGTCGCAATTTTTGAGAAATGTCAAAAAAATCTAATAATAATAATTTTATTACAACTGCATATTTTATTGATTTTTGCCCTTCAATATGCGGAATTGCCTTCATATTTTGTATGTCAAAAATACATTTGTGAGAATGAAAACCTGTACATGGCTGGTTATGAATCATGAAAAAACAGTTCTAGGTAAGGTGTACACGGTTCATCCGAATAATACAGAGTATTTATTACTAGCTTCGCTTACTTTCATAATATATACACTTATACAGGGTCAATACAAACGATTAGAGGCGTTATAGATGAACATTTAGCAGATGAAATCTACAGTAAATGTCTGGTCACAATAGGAGAAACTGTATTAGTACGGGTTGCCTCAGCCTCGAAAGTCTGAAGACTTCCACAATCCAGAAATACGAGAAATAAAGAAGTTCATATATCAATTCCTTAGCAAAAGCAGAGAGTGCTCTCTAAACCGATTAACAAAGACATTAGGTATCAATTTTTACAAAAATATAGATTTACTTCGCTCAAAGTACGTATTGTATTTAGTCAGAATTAGGTATATCTATACATATAAAAACAGTACTGTAAAGTGCCGCGGGCTGGCCACAGAAGACGACAGACGACGGCAGATGGAGCAAACGAGTTCCAAAGCGGGCATCGCGACTTGGTCCACCCGCTAGATGGACCGAGGACCTAGAAGAGGTCGCAGGCTGGGTGCTGAAGGCGCAAGACGTAAATTAGGAGAGGCCTACGTCCAGGAGCGTACATGCTGATTTGATTGATATAAAAATAAAATCTGACTTTGATACCTGATCGAGATCTAGAACCTTATTAGATTAATGGCATAGTTGCGCACAAAGAAACGATACTTAGGGTTCGCGCCCTAAACGGGACCTTATTTATGAGACTTTGCTGGCCGTCTGTTTGTCTGTCCGTCATGAGGCTGTATCTCAGGAATCGTGATAGCTAGAGAGCTGTAATTCTCAGATGATATATATCTGTAGCCACTATGACAACAAATACTAATGTCAGAAAAGGGGGGCGGGGATTAAGGGGGCTCGGCTCCCATCCAACAAACGTAAAGCTCTGCTGTTTTTTTGGTACGGAACTCTCTGTCTTTCCACTCCGACCAACTAACCCGGCCAACCGTTGTTCGGAATGGAACTCACTAAGGGACTTTATTCCTATCTATACTTTACTCTTTATTTATTTCCACTGTGCGCGAGTCCGCTTTGCACTTGGCCAGTTTTTTATACTAACGTAAACGCACCTATTACCGCCAGTTTAAGCGGCGTTGAGATTGATGTCCAAAAAATAAGCACATTCTTAATATGTGGCGTCAACAAAAATAGTTTTTCAAGTACTGAAACTATCTTACTTTTCAGTCATGTATAGATACAGTATATAAAAAATTACTTAATAAATTAAATATGGATTAAAAGAAAAAAGGGGCCATGTCCCTATTACCGATCCAAAATATAGGGCGTGTGCCTAATACCGTTTATGAGACACCTAATACCGACCACTAAATAAATGGAACCGTTAAAGTTAAATAAAAATGCGCGTGTAGGTATGTTGAGCTATTTATAAAATTTAGATAGTTTGTAATTCTTCAATAAGGCTTTATCGCCCTTTTTGAAGAAGAGAACCACCACACTCCTGTTCCATACCTGTGGCTTTTTACACTCGAGTATGACGGAGTTCAATAACTTCTGTATGTCCTTAAGAACCGGTTTGCCACCTGCCATTAGAAGCTCTGCAGTATATTTCCGTCGTCTCCTGGTACCTTGCTGTTTTAAAGCTGCTTCAGGCCCATACTAATCTCGCACAGGCCGACGTTTGGGATATCTTCGGTAAAGTGCTGAGTCGATCTGGATCTCTGGACTTTAACATGATACTAAACGGGTTTCTTTGCAAATGTGTGTACCTTTTTTTTTTTTTTTGGCTGACGGCCGCGATTTTGGCGAATCCCCCCTTTGGTTGCTCAAGTCGCACCTTCCATGTCTCCCCGGTTTCCTGGTGGAGCAGGGTCCGCTGGGCCTCGATTTCTCGAGACGCAGGCCTTTGGCCCCGCTCCAGCGCCTCCTTACGCCATCTGAACAGTGATGCAAGGGCTCTCGCTTCCAGGTCCCATGGAGGGGTCCCGGCCAGGAGACATGCCGCCTCACCGGAAATCGTGCGGTATCCTCTTATCACCCTGACGGCCATAACTCTCTGCGGGCTCAGCAGTCTAGCCACATTGCTGGCCGTCAGGGTCTCCGCCCATACGGGAGTCCCGTACAGGGCCATGCTTCGCACGATCCCCAGGTACAGTCTCCTGTAGGGAGCTTTGGGTCCCCTGATGTTGGGCATCAGCCGCGCGAGTGCGGCAGATGCTCCCCTCAGTTTCGGGACCAAACTTCGGAAGTGACGTCCGAAGTTCCACCGGCCATCGAGTACGAGCCCCTAATACTTCATCGAGGGCTCGATGCCGATGCTGACGCCCCCTACCTGTAGGCTGGATCCCGCAGGTGGCCCCATCCGAGGTCCGTGGAAGCACAGAGCCACGGATTTGTGAAGGGCGACCTCGAGAACCAGCCGCCGAATCCGACCCACGAGCTGAGCAACCCCTGCCGTGGCCTTAAGTGCTGCGGCACGGTGCGTTGCTCCCCGCGCCGTAACGAGGGTGTCGTCGGCGTAACACGTTACGCCGACCCCTCTGAGCAACGGACCACGCAGCACCCAGTCGTAACCGATGTTCCACAGGAGCGGCCCTAAAACCGATCCCTGTGGAACACGGCACGACACATCTCGCCGACCTGGCCCTAGCCAGCTCGGGTAAGTTATGGCTCTCTCGGAGAGATAAGCCCTGACAATTCGACGGAGGTAGGGAGGCACTCCATGATAGATAAGCGCCTCCCTGACGCAGCTCCAGGGCAAGGTGTTGAATGCGTTGGCGATGTCGAGAGACACCGCCACCACCACCTCACCCTGTGAGACTGCTTCCTCCGTCAGGCCTCTAATGCGCATGATCGCGTCCACGGTGGAGCGTCCCTGACGGAAGCCAAACTGGCTATCCGCCAGATCAGGCCCCACGCGTGTGAGGTGCCCGACGAGGCGTTGTGCAATAATGCGCTCAAAGAGCTTGCACACCTCGTCGAGCAACACGATCGGACGGTACCCTGATGGGGAGTTTGCCGGCCGCCCCGCCTTTCGAATCAAGACCAGTTTTCCTGTCTTCCAGACCTTGGGAAACTGGCCTTTCTCGAGGCATGCGCTGAAGAGCCCAACTAGTCGAGGCCCAAGCTCCTCGAGAGCCAGGACCCACGCCCGGCCTGGAATGCCGTCGGGTCCAGGGGCGGTGTTTCAGCGGGATTTAAGCCGCAGTATAGCCGCCCCTAACTCACCCTCGGTGACCACGGGCACGTCGTTCTCGCTGAGACGGAGCCATGCGCGGAGGAATGTGTTCCTCCGCTCTCGACGGGAACAAGGAGTCCAGGACCCCCTCCAGCCGCTCCGGCTGGAGACTCTGGGTCAGTGGGGGCGCCTTAGGGCGTAATTTGCCCCTTACCATAAGGTACGGGCGCCCCCACGGGTCTCGCTCCAGAGTCTCCATCAGCTTTTCGCGGCTCAATTTTTTGGACCGGTTGATGGCCGTCTGGAGGGCCCTTTTGGCCTCCCGGTACCCATCATAGAGCTCCGTCTCTCGGGCTGCCGCATCATCTGGGCGACGATGTCTCCGGCGGAACCTGATGTACCGGCGGCGCGCGGTAACTGCGCGATTTCCGACGTCCACCAGTACACCTGTTTCCACGCCGGTCTGGGCCTAGCCCTGGGCATCGCCGTATCGCAGATGTGCGACATGGCTCTCCCGAACCACTTCACCTCGGTATCAACATCGGCAGGCCTGTCCGCTGTCGGAATCCAGGCCTGCACGATGGCCGCCTCCAGGAGAGCCTCCCAATCAAGGCGATGGAGTGCCCAACGCGGTTCCGGGGGATTCGCTATTGCTGGCGGCAGGTTAGGTGGAGGGGAGACGTCGAACCGAATATATCGGTAATCCGACGACGTCTCCTCCTCCTCCACCACACGCCATCCCTGGACACGGCGGGCGAGCTCAGGGGTCGCAAACGAAACGTCTATGACCGAGCTGAGCCCCCGCCGCGTCCAGGTTGCGACATTCCCCCGGTTCAGGATGACTAGGCCACGAGTTGTGACCCAATCCTCCAGTATCCTCCCCCTGTCTCTGATTTCCCGGGAGCCCCAAGCCTGTGACCAGGCATTGAAGTCTCCCAGGACCAGGACAGGAAATGTGTGTACCTAACTGTTCATAGAAGCTTTCAACCTCGTTCAGTATCTTAGGCAAAGAAGACTGTCGCCAGTTTTTAATTTTGACAGCTGACTCAGCCCTATTGACCGATTCCTTAAAAATACTAAGACCCTTTATTGTGGTCTGTGTTGTAGTGTCACAGGACGGTTTTCAAAGATATAGAGATCAGTCTATTGAGCCGCTTGTATCTACATATCATCCGGCCTCTGTAGTGCCATTTCATGTCTCTCCTACATGAGCCCGAACGCAGATTGAGATAACTTCTTAGTTCTTTTTATTATCATTTATTTATAATATAATTAACAATTTTTGTACAGCATCCCTTGCTGTACTTGGAACTGACTATAAGGAACGACGAACGACTACGGAGTTCGTTGTAAATGTAAAAGTAGATCGGTAATAGGTATTATTAAAGGAAATCGTATAACCTATTACCGACCCAATGGAATGTGTATGAATTGGGTAAATACATGTGGTTTTTGTACATTTGTATGATTTTAAATAGTGTGGTTGCTATAAATATTTAATAATAATGATATTTTAACTATAAAAATACAATATTTATAAATTACACCTCCTTTATTCAACAAAATATTTACTTAAGAGCAAAGTTTCTTTTAAGGCTACTAAGGCTCTTAAATAATATGGCGTTAATAGCTCAAATGCAAGTTAACATATTAAGGAACTGAGTTAGTATAGCCTCCTGCCTATTAATTGACGTATTTTAGCAAAAATCATGACACACGAAAGATACGAAAAGTTCTTAGCAGCGACATGGGTCGTTAATAGGAACAAAATTGTGATTTTTGTTCCTATTACCGCCTATTTTTAATATTGAATTTTAAGCAAAATAAAAGAGTATCTCATTAAAATTTATTATTATTTGTGTTCCTGAAAGTATACAAAATGCATAAAAAGAACTAGAAGTTGCATTAAAATGCTTTAGGATTTAATATTCTGCTAAGAAAGAAGCAAGAGAACTTAAGTCATCGGAGACGCCACACTATGGAAAATGCACTATCGCCGGCAGTCACGGAAGAAATAGGCAATAATTCTTTAAATCATTGAGTTACGCACCCAAAATAGACATGAATAATTGCAATACAAATATATCTACATTTTTCCAAAAGTAACCACTTGTGTAACTTTAACACATCACATTATAATGATAGTTTTCTGAATAGGGCGGTAATGAGCGCGGATTTTAAGGGGTCGTTATTAGGTGCGTTTACGTTACTAAGATGGCAGACAAGCTTACGGTCCACCTGATGGTTGGTTACTGTAGTGGACTAATTCGCATAGTGAACGTTTGTAACACACGTGGCGCTGCTGCATGTCGACCCATATTTCCCTTGGCATCCAGTAGAGTCATGGGAAAGTAAAATATCCCGTAACCCTACTGATAGTGCTTCGAATTAGGTTCGTTTTCAATAACCATTTTAATGAAAATCCAAGTTGTGTCAAAATAATACAACGGGAATACACGCGACAGAAAACCACGCGATAAGAGTAGAAGCGATGGGGGACCTTTCTATTTCTCTCTCTCTCTTACGCAAACGAAGTTGCGCGGGTCAGCTAGTATAATACACAGTTCGTAGTTATATCTGAGCTGTTGTTATAGTTTATTTACATTATGGCAAGTGTATGTGATCGTAAGTCATTTTAACTTTTTCTTTAGTATACGTCTATTGACCATAGTACCAGTAAAATTGACATGAAAAAAAAATCAAAGTCTACAACTTTGACAAGACTTTTCAAAAATACACCAATAATCACTTTTCTAATTATCATTGTTTTATGTTTAATATTTTAGGTTTATATTTTATGGTTTTATTTAAGTTTTTATTTGCCATTTTGAGGTTAGAAACCGCCGCGGTAAACCGCAAGTGCGGCCGCAGCTTTACCTGGTATGTCGAATATCCTCTTATGTTATTTATGATTTGCGACGCCTTGCGAAACAACTTCAAAAATTACTTTTTAGAATCATGTCAATCAATTAAAAATGGATACTTTTGGTATGGGTCTTTTTTTTGTTTTACGTGAGGGAAAATCCTCATGGATGTTATGCCGAAATCCTACAGACTAAAAAACCTCACGTAACGCCCAACAGCCTATGGTTGGCAGCCCGGGGAAGCCCTCGGAAGGATGTCCCAGGACTCCCAACAGACCGTAGGCTGCCACTGCGGCTTCGCCCAGGGGGTGGTTCGGGTGCTATCCCGCGTCTTTGGAGGGTTTCGGGTGTGATCCAGCTTCTAAAGGGTGGGCGTGCGTGGGTTGCTCACGTTACGTTGCCGTCATGGGCCTGCGTCTGTAAGGACGGTGAGTGACCCTCTCACCGTCCTCAGACCTCCGGTCATGGAGGCCGATAGTCCTCGGCGAAGACACTTCGACGACGCCCAGGCCGCCGACTACGGAACTCGGGTGGGAGAGTTCTCTCCCTCAACTGCCCCGCCGCCTCCTTCACGAGCATGACCTGCTCGCAGAAAGAGGCGGCGCAGTCCCACTTACTCCCGCTGGAGAGCATGGCTCGAACCATGGTCTCGAGCGAGAGAGTGTCCACGTCCAGACCCACTACGAAGACCTGGCGCTGTTGCGCCCACGCCGTGCACTCCAACAGCGGGTGGAGCGCCGTGTCATCGCTGCGGTCCTCGCAGTGCTGACACTCGGCCGTGGTTTCCCGGTGTTTTCGCCATAGATACCTACCGAAGCTACCGTGCCCGCCAAGCATCTGTGTCAACCGGTAGGAGAGAGCACCGTGTCTCCTCTCCAGCCACTCATCCATGACCGGTCTGACGGCCGCGATTGTGGCGAATTATACGTGCATATGAAATTCTACGTTATTGACAATTGCCAATTGATCATGTCGGGACCCCTTTGAACGATTAATACAACCGTGCGTTCCGAACACTAGCAGACGTAGGGCAGAAAAACAATTGTATCTAGCCAGGCCGACAACACATTGCTCGACAGCACAAATAATTAATAGTACTAATGTAATGACAGTATGACTACGGTGGCCACAATTCATCAGGTAGGGGCGGGCGTAAGCTTGTCTGTTATCTTAAACCTGGAACACATCCACTGATTTAGTATGAATGGACCTCTACTTTAGAATCCGACTTTCTCGTTGGTGTAGGGTGCATTTCGGTGTATTTGGGCTCTGGCCCCTGAAAGCAACCGTCCTGCACACTAAACCCGCGGTGTTCCACCTCACTCTATAGCCGGTTCGAAAGAAGAAAGAATCAAAAGGATTATACACATACACGTTGACCTGGTTAGGGGCGCCCTGCAAATTTGGAGGAGATAGATAGGTGGCTCCTCAGAGCTCCAATGGGTAGGCAGAGACATATTACATGCTCAAATTTCACATTTAAATTTTGTCCCACGTAATGGGTGGTGATTCGACGCGCATTGCCGTGTTGGATTGGACAGGTGCAGGTTGCAACTGCCCTCTATTAAAATATTTCAAGCAGCGTAACTTAATAGTAAATATTTCAACAGATTAATAATGCTTAAAAATGCCATTTTACTGGCAACCGGGATCGATGGCTTAACGTGCCTTACAAAGCGCAGAAACTTACTGCGTTAGTATAATTACGTTCCCATCCAATAAGGTAACTAAAGTAATACTAAGTAACAGAACTAGTGGGAATAGTTGAAAGACAAGCAATGTAAAGAATGTTTTTTTTAGAGGTATAGAACTTTGAAATGGAATAAAACGAAGGTGATTGTTTTTATTGATATGAAAATGACTTTATTCGAAAGAAAATCTTCTGGCATTATAGTTTAAATATGATTTCTGGCATATAACCGCCACCGCTGGCTCGGACGTAGTCTAATCTAGAGGTCCAATTTTCGATGACTTTGCCAACATTTGTGGCCGTATATCGGCAATAACGCGCCGAATGTTGTCCTCCAAGTGGTCAATCGTTTCGGGCTTATCGGCGTAGACGAGCGACTTCACATATCTCCACAGAAAATAGTCAAGTGGCGTAAAATCGCACGACTCTGGAGGCCAACCTACCGGTCCAAAACGTGAAACTATGCGGTAACCAAACGTTTCCTTCAATAAATCAATTGTGGCACGAGCTATGTGACATGTTGCGCCGTCTTGTTGCAACCACTACTCCTGCACATCATGGTTGTTCAATTGATGAACGAAAAAGTCAGTAATCATAGCTCTATAGCAGTCACGATTGACTGTAACGTTCTGGTCAGCATCGTTTCTAAAGAAGTACGGACAAATTATTCCACCAGCCCATAAAACACACCACACATTCAGTTTTTCTGGATGTAACGGTGTCTCAACATACACTTGAGGATTATCATCACCCCAAATATGGCAGTTTTGTTTATTGACGTATCCATTCAACCAAAAGTGAGTTGCACCGCTAAACAAAATTCGCTTATGAAAATCACGATACGTATTTCGGACAGAACCATGATTTTCAAAATAAATTTGCACAATTTGGAAGCATTGTTCAGGCGTCAATCTATTCATGTTGAAATGCCAAACCAAACTTAACATAAATCACTTTTCAGCTGACAAAAATACCGCCAGTTAAAACAGTTATGCCAACTTAAAGTTCTATACCTCTAAAAAAAACACCCGTTATAAAAGTATAGTCTTATGAGTAACAGAACTAATGGGAACAAAAATGACCAGTAATCCTGCCAACAGAACTACTTAACAGAACAGTTGATGGGAATAGTTTACGAAAGCTAGGTGTAAAGCATAGTTTTATAAGTCACAGAACTAATGGGAAAAAATTACAAGTAGTTCTGCCAACAGAACTAGTCAACAGAACAGGCATCACAGAGAACCCGTATACGTTAATACGTCGCCCGTTCAAAAAGCTGGCCAACCAGCGGCAACTTAGTTATGGGACTCCAAAAATAAGTAGTAAACTAAGCTATTACAAAAATTAAGTATAATCATATGGTGTACAATATAGTGCATTCTATTCTAAATATTTGGTAGAAACTTAACAACAAATGGTCGCAGACTTAGGGCGAGCGCCCACCGCTTTGCGTTCCGGTGCGTTGCGTTTGCCGCAAATCTGTAACCTATGGAGATACATAGAAGTGCGCACACTGCTGATAAAAAATCGTACGACTGCCGCAAATTTTTGCGGCGGCTGGCTGCGGCGACTTCTTTTTTTTTAATAATTGGCTTTGACGTAGCAATGCCCATGTCTGCAAACAGTATAGTTAGTTAGTTTAATTTGATTTCAAGGATTTTATATTACAAATACTTATACAGCGAGGAAATTATTTTATATGATTGGTAAGTTTAGAAAAAAAATGAAAATCAACTATGAAAATTATTTTTATTATAATTAAAACTTTTTTAACAAGCTTTTTTTTAACCTGCTATGTATGTGAGTAGGTATGTAGGGTACAAATTTTGCAAGTAAGATTTGACCCACTTCTCATGCTCCGAATGAGCTGAAATTTAAAATACATCTGTAGTTTCGGGGAGAGCACAATATGATGGTATTTTAGACCTGGTGTAAAGGCGAACCCTCAAGGTCGCCATAGTACCAAACTTCTCAACGAAACAAGATAATCCCATAGCGTTTTGACGTTTAGACAGGTGTTTTTGTGTACTTGGCAAATATATAATAGGGGATGGTGAACCAAGTCTGATGATGAAGTACAGTTCTGATGAAGGTCGCCATACTAATTAAAAAAGATAAACCCATAGCGTTTGAGTTTTTGAATGGTCTAGATGCGTACATGGTAAAAAGATCATGGAGGATAGTAAACCAAGTGTGATGATGGAGCCAAGTCAAAGTGAAGGTCATGAAAATAACTAAATATACAGACATATAAGTGTTTGGGCTCTATAGAATGGTCTTGATGCGTACATGGCAAATACATCATATTTAGTCAACCAAGTCCGATGATGGAGCCAAGTCCTGGTGAAGTTCACCATACTAATTATAAAAATAAATCCGCAGTGTTTGGGCTCCTTAGAATCGTGTTGACGCGTACAAGGCAAAAATATAAAATTTGGTAAGCCAAGTCTGATGATGGTGCCAAGTCCTGATGAAGGTCACAATAGTAATTAAAAAAGGATAAGCGGTATTTGGGCTTTAGAATGGTCGTACGGTACCCCCTGTGCGCGTGTGCGACTCGCACTTAGCCGATTTTTTTTAAATACTACTAAAATGGCAGACAAGCATATAGATGTAGCGGAAATTTTACAGGTGAAGGTTGATTGGTGATAGATGATCATATGATGGGTCATCTGATGGGTGACGGGTGATGGGTAATGGACGATGGCTAATGGATCAGTTAAGAGTTTTTAGTATGCTGAGTACCAATTACGAACATAATAATTTGTAATCCAATATGGCCGCCGCGCCGAAATTACAAAATTTCATGACGGGCATCGTTTTAAGGGTTTTTCGTATGCTGAGTACGAATTACATTATAAAATTGCAATCCAATATGGCCGTCGCGCCGTAATAATAAAATTTCTTGATGCGTATCGTTTTAGGGGTTTTTTAGTATGCTGAGTACGAATTACATGACAATTTTGTAATCCAATATGGCCGCCGCACTGTAATTACAAAAATTCATGATAGGTATGGTTTATAGGGTTTTTTAGTATGCTGAGTACGAATTACATGATAATTTTGCAGTCCAATATGGCCGCTGCGCCGTTATCACAAAACTTCATGATGGGTATCGTTTAAGGGGTTTTTTGGCATGCTGAGTTCGAATCACGTGTCAATTTTGCAATACAATATGGCCGCTGCGCCGTAATCAAAAAACTTCATGATGGGTATCGTTTAAGGGGTTTTTTGGCATGCTGAGTACGAATCACGTGTCAATTTTGCAATACAATATGGCCGCTGCGCCGTAATCAAAAAACTTTATGATGGGTATTGTTTAAGGGGTTTTTTAGTATGCCGTGTACGAATCACAAGTCAATTTTGCAATCCAATATGGCCACTGCGCCGTAATCACCAAATTTCATGATGGATATCGTTTAAGGGGTTTTTTGGTATGCTGAGTACGAATTTCATGACAATTTTGTAATCCAATATGGCCGCCGCACTGAAATTACTAAATTCCATGATGGATATGGTTTAAAGGGTTTTTTAGTGTGCTGAGTACAAATTACATTATGAAATTGCAATCCAATATGGCCGTCGCGCCGTAATAACAAAATTTCATGATGCATATCGTTTTAGGGGTTTTTTAGTATGCTGAGTACGAATTACATGACAATTTTGTAATCCAATATGGCCGCCGCACTGTAATTACAAAATTTCATGATAAGTATGGTTTAAAGCGTTTTTTAGTATGCTGAGTACGAATTACATGATAATTTTGCAGTCTAATATGGCCGCTGCGCCGTAATCACAAATCTTCATGATGGGTATCGTTTAAGGGGTTTTTTGGTATGCTGTGTACGAATCACGTGTCAATTTTGCAATCCAATATGGCCGCTGCGCCGTAATCACAAAATTTCATGATGGGTATCGTTCAAGGGGTTTTTTGGTATACTAATAACAAATTCAGTGGTAATTTAGCGATCCAATATGGCCGCTGCGCCGTAATATAAAAAAATCATACTAAGTATCGTTTAAGAGGTTTTTTCGTATGCTGAGTACGAATTACATAATAGTTTTGCTATTCAAAAGTAGCCGACGCGCCGTAATTACAAAATTTCATTATGGGTATCGTTTAAGGCCGCTATATTCGAACAGTGGCCCATGGGCCACATCTGGCCTTTGATAGTGGCCTATCTTAATATTGGAGTAAATCGGAACGCAGCATCTAACGACTGCTTCAGAGGGCTTATTCTCCGAATAGCTTTATCGTTGGAAGTCTTCTATGACGGTTGGGTTTAGTGGTCACCCCTCCCAAATCTGAGACTTTGTGCTTTTACTGACATTGGAAGAGCCACATTATAGATCCAGCATACAAGTAGGGGACATTAGCATCGGTATCGAGCCCTTGATGAAGTATCTGGGGCTAGTACTTATTAGCGGATGGAATTTCGACACCATTACCAAAGTGTGATCTCAAAACTGAAAGGGGGGGGGGGGTCGAACAGCAGCATTCTCGTATCAGTTCCCAAGTAAGGAGAACGAGGAGCCGTCAGAGTAATAAGAGGATACTGGAACCCCTCCTTAGAACCTAGAAGCGATGCCTCTCGACTCATTGTTTAAATGTCGCATAGAGGCGCTGGAAACCTGCTTCTCGAAAAATCAAGGTCCCACCATGGTTGGAAAAAGTTTCAATCAGGCCATCACCCCCCCCCGAACTCCACAGTCTGCGATGAAGGCGCCGTGGACTTCTCTGCGCCCAAGACTATCGGCCTTCATGACCGGGGCCCTTAGGACGGCGAGGGGGCTGCTCACCGTCCACCACCGCTCACCTTCTGCTTACAAAAGCAGGTTCAATAAAGCAGCGTGACGTGAAAGTTTTACGCGCGCCGATCGTCCCAACAAGCGGCTAAACACCCGAACAACCCCTAAAGACATAAAATAATAATATAAAATATATATAAATAAATATAAATATTCGCGGACATTTCACACAATGCTATCTGATCCCAAAGTTTTTAAATGCATGCAAATTATACATAGAAACACCCAGACTCTTGAGACAAACATTTATGGGTCACACAAATATTTGTCTCCGGTGGGAATCGAACCCACGCCCTCCAGCGCCTCAGGCGGTATCACTACCAACTGCGCCACAGAGGCAGTCAAAGGAAAAGACTCTAACCTCTTAGGAGAGGCCGCAATGGTAGTCAAGGGAAATCCTGGCAAATCCTTTTGAGGGCCTACCCATGGTTTCTGACCGTGCAGTGATCGGGCACATGTGATTTTAGTGAGTAAGTGCTTATTATTCACCAAAGATTTCAAAGAGGGTTCAAATGTATCAAAAATCGCATTTAAACATAAAATTCTATGTAACTACTTTATTTTTCACAAACATGATAAGTAGGGAAGTTAAAAGTTCTGAACTTACTGACATAATATATCAAACAACTTAAATTAAAAATACTTTTTTTATATTTAACTCGCCAAATTGACGTCGCCACTAGCCAGATGGAAAGCCGTGGCGCATCTAGCGATTAAGGGTCACTTCTGACAGTGGTCCTCAAGTTAGCGGTCTTGTGATGAGCCTCTTCACGCTCCTCTTACAGAACCCGGGGTTGTAAGATGAGGGAAACACGTGTGCGGGCAGGTCGTTCCAGGTTTTTATAATTCGGCATAGGAACGATCTTTTGAAACGCTCTGTTCTGGCGAAGATTCTCTCCACTGTGTATGAGTGGCATCTCTGCCCGGTACGCGTTGTTCGGAATCGGAAAGGAGAGGGTGGGATCAGGTTGAAGAGCTACACAGAACATTCGCCGTGAAACATTCGTTAAAAGGCAGCCAAGGATGGTATGGTTCTTCGCTGCGCCAACGGTTCTACGCCTCCCGTCACCTCAGGACACCCAATTATTCGGATAGCACGTCTCTGCATAGCGTCAAGGGTGTCCAACAAGTACCTTGCAGAGTCATCCCAAAGGTGAGAACAGTATTCGACGCAGGAGCGAATCTGCGTCTTGTACACTAGACATCTCTGATGTGGCGTGAAGTACCATCTACCCTTATTACTTACTACTTCTTAGCTGTAAACGCACACGCCTGTGCTTTCCCGGCATTGAACTCGACCAGGTTGTCTGAACCCCATTGGGCAATATGACCCAGGTCCCGGTCAAGATCCGCCACGAGTTGCCGTCTCTTCTTGTCCACGGCATGTCGCCCAGGCAGAGTCCGAGATCCTACTATTATGTAATTCGTACTCAGCATACGAAAAAGCCCCTTAAACGATACCGATTATGTTTTTTTTATATTACGGCGCGGTGGCCATATTTGATCGCTAAATTACCCTTTAATTTGTAATTAGCATACCAAAAAACCCCTTAAACGATACCTATCATGAAATTTGGTGATTACGGCGCAGTGGCCATATTGGATTGCAAAATTGACTTGTGATTCGTACACGGCATACCAAAAAAACCCTTAAACGATACCCATCATGAAGTTTTGTGATTACGGCGCAGCGGCCATATTGGATTACAAAATTGTCATGTAATTCGTACTCGGCATACTAAAAAACCCCTGAAACGATATGCATCATGAAATTTTGTTATAACGGCGCGACGGCCATATTGGATTGCAATTTTATAATGTAATTTGTACTCAGCACACTAAAAAACCCTTTAAACCATATCCATCATGAAATTTTGTAATTACAGTGCGGCAGCCATATTGGATTACAAAATTGTCATGAAATTCGTACTCAGCATACTAAAAAACCCCTAAAACGATATGCATCATAAAATTTTGTTTTTACGGCGCGGCGGTCATATTTGATCGCTAAATTACCATTTAATTTGTAGTTAGTATACCAAAAATCCCCTTAAACGATACCCATCATGAAATTTGGTGATTACGGCGCAGTGGCCATATTGGATTGCAAAATTGACACGTGATTCGTACACAGCATGCCAAAAAAACCCTTAAACGATACCCATCATGAAGTTTTGTGATTACGGCGCAGCGGCCATATTGGACTGCAAAATTATCATGTAATTCATACTCAGCATACTAAAAAACCCTTTAAACAATACCTATCATGAAATTTTGTAATTAAAGTGCGGCGGCCATATTGGATTACAAAATTGTCATGAAATTCGTACTCAGCATACCAAAAAACCCCTTAAACGATATCCATCATGAAATTTGGTGATTACGGCGCAGTGGCCATATTGGATTGCAAAATTGACACGTGATTCGTACACAGCATGCCAAAAAACCCCTTAAACGATACCCATCACGAAGTTTTGTGATTACGGCGCAGCGGCCATATTGGACTGCAAAATTATCATGTAATTCATACTCAGCATACTAAAAAACCCTTTAAACAATACCTATCATGAAATTTTGTAATTACAGTGCGGCGGCCATATTGGATTACAAAATTGTCATGTAATTCGTACTCAGCATACTAAAAAACCCCAAAAACGATGCGCATCATGAAATTTTGTTATTACGGCGCGACGTCCATATTGGATTGCAATTTTATAATGTAATTCGTACTCAGCATACGAAAAACCCCTTAAACGATACCCATCATGAAATTTTGTAACTACAGCCCGGTGACCATATTGGATTGCAAAATTATCATGTAATTCGTACTCAGCGTACTAAAAAACCCCTAAAACGATACCTATCATGAAATTTTGTAATTACAGTGCGGCGGCCATATTGGATTACAAAATTGTCATGTAATTCGTACTCAGCATACTAAAAAACCCCAAAAACGATGCGCATCATGAAATTTTGTTATTACGGCGCGACGTCCATATTGGATTGCAATTTTATAATGTAATTCGTACTCAGCATACGAAAAACCCCTTAAACGATACCCATCATGAAATTTTGTAACTACAGCCCGGTGACCATATTGGATTGCAAAATTATCATGTAATTCGTACTCAGCGTACTAAAAAAACCCCTAAAACTATACCCATCATGAAATTTTGTAATTGCAGCGCTTCAGCCATATTGGATTGCCGAATTTTCATGTAATTCGTACTCAGTATACGGAAAAACCCCTTAGAGGTTTGGACTTTTTTTTGTTGATACTATGACGACCTAGAGATTTTACCTTCACACCAGGTCCAGCATACCATCTTATAGTATTGTCATTGCAGTTAAATAAGTATTCCAAGTTTAAGCTCAATCGGAGCATGAAAAGTGGATTAAATCTTACTTGAGTTCCGTTCCAAAAAACGTCAAAAATGTTTGCTGTATTGGAGATCGGAGACCTTAAATATTAAATAAATATTTTAGTATTTTTTATTGTTTAGTGCTAAAAGAAACATATAATCTGTAAAAAAAATCCGCTCTCTAGCTATCTACGTTCATGAGATACAGCCTCGTGATGGACAGACAGACAGATGGACGGCGAAGTCTCATAAATAGCGTTAAACATCGATTAAAAAGTTGAAATTCCTATAACCAATCGATTCCTATCAAAACATTTTCGGGTCTAAATAACCAAGCCACAAAACAATTTTAAAAAAAAAGAGCTGGCAAAACGCACGATTCTTTAGCAGCAGTGTGCGCACCCATACTTGCGTTTGCGTTGCGGCACGGCAAACGGATCGGAACGCACCGGATCGCAAAGCAGTGGGCGCTCGCCCTTACTATTTGCAGCAGACGCAGCCTAAGTTGGTTTAAGTGCTCTGTGGCAAGCGGCTTAGAAATCCGCAAACAGTGCGGCCTCTGGTACAGAGTTCCGTATTTTTTAAAATTTTGAGGTTAGAAACCGCCGCGGTTAACCGCAAGTGCGGCACCGGGCTGCTGAGGCACTTGTGGTTTACCGCGGCGGTTTCTAATCTCAAATTGCCAAACCTTGACTTAATTTCATTGATTTTGACATTTTGATGACATTTAAAGGTTAGAAACCGCCACGGTAAACCGCAAGTGCGGCCCCGGGCTAAAAAAAATCGGCCGAAATAAATCTTTAAATGACGTTTCAGATATTATGGAATATACATATACAAATGACAGAAAGAACGAGATTCTTCGTGTTCTTTTGATCTACCAACACTGAGTAATCTCAGTAGCTCTGAATCTGAAATGTCTGATAATGAATAAATAGTGAAATCAATGAGCTAGGTGAAACTGTCTTTTCCCCACAGACTTACAATAAGTAGCAGACAAAGCATTAGAGATTGAAAAGTACGCCAAAACTAACACATATAAAAACCACAGACTTACAATAAGTAGCAGACAAAGCATTAGAGATTGAAAAGTACGCCAAAACTAACACATATAAAAACCACACACACTAACGCAACTACAGGGAAGGAGTTAGCCGCCTAGTTCAATAAGATTTATTTTAATGAAATAAGAGTATCTTAAAATACCTCTTTTAAGGTTCCGTAGCCAAATGGCAAAAAACGGAACCCCTATAGATTCGTCATGTCTGTCTGTCTGTCCGTCCGAATGTCACAACCACTTTTCTCCGAAACTATAAGACCTATGCACTTGAAACTTGGTAAGTAGATGTATTCTGTGAACCGCATTAAGATTTTTAAATATGACTAAAAAAACGCAGTAAATTTTGGGGGTCCCCATACTCAGAACTGAAACGAAAAGATTTTTTTTCATCAAACCCATACGTGTGGGGTATCCATAGATAGGTCTTCAAAAATGCTATTGAGGCTTAAGCACCTTTAGAAAAAAATGATGTTACAAAACATCATTTTTTTCTAAAGGTGCTCCCTCGCCGGGAGCATTCGCGCGTAATGTAATGTTAGGAGTCGAGAATTACAGCCAGCGTGGGAGGTGAACCGAGCATTGCAATGCGCACCTTGTAATGATACAAGACGAGGTTACAGCAGTGAAGCAGGTGATCCGAGCATTGCAATGCGCGCCTTGTAATGATACAATGTGTAACGTTTTGATCCAACTCGTAACATCAATGCGCTTTTTTTGTTGCGGCTGGCCGGCCGCACACTGGTCCGTATTATACATACGATCTAAGATGTCAAACGCTTTTGGGAAAAAAATAGTAGTACGAGTACGAATTTCAGGTTAATTTTGCAATCCAATATGGCCGCCGCGCCACCATTGTAAAATTTCATGTTGGATATCATTTATGGGGTTTTTTGGTATGCTGAGTACGAATTTCAGGTTAATTTTGCAATCCAATATGGCCACCGCGCCACCGTTGTAAAATTTCATGTTGCATATCATATAAGGGGTTTTTTGGTGTGCTGAGTACGAATTTTGGGTTAATTTTGCAATCCAATATGCCGCCGCCCGCGCCGAATTCACAAAATTTCATGATGGGTATCGTTTAAGGAGGATTTTGGTACGCTGAGTACGAATCTCATGATAATTTTGCAATCCAATATGGCCGCCGCGCCGAAATCACAAAATTTCATGATGGGTATCGTCTAAGGGGTTTTTTGGTATGCTGAGTACGAATCTCATGATAATTTTGCAATACAATATGGCCGCCGCGCCGAAATCACAAAATTTTCGTGATGGGTATCGTTTAAGGGGTTTTTTGGTATGCTGAGTACGAATTTTAGGTCAATTTTGCAATCCAAGATGGCCGCCGAACCACCGTTGTAAAATTTCATTTTGGATATCGTGAAAGGGGTTTTTTGGTATCTCAGCATACTGACAGAAATCTCGCAACAGTGGCGCGGTGGCCATATTGGATTGCAAAATTAACCTGAAATTCTCACTCAGCATACCGAAAAACCCCATAAACAATATCCAACATGAAATTTAACAACGGTGGCGCGGTGGCCATATTGGATTGCAAAATTATCATGAGATTCGTACTCAGCGTACCAAAATCCCCCTTAAACGATACCCATCATGATATTTTGTGATTACGGCGCAGCGGCCATATTGGATTGCAGAATTATCATGTGATTCGTACTCAGCATACCAAGAAACCCCTTAAGCAATACCCATCATGAAATTTTGTGATTTCGGCGCGGCGGCCATATTGGATTGCAAAATTATCATGTGATTCGTACTCAGCGTACCAAAATCCCCCTTAATGATACCCAATATGAAATTTTGTGATTTCGACGCGGCGGCTATATTGGATTGCAAAATTATCTCTTAGTCTTTCTGTTCCCGGTTTCCATTTCGGAGTTTCCAGTTCTATGATCCGATTCAAAATCGCAATAAAAACCATTTCTGCTAATAGTTTTGCATCAATTTTTTTAAAACCTTCTCCTGACAGAAACAAACACAACAAAAAAGAATTAGCGAAATCGGTCCAGCATTTCACGCGTGATGCCCTGACCACGGAAATCGGGCTTCATTTTTATATATTGTATACTCAATATCATCGAAGATTACAGGCATTATATTAAAATGCAATTCTGAACTAATTAAATGCTGAATCACAGTTTGCCACACTTATTTTTATGTTAGCATTAAATTTAATCTTGAAAAGAAGTGCCTGAGTTTGGCCCCTACATTAATGAGACGTATCTAATACGTCAAACTGCAGCATCGGCAGCTTAAACCTTTCAAAAACCAGGCGGACGTCATTTTTTTTTAAATGTCATGTATAGTGTTGCTATACGTGTAGAAACGAGATAGCAGCATTCACTAACCCCTTAGAGCGAGCGGAATGGAAAGACCAACGCACACAAACATAATTAATGTTCCGTCTGCTACTTATTGTACGTCTGTGATAAAAACCACACACACTAACGCAACTACAGGGAAGGACTTAGCCGCCTAGTTCAACAAGATTTATTTTAATGAAATTAGAATATCTTAAAATACCTCTTTTAAGGTTCCGTAGCCAAATGGCAAAAAACGGAACCCTTATAGATTCGTCATATCTGTATGTCTGTCCGTCTGAATGTCACAACCACTTTTCTCCGAAACTATAAGACCTATGCACTGGAAACTTGGTAAGTAGATGTATTCTGTGAACCGCATTAAGATTTTTAAATATAACTAGAAAAATAGCAGTAAATTTTGGGGGTCCCCATACTCAGAACTGAAACGAAAAAATTTTTTTTCATCAAACCCATATGTGTGGGGTATCCATAGATAGGTCTTTAAAATAGCTATTGAGGTTTTTAACATAATTTTTTTCTAAAGGTGCTCCCTCACCGGGAGCATTCGCGCGTAATGTAACGTTACGAGTCGAGAATTACAGCCAGTGTGGGAGGTGAACCGAGCATTGCAATGCGCACCTTGTAATGATACAAGACGAGGTTACAGCAGTGAAGGAGGTGATCCGAGCATTGCAATGCGCGCCTTGTAATGATACAATGTGTAACGGTTTGATACAACTCGTAACATCAATGCGTTTTTAGGGTTTCGTAGTTTTTTGTTGCGGTTGGCCGGCCGCACACTGGTCCGGATTATAAATACATACGATCTAAGATGTCAAATGCTTTTGGGAAAAAAATAGTAGTACGAGTACAAATTTCAGGTTAATTTTGCAATTCAATATGGCCACCGCGCCACCGTTGTAAAATTTCATGTTGCATATCATATAAGGGGTTTTTTGGTATGCTGAGTACGAATCATATGATAATTTTGCAATCCAATATGGCGGCCGCGCCAAAATCACAAAATTTCATGATGAGTATCGTCTAAGGGGTTTTTTTTGTATGCTAAGTACGAATCACATGATAATTTTGAAATCCAATATGGCCGCCACGCCGAAGTCACAAAATTTCATGATGGCTATCGTTTAAGGGGGTTTTTGGTATGCTGAGTACGAATCACATGAAAATTTTGCAATCCAATATGGCCGCCGCGTCGAAATCACAAAATTTCATGATGGGTATCGTTAAAGGGGTTTTTTGGTATGCTGAGTACGAATCACATGATAATTTTGCAAACCAATATGGCGGCCGCGCCGAAATCACAAAATTTCATGATGGGTATCATTTAAGGGGGTTTTTGGTACGCTGAAAACGAATCTCATGATAATTTTGCAATCCAATATGCAATGCAATTGTATTTAGCATACCAAAAAACCCCTTAGACGATACCCATCATGAAATTTTCTGATTTCGGAGCGGCCGCCATATTGGATTGCAAAATTATCAATGATTCGCACTTAGCATACCAAAAAACCCCTTAAACGATACACATCATGAAATTTTGTGATTTCGGCGCGGCGGCCATATTGGATTGCAAAATTATCATGAGATTCGTACTCAGCGTACCAAAATCCCCCTTAAACGATACCCCATCATGAAATTTTGTGACTTCGGCGTGGCGGTCATATTGGATTTCAAAATTATCATGTGATTTGTACTCAGCATACAAAAAACCCCTTAGACGATACCCATCATGAAATTTTGTGATTTCGACGTGGCGGCCATATTGGATTGCAAAATTTTCATGTGATTCGTACTCAGCATACCAAAAAACTCCTTAGACGATACCCATCATGAAATTTTGTGATTTCAGCGCGGCCGCCATATTGGATTGCAAAATTATCATATGATTCGTACTCAGCATACCAAAAAATCCCTTAAACGATACCCATCATGAAATTTTGTGATTTCAGCGCGGCCGCCATATTGGATTGCAAAATTATCATATGATTCGTACTCAGCATACCAAAAAACCCCTTAAACGATACCCATCATGAAATTTTGTGATTTCGGCGCGGCGGCCATATTGGATTGCAAAATTATCATGAGATTCGTACTCAGCGTACCAAAATCCCCCTTAAACAATACCCATCATGAAATTATGTGATTTCGGCGCGGCGGCCATATTGGATTGCAAAATTATCATGTAATCACCTACAGAGATAGATTACAGTCTGAAATGATACATTTTTTGTCCCGGGAATAAGTTCCCGTGAGACGCGGAAAAGAGAACAAAATTTCAAGCAGGCGAAGCTGCGGGCATCAGCTAGTCTATAACAAATGTTACATTACACGCAAATGCTCGTGTCGGTCAGGGAGGTAGCATCGTAACGTAATGCTCGAGTCGAATCTATAAATGTTACATTACACGGGAACGCTCGTCGGTCAGGGAGGCGGGAGGTAGCATCGTAACGTAATGCTCGAGTCGAATCTAATTTGTTACATTACAGGCGAATGCTCCCGGTGAGGGAGCACCATAAAGTGATCAGTTTGCGCAAGAGACACTCCAAAGTGGAAAAATGTCCTCCTCACTAACTTCTTAATTAAAAAAAATATTTAAAAAATATATATGATGTACCAATGTACATCATATATACACATCAGCTCCGTGACACGAGCGGCATATTCCTGAGGACTAATCTCAGTCCCAGAAAACGCTCGTTTCACGAAGTGCATTACTTTTGGCCGAGTGTTACCTGACGGCTTGGGATTGAGTTCTCGGTCCCCTGTTCCCATTCCCGGTTTCAGATTCTGGGTTCCCAGTTTCAAGTTCAGAGTTCCCGGTTCCCAACATAAAAGAATTAGCGAAATCGGTCCAGCATTTCACGCGTGATGCCGTAACCAAGGAAATCGGGCTTCATTTTTATATATTGTATACTCAATATCATTGAAGATTACAGGCATTATATAAAAATGCAATTCTGAACTAATTAAATGCTGAATCACAGTTTGCTACACTTATTTTTATGTTAGCATTAAATTTAATCTTGAAAAGAAGTGCCCGAGTTTGGCCCCTACATTAATGAGAGGTATCTAATACCACAGATTAAATAATAGTTACCGTAAAATGGGGGGAATGGGGTCTAGCAGGTGAATTGGGACAAGCGTGAGATCTTTTTTGTAACTCTTTTATCCCACAGTATTTTCGTGTAAAATTATACGGTAGGAAATTTATTTTAAAGCTTGTAACATTTCTAATATACCCTGGCAACATTTAGTGTTTCTGTCATTAAGAATTAGGAGAAAAACGGTCTGCAATCTGTGGAGTCAAAAACATTAGAATTTTGGTCAGTAAAACATTTCAGTTTATAAGCGTTTAAAATATTTGTATCAAAGTGAAGTTTGCATTTATAGTGGCAGTGTTTAAGGCTTCGAATAAGATATAAAATTAGTAATTTAACACTCTAGTTTTTCTAATATTGTAATAAAATATCATTGAGGTGGATTTAAGAAAAAAATGGGGGGATAAGGGTCCAGCTATGGGGTGGAAAGGGTCGTATGTGAGGGGAATCGGGTCAGTAATGGGTTCGGTTGGGACCAAACCGGGGCGAATCGGGACGTCTATGGGGGAATTGGGATTTTTAGGTAGGGTTGTCACGATGCATAAATTGTATTATTTTTCATAATTTACTGATATAATAACGAAGAACGACACGGGCAGAGCCGTGGGCAACAGCTAGTATTACATATTGAGAAATAGTTTAAGATTGTCTATAAAATTACATATTACTTACCTAACTACTTCATTTTTTACAAACCTTAGTACCTACCTATTCGGAAACGACAGTAAAGTGCCAGCCCTATCGAAAAACTCTATTGACCCCATTGACGACCTTATTCACCCCAGACCGTGGGTCAATTGGGACAAGTATATTTTTTTAACTTTTTGAAGATATTATTTAACAAACATATATTATAATCGATTGAAAAAAAAAATATAGACCACCGGAAACAATTTCATTGTATTTTTACTAGTGGTGGTAAAGGAAAAAGCAATGAAATTTAAGGGCCGAATGCCAGAGCGCATTAGGTATTTTTACCACCTCACCTCACCGCGGGCGATACCCCCGTAGCATGCGATCGACATGAACTCATTTGACCCCAAGCACTTGTTTGGACGTTGCCAGTTGGTGCAATTGGACGTTGACAGTTGGTGCAGCGTGTATTTCATGCCGCACTTTTTGTACCACCAAATAAATTACAACAGAAGTATAAGTTTATCAAACCTTTATAAGACATTTTATTTAGTAAGTGCCTGTTAGCAGGTATATTCAAAATGGGGTTGTAAGAAACCTTTCCTTATTTTTAACCGACTTCAAAAAAGGAGGAGGTTCTACATTCGTCTGTATGTTTTTATGTATGTTCACTGATATTTCCGTCAATTATAGACGGATTTAATTCTTTTTTCTTTTCTTCAATAGGGTTTACTTCTGAGGTAGTCCCATTTTTACCAGGTCAGGATCTGATGATGGGATCCAGGAGAAATCGAGGGCAACCACCGAAAATTGTAGGGACAACTAGTGCGTTTGGTAACTTTCTAATGAAGTGCTTTACAGTGGGCGCACACTAGGCGACAGTCGCGGCGACATGTCGCGGCGACTTGTCGCGCAGTGTGCGCCTGCAACGGGCGACTTGACGCCGTGACAGACGTTGTGCAAGGAACACGTTGTCCAAAGCTGTCGCTGGGCGACTGTCGCCGTGTCGCCGCGACAATAGCGCGACAGACGCGAAGACTCCCCTTGCTTATCTCGGAGTCGCGGCGACATGTCGCCTAGTGTGCGGAGCTTAGAACAAAATGTATGTAATTTGGCGCCCACAGCTTGTCGCCGTGACAAGACGCCTAGTGTGCGCCCACTGTTAATGTACTACAATTTAATGAAGATCAGGAGTCGATCTGATGATGGAACCGAAAGACAGTCGAGGGAATTCCTTAACGATTTACAGCACGTACCTTGTGTTTGGGCTTGATTGATTTGTATTGATAAGAACTTTACACCTAGATAGTTATACTTTTCGGTCCACCCGTCACTTAAAATGATGATCAAAAAATTTTTAGTAAAAAATAGAACTGACTTCAAAAAAATCCTGAAAAATAAAATTTACTTAGCACTAAGTAATAATATGTATTTTGATTTATCAAATTGTATTCAATATGATATTGAAGTTGGTGCCATTAATAATACCTACCTTAACCTATGGGTTTACTTGGCGCCGACTTCAATATGATATTGAATAAAATATGAAAAATCAAAATACATTTATCTTTGTGCCAAGTAAATTTAATTTTTCAGGATTTGTTTGAAGTCGGTTCTATTTTTTACTAATTTTTTTTATCATCATTTTAATTGTGAGACGAGCCGAGAAAAGATAATAAGAAAAAAATCCGTCAATAATTTATGAAATCAATTCGAGCAGTCTTCGAAGAGGTAAGCATAGGTATAACATAAGTAGCAAAAAAATAATAGAATGCATCTTGTGAGTAAAATAATGCGTTTATTTATTTCACATTATAATATGAATAAGACAAGTACCATGCACGCCGCATGTCAGCTTAGACCCAATTAACCGAACAGTACTGGGTCCGCAATCAAAAAGATTATTATGACGCGCCTTTTCTTGTATTTCTCGCAAAAAAAGTTAATGTCAACAATTCTTCGTCCAGGAACCAACTGTTCATGATTATTCATTATTGTCTCCTCAACTTGAAATTCTAATGAATCATCAGGGTCACTGAAACAAAACATGATATATTTTTATGAGTTGGCAGGTAACGTGGGAAATCAGGGGAGAAGTCAAAGAAATCCAGACACAGGTCCTAGACCTCTTCCAAGGCACTTTGAATTCACGAGGAAGACTACCTGAAAAAGAATGGTCCCATATCCCAATATATTTTCTGACTCCTGACTTAGGGATTTTCTGTCGGCGGGAGCTCAGTCTCGAGTCGAATCAAATATTTGTGTTATTTGCAACAGTTTTTTTCGGACTTTAGGTGATATATCTTCGCGCGGTTTCGGTTGGATATGTTTGCTATTATTAATGCATACGCGGACCACTGGATGTCAGACGCTCGGCATTTGAAACCGGACGGGTTTCAAAATCACGATTGAAATTTTTATACTTTTTAATTTCAATCGCTTCCCTAACCAGTCTTGGTATTTATTTATTTATTTAATATATTCAGTTCACGTAGTGGCGTTCTGTCGACAGCATCTTGGGGTTATGTAACTCAATCCAGTGGTCCGTACCAGACTCCAACAGGTGTTCAGCTGTTGCGGATTTCTGTGGTTCGTTGTTTTTGACTGCCCTGATGTGTTCTTTTATTCGGCACGTAACAGTTCGTTTGGTTTGTCCTATAAACAAACTACTGCAGCTGCAATAAATTTTGTACACTCCCGTATATGGTTAGGGAAGCGATTGAAATTAAGAAGTATAAAAATTTCGATCGTGAGGACGGGTTTCAATTACCGAGCGTCAGGCATCCAGTGGTTCGCGTATGCATAAATAATAGCAAACATATCCAACCGAAACCGCGCGAAGATACGGTAAGCGTTGTATGTCGCGACCGAGGCTCAGTGCGAATCCACAGTGAAAGTGAGAGCGAATCCAATAATTGTGGTGTTGCACGACACAAACGAGTGCGAAGGAGGGTAGATCGATATATGTGCTCCTTAGACTTTCACTTTTAACCGCCAGTACTTCAGTTCCACCGTGATCTTGCTTGCTTGCAACAGCGTCAAAATATCGGAAAAACCAATAATACATGGTAAATATCCCGATAACTCTCGATGTCTGCCTCTGTGGCGCAGTCGGTAGTGATACCGCCTGCGGTGCTGGAGGTCGTGGGTTCGATTCCCACCGGAGACAAATATTTGTGTGACCCATAAATGTTTGTCTCAAGAGACTGGGTGTTTCTATGTATAATACGTATGTATTTAAAAGTATATAAGTATTAATATCCGTGGTCTGATACCCATAACACAAGCAGGTTATTCCTAGCTTACTTTGGGATCAGATAGCGTTGTGTGAAATGTCCGTGAATATTTATTTATTTATAACTCTAATATTAGTATGTATCATACTGTAAACTGACCTGGCTAGATGAGGAATGAATGTCATAGTTTCAGAAGCTTTAGGCGCACTTAATTCATTCTGTAGTTGACTTGATTTTCTAAAACAAAAATTCTCATAAATTTAATAACTAATGGGAAACTAAGAAAAAAATAATTTGAAATGTGTGGTATATTACTGGCGCTCTATATTACTGCTTAGCCCCTAGGATATGTAGCGGGATAATAATTACCTATGTAGCCTATTTGAAGACCCTACCCCTAGTTAATATTTGTGCAAAATTTCAATCAAAAATATTGAGTACTTTTCGAGATCCTTCCGGACAAAGCAAAATTAACAGACAAACAGACGACAAACAGACAAAAAAATTCTAACTACATTTTCGGCTTCGGTATCCTGTGTAGAATCCCCCACGAGTATTTTTTTTACTATGTTTAATGTACAGTTTTGACTTTTGATCTTTTTATTATAATAATATGTATATAGACTAGGAACTTAGGTTGCCTAGAAAGTTTTCAAAAACCTATTCTTAGTCTCCCGCAGGTGGCCCCTTCCGAGGTCCGTGGAAGCACAAGGGATATAAACCCCATTTGCAGAAATAAAGGATTGAATTGAGTACTAAACCAGAAAAATAATAAATATTTATGGGGGTCTTCCATACAACAAACGCGTTTTTTTTTTGCCTTTTTTATTAATAACGGCAACAAGTACACACTTGAAATGAACGCCGCAGACGTGTCTTCGCCCAAGACTATCGGTCTCCATGACCAGGGGCCTGAGGACGGTGATGGGGCTGCTCACCGTCCTTACAGAAGCAGGCCCATGACGGCAGCGTGACGTGAGGGATTTATGCATACCCCCCTTAGAAGCGGGATCACATCCGAAACCCCCAAAGACGCGGGATTGCACCCGAACCTTCCCCTAGGCCAGGGGTCGGCAACCTTTTGAGTCGGAAGAGCCAAAAATGACGATTTTAAATTACAACATTTTGAAAGAGCCACAAAATCTTTCTTGATCCCACGACCCCCCCCCCCCCCTTCCCCGTAAGAAGTGGGATAGACTAGACTGCGGGGAAAGTCTGCTATAGAGACAAACCAAGTCTGTCGGAAGCTCTGAGAACATTCTTCGAAGGGCACCTCCAGGACTTACGGCCATAGGTAGATGGTAAGTCACAGGGTGGTTTTGGAGAATTTCCACAATTAAAAAAATCTGAGTGATTATGTGGGATTCTCCCACTAAAACCCTGGGATGTTCCTTCTTGTCACTATTTTTGGGTCACAGGGAAGGCAAGCGTACAACAGCTACCTGCAACAGTCTCGACTCTGGGGGTCTAAATATTACCCACCGAAACTTCACTGCCGCAACGCCTGAACACGAGGGGTGCGTCTTAGTCAGTCTCACGGCTGTCATAAAGCTTCCATCGTCGGCCACGCGTGTTAGGTTGGCATACTACACCCGCAGCGCTTTTCTCATTGCCGTTGCGTCAAAACAACAGCCGAATCAATTTTCTTCGCTATCTAACATAGCGTAAACTATAATAGATAGCGACGCGACCGGGCCAATTTAGGACTCTTAGAGCGGTACGCTCGCCACTCCACTTCGTACAAAAAGCGAGGGTGTGCAGCACTTTATCCACGGCGCCATCTTCGCAGTGGGTACGTTGCCTCAGGCTCAATGGCTACCACATCATGCAAGTATTTACTAAAATATCCGTGCCCCGTGAGGAGCTGTGTGAGGTGGTAGGTATGTCAGTGCCGCTTTTCTACCCAGGACCTCAGAATAAATAAGATGGCAGAGACGAGCTCAATGCTTACCGCCGAGCTCTAGCGTGGTGCGCCATTTATGAATGATATCATTGCGCGCTCTAACACACCAGCTTTCAATCTCTTCCGAAGATGGTTGTTTGCCATTTTGACGCAACAAAGCATTGGGCCGGTAGATTTCTACCAGAACTGCGGCCTCTAGGTTCCGCGACGGACTGTCAGAATTAGACATGCCGTCTCTTATGGTATTATATTCTCTGGGCTATGGCCCGCTGCGGACATCGCAGCAGAATCCTATTAGAAAGAAAATAGTGCTTCATATAACGCTTTCAAGCGCAGCACACTACCATTAGGCGAGTTTGCTTGTTTAACTAACAGTAAGACTTTTGTGGTATTTTTGAAAATGAAAGGGTGATAATGTTCTTGAAAATGAATAATATGATAATTATGTATGCAACTAAAGAGCCGCAGGTCTACACCCAAAGAGCCGCATGCGGCTCGCGAGCCGCGCCTTGCCGACCCCTGCCCTAGGCCTAGGTCAATTCGGTGAATCAGCTTATTGATAGAAATACTGGCATTCAAAATTCAATATTTGTTGTTATGGCGGCAACAGAAACACATTATCTGTGAAAATTTTAGATCTCTAGCTATGTCCATTCATGAGCTACAGCCTCGTGAAGGAAAGACAGAAAGATAGACAGACGGACAGACAAACAGACAGACTGACCGACAGATAGACTGACCGATAGACAGACAGACGGACAGCGAAGTCTCATGAATAGGGTCCCGTTTTTTTACCTTTGGGTACCTACGGAACCCTAAAAATTATCCACTTTTTCATACATTCATATTTACTAAGAAATTAGGGATTATTACTCTCAAAATTAAAGTATGAAAGCACCTACGAGTACTAGGTACTTACGATTCACATGTATCTTTTTTTGCAAATGAACCACCGTTCAATCTCGGAATCGATGAGCTGAAAAAAAAAAGACTTTGTGGGTACACTACAACGAAACGGCTAGACTACAACGAAAAATAAATAAACTACACGTTTATTCTTTTATGTCGGTAGTGGGTAGGTACTACTGTTATAATTTATACAGTGTAGCAATAAAAACGTGAACCTACTATTATACTCTAAGCGTCAAACATTATATTATTTACTACCCGTTCGCGCTAAGGTTGCCGCTGGCGGTCAGGATGGTGTACAGGCGTAGTATGGGAGGCGAAAGGCAAACTTAGAGCGAACGGGCAATACGTTGATTGTTCAGGCATAGTAAAAAGAGAATATTTTATACCTAGTAGTTACTGTGGTTTAGGTAAATACTATCCCTCTTCTTATCGTAAGGTCTCAAGCAACTTTGGGGCACCGAGTTCATTTCTCATAGTCATTCATTACCAAAAACAGCCGTGATCTAACTTACTGGGCCTTTGCTAAATGACACCTACCTGTACCTACGTAGAAGAGGACTGGAATGGGAGATCTCTAAGCCTATATGAGTACGTTTAGCTACTGTACTGCCTCTTCATCAGGTAGCAAAATAATGGTAGCTGTTGGCTTCAGTCGCTTCGCTCAGCATCAACCTTATAATTTCATCATGCCCGTCAGTGAATTATTTGGTTGTGTATTTTTATAAATATAATAAAGATAAAACAATACTTGTAGGAACTTACCATACTTGCCGTCGTAGTAGCCGCAATTGACATCTAGGCATTTTATTTCTCTTGGCTTTTTTTTACCCATATTCACTGAGTACCTAGTCACTAATCACTATATTACACGATATTTATTTATTTATACACAATAACGTACTTATCCTAATATTTACAAATAAAAACAAAATAATATTTACAGATTTCTGCAACTACTTCTAATTAAAACGATCGATTCGCGCAAACTAACGTAGCGGGTCACGCACGGATGACAGAGCGACACAGGTCCTACCCAGAACAGCCCTGTCAGGCGTATGAAGTGATTGAAGTGTACGCTAAATGCCTAATTGTTCTAGATTCTACACTTTTTATCATTGTTTTAAAATCTGAGGTGTTTAAAAAATAAATAATAGCATGAATATTGTTCATAAGATCAATATCTTTAATATAGACATGTGTTTGTATAAAATAAACAAGTATATTTTGAGCAATAACAACATTCATCTTAAAAATTTTTGCACATTTCTAGTTTTTCGAGAACGATTTTTATCAGATAAAGTTTTATTAATCGTGTTGTAAAAATTAAAGGAAGCAAGAGCATCTATTAAACTATAATAATACATTTTTATCAGATCAAATCAAAGAATATTTCTTAGTATAAAGATCGCTTCAAAATGGGTCGATTTTGGTCGATTTCGGAAATACTAGCCTTAAGGTTAAACTTAGAAAGTGTCCCGATTCCCCCCATTTTACGGTACTACGTAACAGATACATCACTCGTGCATCACTCCCATACTTAGGGCGAGCGCCCACTGCTTTGCGTTCCGGTGCGTTTGCGTTTTTTCTTTTTTAATTTGGCCTGGCTATAAACTGAGATCATGGGTGAATGAACTAAAAACTGGATTCATTAAGGTCGCTTTACACGCTTATTTAGCCGGAATAATGCCGTTTCACACTTTCGTGAGAATCGCGAGGTGGATATCGAATAAATGGCGGTGTTTTGCGTGGTCCCACTATTTTGAACCACTAGTGGGACCACGAGTGAGAACTGTTTCTCGTGTCGTGGTCTCACTACGATATCGGATGTCAACTGTTTGGTCCTGATGTTACCTGCTTATATACTCCTTTTAGATAGGTATAAAATTAAATTTTAATATTAAATAGCTAAAAAAGTCGGTGTTCATTATTTTATTGATTTAAATTTTTGTAATTCTTCATTCTTTTTCTCTGATCTTCACATGTTCCACTGATCTTGATTTGTTTTGTCATTCTTTGTTTAAAGATCTTCATTTGTTTTGTCGATCGTCATTTGTTTTGAAAACAGGACATACTTAGTAGAACAGAAAACTGCTTTCTCGTGGTCCCACTATTTTGTCACACTAGTGGTACCACGAGAAAACACCGGGTAAATGTGTGTAAAAGTGTTCGTGGGGCTTTTGCATCACATCAGAACCATCAATCGTATTGGACAGCGCATCTCTGCATAGCACCTAGCGTGACGAGTAAGTACCTCGCGGTGTCATTCCAAAGGTGAAAACATTTTCCGACGCAGGCAAATATCTCTGATGCGGCGCGAAGAACTACCTCACCTTAATTAAGATTCTTTTTTTTTTATTTAGCTCGCCAAATTGACGTCGCCGCCAACCTGATGGTAAGCCGTGGTGCATCTAGCGATTGGGGGCCAGTCTCACAGTCCTTAAGACTTTCGACAGTGGCCCTCAAGTTGGCGGCCCTGTGATGTGCCTCTTCACGCTCCTCTTCAAGAACCCGGGATTGTAAGATGAGGGAAAAACGTGTGCGGGCAGGTCGTTCCATGTTTTTATAGTTCGACAGAGGAACGATCTTTTAAAACGCTGGGTTCTAGCGAAAATTCTCTCCACTGTGTATGAGTGGCATCTCTGCCCGGCACGCGTTGTTCGGGATTGGAAAGGAGATGGTGGGATCAGATTGAAGAGCTGTTCAAAACATTCACCGTGATACATTCGGTAAAAGGCAGCCAAAGACGCTATGGTTCTTCTTTGCACCAACAGTTCGAGGCCTCCTGTCGCTTCAGGACAACCAATTATTCGGATAGCACGTCTCTGCTTAGCGTCAAGCGCGTCTAGTAAGTACCTCGCGGAGTCATCCCAAAGGTGAGAGCAGTATTCTAAGCAGGGGCAAATCTGCGTCTTGTACAATAAACATCTCTGATGTGGCGTGAAATACCGTCTCACCTTATTTAGAACTAGCTGACCCTCGCAACTTCGTTTACGTCACATAAGGTTTACGAAAGGAGAGGTACTTCTTCATCAGACTCGTCAAGCACCGTGTGAAACGGCCCTGTTTGCTTAATCATAAAAGAGCTTAAAGATTAAGGCTATTCTAAAACAATTCAAATTATTTTACAACAGCCTTAATAATTAAGCTCTTTTATGATTAAGCCAACACGCCCGTATAGATTTACCCTCTCATTCAGAGGAACCCTTGAATTCTAGGTTTGGCGAAAGTTGAGATGCCTCTAATTTCTGAACTACAAAACCCTCAACCTTGAAACTCGGGTCGAAAAATTCTTAAAGTACTCCCTTTCCAATACTAAAAAAAATATTTGAAATCGCATCACGCATTGAGAAATTACAACTGAAAACCCATTTTATCTTTCATCCCCTCTTCCGCAGGAACCGCGCAAAACTTCTGGATCAAAAGTATCCTAGAACCTTCATCGGACTATAAGCTCGGAATATACCAAGTATCATTCAAATCGGTTCAGTAGTTTCGGCGTGATACTTATTCGGGATACAGACAGACAGACAGACAGACAGACAGACAGACAGACAGACATGAAAATTTTAAATTACATTTTCGGCTTCAGTATCGATCAGAGAACGCCCTACAATTAAAATTTTCTAAATATCTTCCATGTACAGACTCCCGACCCTCTACAGTTTTATTATATGTATATAGATTTCTAGTTTCCGCGAGGCCAGCCCAATACAGCTCTCTATGTAGTTTTTGTGATTGAGCTCACGCCGGACGTCTATACCGAGGATCTCCAGGTTGTCCTTTAGTGAAATCGTAATGTTCTGAAGAGAGGGCAGGGGCAGGAATAGGGACTTCTTAGCTGTAAACGCACACGCCTGCGTTTTTCTGGCATTGAACTCGATCAGGTTGTCCGAACCCCATTGGGGAATGCGACCCAGGTCCCGGTCGAGATCTGGCACCAGTTGTCGTCTCTTTCCCTCCACGTCGCCTCGCCCCTCCGCTGAACGGCCAGAATAGCTCCCATGCAGAGTACTATCATCCGCATATCAATGAATTCACCCAAGATACAGCATGCCATTGATATGCAGAAGAAAGAGAGTAGGGGACAATACCGATCCCTGTGGTACTCCGGCATTCACCTGCAAAAAGCAGGAAGCCTGACCCTCACAGAGAACCCGTATACGTCGCCCGTGCAGGAAGCTGGCCAACCAGCGGCACAACTGAGGCGATAAACCGTAAGCCACTGGCTTGGAAAGAAGCGACGCATGCCATACCCTATCAAAGGCATTAGCGACGTCTAGGCCAATAGCCAGAGATTCACCGTGCCTCTCCATAGCCTCACCTCAGGTGTGTGTTATGTACGGTAGGAGGTCACCCGTTGATCGTTTTGGCCTAAAGCCACATTGACGGTCGCTAATTAATGAGTGATCCTCCAGGTAGCGCATGAGCTGAGGGAAGGCGATACAGGCGTGTTAGCGTTGGAGATAATTCAGCTGCACACTTCTTCAGCACCACCGCCGGAATGCAATCAGGACCACTGGCTTTCCGCATGTCAAGTGACTGCTGATAACAATGACTGATGCTGGATAACAATATCCGGCATCGTGGTTCCACAGTCTGCGATAGTGGGAGGTTGCTTGCCACAGTCATCGACCCGGGATCTAGCCGGAAAGAGATTGGCCAGCATTTCAGCTTTCTCTTGGGCTTTGTGAGCCAGTGATCCGTCAGGATAGCGCAGCGGCGGCAGCGAGGGCTTGCAAAAGTTGGCCTGCACGGCTTTGGCCAGTTGCCAGTATCCACGGCTAACCGTCGGATGTGACGTGAGCTCCTGACCAAGCCGCGTGACGCGCTGGGCGTCCGCTCTCCTGATAGCTCTCTTACTCGACCTAGTGGCTCTGTTGTACGCTGCCTTGAGGCGAGCCACATTCGGGTTGCGCACAGCCCGAGACCTGATCCAGGCGCGGTAAGCCACCTGTTTTGGCTGAAAGGCTACGGCACACTCACCCGCGAACCAGGGGCGGGCTTTGCGGATGCTGGCGACATCAGTGTATTGAATGTAGTATTCCATACCTAATGTTATCTCACCAGCAACAGCAGAAGCGCTTTCCGATGAAGCCCTCCCTGCAAAGCAGCGCTAAATCCACGGGATGGCTGCAAAGTATTCTCGTACTGGACTACTCGTCAGCAGTAAGTCCAGGAGGGCGGGTCCATGGTCTGACCTGTCCGGTATGCGCGTAATCCCGTGTACCATTTGGGTCAGACCATGGGAGAGAGCAAACGCGTGGGCGGCCCGTCTCGCAGGATCAGTCTTGAGGGACCCCAGCTACTCAGTGTGGTGACCATTGAAGTCCCCCAGAAAAACCAACTCCGCGTCCGGGAACCGCACCTGCGCGCCATCAGCCCCTCGCTGAGGTGCTGATACAGCCTCGTTATCTCAGCTGTCCTTGTGTGGGGTCGATAGAAACACACGTAGATCTGACTCATGGAGCCGTGATCTACGTGTAGCCAAAAGACGGAGAAGGAAGGGTTCTCAAGGCAACGCAGCCGGTGACAGCAAAAATCCGCCCTAACGCACGCGCACACCCCGGCTTTATCTCGAAATAGTTCCTCGATGATATAGCCGGTAACAAAGGTACGACTGATCGGCAGGGTGGCGTATTTGCGTCTCCGTTAGGAACATCACAGCGGGCCGTGCCGTCTCTAGATGGTGAAAGACGGCGTCGAGGTTGGCTTGGAGTCCGCGGATGTTAGCGAATTCCACCTTGAATAGTGCGTTTTGGCGAATGGTCGCAACGGCTGCTGTGAAACCTCTATTTTTATTTTGCGCTGCCATGATTGGGTTAAAGGGAGACGTGAAGACGGAGCGACATTTGCTGGAGCAGTGAGTGACAAGGCGTAGGGGCTTATCTTTATCTATGACTGAGTGTTTAGATGGAAGTCGACCCGCCGGACGGAAGGGCCCCCGTACCCCCCCGAGTATGGCCGCCGGGTCCCCTTCCGGTCACCATCCGGCACGACGGACCACATCGGGATAATGCGCGGCCTGGTAGGGCAGCCTCCCAGGGTGGTTAGTCCCTGTTGGGCCCCTATAATATGCCACGGGCAGCCAGCGGCAAGACCGTTTCTACGGGTCTCCCTGGCCGGGGGGTCAACATCCGTCAGCCACACTAGACACCACATACCGCCTACTGGCCCCCCCCTTCTGCATCAAACATCGCCCCGGGCCAGGCTGCTGCTGAACTCCGAACGCAACCCAACCGGGGCTGGGTTACTTGGGGGACTTTTCACAACTGCACGGTGGTACCCCCCGGACCAATACTGTACCACCTGGACTCCACATGGGAGCCTAGGCCACCATGTCGGTACCTAAATACGCGGAGCCTCGTCCGTTGTTCGGAAGGTGTCCCCCCTTAAACCCTCATTTCCGCAAGGCGAGCATTAGGCTCGCGTTCCGCAATCTCTCAATATAGTTTTTTACAATTGAGCCTACGCTTATATTGAGCTCATGCCAAGGGTGTCCTGTCCAGGTTATGCTTTAGTGCAGTGGTTCCCAAACTTATTTTGTCTACTGCCCACTTTGAGAATAAATATTTTTTTAGCGCCCCCATTTTTTCACCTATTTAAAAACCACTATAACTTCAAATTAAATTAATTAATTATTGTGACCTATATATGTGATGTTGTGTAAAAAAAAATGTATATTATTATAACCCGCAACTTGAAACCTGAGCGCAGTAGGTAACATACAACGGCGCTTAGGTCTCAAGTTAACTCTTACGGGCTCTACCTGCCAATAAGAATGATTATTGAAACGCAACTTTATAGTATTAAAACAGAGTATCTTTTATTAAAAATATAACTAAAATAATCAATCCTTATATAAAAACTAATGTGTAGGATGAATCTGATGCTGTTTAATAAGTTTGTTGATATCAGGTTCCAATTTACTCAAGAAAAGTCGCAAGTCGCCACGTTCGGTAACAAGCAAACGATTTCTCTTTTTAGTAAGCAGTGTTGTCACAGCACTAAATCCACGTTCACACAAATATGACGATAGGAATGCTATCAAGAATCGTTGAACGATTGACCACCATCCAGGGTACAATTGAGGGATCGGTTTTTGAAGCCAAAATTCTTGGTAACCATTTTTGAACTTGATTTTTAATTTCCTCGTTTGTTGTCAATTTTCTTCTTCCAGCTGAGGTGACATTGCTGTGTTGACATTTGAAAACGGATCCAACACCCAGTCTGGTATTTCCAAGTTCAAAATGTCCTGGTATCGTTCGGTGAAGTCAATGTGGAGGTTTTACAAATGTTGGCAGTAGGCAAACAATTCGTCGTTACTGCATGATACTGATAATTTTGGAAAATTGTGAAACTCACGTCTGCCCAGATTCTTTTTGTGTAGAAGCAGTTTGGCTGCGAAAGCAGCAACGACGTTTTTTGTTTTAATTAAATTTAGTTTATCGCCTTGCAGTTGGAGATTCATGTCGTTGAACAATTTATACAGGTCTGTCATGTAAGCTATATCATTCTTTGATGTTATGAGCTTGTCGTGCAATTCTGTATCTTTAGTTTCCAAGAACTCTATAACAGAGTCAAACAGGTTGTAAAATCGAGTCAGACAATTGCCTCTTGATAGCCAACGAACTTCAGTATGAAACAACAAACGGTTGAAATCCTCGTCATTAGTAACACAAAGCTGATGAAATAATCTATCATTCAAAGAGCTGTTGCGGATTGACTGCTTTGGTGACATATTGCAGTGATTGAAATAGTTTTTCACTTAAGTTTCTAGCAACTAAATGTTGTCTATGAATAACGCAATGTACACCAAGGACATCTGTAATTTTATTTTTTAAGTACGCTATGAAGCCTATAAGGCACCCTGTCATAGCCGGATCCGTAGCAACTGAAATAATATTTTTCAAAGGAATCTCTTTCTCATCGCAAAACTTTTCCAATGTATTGAATATGGTTTCACCTTTTGTATCGGTCTCTAAATTTCTAGCAAATAATAGTTCTTCACATATTTTCTCATCTTTAATAAACCTCACGTAAGACAACAACAATGCTTCATTAGTTGGTAAAGTGGACTCATCGAGCTGAATTGAGAATTGACTTGTCCTCAGGTGATCGCACAATGATTCTTCAATGTTTTCAGCCATTTCATCAATTCGTCTTTGCACAGAATTATTACTCAAAGGAATTTTTCGGATAATATCTGCGGCCGGTTTATGAAGCACAGTAGTTATTACTTCATTTATTGCTGGCAATATTAACTCTTCTCCGATGTTATGTGGTTTGCCTTTTTGAGCAATTAACAAAGAGATATTGTACGAAGCTCGAAGTCCGTCGTCATCTTACTTAGCAGCCGCCGAAAATAATTTTACTACACTTGGCTGAGTATTATGCTTCTTCTCTAGGTCTTGAAAATAAGCTACATTCTTGTCTTTCTTATCTGGATGCATTTTATTCAAATGATCTTGCAGCCTTGAAGGCTTCATTGCTTCATTCGAAAATGTTTTTAGACATAAAGACACAAAGGCGACGATCGGTTTGTGGGATTTTCAATAAATCCGAATTTAATATATTCCGCAGAGTATTGCCGTCTCTTCTTTTTTACTTCCGACATTATTTTGCTTTGAGAAATACGTTCAACTTCGCGAGTAGAGGAGGCGTAAGTACTGCTCATCTATTGCGCGCGAGACCACAAATGAAAATAAAATAAATATTACATTGTTTTTAAAGGAATGCTTAAGCAGCACGCACCGACAGGAATAAAACAAACATGTCTATACTCGTTTATCTAATTCGACGCTCAATCGTACTCAACAAGTCCGAACAAGCATTCAATGAACCAGCCGACTGATACAGGAATGCACAATTCGGGTTATTTAACAAAAACTTGTTAAAACATGATAGACTTAAGCAGCACGCACCGACAGGAATAAAACAAACATGCATAAACTCGTTTATCTCATTCGACGCTCAATCGTGCTCAACAAGTCCGAACAAGCATTCAATGAACCAGCCGACTGATACAGGAATGCACAATTCGGGTTATTTAACAAAAACTTGTTAAAACGTGATAGATATCTACGAGTACTAAGAACTATTATTTTTTTCTATATTAAATAAAATAGGACAGATATATGAACTACGCGAAGAGAAATATTGAACCGAGTTTGAGCAATCTTTTAATTCATATTAGTTGATGTTCACAAGTTGTTGTTGAGAGTCGAGAGCTCTTGCAGTTGTTGCCTCAATCAATCAGGTTTTTGTGACAAATAAAGCTACCGATGTTGACGAGTATTGAAATGTCTCTTATATTAAGTAAGTACCTACCAATTCCTACCCTCTGTTCAGGACCTTACGGTTCCACTAAAGCATAATCTGGACAGGACACCCTTGGCATGAGCTCAATATGAGCGTAGGCTCAATTGTAAAAAACTATATTGAGAGATTGCGGAACGCGAGCCTAATGCTCGCCTTGCGGAAATTAGGGTTTAAGGGGCCCCACTAACAACAAGACTCAGGGGCCCTAGTGACCTCACCTGCACGCGGTGCACCTTCCGAACAACGGACGAGGCTCCGCGTATTTAGGTACCCACATGGTGGCCTAGGCTCCCATGTGGTACAAGGTGGTACAATATTGGTCCGGGGGGTACCACCGTGCAGTTGTGAAAAGCCCCCCAAGTAACCCAGCCCCGGTTGGGTTGCGTTCGGGGTTCAGCAGCTGCACGGCCTGGCCCGGGGCGATGTTTGATGCGGCAGGGGGGGACCAGTAGGCGGTACGTGGTGCCTAGTGTGGCTGACGGATGTTGACCCCCCGGCTAGGGAGACCCGTAGAAACGGTCTTGCCGCTAGCTGCCCGTGGCATATTATAGGGGCCTAACAGGGACTAACCACCCTGGGAGGCTGCCCTACCAGGCCGCGCATTATCCCGATGTGGTCCGTCGTGGCGGATGGTGACCGGAAGGGGACCCGGCGGCCATACTCGGGGGGGTACGGGGGCCCTTCCGTCCGGCGGGTCGACTTTCTTCTAAACACACAGTCATAGATAAAGCTAAGCCCCTACGCCTTGTCACTCACTGCTGCAGCAAATGTCGCTCCGTCTTCACGTCTCCCTTTAACCCAATCATGGCAGCGCAAAATAAAAATAGAGGCTTCACAGCGGCCGCTGCGACCATTCCCCAAAACGCACTATTCGAGGTGGAATTCGCTAACATCCGCGGACTCCAAGCCAACCTCGACGCCGTCTTTCACCATCTAGAGACGGCACGGCCCGCTGTGATGTTCCTAACGGAGACGCAAATACGCCGCCCTGCCAATCAGTCGTACCTTTGTTACCGGCTATATCATCGAGGAACTATTTCGAGATAAAGTCGGGGTGTGCGCGTTCGTTAGGGCGGATGTTTGCTGTCACCGGCTGCGCTGCCTTGAGAACCCTTCTGTAGTAAATAATATGATAAACATCCCAGAATAATATGGGTTTATTGAACTAGAAACAAACTGACTGACATAATATGACTGACATCTATAGAAAACTAAAACTATGAAAGAAAGGAGATTATTACACCTTCCTTCTCCGTCTTTTGGTTGCACGTAGATCACGGCTCTATGAGTCAGATCTACGTGTGTTTCTATCGACCCCACACAGGGACAGCTGAGATAACGAGGATGTATCAGCACCTCAGCGAGGGGGCTGATGGCGTGCAGGTGCGGTTCCCGGACGCGAAGTTGGTTTTTCTGGGGGACTTCAATGGTCACCACACTGAGTAGCTGGGGTCCCTCAAGACTGATCCTGCGGGACGGGCCGCCCACGCGTTTGCTCTCTCCCATGGTCTGACCCAAATGGTACACGGGATTACGCGCATACCGGACAGGTCAGACCATGGACCCGCCCTCCTGGACTTACTGCTGACGAGTAATCCAGTACGAGAATACTTTGCAGCCATCCCGTGGATTTAGCGCTGCTTTGCAGGGAGGGCTTCATCGGAAAGCGCCTCTGCTGTTGCTGGTGAGATAACATTAGGAATGGAATATTCCATACACTGATGTCGCCAGCATCCGCAAAGCCCGCCCCTGGTTCGCGGGTGAGTGTGCCGTAGCCTTTCAGTCAAAACAGGCAGCTTACCGCGCCTGGATCAGGGCTCGGGCTGTGCGCAACCCGAATGTGGCTCGCCTCAAGGCAGCGCACAACAGAGCCACTAGGTCGAGTAAGAGAGCTATCAGGAGAGCGGACGCCCAGCGCGTCACCGGCTTGGTCAGGAGCTCACGTCACATCCGAAGAGCAGCCATGGATACTGGCAACTGGCCAAAGTCGTGCAGGCCAACTTTAGCAAGCCCTCGCTGCCGCCGCTACGCTATCCTGACGGATCACTGGCTCACAAAGCCCAAGAGAAAGCTGAAATGCTGGCCAATCTCTTTCCGGCTAGCTCCCGGGTCGATGACTGTGGCAAGCAACCTCTCACTTTCGCAGACTGTGGAACCACAATGCCGGATATTGTTATCCAGCAATGTGATGTGCGGGGTGCGCGGCAGCAGAGATGCCACTCATACACAGTGGAGAGAATTTTCACTAGAACCCAGCGTTTTAAAAGACGTTCCTCTGTCGAACTATAAAAACATGGAACGACCTGCCCGCTCACGTTTTTCCCTCATGTTACAATCCCGGGTTCTTGAAGAGGAACGTGAAGAGGCACATCACAGGGCCGCCAACTTGAGGGCCACTGTCGAAAGTCTTAAGGACTGTAAGACTGGCCCCCAATCGCTCGATGCACCACGGCTTACCATCAGGTTGGTGGCGACGTCAATTTAGCGAGCTAAATAAAAAAAAGGAAACTTAATTAAGGTCAGGTGGTTCTTCGCGCCGCATCAGATATATTTGGTTGCGTCGGAAAATGTTATCACCTTTGGAATGACACCGCGAGGTACGTCATTTTTTTTTAACATGTCATGTATAGTGTTGCTATACGTGTAGAAACGAGATAGCAGCATTCACTAACCCCTTAGAGCGAGCGGAATGGAAAGACCAACGCACACAAACATAATTAATGTTTCGTCTGCTACTTATTGTAAGTCTGTGCTTTTTCCTTAACTACAGTTTGTCTATAAAGTCGTGAAATTAAATGAGGGCGCTGCTGAATGCATGTATGCAACCCTATATAGTACGACCAAAATGATTTTGATACGAGGAGTTCGTTCCGAGTAAAATCTTACTAATATTATAAATGCGACAGTTTGTGAGTGTGGATGTTTATTACTCTTACACGCTCGAACGGTTAGAGGGATCTGGCTGAAATTTGGTACAGGGATACATTATAATCTGGAATAACCATGGCTACTTTTTATTCCGGGAATAAGTTCTTACGGGAAGCGGGAACGGGAACAATACAAATATTATAAATGCGAAAGCTTATGAGTGTGGATGTGAGACTCTTTCACGCTCGAACAGTTGAACTGATCTGGCTGAAATTTGGTACAGGGATACATTATAGTCTGGAATAACACATAGGCTAGTTTTCATCTCTGGAATAAGTTCCTACGGGAAGCGGGAACGAGAACAAATTCGACACGGGCGAAGCTGCGGGCATCAGCTAGTGAGTTAATAAATAAAACACATTATACATTTTTAATTTTGTTTCTGTTTTATTGAATCAGATCCAGAATAAAGTTATTGAACCAGATCCAGAAGCCCCGGTCTAATAGCGTCTTACAACCCACCAGCAGGTGCCTAGCAGTCCCAATTGCTTTGCCACAATCATGTAATTACATGTTTTATCTGTAACTTTCCCCCATCTGACAAGGATTTTTTTGGCGCAGTGCTCAAATATTAAAATCGTCTATTTCTTTCTTTGCCGACCTTTTCTGTGTTTACCAGGAGTTTCAAACTTTCCTTCAGATGAAATATAAATGAAAAATAGGCGTATTAATAAGATAAAGTTTTATTTTTAAGCACACAGTCGTTCGGTTACAAGAAAAATCCGCCATGACACTTATGTTAGAAAAAGAGAGAGATAGCAAGCAACAAGATATTATCTATCCTACTCTATTACATTGCACTGTCTTTATTTTAACACCCCCCGTCAATGTAATAACATTAATTAACAAATTATGTGACAATTTTAATCATCCCTTTTAACATCAAAAAGGAAATTGAACCAAGACTAATCTACATATTCATACCACATAGTTTCACAAACTTTAAAAGTGTATTACCATTGAGAGACTTCGTTAACATATCAGCAATTTGATCTCTTGTAGTCACATATTGTATACATATCTTTTTATTTTCAATCAGTTCCCTTATATAATGATATTTGATATCAATGTGCTTTAATCGTTTAACACTATTTGTGTTTGCAATCATTATGGCAGCTTGATTATCACAATGCATGATAGCAGGACATACATTACTCACATTGAAATCACATAACATATTAGTAAGCCAGCATGCCTCACTTCCAGCCATGCTCATTGCCACATATTCAGATTCTGCTGATGATAGACTCACAGTACTCTGCTTCTTAGAACACCAAGATATTAGGCAATTTGAATACATGAAGCAGTAACCAGTAGTGGACTTCCTGTCTCGAAGGTCCCCTCCCCAGTCAGCATCACAAAATCCTACTAGCTTGCTATCATCACATTTATAAACTAATTTATAATTCAATGTGTGTTTAATGTATCGCAGAACTCTTTTTAAGTTGGCCAATAACGTGTTACTAGCGCAATCTTGATATCTACTTAATATTGATATAGCAACACAAATATCAGGTCTTGTGCCTGATGCTGCATACATTAAACACCCAACGATCTGTCTACAGGTATTCTCAATATTACCTTTACATTTATCATTTTCAAGCTCTTTACAATTAAAATTCTGATCCATGGGAGTGGAAATAGGTTTACAATCATACATATGGAATCTTTTTAACACATTTTCTAGGTAAGTCTTTTGACATAATTCTGTAACATTTGTTTTTAAATTCTGCTTCACATTTATCCCCAAAAAATCTGAAATTAGACCTAGATCCTTCATTTCAAATTCTTTGTTTAGCATTGACTTTAAATTTGATATATGTTCTTCATTACTACCAAACATCAACATGTCATCAACATATAAGAGAACATATATTTGTTCTGAACCGTTACATTTAGAGTACAGACATGAGTCACATTTAGATCGTTTAAAACCTTCCCTGATCATAATAGAGTTAAACTTTTCATTCCAATATTTTGGAGACTTCTTTAGCCCATATAAAGATTTGTTTAGCTTTACAATATTTTTATCATTGTCATAAGCGCCATCTGGCAAACTTATGTATACATTTTCTTCAATCTCCCCATACAAAAATGCTCCGGTTACATCCATTTGGTAAACAGATAATTTTAATTTAGTTGCTATAGCCAAAAATAGTCTGAATGTACTTAACTTTGCAACAGGAGCATATACATCACTTAGATTTAATATATCATTTTGCTCAAACCCTCTGGCCACCAAACGTGCCTTGTATTGAATATTACTATTATTTTGTTTAATTTTAAATACCCATTTACTACTTATAACCTTTTTATTGTCTGGCATTTCACAAATAGTCCAAGTGTTATTATCTTTGAGGGTTTTTAGCTCCCTTTGAATAGCTTCCTGCCATTTACATGCATCCGGACTATTCATAGCTTCACAATAGGTTTTTGGCTCACAGTTATCTAATACTACATTATTACAGTTATAGAAAACAGTCTGCTTCCTAATACGTTTGTTACTAGGATCCACATCACGTCTCACAGCCTCACCACACTCATCACTATCACTGGGTTCATATAGGCTACCCTCCGAATCACTCTGCACGGTGCACTGAAAGTCATTACCATCCATGGTCTGTGATTGGGGACTAGACACACCTGCAGCACTGGTATCTTCTACTTGAGCACCCACCTCAACTGTAGCTGGAAGCTCAACACTATCCTCGATATAATCGGTTGTCTCACATTGTTGTATTGGCTTCACTGGACTGTTTTTCACAAAAACAATGTCTCTTTTGGTCTCAACTTCATTTTTCTGTGGAAAATATACTCTATAGCCTTTTGTTGTTTCTCCATACCCAACCATAATGCCCTTTTCACCTTTGGCATCCCACTTATGTCTTTTTTCTTTGGGTATGTGGACATAAACAGCAGTACCAAATATTTTGAGGTTATTTATGTCATAACTTTTGCTTGACCACACTTCATATGGAGATTTTCCTTCTATTGAGCTTTTACCAGTTCTATTAATCACATAGGCAGCTGTATTAACGCTTTCAGCCCACAAACTGATAGGTAAGTCTTTGGCATATAACATCGTTCTAGCCGCTTCTACTAAAATCCTATTTTCCCGCTCAGCTGCTCCATTTTGTTCAGGAGTAAAGGTCACTGATGTTTGATGTATAATCCCTTTGTTCTGAAACACTTCTTTGACCTCTTTGTTTATAAATTCGGTTCCATTGTCACTTCGAAATATCTTTATTTTATTTCCTGTTTCATTTTCAGCCTGCGATATGAAATTCTTTATACATGATTTAATTTCGTCTTTTGTTTTCACAAAGAACACTCGCCTGTACTTTGAGTATTCATCTTTAAATACCACAAAATATCTGGAGCCTCCAATCGATAGCTTCTCCATAGGACCACAGGTATCGGCGTGAATAATTTCGCATACTCTCGACGTTGTATTCTTACTTACAGGATACGGCAAGCGGTGAATTTTCCCTTTTAGACAACTTTCACATGTTTGAATATTGGCATTTTTAACGTTAATATTATTTTTCTTCAGCACATCTTTCACATAAACCATGTTTTGGTGTGCCAACTTTTCATGCCACTCATGCAGATCACAACACACGTCAGCAAGGTTCGCTGTACATGCATTAAAATAGCGAAAATCCAAATAATACATGCTTCCGCGTCGCTCAGCAATAGCCATCACCTTGTTTTGTTTATAAAACTTGCATTTATTCTCTTCCGTAACAATAACATAGCCTCTGCTTGTCGCACAATTGACAGAGAACAAATTTGTTCTCAACTCAGGAACATGGAGTACATTGTGTATGGTAGTGTCAATCCATTCACTCCCATTCCAAACTTGCAGCGCCACCTGACCACAACCATTGACATTAATTTTCGTTCCGTTTCCTACTATTACAGATTTATCTTTTACAGTCGAATATGAATTGAATAGTTCATAATCACAACACATATGCTCGCTTGCACCCGAATCGACTAGCCACTGAGATTTTTGTAACTGTTCATCAAAAACACTGTTGACTATAAAAGCATTGCTTTCTTTTTCTTTATCTTTTTTAAAACGGCACTGGCTCTTTATATGTCCCGGTTTATTACAAAAATAACACTTGACATCTGGACGACTGTCTTTAGAGTTACGAAAATTATTGTTCACATTATTATTATATCGGCACTCGCTTTGATAATGTCCAAGTCGGTGACACTTATAACACTTAACACTTTTTTTATCTACTTTCTTTGCCACAAACGCCGTAGACGGCGGTGGCCCGCCTTTTTCTTTAATTCTTTCTTCCTCTATCAATAATCTGGCTACCAGATTCTCATAGGTCTGCTTGTCATCAGGAGCAGACTCCCATGCCGAGATGAAATGCTTGTAATCTTCTGGTAAGGACATAAGAACCTTGGTGATAACAAATTTATCTGACACATGTTCTCCCAGCTGTTTTAACTGATTCTGCATCTCATGTACTTTTGATAAAAACACAGACATCTTTGTTCCTTCTTCAAACTTAAATTGAAAGAAGCGTTGTTGCACAATGTGAATGCTTGTTTCAGATTTTTGTTCATACACGCTTAACAACTTCCTCCACATAGCCGCCGCAGTATCGCACGAGATGATATGCAACATGGCTTCTTCCGACATTCTCGTAACTATCAGCGTTTGAGCTCGCGCATCCTGGGTTTCCCAAGTACTACGCTGAGTATCATCTTCAGGTTTTACTGTTGTCCCGTCCACGATTTTGTAAAGACCTTGACCGCGCATCAATACGGACATTTGGAACTTCCAAATATTCCAATTCCTGGAACCCTCCAGCTTCATGACGTTCTGTTGTCCACATCCACTCTGTGTCGAATCCATTTCAAAAACTTCCTGTAGGCTCTCCTGCCTTGCCCAACGAAAACGATAGTAGGACAAGTAATTTTCCTTCCCGGTATTACAACCTCAAAATGGCGTCAACCCACGCCGCCGGTATTTTTCACTATTAATGTTTTCACTACAGTACTTGCGATCCTTAAGCCTACATTTATTATTCCATGCTAGTTAGTGACCTGGGCCCATAACCAGATGAAATATAAATGAAAAATAGGCGTATTAATAAGATAAAGTTTTATTTTTAAGCACACAGTCGTTCGGTTACAAGAAAAATCCGCCATGACACTTATGTTAGAAAAAGAGAGAGATAGCAAGCAACAAGATATTATCTATCCTACTCTATTACATTGCACTGTCTTTATTTTAACACCTTCATTATTAAAACCTTCGTTAACTATTCGCCTAACTCTACTCTCTGATTTTCCTGAAAAGAGTAAAAAAAGAAAATTAATTACATATTGGGAACAAACTATTGACATGAAGCAATTAATTCAAAATAAAAATTGGTAGAAAACCAGATTGAACTGAGTATCAAAAATGTAGGTCGTACTATAAAATAACCATGTTGTTCTAACCACTGACTTACATTATAGGTAGATTGTAAGTTTAAGATTCTATCCTAAAAATATGCAAACAATGCCTTTTTTTTTGTCTCCAAATCGTAAATTCAGTAAATTTGTAACTTCAGACAGATTCAAAACAAACAATAACATGATTACATACCCACCAAAGATGCTGTTCGCTCATAAACATCCTCAAAATCCCACAACAATTGTCCAGCTTGGTACTCCACGAAACATCACTGGAAAACTTTAAAAATCACTTCCTGCGCACCACTCCGATTTTCTTTACTCATTTCTCAAACCTTTATGCGTAGTTTGGTCTCAATTTGTTGCAGTTTAATCCAAACATTAAAGTTACGTGAGAGAGTAAACGAAATTCGACGATAGCATTGACAACTGACGTACTAATGTTTCGTGTTGCCACACACATAACTATTTTTAGTTGCTCAAACATTCATGTCACGACTTTATAGACAAACTGTATGTGTTTATTTTTTGTTAAACTCATTTCTTTTTGAAGTTAATAGTACAACAATGCTGTTCTAAAAATAAAATCGTTGTCGGGAACCATATTTTAAAGATATGATTTATGCCGTTATTCTCATACTATCGTCCCACTGTGCGTCGTCGTCGTGTGGTTTTAGCTGAAACGAGACTGTCACGAAAATGCTCTGCTATTATAATTATTTTAGATTTCATCATCAATCGCTTTAGCGCCCAATGCTGGGCATAGGCCTCCCCCAATGATTGCCATAACATTAGGTCCTGTGTCGCTTTTATCCCGCAGGCTCCCACGACCTTCATTAGGTGATCTGTCCACCTTACAGGTGGTCTCCCTACTCTGCGTTTTCCGGTACCTAGATGTCACATCACATCTGACATCAACTCTGCGATACTAATTAATACATTATGGCCCACCCACTGCCATTTCAGTTGGTTGGACGAGTATTTCGACTGTGCCACCGCCTTCTTGTTTTATTTGTTGCTGATTCGATTACTAGGATAAAGCTTAGTCCTCTCCATTGCCCTATGGGTGACAGAAAGCCTCTCTGTGAAGACCACTTTCAACGGCCACGTCTCAGTGCCATAAGTCATCACCAGCAACACACTGGTCAAAGATCTTGCTCTTCAGACATTGCTGTATTTTGAGCGAAAAGATATTCCGTTGCACCCAGAACGCTACGCGGCCATCGCTACCCAATACTTTGAGTTCGTGTCCCTAAGCCGCTCCCGACGCGAAATCCATGAAACTTACCATGAATTCGACACGAATCGCGAACCTGTTTAATTATTTGCACGATTCGCACCACGCAAGTGCATAAAGAAATTAAGAAATAAACTGATATAAGGCCTGTCTACATTCTCAATAGTATTTTTAGTTTTCATATTTATTGTCATCTGGCAACATTGGTTTTTGAATTTTACTCTATGGTCCAGACTGATGTGCAAAAATAAAAAATAAAATTCCAGTAATTTTATTTTATATTCTTGCCCAACTTTATCCTAAATAATCGTATGATATAAACAGAATTCCGAAAATTTACTAAAAGGAAACTTAAAATTACTTTAATATGATTTCCACCGTATGCTGATTTTTAGATATTTCTTGCAGAGTGATAAATGATAATTCTCTATGTCTATAGACGCTCTTCATTGTTGGTGTTGTTTGGCGGCCATGTCTGAGGTTCGCTGGGTCTTCGGAAGTCGTGTTGTGATTCTCTTAAATATGTGCAGATTACAGTGAATTTCGTTTTATATAGACAATGAACAAATGTTATTAATGGATAATTATGGTTTAGTTGCGTATGTGAAGTGAATATTTGACTGGAGCAAATCAATACATTTTGTGTTTGAAGAAGTTCCCTTACATCGTATTTTTAGTTCGTCCGCCATATTGGCGTTAATATTTCTTCGTAAGTCCTTTTTCGTAATATTTAGCTTTACTAATGTTAATTTGAATTCGTATATGTAATTTTTTGTTGCTGGGTATGATAGGCTACTGATTACGTTAAAGTAGAATGTGCATGTTGCTTGTTTGCAGCATTATTACAACTTTTGTTCGTGGCCTCTTTTAGGACAATTTTCTCTCATTTCTAGTCATAGCTTTTTGATAAATTCGTTATCCTAGATTGAAATAGAAGTCTCAAAATGTTATTCTTATTGTTGGTCGCGACTAACTTCATAAAATTATTGTTTTGTTGATCTAGTTCTCTATGTATTTCGTGTTCAGATTAGGTACATGATTGAAATTGCCTACTATGAAACAACGCTGTACATATTTACATCATTTTTACCTTTTAATACAGTTTAGAAATATATTTTGTTCCAAATCTCTAATGTTTTTATTAAAATTTACCTGATACCCGTTCATACATACTATCTATGTAGAATAGCAAAGAATGTTCTGGATCAGACTTAATCATGAGCGTCATGCTGCCTGTACTGCAGGCTTGTGTGACTCATCAGTCAATATGCTATTGAAAAGGTTTCTGTTAAGTTAGCTTAGAAATGCATGTCCAACTAAGAGTATTTCTATCAATTATATCATCTGTGGCACTTGTGAAAGCACCTAAATATATAATCTAGATCATGCAAGATCAGAAAACAATAATTTTACATAATTATTAGGATCTGAACATCCACAATATTGAAATAATATAAAGTGGCAGATAACCTTCAAAGTTAAATGACACATGATGATGAGATGCATGTATTTGGACCATGTAAAGGTGGGGAAAACCACAAGGTTTGTTATCATAAAGAGAATATGAAATACTAATAGGTGCCAAAGGTTCTTGTCGATGACAGATTAATATATTGTGTGCTCATGAATCATTGTTTACCATTTTAACAAACATTTAAGAAATCAACATTCATCACTCTGATATAACCAAACCCGTCCCCTGTATACTGTAACAGTTGCAATAACTAGAGTGCAGTGTGGTGTTATGGTTATATCACATGCTTACCTGTGGAAAAAGTAATATTTTACACTTTTCTAATATCAAATTATTCTCACATAAACATTGATGTCAATCCATTTCAACTTTGTCACGGGAAAGAAGTGCACAGATAAATTGACATTTTCCTTTCTTCATATTTTTTATCCACTAAAGTGGCGAACAAGCATACAGCACACCTGATGGAATGAAAAAGATAATTAAAGCCTATGTATGTTTGCAACATCAGAATGTCAATTAACCGTTCATGCGTTTACCACGTGGGCCCTCCTTATGACGTTTCCAGGTTAATCGCGTGGACAGACCCAATCCATGCTTAAACAGACGAGGCGTTAAAAAAAGTATGCATATAGCCAATTTGAAAATATAGGTGCATGAATGTATGTCTCGGTCGACCCACCATCTTAACATTAGAAGTAGCTTGTCTGCTTGATTTGAAGGACACATTTCAGTAGCTAAATATTATAAGGGCTTTGAGTCAGCAACATAATGTTTATTATCATTAGAGTAACTACCTACTATGTAATAATAAAGCAACATGTGGTTTAATGTGGAAATCATATTTCACCAATCCATACTGCACCTATGTACTGTACTTATTTAGTAACTTTGGGGCTTGGGTTCATAGATAGATCCTTGGAGTTAGTTATTGGGTACTTTTTACCAAAAAAAAAATTGTAGGACAGATCTAGGTATAATAATTCTATTGAAGTCACAGGCGGAAACATTCATATTGTTAACAAAGAAGATAACTGAAGAGTCTTATACAAGTTGCCTTAACCGCTCATGTGCATACCGTGTGGGCACTCCTTATGACATTTCCGGGTTAATTGAGTGCACAGTTCTGTGCTTAACTATAAGAGAAGTTAATATGGGCTAACCATCCTCATGAAACAACTGTCTTTCATTGGTATTTTGACTATCTCCCTTCTAGTTCTCATCTCTGTTTAGCCCCATGTGTTATATAATTGCAGTTATGAGTTTCACTAATATGCTGCTCTCTAGCCCAGAAGCAGAATATTGTAGTAATGATAAAATTTAAGACCCATTATTATGAAATAGATAATAACCATAATGATTTAGGTACATATTTAATATAAAGATTGTAGTACATAGAATAAAATAAAAAAGGTAGATTAGTTTGCGTTTTCAGCCTGTAAGACAGCTGATACGAGTCATTCTTATCCAGGGTCAGTCCCAAAATGATGTATAAATGTAATAATGTGTGAATATAATAGTGATGTCCCTGATCTCTTATGATTCAATTATCTGTATGGGAAATTTAGCAATAATATAATTACAGTTATTTCAAATACATTCTTAGTGTATTGACAATGGCACTATAATGCTTTCCTACTTTTCCACATCTTATTGTCATTCATCTCATTCTGCAAGGTTTCTCGTACTAACTCTTTCTGGGACCCACTGGAATTTGCATTGCCAAATTTATTTATTCCCCACATAGTTCTCTAGTACATCTAAAATATAAGAAAGACATCAGTAAATGTGTGATTTTCACACACTCCTACTCATGATGTTGTCATTCACTGCGGAATTGACCAAAAGGACCAATTCAAAGATTTCATTTGACTTCTGTACCAAATCACTTACCCCGCTTCAGCCTAGCTGTCATGTCAATCTGGGACCTGGCAGAGGCAACAACCAGACCATTATACCTCCTATTGCACATGTGACTTAAGTAGGTATTGTACGTGTTTTAGCATCATAATTCAGCCAAAAGAAAACTAGCATCATATAGATTTTTACACATATTGATCAAGTGGCCGCCATGTGTAGTGCAGAACCCATGATAACACTGAGAAAGTAAATGCCAATCATTCAGAAGGCAGTAAGCATCTCAAAGAATGTAATTTGGAATATTATCATGTGAGCTACTTATATCAAAACTATCTATATCCATTCAGATAGCCAAGCAGCAATCTTGGCCCTGGCCTCAGATGTTCTTACCTCGAAACTAGCCGAAATTTGCATGCAAGAACTAAACGCCCTGGGTGAAAAGAACAGAGTAGATAGAGGGCAATGAGAAGGCCGACAAACTTGGAACAGAAGCTGAGGAAAAGTTTTGGTCCTTTACCTATGTGCAGAAATGTACTAAAATGCCTGGCTAAGCTCACCTTGCATAGTGGCTACTTATTGTATTCATGCAGCTATCCAATTCGGAGGAATACTCTAGGAATGGACTTCTCATAGAAAATATGAATATAAAAGCCTCCAGCCTTGGGTTAAGCATGAACAGCTTACGCCACCTTGGTCATGGTACTTACCTGTCATTAAGGGCTATAGGTACAAACATGTGTGCAAATTGGATTTAAGTAAGCCATCCATGAAACACCTGTTTACATCCTGACGGAATGCCCATCCTTGATGCTAGTTGCACTTGGAGAATGCATATTAGACCCAAGTGAGATCAAACAAATCAGGACTACAAAGGTACTGCTCTTGATAGAATTTGTAGGACTTAGCCAAGAACTTTATACATTGGCCCTCACAATAGATCTGGTATAGATGCAGTGATACTACCTTCTAGACTAGAAAAGCCACTCTCCTGAATAATAGTGTATTCTAGTAATAGATCAGGTAGCAATGAGACCAATAATGATGGCAATGTTCCGATTCAATTAGAGGGAAAAAAGTAAGAAGCAAACCCTGAGTGCCAGACTTGATGCTACTGGATCTAATGCTCTGATGAGTTGCCACTGAAAATCTCATCAGAGTTAGTCCATTAACTCTGCTTTTTAGGCGACCGTGATATAAAGAAATCAAGCTTATCTTCTAAAGAACTTAATAGGTAGATACTAAAAATCTGTAGGCTGGAGATTACTTGGTTTGGATAGAGGTACCTAACTAATAGACAAACAATAATTAAATTATAAAAATGGTATTTCTGTTCTTTTTAGGGTTCCATATCCAAAGGGCAAAAACGGGAACCTAGTCCGTCTGTCTATCTGTCTGTCACCAGCTGTATCTCATGAACCATGAGAGCTAGAGCTGAAATTTTTACAGAGGTATTCTATTGGACGCTATAACAACAAAAACTAAAAACAGAAAAAAAAGCATTTAAGGGGGGGGGCTCCCACTCTAGGAAAGGTGATTTGTTGGCCGTGTTTAAGGTACCGTATCCAAAGGTTATAAACGGAGCCTCATTACTGAGAATCTTCGTCCGTCTGTCCGTCACGTATTTCATGAACTGTGACCGCTAGAAAGATGAAATTTTCATAGATTATGTATTTCTGTTGCCCTTATAGCAACAAATACTAAAACAGAAAAATAATAAAGGGGGACGCCAATACAACATTCGTATTTTTCCACCTTCCACCATTTCTTGGTACCTACGGAACCCCCTGTCCGCAATAGCAGTTGCTACGGAACACTTCATGCGCCGACTCGCACTTGGTCAGTTTTTTAATATCTAGAAGGTACCTATCCCTCATTTTTATCAGCGCCATCACGGAGTGCGCGCAAATGGTGTTCACCACAACACTAGAAAGGCAACCATATATAGCGATAGCCAAGCAGTACTAAAAGCACTAAATAAGGAAGAAATATCGTCAGCAGTCGTGAAACAGTGCGGAGCGTCACTCGATAAGCTGGCGGAAAGCACCCAAGTTAGTTTAGCCTGGGTGCCCGGACAACGCGGGGGTGCCGGGCAACAAAATAGCTGACAACCTAGCCCTAAAGGGAGCAGAAGAAAGCTTGGTGGGACCTGAGCCTGGGTTTCCCATCGCTCATAAAATCACCAAGGGAGTAATCAGCAGGAGCATAACAGTAGAAACTAACCACAGATGGAGGTCATCGACTGGAATGAGACAGTCGAAGATCTTCATCAAAGGCATGGATGCGATAAGAACTAGCCAGCTGGTTAAACTGACCAGAGCAAACATGAGGCTAGTCATTGAGATTATCACAGGGCACTGTCGCCTGAACAGGCACCTGACAGTGATAGGAGTTAAAGACGACCCCATGTGCCCAGAGTGCTTGGAGGAAGAAGAGACCAGTCTCCACCTACTGGCTGAGTGCCCCATGTATTTTCTAAGCAGATGGGAGACTATGGGCACGGATAGATAAAATTATAGAGAATCTGGAACATTTGAGGGTGGATCAGATAGTCCGATTCTGCAGGCCACTAGAAGATTTGACGGGGCGCCATGAAGATTGCGATACTCAATCCGATCCCAGAGAGGTGGCTGGGGAAATGGACGAAATGGACAGCAGAATAGGCGGTCGGATCGTCCGCTCGGCATTGCCGGCGTCCCCCACAAGAAAATAATAATAATAATAATCTCTCATTTGGCTCTTCTAAAAGACAGATATTATGTTTACTTAAATTACATACATGACATAACACCTGTCTACCATTGGGGTAGGCAGAAACTATGGCTTTCCACTTGCTATGAGTGTTTTCACACGCACTTGCTGTTTAAGGGTACTGGGTACTTGCTGTAAAAGGTTATCGATTTGATCGACATGAGTACATCGAGGTCGCGACCCTACGGGCTGCTCATTCATGTAACCTTTTTCTTGCAATGATTGTATTGAGGTGAATTGCAGTAACTAAGATATTCTAAAAATAAAATGGCCTTATGTATTTACAAGCAAACCATAAAAGTAAACAAAATATTAACGGGGGGGGGGGGGGGGGTTAGAATGGGTGGTTATTTATTACTCCTTCATCTTTTAAGTTCTTTTGGTACAGTGATAAATTATAATTATTATTATCTGAAATCAGTCTTGTGCTACTTTTTATTTCTGGAGTAAATTCCCATAGACACGGAAACGGAATCCTATGCGGGCGGAGCCGCGGACGCCCTCCTAGTTTATTGATATTTTGGAGGACATTCTAAGGGCTGCGGAGACGATCAAGCGACTTGAGTCGAGTCATGTGTACATACACATCGATGAACACACATGTGAAAACAAGCACACACCCTGAAGCTACTTTTATTCTCATTTTAACAGACTAGACTCAAGTTGCTTGATCGTCTCCGGAGCTTTTAAAATTGTATGCATTTTCGTCTTGGTTATTCTGTCACAACCCACCATACACGTTCAAGTAATTGTGCAACACGTGCCCAGGGTTTTAAAAGTTTGTTTTAATTGTTTCAGATTTTGGTGCTTCATTATTCTGACACCATACAATCTGATGCAAGGTAAGACCATTTCAATTTAGATATTTAAAGGTTTATTTATGTTGATTCTGAATCTAAAAAAAAATTAGGTTCCCGTACCCGAAGTGTAAAAACGGGACCCTGTTACTTGACGGTTTGTCTGTCTGTCACGAGGCTGTATCTCAGGAGCCGTGATAGTTAGAGAACTGAAACTCAGAATCAAAAACATTAAAATATTAATTCTAGGGCTATGCAAGAAGGTATGTCAACGGTACTACCCTTACCCTACCCTTCGACCAAATAATAGTATCTTAGACCATATATCACGGGACTAGCCTTTGCGAACCACCGCATACAAAAATATTCTGCCAGTTTTCATACAAGTGAAGGGGGAAACACAAAGACATATAAAATTTCATTGCATTTAAAAATGTATTAATCGACAAACGCGTAATGGCTGTTGTGTGTTAATTTTTATTGTACAGTCAACTACAATGAAATGTACTAGTTTAATCATATAAAATGATGTACTGATGTACAGTGCTTTTTATAAAGCCAAAAGACCAAATGGTCATGTGCAATGGCAGAAAACAATGCTTAAGTAAGGCGCATCCTGTGGTTAGATGATCTAAGAATAGTATAGACGAACCCACGTCATACATTACGAACTCAGTTCAGAGACAAAGATATTGCAGCAACGACACGACATGCTCATGTATGTCGTGTTGCCTTTTTTCGAATTTATGGTAGTGCTTTTACACTTCGGGAACGCACAGGAACGCATTTTGCGTAAAATATTATCTTGCTACACGTGTTTCACCTTCGGAACAATAATACCGACTACCGACTACGGCCGAGTGAGCGCACGCGCTTACTGTAACGTCTTCAAAACTAATGTATGAATGGGCCCGTCTATACCTATACCATTAGGTACTTGGTCGAAGGTTCGACCCCTATATACGCAAAAACTACTGAATGGATTTTGACGCGGCTTTTTTTGGAGGTTGAATTTCCGCGAGATTATTCTTTTGGTCGCGATAAAACGTGGGCGCAGCCGCAATATGAATGTGCATATACTTAGGTACTTAATATAAAGTTGCGGTATTTCTTCTGCCCTCTTCTCGTCCATTCATCGCCAGGTGAATAACTTCCAGTGATGAGGTTGACTGAAGCCCAGAGACAGATAACGGTGGAGCCTATCAGCCTTATAGTATTTGTTTTCCTTAGTTTGAGAATAGATATTTTATATTTCAGGTAGGATACTTGGTGGTCATATGGGATGACCTGCTCCTAGGTGCACGGGCACCGTCAGATTTTCATATTATGATAAAATGGTTTAGTGTTTTAAGAGGATATAGCTGATGCCTCGTAGTCAGAGATTGGATGAACCTCTTGTTACAATTGAGGTGAGAGTTATTTTTGTCTGTACTTGTAAATGTTGATTGAATCCAGAATGACTACAGTGGTGGTCTCACTTTGGCAGGTAGATTGCTGACTCTAGCACGATGCAGCAAGCAGTGGATCCCCTTGCTACTACGAGTACGGTAAGTACAGAGAGATGAAGCTGCATCACAATAATATCACATTATTTTACTTCATTTCGTAATGACGATACGATTTTTTTTCTCTATGCAGCCAATGGCGGAACCCGTCAACGGTGCTCCTCCTGATGAGGCGGCGCGGCGGCAGGGTCGGGTGACCAATCAGCTACAATTTCTACAAAAGAACGTAATGAAGGCAGTATGGAAACATCAATTTGCTTGGCCTTTCCACCAACCGGTGGATGCCAAGAAATTAAATCTTCCTGTATGTATATTCACAATTTCTTGATTCAAATAATTACTCGTTTAAGCTCGCACTTACCAATGTTGTTTCATTATATTTTAGGACTACCACAAAATTATTAAGAAGCCAATGGATTTGGGTACAATAAAGAAGAGGCTTGAATCCAATTATTACTACTCGGCGCAAGAATGTATCCAAGATTTCAATACCATGTTTACTAATTGCTATGTCTACAACAAACCGGGGGAGGATGTCGTGGTGATGGCGCAAACTCTGGAGAAATTATTTCTGAATCGGGTAAGACATCTATTTATTATCTAGACCCGATATATTCCTGTTTTCGAGGTTACATAATACTTTTATTAGTCACGGTACCGTGGGAAACTAACATCTAAAATAGACTGCTATGAAGTATGAAGTAGAATAAAGATTTTTTTAGATTTTATTATAAGATGAATAAATACTTTGACTTGCCCAATGATTTAACCAAAAATGACTATGTGGTTCAATTCTATGCTGTAGAAGCAGGAGTAAGGAGAATTCCAATTAAACCCCTGTATAACTTATTTAATGACCTAGGATTGCTAGTAAAGAGCTTCAGCAAACTTTTTACTGTAACGAATATCCAAAACGGCATTGATAGTATCTTACCAAATGAACCTTGAAAGGTCAGCGCTGACGCGTCCTAAGGTGGCCACCCTAAACGCAATCCCCATGCTGATCAAACGGTCTCCTCTTATCGAGAACTAATTATAAAATAATTATAGTCAATTTAATCAGACGAACATTATTTTGTCATTAGCATTCAATATGTAGTTGCGTACATATCAATATGACTATAAAAAACGAAATTAACATAAAAAATTTATAAATAAAAAAAAAATAAAAATATAAATAAATTTTTAAATTAATATATATCTTGTCAAAACTTTTCTGAAAACATTGTTTTATACGCCCCTCGTGAATCTTCTTTTTTTCACGAATGTATCCGTTCTTTTGAGCGGCTCACGTGGGGATGTACTGGTTCAAAATGCAGAGGACAAAGCTGTCTATCGATGCTCACCTTATGCAGGAAAAGTATGCTGGAAGATATGCTATCTGCAAATGGGCTATTGTGCTATTGTACCCAATGGGGTAGGGATTAAATCACGGACTCGCTTGATTAGTATTATGTAAATGATCACTGTCTGAAACATCTAACACTGCCTTCAATCCTGAGAACGGATGACGGTAACCTAAGATTTGATTGAAGTGATTCGAAAGTCCGTAGGACACGCCTGCCAGGAACATAACAGTGTTTCATCAAGTTGAAACCCCTACGATGCCAGCTGTTTAAAGCATATACCTATTAGAATGCTGCAGCACTAGGCATATAATGAATCTGAAAGATGTTAAATTTCCCGTTTTAAGTCGCGAGGAACTGTAATTTCTTGAAAAGGATTCCATTTCTGTTTTATTTAGTTTTGTATTATATAGTTATACTAGCGTTTGCCCGCGACTTCGTTCGTAAGTAGGGATTGCAATCCGGAAAACCGGATCCGGTGATCCGGCGGATCCGGCATCATTTTGGGACCCCCGGATCCGGCACCAATACACCGGATCCGGTGTCCGGACCCGGTATTTGCATATTTTGGTAAAATAACCGTGCCGTCGCCAAGGATGGTACAAATGTGAAGTGCTTGCACTGCGCGCGAGTCGTTTGAATCCCTCTTCAGTGTGTAACTTACAGGTTACCATGAGAAAAAAAGTTCCGACATCTAGGATGTGAGGCGGAGAGAGGGTCGTGACAAAGGTTCCAATTTTAAATTTTTCGCCAATATCCCAAAAACAGTGCGTTGTAGCAAAACATGTTTGACTAAACGTAGTATTAAGTACTCTGTGTGTTTGACTATGAAATGAAAACGTACAAAATTCTCCATTACTTTGATTACATACATTTCTCTTATTCCCAACCGTTTTTGAGCTACATGTACAATTCTCCTTATATTCAACGCGTGTTGAACACAAGAGGAATTGTACATTCGGTTGAGATTTTAAACGAAATATAAACAGGTATAGTGTCAGGGAGGTATGTGTTTGTGCCGTATCAATGATATCGTTTGCTGAAGAAGCAAAATATCACTAAGACTGCTAATAATTATTTCTAAAACCCGTCAGTTACCCAAAAATCCAGAAAGCTAGATCCCTAGAGCTATTCTTGTTGCAGAGGTTATACGAGTAGGTAGAAGAAATTTTTGCTAACATGGATGGAAGTTCTGATACAAAGTTTTCCCACAATGATACTCAGGAACAAACGAACGATCACGCAGAATTGCTTTATTTTCTATACCTATATTTTGGAGCGTTTAGTTCATAAACGGTTGGAGTTATGAAATAGTGTTTAGAACCAAATTAGATAATTTATAAGGCTTCATTTTATCTTAGCATATTAAATTCATCATTTTATTTTTTGCTACATGGCACCGATTTCGGGATATTGGTATCTTAGTCACACCCGCCCCCTTTTTCTGGCACGCCTTATAGATAATGGGATTTTCAGTATGTTTTCTCCCTAAACACCCTGAATGAATTTCTTAAGAAACAGCTTAGGTTCCCGTTCACGCACTCTACAACGGCTTTCTTGACTAACTTTAAGATTTTAGATTTAGTTTCGGAAGATGAACATTTACTCTTTTAAAAAATCTTCCGTATAAGCAGTATCGCTTTTAATTTTACACTTCATTAACAGTTAGTTCATGTTGGAATAAAAAAAAGAAAGCAAGTTATCCTGGTTTACTCAATCCGGCCGGATCCGGTCGGACCCGGCCGGATTTGAGAAGTCCGGTACGGATCCGGCCGGATTCAAAATGACACCGGATTGCAATCCCTATTCGTAAGGTGATTTGACTAATAACCAAAGTACTTTGACCTGTCCAATGCATAGGGCTTCTAGTAAAACATAGGTCTGCTGTATTATCATTTCCACTGAACCGATTGAGATGAAACATGCAGCAATATTTAAGTTGAAAAAATACCTACAAAATCCTTATAGTTCAATTATGATCAAGCTACTAAATTTTACTCCAACCTCGAACAAATAAACAAACATCAGACATGAAGAAAAATAGTCATAGATTTGAACTCAGAAACCCTAAATTGGTCGGTTACAGATGTTATTTTGAATGTATCGTCAAAGCAATTTTTACAATTTTGTAATAGTAGAGATATGATGTAATAAACATAATTTGATTACACAGATCGCTCAGATGGACAAAGAGGAAAAAGAAATCGAGGCGCCGTCGAAGGGTGGGAAAGGTGCTGTCAAGAAGCGTAGCACGGGTGGTCCGAGCGCGGCGGCGGGTGGCGCTGTACCGACGCCGGCGCCGGCCCCTGCGCGCAACTCCGTGAAGGCCCTGCCGCCTGCGCCGCACCCCGCCGTAGTAGGCTCTACCAATACTACTACAACGCCGGCGCTCACCCCTACTGTCGCACCGCCCGCCACGCATGCGGGACTGCCGCAGCAGGTCAGTACTGCACTGACTGTTGTATCGCTCTTGTAAAATCTCTTTTCTCTTATAATCTTTCATTTGCTTATCCAATTTAAAAAAGAGACTAAGGTTATGGACATATTTTTATTTCCGTAATGTTAATTCAATTTGGTAGAAGTAGTATAATCTTCATGTGACATTGTGCTTTTTCTGATTAAAGTGACAGATGTAGTTCACCCTTCACGCCAATATAGTAATAAGTTATATTTGTGCGTTGTCAGGTTGCAACACAACCGTCTAGTTTTCATGTGGCCCAGCCTGCAGCACCTCCGCCTGTAACGCCTATACCGGCAGTCACGTTGTCGCAAACTCAACCAGCAAAGGTAAGGCGCTCAGTTTGGGAACACCTGTGGTAGTACTAGTAACCAGTATTTCCATTGGAAGTATCATACAAAGTTCGTAAGACAGTTGAATTAATACCGCGTGTACGTTTTTAGGTGAAAAAGGGCGTTAAAAGAAAAGCTGATACGACGACGCCAATGGGTAGTTCATTTGAAGGAGGTTACACTACACCCACAATAGATCAACAAAGTGGTCCTAAACCTGCAAAAATATCCACTAGAAGAGAGAGTGGACGTCAAAAGAAGGTACATGAACATTGCTATTTGTTTTTTTTTTATTTGTTGCACGTGAATCCGGATTCCTAATTAAAAGCTTTTCTTGGTACAGGCCAGTAGAGCTGCTGACGAAAGCTTTAAAATGGGCGGCATATCTCCGAGTGGCGCAGGTGCTTCCCACCATCCTGCCATGACACCGCAGCTAGCTAAAAATAAAGAAAAGCTCTCCGATGCGCTAAAGAGCTGTAATGAAATCCTAAAAGAATTATTTTCTAAAAAACATTCTGTAAGTATTTTTTTTCGGAAATATTCTGTAAAGCTCATGTAATCATTTTGACTGATGTTTTAAATGTAATTTTGTTTAATAGGGCTATGCATGGCCATTTTATAAGCCTGTGGATGCTGAACTACTCGGCCTACACGACTATTTCGATATCATCAAGAAACCTATGGATCTTGGTACCGTAAAACAGAAGATGGATAATAGAGCGTACAAAACTGCGGCTGAATTTGCTGCTGATGTACGCTTAATATTTACGAATTGTTACAAGTATAACCCGCCAGATCATGATGTTGTCGCAATGGCTCGGAAATTACAAGACGTCTTTGAAATGAGGTGAGTTTTAAAACATTAGATTTGACATTCAGGCAAAGATGCAGTTGGCGCACAGTTTAAATACTTACAGTCTTGAGATTCTCAGGATAGCTTTTTGTTTCGTTCAAATAAGTCCCTTGACTTGGATTTAAAATAGACAATCTATTTACATGATGGATATTCCTAAGTTAACCCTACATGAAGTTTACCAATGTTGAAAGACCATTTGGAAGTAATTTTTAAGAAGTTATCGCGAATACCAATTTATACCTACTTAAACAAAAACGATTATTACAAAAAAAATGGTGGTTTATGTAATTTTTTCAACAGGTATGCGAAGATTCCTGACGAACCTGTTCATGTTGGAGTGCCTCACATGGATAAGGGTAGTTCTGCCTCTAGTTCAGAATCAGGCTCCGAGTCGGAGTCTGAATCGGACGACTCTGAGGAAGAAAGGAATAATAAAGTTAAACTCCTAGAAAAAGAACTACTCGCGTTACAAGAAAAAATGAGGAAATTAGTTGAGGAATCCAATACTAAAAAGAAAGCAAAGAAGAAAGTAAAAGACAAAACCAGCAAAAAGCAGTCAATAACAAATAATACTGTGCCCAAAGCAAATGCAGCTGCAGCATACACTGCGAAAGCGAACAATATTGCAGAAACTATTGGTATGTTTCGACATTTCATTATTTGATCAATGTATTAGTAAAACATAAAATTTTTGTTTCATGAAAAAAAAAAATTAAAGCAATTAATATGTCAACTTTTTTATAAAATTACAAGACTTGTTTCATAGTCTATGGTTGACACTCTAAATGGCGTTAATGATATGGCGAAGAATTTCAACCTTGTTTTGGTAGCTCAGTTGGAAGAGCCTTGCACTGGTTTAGGGAACGCTTTAAGTTCCATAACCGGCCCCATACACGTACAATATTATTGACTCAATAATATTGCATCAATATTTATTTCCATCGAAATATAGTCTGTTCAAACATTAATATTACCTATACGCGGTCAATTTATTGCTATATTGATCAATATTATTGTACGTGTATGGGGCCGGTAAGAATCAAATTGTAATTTTCATTTTCTTAGTTTATAAATATGAGTCTAATAGTAGAGACCTTATTCTTAGCCATTCCATGGTCCATAGCGTGGCACAGGGGGTAACACCCCGACGGCGTCTGGGACTTGCGAGCCATTTTACACGAGATTATATTTTGTAGCGACCACCGTCCGAGCGAAGACGGGCAGCAAGCGGGGCACAACGGCAGCGGGCGGGGGCACCACGGCCGGCGGGGGCAAGTCGGGTGCGCGCGCCGCTCCGGCCAAGAAGAAGAGCGCGCCGCAGCCGGCCGCCGCGCCGCCGCACGTGCCGCCGCACCCCGACACCGACGACGAGGACGTCGCCAAGCCCATGTCCTACGACGAGAAGAGGCAGCTCTCGCTCGATATCAATAAGCTACCAGGTACGGCCAGATTGATCCATACTAATATTACATACATATTATGGTCACGCCTTTATCCTCGAAGGGGTAGGCAGAAGCATATTGTATGCCCACATTTCACCTTTTTAGAATTTGTCCTATGTAATAGGGTGGTGAGCCGTATTGCCGTGTTGGGATGGACAGGCGCAGGTTGTGACTGCCTGCTGGTGAAATTTTTCAAACCGTCTAAAAAGGCCTTACACTTGGCTTAACGACTGCCGTTTTACTGGCAACCGGGACCAACGGCTTAACGTGCCTTCCGCAGCACGGAAAAGCTCAAATAAATGTCACCAAGTGGTCGCATGGATGGTCAACCATCCATGGACTGACTATAGTGGAAGTTGCTTACTGCAGTGACCGTTTACAGAACAATGAGTCCGCGGGGCCACGAGCGCTTCTTCTACTACTAATATTATAAATGCAAAAGTAACTCCGTCTGTCGGTCGGTTACGTTTTCACGCCTAAACCGCTGAACTGATTTTGATGAAATTTGGTATAGAGATAGTTTAAGTCCAAATGAAGGATTTTACGCGATAACGACTTCTACGCGAACGAAGCCGCGGGGAACGGCTAGTATTATTAAAAGGGAGAGCGACTTTCCTAGCCTAGTAGCTGCGACCATTTCTGATCTATTGGGATCGCCCCTGTATAAAGTGCTTGGCTAAGGGCCTGTTCACAACAATCACAACACTATGGCGCGACGTCGTCAACGTGGAAATCCACGATGCCGTGGCGCGGCGCTGCAACGTTTCGTGAAGGTGGACGGTACCGAGTTTTACAAGTTCACGGCACGGTGCCGCAAAGTTAAACATAGTTACTGTGGATTTTCCCAACAAATTCTACTCAGTCCAGCAGTATCTTTGAAGACCCGAATCGTTTGATTTCACTTGTGTTAAATCCAATGTCAGGATATATGAACAAGTGTTTCATCCGCGTCTAGACAGTCTACACAGGCATGTGTCACTAATTCCAAGATTGTGCATGTGTTTAATTAGGCCGCGGTGCCCAGTAAATGTACTGACCAAGGTGTGGAAGTTTTCCTGCTTAACGCCAAGGCTTCCGAGGAGGCCATTTTATGACGACCGATATAACCACTGTTCTTTCGTTTTATGTATAGCTTTATATCTATATCAAGCTGTCAGAAGTAAATTCCGACATGTTCTGTTCTTTATTTTCCTGCCCTCTTAGACAAGTGTCACAAGCGTAAACCGCTTACGCTTGTGCCATTTGTCCAAGGGGGCTGATAATACTAGAAAGATAGTGACTGTCCAGACACTCGAAATCTTTCTCTCTTGTCGAGCGACAGAAGAGGATAGATGTGTGCTTAGTATGTTCTTTTTGCTATTAGATATGACATTACAAATTGATTTTTTGTACAATGCGTTATATTGTTGATCGTTTTTTTAACAGGTGATAAACTTGGCAAAGTTGTACACATTATACAAAGCCGAGAACCGTCTTTGCGGGACTCAAACCCGGATGAAATAGAAATCGATTTCGAAACTTTGAAACCGTCTACGCTTCGTGAACTAGAAAACTACGTGGCATCCTGTCTACGGAAAAAGACACGTAAGCCCTATTGTGAGTGAATCCAGCATTATTTTGCTATTCCTTTCTCCTGTACCTTCCTTTTTATACCTGTAGCCCATCTTATTTGCTAATTGCACATTCTGTATTTACATGCAGATGTAGTAGACAAAACATATCATCACATAGTAACTGTTACTATCAATTTACGTGTATTCTATTTACACATAGGTAATTTAGTATTACCAAAGCTGTGTGTTACTAACTTTGTTTCACTGTTTGAATAACCATTAATATGTACTAAGTTAATAGCACTAGTTCTCATGTAGAAACACTACAAATTCTTGTCTCTTCATTAGCTAAAGGGTCAAGAATGTTTGCCTCCTTATACCTAAGCCTACCTTCCCATCCTCATTGGCAAATAATGTTGGTGGAGCCAAATTATTGTTCTTTATAAAGCAAGTAATAAATGTTTAACATCATTTTATATTTCTGCAATAGATCGGAAAGTATCAGGGAAATCTAAGGACGAGCAAATAGCAGAAAAGAAACAAGAGTTAGAAAAACGACTACAGGATGTATCGGGCCAACTTGGAACAAATAAAAAACAGCAACAGAAAAAAGGTCAGTACATTTATCTTATATTGAGTGACAAAACTAATTAATAATTGAATATTTTTTAATACATTGATCGAAAATAAATTTAGCCGCAACTGTCCGAATTCGAAGACGTCCGAAGGCGAGAGTTCTAAAGAGCTCCTCAATCTAATCCCTCCTGTTCGATCCCGAACATAGACAACGCTCACTGAGTTCACAGACACGAGGTCAGGTGGTTTGAGCCGAGTTTTCGATACTGATTTGTGCGCGAGTGTGTGTAGCGGGGGTAGGTGTGGAAATGTGAAAATAACAAACATGATATTTCCATCTGTACTATGTCTAATTTGTGGTGGAACTCACATGTCATCTATCTTACAGGAACTGGATATGGCATAATGAATAAATTAAATAGCTTTGTTAAGAAAACGTTGTTCACATTCGAGATTCTAGATCGAAGTAGTTTTGAATTGGTGGCCGTTTTCGTGTTCGAAATCTAAACCATAAGATCCGAGATGTTTTCACTTCTAATACACTCTCCATCACGATGAATCGGTTAACCTTTAGGCTGTAGATGTTTCACATAAAAAAAGGCTAAATTTAGTACTAACATATAAAATTGTTGTACAGAAGGCGTAAAAGAGGCGTTAGGCGGCGGCATGTCGTCGTCGTCGAGCTCCTCCGACTCGTCCAACTCGTCGTCCAGCACCGACACCAGCTCGTCCGACAGCAGCGACAGCGAAGCAGGTTAGATACATACCGACGGCTTGCCTAATCGATTTCATTCCCTTCTTCGCGGACAGGCTCGCGCTTGACGGTGCCTCCGTTTTGTACGATGATGTTACTTACACCTTTTAGTATACGTTTTAATAGTACTTGCATTTAAATTGAGATGAATATTTGATCTAGGGGTTGTATGCGACAGGTCGACATGGCAATCGGAGTTTAAGGTGAGCATACGCGCTCGCATACGCTCGTAGAGTCCGTAACTTTTATCGATTTTGATACGCGCACGTAGCTATCGGTCATTCAAAGGGTCATTAGGTTGCCTCTTATTCTCAGCCCGATACATGTGAAACGAAATATTGTTACAAGTTGTCCGTCAAACAGATAAGACATGAGGACATGGGAGTGGAAAACTTTTAAAAAATATTCCTTTAGAATGCTTCTAATTTTTATCATTGATTTTGGACGTCGGTATCGTGCTCAGGTAACGAAATAGGCAGTTTTATGACAACATGCTATACATCCATTTTTTTCTAGTGCTTGCTTCTTTTAATTTGTTTTACAAGAATGTGCTTGTACGATTGATTTCATTATTATTTTCATTCAACTCGTCCAATATTTGTGGACATTCACACACAACATCATCTAGCCCAAATGGGGCCGGAGATATTGCTTGAAGGATGATCATATAAAGCTCGGTCTTGTGTCGTCTGCACCCCTCAGGCTCCTGTGACCCTTTATTAAAGCATGCCTTTCGCAAAGGCTTTCCACGCTACGATAGTTGAAATTCAAGAGAACCTTCAATGGCACAAGACCAAACATTATAATATTCTTTGGGGATGCTTAAGTTCAGCATTGGTCATTAATCTACTCAGATGATGATGCATGGAACTTGCTGAAGCTGTTCGTCGTGCAGTACTGCGCTCCCTTGTGTAGTAGCGTCATGATTTTGTATACTTCATTTCCAATTTCTTGCCGATTGTTGCATGATCCTTATCCAAAACACCTTCCACTACCATGTTCACCTATTTATTCATAAACAAAGATAAAGATTACATCTAGCTAATTAAAATAGCTCGAATCTAAACACTAATAATGTAGGTCTCTTAACTTGTAAACCAAATGTGGAGCACGGTACCCGTCTACCACGAACTTGATCACTTTTCTCTCTGAACTTTAACTTACTCATAACCTACTACGTCAAATTGGTATTATTATGCCAATGATGATGCTTTCTCTTATTTTGTGCGCATTAATTTTTTATATATGATTACTTACACTTGACGTGGTATGAAACATCACTAGAAAATTGCCATGTGGACCTGTGGCGAACAGTGGTTCTTTTTCGTAAACATTACAAATACGAAGTTTTCTTACCTTTGCCAGTATTTTTTAACAATACGACAAATTTAGATACATTTTTTATTTAAAAGTAAAATGCAATTTGATCCGATAAATTAATCTAGTCTGAGATTGTTGGTGACAGAATGAATGGGAAGAGTAACTATGATACAGGAATTTGTGAAGAGGTACATCGACAGAGTGTGCTGTAATTGCATAAAGTTCAAGTTTATCTTGGAATGACACTTTGTATGTTTATCATGGCTAGAGTATTATTTCTTATATAATATTTATTGAAGACTCGTTATTGGGACTTCAGAAAGTTTTTATTTCTTTTTGTGGGCAGGTAATATCTCATTTTAAATAAGTCTTAAATGAGTAGTTAGTATGTGTCAATTGAATTTTGAGTAGGGATGTTTTTGAAGAATGCTGAATGCGTTATGGGACATAGTGATTATGACTGATTTGCATGAAAGTAATATGTAACGTAACGTGTTTCATACAAGGGAGGCTCATTTAGATTTTCGTGCACAATAATATAAACATATTATTGTGCACGAAAATCTAAATGAGCTCCTTACCACAGCTAGAATGTAAATGGAGAAAAAAGAAGGTAGTTGAGTTGTGAGTGTGAGTGAGTCCGTCGTAAGATATTTTGAGTGAATATTATTTCCATTTCTGTGATATTGGAGGGGATACCACCTGAAAAGTATGATTCAATATCTATAATACACTTGTATTATACAGTATATCTTTATAGACTTCTATAAAGTGTGCTGCGCGTTATAAAAAATGTTGGTAAAGGCGTAAAACCGCTGTTAGGGAGAAGGAGAAGCCAGCTTTGGTGTTCACTGATACTGTGATATTGGTGCGGGTAAGAAATATTTGGTTTGCACTCATAAACCAATAGAAAAATACCTTTTCACATTAATATTTTTAACTATATCATGTCCTCAAGCGATTTTGTTTCATTTGCATCCTTAAACATCGATATATTTTTATGGATTCCTTTGGAAAGTTCAGATCTCACGGTTACTAATTGCTTTTGAGTGTGAAGTTTAAACCTACATAATAATGATAGAGGCTTGGAAGCTATTGTAAGACATACGAATGTATATTAGTGTCGGTACGTCGAGTGACGCGAAGAGAAGAGGAGCACCGAGACCGGCTGGCGACTCAGCACAGCAGTAGGGAATAATGCAAACAATTGTGTAAGGATCGATACCAACTAAGCAAGCAAACTTAGACCGTCGATTACTCACTTCTCATTTTGATACAATGAGGATGTATATTTGTGACATGTTGTAGTTAAAAAGGTATTAAACTGAAAAGGTGTTTTATTTATTTAATGCTTCATACACTTGATGCTTGCTCTCAAAAACTTTATGCTATGTGTGATCAGACTTGTCTACATTGAAATATAAAAGTACCTAAAGCTGGCCTCCTTCCTTCACAAATTGTTTGCATTCTTTGTTAATATAACATTTAGTGGTCGTTTTATGTTTCTAAATTAACAGTTTAGTTATGTACGTACTCTAGATTTTTCCGTGTATCTATCAGTCATTCTTGTTACATTAGGAATACTGTTTGAAATGTTCACGGTAAATAAAAGAAAGACTTAAATTGATAGCAAAGTTTGGTTTTTGTGAATTAGGAACGGAATTAAATTATTTTATATACAATGAAAACGAAGTACTTACTTGACTGCATTGTTTTAGATACATGAGAAAGTTTTAGTGTAAGAAATCAAAATGTTTTGATAATCATTAAAAGTTCCATTTCTTTTAGTTTCGACTGCACGTAATTGATTTTAATCAACTTTAATCATTTTTAAGTGAAGAAACAAGGTAATCTGAGAAATAATAATCGCATACTTGGTTTTATAAACGGAGTAAGAACATTGAACTGGAACAATAATGGCTTTTATAAGTTTTGTATATAAAGTTTTTAATGAAATTGTAGAAAGCAGTCTCGATGGTTGAATAGTATTTATGTAATTTTAATTATTCTAAGTTAGGTATTCCGAACCAGGAACAAAGACATAATATTATGTCTTTTCATATTGAGAACAAAAAGGATGCTGACTACTTCATTACTTTCACATTTTTATCAGCTCCGCGAAACAGAAAATAAACATAAACATACAAACAAACAAACACTATTCCATAGTGTGAAAACGTCTAACTAGTGTTATGTGACGTATTCTACGACTTTTTTTACTAACTAGTATAAATCCCATAAATGTAAATAAACTATTTATGTTACATCACATTTTAACATTGACTTTACAGTTAAAATGTTTACCATTTAACTTGTATACTTGTTTTATTGTCATCTTATTTAGAAAGCTTTACATTATGCATATGTACCTATACTTTATTTTAGATTATATTATTCCGATTCATAGCTCAATTGAATCAGATTAGAACAATTAGTATTTAAAACAAATGTTTGGAGATCACTAATACGTGACTTACATAGTACCTATATATTTTTATCAAGTACAATTTGCAGGTTGCTTCAAAAGATTTTATTGTATAAGTTAGTACGTAGTGAATAATATTTTTGTCTAGCAGACCCTTCCACTACAAAGGATATGAACAAAACAAGTTTTATATACATTAGCCTATTATTATCGAAACCCAATGAGAATCGTCTGCCGAGACTTTGTGATCGTAATTTACTTTTTATTTACGTGGCACGATAGTAAAGGACTGATAAATCTCAATTGATGTAGTCTGCTAAACACAAGTCACTATTTATTTTGTAGTTAGTAATAATAATTAAAATAGAGAAATTTGTGTAATACTATTTCATGTATCCTAACGGGGTCTGAATATCCGATGTAAGTTTCAGTATAAGTTAGAGTATGTACACTTGGTGCAACTAGTTTATTCAACGCAACACTTAGCATTAACGTAGTAGTGAGTTGAGAGGTAAACTGTAACACAACGGGTGTTGAATATTGTGTAATTGGTTTGATCAACTCATGATTCGAACTTTAATTAATAGGTTATAAGAGCGAGTGGAAATAAATTTTGTATATATTTCAGTATATAATGATTTAAGTAAATCTTTTAAGTAACTTATACTGAATTTCATTTGAATACCCTGAGATCTGAACTTCAGCGTAATTTCTAATTAACAGGAGGGTGAGGTTTTTTGAAACGCGTAATATTTACTTACAATCCTAAATATAAACGTATCAGTGAACACATGTGGCTTCTCTTTTGGTGTTAGGTTTACCTATCTCAGATGAAGGACTATCACAGTAAGCTAAGTATGTGATGATATGTAATACTAAATATATATCAAATATTCTTACTCACATTATTCGTCCTGGCTTATTTACAGGTACAGGGCCTAGCAGAACGCCTAAAAAGAAGGCGAAGAAGCAGCACCAGCATCCACCTCAAACTGTAAATATCAACCATCGTTATACATGTTCAATATTGTTCGTTCCTTGCAAATGAAATTGGCGTTTTATATGGACAAAAAAGAAAAAGTGGATATAATGCCCATCTAATATTTTTTATATTATTATTCTGCGATATGACGTATGGCCCCCGTAGAATGATAGGAACCGTAAGATAGCACTGTTCTAAGAAAACTCTAGTAGACACGAGGATTGGTTTGATGAAGTAAAGGCTATTCATTCAAGTTGTCACGTACTTACTTTATTTTTGTGGCAGAATCCCCAAGTCTCAATATCGAGACTTGATTGATTCGAGACTTGTCGCAGATTCGGCCTTAAAATCGATGTCAAAAAGACCGAAGTAATGTCCCAAATGTTTTGGGAGCCTTTCACTTACGCGGCACTATTAGTGCCTTTTCACATGTACCGGTTGCCGGGCAAATTACGCCGATACGTGTGAAAGCTAAGTACATGGCCATACACTTCGCCGCCGGGTACCCGGCACCGGCTACCCGGCAACCGGTAAATGTGAAAAGGCACTTACGTCGAGGTGTCTCCTATATAAATAAGTCAACTGTATAATTAAAACAGCTGCTGCAGCTTTTGGCATGTTCGTGCAAAGATGTTCTGTTCACACGACATAAAACTTTCTACGAAAGTAGTCATGTACATGGAGATCGTTCTGCCGAGACTCTTGTTTGCGTCCGGAACTTGGTGCATATACGTACATTGAATAGACTCTACTGTGTGTACTATGTGCTTAGAGATGAAACGATGTGATCTGGATCCGACTCAGTGGATTATTTCTCTCGAGTTTGATTTGGGCTGAATATCCACATTTGTTAAAGATAGAACGATTTGTGGTATATTTTAGTACACACTGTCGAAACTACCGGGAAACCAAGGGGTATATAATAAAAAATAAACAGATTTCCCACTTGGAGGAACACCTCAAGTCTGTTTAATAAGACAACGTAGAAATTATAATTTGATGCTTATGAACTATCCGCAGAGAATGTTCATATCGCGATTCAGCCACCGCTACACCGCGATCTAGCAAATACGCATAACGCCATCTAACGAACCACTATGGTAGGTACTAGTTACATGCTCATCACATCACAAAGTAACAACTATTGCTTCTACATGTACTGCCAGATTAGCAACGCATTAGGTAGATCTTGAGAGGAAAGATGACTACTCTTTTCAAACTGTAGTTAATTACAATTTCGGTGACGGTTAGGTACAGTGGTCTAGTCTCCTTTTTCCGTGCTATAATGTAACTCAATTTATGGAATGAGTCAAAAAAAAGCCGGGATTCCTAGCTAAACGTCATTTGGAGCCGACTCGCGTCCTAGTTAAAACGCCAGTTCCATGCAATGGTATTATAGTATTATTGGACGAATGCACTGTTGATATCGACTATCGTCGTTTCGACAGCTCAAACCCATAGCGGCGGTGAGCGCAATGGTGGCGGCGCCGGCGCCGGTGAGCGAGGTGGCGCCGCCCGCGCCGCCCGAGGTGAAGGCGAGCGCGCCGCCCGCCGAGCCGCCGCCGCCCGAGCGCAAGGAGCCCGCGCCGCAGCCGCCGCCCGCGCACCCCGCGCCGCCGCCCGCGCACGCCGCGCCGCCGCCCGTGCACGCCGCGCCGCCCGCGCCCGTCCCCGCGCCCCTTCCCCGCGCCGCCGACGAACCCAAGCCCGTGGTGAAGACCGAGCCGAGGAACGGCCTCGACAAGGTCGACCCCTCGCAGTACATAGACCCCATCGAGAGGTCTCTCGCCAGCCTCGAGCGTAGCCTCAAGGCCGACGTCCCCATGGACGTCAACGTGTCCGAATCGATGCGCCTCGAGGAGGAGTTCGCGCTGCCCAAGTCTCAGATGATCCCGGACGCCGCGCACCAGACTCTGATGGCCCAGCTGGGCGGCCTCACCGACGTGGGTCGCTTGAACGATATAAAAACTGAAATGTACCTGCCCCACAACGGGTTCGTGGAGAAGATGAACCAGGAGCGCGAGATGTCGCGGCCCGACATGAACCCTATCGTGCCGGGCGTGACGGTCCCGCCGGTGTCGTCCATCTTCGACCCGCTGCCGCCGGCTCAGCACGGAGTAATTGCACAATCTCATCACAACGTATCGAACCCGCCGAGTTTGCTCCCGCCCTCTATAAAAAAGGAGGACGTGAAACCGCTGCTCACGCCAAAACCCATCGAGGATTTGATGGGAGTTCCTAGTGTGGTTTCGAATAATATATCAGACAGAGTTAAATATGAAATGGAAAAGAAAATGGAAGACTCGAAGAACTCGAATTTTGCACAAGCGTTCAAGCTTAAACAGGACCCGAATTTGAAAAATACATGGTCGTCCCTGGCGCAAGCGGGCAGTCCGCAAAGTATACCAAATATGAGTACCAATAGCCAGACTAAACAGAAGCCTGTAATGGACAGCTTCCAAGTGAGTACTACTTTAATTCATCGCCTAGTTGTAGCCGCATAGGATTTGATTGAATTGGAATTATTAAAGTACTAGCTGACCCGCGCAACTTCGTTTGCGCCACATAAGAGAGAGTATTACCTGTTTCCGTCGCGTTGCGTTTACTCCCGTGTAGCATCTCGTCGTTAATATTCAATACTACGTGAGAGAGAGAGAAAGGTTTCTCGTCGCGTGTATTCCCGTCGCATTATTTTTAAGAACTATTTTGTTTATGAACGAGGTATCCCGTGGCATTATTGTAGAAGAAAAATGATTGCCAATAAAATGGTCATTGTGCACCAACCCAAAGATAGACATATGCTATCGCGCAATTTTTTTAGAACTTTTTTAAGAGAAACAATTTTGTAGTACATATTTTTTACATAACTATAAATATTTACGCAGCACACGCAACGAAGCTCTCGGAAGGAATAACTTTTCCCCCGTTTTTGAAACATATACTATTACTGCTCCGCTCCTATTCGTTGTAGCGTGATGCTATATAGCTTATGACACTCCACAATAACATAGCTTTCTATTGGTGTAAGAATTTTTAAAATCGGTTCAGTAGATCCCGAGATTACCCCTTACAATTTAACAAATATACAAACACACAAACTTTACTTCTTTATAATCTAACTAGCGGTACCCTGCCACGCTTCGCTGTGACTTTTTTATGGTGGTTTTATGTACCTATGAGAAATGAGTAACAAACTAAATGATGGGTACATTTAAAAAAAATGTGTGCGTGTACTATTGTACACACGTAAGAAGTAAAACTTCTTCATGACCCTATTTTTCGAAAGAAATATCATGAAATATACATAGGATTTAGTAGTCCAAAAGTTCAAAAATCCAAATTAAGAAGTCCAAAAGTCCAATAGTCCAATAGTCCAAAAGTCCAAAAGTCTAAATTCCAAAAGTCCAAAAGTCTAAATTCCAAAAGTCCAAAACTACAAAGTCTAAAAGTCTAAAATTCTAAAAGTCTAAAACTCCAAAACTCCAAAACTCCAAAACTCCAAAATTCCAAAAGTCCAAAAGTCCAAAACTCCAAAATTCCAAAGTATAAAATTTCAAAAGTCTAAAGTACAAAAGTTCAAAATTCCAAAGTTCAAAATTCCAAAGTCCAAAGTCCAAAACTCCAAAACTCCAAAACTCTAAAACTCCAAAACTCCAAAACTCCAAAACTCCAAAACTCCAAAACTCCAAAACTCCAAAACTCCAAAACTCCAAAACTCCAAAACTCCAAAACTCCAAAACTCCAAAACTCCAAAGCTCCAAAACTCCAAAACTCCAAATCTCTAAAACTACAAAACTCCAAAACTCCAAAACTCCAAAACTCCAAAACTCCAAAACTCCAAAACTCCAAAACTCCAAAACTCCAAAACTCCAAAACTCCAAAGCTCCAAAACTCCAAAACTCCAAATCTCTAAAACTACAAAACTCCAAAACTCCAAAACTCCAAAACTCCAAAACTCCAAAACTCCAAAACTCCAAAACTCCAAAACTCCAAAACTCCAAAACTCCAACACTCCAACACTCCAACACTCCAACACTCCAAAACTCCAAAACTGCAAAACTCCAAAACTCTAAAACTCTAAAACTCCAAAACTCCAAAACTTCAAAACTACAAAACTCCAAAACTTCTTCATGACCCTATTTTTAGAATGAAATATCATGAAATATACATAGGATTTAGTAGTCCAAAAGTCCAACGTCAAAAAGTCAAAAACTCAAAAAGTCCAAAAGTGCAATAGTCCAAAAGTCCAATAGTCCAAAAGTCCAAAAGTCTAAATTCCAAAAGTCCAAAACTACAAAGTCTAAAAGTCTAAAATCCTAAAAGTCCAAAAGCCCAAAACTCCAAAACTCCAAAACTCCAAAACTCCAAAATTCCAAAAGTCCATAAGTCCAAAACTACAAAAGTCCAAAACTTCAAAATTCCAAAACTCCAAAAGTATAAACGTTCAAAAGTCCAAAGTACAAAAGTTCAAAATTCCAAAGTCCAAAACTCCAAAACTCCATAACTCCAAACTTCCAAAACTCCAAAACTCCAAAACTCCAAAACTCCAAAACTCCAAAACTCCAAAACTCCAAAACTCCAAAACTCCAAAACTCCAAAACTCCAAAACTCCAAAACTCCAAAACTCTAACACTCTAAAACTCTAAAACTCTAAAACTCTAAAACTCTAAAAATCTAAAACTCTAAATGTCTAAAACTCTAAAACTCCAACTCCAAAAGTCCAAAATGTCAAACGCCCAAAACTCGAAAAGTCCAAAAGTACAAAAGTCCATAAGTCCAATAGTCCAAAAGTCCAAAGTCCAAAAGTCCATAACTCCAAAGTCTAAAAGTCTAAAATTCTAAAAGTCCAAAAGTCCAAAACTCCATAACTCCAACACTCTAAAACTCCAAAACTCCAAAACTCCAAAACTCCAAAACTCCAAAACTCCAAAACTCCGAAACTCCAAAACTCCAAAACTCCAAAACTCCAAAACTCCAAAACTCCAAAACTCTAAAACTCCAAAACTCCAAAACTCCAAAACTCCAAAACTCCAAAACTCCAAAACTCCAAAACTCCAAAACTCCAAAACTCCAAAACTCCAAAACTCCAAAACTCCGAAACTCCAAAACTCCAAAACTCCAAAGCTCCAAAACTCCAAAACTCCAAAACTCCAAAACTCTAACACTCTAAAACTCTAAAACTCTAAAACTCTAAAACTCTAAAACTCTAAAAATCTAAAACTCTAAATGTCTAAAACTCTAAAACTCCAACTCCAAAAGTCCAAAATGTCAAACGCCCAAAACTCGAAAAGTCCAAAAGTACAAAAGTCCAAAAGTCCAATAGTCCAAAAGTCCAAAAGTCCAAAGTCCAAAAGTCCATAACTCCAAAGTCTAAAATTCTAAAAGTCCAAAAGTCCAAAACTCCATAACTCCAACACTCCATAACTCCAACACTCCAAAACTCCAAAATTCCAACAGTCTAAAGTCCAAAACTCCAAAATTTCGAATGTCCAAAAAGTTCAAAAATAACATGCAAAACATATCTGACCTCTTTATTAGGTAAGTACTCTCTTTTATTATTCTGAATGCAAGGAGGCCGCAATCAAACTTCTCTTAAAAAACATCAATCTGGTAGGTACCTTCTAAATAGGTTGTTTATAATATTTTGTTCTGAAACTGGCAGAATATAATTTAAAAAAAAACGACCAACGCCATCTATTGGTAAAATCACTTTTTCAAGCTATTTTATTCTTATTGCTGTTATGATAAAAGTGTATAAAGTAGCCTAAAACCATCTCTGAATCCTATTGTATATCGTGTCCAATATTGAGTTCAATCGATTCAGTAAATTTTGAGTTTTTAATAGATACACAAATGCACACAACATTTTTATATATATAGATATATAAAATTCTCGTGTCACAGTTTTCGTTGCCATACTCCTCCGAAACGGCTTGACCGATTCTCATGAAATTTTGTGAGCATATTGAGTAGGTCTGAGAATCGGCTAACATCTATTTTTCATACCCCTAAGTGACGGGAATAATATTACACGCGGGCGGAGCCGCGGGCATCAGCTAGTATTAGTATAGATATTCATTTAGATTCATATCTGTAAGCACTAAGCACTGACTATGATCTAGTAGTTAGGTTTCCTAAATCTTTCGTGCAATAGGAGAGCAATTTTACAACTTTTAACAAAGACTATATCGACACCAGAAGTATCAATTAACGTAAGGGACATTTTGGCGAAAATGAGTTATATATATCATTGGATTCAGAATTTCGAGCTCTATCGATTGGTATACTCAAAATGTCTCTATCGTTAAAAAAATGTCCCTTACAGTACAAATTTTAGGACTGTCTAAAACGATTTATAACAAAAAAATTGATTTATGGGCCATTTAGATTTTATTCTTCTCAGACAAGTAAAGTAACTCATCATACAAAATAATTTTGACCCTTACCTTAGACCTCAGATCGGTAATTTTATACAACATGTCCCTTACCTTAACTCATTTTGCTAACCTTTTAGGGGTAATTTACTACTTGTCTCACATAATTTCTACAATTTTGAGTGAAAACTTAAATGTTTTCTTGGTTCCACCTACCGGGGTATGGGCGGCGGCCCCGGGTAACTCCTCGGAAGGAAGTTTCAGGGTCCCGTGTAGACGAGCTCGTCACCGCAGCTCAGCACTCAGCTAGAATGGTGCTAATCCGCGTTTTTGAGGTTCCATTGTTATGCTGTTTTTTTTAGTAGCCAGTTCCCACCTTTGTTGCTCAGTCTGCACCTTCCATATCTCCATGAGTTCCTGACAGTGTGCAGGACGCATTGTGTTCCCTAATGTTGGTCAAACACTGCGAGAGTGCAGTCGTTGCCCCTCCTCAGTTTTGAATCATGTCTCGGAAATGGTATTCAAAGTTCAACCCGCTATCGAGTACGACTCCAAGATTCTTTATAGAGGGCTAGATATCGACGCAAATTCCCCCTGCTTGTATGCTGGGTTACGTGGGTGACTCCTCCCGAGGTCAGTGAAAGCACAGGACCTGAATTTTGTAAGAGACTGCCTTCAGAACCAGTCGCCATCTTCGACCCAGAACTCGAGAAACTCCTTTTAGGGCCACATCTCGGTGAGTAGATTTTCGCATTGTTACGTGGTGTCATCAGCGTAGTACGTTACGTCGAACCCTTCGAGCAAATGACCGAGTAGCACCATCACCGCGGTTCTACAGAAGTGGACCGATTCCTCCAAAATAACGCACGATACCCCTTATCTTAGCCGGTAGCTTATTCAAGTCTCGAAGAGATAAGCCTCGAAACTCCGACGTAAGTAGAAAAGCACACTATAATGATAAATGAGTGCCTATCTAACGCAGCTTCAGGGAAAGGGGTTGAAAGCTATGGCGATGTCAACAGACACCGCCATCACCACCTTTTCCGCAATATCGCTACCTCTGTCAGACCCCAGACACAAATGATAGCGTCCACGATGGAGCGCCCCCAACGGAAACTAAACTGGCTATCCGTCAAATCTGGCACCACTCGTGTGAAGTGCCCAACAAGGCTCTCTGCAATAATATGTTTATAGCTACACCCTGACCTTTTTCGAGCTATGCTTAGTGCAGCATCAGAGCCCTATCAGTAAGGACCCAAATTCTTCGAGAGCCATCAGGACCCATGCATGACTTGGAATGCCGTCGGGTTCGGAGTTGGTGCTTTTTTAAGTCGCAGCACAGGTGCCCCTAACACGCTCTTGGTGACTTCAGGCACATCGTTCTAACAGTAATCCCCGTCCAGTGCCTGAGACGGAGCCATACGAAGCAATTTGTGCCTTAACTCCTGATGGAAACAGGGAGACCTAGACCCTCTCCAGCTGGGTTAGTCGGGGCACCTTAGTGCGAAAACTTTAGTTTTTATCTTTTAATGTTTATTCATACCAATATTAAACATGCAAAAAAAAATCCCTGTAGTAAAAATACCACAAAGTAATTTTTGGGTCTACAGCAAATATTAAAATCAGAAAAATAATAATATTTAAGGGGGCACCCTTACAACAAACGTGATATTTTACTGTTGTTTGGTACTAAGCCCTCCATGCGTGAGCCCGACTCGCACTTGGCCGGTTTTTTTTAAATTCTTTTCGATAACCTTCAGTACCAAGTTACATCAAATATCATCAAAAGTCTTAAAGTGAAGTCCTTTACAATACATTTGCATGTGATTTTCCATAGTCTCTTGCTACTTACACTTTAGTCATTTGTTTAAACATAAAATATCAGTAACGTAAGGTACAACTAAACATATTTTTTTAATGTAACGGACACGCTATTTTGGAAACCAGCAGACATTCCTAAATCTTGAGTTTATAGCATGAAAGAAGAAGAAATTCTAAGAAACTTTACTCTTGACACAATTAAAATCGAACCAGACAGTAAAAAATTACAGACAGATTTATAAAAATAAAATCGTTTTTTGGCTCTCCTGAAAAACCGTGTTTTGTCCCTTACATTAATTGATACTTCTGGTGTCGATATATATACTAGCTCTAGTATAATATGTAGTCTTTGACTTTTAATGACAGAAAATCGAGTAATGTCATAGAAATTTGGTCAATAAATTTTAAGGGTGAAGATCACATAAAAATCTGTATTCTCATGTTTTAGGCATTTAAAAAACAAGCTCGTGAAAAAATCGATCGTCAAAGGGCACTGATCGAACAGCAGGAGCTACGGAAAAAGGAACAAGCTGAAAGAGAAAGACAACGCCAGGAAACAGAAAGGCGACATCCTGAGGAGGAAAGGTTGAGGTACGTAAATCTTTCAAATTTGGAGATTTAAAATAAGTAGCCGCGTAGCTATATTATTTTTCATGCCTTCAAATAAAAATGTTACGTTCTCCCTAAAAAGCAAAACTACCAATTTAGCCATCTCGGCACAGTATACACATGACAATATTGCCGATTTCGTTTGCCTTTCCTGCTTTATGTATCTATATTTTTTGTACTTATTATCAATGTCGCCTAGATCCCACAGCACGAGCTTTTATTACTTTAATTTGGGGCTAGTAGACATTGTGTGAGAATGTTCAACCATATTTTTTTGATATCCGTGGTCTGATGCGTTTAAAACAAGCAGGCTAATCCTAGCTCTGGCAGCACTTTGGGATCAGATAGCGTTGTGTGAGAATGTCCGTGAATATTAATAGACTAGCTGACCCGCGCAACTTAGTTTGCGTCTCATAAGAAAGAGTATATTACCCGTTCCCGTCGCATTTACTTTCAGCTCGCAAAGGGAATAGTAGTTTTCGATACAAGTGTGGGACTTATGTTATTACAACGAGTTACGACAGGTGTTGACCCGAGCCGAAGGCGAGGGTAGACAGTTGGAACGAGTTTAAATAACAGTCCCACACGTTGTATTGAACAACTATTTTTAATACAGTTGCGAAAAAATTAAACAATTTTATAAAATAATAAAAACACCATAAACCTGAATTTCCAAAATGGCGCCAACCGTAAAAGAATATAATTATACCTTCTTAAGCAGAGACTATGGCAATGCACTTCATACTTACATTTACATTTTTATATTTATAAATTTAATTTGACCGATACTTATATTAATTTATACTTAAATTTTAATTAAAATTCCTTTTAATCTGATATTGAAACAAGTTAGTATCTTTTTTAGAAATATTTGCATGAATCACAGATATTATTTTGACAATTGGGAAAGTAAACGCACGAGTGCGGGAATGGTAAAGAAAAAGCACGGGTGTGTAATAGCCCACATCCCGAACGCTAAAGGTCCCTGTAATACGCCACTTTTTGAGCAACTGTATTAAAATAATTATTTCCCAGTTTTTGAAACATTTATCATTACTGCACCGCTCCTATCTGTCGTAGCGTGATGCTATATAGCCTATATAGTGGAATTCAACAGACTTAAAAAATATAGTAAACAAAGAAATTGGATCTCGACTACTCCATAATTACTTACATTTAATTATCAATCCTGATCATAGTCGTTTCAAGGAACTCTAGTTAGATTTATGCGGACATTTCGACACTAATAAACCTTTAGATTATAGAATAATTTCATGAAAAATACTCGGATGGTAAAAATTTAAGACTGTCATTTTTGCTTGTCATTAAATTATTTTTTCTCAGACTTGTTTGTCTTTGCCATAGTGTTGTAAAACTGTTGTACTGGCCAATTGATTTTAAAAGGAGGTCATTGTTTTATCAATCCGTCAGTTCGAAAAAATGTACTTCCTTTATATAATATAACTTATTGACCCAGAGAGCGAAGAGTGCTAGTCCACAGAGTATATTGAATATATGGAGATGCGAGTCTTTGCCCCTTTTCACAAGTACCGGTTGCCGGGTGCCGGGTAGGGTGGGTATATGGCCGTGTACTATAGCTTTCACACGTACCGGAGTGATTTGCCCGCCAACCGCTTGCATTCACCGCCGCCGCCGCGCCGGTTACCCGGCACCGGCTACCCGGCAACCGGTACGTGTGAAAAGGCACTTTGAGTTTGGGTCTTCGATTCCACAGTATAGACGATTTTGCTTTCGTCCGTATGTGTGTGTACATGTCAGTTTCGGTCTAGAAGACGCATTTGTTAACCAATTATCTCCAAACTTGGCACACATGTTCTTTGATTTAAAATCATTGATCTACGAAAAGATAAAAATACAACTTTTGTCGAAAGTTTTTTTAATAGGGCGGAAAATAAGGGAGAAAAAGGTCCCCGTTATATATGATGGGATCATAAGGGATATAATTCCTCACAAGTTGTTTTTTCCTGGGCGCTCGCGAGGCCTACTCTTCGCAGAAGTACTTTTAAAAAATTGGGACTAAATAAGTATTTGTGCGACTCAGAAATCGTCAGAAGGATCCGGCTAGGCTTAGTACCGTGTGGAGGAGTAAATTTAAAGAGGCTAACGTTCATCAGCGAGCTGCCAAAAAGATAATCTAATGTTTCGAACGCCATAAACATTTAAATATGAATAAAAAGAAAAAAAAATGATTCTTTAGGGTAGACTGGGTACGGTTGACGGTGGATGGTTAAAATATTCAGTCCTAAAGTAATATATTATTGTAAATAAATGATTATATATGTACTATTAAATTTTCTAAAAGTTTCTTTTTTTAAAGATCCTTTAATTAAATTAATATAAAAAAAATATTGCACATAATATATATTGATATACCGAATTTCATGATTTGATGAATTTGGCGATTGATATACCGAAGTAAATGAATGTACGGTGAACTAGATATAACTCAATGATTATTTACATACATAGAATCAGTATAGTTACAACACTATGATCATAGACAACTTCTGTCAACACATGACATGTTTACATGATTGCTGAGCTGTCCAGAAAAAGACTATAGCCATCCCCGGTAAATAAACTATCGAACTGCAAAATAATTTTTGAATTCCAACCAGTAGTTCTTGAGATCCTAGCGTTCAAACGTTGACTGCCTCTGTAGCGCAGTCGGTAGTGATACCGCCTGCGGCGCTGGAGGTCGTGGGTTCGATTCCCACCGGAGACAAATATTTGTGTGACTCATAAATGTTTGTCTCAAGAGTCTGGGTGTTTCTATGTATAATATGTATGTATTCAAAAGTATATAAGTATTAATAACTGTGGTCTGATACCCATAACACAAGCAGGTTATTCCTAGCTTACTTTGGGATCAGATAGCGTTGTGTGAGATGTCCGTAAAAAAAAACAAAGAAACAAACTGTTCAGCTTTATAATATGAGTATGTTTGTGTTGTGTGCAGTACGCGCGCGGTGCGTCGCGTGGAGAGCGCGGAGGTGGCGTCGCCGCACGTGTCGCCCGTGGCGCGCGCCTCGCCGCCCGCCGCCGCCGCCGCGCCCGACAAGCCGCCCGCCTCCGAGCGGGAGCGGCTGCGCCAGCGCGAGCAGGAGCGTCGCCGGAGGGAGGCGGTCAGTACACACTTAGTTGCCTTATTCCCAGATCTTCACATTCACAGATGTCTACTTTCTCAATTCGAATACTACGCGCCCGACTTGGATGGGTTATGTTAGAAGGCTTAGTTAGTCTTCGTGGTTATTTTTTTTTATTACCATTAACACCAATGTCACTTTCGATGGTGCGACTACGAAACTATGTAGGTAATGTGAAGATCTGGAAATGTGAAAAATTGGGAAAGTGAAGATCTGGGAATAATCGACTTAGTTCATAGACTAGCATGGTATTTTTGTTCCCGTCCCCGCTTCCCATGGGAACTTATTCCCGGGATTAAAAGTATCCTATGTGTTATTCCAGACTATAATTTATCCCTGTACCAAATTTCAGCCAGAAATGTTCAGTCGTTAGGACGTGGAAGAGTAACAAATATCCGCACATCTCCTTTCGAATTTATCTATACTTCCAAATAGTAATTTTATTAAGAAGATAGATTTGATTGTTGGCTTACATTGAGTAGGCTCCGAGACTACTGAGCCATTTCAGATCCGCTAGTAATAGATGTATATTATCAACACGGATTCTGCTTTATTATTGTGTGGTATGTTCTTGTCATCAGGTTGCTAGATGATCTCTCACTTCTAGGTATATTATATTTTTTTCAAAAAATAATTGTCGACGCATTTCGACTGGTTATACATATGAATATCTAAGTATATACTTGTAGAAATATTTTAACCAAACAGATACATGACAGTAGCTACCTGAGTATGGATTTAGAGAGATTGATTGATTTTATCGTTAAAGAAGCAACTGAATCACGCCAAACTACACCACTATTATAGTGATGTTAATCCCATTAATTAATAACAAACCTAGTCAAGTAGCAAAGCGTCTTCCCAGTTGCTTTCAAACCCACACTTGACTATTTTCTCATTAATCATAAAAAATATTTATTCTTTGATGTGGAATGTAAAACATTTAAATTATTATTTTCAGATGGCGGGTCAAATAGACATGAATATGCAGAGTGATTTGATGGCCGCTTTCGAAGAGTCGCTTTAACGGACTGCAGGGACAATTTGTTGAATTGTACATATTGAGTATATAAATATTAATTTTATGTCAATGCAATCGATATTTCTGGTGATAGTTTGACACTGAAGTGAGTTAGTGGTCGTGTTTAGCGTGAAACAGTGGAACTAATGTGTGGTTAAGTGCTGTGAATAGTTATACTTAAACTGTTGTAACGTCATTATTGATTTTGTGGTTGCATATTATGGACCTTAACTAGGTTGCATTTTAATTAACATTAATGTGTATTATAAGTTTGTATGTAAGGTCTTAATGGTAAACAACTCTCTTTACATTCGTAAGTCTATATTTATATTTCGTTTTAGAGAGATCATCTTCCTTTCCTAATTGTTTTATAGTGTCTACTAATAACGATAGAAAGGTAGAGATTGAAGGTATAAAATTAACATGTTTTATGTTATTTGAAGAGAATAGACAATCAAAGAAACTATGAAATCTGTTACACATATTCGTTCATACGATTCCTCATTGCATAGTGGGTTTATACAAAATATTCATCGTAACAGATATTGACGCTTAGGAATTTAAAGAAAATAATTGTAAGTGTATTAGGTATGCCATAACATTACAACGTTATTGATTCAACGTGCAATGGGTGGTCCCGTGGATTTGTATTTATTAGTAAATGGAATTTCTGTTACTTATTCGATTTTTCGATAAATATTGCTTAATGTTAGTAGATTTTTTATCAGTCTGTCATTATACAGATCAAATGTCATACATTTGATTTGAAATATATTTATTTTACATTGAACTATGTCTTTTTATGTTTGTAGATAGATAACTCCAGTGGAAGTGTAGTATTTCTTACACAAATTCTACATACTCATATAATTAATGAGAAGTATCTTTAATATCAGTAACAATGGTACATAAAACATTGTATATTGTTAAGAACCTTTTTATTTTCAGCCATTTACTCTCAAACTCGAAATCAAATGTAGATATGAAGTAAAATATATTGACATTCCATATTCTAATGTGTTGTTTAAATTGTAATTTGTTCTGTTTGCCACGGTACAAACTACTAATGCTATAGATGCTTTACATTGGATTTCCATCTTGAAAACAAGCTGGATTTCACAATAATGGCCTTCCAATATAAAAGTTATTAGACTCAAATTTTGAGATTCCTTGATTGCTGCACCGTAATGGACCAACGTGACTGGCGACGCATCATTATCAATAGTGCCCCGGTTATTAAAACATTTAAAGGTTGTAAAAAAAGATTCATCAAAATGAATTTCAGTGTGGTTAGATTCAAATAATAGCTTATGGTAGGCACCTAGCCACAATAAACCACAACCACTCCTAAATATCCTAAATATATCAGCGTATCGAGAGCCATCCTTGGGAAAGCCGCCGTAGTGTTTGCACCTGTATCAAGATTCCCGTCGTGTGCGATGCTGGAACTCGCTGAAGCAAATCATACTCTGGTAGTAACACCGAAAGCGAGTAGTAGAGTCTGACACAACTAGTGTTTATCTGATGATTTCATAGTGATAATATACAAACCGCAACTCCATGTCTCTGTTCTTATTAAATTTTCCCCTCCGTCCACTTGGATCTATATGGACTCAGGTGGAGGAAAAAGTTTACTTGGATCCATCAATTGACTCATTCAGTCAATTGATGGATCCAAGTAAACTTTTTCCTCCACCTGAGTCCATCGTACCGAGAGTAATGCGAAACATTCTAAATCTATGATCGTACCAGTACCAGTCAATACCAAATAATGGATTCTAAGACACTTTAAGGTGCACTTGGATCCTCCAAAGAGTTTTATACGCTAATTTAAATAAAGTAATTAAATAATTTTCAAAACAAATGAAGATCAGTAAAATAAAATTAAATGAAGATCGACAAAATAATAGTCGACATTTGTTTTGCCGATCTTCATTTTTTTTTTCCTATCTTCTGTTTCACCGATCTTCATTTGTTTGTTTTACCAATCTTCATTTGTTTCGTTCATCTTCGATTGTTTTATCGATCTTCATTTGTTTCATTGATCTTCATTTATTTTGTCGATCTTCATTTGTTTTACCCATCTTCATTTGTTTTGAAAATTATTATATACATATTGGATGTAACAAAATTGACTCTCCAAATTTTGTCACGTGACGTGGCATCAGTCAAGAAACATTACAAAAATGAAGAAAAAAAAATCACATGAATACTTTAACCGTAAATCCGTTTTCAAGGTCCTATAAATTTTCATTATCACCCTTTCTATCGCTACTGAGCGGCAGTAGAAAGCGACAACGACAGCCAGATGGGTGCTCCGTGTTTGTTTTGCTACGGCGACAATGTTACCTCGAATTGCCGCGGTAAAAAACGAATTCTTAATGTGCGAAAAAAAAATGTTTAAAAATATAAAAAAATTAACCCCCCTTTTTTATTAAATATTTGTAATTGATTTCCGATGCCAAGTCATCTCATGAAATTTGGAGAGGCAATTTTGTTACACCCAGTATATTGGGTGTAACAAAATTGACTCTCCAAATTTCGTCACGTCACGTGGCATCAGTCAAGAAACATTACAAAAATGAAGAAAAATAAATCACATGAATACTTTAACCGTAAATCCGTTTTAAAGGTCCTATAAATTTTCATTACCTATCACCCTTTCTATCGCTACTGAGCGGCAGTAGAAAGCGACAATGGCAGCCAGACGGGTGCTCCGTGTTTGTTTTGCCACGGCGACTATGTTACCTCGAATTGCCGCGGTAAAAAACGAATTCTTAATGTGCGACAAAAATATTTTTTAAAAAATAAATAATTAACCCCCTTTTTTATTAAATATTTGTATTTGATTTCCGATGCCAAGTCATCTCATGAAATTTGGAGAGGTAATTTTGTTACACCCAGTATACAAGGCCAAGCTGGCGTCCAAGAAGCTCGGAGTGCTCAGCAGGGCGCGGCGGTACCTACTTCAATGAGGCGCAAACACTGCTTCTTTATAGGTCGCAAGTGCGGCATATGGAGTACCTTCTGCTGTCGCCTCTGGGCGGGGGCACCTGAATATCAGCTTCGTCCATTTGACTCAGTGCAAAGGCGAGCTGTGAGAGTTGTCCACGATCCTATACTCACAGGTGGTGTAGAACCTCTTCGCGACAGGAGAGACTCCTTATGCGTGTTCTACTGCCTGTACAATGGTACGAGTATGTGCTCTGAGGAATTATTTGATATATGATGCCCGCGGCTACGTTCTATCATCGCACCGCTCGCCACAGACAGGGAGTTCATCCTCACTCTCTACGTGCGTCCGTAGCGTTCGAGCTCGGTTAGATCCGATAGGGGTTTTCTTTCGCGCACGCTTAGGTTGTGGAATGATCACCCTGTCTCGGTTTTACCAAACGCCTACAGTATGGGGTTCTTCAAAAGGGGCCTTAGAAGGTTTTTACAGGGTCGGCAGCGCGAATGTGGCGCCTCTGGTGTTGCAAACGTTCATAGTCTGCGGTGACCACCAGTTTATCAGGTGGGCCGTGTGCTAGTGGTATAAAAAAAAGACATAAAAATTATAGAAATACCCACCCACTATCGAGACAAATGTCTATGGGTCAAAGGTCAAAGGTCAAATACGAATATTACGCAGAATGAACTTATGACACCCCATGTTTTCGTCGGGGAACACCTTCAGCTTTATCAGACCCTACTACCGGTTTTGATCATAACGCCTAAATTAGGCACTGGACACACAGATAACGAGGCGCGGACCTCGTTCCCTAAGGCACGTAGGGGCCTGTCCAGTGGCGTATCTATATCATCTGGGGCCCGTGGCAAATTCGTTGGATGGGGCCCCCTTAGTGAAAATTTTCGAGTTATAGTGTTACATTAGTAGGAATGAATAGATCGACCAATTTAGTCTAAAAATAAGGGCAATCTACTATATATTCGCACAGAGTTAAACATGGGTATATTGGGTATGAATGTTAAGAACACTTTTATGAGTGATATGTAAGAAGTCTCCATCGATTCCTTGAGTGGAAAAAAAATCAACCCCTCAAAGCCTTTCTTGGAAACTGGTTGGAGGTTTGCCTTCTTCATACATAAAGCACAATAATATTAGACCTAAACGGCTTTATTACAAAACATGGTTTAACTATAGTACTAAATACATAATTATGTAGAAAATGAATGCGTAGAGCTGCCGTATCATTCTCACAATTTTATTTAGTCTCAAGATCGGGGTTTTTAAGGATTGTTGAGCAGGATTCCAGTGCCAGGTTAAATGATGATGATGATGGTAATGACGCTGATGATGATCATGATCACCATCAGAGTCATCACCTTGATCATCATCAAATTATTATGAAGACCATCATCATCATCATCATGATGATCATCATCATTATCGCCATTATCATCATCATGATCATGATCAAATTAATATGAAGAACGTCATCATCACCACTATCATCATCATGGTCATCATCATATGAAGATACCTGGCCCTGGAATCCTGGTCAACAATCCTGAAAAACCTCCGATCTTGAGTCTAAATAAACTTGTGTGAATGACATGAAACCTCTGTATATTCTTTTTCTACATTGTTAAGTATAGCACTAAATTAAACCATGTTTTGTAATAAAGCCGAAAGTGTACCTATTCGCAAACTAACGCAGATGCGCTATCCATCAAAACTCTATCCGTGAAGGAGAGCTGACATCACGGCCGTCCCCGCGAAGTAATCACAAAGACCGGACGGTCTTTGTGATTACTTCGCGGCCGTCCCGTGACCAGACTGGGACCAGTCTGCTCACGAATAGTGCCACAAACGCCCTGTCAACTCTATTGTTCGCGCAGTAGATCTCACATGCATCGAGTCGAGATCGAGTCTGCACGATACAGTGGTCGTAAATCGTAAGTTACCAACACATTATATTTAAGCTGGACAACTCGTCAGCAATAATGTCCAGCTTCATTAGAGCGGGTACATGATCTGACCAGGTGATCGCCTGGTCCCGCGCTGGGTCAGACCATGGGAGAGAGCGAACGCGTGGGCGGCCCGTCCCACAAGATCTTTCTTGAGGGACCCCAGCCTCTCGGTGTACCAGCTCAGCGTTAAGAAAACGCAAGTGCGTCATCTATCCTCTCGCTGAAGTGCTAAAACAGTCTCGTTTTTCAGCTTCTCTAGTCTTCTTCTATGATCTATCGTGCCCTTCTTCGTGTCAATGATTCACAAAATTGACTTTCATATAGTATAGGCATAAAACTCTCGCCATCTTAACCGCATTGTCAGAGGCCTCGTTAAGATCCTTCTTAATGCAGGAGACGGGGCACGGGACACGAAAGCAAACGAATTAATTTGCTCTCGGCACCGGGGCCCCTTAGGGTCGGGGGACCCGTGGTATTTTGCCACCCTATAGTTACGTCACTACTGACGTCAACGTGTACCTAATCCACGGCGCTGGAAAATACACTCGACGATTGTAGATTTCGACGCCCAGTGCCGCGCCGTGGGGTTGAGGACAGGCCTTTTACGTCCGTTACATACAAAACGTAAAGAAATCAGTCATTCTTTCTGAAAGGATGACTGATTTCTTTACATTTTGTATCGGAAATCAGGATACGTGTTAAAAAGTTCGCACCCCGCCCACGTCTTTCCTGCCTGGTCCGCCCCTCTAGGACAAATATCTAAGGCTGAGAAACTTATCAAGTTTGTAAGTAGGCACGTCTAACCGACGCTGGAGAGGACTTTTTGTTGATGAAGTTCGATCCAGTGATTACGGTTCGAGGCCCGACTCAAAGTGTCAGTCAACTGCCGATTTGTTGCTAAAACTGACGATTTTAACAGTTGCGATGTGTTCCGTTTCTTGCCACCCTTTCCGCGATGGTCCGCTTTGTTACGCAGTAAGCTATGTAGGATAGGAACGACTGCACAGCTGCAACTCCTTTAATTAAAGGCCATCCACTCCTGATACTATGAAGGGTAAGATTGCTTAAGTCGTACCCCCTAAGGAAATAATGCTGTAAAGTTCAGTGCAATAGAAATAATGCAAAATCCTTTGCATCCAAAGAATCTTTATTTATTTGGTCTTTATTTAACAATCACAGAAACTTGAAAATCTTTTATTAGGTACAATTAAAATTTTGACGTTTTTTTCCAAAATGTAGTATCGGTACGATTAGGCGACTAGGCGCCTAATTCGTATCCCCTCGCCGTACTCAGGCCCCCGGTCACGGAGGCCGACAGCCTTGGCCGAAGACTCGTCGGCGGCCCCCCGCCGGGTGGCAACACGGGTGGGAGAGTTCTCTCCCGCTCCCTCCCCGCCGCCTCTTTCACGAGCATGACCTGCTCGCAAAAAGAGGCAGCACAGTCCCACTTACTCCCGCTGGAGATCATGGCCGGCCTTAAGTTATGTAGGAACTATCTATTAGTATGTGCTTAACGTGAGATAAATCCTACATGGATGCTATGCCGGACTCCTGCTGACTAATAAAAACCACACGTATCCCGGGAACTTAACAGCCCAGGCCTGCGGTTGGGAGACCCGGGTAAGCCCTCTGACGGATAGATGTCGCCCCAGGAGTCGCAGTCTCAACACAAAACATGGCTGCAAGTATTTTTTCATCTGTTGCCCATGGTACGGTTCAGTTGTCCGATCAACCCGTAGAGGGAGAATATACTCTTCCTCTACAGATCAACCGGACTATCGAAAATATTAATTTTCCGTATATAAACGATTAAAAAATGTAAAATTCAGTGTGGACACTGAAAAAAATTGTGTGGTCCGGTTGCCTTGTCTGGAAAAGGTGCCTGAAGAGAGATTCAACCGGACTATGGAAAATATTAATTTTCCGTAGTTAGGTATACGATTAAAAAATATAACATTCATTGCGGGCACTGAAAAAATCTTGTATGGTCCCTTGTACTGCCATGTCTTTAGTCCGTTATATATTCATAAAATGGGTGGTTTTCAAAGATGGAAAAAACACATGAAGATCGACAAACAAATGAAGGTCGAAAAAACAAATGAAGATCGAAAAAAATGACGGTCGGGTAAGCAAATGATAGTCGGCAAAACAAAAATGAAGATAGCTAAACAAATAACGGTCGGATAAATCAGCCCCGGATCTAGGGGGGGGGGGGGGGGGCAAGCCGGGGCCCGTGCCCCGGGCGGCAAAATCAGGGGGGCGGCAAATCAGAGGGCGACAAATTAAAACTTTGCAGGCAAAAGCACAAATCATCTATTAATAACATTGACGATAGTAGATTATCTACATAATAATAAACAGTCCAAGTTATTCAACCTTTTCACAAGAAATAATTATGGTAGGTACTTATTTGCTCAAATAATTCAGAAATTAACTATAGATATATTCCAGATGCTTGAAAGGAAGCAAATAATTCCAAGATGCATACATAAATTCTTTTCATTTCTCATACTCGGAAAATAGTGTTTTCTTGATCTGACTATTGGGTGGAAAATGCTGTTTCCCTCCCTAGGGAGGGAAAAACTCATACAAATTACTTCCCACCCAAGGGCCGGAATGAACTTTAAAAATAGAACTGCTGACAGGTCAGCTGTGATAGTAAAGAGATTTGTGTAAAAAAAAAATAAAAATGCTGCGGCCATGCGACTTTCCAAACAGCCAGTGTGAACTTAGCGAATAGTAGATTGTTAACCGAGGGTGGAAAGAATCAATTCCCGAGGTATTTAGACGCCCGAGCGCAGCGAGGGCGGCTATAGTCCGAGTCGGAATTGATTCTTTTACCCGAGTTAAACACTCTACTTTTCATTTCAAATACGAGGAAAATAAAACTAATAATAAGATTCAAACCTTACCATAAAACATTTTTACCTACCAATTGTTTTGAATTCTGTTACAGATAAAATAATAACAACTACATTATGTCGACTTTTTAAATGGGGTCGGCAACTGTCAAAATGGCGCTAGCGTCGCCTGTTCCCATAACAAAGCATTATTTCTACGGCAGTGAAAACTTTTCTATTATTTATAGGGAAATGACACGTTGTGCAGTTCCTCATTGAATTGGGGTGAGAAACTATGTTTTTCTCAAAGATATAAAAAATAGAAAACTTTGGCTATAAGCAATACGTCGTCCAAAATTCGCACCGACAAAGTATTCGAGGTTATGTCTTAAACATTTTATTGAAAGTGACTATGAAATGAACATCATAGCAGATACACAGGTACGTCAGTTTTATCACATATAGGTATAGGTCCCTACATACAGTTTTTACACAGAGCTAGTCCAACCAAAACCTAGGTTCCCTATAATAACACTATCTATTGTTTCTCAGGTGTGGAGCATCAACACAAATATTTAAAGAAAATAGTCTTTATTTTCTTGGAATAAAAAAGAACCCACGGAACAAGCAGAAGACAGATCAATGAGATTGCAGACTCGAAATGCGAAAAGCAAGTCAACGAGTCCATACCTATTGAAATACTCATAGGTTTAACAAAAACCTATAAAATACTCACTTCTCAGCTAAATCAGTTTTATGTGCCTTTAGCATCTTAAATATTTTTCATATGTACCTATGATGTTATGTTATTTCAGGGAATGTATTATGAATAAAAAAAATAATAATAATGGTATATTATTTTTATTTTTAAAACCTATCATATTTAAAATATTTATTAAAGATCTCCATAACAAAATAATTCAGCAGGATACTCGCTATGAGATTCTTCGGGGTTTCCATATTTATCTATTTTAATATCAACCACATATTGTAGATCTTTCATAGTTTTTCTACAAAAACCTTATTATGTGTAATCTCCAACAACAGATGATCTTGCCGCAAGAAGGTGGCGGGATTCATATAACTCCTCAGCTTTTGTGAACTTCTTTGTTGTGCTGGAAAATATAAGTAGTCAGTATAATCTACATTGTTACCTTTTATTTAATAGGTAGGTGGTTAATCCCGAGTTGAAAAAGCCCGCTGAGTTTCTTGCCAGTTCTTATCAGGGTGGGTCGAGTAGTGAACTGGTAGTAACTCTGGTTTATATAAATGACGTTTACAAGTGTATCTGTATATGATTAAGTAAAATAAATGAATTTTTGTTTGTTTGTTAATCATAATATTTTATTACTATGAGAGTGCTTTCTTACTAAAAGAATAATGCATGGGAGGATTGACTGCTAGAATAATAAAATTATTCTAACATAATATTAAATATCTCTTAGATTACGCTATAGTTACAATGCATTTAACTTGCATCATAACTAAGTTCACACAATTAACTTTTTTAGGTGATTGTGAATAATAATGTAATGTTTATTATATGCAATAAAAGACATCTATTTTACTTACAAACTTAAGTAGTGCCTCAACTGCGTTTTGTTTATCGGAGGCATAGCTGTGTTGCTATTTATGTCTCGATACGTCTCTATCGGCGGAATCACCATTTTTGATTCATCGTCTCCAACATTGGTACGAGCAAAATCAAAATTTTTGTCGTACAGTTCTAATCTGCAAGGGAAAAGATTGCATATACTTACTTATATTATGTACTCTATTATCTTCAACTTTAACTTAAATGTGGAAAAAGTCTACCAACACATTAATTTGCATTTACGGGCCATAATTAATAACATTTTAAACCTTAAAAAGGCGTTGAATTTCAGAAATTGATTTACAAAGTATTTTATAGGTTAGGAATGATCTTACCTTTCAACTAGATCTGCTTTCTTTCGTCGTAAGGAAGCTCCTCATCTCTTAAGCTCATCCTTTAATTCTTGTACTCGCCAAGTGGAATACATATTGAAAAACGCTTAAAAGTTCTCAATAATCCGGAAAACTCTATCACAATCGCAGCTTACACTCAACAACAAAACATAAACAAAAATGACAGGGAACAGGCTACGATAGCGCCATCTGCGATTAGCTTTGACCGGCCGGCCCCATTTTAAATATCCAGTCGGGCATCCGAACTGTCAAACGTCACGGGCCGCCGACGCTCAACACCTTCGCGAGCGTTGGCGGGAACAGCGGTTGCGCGCCGAGCTTCACAAAATTAATTCTTATTTCTTTTATAGGAGTCGCACTACAGAAATACTTACTGTTTCATCATGCTGGATAACTGACGAAAATAACTAAACTAAATCCGAGGATATCCGATGTGTAATGGATTAATGAAATATCGCTGAAAATTACGATGGTTAAAATGAAGTAGTATTCTTATGTTTTACCATGTAATTCAAAATAAAACCAGTTTTAAGTCTTATATTTTTTTATTTACCAAATATACACACAAACACGTTACCCAAAAATAAAAAAAAAGAATTTGTAGATACAAAATCTCCGAAAATAAATTTATCAATATTAGCGTATTTTCATTGCCAAAAATTGTCATCTTCACATGCTATTATAATTAATTTTACCTCGATTTGGGACGGAAATATTTATAACAGCTGTTAAACAACACCTTTTAAATGCAAAACAAGAATAATTGAATCAAAATAAACAAAAATATTAATAAAATAAAAGTATTAAAGTTATACATTTTTTGCGTATTTACATTGGCCAATAAAAAAAACAATTAATAAATATACACTGAAATAAATAAGTATATATTATAAAATAATATATCATTCAATATATTAAATAAAACCATAAATAAAAGCAGAATAAACTAAAATATTAAATACTTACCCCGTAACTAATTGGAACGCTAAAATGGCGGCTCAACAGAAAATTTATTTATCACAATCAACTCGAAGTTTCTGATGTTTTTTCTTTTAATGTTACTCTGCAGGCTATGTTAATCATTATTATAAACTCATCCTGCATTATTTCCGGCCTGGATGAAAGAGGATAATACCGGATATAAACGGATATAAACTGGCATTATGATGACCGTGGGCGTCGGAGCCGATGACAGTTCTGTCACTATAGTGCACGTGGGCGCTTTCGTGGATATGGAACTCCGGCCGGCCCCATACACGTACAAAATTGATTCAATATTTATTTCCATCCGAATATAGTCTGTTCAAACCTCAATAATATGTTCAATTTATTGCTACATTGATCAATATTATTGTACGTGTATGGGGCCGGAAGAAATTTTCGCTAAGGTCACACCTGGGGTGCACTCATTTTTATGCAGACGACTGAATCTACTGTACAGGAGAGTTAATCTGGCTGTATAACGGAGGGGCGGCCCGACCTGGAGGAAAAGAGGCGGCAGCTCGTAGTGTATCTCGACCGGGTCTGACCGCATTTACCAATGGGATTTAGAAATCCTGGGGGCCGAGTCTGCTATTTTCCATCAAAAAGCCGGTCCAGTGCGATTCTATTACGAATACAATATTAAAGCGATTGGTCCTAAATCTGCTAGTCGCGTAAATCTTGTCTATCGCCACTATAGAACATCGATAGAATATAAATAGAATCGCAAAAGCAGAGACAAGGGCTTTATTTTGGTTGTTTTGACTCTTGTCAGTCAGTACTAGTAGCAGCTGTTTTTTAGGTTATCTACAAATTACTTAAAAAGAGACTTTTGTGCAGAATTACGATGTAAAATTGTGAACTTTACCTATAAACACATGTGAATTTTATAAACGGCTTCAAAGCAAAGAGTGACAGTGTTATCCAGTAGAACTATCAATCAAATCAGCCTATCGCAGTCCACTGCTGGACGTAGGCCTTTGCCAATTTACGCCACAATTCAGGGTCCTGCGCCTTCTGCATTCAGTCCCAGCCTACGACCTTTACCAGGGTCGTCGGTCCATCTAACGGGTGGTACCTACCCCACGGTTGCCGAGACGCGGTTGGAAGAACTATATCCTAGAAATTTGAGACAAAACTCAAATGTAAAAAACTGGTCCAGCAATGAATTTCATTTTGAAGAAAGGATGCTAAAATTCATAGAATAAACACAGGAGACTGTATATTTTCATATAATATACATATATAACAGCAGTTTATTCAAGTCTTCTACAAATACATCTTTACAGAAAAAATATTGAACAATAACCTCATGATAACTCAAGATTGTGAATAGTGAAAGTTTTTATCTACAAACAACTACTCTGTCATATGAAAGTTGGTTTTTAAATTGATTAACACTAGCGTAACTACTCATCGGACTTAAAAAGTTATTTCATCATTGTGAAATCACGGTATTCCACAGCAACTATGTGATATAGCCAAACAATCTCAATACAGACAGCTTTTATTAGTGCCCGTGTGTGATAGATAATATGATGGATAGTAAAAATAAATATGCTATTATCATTTTGTTAATACTCAAGGAAGCTGAGCAGTGATAATTTTAATAAATCTTGTATTTACTGGCATGTATGGGTTCATAGTATGACACAGGTAAAGCCGTCAACTACAGCTAGTATGTTGGATTATGAAAGAGTAATGTGCATGTACAGAGATCTTGGCCATCCAAGCCTGCCATGATGAGAAGCCATGCCTTCCGATTCCAATGACCAATGCACTAGAGCTAGACTAATGTCAATTTGTTATTTTGACTGGCCTCGTGGTTACTACTCTAACCACTAACATGCAACTCACATACTAACTGTAACTCTAATGTGTAGTCAGGTACTCCCTGTCTACGGATTCGGAGGTTGTGGGTTCGATTTCCATCCAGGACAAATCTCTTTGTGTGATGATCATATTGCTTTGTGTCTGGGTGTAATTTATCTATAATAAGTATGTATACAGAAATTTAAGTATGTCTATCAGGCGTCTAGATCCCATAGCACAAGTTTATCGCTTAGTTTGGGCTAGACGGTGTTGTGTGAGAATGTCCAACAACAATATTTCTATTAATACCTCCTCAAAATGAAATTGGGTAAGGCCTAGGTCTGAGCATAGTGGTAGACTGTAATAGGGTTATTTGATAGCTTATTTTGGATTTGGAAACATTAAAAATGATGAAATATGGAAAAATATTTTTAATATTCATATTTTACAATATTATTGTTTTTACATTATCTTCATCTTGCCAAAAAGACTGTTGTAATAGCCACGCTGCTTGAAGATCAGGGTTAACACTTCCATTTTCAACTCGAGTATCCTGAAATAGATTACAATACAATTAGTTTTATTTCAGCTATTGCAAGCTTGTGAATTATGATTGATGATTAAAAAGTGATTTCAAGATGTTGTTAAAAGGAAATGAGATTTATCTGATAGAAATATTAAATGACTGTGATTTTAAGTGTCAAAAAATGATTTAAATAAATAATTTTACCAATTTTGTCAACTCTTATTTACCCACCTCATGTTTCCATGGCCATTGTTAGTTCTTCTTCTAAAGGAGAGATAGGAAGTACTGCAGATGTTTTTTATCACAGTTATGCCATGCACAACATGCATTAATAATCTTCCCTGCTATTTTGAGACCATAATGTAATGAATGTACTCGCAGCAAACATCTGAAATTAACATAAAATGGTAAGGACTTAAGCATCTTCACCAAGCTTGATGATCTGGATCACATTTATTAGGGTATTAGGAGCACTGTGAGTTGACCAGTTTTGTATCAGCATTGTTAGATGTGAATGTGACTATCATCGGGCTGCTCTCCAACCAACCCAGTCCTTGTCCATCAGTGTACTGGTGCACTAGGTACTTGCCAGTTACTTTAAATTTGGAACCGGAAGATAGTTTGTAAACTCAGAATTTAAATGATCTGTTAGAATATTGACCAATTAGTAATGAAGTCTCATACTCCCATCAACACTACTTACAGGTGGGGTTTGCTTGGAATGGTACCCTACAGTAGAGTTCAAAAAGTCCCGGTGAACATAGGCTATATTTTAGTCCCATATTCCCTTGGGAACAGGAGCTATGTGGGTGAAACGGTGAAAATATGCTGTGCACCCGGGTAAACTGGGTAGGTATTTTAAATGTTCATAAAAACTGTAAAAAACAATTAAGTAAGTATATTGGGAATTGAGTGTACATAGGTAAGTACCTATGTACTAAAACAATAATAACTACCTACTGTAAGTATTAGAAATGTGACTTGTATTTTAGATATGAGTGATTGTAAAGAATATTGGACAGTACTTACAGAAAATAGATGCATGCCAATTGCATACATGTCTTCATACTATTTTGCTGATCTTGTTGAGTTGGCTACTTGGAATAGTTGCCATCTATGTATCTATAACTTATAAAGTTCATTGACCCTGCGACAATGGCTCACTCACAGCTCTAAATTCACTTTTTGGAGACTCATTATAGCACTACGACCATCCAATGTAGGTGCTATAATACAATACAACAATATGTAATGTTCCACGTTCTTCCATGAGGCTCTTTGAGGTCTTGTTTTGTAGGTGAAATAAATAAAGTCCGCTTCGGATAAAATGTTAGGCTATGTCTTAGGTACAATTAATCAATCTTCATCATTTTGATGTAAATTGTAAACTTGCTTCTATTTAGTTTATCTGCAAATTGATTAATTTAAACAATAATACCTATTGTATGTATACCGAACGAAAATAACCAGCCTCGCACTTTCAATTTCTAGCTGTCAAACATTAATTACGCGACTTCCAAAACAAATCCCATCAAATATTAGCAGACTACGCATAAATGTCAAATACACTGGCGATTCTATCGAGAGGCCATCGGTCGACCATAATCGCACTTCAATAGAAACAAGATAGAAGCTATTGAGTTAGCGACTACGAAAACTGTCAAATTGTACCGATGAGCTTCTATTTTGCTACGATATCTATTCTATTCTGATGCGATTGCAATAGCAGACTCGGCCCCCTGTAGATTTAAATGCCAGGATTCCAGGAAATAAAGGCGTATGCGTTTACAGCTGAAAGACCTCCTTTCCGTTCTCTACCCTCTCATCACGATGCGATAATAGGTACTGCTGAAGGACTATCTAGACATACTCTGACCGATCAGAGGGGGGCGGTCCAACGTGGAAGAAAAGCGGCGTCATCTAGTGGCGGATCTCGACCGGGCCTGACCGCATTTCCCAATTTAATTTAGAAAACCTGGTAGATTTAAATGCCAGGAAACACAGGAATGTGCGTTTACAGTTGAAAGATCCCCTTTTCCTTTTTACGCTCTCTTCGGTAGGAGAGGAGCAACGGCAACCTCTTTTACCGGTTGTCGCAGATGATTACTGGGCAGGGGAGCTCTATCTCGTTCAAACTAATTTTCGTTGGTAGTTTTTATGGCAATGTACATCATATATTTTTTTTTAGATATACCATTCTCTTAGTTTAGAAGTTAGAGGGGGGGACACACATTTTTCCACTTTGGAAGTGTCTCTTGCGCAAACTATTCACTTTAGAAAAAAAATGATGTTAGGAACCTCAATAGCATTTTTGAAGACCTTTAAATACCCAACACGTATGGGTTTGATGAAAAAAAAAAAATTTGAGTTTCAGTTGAGTATGGGGACCCCCAAAATTTAATGCTTGTTTTCTAGTTTTATATAAGAATCTTATTGCGGTTCACAGAATACATCTAGTTACCAAGTTTCAATAGCATAGGCCTTATAGTTTTGGAGAAAAGTGACTGTGACACACGGACGGACAGACAGACAGACAGACATGACGAATCTATAAGGGTTCCGTTTTTGCCATTTGGCTACGAAACCCTAAAAAAGGTGCCTCTGCAGCCGGTGCCGGCCGGCCAATTCGGAAGGAAAAAAAAAAGAAACACGCATGCGCAATCGATGTTTGCGCCTTGGCGCCAACAGTTTACATTTAAATTAAACAAAGTTTGGTTCTGTTTGTAAAATAAACTAGTTTTTGTGTAAAAACAAGTCTGAAAGCGAGGATAGTGGTAATCGTACACCACCAGACATTCTGGAAGCTGCGTCAAACATGACCATGAACCTGTTACCGGCGAAATCTAGGAGCAACCAAGGAGCAACTGTAAATCAGAAAATGAAATCAGGTGGGTCATTCTCCGGGAGTGAGATTTTCGAACGTCCATTCAATTATCTACTTAATTTATGAAATTTTGGGATTAATTCTTTTTCTGGGGGCTAGTTTTGGCAATTATCTAATAAGGAATAATATTATATATATGTCGCAGGCATTTTGTATGAATCCGCCGTTTACAAACGGCGTCGTCATTTTACAAACGCTCGCTGTTATGTAATATGCCGAAGGCAAAATGACAACTCGTTAATTAGATAAAATTTCAACGTTGGCTATAGTTTTAGGGTGACCATGAAGAGAACACAGTTTGTACAAATCAGACTTTATTTAAAGCCCTCTATTCCCAGTTATCGCCACTGCCTTTGTCGCCACTGCTGATAAATGGGAAAATATTCCCGACTGTTACCAGTGATGACGATTGACACATGCTATGTTGCCAGTGGTAACAAAAGGTAAAAAAAAACATCCCCATTATCACCAGTGGGGACAAACGACACAAAAATAGTCTCAAATATGTCGTCTACCAAGCAGGACATACACAAGAATGAGCGGTTCGATAAATAGTTTGTTGTGATAGCTGCGCAATCCGACTTGGTTAGGTTAGGTTAGAAGGCTAATGCGGGAGCGGAGCGGAGCGTAGCTCCCGCATTAAGCCTTCGTGGTTTTTTTTTAACAATGTGGTGGTAAAATAATAAAAAAACACTACTTAAATAGTAGTACTAGGACCAAGAAGCGCAGAAAAATGACTTACCACTACATGGTTATAAAAAAAAAATAACCACGAAGGCTTAATGCGGGAGCTACGCTCCGCTCCGCTCCCGCATTAGCCTTCTAACCTAACCTAACCAAGTCGGATTGCGCAGCTATCACAACGAACTATTTGTCGAACCGCTCATTCTTGTGTATGTCCTGCTTGGTAGATGACATTTGAGACTATTTTTCACAACCAGATTCTATGGACACCTTAGCATTTTTTAGATGCCGGATAACCTCAAAAATCTTCTCAGTTGTCCACGGTTTTTTTATTGTTTCTGCTTGACGATGGTAAAGTTTTTTTAATTCACCGTAATAAATGTCCTTAGAGTCACAATTATTTTGTGACAAATCTGTTAAACACTTGGTATTTGCACTTTTTTCAATAACTTTTTGCGTAACAAAATCACTACTGGACGCCATTTTGTTTGTTTTGGCCAACAGCGACACGCGTGGTAAAAAACAGAAATACTTCAATTTGCCGCGGCATTATGTATACGGCGTTTCAATCGTAAATCAAATGTTTAGGCATAATATATAATGACACGGCATTATACATTTTGCCTTCGGCATATTACATAACAGCGAGCGTTTGTAAAATGACGACGCCGTTTGTAAACGGCGGATTCTTACAAAATGCCTGCGACATATACATCTGCTTTGGTATAAAAATACCTCAGAATAATTGTTTTTGATTCATTCTCCTAATTTCCGTTCACTGTCCAGAACCCAGAATAATACTTTCTGAGCCTAAAAAGTGCAAGACAAAGCTAAAAAGTGAAGCGCTCGTGGCCCCGCGGACTCAGTGTTCTGTAAACGATCACTGCAGTAAGCAACATTTACTATGGCCGGATATGGATGGGTGACCACCACGTGGACCACTTTGTGACATTTATTTACGAGCGTTTCCGTGCTTCGGAAGGCACGATAAGCCGTTGGTCCCGGTTGTCAGTAAAATGACAGTCGTTAAGCCAAGTTGAAGGCGTTACGGGCGGCTTGAAAAATTTCAACTGTGGGTCGTCACAGCCTGCACCCGGGTCGGCAGCGCGTGTGTAGCGCCTCTGGTGTTGCAAACGTCTATAGGCTACGGTTACCAACCTTCCGGTGGGCCGTAAGCTTGTCTGCCACCTAAGTAGTGTAAAAAAAAAAAAAAAAAAAATCAGACTAGCTTTTTTTTTATTTTTTAAATATTCAGCACGCCAAATTGACGTTGCCACCAGCCTGATGGAAAGCCGTGGCGCATCTAGCGATTGGGGGCCACTATTGACAGCGGTCCTCAAGTTGGCAGCCCTGTGATGTGCCTCTTCACGCTCCTCTTAAAGAACCCGGGATTGTAAGATGAGGGAAAAACGTGTGCGGGCAGGTCGTTCCAAGTTTTTACAGTTCGACAGAGGAACGCGCGCTGTTGCCCGCGACTTCGTACGCGTGAAAATTATGTTATAATGCCAATTTAATTGCTCTCTGCTTAGCCCCTAGGATATGTAGCGTGATAATATATAGCCTATTTGAAGACCCTACCCCTAGTTAATGTTTGTGCAAAACATCAAATCTATTGAGTACTTTTAGAGATCCTTCCGGACAAAGCAAAATAAACAGACACAAAAGTTTTCCAATAAATATTTCCAATGTACAGTTTTGACTTTTCTATCATTATATTACTTTCTAGCTGTTGCAAACAGATAAAAAAATTCCTAACTATATTTTCGGCTTCGGTATCTTATATTGAACATCCAGCGAGTATTTTTTATTTAATATTTTCAATGTGCAGTTTTGACTTTTCTATCATTTTAGATATTATATGTATATAAATATTTGTATTTTTATTACGTAAATAAAAGAAATTATGACTTCTTGTTTAATTTTCTAATTTCTGTCACCGCATACCTAATTTCCGTCACCCTCAAAAATATATTACTCCATAAATAAAAAACTAAGTGTTTAAATGCAGTGCCCAATATATCAATTCGTAAAGAATGCCGTGTTCTTTCCATTAAATTACTAGTTTATAGAATTTAACAAAAAATAAAAATCGTGACGGAAATTATACGAAGAACACCATTTCGCGAGAATGACCGAGGTAATAAATATGAGAGTAGATAAAGTATGGTGGTGTATGAAACTGTACATAACTTGGTCAGGGTCTTATAACGCTCGTGTTATAAGAACCCTTATTATGCAACAGTATCATAAACTACTATTTTGGATCTTCATTTGTTAATCCGACTATTTTTGGATCTTCATTTGTTTATCCGACCGTCATTTGTTTTAACGATCTTTATTTGTTTTTTCGATCTTGATTTGTTTTAACGATCTTTATTTGTTTTTTCGATCTTGATTTGTTTTTTCGATCTTTTTTTCGTTTTCATTTTATTATTCTTAATTCTGATACTCGATAAATTTGAATAAAAAAATTTATATTGAATAATTTCAGATTATTTTATTAAACCATAATAAAAGCGGATCTGTCGTCAACAGAATCAGTCGTAAGCAGAATTTACCTTAAGCCGAATAAAGGATTTTATCATACTAGATCCATGGTCCGGTCAACTGGACTATGGAACATAATAAATTTTCCATAGTCCGGTTAACTGTACTATGGAAGTTTCTTTTTACCCATAGTCCGGTTGACCGGACAACTTAACCGTACTATGGGCAATAGATCTAATTTTCGATCTTATCATCTTTTTATTCATTTTACATTATTCTCAAAAAACAAATGAAAATCGACAAAACGAAAGATATGGTCTTTTGTTTTGTCGATTTTTATTTGATTTTTTTCGATCTTCATTTATTTTGCCGATCTTCATTTGTTTTGTCGATCTTAATTTGTTTTATAGATCTTCATTTGTTTTATCGATCTTCATTTGTTTCATGGGACCACGAGAAAACATGTTCGCTAATTGCTTTGTTTGATATTTAGTAATTATATAATATATATATACCGTTCTTATTGACAGATTAAATGCATAAAATTATTTTTATGCATTTAATCTGTCAATAAGAACGGTAGTGTCACGGGAAAGTAAAATTTCCCGTGACACTACTGGTAGTGCCAAGGGAAAGAAACAAAATTAGCCTACATAAGTTTCCATTGGATGCGACAACGAGAACAGAAATCCACGCAGGCGCCTCTGAAAATATAATTATGCAATAAAACAACGCAATCCAATTGGAATAATAATATATCACATTCCTTGATCTTAACTGTACAAGTACAACTAGACTACAGACAAGCACTTAATACATTAGTATTACATTATGTATAGATGCAATTCTCAAAACAATGATGACTATGCCATCCTGCATAAATCGAATTAAATTTTATAAATAAACCAAAAAAGAACTGAACATAATATTTAAAATAATAAAATCTGACCATGAACTATAAAATATTTTATTTTACAGAGTGAATTTATATAATGTAGTACATACAGTAATATCCCGACTTACTCTACCCCGCTTACGGCGAATTCAGACATACGCGGTTTTTCTTGTGTGTCAGTGCTCGGCTAAAGACAAAATTCGAACTAAACGAACTTCAGTTTACGTTTAATTTATTACTTTATCAATTATTAATCCTGTAAAATATTGTTTTCTGGCTCTGGTCCCGATTTAACATAATTTCTATGTATGCGAATTCGACTTGCGCAGCCACCTCAACTATCGCAAACTTCCCCAAAGTTTGCGATAAGGGGGGTTCAAGTTTCGGGGTATTACTGTACTTCTTTAAAGTATACATAAGTTGGAGTAGATATAGTGTGTAGGTATAGAACAGAACTAATACTAGACTTATTCAATGGTATAGGTCGTTTAGGGTATTTGACTTATCCCAGATTTTGTAGTCAGTCTTTGTTATAATTATTAGGTAGGTATATGATTATTGAAACATAACTCATTTCATATTTTATCACGTCACGTTTCTACCATTGTGAAAGAAAGAAAAACAACTATCTACCTCACTCTCACATTTTGTGATATTCTGATTCCTCATTCGACCGTTCAAGTCTACTAAACAATACGGACTTTCAAGTCGTGTATTTAACTTAAAATAATAATTATGTTGAAAATACGAAAATAAGACACGTTGACATAGACAATGTCTAAACTTAAATCTAAATTCTATAAAAAATATTTAAAATCGTCTCTTATTCTATTGTCCTTGTGAGTACTTCATTAGTTTCCTGGGCAGAAAATAGTTTATTGCTTTACAAATTAAAATATAATTCACCATTATTTTGAGAACTGCTTGGTTGATATTGTTTAAATAAATTCGCGAACACGTTAGTGTAATCCGGCCCGACCTTTGCTCTTAGTTCTAGGTGAGCGACATGTAGCGACGCGACGCTATGAGACACCTACTTATGGGGCCTGGTTTAGAAAATGACGAAAAATGTGTGTAGATGAAATCATTTTCTGTCGGCATAAGTATAAGAAAAATGATAGCCAAAAGTAGATTTTTAATCTACAAGATGTGTGTCAAAATAGGCTTTTGTTATAAATTGTATATTAATTACACATAATGTATCAACCCAAAATTTTAGATGAATGCATTTTATGACTTCTTTTTTTATCGACGAGATAACAAAAAAAGCACATTTATGTAATTTGTTTTTTTTTCTCGATTTTGAATAAGTATGAGTATTAACTTATCAAAATTAAAATAAGCTATAAAATACTACATTTCCTAGATGTAGGTCGCGTGTTTTGTCTGGTCAAGGTCGTTAGCCCTATCAACGGCCTTAAGTCTTCAGCGCGAAGACGTAGGCCACAATACACAACGACTACTTGATATTTTATCGTTGCGTTGCTGCAAATTGTCGTTCACCGAGGACCACGGCTTAGATCGAGTCCCACTCAATGAGGTAAGCGGGCGGCGCGTCGGGAGCGAGACGCCTCGCCTGAACACGGTACGTTTGCCCGACGCGGAAATACGACTTAATACTACACTTCAAAGTAGGGTCCTCTACCTCAATACCATTATTCAATTTATGAGGGCTCAGCTTTAAACTCTTCACGCTATTGATAGTAGGGGTATTAACAGTGGGCTGACTTGTGTTCCGTCGGGCGTTTTCGTAGTAGTTTTTCTCCTGCCTCTGTCTTAGTCTTCTACCGCTGAATTTTGGGTGGTTGTGACCACCGTTCTGTGCGGCCACTATTCCATTTTCATTCGTGTTTTGAGCGGATTTGTTACTTTCCTCCGGTAGGGGACACGACTTGTTAAGCTAGAAACGAATGAAAAAGAAAATTAAGACAAAATAAAAACAAATATGTTATACGAGACTTTCTTTTTCGTGAGGAAAATCCTACATGGATGCTATGTATGCCAGACTCCTACCGACTAAAAACCACACATATCCTACCAAACAGCCTACGGTTGGGAGCCCCGGGTAAGCCTTAGGAAGGATACCCCAGGACTCCCCAACAGACTACCACTGCGGCCTCACCTTGGATTCGGGTGCTATCCCGTGCCTTTGGGGGGTTGTTCGGATGTTATCCCGCTTCTTGGGGGGGTGTGCGTGAATCCCTCACGTCACGCTGTCGTCTAGGGCCTGTTTCTGTAAGGATGGGGAGCTGAGCAGCCTCCTCACTGTCCTTAGGCCGCCGGTCATGGAGGCCGATAGTTTTGGGCGAAGACACGTCGGCAGCGCCCCAGCCCCAACTGCGGAATTCGGGAGGGAGAGTCCACTCTCGCTCCCTCCCCGCCACCTCTTTCACGAGCATGACCGCCGAATTGACGTCGTCACCAGCCTGATGGAAAGCCGTGGCGCATCTAGCGATTGGGGGCCACTTCTGACAGTGGTCCTCAAGTTGGCGGCCCTGTGATGTGCCTTCACGCTCCTCTTGAAGAACCCGGGATTGTAAGATGAGGGAAACACATGTGCGGGCAGGTCGTTCCATGTTTTTATACTTCGACAGAGGAACGATCTTTTGAAGCGCTCAGTTCTGGCGAAGATTCTCTCCACTGTGTGTTAGTGGCATCTTTGCCCGGCACGTATTGTTCGGGATCGGAAAGGAGAGGGTGGGATCAGGTTGAAGAGCTCTTCAGAACATTCGCAGTGACACATTCGATAGAAGGCAGCCAAGGACGCTATGGTTCTTCGCTGCGCCAACGGTTCGAGGCCTCCCTCCACCAGCTCGCAGAAAGAGGCAGCGAGATCCCACTTACCCCTGCTGGAGACCATGGCTCGCACCATTGTCTCGAGCGAGAGTGTCCACGTCTAGACCTGGCGCTGTTGAGGCAGCGAGGTCCCACTTACTCCCGCTGGAGACCATGGCTCTCACCATGGTATCGAGCGAGAGTGTCCACGTCTAGACTTGGCGCTGTTGAGGCAGCGAGGTCCCACTTACCCCCGCTGGAGACCATGGCTCGCACCATGGTCTCGAGCGAGAGTGTCCATGTCTAGACCTGGCGCTGTTGAGGCAGCGAGGTCCCACTTACTCCCGCTGGAGACCATGGCTCTCACCATGGTATCGAGCGAGAGTGTCCACGTCTTGACCTGGCGCTGTTGAGGCAGCGAGGTCCCACTTACTTCCGCTGGAGACCAAGGCTCGCACCATGGTCTCGAGCGAGAGTGTCCCCGTCTAGACCTGGCGCTGTTGAGGCAGCGAGGTCCCACTTACTCCCGCTGGAGACCATGGCTCGCACCATGGTCTCGAGCGAGAGTGTCCCCGTCTAGACCTGGCGCTGTTGAGGCAGCGAGGTCCCACTTACTCCCGCTGTAGACCATGGCTCGCACCATGGTCTCGAGCGAGAGTGTCCCCGTCTAGACCTGGCGCTGTTGAGGCAGCGAGGTCCCACTTACTCCCGCTGGAGACCATGGCTCGCACCATGGTCTCGAGCGAGAGTGTCCCCGTCTAGACTTGGCGCTGTTGCGCCCACGCCGTGCACTCCACCAATGTGTGGAGCGCTGTGGCCTCGCTGTGAACCACGGCTCAGTGCGCAGTGCTGGCACTCAGCCGTGGTTTCCCAGTGTACTCGCCACAGTAACTTACGGAAGCTTCCGTACCTGGTAACCATCTCTGACAACCGGTAGAAGATATTATACGAGACTTGTGGGAATTCACTTTGCCAATCCTCAACAAAAAAAAGTTATTGGAAATGAGTAGGTACATTAGTAAGGCAGCTGAGCTCCTGTATAATGATGTGGGAAATCAATGAGTTCATAATGGTTAGAGTAGCAGGCACACAGTATTGATACTAGATAAAACAGTTAATATAATTTTATTAAGTTTACCTGCGACTGCAAATATTTTCGCGGCCTTCTGTATTTCCTCCGCTTCACCTCGCCATTGGGCCCGATGACAATATCCTTCTCGCTAAGCTTCCTTTTCAATGGTTTTACTAAAGGTCCACCTATCATTGGATTCAAGTTTAAAGGCAAAGAGAAACGTGACTGAAATGTATTTTGTTTATTGTAAGCACTTGACGAAAACGGCTTCTTGCCCGAATGAGTAAATTGCATTAAAAATGGGTTATTTTTACCCTGAAAATTCTTTAGTGGCGGTATGATATGATCTAAAGTACCCCTGCTGACTGAAGTCTCATCACCCGATGATTCCATGTCGTAGAAAGGGCTAGGGTACGAAGGTTTACTGTTCATATGATGCAGGGACATTATTTTGGAATGTTCAATAATGTTATTAGTGGACAATTTAGATACTTCTAGATTCATCGTAGCTATTCGCGTGGTATGAGTATTGATATCGATGTCAGTGACGTGACAATTGCCAGCGTTTGTATCAAGTACGTTTTCTTTGGATATTTTATCTAATTTAACAGAACACGGAACTAAGGATGTATTATGGGATGGCACTGGAGGACTTTCACGAACGGATTTATGTTCGTTTGTATTTGGAACGTCTCTTTCGTTGGTTTCTATATTATCGGCTTTGGCATCGGATTTTCTAGGAGAGGATGTGCGGATAGAAGGTGATGGTTGTTCGTCCGCCTCTGTGGGTTTCTCGTAGGAACTAGTTGAATCATTCTCTGAGAAGGAGTTGAGATTTTCATGGAACCGTTTGCCCATCATTAAGTTTAACCAGTGACCATCCACCGGCACAATCATATTGTTACGTTGGTCAGAATTACTGCTGGATGGCTGCGAGCTGAAACAATAAATTATTTATGTAATATGGTCTACATAACTTCATTATAAAGTTTTTTGTATACCACTAAGGTGGCAGACAAGCATACGGCCCACCAGAAGGACCGGTGGTCACCGCAGCCTATGAACGTTTATAACACCAGAGGTGCCACACTCGCGCTGCCGACCCTGTAAAAACCTAAGACCCCTTTTGAAGAACCCCATACTGTAAGGCATTTGGGAAAACCGAGGCTTTAATATAAATTATTATTATTATTATTATATAATGCACTAGCAGCTTTTAGCTGATGCGTGCATATCTAGTGCACTTAGTTGGTTAAAAAATTGTCCAGTCTGTTCTTAAAGGAGTTCGCAGAGGGAGCACTTATAACTGTTTCCGGCAGTTTGTTCCAGGATTTCACCACACGGTTAGGCAAAAAGTGTTTGCGTGGGTCACTTGTACATAGTTGCCTATGGAGTTTCAGAGAATGCCCTCTAAGATGTTCATTAGTATTCATGGTGAAAAGTCCGGGCAGTACAGTGAGTGAGTTATAGTACTTTGTTAGGATTTTGTAGGTCTCAATTAAATCTCCACGGTGCCTTCGTTGTTCCAGGGTTGTGAGCCCAGGTTGCTTCAGGCGTTCCTCGTATGGTAATCTTTTGAGGGCTGGTACCATTTTAGTGGCCCTTCGTTGTACTTTTTCGAGGAGATCAATGTCTTTTGTTTGTTCATCATTCAAGAGCAAAAGGAATTAATGGATTGACATGCTTTTTAAAATGGTGATAATTATAGAGTAAAAGAAGAGCGTCATAGGACTCATACATACACACACACACACATATGGTCACGCCTTTGTCCCCGAAGGGATAGGCAGAGGCCCACATTTCACCTTTTTTAGAATTTGTCCTACGTAATAGGTGGCGAGCTGTATTGCCGTGTTGAGATGGACAGGCGCAGGTTGTGACTGCCTGCTGTTGAAATTTTTCAAGCCGCCTAAAAAGGCCTTCAACTTGGCTCAACGACTGCCATTTTACTGGCAACCGGAACCAACGGCTTAACGTGCCTTCCGAAGCACATAGGACTCATAGGCAACTTTTTATTCTCGCCAAAGTCTAAACGTTAGAGGGATTAAAATTACATGCGGGCATAGCCACGGGCGTGCTCTAGCCAGTAAATTATAATTAAAATATTGGAAAGATAACATTAAATTTGTACAAAGTACAAACAGATAATGTTTGGGTATGTTGCCCTTAAAAATACATTTATTACATCGAAATAGAGTTGAAATTACGAATATGATGAGATTGGTTCCGAAGTTTGTTATTGTTGTTTCACAATCATAAAAATATTTATTACAATAACAAAGTTGAAATTACAAGCGTGATACTATTATTTCTGAGAGTTTCCGATGCCCAAACTACATCAGTGCGCAATGAAATTATGGTCACAAAAAACCAAAATAAATAAACAAAATTCTACCCGTTTCCAAGTGGTTCAAGACTTGAAATCGTCGACAAAAAGTGTTGTTATTAATATTTCACCTCATCTTTCACCATTTCCAAATTTACAAAAAATGGAATCTTGCTAGTAAGTTTTCGCATTCAATTCAATATTATATTCAATGAAATATATGGTAAACTAGCTAAGCCCGCGTAAAAGTTTGTTACTGTTCCCGCTTCCCGTGGGAACTTATTCCCGGGATAAAAAGGAGCCGATGTGTTATTCCAGACTTGCCGTTATAGCGATTAAGAGTAACAAACATCCACACATTCTCACTCACCTGTGATCAATGCAAGGCATGGGGGAGGGCGCTCTCGGTAAGAACCTCAGTCGTGGCGCGTACTCTCGCACTTGTTCATCAGACAACGGCTCTCCTTTCTTGACCTAATTGTAAAATAAACTGTTACTAGTTATTTTCAATTGATAAAAGAGCTCTATATAATTTCATTATTTATTTTGTCTATAAGTGTTTTAAACGCGCGCGATTGTCCTACAACTGTTCATCTTACAAAGAAAAGCGATGTGTAAATTGGCGAAAACAAGAACAGAAAAAAAATGACGGCGCTTCTGTGATGTTAACATGGCAACTTGTAAGAAAGTACAGTATTTTTTTACGGAAAATGTTCTACATTTATTGTCATACTTTACTTTTATTCAATGACACAAGTGACATTTTGACAGCATTATGATAATGTAGCCAGCATAAAAAAAAGGATAGTTTAGTTCGCAATTGGTTTGCCAATAAATTCCAATAATAATCGGTTTTTTAAACGTGTGTAATTACCACGAATGTCATGCCCGATTCGACTAAAACCGCGCTGTCCCCACATACTCGTATCCCTGTAGCGCAGATCTCTACATAGTAGACTCCTTGGGAGGACGTCCCTGGACTCCCAGATGTTCGAATAGGGGGTAGTCCACTTTTAAACGTGTAATTACCACGAATGTCATGGCCGATTCGACTAAAACCGCGCTGTCCCCACATACTCGTATCCCTGTAGTGCAGATCTCTACATAGTAGACTCCTTGGGAGGACGTCCCTGGACTCCCAGATGTTCGAATAGGGGGTAGTCCACTTTTAAACGTGTAATTACCACGAATGTCATGGCCGATTCGACTAAAACCGCGCTGTCCCCACATACTCGTATCCCTGTAGTGCAGATCTCTACATAGTAGACTCCTTAGGAGGACGTCCCTGGACTCCCAGATGTTCGAATAGGGGGTAGTCCATTTTTAAACGTGTAATTACCACGAATGTCATGCCCGATTCGACTAAAACCGCGCTGTCCCCACATACTCGTATCCCTGTAGCGCAGATCTCTACATAGTTGACTCCTTGGGAAGACGTCCCTGGACTCCCGATGTCCGAATAGGGGGTAGTCCATATTAGTGCGCGATAAAAAGATGTTAAGTTCTTTCTTCTTTTTTTCAGTCTCTCCATTACCGGAGGTTAGCCGTTAACTTTTGAAACTATTTCCGGGTTTGAGGTAAACGAAAGAGTCTGCACTAGAATTCCAGTCCATTCCCTGATTTTCTGTCTCCCAGTGCGTCCTTTTCCTTCAATTTTGCCCACCATGATTAATCGTTGAAGGTCGTAACGCTCATGTCCTATCACATGATCACACCTGTCAGATAACTTTCAATAGCTATCGAGAAAAAGAGCAGGCTATAATGGGGGACAGTTTTGTGAGCATTTTGTTTCATTTTGATAAACATTTACAAATGATTTGAATGTCACAATACCTGTTCTAACGCAGAAAGTTGTAATGGTGGCGGCGGTGGACGTCTTAGCCGTAGACCCCAAATAGTGGCGCGCTTTTTCATTTCGCGTCCACATTTGAACCGTTTACGGGACGACGTTAAAGCTGTCAGAATCTTCTCTCGACGTTCGTTCACTGGAGTCCGCCACATCTGAAATGACACACTGTTTATAAAAATTGTTACGAGGTAATTGCGATTACAACATAGAGAAGAATATCAAATGGTTCTGTAGCTCAGCTGGTCAAAGCACTTTCAATTATAGGTAATAGTCACTGGTTCAAATTCCGACTGAACCATGTTGCCTATGTATCTAGTGATCTACTCTTTTAACACGTTGAACGCCACGGCGAACTGGCTTGAACATGGCTACGAGTTTAAAATTCTCTAGGAATTAGCTTTAACTAGTTTACTATTAATAAAAGTAAGATCCTATTTACCCATCTCTTGGAAGAAAAAAAGCGTGTGAATATAATTATGAAGTTCAGATTCATACAAACCTTCTCAGGTAGTTGTAAGGCATGCCAATTGTCCATGATGTATGGCATTATGACGTTGTCTAAGTCGAAATAATTGGGTGCATTGTATGCGGTAAGATTATACAGAGCTAGGTGGGCTAAGTCCAACCAATTCAGTTCCAGTCGCCGAAGATATTCCACTCCTCCATTACAATGTGCGCAGGCAAATATGTACAACCTAAAACGGTAAGAGAAATGTAAATTTTACTGTATACTGTAAGCTACTGGAAATCGTTCGTCTAATTTGGATTTGAAAATTTGAACAGCAGGTAGCGCGTTTCAATACAACATAGTCTCATTACTCCATACACTCTTGCTTTTCATTTGAAGTGGGGCTGAAGCGAGTCATCGCCTCGCGGGATACTTCTTTGACTACACTACTACAGTTTTTCAATCATGTAGAAAGTAAAGGGCTCCAATGTGTCTGGACAATCCGTCAGAAAGTATTATATGTTTGCGGTAAAACTTCTTACATCATTATCGAACTTTATTAATTATACGATGAAATTAATGACATTTTGTCAATGTGACCAGCAAACGTTGACCAAAGAGGAACCTGAAGGTACTGGAATCGGTTTATTTTCTTCATGATCTTCCAGCTTTGTTTTGATCCAATTAGAATATTTTTAGATGGCGCAGCTATATTTTTTAGTGAGTCGCCTCTCACTGAAGAAATTATAATGATGAGGCAGTTTTGTAAAAAAAATATCTATAGCTTACATACAGCTCATAAAAAAGCATAAGACAAGAAACACATAATGACAAAGAAAAATTTAAATAAAAGATATATTATTGACATTATTATTCACGACGCGCCCGTCTGATAAATCAATACTCAATTTGATTCAAAACTTTAAATGCGATTAACTGGAAATCAATTATTTTCCCTCGAGGTTACTTTTTAGGTCAAACCACTCACATATTATAAATAGACTTACTTATCGCCAGCGTACAGTGGGTATTGTAAGCTCGATACACATCTTTGGTGAAACCATCGCGCACATCGACAGCATAGTAACATCTGCAAACGCGTTATAAAAATATTAAAGAAACTCAGACTTCTTTGTCTTTTTCGTACGGAGTAGATTGTTGCTTAGTATATTTGTGAAATGCTGAACTGATCAGTTTTTATATACTAGGATAACCAAAGAACGATTTCACGAATACTCGATAGATTACGTTTCCCTAGCAGAAAATTATTGCATTAGGCCTTTACCTATGAAATTGCCGTTATGTATGAAAAAAATTAAACGATTTGTTCATGTATTTTTTATTTGTATTATTCGAAGTAATCACCCATGCAATCAATGCATCTTTGCCAACACAGCGGAAGTTTATTGATGCCCTTCTTAAAGAAATGAGCTGGACGGGAGGCAACAAATTCTTCAAAGGCATTTTGTAGGTACTGCCTCTCGGGTATTGAATTTCTTTCCCGCCAAGAAGTTATCCAAATTCTGGAAAAAGTAGTTGTCTGTAGGCGCAAGGTCTGGTGAGTATGGCGGATGACGGAGAGTTTCCAACCCCATTTCTTGCAACTTGGAGACCGTCTGCTGTGCAGTATGAGGTCGTGCAAGAGCAGCGGAGAAGAGCGATTGACCAATGCTGGTTGGAGATGTGCCAGCTTCTCCATCATTGTTCAGTTCATCACAGTACACATCTGCAGTAATGCTCACCCCGTTTGGTAAAAAGCTGTGATGAATCACACCGGCGCTAGACCACCAAACACTGACAATCACATTTCTAGGGGTCAGTTTTCGTTTAGGACATTGTTTAGGTGCTGAACCAGGATCCAACCAACTTGCTGAGCGCTTGCAGTTATCAAACAGAATCCATTTTTAATCGCAAGTAACAATGCAGTTCAAAATTCCTTCATTTTTGTGTCTGTTGAGCAATGCAAGGCATGTCTCGACGCGTAATTCGCACTGGCGATCATTGAGTTCGTGGGGCACCCATTATGACAAGCTTTTTTACCTTGCCAATTTGACGCAAATGGACCAATATTGTTTTGACGCTAACGTCGAAAGCTGCTGCTAATTCAGTCGTAGATTGTGTATCATCGGCTTCCACAATCGCCATTTTCGACCAAAGTTTTCAGACGACCGCGAGGTTCATTTTTCAGATCGAAACTTCCAGAACGAAAGCGAGCAAACCAATAACAGGTGGTGCGTTGGTTTGTAGTGTTAGCTCCGTAAACGTCGTTGATGTTGAGTGCCGCTTGTGCCGCGTTACTGCCACAACGATACACATATTTCATAATTATTGAAAACAAAAACATTCCATGTTTTTAAAATAAAATTAATTTGAAATTAGTATTTTTAGCCAAATAAAAATTATTTTGATTTGAAATGGCCAGTACTGCAGAACGTCAATTACATAGGTAAAGACCTATTATTGTATACCAAGAAATTCTAATACTTAGGCTTTTTTAGTAAATACTACATTAACAAATTGACTTTTTAGCAGAATGCCTTTATCGCAAAGCGTCTACTGATTAAAACTTCTCATTCGCGCAATGTCTATTTAGAAAATTTAAGAAAAAATAATTGAGAAAACGCCAACTTCTAAACACTATAAAATCTAATCTACTTTAAATTAAAACTTAAACAAAAAATGCTTTTCACGCTTTTCAAAAATTCTTTGTCAAAGGTGTTGTATTTGTTAGTTACAATCGCGACTTTTTACGAAAGAGATCCGATAGAGGCATTCCGCGAATAATAATTTAAGGTAGGTTTTACTCCAGCTAGAGTATCAAATACATACAGTAGTGATGCCCACCTGAGCGAGCCAATCGCTTTTCTGTCCGCAATAACAATGTTCTTGATCATTGCCAGCGTCCGATGTCACTGATGATGTTGTCGACGCCGTCTGAGAATATATGCAGTTATTGGTTAACTGGGGCTAGTGTCCCTTATTATTATTACTTTCGCAAGTTCATTGGATCAAAGAAGTTCTCAATTGAGCACAATGCATAAGGGATTAGGCGCATTAGGGCTAATTCTCAATATGGCAACCGACTCGCTAATGGACTACTTCTCATTATGGCCACTTCTCATTTTGGCTACTTCTGATTAGGGCTACTTCTCCCTTGGGCTACTTCTCTCTTGGGCTACTTCTCATTAGGACTATTTCTCAATAGGACTATTTCTCAGCCTTTAAACCTAACCTATCCGAGTCGGGGTGTTAACCATTCACTTATTATGGTTAAAATCCCGAGTTGGATAGGTTAGGTTAGAAGGCTAATGCCGGAGCGAAGCGGAGCGTAGCTCCTGCATTAAGTCTGCACTTGTATCAATAAGCATTCCATAATATTGAGAAATAGCCCTAATGAGAAGTAGCCCTAATGAGAAGTAGCCCAAGTGAGAAGCAGCCCAAGTGAGAAGTAGCCCAAGGGAGAAGTAGCCAAAATGAGAAGTAGCCATAAAGAGAAGTAGTCCATTAGCGAGTCGGTTGCCATAATGAGAATTAGCCCTAATGCGCCTAATCCTGCATAAGTATTAACTAATAGCACAGGGCGGAAACTACATACAAAGGTATCGTTTTAAATTCTGTCAACTACACTAAAGAACACGTTATGTTTGTACAGAGCTTGAATGTGTGCGTGACCTCTGAGGCTAAGCAAATATTCCCTCACCCTCCAACTATATGACAGGCAGGGCGGTGACGGTGGCGGGGGTGAGGAAGCTTGTTCAGTGGGGGGCAGGGAGTTGCCTATCCGTATGTAGTACTATTACATTATCTTTGCTAATAGAATAATCCGCGCTCAATACAAATGGGATGGAATCTTGTCAAAGTGAATCAATAAAGACAGTTTTATAATCTCTACGTCTGACCGGTGAACCGACAGTGTCTCAGTTCCTGAACGGTCACATCCCATTTTCATCGAGCACGGATAATGTTAATGTGTGTTTCACTAAAGAGTGAATTTAGTTCTAGCAAACCTTTGGGTGATAGGGGGAAATTTACAGATAACACAATCAAATTTTAATAATTTACAGTATTACTAACACGTATGGTCTATACGTACGACACATACACAGAAAGATAAAAGTTCAGAGCAGACCCTAATATAAATTATGTACCAAAAAATTAGACCTTGGGTGACTAAATAAAGCGGACCAAGAACACGATTTCCGACTTCAAGATAGTGGACTTTTTGCAGAGTTGAAGTGGGCAGGGACCGGCTGCGAATCTCTGCTATTGAAAACATTCAGGCCGCTCATAAGGCATAAAACTGGGCTTAACAACTGCCAAGTTACACAGGATAGTGATAGCATAGCGATCATAAAAATTTCGGTAATGTTCAGTAGGGACATCCCTACTGAACATGACCGAAATTTTTATGATCGCTTACTTTTACAAATGATGTAAAGAAGTCTGCCAACTATATATCTTTGTGTCACGATTTTTCAAATAGTGTTACTACAATATCATATTAAATGTAAAACAATCATACATCACAAGGTGGGGTCAATTCCTGCTGCTGTCTCCGTTGCTGTCCACCCTTAAATCTAAATAAGTCTGATCTCTTTAACGCCCTGTTCTCCGCCGCCGCCACCCTGTATCTTTGGTCCACGCATCTTTTGCAATGCCATGATGCACCTGCCGTACAAAACACAAATATTTATGTAGGTATGTCTAATAATAAAGGCAGAAAATAAAGAAATCTATACATTTATTTTAAAGACAGACTACTTCTTGTTTTTTGGATGTGTTGTCATTGTAGATGACGATCATATATTTGAGAAGAGCGTCTAGAACAAATAGCAAATACGAGATTTGAGAGCTTTAGAATCTGCAATGATTTTGTCTAAGCCTATAATGAACGAAGCAAGAAGGTGTGAAAATACATTTGTTACCATCTGCTTGTTTTGTGTTTACTTTTGGCAGATAGGTATTGAAATGAACTTTCCTCCAAAACATCGTTTTCTATTCAAGATGTTAGTCAGTATCTCAATCGAGTTATAGCATCAAGATATAATTATTTCGAACGATTATATACTTGTAAGATAATATTCTTTTCAACACCCTTGCTCATAAAGTGGTTTTTATCACATGGCTTTTACACTCATAAACCACACTTGTGCATTTTTTTCTTTATCGCACTAGTGTTTTATTTTATATTCCATCAAATTAAGTTTGTACCTCGCTGAAAGATATTATTTATGCATTCTATTTGCTCTTAACTTAACTGTGTTATAGTTTTATTTTTAAATCTCGGAAATAGTATTGACTTAGATACGTTTCGTTTCAACATTATGACTAAAAATAACACAATTTTTGTAAAAAATAAGAAGTGTACCACCTTGAAAATGATACATTTTCAACAACTTATTTACTTTAATTAATAATTCAACGTGTAACTAATTTATAAATACATAAAAAAAATTTGAACATTTAGCGATTTGGCTGTTTAGCTCCAACAGCTAACATCCCGCGCGCAGAAAAAAAATATCAGCGCGGAGCGCGCCTTTTTGACAGACAAACTTTCCGTCTGTGCTGTGAGGCGTGCGCATTGTTTATTTGAGAAGTATGAATTATTATAAAATTTGTTTTTTACTCGTAAGTGTGTTGAAAAACGTGAGGTTTGGTCATTACACTCTCGGTTTGCAAGGTAACCTCGAGTGTAATGACCAACATACCTCACTTGTATCATAAATAACTATTATAACTAGCTATAGAATGTATGGTTATTGTTCATACATACCATTGATCCAAGCGTCTACGGGCGGGGAATGACACTTGGCATGATACCCTCGGCCGCACATGTCGCATGCAATGATCGCGTTCGTCGTAGCAGGACTAGAAGCCGGCCCCTCCCTACGTTTGCACACCACGCACATAATCCGCCCATCGTCCGCCGGCGGAGCGCTGAGCAACTTAAGCGAAGATACAGGAGCCCACGCGTGTGTGCCATCTCCGAACTTGACCAGACACTCCGCCTCGCCCGTACCAACTTCGTACGAGTCATTGTCATTGCTTGTACTTAGTTCTATTATTGTTCCTGATGGATAAACAATTTTTATGATATTTCTTTTAGAAAAATATGTAAGTCTTTTATTTATCAAAAACTAGCGGACGTCACGCGTAGCTCCCGTTCCCGTGGGAATATGAGAATAAAATATAGTGTATGTTACTCAGGGTGACTGTAGCTCTCCAATATTGAAAGAATTTTTGAAATTGGCACAGTAGTTTTTGAGATTTTTCATTACAAACATACACACAAAAATACATTTTTTTTTCTTCATAGTAGCAGCAATCATATTTTAAAGAAAACCTATGGTTTCATGTTTAGATTATAAAATAACAAATTTATTAAACGTAATCATTTGTATATCAATCGAATCGAAATGGGGATCTCAGTTGAATTCAAAATCCCTGTTTCGGAATCCGGCCTTTCTTTTGCCACTTCTAAGCAATTTCACTTTGTTTCGGGACTAGGGTATTCTATTATAATGATGTGGATATTCCAACGCCTCACTTCCTAATTTCACACGACTAATATGAACCAAGACGAGATGCAAGACCCAACGCCTTCCTGTCAGACAATTCCCGCTATCGAACAGAACAGAGGTTTTAAACGAGCTCTTTTGAAGCGAAAGCAGCAAAGCCGAACTGTCAAATTTGTTTCCCAAAAGGACACCTCGAGTATTGTGCAGATTTTTAATACGTCCATTTAAAAAAGTACCTATGAAGAAAAGTATATTTAAAGACTAGGCTATGAAACCGTCCGTACCGTACGAACTTAATTTGAAGTGTGGCATTGTAGTTATAAACTTCGTACTCACCTAAATAATAACGCCCATCCTTATACGGTACAAGGACATCATCACCACAGTGGAATGGATTTGTATTATTTTTCTCAGTGTTGGTTGTTGAGTCTGGCATGGCATCCTGTGTTTCTTCTTCTTTTTTCTCATTCTTTTCACTAGCGCATGGTGTGGTAGTCTTGTCAAAATCGTTCAGTAGTGCATCGATCATAGACAGCCGTTTGGAGACCTCTTTAAAACAAAAAAATAATGAAGTGAATCATATGAAAAACTATTTTTAAATACCTACTTAAAATAATATTAGAGTACCATAAAGACTATGGCGGACAAACTCTGTTTCGGGGGCCCTGGAGTTTTCTTTCCGAGAGCGTACCCGGGACTTCCGGTCACGGGGCATCCTTCCTGAGGGCTTACCCGGGGCTCTCAACCATAGGCTGTTGGGCGTTACGTGAGGTTTTTTAGTCGGTAAGAGACCGGCATAGCATCCTACGAGGATTTTCCCTCACATTAAAAAAAAAAAACCCGGGACTTCCGGCCGTAGGCGGGTAAGGGCTCCGTGTGGTCTTAAGTCGGTATGGGTAAGTAGTTTGGAGAGACTTTCCACGCGTAAAATAATGGGCGCGGATTCTGTGGATACGTTGAACGGGAAGGAGGTCAGTTCTAAAGTTTAAAAAAATGTACTATGAACATTTTTTATTTTTTAGGTATAATAGAAATAATAAACTAAATACCTACCTAATATGGGTTTTATTTAGCGTTATCAAAATATCCTTAAAAAGTAGGATATCCTAATAAGGACCCTAAGCATTGGATTATTCATATTCTAGGCTAGGATATGAATAAGTATTTTTGTGAGAACGGACGATTATAGAAACACTAGCGGACGTCACACGGTTTCACCCGCGTAATTCCCGTTTCCACGGGAATACGGGAATAAAATATAGCCTATGCTCACCGCAAAGAGTGTAGCTTTCCAACAGTGAAAGAATTTTTCAAACCAGTCCAGTAGTTTCTGAGCCTATTCGATGCAAACAAACAATCAAATCTTTCCTCTTTATAATATTAGTAGAAACATTTAGTTGCTAGGCCTAAATTAGAAACACCTAAAGAAACGGTATTCAAGCTTTTGAAAATCTATGCTGGATAAAATAAACAGAGCGTAGCGAAGTCACATTGTGTACCGGGTAAAAGGATCACACGCAAATGTGTTCTTCGAACTTCAAAGTGCTAATAAAAACCGGTCAAGTGTGAGTCGGACTATTTCACAGAGGGTTCCGTACCAAAAAACAACAAAAGATAGCGTTTGTTGTATGGGAGCCCCCTTATTACTCCCCTTATTTCTGATTTCAGCATTCGCTGTGATAGCGGCAACTGATTTACATCATCTGTGCAAATTTTAGCTCTCTAGCTATAACGGTCTTTAAGATACAGCCTCGTGGCGGACAGACGGTCTCATGAATAGGGTCCCTTTTATTACCCTTTGGGTACGGAACCCTAATAAAACGATAGCTTAAGGACTGAACGTGTTTGATCGTTTACGTGTCGGTCGCCCGCAAAAAGATCAAACACGTTCAATCAGATTTTCATAAAGGCCGCCAATACACTTGAGTTTTCAAGTGTTTTGGACTGTTTGATTAACACAATTGATCGTTTACCCAGTGCGGTGCTTATCAGTTACTACAACTACAATACATACCTACTATTCTATACAAGCCAGAGAGCTTTTCCCTTAAAACAAACGTAAGCCTTGCACTAATATTAATATTACTTGTAAGCACTGATCTGTATTTGTAAGTCATCTATCCAAAAATAAATCATACAAATGCAAACTTCAAAAAAAAAAAAGAATTGTGAAAATAGGTAGATAAAATGTTAACAATGTCTCTTCATTTCCGATCCTGTGATCATTATTGGGACGTATATTCCTCTCTATAACTTAACTCGAGCTCAACCCTTTCTCAATATCTAATGCCCCGCGACTTTTTTCCACGCCTCAGGGCAAGAAGTTCAAAGATGACAACGACGCGAGGTGATGAACGCTATAGAGGCACTTTGGGAGGGTCAAGGAAAAGTTTTGTCAAAGCGTATTTTAGGTAAAACAAAAAAAAAAGGTAAAGGATAAGGTAAGATCTTAGATCATCTAACCACAGGATGCGCCTTACTTAAGCATTGTTTTCTGCCATTGCACATGACCATTTGGTCTTTTGGCTTTATGAAAAGCCTGTACATCAGTACATCATTTTATATGATTAAACTAGTACATTACATTGTAGTTGACTGTACAATAACAATTGACACACAACAGCCATTACGCGTTTGTCGATAAATACATTTTTAAATGCAATGAAATTTTATATGTCTTTGTGTTTCCCCCTTCATTTGTATGAAAACTGGCAGAATATTTTTGTATGCGGTGGTTCGCAAAGGCTAGTCCCGTGTTATATGGTCTAAGGGTAAGATATAGGTAGGTAGTTAAGAAAGGAAATTTTTTTTTTGGATTTTTTTTAGTTTAGAATCAAGGTAATATTTTTTTTTTGGATTTTTTTAAATCTATTTATAGGCTAGGTGGAGGACCTCCACACGAGATCTCGCGAGAACGTGATTGTGGAGCCGATTCACATCCACGTTTCTCGTGCTTTTCTCGCAGTTTCGGCGAGATTCTCGTTTGAATGTATCAACCTATCAGAAGTAACTATTAGATTATCATTTATTTTTAGTCACCCCTTGTACATTATTACTTCATGCTATTTTCAGCACCCCCGATTTTGTAGCCATTGGCTAGCATGTCATCCTCGATGACATTTAACTGAAACTTTTCAGGTCAGTGTTGTTTTTCGTTACCCGGCGAGAGGCATAGCCAGACACTTCATTTCCAGGTCCTTGCCAGGTCCTGGTAACCCAGAACTGTAACAGTAAGTACTATGGTGTTTGAAGTACCATAGGCTTTCAAGTACGAGCCCTAGGTACTTCATCAAGGCATCAATGCCTATGTTAACGCTTGTATGCTAGATACTGCAGGCGGTCCCTTCCGAGGTACGTGAAAGCTGAGCCTCAGATTTGGAAGGGCCACCTCCAGACCCAACCACCGTATTCGACCAACAATTTGAGCTACACCTGCCGTGGTCCTTATGGCCGCGTCTCAGTGTGTTGCTCCTCACACTGTAACAAGTTACGCTGACCCCTCTGAGCAACGGACCGCGCAGCACCCAATCATAGTCTAAGTTCCACAGTAGCAGTTCTAGAACTGATTACTGACCACCGCACGATACCTTTCGCCGACTCGGCCGCCATGCCATCCATCACACAATTATGCCGGATTTGAAACAGATTGGCAGTAGAAATTCTTACCAAGTTCCAAGGTAATAATATTTGAATTGTCTCTTTTTGATGATTTCTAAGGCATCTAAGAGTATTGAGTTAACAACTATAATACCTAATCAGTTTACATTACAAATAGAATATAGCTCGACAGGCACACACGGCAATGATATTATAAAAAATATTTAACCAAGTAGGTACAGTAAGTACAAGCTAAACTAATCAACAATACTACAACATACTTACTTGAATTGTTTTAATTCCCACAGTAAGCAAAAAGAAAAAGCTATGTATATAAATAAATCAAATAAAGGCAAAATAATATTCTTATTATTGGGTATAGTGTAATGACGTAAATGGGAGGCAGTGATTATAAAGGATATTTTACTTCTTTTCAAACCCAAAAAAGACAGTATAAATACAATAGCATGATAACCATAGCTTGGTGCATTATACAGATTTGGAGATACATGGCAGAAAATTATTTTTCAACATTTTTAAACTACATGTGCATGTTGATTTTGTTTGTGTGAGCTTTAATAGTATGTATTTAGAAGTATGTGTATCAGTTGTGTAGATCTAATAGCATAAATTAAAGCTAATATTTGCTTTATTAGGGCTAGACAGAATTGTATGAGAATATTCGAACATTATTTATTAGTTATTTTTAGATTCAGAAATTGGGTTTAAAGTATAATACCTATCCTACAGCAAATAAAATGTTGTAGACTAGGGTTGTTTATTACAAAAACACAATATTAACCTACCTACATTCACTTTCATCACCCTTTTTTAAATGGTATGACTCTGTAGTATGGTAGATTTAACTAGGCTTATATTTCTTTATCAAAGTTATCTTGAGTTATCAGTTGTAGCTATTCCTGCATACTTATTAATGTATTTATTATGGAGCTGTAATAAAATATCACATTTATATCATTTCCTTAAATTCATAAGGAAAACTAGTAAATTATAAAGTAGGTACCTCATGTTAAAATTTAGTTGGAACATAAAATGAGTATTTTGTAGCATATAGGAACATCATATATCATGAACCATTTATATACCTATTTGTTGGTGTTCTAATTACATATATATATATTTATTCAATTTTGATAAGGAATTATTAGACAATTGGAATATTTAAATGAAGATCGCCTAAGTAGCTCATGAAAAGTTTGTGTGATTAATGGTGGAACTTATTCTACATGCCCAAAGAGACCCAAAAATCATTTAAAACCTATTTTGTTTTCTGTCATTTATTAGTTGTGCTATTCCCTTTCCCTATCAAAATGACACTTTGGGAATGCTAATTGTATTGTGAAACAATAAAAAGGTGAGCTTAATATTTAATATTTAGGTAGTGTAATATTTGATTTTAGCAAGATAATTGATACCTACTTGAAATAAATAAATGCCTGTCAAAGATATTAACTAAATCAAAGAGCACAACACTTGATGGTCACAGGTACTATTATATCTTTAACTGAATTTAATTTGGAAGAGATTGATTTCATAAATAATTTAAGTAGGTAAGTAAGCACACGTACCGGGATCATTTATAAGAAAACAAGAAGCACACGTACAAGAAAGTATGTACCGAGTAATTCGACTAAACTTATCATTTCTGACACAAATCAAGGATTGTAGTAATTATCAAAAGATGCTCACCAGCGTTGACGTCCATTTCAAATACTATTTCGTTTCTTATTTATAGCATTGCAAAAGACTATTTTCAATACAAACTTCATTCTGTTTAGGCAAACACGTAAAGCATTACTGTGCTTTTGCGGCCATTAAACTAATCAAACGTTTCACAGTTTTCCCGCGGTAACAAAAGTCTTCTCCAAATATTAATTTAGCTATGTGCTATAATAATGTTAGTTAGCTGCACTTTATTGGAATCAAATAAAACAGTTTATTTGCTAAATTCATGCTAAATTCCTGCTAGGTAAAACATTAACAAAATAACCTTTCGAATTTCATTTATCGGACACAACCCCCCCCATTACGATTACTTTTTTTAATGGCTGTGTGGCAGTGTGGCATTGGCATGTGGATTGTGGAGTGGATGGATGTGAAACTGAATGTGGACTTTCTGAGCTTTGATGCGACTGATCTCTATGATATGGCATGGATTGATGGTACCGCGCTGCGCCCCCCGAACTCCGGACCCGCGCCGCGGGCTATATACTTTGTGACCAACGAGGACCAAGTTGCTTGCAACTTAATTAATGCTTAGCTTCGATGTTCCAAATCCCTACTATTCCTAATTAATATTATAAATGCGAAAGTAACTCTGTCTGTCTGTCTGTTTGTCTTTCACGCCTAAACGGCTGGAGCGATTGAGATGAAATTTGGTATAGAAATATTTTGAAACCCTGGTAAGGACATAGACTACTTTTTAACCGACTGCGCAAAAGGAGGGTTATGATTTTACGCGATAACGACTTTTACACGATAACGACTTCTACGCGGTCGAAGCCGCGGGGAACACATATCTAATCTAATCATTCATTATGAGATTGAAATAAAAACATTTATTTATTTAATGAAAACTTAGGATCTTATTTCGGGTCGTTTAGCTGACAGGTCAGACATTAAGCAAGGTTCTTTTTTATTTCCTTATAGATTTATAGAGATTATAGTGTGAACCATCTTGATTTTAAAATCTTCCTGTTTCAGAAAGTGTATGTTTACTGGTTGTAGACCAAAATGGGAGTTCATTATGGTCCCATACACTCCCATCATCCTAAAATTCTGTGATCGCCAAATACAGGTAAGATGTTAATTTTCCTTATAAATAGTATAGTCCGTTCACAGTTATTTTACCTCTGACAGATCGTTTTCTGTGTGTTGGTATTGCAGTCAAGTCTCCCTACAAGTTCGAGTCTAGACATTTTACCGCATATTAGTGGAGAATATAATATGGTGTAACTCTTTTTTTTAGATTAGCAATAATGGGCTCCCGACACGGGTCAATATATTGAGTCAAGTCTGATATTTATGAATGGAAAATGTTTCAATGTGCGTGATTTCTTTGCATGTGTGTGTGCATCGACGTGTATGTACACATGATATTGACGAGGCATGACAATTGCCGATTGATCGTGTTGGGAGCCCTTAACAGTTATTTTTTTTATGTAAATATCCATCCATACTAACACTATAAAGCTGAAGAATTTGTTCGTTTGTTTGTTTGTTTAAACCCTAGGATCTCAGGACCTACTGGTTGGAATTCAAAAATTCTTTTACAGTTCGACAGTTTATTTATTGAAGATGGCTGTAGGCTACGTAGCATCACGCCACAACGCATAGGAGCGGAGCAGTAATGACAAATGTTTCAAAACCGGGGGAAAATAATCCTTTTAAGAGCTTCCATTGCGTTCGCTGCGTAAATGGTTAAAGTTATGTAAAGATTATGTATAACAAAATTGTTTCTCTTAAAAAGTCTTTTAGGGTTAGTTCACAATAAAAAATTAATGAAAATCAAATTTCTTCTACGATAGTGCGACAGGAACCTATCTCGCAAACGAAATCGTTCGTAAGTAATGCGACGGAAATACAGGTGACGAGAAATGTCTCTCTTTATCTCTCTGACGTAGCACTGAATATTAACGACGCGACGCAACGGGAGTAAACACAACGCGACGGGAGTAAATGCAACGGGAACGGGTGATATTAAAGTATTATTACCAAACATCTCTCTTTCTTTCTCTTACGTGACGCAAACGAAGTTGCGCGTTTCAGATAGTTAGTTAATATACATAGAAATGGGAAGTGACAACGGCATTGTGTGGCCGGATTCACATAGACACAGTGTAGTAATCCGGGCCGCATCCAGCTATCATTTTATAAATATAACTAGATGATGCGCGCGGCTTCGCCCGCATGAAATGTGTACCCGTTCCCGCTTCCCGTGGGAACATATGTCCCGGAGGAAAATTTGTTATTCCAGACTATAAGCTATCTCTGTACCAAGTTTCAGCCCAATCCCTTCAGCCGTTAGAGCGTGATTGAGTAACAAACATCCAAACATCTTCACAAACTTTCACATTTATAATATTAGTAGCCTGCGCAACTTCGTTTACGTTACAGCTCGGCTTTTCTGTAGTTCTTCTTTTCTTTTCTTTAGTTTAAATAAATGTTGGAATGGAAGTTGCTTCAGTGTGCGTGATTTCTTTGCATGTGTGTGTGCATCGACGTATATGTACACATTATATTTTACGTGCTTGACAATTGCCATTTGATCGTGTCGGGACCCTATTAAGAAATTCCCTTGACTGTCTTTCAGCTCCATCGTCAGATCGACTCCAGACCTTTACCTTTATTGTAGTGCTTTAAAGCATTTAATTTTAATAACAAACGCACTAGTTGTCCATAAAATTTTCGGCGGTTGCCCTCGATTTCTTCGGGATCCCGTTATCAGAGTCTGACTTGGTGTAAATGGGACCACTGCAGAAGTAAACTCTATTCAAGGAAAAAAGATTTTTTTCCATCTATAATGGACGGAAATATCGGTGACCATACATGAAAAAACATACAGACGAATTGAGAATCTCCTCCTTTTTAGGGTTTCGTAGCCAAATGGCAAAAACGGAACCCTTATAGATTCGTCATGTCTCTCTGTCTGTCTGTCTGTCCGTCCGTGTGTCACAGCCACTTTTCTCCGAAACTATAAGGCCTATGCTATTGAAACTTGGTAACTAGATGTATTCTGTGAACCGCATTAAGATTCTTATATAAAACTAGAAAAAAAGCAGTAAATTTTGGGGGGTCCCCATACTCAGAGCTGAAACTGAATTTTTTTTTTTCATCAAACACATACGTGTGGGGTTATTTATGATAGGTCTTTAGAAATGCAATAGAGGTTTCTAACATCATTTTTTTCTAAAGTGACTAGTTTGCGCAAGAGACACTTCCAAAGTGGAAAAATGTGTGCCCCCCCCCCCTCTAACTTCTTAACTAAGAGAATGATAAATCTAAAAAAAATATATGATGTACATTGCCATAAAAACTACAAATGAAAATTAGTTAGAACGAGATACAGCAGATGGTTTTTTTAATACGTCATAAACCGCAATTTTCGGTTAGTAGCGCGATTGTGGCGCCTCTGGTGTTGCAAACGTCCATAGACTGCGGTGACCACCGGTACATCTGGTGGGGCCGTGTGCTTGTCTGCCACTCGAGTGGTATAAAAAAAAAAAGTAGAAAAATCACTACCACTGCGAACGTGTTAAAACATCAATCAAAGTTACAAAGAACTTTTATATTATGTTACTTGCTGCTACGATTACGAAACCCTTCATGGGTGAGTCCAACTCGCACTTGGCCTTTTTTTTGTTTGAAGTCTGTTAATGATAGCTTGATTCGACCCTGGTTCAAGCAACTTTGTCGATAGCCGGCTACTGCTATTGCATAAGCGGCGATATAAGAAACTTGTCACATACCTATTCTCTTCCAATGTGTGAGTTAAATGTCACTAAACTGGGAAACAAAGATAGCGCTATACAAATATTTGAATAAGTGAAAGGGATGCAGTATTACTATACTTAAGGATGAGCGACACGGTCAATAATATTGAGTCAAGTCTGATATTTATGAATGGAAGTTGGTTCAGTGAAGCGTGATTTCTTTGCATGGCCATGGTTTTACTGTGCTATGGCCATGGGTGTGTGCATCGACGTGTATGTACACATGATATTGACGAGGCATGACAATTACAGTATGATCGTGTCGCGATGTCGCTAGCTCATTACATAACTATAGCTAGAAGATTAATGTTTCGTCTGCTTATTGATTAATGTCTGTGATTATGACCAAGTTGAAAGGATTCAGGTTTTTTCATGGAATTGGGCTGTATGAACAAAGATCTAGCGCCTTCGACAATTATTTTAAAAAAAGCTAGTTGTCATTCATATATGTCACGCTTCAACAAGACAAGTCACGAAACAAAAAACTGAGTAAAAAACTAAGAAAAATAAACATTGTTGAGTTTTTGATATCAAAGAAATTACAAATTTATGTACACATAATCTGATGTCTTCAATATTGTTCAGGCACTTGTAAACCTACAGTGATGGGCAATTCGGGGCTTAAACAGCATTATGAAATTGCATCTAAAACAGGAGTGTTGCAGTTATCAGGATACAGATTGAAGGAAGTTCCCGTTGAAGCCCTACAACTAAGTGATACCTTGAGAAATCTAGATTTATCCAAAAATAGATTGACAGAATTACCAAAAGATGTCTGTAAATTTAAGTTACTGAAGCAGTTCAATTTAGATACAAATAAATTAGAATCATTACCGAATTCTTTGAGCGATGTGCGGAAGCTGGAAATGTTAAATGTTTCTAACAATTTAATCTCATTCCTGCCAGACTCTTTTGCTAAATTGACTTCATTGAAACAAGTTTATCTGAATAACAATAGGTTGAAAGTGTTTCCTGAACAATTATTAGGATTACATAGTTTGGAAGTTTTAGAGTTATCTAATAATAAAATAACGGAGGTCCCTAGCGGAATGTCTGAGCTCTATGCAGCTGAACTAAACTTGAGTCAAAATGAAATATCTGTGCTCAGTGAGGACTTGCATCGGGCTCCAAAACTGAAAATATTGAGATTGGAAGAGAATTGCCTAAGCTTGGACTCAATCAGACCTAGTTTGCTTCGGGACTCAAAAATTCATACTATAAATTTGGATGGTAACCTCTTTGAACCAAAGCAGTTGGTGTCTGTAGAAGGTTACAATGAATACACTGAAAGATATACTGCTATGAAAAAGAAATTATTTTAAGATTCTAAACTTTATACTCTTATTGTTAAAATATTATTTAGCAAAGATTTGCACACCACAATATTGTACATTAAGAGAACTGTATAATAAATAATGTAATGAATTCTATTTACCAAATCTAGTATAATCACCAAAATACTTTCACATATAAATAATTATAAATAATATATTTTTGACTATAAGAATTTCATTTCTGTCCTCTCTTTCTTCGTAGCATATTCCTGCTACCATAAACCGGACCTGGATTTGCAGCCTGTTTGAATGACTTTTTAGTTATTTATGATACAAGTGAGGTATGTTGGTCATTACACTCGAGGTGATACTGCAAGGAAACCGAGAGTGTAATGACCAATCCTCACGTGTGTCATACGACGTTTTTCAACACACTTACGAGTAAAACAACAAATTTTATAATTATTCATACTCAAATGAACAATGCTCACGCCTCACAGCACAGAGTCACAGACAGAAAGTTTGTCAAAAAGGCGCGCTCCGCGCTGATTTTTTTTTTCTGTGCGCGGGATGTTAGCTGTTGGAGCTAAACAGCCAAAGCGCCATATGTTCAAAATTTATTTTTTATGTATTTATAAATTAGTTTCACGTTGAATTATTAATTAAAGTATGTAAATAAGTTGTTGAAAATTTATCATATTCAAGGTGGTACACTTCTTATTTTTTACAAAAATTGTGTTATTTTTAGTCATAATGTTGAAACGAAACGTATCTAAGTCAATACTTTTTCCGAGATTTAAAAATAAAACTATAACCCAGTTAAATTAAGAGCAAATGGAATGCATAAATAATATCTTTCAGCCAGGTACCAACTTAATTTGATAGAATATAAAATAAAACCCTTCAGAGCATAATGACCAAAAAGCAAAATGAGCACTACAATCAAAATGTTCAATATGCAAAATGTTCAGAACGCAAAATGTGCAAAACGCAAAATGTTTAATATGCAAAATGTGCAAAACGCAAAATGTGCACCACAAGCAAAATGTGCAGAACGCAAATTGTACAACCAATACTTGGGACGTGTTTACAACATTTTTGAATTATTATTTTTTATTTTGGTCAATAGTCCAATTAATACCTTTCATAATAAAACCCTTTGGTCTAATTTTTGTATATATATATATAAAAATGTTATGTGCGTTTAAGTATCTATTAAAAACTCAAAATTTACTGAATCAACTGAGCTCAAAATTGGACACGATAGTACAACAGGATTCAGAGATGGTTTTAGGCTACTTTACACTTTTATCATAACATTAAAAAGAATAAAACAGCTTTAAAAAGTGATTTTACCTAAAGATGGCGCTGGTCGCCTTTTTTTAAATTATATTCTGCCAGCTTCAGAGCAAAATACTATAAACAACCTATTTAGAAGGTACCTACCAGATTGATGTTTTTTAAGAGAAGTTTGATTGCGGCCTCCCTGCATTCAGAATAATTAAAGAGAGTACTTACCTAATAAAGAGGTCAGATTTGTTTTGCATGTTATTTTTGAACTTTTTGGACATTCGGAATTTTAGAGTTTTGGACTTTAGACTTTTGGAATTTTGGAGTTTTGGAGTTATGGAGTTTTGAACTTTTGGACTTTTAGAATTTTAGAATTCTAGACTTTTAGGTTTTGACTTTTGGACTTTTGAACTTTTGGACTTTTGGACTTTTGGACTTTTGGACTTTTGGGCTTTTGACCTTTTGGACATTTGGAGTTGGCGTTTTGGAGTTTTGGAGTTGTAGAGTTTTGGAGCTTTGGACTTTGGACTCTTGGAGCTTTGAACTTTTGGACTTTGGACTTTTGGACTTTTATACTTATGTAGTTTTAAACTTTTGGACTTTTGCAATTTTGGAGTTTTGGACTTTAGACTTTTGGAATTTTGGAGTTTTGGAGTTATGAACTTTTGGACTTTTGGACTTTTAGAATTTTAGACTTTTAGACTTTGGAGTTTTGAACTTTTGGACTTTTGGACTATTAGACTTTGGACTTTCGGACTTTTGGACTTTTGGACTCTTGGACTTTATGCTTTTGGAGTTTTGGAGTTTTGAAGTTTTGGAGTTTTGGAGTTTTGGAGTTTTGGAGTTTTGGAGTTTTGGAGTTTTGGAGTTTTGCAGTTTTGGAGTTTTGGAGTTATGAACTTTTGGACTTTTAGAATTTTAGACTTTGGAGTTTTGAACTTTTGGACTTTGGACTTTTGGACTTTTGGACTATTGGACTTTGGACTTTTGGACTTTTGGACTTTTGGACTTTTGGGCTTTTGGAGTTTATGAATTTTGGAGTATTGGAATTTTGGAGTTTTGGAGTTTTGGAGTTTTGAAGTTTTGGAGTTTTGGAGTTTTGGAGCTTTCGAGTTTTCGAGTTTTGAACTTTGAACTTTGGAGTTTTGGACTTTTGGAATTTAGGAGTTTTGGAATTTTAGAATTTTAGAATTTTATACTTTTGGACTTTGTAGTTTTGGACTTTTGGACTTTGGACTTTTGGACTATTGGACTTTTGGCCTTTTTGACTTTTGACTTTTTGAGTTTTGGACTTTTGAACTTTTGAACTTTTGGACTTTTGGAATACTAACTCCTATATGTATATATTTCAAGATATTTCTTTCGAAAAATAAGGTCATGAAGAAGTTTCACTTCTTACGTGTGTAGGGAAGCTGTTCACCATTCGGACAATTTTTAGTTTTTATTTTTTTTCTCCATGACTATTAGTCCAAATTACCTCGTTTATATCCCTAAACGTAGAAAATATTGTAGTTAGTGACAAAATTTTCTGAAACTATTGTGTCAAACGGTTAAAGGACTATAGCATTTTTTCGACGATAAGATATTTGTACGAACACCCCATGGGTGGGGTACTTCCGTACAGTAGATGGGGTACTTTCATACGCGTGGGGTAGATTCATACCTGGTAATTAAAAAGCCTATTAATCTCCCAAAAATGTATTAAATTGATAAGAAAATTTGTTTATCACAGAACTATATTAATCTTATTTAACTTTACTTCTAATCAATATTTGTTCTTGGGGAAAATAACACAAAAATTCGGTTTATATAAGTTAGTAATTAGACATTTGGGTTGTCACTTTCGACCTTAATGCTAATTAAATTATTTTATTTTATTGAAAATATTATAAATTCTACTCGTTCTGGATGTGCCGAGCGGTTAGGGAGGACCTGGGGACATAGTTTAATAAACGAAATGTGTATGCTTTCTCATGAAAAGGAATTATCATGATGATCCCGGTTTCTTCCGAAGATAAAACACTTTTTGTCCTGTTCGCAAATTTCATAACTGAGTGTAATTTTTCGACAATTAAATAACAGCGGCCTGTTTCAAATTTTATCAAAACATGACTATTATCTTTAATTTCCTGATATCACATCTAAGTAAATTAGTTGTGCATTAAGCAGTATTTTTATTTTTATTTTCTTTTATTATTGGTTAGTAATTAAGTTCCTGCAAGCTACTTCATTACTTCTTCTTTCTTTACTATAACTACTATTCATATTTTTTTATATATTTTATCAATTAGAAGATTAGATTTTTGTTTCATAATGCATTTTTCTGCTGGCTCTCTGCATATACGTAATTCATTTGATTTTCCTTCTCTGTTGAGTTTTTCTATTTTCAAGGTATACGGAATCTATATAAATTAAAATCATTTATTCGTTCTTCATCCATCTTTTAGCCGTAGCTAAAAATTGGATGAAGAACGAATAAATGTTACGAACGAATAAAAGATTAGGCGTGCCTAATCTTTTCTTATTATCTGTACCATGAACCTGCGATTTGATATCAATTATAACATTTACTTAATAAAAAGTATATTGCCGATCGTTATACATAAAAATGCTGAATTATTGTACCGTGTCATAATTGAAAAAAATACCGAAGGAACCTATAAAATTTAAAAAATAAAATATATATGAGTATTTGTGGTAATTATGATCTAAAGGGGAGCATTCGAACGCGTACGAATGCTCCCCTGTAGAAATGTCCGAATGTGCCCCAGGCCTTGACCAAATTTAAATTACATTTGTATACAAAATCAACGTTAGTAAAAGAAATATAACGATGAAAACTCAAAATTAAACAATGTGAACATTAACTAATCCTGGCTATTTTTAAAAATACATAATAAATTTACTTGCCAGTACGATTTAAACTTCAGTAAAAAATTTTGCTTCCCTATTGCGAAAATACGTTACGTCTTATCACCTCACACAGAGTGGCGCGATTGGCACGATACTTCGCCAACAACATGGCAGTCGGTATGTCTATGTACACAGGCAAAGGCGTGTTTGTGTGCCGGTTAGTATTTTTGTTATACTCAATGTATGAATGTGCCCCGCGTACGAATGGTGAACAGTTTCCCCTACAATAGTACACGCACACATTTTTTTTTAAATGTACCTACCCATCATTTAGTTTGTTATTCATTTCTCATAGGTACATAAAACCACCATAAAAAAGTCACAGCGAAGCGTGGCAGGGTACCGCTAGTATTTTTATATTTTATAATCCTCTCGGACCATTAGGTTGAATTTTCAAAATGTTGAATTCCCATAATGTTGAATTCTCAGTTAGTTGAATCCCAGAATGTTGAATTTCTGTAATGTTGAATTCTCGTTTTGTTGAATGTTTAAATTACATTCCTGCAATGTTGATTTTCCATAATGTTGAACCTCTTTACATAATATGCAACCTTGATGGCAAACTTTATCAAAATAATAACCAATTGATTTCTAGTGGGTAATGATCCAACCACATTACATCACAAATAACCCGGGCTGACACTACAAAATTACGAGCTGCCTTTGTGACCACACAATGGTCCAACCAACGTGAACCATGTGCCTCTCTCACAAAAGTATAAGTGTCCGCGTTAGTACCTAGCAACTCTGCATCAACGCATATCCATTCCAATTTCTGAGCGAAATCTATGACCTCGTCAAAAAAATCCCTTTACATGTTGAGTGAGCATTGAAATCGCCCAATGTATGTTATAACAGTTTTCAATGTTAGAGTTATCTATAACGGCACACACTCAGGCAATCCGTGAATTCCACTAAATTACTCGCCTCGTCCATTCATCATTAAATCCTTTGATGCTCTTTTTGCGTTCTGCACATTTTGCTTGTGGTGCACATTTTGCGTTTTGCACATTTTGCATATTGAACATTTTGCGTTTTGCACATTTTGCGTTCTGAACATTTTGCATATTGAACATTTTGATTGTAGTGCTCATTTTGCTTTTTGGTCATTATGCTCTGAAAGGAAATAAAACACTAGTGCGATAAAGAAAAAAAAAGCACAAGTGTTTAATACCATGGTTTATGAGTGTAAAAGCCATGTGATAAAAACCACTTTATGAGCAAGGGTGTTGAAAAATAATTTACAGCATTGTTGGAAGCAACTGTTGTTCAGTATGAGAACAAAAAAAATAACTAGACGATGGATGAATATCATTTAATAATTTTATCAAATTACAAGCGAAATGTTCACTGTACTTCTAGCAATAGTAGGGCAAGTGTTGATATGGCAGCCCAATGTCAGAGGTTTCCGGTATTACGATGTTGTTTGCAACTTGTTCAAGGTGCCAACAAGTGCGTCTTACAAACCCTATAAGGCTGCCTGCATAGTTGTATCATTGGGTTGTGAGCAGATCCCACTAGTTAAGGTTTTCCCGCTAGTTTTGCATTATAACACTTTCCAAGACATCTGATCTTATTTGGTGGTTGGTAGGTAACTTTTACCCCTCATTCTGTTGAGATTGGACTTATTATTTTGCCTTTACTACTACTAGATTGACTGCCTCTGTGGCGTAGTCGGTAGTGATACCGCCTGCGGCGCTGGAGGCCCTGGGTTCGATTCCTGGGTCGGTCCAAATATTTGTGTGATCCAAGAGTGTTTGTTTCGGAGTTTGGGTGTTTTCTATGTATAATATGCATGTATTTAGATTTAGAAATATGTATGTATGTATGTATATCAGCCGTCTAGATCCCATAGCACAAGCTTATGAGCTTAATTTGGGCTAGATGATGTTGTGTGTGAACATCCACAAATATTTATTATTTATTTATTATTATTGAGTTCTGTTAAGACACCATTTTGAATCTAACTGTAACCCTGTAGAAGCCGTGTTTGACAAAAATACAACTACAAGAGGGACTCAATACCAGGGAGCTGAGGATATTTACAGATGGATCCAAGACGAGGATAGGTACCGGAGCAGGAACCTTCTCGGAGGAACATAAATATGGCAAGACCACTAGGCACCCATGGCATAGTATACCAGGTGGAGTGCATTGGCATTATCAAGGCGACTGAGGCCATCAAGGCTAGAACCGTACAGAATCAGTGTATACGGATACTAACTGATAGTAGATCGGTTCTGCAGGCGTTACAGAGCCATACAATAACATCTGGCCTTATCATGGAGTGCCACATGGACCTCATGGATAAATGCGAAAAGAACAATGTTACCCTACAATGGATAAAAGGACACAGTGGCTCACGAGGTAACGACGCAGCGGACGAGCTGGCAAGAAGAGGCTCTTCGCTGACAGCAATGGGCCCTGAACCTATCCTGCCCCGCCCATCTGGATGGGAGGATATATGTAACCTGCTGAAACAGCACACAAGGAGCCAACACCAGGATTACTGGACCGGCCTCGATACATGCAGACAGGCGAGAGAGGCACTGCCAACAATTAACACCAGATTCTCTCGCAAATTCCTGCATCTAAACAGGACCAAGATAATTATAATAACAGGTATAGTTACCGGTCACAGTCCACTCAACAAACATCATTTTAATTTACCTAGGTGTCACAGACAGCCACATTTGCAGAGCCTGCATAGAGACGGACGAAACACCCAGTCTGGCAAGATACAGGGCTAAACACCTCGAGAGACCAAGGTCGTCTCAGGAAGTCGTCGGCAACGTGAAGAGTCTGCTAGACTTCCTGGAGGAACTGGGATGGCAATAGCCGTACCACATCCCCCCACGGAAAATAGGCGCAATTAAAAACGTCGAGTGGCGGAAACCAGCCCGTGTAAACCTAGAACCTAGTAACCCTGTCGAAGTACCTACCTTACAGAGACAGTGACATGTACTGTACAGGGCTGCCACCTGTGCTACTGAGAGAACTGTACCTATGATTCGCATGATTGTAAGAACGACAAATTTAATGATTGATAATTCCGTGAATTCCGTTCGTGATTTTTTAATTTAAGTATCTCCTAAACGGCTTGACCGATCCGGGCACTTGATATTATGGCATAGGTAGGTATTGTTCAGGTCAATTAGGAGAGATCCGCAACGGCACTTCCGATTGCTCTATGACCAACCGAACGTTGTTACATTCTATACCAAGTGAATAAATAGGTAAGTAGGTATGTATATTTTCTTCAAAAAAGAGGTCTTAGAAGGTTCTAGCAAGGTCGACAGCGCGGGTGCACCCCCCCTTTGGTCACTCATATATATACTGTGCTCTGGTGTTGCAAACGTTCATAGGCAACGGTGATCACCAGTCCACCTGTTGGGCCGTAGGAATGCTTGTCTGCCCACCCACCTTAGTTGTATAAAAAAAATGACATAAATGTCAAAAAGAGAGAATATGAACGAAAAGAAATAACAAAAAAGAACCCGACTTCAAGCAAAACTAAAATTGAAAAATAAAATTTACTCAGCACAAAGTTAGTATATTCTGATTTATCAGATACTTATCATTAATATAATAATACAGAAATCGGTGCCCAGCCTACCTAAAACTATGTAGGCTTAGGTAGGCATTATTAATCTCTCTCATAGTCATATTGGCACCGACTTCAGTATAATATTTAATAATATCAGAATATATTAACTTTGTGCTAAGTAGATTTTATTTTTCAGTTTTTAGTTTTGTTTGAAGTCGGTTACTTTTTTGTTAAAAATTTTTTTTCACCATCTTTGGTGACGTGTCGACTGAAAATCTATCTATCTAGGTGTAAAGTTCTCGACAGTACAAAGTAATCAAGCCCAAACACAAGGTAACTGCTGTATATCGTTAGGGAATTCTCTCTACTGTCTTTCGTCTCCATCATCAAGCGATCTTGTATGAGTATTACAACTTAATGATGGTCTGGAGTCGATACTCCAGACCATCATTAAGTTGTAATACTTTAAAGCCCTTATTAAAAAAAATTGCAAATGCCCTAGATGCCCCTACAATTTTAAAAAGTTCCCTTCGATTTCTCCAGGATACCATCATCAGATCCTGACTTCTTTAAATGGGACCACCTTGGGAGTATCTATATTCGAACGAAAAAAAATTTTTCAAATCGGTCCTTATACGACGGAGTTCTGCGCGAACAAACATAAACACAAAAAATTATATACGGTCGAATTGGGTAACCTCCTCCTTATTTTGAAGTAGGTTAAAAAGATACATACATAATATGGTCACGCCTTTATCCCCGAAGAGGTAGGCAGAGGCATATTATATGCCCACATTTCACCTTTGTATAATAAAAAGATAAGTCTTATTATACCTATGCGTTTCGGTCAACCGGAAATAGGTTAGATTCGTGGTTGTTATTGTTACACGCGCAGCTCCCAAAAGTATGACCGATCCAGGAACTTGATACTTTACGTAGTACTATTAGTTATTCTGTGGTTACGGCATATTTGTTCAGCGGGCCTAAAAGTGCAACACAGTCCGTTTCATTAATATGAAACATAGGTAGGTACACAATGTTGTCTTTTTAGGCCCTCTGGTCAATTAAGAAAGGTGCAAAGGCACTTCCATACCTACATCAATCGGTCACAGGGAGACACACATGATGTTGTGTTTACACAACAGTCAATGCTCTAGTTCTTGTCTGTAAATATTCTTTATGGGTATCAATTCACTGAGTGGGCAGCGCCTGATTTACCAATAGGCTAACTAGGCTGAAGCCTAGGGCGCCAGGACCGAGGGGGCGTCGTCGACGCTGAGCTGTGACGTAGGTACCTACACTTTTTTTTCCAAAATCTAATATAGGTAACATTAGTGAAAAATTTTGTTGACTACTATTGATCATCACCAATGATGACTAACATTAGCGAATATTTGTTATCAACCTTAGATTATTTAGTAAACTACGTTATAAAATGTTTTCATTATACGTAATGTTTACTCGTAATAACTAATTTTAAACAAAATTAACACAAAACCTCTATCAATTCTTAACAGATTGTAACAACTCCTAACAACATGTTTGAAATTTGTTAGTTAATATTTTGTAACAGCCAGTTTGGGAACACCATTATACTGATGTAAGTACAAATACCTAATCTTATTTGGTCTGCGAGGAGCGCAGCGAGGACACAGCGCTCCACACGTTGGTGGAGTGCACGGCGTGGGTGCAACAGCGCCAGGTCCTCGTGGCAGATCTGGACACTCTCTCGCTCGAGACCATGGTGCGAGCCATGATCTCCAGCGGGAGTAGGTGGGACTCCGCTGCCTCTTTCTGCGAGCAAGTCTTGTTCGTGAAAGAGACGGAGGAGGCAGGTAGGGAGCGGTAGTGCACTTTTCCACCCGAGTTTCGCAGACGGCGGCGGGGGCGCCGCCGACGAGTCTTCGCCCAAGACTATCGGCCTCCATGACCGGGGGCCTGACGACTGTGAGAGGGTCGCTCACCGTCCTTACAGAAGCAGGCCCTAGATGACAACGTGCCGTGAGGGATTCGCGCTCGCCCCCTCCCCCCCTAAGAAGCGGGATGACACCAGAAAACCCCCCAAAAGACGCGGGACAGCACCCGAACCCACCCTAGGCGGGGCCGAAGTGGTAGCCGTAGGTCCGTTGGGAGTCCCGGGATATCCTTCCGAGGGCTTACCCGGTGCTCCCAACTGTAGGCTGTTGGGCGTTACGTAAGGTTTTTAGTCGGTAGAGTATATTCATAAGGATTTTCCCTCACGTAAAAAAATCTTATTTGGTTATTTAGTGAAAATTAAAATACGTGTGTTAAAATTAAATTCCTGCGCCCACCTGCCTGGCAGCGTGGCAGTAAGTAGGTACGACAGCTCCACCCGCGTCGCGTTCAAAGCAGTCAAGGCACCCCGGAACCAAAGTGTAAGACGGCACTGTTGAGGCGGTAAAACCGTGGTAAAACCGGTCAAGTAGGAGTGGCTGGAAAGGCACCATGGTAGCCTCACATACTGGATGCCACAGATACTTACCGGTCACGAGTGCGTCAGAAAGTATCTGCGGCGCACATAGCGGAAGTTAACACCCGAGTGCCAGCACTGCGGCGACTGCAGCGACATACGGCGCTTCGTGCAATGGCGGAGTGCTCAGCCTGTGCACTACAAACTCGTTGCCGGCCTAGGCGTAGATGCTCTCAAGCTGAGAGACCACCGTGAGAGCCATGATCTTCAATGGGAGAAAGTAGGACGCCGCTGAGTCTTTATGCGAGCAAGTCTTGGGTTGCGTTGTGAACTGGTGGTAACTCTTTCGTTTATATAAGTGACGTTTACAAGTGCATCTGTACATGCCTAAGTAAATAAATGAATTTTGAATTTTGCGAAAGAGGCAGCGGGAGAGGAAACTACGTAATACGCTCAGGACTTCCCGCCTCCATGATGGAGGGCCTGAGAACGGCGAGTTGCCCGTAAGGCCCAGTAAGTGGGCGCTACGGAATTAAGACAATAGTCTCTAAAAAATACCTAAATCGACACTTATGGCGTCACACAGCCAAAAGCAACTTCTTAATATCTATGCTATAATTTGGATAATTTGTGAAACTCCTTGAACCAACAGAAAGGACATTTACCGTTATCTCTGCGATATGCTGACCTAGGGCGATAAACATAAAGTATTTCATGATCAAAAATGTTGGTATAAATACTATAAATAGCTACTTACTATCGAACCACTTTAAGTAGGTAGGTACATGGTACATTATCTACTTAAGTTATTGTTATACTTATACATTAGTTACTTATTACCAGTAGGCAGTAGGTATACTTAGTATACATAGTATTTTAAGGCTTATAAATTCGAAGAGACTCATCTTGGGGTGAACTTAATACTAGGAAATTTTCTTTGATTTGATCTAATAAAACTATAATATTATTGTAATTTATTAGATATCTACTCTTGCTTTTTTAACGGTTCAAAACTCGATTAGGAAAACTTTGTTCGATCGAAATCGCTCTCGAAAAATGAGAAATATTGCAAAAATCTTAACAAGTCATGTACTTTTTTATCTAAATAAATTAGTTTAATCCTTATAAAAACTTGTCATAAAATGAATAAAGGTCTTTACAACAATATTTTACGTCTAGATTTTTTCTTAAAACCCCTCAGATTTTATAGCGCTAGCAAGCTCTTCCACGGACCTCGGATGGGGCCACCTGCGGGATCCAGCCTACAGGTGGGGGGCGTCAGCCCTCGATGAAGTATCTGGGGCTCGTACTCGATGGCCGGTGGAACTTCGGACATCATTTCCGAAGTTTGGTCCCAAAACTGAGGGGAGCATCGGCCGCACTCGCGCGGCTGATGCCCAACATCAGGGGACCCAACGCTCCCTACAGGAGACTGTACCTTGGGATCGTGCGAAGCATGGCCCTGTACGGGGCTCCCGTATGGGCGGAGACCCTGACGGCCAGCAATGTGGCTAGACTGATGAGCCCGCAGAGAGTGATGGCCGTCAGGGTGATAAGAGGATACCGCACGATCTCCGGTGAGGCGGCATGTCTCCTAGCCGGGACCCCTCCATGGGACCTGGAAGCGAGAGCCCTTGCGTCACTGTTCAGATGGCGCAAGGAGGCGCTGGAGCGGGGCCAAAGGCCTGCGTCTCGAGAAATCGAGGCCCAGCGGACCCTGCTCCACCAGGAAACCCTGGAGACATGGAAGATGCGACTTGAGCAACCAAAGGGGGGATTCGCCACAATCGCGGCCGTCAGACCGGTCATGGACGAGTGGCTGGAGAGAAGACACGGTGCTCTCTCCTACCGGTTGACACAGATGCTTGCCGGGCACGGTAGCTTCGGTAGGTATCTGTGGCGAAAACACCGGGACACCACGGCCGAGTGTCAGCACTGCGAGGACCGCAGCGATGACACGGCGCTCCACACGCTGGTGGAGTGCACGGCGTGGGCACAACAGCGACAGGTCCTCGTAGTGGGTCTGGGCGTGGACACTCTCTCGCTTGAGGCCATGGTGCGAGCCATGCTCTCCAGCGGGAGTAAGTGGGACTGCGCCGCCTCTTTCTGCGAGCAGGTCATGCTCGCGAAGGAGGCGGCGGGCCGGGTGCGGGAGAGAACTCTTCCACCCGAGTTCCGCAGTCGGCGCCCTGGGCGCCGCCGACGTGTCTTCGCCGAGGACTATCGGCCTCCATGACCGGGGGTCTGAGGACGGTGAGAGGGCCGCTCACCGTCCTTACAGAAGCAGGCCCATGACGGCAGCGTGACGTGAGCACTCACGCACGCCCCCCCTTAGAAGCGGGGTCACACCCGAAATCCCCCATAGACGCGGGATTGCACCCGAACCACCCCCTGGGCGAGGCCGCATTGGCGGCCGTAGGTCTGTTGGGAGTCACGGGACATCCTTCCTGAGGGCTTACCCGGGGCTCTCAACCATAGGCTGTTGGGCGTTACGTGAGGTTTTTTTAGTCGGTAAGAGTCCGGCATAGCATCCTACGAGGATTTTCCCTCACGTTAAAAAAAAAAAAAAAAAAAAAAAAGCGCTAGCAAGCTGAAGTGTTTGTTTGTTTGAACGCTAGAATCTCAGAAACTACTGGTTGGATTTCAAAAATTCTTTTACAGTTTGATAGACCATTTATTGAGGATGGCTAATGGCGATATAATATCACGCTAAGATGAATAGGAGCGGAGCAGCCAAGAAAAATGTTTCGAGACCGGGGAAAATTTATTTCTTTTGAGATATTCCGTTGCGTACGCTACGTAAATGGTTAGTAGAGTCATGTAAAAATGACACCCGAAAGCTCCCAAAGACGCGGGGAAGTACTCGAACCAAATGAAGTAATGTATATGACGTCGCAGTGGTAGCCAAGGTCTGTCGGGAGTCCTGGGACATCTTTCCCGAGGCTCCCGACCGTAGGTAGTGGTAGAACACCGTATGGTTTCAGTCGGTAAGATTTCGGCACACAGATTCCACAAGTAAAAAGGAAGATAGTTTCCCTAGATAACGCCGGCTTCAGATGTTTTCCCGGATTTGGTCTGCATATGACTTGGCCGAGGCTCCATGGCACAGGAAAGTGGCTGTGCGGAAGATTACTAGTCGAGGGGGGGGGGGGGGGTGATTACACGTGATATGACGGGGAGCCGTGACAAATTTCAAGACTAATAAGGGCGCCGCGGCCTGCAGAAGGTTGGGAACTCCTGGGTTAAAGTCATGTAAAAACAGCATATGCCTAGCTTTGAAGATTAGATTACAATTAACTTAATAAGTTTAAAAATAAAAGCGATGCAACGCCACGTGACTGAGTAAATGCGGAGGGAAACATTATAACACTTTAAATATATTAATACCATACCTCTCTTTCTCACCCTCATGTGAAGCAAACGAAGTTGCGCGGGTCAGCTAGTCATAAAATAAGCGTACAAGCAATCCTTTGAATTGCCTTTTTCTCGATGTCGAATACGGATGCCTAGTATTCTTAGGTAGGATAGGACCAACGTCCAACGTTATTTTGATCGGTTTATTGTGGTCATGGGGAGTTCATAATACAGTATCTCCTTCTCCATTGATTTCCACCCGTAGTCGGTAGCTAGGTACTAGTAATTTTGCTAGGTCACGCAATAACTACTAGTTTAGTACTGTATGCATACAACTGGCTTATTAACACATTTTGTATCTATTCCCTACCTATTTATACTCGTACTATATCAGCCGACATGAGTCTGACGATATGTGACGTGTCAGTATCGAGGAGACCGATCTCCTCCATACTGACACGTCACATATCGTCGAGTCAGCGAGTCTTCTTCAACCCACAATGTGGATGTGGGAATACTTGCTTTGACCTTTTTTTAACCTCTGCTCCATAAGACCAATCCTATTGAACTGCGTAGGTACCTAGTTAAAGGTGTGAGGTGTGAAATAGTGATTATAACATTCCATAAACTGCTAACTTGTTTGTGTTTTTTGAAAACCCTGGACTGGGATGGATCTGGGAAACATTTCGACTTGTGTGTTGGTGTCACATCTTTGCCGAAGACTATAGTAGCGGAAACGTTGGAAAAGTTGGACAGAATGATGTGCAGCCTTTAATGAAGCATGAACGACGGCGACGGAGAGATCGTGGCTCTAAGTTGTCCACAAATTGTCCGTGGGCAGCTCACACTTGGCCAACAGAACCCGTAAGAAAGGGTAAGCCCTCTTAAGGGTGTCTCTGGATTCTCGACAGACTTTGGCTACCACCGTGGCCTCGCCTAAATGGCACTAGTATTACAGCTAGTATGCTGGAGGAAACTGGATAGGTATGAGCTAAAATACCTATATTGGGTGTAGGTAACAAAATTGACTCTCCAAATTTTGTCACGTGACGTGGCATCAGTCAAGAAACATTACAAAAATGAATAAAAAAAAATCACATGAATACTTTAACAGTAAATCCGTTTTAAAGGTCCTATAAATTTTCATTATCACCCCCTTTCTATCGCAACTGAGCGGCATCAGTAGAAAGCAGAGGCGGCGTAAGGCGTGGGCGACGTGGGCCACCGCCCACGGCCTCGCGGTACAAGGGGCCGCGCGCCTCAAAAATTTTTATGCATTGCTTCAAAGCGAGAATAAAATAAAAAAAGATATAAATTAATGTTGCTGTGAAAATTATGTATCGATTCATACAAATCGGCGGACAGGAATCTTGAAAAATTTTTTACTGATTTTACAAAAACTAATGATTCCAATGTGTTTATCTTAATAATTGTAGTCGAAAACATGGAGACACAGTTTTGATTGTACTTCAATTTTAAAAAATATTCAACAAAAACTGATTTCAATGTATGGAAAAGTCTTAGATCATCTAACCACAGGATGCGCCTTACTTAAGCATTGTTTTCTGCCATTGCACATGACCATTTGGTCTTTTGGCTTTATAAAAAGCCTGTACATCAGTACATCATTTTATATGATTAAACTAGTACATTTCATTGTAGTTGACTGTACAATAACAATTAACACACAACAGCCATTACGCGTTTGTCGATTAATACATTTTTAAATGCAATGAAATTTTATATGTCTTTGTGTTTCCCCCTTCACTTGTATGAAAACTGGCAGAATATTTTTGTATGCGGTGGTTCGCAAAGGCTAGTCCCGTGTTATATGGTCTAAGGCAGGGGTCGGCAACCTTTTGAGTCGGAAGAGCCAAAAATGACGATTTTAAATTACAACATTTTTAAAGAGCCACAAAATATTTCTTGATCCCACGATCACCCCCCCCCCCCTCCTAAGAAGTGGGATAGACTCGACTGCGGGGAAAGTCTGTCTGAGGCTCTGAGAACATTCTTCGAAGGGCGTCTCCAGGACTTACGGCCATAGGCAGATGGTAAGTCACAGGGTGGTTTTGGAGAATTTCCACAATTAAAAATATCTGAGTGATTATGTGGGATTCTCCCACTAAAACCCTGGGATGTTCCTTCTTGTCACTATTGTTGGGTCACAGGGAAGGCAAACGTACAACAGCTACCTGCAACAGTCTCGACTCTGGGGGTCTAAATATTACCCACCGAAACTTCACTGCCGCGACGCCTGAACACGAGGGGTGCGTCTTAGTCTTACGGCTGTCATAAAGCTTCTATTGTCGGCCACGCTTGCGATGTTGGCATAGGTACTGGAAGTGTTAGGCCCACCCCGCTCTGACACCAGCAGCGCTTTTCTCATTGCCGTTGACGTCAAAACAACAGCCGAACCAATTTTCTTCGCTGTCTAACATAGCGTAAACTATAATAGACAGCGACGCGACCGGGCCAATTTAGGACTCTTAGAGCGGTACGCTCGCCACTCCACTCCGTACAAAAAGCGAGGGTGTGCAGCGCTTTATCCACGGCGCCGTCCTCGCAGTGGGTACGTAGCCTCAGGCTCAATGCCTACCACATCATGCAGGTATTTACTAAAATATCTGTGACTAAAATATCTATACTGTGAGGTGGTAGGTATGTCAGTGCCGCTTTTCTACCCAGGACCTCAGAATAAATAAGATGGCAGAGACGAGCTCAATGCTTACCACCGAGCTCTAGCCTGGTGCTCCATTTATGAATGAGATCATTGCGCGCTCTAACACGCCAGCTTTCAATCTCTTCCGAAGATGGTTGTTTGCCATTTTGACGCACCAAAGCATTGGGCCGGTAGATTTCTGCCAGAACTGCGGCCTCTAGGTTCCGCGACGGACTGTCAGAATTAGACATGCCGTCTCTTATGATATTATATTCTCTGGGCTATGGCCCGCTGCGGACATCGCAGCAGAATACTATTAAGTCGCCATATAACGCTTATATAACGCTTTCAAGCGCAGCACACCACTATTAGGCGAGTTTGCTTGTTTAACTACTGGTAAGACTTTTGTGGTATTTTTGGAAATGAAAGGGTGATAATGTTCTTGAAAATGAATAATATGATAATCATGTATGCAACTAAAGAGCCGCAGGTCTACACCCAAAGAGCCGCATGCGGCTCGCGAGCCGCGCCTTGCCGACCCCTGGTCTAAGGGAAAAGTACATTAAAAAAGGGTTAGCTTGCGATTTTCTCGTGTTTTCTTATTTGAACGCGTATAGTGGCTTTTAATGGGTTGTTAGCAAAATACCTGCCAAACATTTTAGGCACCGCTCTGAAAGCTATATGACAAAATATAATTTTTCTAATTTTCTTTAAGAAAATATGTCTAATTATATCTTTTACTTTGCATGTAATAGTGTTATATGTCTAATTCTTTTTTTACAGTTATACCTAATTGTTAATAAACTACATTTTAGCTTATTACTGTCCTACCCACATCAGAAATAATATGACTAGCATACGGGATCGGGAGTTTTTGAGAGATACTTATAGCAGACGACTTTAATTTTTTCCTACTTTTTTAAGCAACATGTTCTTAATGAAAAATGCTATACAATGTATAGCATTTTTCATTAAGATTTAAATAAAATAATTTATTAATCAAATAAAACAATAACACTTTTTATAAAACATAATATCATAGTTATAATAAATACAAAAACTAACTTATAAAAACAAAAGTGGTAAAATGTAGACAAAAAATAGAGATATGTAGACAAAAAATTAGCGTTCAAATAAGAAAACACAAGAAAATCGCAGGCTATCCCTTTTTAACGTACTTTTCCATGCATTGAAATCAGTTTTTGTCAAATATTTTTTTAAAAATTGAAGTCTAATCAAAATTGTGTCTCCGTGTTTTCGACTACAATTATTAAGATAAACACATTGGCATCATTAGTTTTTGTAAAAACAGTAAAAAGTATTTCGAGATTCCTATGTCAGCCGATTTGTATGAATCGATCCACTGTACGCCGCCGACCAATGCAGGGAATCCCTTGTTTTATTCCTTCCGGACTGTTGGTTCCACTGCTAAGTTCCGCTAAGGGGTCCAACAGGATTTACAAATACTAGTGGACCCATTTAGATAGTGGAACCAACAATATATGTTTTATCCTGGATTTTTTGGGACGAGTGACCACACTCATCACATTTGACGTAAACCTGTGTGGTTAAATTTTGTTTTTCCTTATGGCGAGACTATTATTATTGGCGCAGGGCCTCGCGAAATTTGTCTCGCCTAAAATAAATAAAAATATAGCACAGAAACGATTTAATTAACATATATGTACAGTACATCAAAATAATCAAACAAAATTTGAATTACATTAACTTAAAAAAATTGTAGCTTAAAATAAACAAAAATATATAACAAAGAAAATTAAATTAAAACTATGTACATTCAATAATCAAAGAAAATTAGAAATATAATATGTACTTAGACAAAAATTAGCGTTAAAATAAGAAAACACGAGAAAATCGCAAGCTATCCCTTTTTAATGTAGGTACTTTTTAAAAAATATTCGACAAAGACTGATTTCAATGCATGGCATTGAAATCAGTCTTTGTCGAATATTTTTTTAAAACTGAAGTCTAATTTAAATTGTGTCTAAATGTTTTCGACTACAAAATATTAAGATAAACACATTGGCATCATTAGTTATTGTAAAAAAAAAATAATAAAAAATAGAACCGACTTCATACAAATCCTTAAAAATAAAATTTACTTAGGACAAAGTAATATGTAAAAAACACAGGTTATTGTTGTGGGTAGTACCAGAATGACATGTAAAATCGATTGGACATGTCAACCTTCAATATCCTGCGATGGTACCCTTATACCCTTCAGCGATGAGGTAAAAAATCAGGGGGTTTATATTGACAAGGATTTGTCTTGGAGGACGCAGATTCAGGAGGTTCGGAGAAAACTGTTTGCGTCCGCTGGATCTCTTAGGCGTTTGAGAGATCTTCTACCAACTTCCACTAAAATTGTGCTATCAGAAACACTCCTTCTCCCTATCCTTGATTATGCGGATGCCAGCTATCCTGATCTCACCGAGGACCAACTTGATTTGCTTGAGCGGCTTCAAAATTTTTGTATAAGGTTCATTTTTGGGCTTCGCAAATTTGACCATGTTTCTGAATTTCGAGAAAGACTCAAGTGGTTACCCATACGCCTTCGCCGGAATGCTCACATCCTTTCTCTTTTATACAACATACTTTTTAAACCTAACTCGCCTCCATATCTCAAAGAACGCTTTAAGTTCTTACGTGACACTCATTCTAGGTCCCTAAGGTCGTCTGAGACTCTCACGCTTGAAATGCCGAAGCATTCCACAACATTTATGGACAAATCATTCACTGTGCAAGCTGTGCGTTTATGGAATGCATTGCCTACTAACATCAAACGGGCACAAACTCTGCAAAATTTTGTCAAGTTGGTTAAGGAGCACTACTTGTCGCTTTGAGAAGACAATATTATTACACTGTGTAGGTATATTGTGAGATTGTACAGGCATTATATATGTGTAAGTGTGTATGTGTAGGTGTGTAATGATTTTTGTTTCATTTATTTTTATTTTGTTTATTTGTGAAATTCGATATGATCTGTATTGGTACTACATCATATAATATTGTGTACGTACAGCAGCCCCATAAATAAATTTCATTAGTAATGAACTTAAGTCCATCCAATGGTTGCCTGGCAGAAATCACAAATTGTGATAAGGCCGCCAATTGTACAACATTGTAATTTAGTTGTGTGTTAATTTCGCTGTCTATTTTTGTGTTATGCTGTACAATAAAGAGTATCTATCTATCTATCTATCTATATGTAAGTATTTTGATTTACTAGATTTTATTCAAAATCATATTGAAGTCTGCGCCAAGTAAACCCATAGGTTTAGGTAGATATTATTAATGGCACCAACTTCAATATTATATTGAATAAAATCTGATAAATCAAAATACATATTACTTTGTGCTAAGTAAATTTTATTTTTAAGGATTTGTATGAAGTGGGTTCTATTTTTTGTTAATTTTTGTTTTATTGGTTAAGTGACGGGTAGACCGAAAAGTATATCTATCTATGTGTTAAGTTCTCATCAACACAAATCATTCAAGCCGAAACACAAGGTAACCGCTGTAATTCCCTCGACTGTCTTTCGGTTCCATCATCAGATCAACTCCAGACCTTCATTAAATTGTAGTACATTAAGACACTTAATCAAAAAGTTAACAAACGCACTAGTTGTCCCTACAATTTTCGGTGGTTGCCCTCGATTTCTCCTGGATCCCAGCATCAGATCCTGATACCCTGGATATGGGACCACCTCAGAAGTAGCCTCATTCAAACAAAAAAAAATCAAAATCCATCCATAATTGGTATCATTGGTATTTTATCGCGTAACATACAAACAAAATAAACCGGCCAAGTGCGAGTTGGACTCGCCCATGAAGGGTTTCGTAGCAGCAAGTAACATAATATAAAAGTGCTTATAGTTCGTTGTAACTTTGACTAATGTTTTAAACACGTTCGCAGTGGTAGTGATTTCACTAACCGGAAATTGCGGTTTATGACGTATTTAAAAAAAACTACCAGCTCTAAGTCTTTCAAACTAATTTTCGTTGGTAGTTTTTATGGCAATGTACATCATATCTTTTTTTTAGATTTATCATTCTCTTAGTTTAGAAGTTAGAGGGGGGGGGGGGGGACACACATTTTTCCTCTTTGGAAGTGTCTCTTGCGCAAACTATTCACTTTAGAAAAAAATAATGTTAGAAACCTCCATAGCATTTTTTAAGACCTATCTATAGATAAGCCACACGTATGGGTTTGATGAAAAAAAAAAATTTTGAGTTTCATTTCTGAGTATGGGGACCCCCAGAATTTATTGCTTTTTTTCTAGTTTTTTATAAGAATCTTAATGCGGTTTACAGAATACATCTAGCTACCAAGGTTCAATAGCATAGACCTTATAGTTTTGGAGAAAAGTGGCTGTGACACACGGACGGACAGACAGACGGACGGACAGACAGACAGACATGACGAATCTATAAGGGTTCCGTTTTTGCCATTTGGCTACGAAACCCTAAAAATAGCGTAGGTACGAATTGAGAACCTCCTCCTTTTTTGAAGTCGGTTAAAAACAGTAAAAAGTATTCCTTCCGGACTGTTGGTTTGACTGCTAAGTTCCACTAAGGGGTCCAACAGGATTTCCAAATACTCGTGGACCCATTTAGGTAGTGGAACCAACAATATATGTTTCATCCTGGATTTTTTGGGACGAGTGACTCCACTCACCACATTTGACGTAAACCTCTGTGGTTAATTTTTTTTTTCCTTATGGCGATACTATTATTATTGGCGCAGGGCCTCGCGAAATCTGTCTTGCCCACACCAAATTTAGGTCTTGCCCCGCCACTGGTAGAAAGCGACAACGACAGCCAGACGGGTGCTCAGTGTTTGTTTTGCCACGGCGACCATGTTACCTCCAATTGCCGCGGTAAAAAATGAATTCTTAATGTGCGACAAAAAAATAAAATAAAAACATTAACCCCCCCTTTTCATTAAATATTTGTATTTGATTTCCGATAACAAGAGTCATCTCATGAAATTTGGAGAGTCAAATTTGTTACACCCAGTATAATAGTTGCTAGAACTATATTTCAAGAATTTATACGTGATTATTGATTATAGTAGATATAGGCCTTGAAAAAAAAATTAAGATTATGCAGTATATCGACAATACTGTTTCCTGATTACTGTGGACACACGGTAGGTAACGAAAATGGAGTCATTGCCCCCAAAGTTTGTACGTCACTGCTTACTTGGCCTATTTTATGTGACCCTTTGCTTAGAAAATATCAATGACTTTGTACGAGTTTAGTCAATATATTTGGGTTGTTGTTTGGCAACTCCAGTCTCTGTTATCTGTTATCGCATCGCATTATCGTGTATCACGTAATCACACTGACGCGTGTGGTGTGTTGTGCATTATGAGTAGCTAGTTCAGATGTTTGACCGACATCCGACATCCAGTCCAGCCGTACCTCAGCTCAGTGCGGTGTTGTTTAGTCAGTCAGTGACTCAGTGAGTCAGTTCAGTCAGTCTGTTCATCAGTGTTGTTAACGAACTGTGACGATAAGGTCGCTTGCAGCATCGAACCACATGCATCGCGACTTCAAATTATGTGACATAAAATACTAATATAAAATATAATAGTGTTTGACTGTATTGTGTTTTTGTATATTTGGAGCGCTTTTATAAATTTTATTAAGAAAGTAAGTTGTATAATTAATCTTCATTATTTTAATAGGGAAATGTATCGATATTTTAGTAGAAAGTTCTTTCGATGTTTAGTTGTTTGGGTAGGTACAGTGAAAGTAACCTTCACATTACCCTTGGTAAATAGTGCAGGCAAATGTGCATTGATTTGCGTCTATATTACCAACTATTATTGTACTGGTACCTACTATTATATTAATACCTAAGATTATTTACTTTCTGAGATCGAGTACCTATGATGAATGATTAACCACATATCAAATATAAAAAATAGGAATTTAAAACTTGTGCGATTATTAGGTAATTAGTTACCTAGGTACTTACTAAGAATAAACCACCTAAGTATCTATTTTATTTCAAAGTCACAACAAAATATTACGTCATCGAAAGTAATAAATACAATACATTATTAATCATTAATTACTAGCAGAATTTCTGTAATCCGATTCTCCTAAAATGAATTCTACACTTACAAACTTACTTTGCATAACTTTACAAACTTGTAGATGCCACAAAATCCTTAGAAAATTACGCAGATCGAACAAAAATATATATTTTTATGTTTTGCTTAGCAAGAAACTCAATTTGGTGGTGTCAGTATTTGACAGATTAATTAAAATGTAATGATATTATAATTTACTTGATCACCCTGTAATTTAATTAATATAGATTTCTTAAAGTTAATGTACCTAGAACAAACACATTTTTTAACATCTTAAAACTACAATATTACAATTCTATTACAGATATTAGATAATATTTATACCCTGAGGTCTAAGCCTGAATGTGGGCTTAGATCTAAGGTGAAAACCAGAATTTCGGGCGTCAGCGTCAGTGTCTCAGAGTTCTTCTACGGTTACTTATACCTATTAGGTAATGATAATCACGTTATAATATTATTTAAACATTACTTCGGCACTTAGATATACTAACGTACTTACAAAATTTTAAAAAACAAAATGTTTGTGGTACTACCTAATGTTTGTGCATTAAGTACATGTAGGTACCTACTCGTAATATAAATATGTACTATTATAATTTAAATATTTTTGTGATTAAGTTAGCGTACTAATTGCTTTTCAAAATTATTTCTATGTAGGTACGTTTTGTAGATTCGTTGGATAAAATTTGTCATTCTCTTTTTGTAAAAGCTGCAAAGATACTCAGAACTGGCGTTGTTTTGTTTTTTTTTAGTGGGACAGTCTCTGCATTCGGGATGGGTTCGTTACCTGTAATGTGATGATTTATGCCCTTTGTGCATCCAACCCACTGCCATGCCGGTCATTTTTAGCATTCTTTGCAAAATGTGCAATGTTACTTTTCCTTTTTCTTGAGCTTTCTAGGATCGAGAGTTGACCAAATTAATTGTTAAGTCTCAAAAATATCATAGGTTGTGCAGAAAGTTTGATCAAAGTTCTACTGGAGCAAAGTGGTGGAAACCTTACCGGAGCTAGTGCAGTTTGGAAAGTTACAAAAAGTTTCGTTTTACTTCGCTAAGGGGGATATAACTCTTGCCAACAATTATGCACGTCGAACCTTTTAAAATACATAGGTGGCCAGATTTAAGTTCTATATACGTCGAAACATAAGGTTTTTTGCGTATCTAATAATCGCCGTATCTTTTCTCCCCATTATCTTAGAAGTGTGATATCTTTACAGCTCCAAGGGACCATAGGCCTGAGGACTTTATTGTTTTAATTTCAACTACATAGGTAGATACCTTTGCCCGATCTAGAGATAAACGGTTTTGACAGACAGACAGACGGACGGACAATAAAATTATCCTATAAGGATTCCGTTTTTAGGGTTTCGTAGCCAAATGGCAAAAACGGAACCCTTATAGATTCGTCATGTCTGTCTGTCTGTCTGTCCGTCCGTGTGTCACAACCACTTTTCTCCGAAACTATAAGGTCTATGCTATTGAAACTTGGTAACTAGATGTATTCTGTAAACCGCATTAAGATTTTTATATAAAACTAGAAAAAAAGCAGTAAATTTTGGGGGTCCCCATACTCAGAACAGAAACTCAATTTTTTTTTTCGTCTAACCCATTCGTGTGGGGTATCTATAGATAGGTCTTCAAAAAAGTTATTTAGGTTTCTAACATATTTTTTTTCTAAAGTGAATAGTTTGCGCAAGAGACACTTCCAAAGTGGAAAAATGTGTGTCCCCCCCCCCCCCTCTAACTTCTAAACTAAGAGAATGATAAATCTAAAAAGAATATATGATGTACGTTGCCATAAAAACTACCAACGAAAATTGGTTTGAACGAGATAGGTTTGGTGGTAGTTTTTTTTTAATACGTCATAAACCCCAATTTTCGGTTAGAAAAGTCACTACCACTGCGAACGTGTTAAAACATCAATCAAAGTTGCAACGAACTATAAAAACTTTTATATTATATTACTTGCTGTTACGAAACCCTTCATGGGCGAGTCCTACTCGCACTTGGCCGGTTTTTTTAGTGTTCCGTAGCCAAATGGCAAAAAATGGAACCCTTATTAATTCGTCATGGTCATGTCTGTCTGTCTGTCTGTCCGTCCGTATGTCACAGCACTTTTCTCCGAAACTATAAGACCTTTGCTATTGAAACTGGTAAGTAGATGTATTCTGTGAACTAGAAAAATGCAGTAAATTTTGGGGGTCCCCATCAGTGGCGGCTGGTGGGTCCTCAAACCGGTGGTGCACTTTACTTGTTCTCTGGTTTAAAATTTGTTTATAATTTAATAAGAGCCTTAGTGGTCCCGCCAATTTTATTATTTTGAAACCCGGCATTAGGCTCACCACCTATTACGTGGGACATAAAACTATAAGGAGAAACATGGGCGTATACTATTCCTCTGCCTACCCCTTCGGGGATAAATGCATGCCTATACATGTGTCTGATGTTTATTTTGAAAAGTTTTGTATAGGTACTTAGATATTGTTTATGCTCATTTTTACACACACTAACCACACACTTTACAAGCAATATTTTCTTTTCTTTAATAAATAAATACTTAAATATTTGCTTATTAAAGAAAAGATAATAGAATATAGAATAGAACTAAGATCAAAATAAATAAAAAAAGTAACAATTCAAAAATCAAGCAATCAAACGCGTCACAGAAACAGCGAAAGGGAGAATTTGAATTTCGTCAAACAAAACATCGAGTGCTCTCGGTAATGTTCGGTTTTCCCGAGCGCGTGCGGCGCACGAAATCAGACTCATCTCTCGGTACATTTTCTATGAACGATGTTTTGTCTCACGCGCCAGGCGTTTTAGCTCGTTCCCAGTACAAGTTGTATGGGCCGTCCTCGTGCGCTCGGGAAACCGCACGCCGATTTTTATTACAGGGAATTTAGGCTTTAGAAGTGTAGCAAAGAGCTTGAATTGTTTCGTCACAATTAGATAATGTTATTTGTTTTGAGTTTTTGTAAGAATAGGTGTTATTTTACTTACATACCTAATGATAGGTAATTAATGTAATAAAGATGTAGTAAAATTTTGTAATGTCTAAATCTTTTGAACTGGTGGTTCACCGCACGAGCGCACTTAAGGTACAGCCGCCACTGGTCCCCATACTCAAAACTGAAACTCTAATTTTTTTTATCAAACTCATAGGTACTCATTCATCATCAGTCTTCAAAAATGCTATTGAGGTTTTTAACATCATTTTTTTTCTAAACTAAATGGTTTGCGCAAGAGACACTTCCAAAGTGGAAAAATTCGAGCCTGAAACGTTAATCCGAAACTCGTTTGTTCGAATAATCGGTTGATAGAATCATTTTTGGCAGACGTCTCCTTTCATAGAAAGCACGGTTGGCAGAAATCACTACTCGTAGAAAGCACGGTTCACTGAAGAATCCTTCCATAGAAAGCACGGTTGGCAGAAATCATTATTCGTAGAAAGCACGGTTCGCCGAAGTATTGATTGGTAAAATCATTGTTGTACAGATGTCATGGTTGTTCGAAAGCACTGTAGGCAGAAACCTCTGTACATAGATAGCACGGTTCGCCGATTTAATTGTTAATAGAATCATTATTCATAGAAGCCTTGGTTCATAGAAAGCACGGTTGCCAGAAACCTTTGTTCATAGATAAAACTTCTTTTCGAAAGCTTTTTTGATAGAAACCACTTTTTCCAGATACATCGGATCACAGAAAGCAAAGGGTTCGTAAAGTACTGCTGGATAGCTTGATAGTCCCTCGGATACTTTTTTTACCTGTGGTTCTACCCCAACGATAATATCGAGGGCAAGAAAGGGACTTTAGATTGAGGTAAGCTTAAAACGACCAAAGTTATTAAATTATTCTTTGTAACGAGCTTTCTGTGACTCGATGTATCTGGAAAAAGTGGTTTCGGTTTTATCTATGCACAGAGGTTTCTGCCAACCGCGCTTTCTATGAACCAAGGCTTCTATGAATAATGATTCTATTAACAATTAATTCGGTGAACCGTGCTATCTATGTACAGAGGTTTCTGCCTACAATGCTTTCGAACAACCATGACATCTGTGCAACAATGATTCTATCAACCGTGCTTTCTACGAATAGTGATTTCTGCCTACCGTTCTTTCTATGGAAGGATTCTTCGGCGAACCGTGCTTTCTACGAGTAGTGATTTCTGCTAACCGTGCTTTCTATAAAAGGAGACGTCTGCCAAAAATGATTCTGTCAACAGATTATTCGAACAAACGAGTTTCGGATTAACGTTCCAGGCTCGAAAAAAATTCGTGCCCCTAAACTACGAGAATGATACCGAAATCTAAAAAAAATATATAATGTACATTGCCATAAAAACTTCCAATGAAAATTGGTTTGAACGAGGTCCAGTAAGTAGTTTTTCTTTAAAACGACATAAATCGCAATTCTCGCCTAGAAAAATCACTACCACAGCGAACGTGTTATAACGGTCTTCTCTCGTTTTCCATAATAGTACATTATGATACAAGTTCGGTAAGTTGATAATTACAGCCGAGGCGTTATTGCTAGCCCGAGCCGCAGGCGAGGGCTACAAGAAAGCAGAGGCTGTAATTATCAAAGCGAACGTGTGTCATACGACGTTTTATAACATATTTGCGAGGAAACAAGGAAATAAATAAAACGGGGACATTCATAAACTAACAAAAAAACGAAGCAAAAAATAGCGATAATAAAGCGCGCGGAATTTTACTTGTTCACAACGCTTTCTTTTTTTCTTATTTCTTAAGAGGCAAAGGCACAAAAACAGCCGGTATTATTAATAAAGTAAATTAATATTGTTTGTATTGGTTTCACATAAATGGTTGTAATTTATTGTCAAAATTAATTAAATTAAACAATTACATGTTTATTTTATTATATTTTATCTCCCAAAGTTAATTTTATTCATAAAATGTTCACCACTTTTCTGACATAAAAACTCTTTGCTAAGATTTAAAAAGGAACCGTTCGTTTTAGACGCAATCGTCCGTTTTACTTTACATTACCGGACTAGGCCGTAATGAGATACATTACGTTAGTGAAATGGGTCAAATAAGAGACTCTTTACGAGCAAATGTGTTATAAATTCATTTACACTAATATTGTTTGCCATAATCATCCCCGATCATAATATTTACTTGTACTATTAGATATCATTTATACTAATAACATTTGCCTTAACAACTCAACAGTCATAACTTTTATTTGCCATAAAATGACTTTCTATATCGTAACGTCGACTTCAGTTCTTTTACGGTGCGGGTCCCGACACAAAATCTGTCCACCTTCCTGAGTGAAGAATTTTGGCCGAAGGGTGTAGTGTACCGCCGCTTCAGGGGAACATTGAACTACACCAAGCAGCGCAGCACACTGACACCGTATAATTCGTGTGCATTAAATACTATGTGAACTAGATTGCTTTCATATTATGTATTAGTTTAAGATAGAATATATTATATAATCTGTGGTTTAAGTATATTAAGTTTGTTTTTGTGTATTGTTATTTTATGGGCCTTGTTGCTTGAATTAAATGATGATGATTATTATTATAACAACATATATCATAATGATTAGTTTCCATAAGTAACACATCTCATAATCGACTCTTGACATAATCAAAATTTGATATAATTATGTAAATAATACATAATATTGTTAGGTCGAAATTAATTATCGTATTTATCGTTAACACCCCGAGTCAGTTTAATCCGACTCGGATGGGTTTAGGTAAGAAGACTCCCGCCTTAGTCTTCTGGTTTTTTTTTAAACCACCCAGAAGTAGGAGCCCCGCGAAGCGGGGCTTCGTTGAGCTTAGTTAGTAGACGCCATAATTGAAGTTTAGTTTTAGGTTTAATTGTGAATAAAAAATCTGTATCGTATAAATTATCTTTATTTATATTATGGTAAATATAAGTTATGGAAAATGACATTATTGAAAACGAAAATTATGGCAAATACATTAATGGATTTTAATTATTATGACACTTGATCGATTATGACCAATGGAATCAGTGAAAGTCATTTTATGTCATTTCACGATTATGGCAACTGAAGCGTTATTTCTAATGAAATTATGGCAAATACCAGTATGGCATATGAAATTATGGCATTTTAAATTATGGCAAACATTAGTAAACCTGTTAAAACATCAATCAAAGTAACAACGAACTACAAGAACTTTTATTTCATGGTACTTGCTGCTACGGAACCATTCATGAGCGAGTCCGACTCGCGCTTGGCCGGTTTTTTCCTTTTGAGATAACAGAACCCAAAAAATACTAACCTACAATGTGCATAGCTTTTAGTTGCAGCAATACACGTAATAATCGCAACTGCAGAAGAAAAAAGTAGGTCCTAATTAAGTATTAAAATTTTAAATTCCTTTTGAAAGTAGACTACCTACTCGTAGAATTTACACTGAAAAGAAGACTGAACTCACAACAAACGGTAGTGTAATATTGAAACGACACTTGCTTGTACTGTTCCACAATATTTATTATTATAGTACTGTACTACCTTGTCCTTCCATGACCTTTGAAAATGCTGTGAAGCGAAACCGGTCAGGTTTATAATCTATACTACCCGTTCGCTCTAACTTTGCCGCTGGCGTAGAGGCGTATACCCGAATTGTTAATTATACGAAGTAAATTGACAGTAGCTAATGTCACTTCGTCATAGAAAATACGCAACATTGTATGAAGAAGTGACATTAGTTGCTGTCAATTTACTTCGTCTAATTAAAAATTCGACTTTAGTATGGAGCCGAGCGGCAAAGTTAGAGCGAACGAGCAGTACGAATATTATAAAGAGGAAATATTTGTTTTTTGTTTTTTTGTTTGTTTGTTTGTTTGTAACGAATGGGCTCCGAAACTACTGGACCGATTTGAAAAATTCTTTCACTGTTGGAAAGCTACACTCTTTGTGGTGTAGGCTATATTTTATTCCCGTATTCCCACGGGAACGGGAACTACGCGGGTGAAACCGCGTGAAGTCCGCTAGTAATAAATATTGTGGAACAGTATATGTGTCGTTTTCAATATGTGCAGCAAGTTCCACCAAGTGCCTACAATCAACAGTATAAATAAGGCAGTGTAATGAATGACATTACAGGTTTGCGAAAACCATAAGTAATCTCATTCTTTTCCCAGCGGACCCTGCTCCACCAGGAAACCGTGGAGACATGGAAGGTGCGACTTGAGCAACCAAAGGGGGGATTCGCCACAATCGCGGCCGTCAGACCGGTCATGGACAAGTGGCTGGAGAGGAGACACGGTGCTCTCTCCTACCGGTTGACACAGATGCTTGCCGGGCACGGTAGCTTCGGTAGGTATCTGTGGCGAAAACACCGGGAAACCACGGCCGAGTGTCAGCACTGCGAGGACCGCAGCGATGACACGGCGCTCCACACGCTGGTGGAGTGCACGGCGTGGGCACAACAGCGACAGGTCCTCGTAGTGGATCTGGGCGTGGACACTCTCTCGCTTGAGGTCATGGTGCGAGCCATGCTCTCCAGCGGGAGTAAGTAGGACTGCGCCGCCTCTTTCTGCGAGCAGGTCATGCTCGCGAAGGAGGCGGCGGGCCGGGTACGGGAGAGAACTCTCCCACCGAGGGCCGCTTACCGTCCTTACAGAAGCAGGCCCATGACGGCAGCGTGACGTGAGCAACTCACGCACGCCCCCCCTTAGAAGCGGGGTCACACCCGAAACCCCCCATAGAGGCGGGATTGCACCCTAACCACCCCCTGGGCGAGGCCGCAGCGGCGGCCGTAGATCTGTTGGGGGTCACGGGACATCCTTCCTGAGGGCTTACCCGGAGCTCTCAACCATAGGCTGTTGGGCGTTACGTGAGGTTTTTTAGTCGGTAAGAGTCATAGCATCCTACGAGGATTTTCCCTCACGTAAAAAAAAAAAAAAAACTCATTCTTTTTACTCCCATAATATTTACATACATACGTCCTGCATTTGGCCAAAATCACCCATTGATCTAAAGCCAAACTTCAGGCAGGTGAGAATTGTGGACTTCCTTCACACCACAATATCCGATCTTGTGTTCGTCAGTTCCTACTTGCAAACTTTTCCATGTCGTCGTTCCACCTGGCATATGGAACCTTATGTCTATGAACTCACGGTCTCCAGTCTCCACTCCAGAACTCATTTACTCAATAGGCCATCGGTTCTTCTGCAGATGTGGCTAGTTCACTGCCACTTTAAAGCACTTATTCTGCAGTATTGGGTACTTAATTGTAATTTGTAATCTATTATATCTTCACCTGGCTACTGGGAGCTCTGCCAGAAGACATTTATTTTCCTATCATTTCTATTCAGTGCGAGTGCTGATACGAGTTTCATAGTGAATAGGAGTGGTCACGTGGTTTTCACGGCCAAAGGCACCAGGGGCCAGGGGCCCCGGCAGATGTGGATATACATGATTATAATAAGTACCTACTTCTATAAATTTCTTAGTAGAATCTTTATCTAAATCCAGTAAGGGTTTTGTTAGTGTTCAGATCGTCTGGCAATTAAAAATAAAAAAAATATCTACCTACCTATTTACTTATGTAGTAGTTTTAGGACCCCAAAGTAATTTTTTGTGTGTTTTATAATAGTACCTACTTAAATAATACAATAGATAATTTAACTAGCTCATAATTTATTTTTTTGGACAGAAGTACCTACCTGGACAGAAGGAACGCCTTTACTAAATCTGTCGTCAGGTCTCGGGCCACAATAACTAATTTAAATTTTAAATTAAAGCGTGGGTTATCAAAAACACAATTAAGTACGAGTACTTACTTAAATATTTACTATTTAAGTAGTGGCAGCAGAAGAAGCAAAGTCTCTCCAATAATGAAGCGATTTGAAACCGCTCCTTTAAAATATATAGGATCATGGATAATCCATCAGACTGATTTCTGTGGATGATCCTCATACCTAGCTCGCTTTTCCAGTTGGTGTTCAGGTGCACTAGCTAAAAGGTAACATTAGCATTCCATGTCTACAGCAAGGTCAGGAAGTAAAGAACTGCCATCATCTACCGCGAATTGTCCGAGCATTTTGCTACTAACTAAAAACGTTTCATTACCGGTCATCATACTCATCATTTAGAAGTTACAGAAGTAAGTCATACTGTGTACAATAACGTAGACACATAGTTACTAATATTGAATTGAATCACCGCCACTTTGATAAGCGTACTTTGTGAGTCAATAAATAACCATAGATGCCTAAGAGTACATACGCACCTATTTGATACTTACAATAAATAATTCGGCCTTGATCCGTGATCATAAACATCACAGTGTAGCCAATGAAGTGAAAAAAAAAACATGTTAAATGCGTGTTAAACTTCATAATTTTACCATATTACGATCATTTGAAAAACATTTAGTTTGTGTTAGATACATTTGCAGTTCGGTCAGAGTCCAGAGGTTCGATTGACTAATCTTTACGTATCTGGACTTGTACATTTTCAAATGACATGATCAAATCAACAAAACTAGAGCAGTCCTGTATCTGCATATAAGTGCATACCTACAATAAGTCAAAGCCGGCAGCCCAGCGCAGTTCGTTTTCTTTCCAGCACACGCCGCACATTTGAGTAAATTTTTATGTCTTGACCAAAAATATGTGTTTTTGTCACATAGCTATGTGCTATAGCTATGTTTTATTCATTGTTTTTAGTATTTTTTTTAACAAAAGAGATGCGGACTTTGAACCCATTGTAGTTCAGATCAGAGAATAATAAAATTATTCTTTATTTATACAATCGAACTCTTACTGGATAGTTTGATAATAGTAGGTATGCTTATTATTGTGCTGCACAATTTGAAATATCATAGAGTTGAATTGAGCTAATAACATACTGTACTTACTTGGTAAAGCTCTGCATAGTCCTAATTTTAATGCAATTAACTACTGTCTAGCCCTAGCAAAAAATGAACAATTTTCATTGATGAATGACAAGTTAACTTTTCGATCTTAGTCAATTTTGTCAAGGCTTGGGTTTGAGTCGTAATGTAGGTTACTTAGGTACATATCAATTACATCTATGTATATTCAAGCACTAACTATGTACCTACCTAGTTGTTGTTCATCTTGCAACATTTTGTCACTATCAACAACAATTTAGTTTACGCACACAAATTTTATAGACACAACATAGGCATTGCTTTAACTGATTTTAGATACGTTGAATAATTATATCCAAAATGCTTGCCCGCGTGATATTCTGTTCCCGTTACCAGGGCCGTCTTAACCGGGGGTTCAAAGGCGCGGCCGCACCCGGGCGCCGAGCCCGAGGGGGCGCAGGCCGAGCTCTAAACATTTCGATATTTCCTTACCTAATTAAACTTTAACTCATAAGTACAATATTAACGCCATTCCCCCGTTTCGTAAACTAACGTCAAATAAACACCTACCTACATGCATAAAAATATAGGCATCACCCATATTAAATTACCATTGTATTATTGTCACTTTTGACTTTCGGCACGTGTCATACCGCTAACGATATGCAAGGTAAGATAGCTCTTATTTCGATATATAGAACAATTAAATTTATTTAACACTAGCGGACGTCACGCGGTTTCACCCACGTAGTTCCCGTTTCCGTGGGAACACGGGAATAAAAAAAAATAGATTATGTTCACCGCAAAGAGTGTAGCTTCCCAACAGTGAAAGAATTTTTCAAATCGGTCCAGTAGTTCCGGTACCTATTCAATGCAAACGAACAAACAATTATTATTATTAACATAGACGCACACGGCAATATCTAAATATTCCCAAGACGTTTGATGCGCCCTTTGGCATAGGCGCCTGCCTTTAAGCGAAATGGCCTCTATTATTAGGTGTTTAGGGTGTAAATTGTAATTTTTGCCACCTTATTGGTGGAATTTCCAAAAATCCTTTCTTAGTGGATCCCCAGACCATACAAGGAACCTATTCGCCAAATTTGGACTTTCTAGTCCTAGCGGTTTGGGATGTGCGTTGATTATCAGTCAGGACATTCAAGTTTATGCTACTGCTCCACCTGCGTCTAGAGGTGAGGATTACAGCTTGACGTTCAAGCCATAATCCTCACTAACCTATAGCTATAACGCCGAAACTATAATACGACTATTTTTTTACATGTACGACTATTTACGACTATTTCACGACTATTTTTTGGCGTTGTCAATATTAGTTTTCATTGAGATTTCAAATGTGAGGATTACAGCTTGAAGGACACTAAATTAACACCATAATAGCACTTCAACGTAGATGTAGCCAAGGTTTTAACGTGGTAAAGTACAAACGGCATTAGTAATGGCATTAAACGTTAAGCGATAGCTCGGGCTGTCGGTTTTTTCGACACATCAAAGGGTTTTAGCAGGTAGTTTTGTTGATGTTGGCTACATTAACGCCAGTTAACGCCATCTCATTTCGCGGGCATTCATCTAAAAAAATGGGGCTTACTCTATGATTGCTTTACACATTATGTATAAATAATATAAAATTTACAACCAAAGCATATTTTGACACCGATTTTTAAGATTAAAAATCTATTTCTGGTTATTATTTTCCGTTTGCATAGGTAGACAAAAAACGCCTTCATTTGCGGGGACGTCTTTTTCCAAACTAGTCCCCTTAAACCCCTATTGTGTGATAAGGTTCAACCTCCATCTTGTGTTAACGCGTAACTTCTTGAATTAATCCACTCTAACGGCGTTGTGACGGTCTTCTCTCGTTATCCATAAATTCATTTGCACTAATATGTTTGCCATAATCATCCCCGATCATAATATTGTGTATTAATGTTTACCTCAACAGTGATAACTTTTATTTGCCATAAAATGACTTTCTATAACAACGTATATCATAATAATTAGTTTCCATAAGTAACACATCTCATAATCGACTCTTAACATAATCAAAATTTGATATAATTATGAAAATAGTACATAATATTGTTAGGTCGAAATTAATTATTCTTAACACCCCGACTCAGTGCAATCCGACTCGGTTAGAAGACTAAGGCGAGTGCGAAGCGAAGCGGAGCTCCCGCCTTAGTCTTCGTGGGGGTTTTTTTTAAACCACCCAGAAGTAGGAGCCCCGCGAAGCAGGGCTCCGTCGAGCTTGGTCAGTAGACGCCATTATGAGGTTTAGTTTTAGGTTTAATTGTAAATAAAAAATCTGTGTCGTATAACTTATCTTTATTTATATTATGGTGAATAAAAGTTATGGAAAATGGCATTATTGAAAACGAAAATTATGGCAAATACATTTATGGATTTAAATTATTATGACACTTGATCGATTATGACCAATGGAATTAGTGAAAGTCATTTTATGTCATTTCACGATTATGGCAACTGAAGCGTTATTTCTAAGGAAATTATGGCAAATACCAGTATGGCATATTAAATTATGGCAAACATTATTAAACCCGTTGTGACCTTAATGTAGCCAAAGCGCATTCTTAATGCCTTGTTTATCGAGTAGTTGGACATCAACATGAATGGTAACGCAGGTGGAGCAGTAGCATTATATATATAGATTACAGATCTTAGAGAAAAAGATGTAAAACATCAAAAATTTATTGCGTTTTTTGGTTGACCGGGGGGGGGGGGGGCGCAGTCTGAGCTTCGCACCCTGGCGCTATATAGACTTAAGACGGCCCTGCCCGTTACCGTTTCCCGCGGTAACAATTTCCCGGAATAAATGACGAGGTCAATGTGTTATTCCAGACTATAATCTATCCCTGTATCAAATTGTAGCCAGATCCGTTCAGCCGTTAGAGCAGAGTAGGTGGGTCTATTATGTTTGACCAAAAAGAAATTGCCAAATTATCACTTCCCAAAAAATGTTTCGCATAATTTCATTTGCCAAATTATTATTTAGCAAAAAATCTCTTCGCCAATAATTGTAACGCAAACATTATATTTGGGCAGTGAACGTTTAACTACGAATAATGTATTCTAACGTTTAAACAATAATTTATTTGCCAACTAGTACTTCTACCAATTTTTATTTAGTCAAATGTTTCATTTGGAAAATATATATTTTACGTTAAATAAAATAAGGCAAATATCCAAAGACGTATCATATTATATAGACACGATATACACGAACATTGCGGCTTTCAAAAACAGCTAAACTTTTACAAATTTGAAAAAAGAATTCTATAAATTATCTGCGGTAGCATGCATGAAGTCAATATCAGAGTAATGTGGGGAAAAAGGGAATCTTGAATTCCACTTACTCAGACATACATAATATGATTAATGTATTTACGGGTAAAGTACGTAATATTTAAATTTATAAAATGTTAATGTAATTTATCGGATTAGTAATTATTAACGTAATTTTAAAATAAAAATATAACATTATCATACAGAAACATTTATTTAATAAGTAATAATTTAGTACCTAGTAAGTAATTCAAATATGTGTAATTTAAATCATTTTAATAATCTTAATATATTATTATGTTTCATTATTTTTTTAAAGAAATATAATTACCTACCTAACTTAAAAAAATATTCAAATGGCAAAATAAAACATCAGTACAAAATCTCCCCGACATCCCCTTACGGGTCGCGGGCGCCAAACCACAGACTATAGAGTACATTTTTCTTGTGCATTAATTATGCTTGCCGCCATTTTATCGATCCGAGAAAATGAATAATATTATTATTTCTGTTGTACCTATGCATGAAATGACACGTTTTTATATTGAACAGTTGCTGTGTAGCTTGTGTATCATCCGAAGATACATGAAGGCATGTTTTTTTCGAGCTTTCTTTACTAACATATTTTAAAACAGTGCTAATAGAACTTTCGCTAACCCTACAGCCGCGTCACAGATTTTCAGGTAATTACCTACTTTACGTGTTGCCATTTTCAAGTGTCTATAACGTATCTATAGTTTTTATATCATTGCAAATATCTCATTTATTTTTTTGCGGAGCTACTATTTCGATCGATGGTTATAAAAAAAATAACCACGAAGGCGTTCAGTATTCGACTTGGAACCGTTTTGGGGTTACACCATCGAAATTGTTGGCATAGCAAATCATTTGATCGGACGTTTATTGTCTTAAGATTGTTTACTGTAATAAATAATTTGCTTAATGATCAAATGCCATAATGATATTATCCTTGGTAATATTTTGCTAAATAAAAATTTGACAAATGAAAAAGTACGTAAGTACGAAAATTATTACTAACATTGCATGCATTGGTATAAAAAAAATTGCCAAAATTTGTTTGAGTAGTGAAATTTTGGCAATTTTTTTTCGGTCAAACAACAGGCACCCGACTTTTAGAGGTTAGAGCGTGATTGGGTAACAAACATCCTAACATTTATCCAAACTTGAAGACAACATCGGGAGTAGATTATTAGATTAGACGACACATGATAATAATAAAATCTTAACTGGTCGCTGCTTGTATGTGCATGGAGGAAAAGGCTTTAAAATCCTTTCAGGGAGTTATGTTATGACCAAACTGCCAAAATGTTCATGGTGCTGAAATAGAACCCAAGGTAATGGATTATGTCCATAAGTACGTGTGTGGACACTAATTACGGCTTAACTTTTGGATTTGGCTACGTTGTAGTTTTTTAGGGTTTCGTAGCCAAATGGCAAAAACGGAACCCTTATAGATTCGTCATGTCTGTCCGTCTGTCTGTCTGTCCGTCCGTGTGTCACAGCCAGTTTTTTCCGAAACTGTAATAGGCCTTACAGTTATTGAAACCTGGTAACTAGATGTATTCTGTGAACCGTTAAATTTCAGTTCAGTAATTCTTTAAAAATGCTATTGAGGTTCCTAAAATATTTTTTTTCTAAAGTGAATAGTTTGCGCAAGAGACACTTCCAAAGTGGAAAAATGTGTGTCCCCCCCCCTCTAACTTCTAAACTAAGAGAATGATAAATCTAAAAAAAATATATGATGTACATTGCCATAAAAACTACCAACGAAAATTGGTTCGAACGAGATAGAGCTGGTAGTTTTTTTTTAATACGTCATAAACCGCAATTTTCGGTTAGAAAAACACTACCACTGCGAACGTGTTAAAAGTTTAAAACATCAATCAAAGTTTCAACGAACTATAAGAACTTTTGTATTATGTTACTTGTTGCTACGAAACCCTTCATGGGCGAGTCTAACTCGCACTTGGCCGGTTATTTTACGAATGTAGATAGAGAACACATTACAGCAAGAAGTAAGGTCAGGTGGGGTAAGTGAAACATATTTTATTTGTTTTAAATGTAAAAGTATCTACCACAGTAATGTAATTCTTAATTGCATCAGTGATAAGTGCAAAATGCTCTCCTTTAATCAGTTCTTTACAGTAAAATGACATTTAGCTCTTTAGTCTTACTATAAGCGAGAAAACAAGAAAAAAATTGAGACTATGGTTTTGTTTCATTTACCCCTGGAGGGGGGTAAGTGAAACAGTCGCCAAAAGTCTAATAAATAATGTGACTATGCATCTATGAACCTGACTAAAACAACAGTTTAAACTTTGTTTTTCTAATGTGTATCTTGTCTAATCGAAATAAGGTTTATATTCGAAAATAAACTAAAGAAACATAGGTATATTGGGGTAAGTGTAACATAGTCGTCTTAGTCAGATGTCGAAAACATTTTTTTAAAGATTTGTTCATAATTTTAAATAGAAGTTACAGTGAAATGAAAAACAAAATATAAAGTAATTTCTTTACTTAGATGAACAATTTTGTTCGTATTTTGGCTTAATAGTTATTAAGGTACGTATTTTATATATGGCATTTTTTGACACATAAAATTGCGTCCTGGAGTTGCTCTCTGGAGTACGAAGCTTTATCGGTTTTTCGCTGGTAAATTCGAGGCATCTTTCGATTACCTGAAAAAAGTAAAATTGAAAAGTCTACCGTTTATTAGTGTTTACTGATTTATTAAAAAGGGTTTCTTGACATACAGACAGACAGACAAACGAACAGACGGATAAACGGACAGGCAACGATGTGATCCTAAAAGGGTTTCTTTTTTCCTTTTGAGGTACAGAACCCTTAAAATTGTACAACAAAAAGGTATCTCAACCTTTTTAATTTTTGTCGAGCTATATAATACCTACCTACATACTTGATGTACTATTTTTATTTCAGTCAGTAAAATATACACGTAAAAAAATGTTTGTGAAATCTGATATGGGGAAAGTGAAACATATGATTCTCTTCCCCCGTCATGCTTGTTCCACTCACCCCACCTAATACTTTTTTAGGTTAAGTTTTACACCATCGCCAAAAATCTATTTCCCGTAAGTTTTATCTAAATTCGATAATAGAACCAAAAAATATACACCTTTTATGCAGTACTTACCTTTAAAAACATATAAATACACTTATATTTTCACTTTAATTGAGCCGAAAACTTGCCGCTTCTATCTCGTGTATCGTCGAGTTGACAGTTAATTTTTTTATTTTATTTTAGCATAGTACAAAATTATCGTAGCGACATCTGTGTTGGTACATTGAAATTAGTTCGTCATTCCTGTTTTATCAACAAACCACTCTAGAGCACTGACCTGTAATAATATCTGGACTGGTGATCGGTTCTATAAAGGTGTGCCTAATTGAAAATCGCCATTTGGCGCTGACGGCAGCTAGCGAATGTACTTGGAACTAATACTAGTGATGTACAACACCTGTCTTGGTGTCGATAAAAACTTTACCAGATATCGACTACAATGTTAATTTTATTTTTGTACCAATGATGTTTACATAATATGAATGACTACTTTAAAGTACCTAAGTAGGCTAACCATCAGGCTCGCAAATTCAGTTTTGCGAGCTTAATATAAAAAAAAAAAGAGTTTGTTTGCTTAAACAGTGGTCGCAGGTATGTTGCCAAAGTAGTGTTACTATTGTAAATCGGCTGAAAAATGACACTGGACACAGCCCACAGTCATTAAGGTTGTCTTTAATCATAATTGGGTTATGTTAGAACTTAAAGCTAGGCGTCCAATAGGCGGATGGGCCGAGCCGGGCCGCAACGCAAAAATCCGCATGCCATACTTACGTTTTTAATGAAACTGTGTTTCGTTGCGGCCCGCCTCTAGTAAAGGCAGATGCTACACAATTTCATATGAAACGTACGGCACGCGAATTTTTGCTCTGCGCTGCGGCCCGGTCCGCCTGGTGGACGCCTCGCTTAACGTGAGCCGTGCGAGCGTGCTCCCCGAAGCAGCCAATGCCAGCTTGCTATTCCGCCTCAATGGCAACTATTTCCCATTTACTTCCCGAAGCAGCCGTGCCCAGAGAGGAATTTTGTTAAGTGACAGGTTAATTAGGGTTAGGATTTATTGTAGTTTTGTTTGCTTGCAGTAGGTAAGTACAGAGGAGGGAAGGTATTTAAAAAATATGAAATCACACATTTATTACGGGATATTTTTAAATGCACATCTGTATAATTTTTAAAAGAAAATTATCACATATTTTAAAAAGATTGAAAAACAAAGTAGATTCTCTTAAAATAGGCTTGTGTCCACTAGGAATAAATCTTTTTGATGTGTGTTTCTAACGACTATGTCCAATATATGAATAATTAACCATAGATGCTAAGTTACGAAACCCTTCATGGGCGAGTCTAACTCGCACTTGGCCGGTTATTTTACGAATGTAGATAGAGAACACATTACAGCAAGAAGTAAGGTCAGGTGGGGTAAGTGAAACATATTTTATTTGTTTTAAATGTAAAAGTATCTACCACAGTAATGTAATTCTTAATTGCATCAGTGATAAGTGCAAAATGCTCTCCTTTAATCAGTTCTTTACAGTAAAATGACATTTAGCTCTTTAGTCTTACTATAAGCGAGAAAACAAGAAAAAAATTGAGACTATGGTTTTGTTTCATTTACCCCTGGAGGGGGGTAAGTGAAACAGTCGCCAAAAGTCTAATAAATAATGTGACTATGCATCTATGAACCTGACTAAAACAACAGTTTAAACTTTGTTTTTCTAATGTGTATCTTGTCTAATCGAAATAAGGTTTATATTCGAAAATAAACTAAAGAAACATATATTGGGGTAAGTGTAACATAGTCGTCTTAGTCAGATGTCGAAAACATTTTTTTAAAGATTTGTTCATAATTTTAAATAGAAGTTACAGTGAAATGAAAAACAAAATATAAAGTAATTTCTTTACTTAGATGAACAATTTTGTTCGTATTTTGGCTTAATAGTTATTAAGGTACGTATTTTATATATGGCATGTTAATACACATTTTTTGACACATAAAATTGCGTCCTGGAGTTGCTCTCTGGAGTACGAAGCTTTATCGGTTTTACGCTGGTAAATTCGAGGCATCTTTCGATTACCTGAAAAAAGTAAAATTGAAAAGTCTACCGTTTATTAGTGTTTACTGATTTATTAAAAAGGGTTTCTTGACATACAGACAGACAGACAAACGAACAGACGGATAAACGGACAGGCAACGATGTGATCCTAAAAGGGTTTCTTTTTTCCTTTTGAGGTACAGAACCCTTAAAATTGTACAACAAAAAGGTATCTCAACCTTTTTAATTTTTGTCGAGCTATATAATACCTACCTACATACTTGATGTACTTGGAATAATATTTTTATTTCAGTCAGTAAAATATACACGTAAAAAAATGTTTGTGAAATCTGATATGGGGAAAGTGAAACATATGATTCTCTTCCCCCGTCATGCTTGTTCCACTCACCCCACCTAATACTTTTTTAGGTTAAGTTTTACACCATCGCCAAAAATCTATTTCCCGTAAGTTTTATCTAAATTCGATAATAGAACCAAAAAATATACACCTTTTATGCAGTACTTACCTTTAAAAACATATATATACACTTATATTTTCACTTTAATTGAGCCGAAAACTTGCCGCTTCTATCTCGTGTATCGTCGAGTTGACAGTTAATTTTTTTATTTTATTTTAGCATAGTACAAAATTATCGTAGCGACATCTGTGTTGGTACATTGAAATTAGTTCGTCATTCCTGTTTTATCAACAAACCACTCTCTCTAGAGTCTATCTCCTATAGTTTATTGTCTGTGCATGTGTGTTTCAGTTCCCCCGTCGTTTCACATACCCCACCTGACCTTACCTACATTTATTGCATTTCAATCAATACTTAAAAAAAATAATTTAAGGAATCAAATAGTGGAAAGATCAAGTACCGGAAAGCTCCCTACGCGGGCGGAGCCGTGGATATTCGAATTTAAATCAATTAAAATTTTAGAATAAAATAATAATATTTCTATGATATAAATTTTAATTAAGTGGTTTAGAATTTTAGTTTTCATTACGCCTTCGATTAATTTTTTTGTTTTTGTCAAAAAAACAACATTTTCATTTATCAAACAAAGATTTTTACAACTTTGACGTAGAGGACAGTATAATAGTCCAGTAAAATTAGGATTTGACACGGATATAATTTTTTTTTTTTTTTGATTACATGAGGGAAAATCCTTCATGGATGCTATGCCGGACTCCTACCGACTAAAAAACTTCACGTAACGCCCAACAGCCTACGGTCGGGAACCCCGGGTAAGCCCTCAGAAGGATGTCCCAGGACTCCCAACAGACCTACGGCCACCACTGCGGCTTCGCCTAGGGGGTGGTTCGGGTGCTATCCCGCTGCGTCTTTGGGGGGTTTTCGGGTGTGATTCCGCTTCTTAGCGTGCGTGAATCCCTCACGTCACGCTGCCGTCATGGGACTATCCGACCTTCATGACCGGGGGCCTGAGGACGGTGAGCGGCGCACTCACCGTCCTCAGGTCCCCGGTCATGAAGGTCGGATAGTCTTCGGCGAAGACACTCTCCCACTCCCGCCCTGCCGCCTGTTTCACGAGCATGACCTGCTCGCAGAAAGAGGCCGCGCAGTACCAATTACCCGCTGGAGCCCATGGCTCGCATCATGGTCTCAAGCGAGAGAGTGTCCACGTCCTGACCTACCACGAGGACCTGGCGCTGTTGCGCCCACGCCGTGCACTCCATCAGCGTGTGGAGCGCTGTGTCATCATTGCGGCCCTCGCAGTGTGATAATTATATAATAGAAATTTTCCTTCGAGATTCGTTTGGTTTTAGTTTTGCGAAATATTTGGTTAAGGCTTACTTATCCGAAACGACATCGCCATATTATCTTGAGGCAATTCGAGTGATTGCAGCGTACTCTAATGCTGGATTTCAATCGTGAACCTAATCTTACTTCTTTCTTAGCTTTATAAATGCAAAAGTTTGTGAGTGTGGATGTGTGGATGTTTGTTACTCTTTCCCGCTCGAACGGCTGGACGGATCTGGCTGAAATTTTGTACAGGGATACATTATAGTCTGGAATTACAGATAGGCTACTTTTCAAGTTTTTATCCCAGGAATATGTTCCCAACGGAAGCGGGAACGGTAACAAACTATTATGCATACATTGGACTATACTATGTACGTCAATCAATCATGGGCAGTCCTCTGCCTCGACGTAGGCCTCTTCTTATTTATTAAGTAGGTATGTGCAATTATGAAGTGGCAAGTCCTGTTCAAAGAACACTTATACCAATCAAAAGAGTTTTTATAGAGACATGACTTCATTATAAGTCTAATCTTTAGATAATGAGTTGCTCATTACTTATAAAAACAACAAACATTGAATAGTGATTTCAGAGTTCAAAGGTAACATAGAGGTACCAATATCCTTGATTTTCTAGAAATTACAAGTGTTCCATAGTCTATCACTCTTGCGTTTATAATAATATCTACTAGATGATGCCCGCAGCTTCGCCCGCGTAAAATTTCTTCTCGTTCCCGCTTCCCTTGGGATCATATTCTCGGGATAAAAAGTAGCCTATGTGTTATTCCAGACTATAATGTATCCTTGTTCCAACTTTCAGCCAGATCCATTCAGCCGTTCGAGCGTGAAAGAGTAACAAACCTCCACACATCCACACTCACAAAATTTCGCATTTTTAATATTAGTAAGATTAGTGTGGGGTTATTTTATAAGTTATAAAATACATAATAGAGTCTTTGTTTGTTGTATGGTACCATTACTGTTAACCATTAGTACTGCTAACAGAATTACAGAACTACTCAGCAGAACAGGTGGGAATTAAATAACCATTTGTTCTGTGGACAGAACTAATGGTAAAAAAAAGGCTGTTGTTCTGCCAACAGAACAGGTGGGAATTGCATTACCATTTAATTTTGTTCTGTGGACAGAACTAATGGGAAAAGAATTACCAGTAGTTCTGTTAACAGAACTACTCAACAGAACAGGTGGGAGTAGACGGATGTTTTGGATGGAGAGTAAATTACCTAATAATTTTTGTTCTTGTTCCAGGAACACGAAGGTGGAAACATGTCTGCCTTCAACGTAGTTTTGGGGTGTGTGATGGCACTCCTTGTCATATTATGCACAATAAGTTCAATGGCCAGGTACTACATCAAGGTAATCAAATTCTAATCTATGTTGTAAATTCTATTCATATTCTATGCATTCGTGACTATTAAAAATCTTTTATAGTTGACACTTAAAATAAAACAACTATAACCCGCCATTACGCTTTATAGCTCGAACGTGACTTTAAATAAAGAGGGCGCCTAAATCAGTGCTGTAGGCTTTATTAGTAACTAGCGAGCTAGCGGACGTCACGCGGTTTCACCCGCGTAGTTCCCGTTCCCGTGGGAATACGGGAATAAAATATAGCCTATGTTCACCGCAAAGAGTGTAACTTCCCAACAGTGAAAGAATTTTTCAAATCGGTCAGTAGTTCCGGAGCCTATTCGTTACAAACAAACAAACAATAAAACAAATCTTTCCTCTTTATAATATTAGTATAGATGTATTATTTGCTCAAAAATTCAAAGATAAATAAGTAGGTACATACCTAAAAGGTTATGACTATTAACTGTATTTCAAATAATAATCGTAATTAAATAATGTCGTAGCCCGCGTAGCCCACTGAAAATTTATGCATTTTTCGTAGTTTTTTCGTAGCCTTTTCGACTATTATCTAGGTGTCTGTTATGAATTTATGATACAATTGAAACAGTAGACTTGGGCCCCAAATTTCTGACTGTCCCGTTCACAACCTTCACTCAAGTTCAGTTCAGATATCAATTAAGTTCACATTCTTCCGATGTGAGTCGATAGGTCGTGGACAATATCATACCAGTCTCCTGATAACGCTGATACAGTCTATTGACAGCAAAGAGGTTAAGATACAACACGCTGACTATTCTCTGAAGTGCCATGTCTTGAACGATTTCCGCGCGCGTGGTAGGTAGCCATATTTCTTGGGAAAATTTCTCTTGTATTCTTTGGTACGGCCACAAGGCGTAGACATTATACAATATAGAAAACAATCAACTGTTTAGATACCATCTATTTACTGAACTATTTTTTAAATGGTATTCATATCAATCCTCTTTTTAGGGTTCCGTACCCAAAGTGTAAAAACGGACACTATTAACACAGTTAACAAAGAAAAATTACTGAGACACACGTTTGTATCGTTACAACATGAACCGTATCATGAAATCACAGATGATGTGTTTTTGTTGCCGATAAAAGAACGATACTAAAAACAGAAAAATAATTAAAAGGGATGTTCCATAGAGTACCTGCCTATAATAATTAGAAGGATATTATACTCTAGTCTAAGGGATGTTCCCATACAGCAAACGGGATTTTTCCCGTTTTTGTGGTATCTTCCGAGCACGAATTTGACTCCTGCTTGGCTGTTCTTTTTTAAATATTAATACGAGTATCATTATTATTAGGTGTAAGTAGAGTTAAAACAATTTTATTTTTATTCAACTGTAATCTGTGAATCAAAAATGAATATTGTTTTTATATTGTACATACTCTGGTGAGCGTCAAAATAGCGAAAATCACGATATCTGTGACAAAAACTAACTTGGTTGAGTTTAACATCAACGTATGAGGTCAAAAATACGATTAGAGGTCAGATGATTTACCTCTTAAGGTAATAGCCCACTTACACGACTCTGCTCCCACCCGGCAAAAATAGTATAATTCAAATATAGGCTTTAAATATTGCTCTTTAGATATATTTTACATTGCCATCATCAATTAGCAGACAGCTCGCTATTAGCGAGCTTACCGCCGTCAGACTGATCGGGAGTTGACGCCTCGCTGGCCGTGCGTCGTAGACGAGCGGTCGGCGCGGTGCCGCCCCGGTGCTCGCTCGCTTACTGCTTACAGTCGCCGCACCCGCAAGCACCGGCGCTGTCGCCGGCAGTGTGACCGTTTTCAGTATTTTAATACTATTTCGGTATATTTTATTGACTTTTTTTCGATATCAGTATATTAATGGGTATATTGGCAAAAGTCAGTATTTTTGGGTATATTTTGAATAAAAGGTTAGGGTACCTCCGTGTCTCAGCGAACACTGAAGTTCTGGGGATTTCCCGGATTTTGTCCATAATATTTCATTCGGGAGCATAATATAATTATAATCTTATGTTCAGTAGTCCCATTAGCCAATTGAACCACGGTTAAATGATATTTTTCGTTGTCACTTCATTGTGACAGATTTTTTTTTGAAGCGTGAAGAAGGTGAAGTATGTTGAATTCCATCCTTCAAATAGAATGTTATATGTCAATTCTAGGTTCTTCTTTTATAAAAATAAGGTAGTAATTAAAGAATAAAACACGTTTTAAAATCGGTATTTTTATCGGTATAATTTTCCCTGTGCAAGTTGGTATATTTCATTGCTTTAATGGAAACCGATCGCGAACTGTGTCCATTGCGAAAAGCGAGAGCGGTCGGCGGGTGGACAGCTGGCCGTCTGCTAGCTGTCGCCGTGTGGACTGCTGGGTGCGTGCTAGCTGTCGCTGTCGCCGCGTAGACTGCGAGCAGTAGTCTTAGTTTAGGGTAGTGTTGGGTGGGAAAGGTGTTGGAGCAGAGTCGTTTAAGTGGGCTATGATCTTTAAATTACCCACTTCAAGTACGAGAAGCAAAATAATAGCAATAGCGTCATGATCAATGATTATTTACAATGTAAACCTACCTACTTGTTGAATATAATCTAGACATCTGACACCAATACGTTTTTATGCACTAACTACCATATATTATTTTCAGTTCACAATATTCATCGTGCTCAGTCTGATATTCGCCACAGCTCCAGTGCCTCTAATGTTAATCAAGCCGTTTGATCCAAAGAATGCATTGTAAGTATAATACAACAATAATTTTATGCACATAGTGACCTAAATTACTTATTATCATTTATACTGCACGTACCTTTTGGTTTTCGTGTGTATTTTTGTGGGAATAAGACTTTTTCACGAACTCTACACACAAAATCTACTATTCTGTTCAGACTCACGAAGTCGTAGGCATCATTTTAGAGATCATGCTTACCCAAATTATACCTACAATATAAATAATAAATGTTAGTAAAGTATTTTTTATCGTTTAATGACAAAATTATTAGCATTATCTGATGATTGCCGTCAGAGTTTATCTTAGACTAAAGACGTTTAGCCCTACCACAGCATTGAGAACTTTCGAAATATTTTATAAGCCTCGTAACAATTGCAATTGATCTATTCTTTTGGTAGATTGCTTTTGAACCTTGTTGATAAAACATAATTGCACAGACATTAAATATTAAAAAAAAAATCTAACTGTGTTTTCTACAATAGATACCTAAGCCAAAAATGTTGTTTATTTACATGTATTTGACGTTTACCAAGTCATCTTGTAATACGTACCTAACTTATTTTCTACGCATTATTTAGAAAACTTCATTTATAACCACTGTGGTTACTAGCTTACACTGAACTTGAAACAAAGCAGGTTCATCCTACATGATACGCTAGTAGAATAATATATCTCAGACTAAAAGAATAACATTATTCTTTAGTCTGAGTAATATACCTATGATGTGAGAAACTGATAGTAGGCAGACTACTCAGACCGGACACATGTTTAATATTCAAAGCCTTTTTCAAAAGCATCTTTAGCATTCATACCTAGAATACATGCGCAGTCAATGAAAACATTGCAGTAAGTTTAAAATGTGATCTACTGCACTATTCTTGTAGTTCATTTCACTGTGAATCTACAGGCAATAATATTTTTACAGTCACGATAGATCTCTTTATCACTTAGGTATAATATTTCATGTGTCACGTTTGGATTATCATTATCGCAGTTTACAACAACTTGGCTCCGGTAGAAAACTCAATTTAGCGATACCTACATAATTAGATCTAGATCTCACGAAATTTTTTGTCAGAACTAGTACCACAGATTACTAAATAGTTACTACGTAACAGATACATCACTCCCATACAAAAGCGACAATACCTACGCTATATTAGCCTACAAAATTTTAATAATAATACCTGCTGCTCAGAACGAGAAGAATTGTACCTTAAACACGCGCGCATAGCGTCGAGACTGTGTTGCCCGCTGTGCGAGTGACGTCATCGTAAGAATGCGCTAGGGTTGAACCTATAATGATTGTTGTAATAAAACAAATGTTACGAATCAACCATGTTTTAATACGCTTTTATTAGGTCGACGTGTGTGTAACTAACAATGTAATGGAATGTAAGGAAAAAAATTATGAATGGTTTTAAAAAAACCCTAGAAAAACACGCTTTTATAAATGCACGTAAAAACCAAAAATAAATTATGAATCACAGTTGGTAGGTATACCTATATATTAATATTGCTTATATTATGCCTACCCATAACTAAAATATCAAAGAAATCTGAATTTAACTGACATTACTTTTAGCGTAAGTACCGACTATTCACCTATCTCACCCGGCCATCCTCCCTTACTATGTTACACACACATACATATGGTCACGCGTTGATCTTCGAAGGGGAAGGCAGAGGCATATTAGATGCCCACATTTCATTTTTTGTAGTTTGTACCAAGTACAGGTTGTGACCCTGTGCTGTTTAAATTTTTCAAACCGCCTAAAAAGGCCTTTAACTTGGTTGACTGCTATTTTATTGGCAAGAACCGGGACCAACGGCCTAATGTGCCTTCCGAAGCACGGAAACGCTCAAATAAAGGTCACAAAGTGGTCACATGAATGGTCACCCATCCAAGAACTGGCCATAGTGAAAGTTGCTTACTACAGTGAGAACACTGAGTTCCCGGGGCCACAAGCGCTTCGACTACCTATAAAACCTATTTACCTAAAAATTCTATAAAACATTGACATACATACATACATACATATACTCACGCCTTTATCCCGGAAGGGGTAGGCAGAGGCCTATACCGGCCCACATTTCACCGTGTACAATTCGGTCCCACGTAGCAGGTGGTGAGCCCATCGCCGTGTTGAAATGGACCGCCGCCGTCAGAGCCTCGTCCGTTGTTCAGCAGGTGCACGAGCTTGCACGTGAGGTTGACTTGGGCCCGAAGGTGTTGGTAGGGCCCCACTACACCCTAAAACATTGAATTGCCTATAAAAACAACAATTTTATAATACCTGACTCAAATAACTCCTTAATTTACGATTTACATACTTATCACCTACCTACTTATGTTCAAACAAATAAATGGTGAAAACATTCAAATTGATAAGATTTAAAATATTACTCAGCTTTCTTCGTCTCTCGGCAATTTAAAAAACGAGAAATTTTCTTTTGTTTTTGTACTATTACACCCATCAACTGCACATTAATTACGTGGTTTCGGTATTTCAAAGCGTAAGCGCGGGAAACGAGCGGTACGGTGCGATGCGAGCGCTCAGTCGGGCGTTCGGCATCGGCAGCCCTCTGCCAGTTGTATCCCCAGGGAGATGCCGAGCGGTAGGTACATAGCGCGCGGTTTTGAGCGAGTGACGGAGGCCTGCTAGTACCTACTTCATTTTTTGGCCGACTGTACTTATAATCGAATTGCATTGCAGTAGCCTTTGATTATATTTACACTCAGATTGTAAATATTCAAAGACAATTAGCTACTATTTTTGATTAAGTAGCTACATTTTATTTGTTAACCAGGTACGTTACACAATAAACGACCCGTCAATGATGAGTATAATGACCCTAAATTCTGCTTAGTAAAGTAAAAGTTATGAAGTCTAACAAAACCACTAAGCAATAATTTCACACCAACAACAACAACAACATTTCGATCAACAATTTTTTTATATTTTTTTTTCACACATCTTGAATTTCACATTTCAATAATTGGGTCTTATAGGTGTGGGCACTGACACTATCGAAGGTGACAGTTTTGTAATTCTCCGACTCCCAATCTAGAATTCTTATGCATTTGCTTTTGAATTTTGTTTTTGAAATTTGTTTGCTGAATTTTGCAATTCGACGTCATGAGTATTGTTGAGCCCATTTTGTATGAGGTTTTCTGTGACGTGACTGCTAATTGTTCAGGAATCCTAGAAGACCTTTGATATTGCCAACGGTTTCCGCGAAATTACCTTGGTATATTGATCTGTGTTAGTTTATGACAAATTCTGGTGATGAGACATTGAAAAGAGTAAAGGGGAATAGATTGAAGTGTTGGCAAACAGCCTATGTGGATAGGTATAGAAGCTTCTGCTTCTGTTTATGGAACCTATAGGTCCCACCAACCACCTTTTGCATACCTAAACGATATGCGAAATGTGGATGGTGGAACCTTTATTGCATGTTTTGCTTTTTATGCCTAAGTTGACCCCAAATCTTAGCTTACAGCCCAAAATGCCTTGTACAATGAAATGTACCAGTTTAATCTTACAAAATGATGTATCCCTGCGAGTGCCTTAATGAATTAACCAAACATGGTATCCACTAAACTCGACAGTAACATGTAGGTATGCGTGTAAAGAGCAATAAATAAGTATCCCATTACATTATTTGTTTATTTTAAAGTTGACTGAGAAAGTCAACTTTAAAATACAAAAATAAATAGCATGCATAGCAATCAATACCATGTTACTGTCAAGTTCGGTGGATACCATGTTTGTCACAACCTTTGGTTAGATCAATATGGCACTCGCAAGGATAAATAATTTTGTAAGATGTACATTTCATTGTAGTTGACTGTACTAGGTGCGTGTACTACGATTAAATAGTTTATTTGACAGAAGTGTGCGTAGGATAACAAACAATACACAATCATACTGACGAAACAGCAGACAATGAATTCATTCTTCCTGTACATCCTTTAGGTGAATTGATAGATAATAATAGGTCAATAAAATTTATCTTTACCTAATGAGTAGTAAGGAGTCCATAATTATAGCATATTCCTTTGTGTCTTTATAGTACATCGTATGTTTAGAAAATGAAATGCATACCTACTAATATGATAAAAGAGGAAAGATTTGATGGGTTTTTGATTGTTTATTTGCATGTTCGTTTGTTTACATTGTACCTATAGGCTCCGCAAGTAAGTACTTAAACGATTTGAGAAATTCTTTCACTGTTAGGAAACTACACTATACCTGGGTGAAATAGGCTATATTTTATTCCAGTATTCCCACGGGAACGGGAACTACACGGGTGAAACCGACCGACCGCTAGTGTTTGATAAAGTGAATTTTGTAAACAGGATACCCGCGGCGTTGCTGAGGGCTTGTGCAAGAGTGCTGGGCCTTAGTTGGAAAGTACGAGGGCTGGAGAATGTGGACAATAGTCGAGGAGCAGTTGTACTTCTGAATCACCAGAGTGGTATCGACTTATACGGTAAGGCGCTAATTGCATCACAATACTTTATAACTTAGTATAGTCAGCACATAAATACATAGGTACCTAATACAAATGTCGGCCCAAATTAAGAAGAAAACTATCACAGTGTTCAAAATAAGTTAAAAGTAGGTAAGTTTTAACTTTAATCCGTTAGTGCTGGTTGTCAAGAACATGACGGTCATAAGCCAAGTGAAGACCCCATTACGTGCAGGGGAAGTGCACAGGGTAGACAAGATTTTTTTTTTTTTAAATATGATTTTACCACAAGGAATGCGTGGCGTGGCTAATAAATATTTTGTTTATGAAAAATTATAAAAGTTCTTTTTTTGTTTAACGTGAGGGAAAATCCTAACGGATGTTATGCCGGACTCCTACCGACTAAAAAACCTCACGTCACGCCCAACAGCCTGTGGTTGGGAGCCCTCGGAAGGATGTCCCAGAGAGCGAGACTGCGGACAGACGGACTTGACATTACGAAACTTTACTTACGAGTTCTTTGCTTACTCCGAAACCCAAAAAAGAAGGGTCTTTTACTTTTGTGATCTAAAAATTAAAGGTATTGTTAGCCAGGTATCCAAATAATGTAATGAAATAGATGCGTTGCTATTTGTGTAAACGTGAATGTATGTTGGTATGTTTTTATTTAAATAAATAGAATGAACATATTAGCATATCATTGTAAATTGAAAATAGTTTATGAACGGCTGTTACGGTGATGTCAGTTGTAGTGCTATTTTAATAGAAATAATGCTTTTCAGAATTTTTAATAATGGGTGTCCCAGTTCTCACTCTTGTGCACTTTTTCATTTTAATATAAAAAACATATTTTTTTGAGAGAGTTGTGATTTTTTTATTGAATTGTCAAAAAGACATGTTCCGATTAAGTATGGAACAAAATATCCGTCGAATGGCCTCCACGGCTCTGATGGCAGGCCATTACTCTATTCATGAAAAAATTCATGACTTTTTCACAGAGATGAGGCTGTATCGCACCGATGACTCCTTGGATCTCAGATTTGAGCTTAGGCATTGTTTCTGGTTTATTCGCTTAAACCTGCGATTAGAGAAAACCCCAAAGAAAAAAATCGCACGGCGTTAAAAATCTTGGTGGCCAGTTCACATCAGAATTTATTGAGATATTTTTTCCGGCAATCGTTGCTGCAATGGATTGTTTCATGCGCGGTGTAGCAGGTGGCGCCGCGCCGTCTTGCTGAAACCACATGCCGTCCGCACACAACGGAAGCACAGGAGTCTTACTGTCCATTACCGACTCAGTTTCTTCATTTTTTTTGACAACTCTTCGAATGGTTTACACATTAGGTGCACTTTCTCGACTGAAAATTGTTCGTAGTTTGCGAGCGGTCTCAGCATAACTTTCCAAATTTTTGCAATAAGTTTTCACAATTATTACGCGTTGTTCTTTCGAAAAGCGCTCCATTTTTATTAATCGTAACAAATAAATGTGTAAGCTGCCAAATCTCAGAGTCGCCACTTGCACAAAAAAAAAATAGCACAAAATTTAAAAAGTGCACTCCTTTTGGGACACCCTTTAGGTTGGTAGTTGGTAGGTAGGTACCTTCTTGGAAAATAAATTACACGTTTTTAACAGTTATTCTGCTCTGATTATAAATTCCGTTTTATACGATTCAGATTCAGATTCATTTTTTTCATTTCGACCGTGTTCGTGTACCTGACAACGGATTTGATTCGAAGGTCGTGAGTTCGATTCCCACCCAGGACAAATCTCTTTGTGTGATGAGCATATTGATTTTGTTTTGTGTCTGGGTGTAATTTATATATTACTAGCTGATGCCCGCAGCTTCGCCCGCGTAAAATTTGTTCCCGTTCCCGCTTCCCGTTGTGTTACATTACATTTGTTTTGTGTATTACATTTTCGGCTTCAGTATCAATTAGATACCGCCCTCCTGTAAAATTTTTCAAAATATCTTCCATTTACAGACTCTCGACCCTCTACAGTTTTATAATATGTATAGATATATAGATAACATTTTGCAAATTATTTAAATTTTAGTCATTTCAGTCTTATGTTAACACAAGATTTTATGGCAATTTTTTTTTATACTTTTAGGATAAATTATACAAATAAACAGTACACACGACTACGTACTACGAATATTGACCAGGTGCGATTCCCGGTTATGCATAATATGAGTTAAAAAAAATTTAATCTCATTATTATTAAATCTAAAATCGAAGCCATGGTTCCTAAGAACAGATGCCGCTATCTCTAGTTTCTGACTTCTCCCTACTGACCCATTTGGATTTATCACCCTGTATATAGCACACTAGCTGTTCCCTGTGGCTTCGACTGCGTAGAAGTCGTTATCGCGTAAAATCATAACTCTCTTTTTGCGTTGTCGGTTAAAAAGTAGCCTATATCCTTCCTAGGGCCTCGAACTATACCCATACCAAATTTTATCTCAATCGCTCCAGCCGTTTAGACGTGAAAGCGTAACAGATAGACAGACAGAGTTACTTTCGCATTTATAATATTACTAGCTGACCCGCGCAACTTCGTTTGCGTCACATGAGAATGAGAAAGAGAGTGGTATAGTATTAATATTTTAAGTAATATAATCCCCTCGCATTTACTCTCGTCGCGTGTCTTAGTTAGGTATATTTATTAAAAAGGTGTGGTAGGTTTTAATAGTTAAAGTGATATAATTTTTCCCGCCGCGTCGCTTATATTCATTACCATTAGAGTTGAACCGCACAACTTTGTTGAAGTGATATAATGTTTCCCGTCGCATTTATTTTTGTCCGTTTTTTGGTATGGAACTCATCGTGTGCGAGTCCGACTCGCACTGCTATTATCTTTCAGTGGACTGGCTACTGCTGCAGAAAACGTTTACTCCCGATCCCGACGCGTCGAGTTGCGTCGCTCATATTTTAAAAATTATCAATGTTATTGTAAGTGAACCTTAAAAGATAGGTAGGCATATGCTGTTCAGGACTTTTTTTTGTAACTTTTTATGATGAAACATTTTGTAGTACACCATTTTTACGTAACTTTAACAATTAACGCAAGCTCTCAAAAGAAATAAATTTTCCCCGTTATAAAAACATTATTCATGGCTGCTCCACTCCTATTTGTCTTAGCGTGATGTTATATAGCCATTAGCCATCCTCAATAAATGGACTAAAAACATATGCTGTCGCGGACTTTTTTATAGAACTTTTTAAGAGAAACAACTTTGTAATACACAATTTTTACGTAACTTTAACCATTTAGGCAGCGTACGCCTCGGAAGCTCTCAGACGGTAAAAATAATTCCCCGTTTTCGAAATATTCTTCATTGCTGCTCCGCTCCTATTCGTCTTAGCGTGATGTTATATAGCCTATAGCCATCCGCAATAAATGGACTATCAAACTGTAAAAGAAGTTTTGAAATCGAACTAGTAGTTCCTGAGATCCTAGCGTTCAAACAAACAAACAAACAAACAAACAAACTAACTCTTCAGCTTTATAATATTAGTATGGATTAGTAGGGATAGGGTCCTAGGGATAATGTCTTATTAAGTATGCCGTTTTTGTTTGAGCTATTGTGTTATTAATTACTTGATTGGAACTTTTTTATACTTTTAGCAATTAGGACAATACATAATAGACTTTATTGTTCTAATTGCTTCACTTTTCTCATAATTAAACAAGTAGGTACTTACGTCATAATTATATTGATTGTTTTTAGTATTCCGTACCCAAAGGGTAAATCCGGGACCTTATTATCACACCCTGCAGATCATAGGTAGGTACAGATCATAGGTAGGTACAGATCATAGGTAGGTTTTCTCTTTATACTGTGCTATTATTGAGAGCGCATTAATGAGGAAGATCCAAACGGCCTATACTGCCCGTTCGCTCTAACCTTGCCGTTTGGCTCTGTACTAAAGTCGAATTTTTGATTAGACGAAGTAAATTGACAGCAACTAATGTCACTTCTTCTTGAAGTGTTGCGTATTTTCTATGACGAAGTGACATTAGCTACTGCCAATTTACTTCGTATAATTAACAATTCGGGTATACGCCTCTACGCCAGCGGCAAAGTTAGAGCGAACGGGTAGTACCACTCCTTGTTTAATACCATACACTGTGTAACTTTCTACGTCCATCTGTAGGTGCAATTCTCATCTGCATCCGACTTTTGAAAAAAAAGTGCTTTCTTGCAGGCCAGAACGTTTTATACTGCAAGGACAATTGCACCCCCTCCCGGCGCCCATGGATGCCCTTATTTAGTAAATGACTACGATACTAAATTCATTTTCTTTCCGTTTTATCTGCAAACTATCGGCAAGGTGTACAATAGGAGAACTAAATAGTCCGGTCGAAACCTCACGGTCTCTTCTTCCTGCCAGGCGCTCAAAGACTTGGTTGGATATTCTCGTGGAACATAATTAGATATAATGATGCCCACATTCGCGCTCAGCGAGTAGAGTACGGAACCTTGTCAAAGAAAAGTTTTGCCTTTTTAACAACATCTTTACAAACTTTCACATTTTATGATTCGAACCTTTTTGCTGACGCTATACTTGAAATGTGTCATTTTGCATTTTCTTTGACAATATTCCGCATTCTACTCGTTACGCGCGGATTAAACCTACTTGAAAGAAAAAAAAGAAAATATGCATTTTCCATTATTATAGTGTGTTGCAACTGTTGCACCTACCTACCAGTCCTTAGGTACTTGCAAATACAAGGCCATTTTGACAATGAAGAGTAAGTACCTATTATAGCTACATCATGAGCATTAAATTGCTCTAAGAAAGAAAGAAAGAAAGAAACCTTTATTTGTTACAGACATGCAGGACACATTAATTATTGCTAACCTAAAATTAATCATGTTTTATTGCATTGTGTGCCTCACGACTGCATCAAAGAGGTGTCCAGTTCAGCATGTGCCAGGCGGAACCTTGGCGCTGATTTTCAACTGGAACCTTGGTTATGTGTGTAGTTGTGTGTGTGAGAGTGTAGTAAGTGTGGATGTGTAAAAATATATGTTATAGCAGAGAAGTATGAATACTAATATAATTCTATATACCTAGTGTATAAAGGTAAGTGTTTATTATTTATATTTATTATTTATTGTTTATGTATATATTGTAAGGTAATAATAATATCATAATAATAATTATGATAACAAGCCCTTAAATTTCTTATTATTGAACATTAACTACTTACATAAATTATTCCTATAGTTACATATTAATATAAAAACTACATTATTCTAACAATATATAAACAAAATTATGCCTAGCCTAATGGTGATTGTATAAAATAAAAGAGATAAAAAAAAAAGAATGCATTGCATGTTGACATAAATAAATACCTAGGTTAAATAAGTGATAGGTCACAATTTACGCCATCCAGCCCCCGTTGCGCTTCTAATAGGTACACGCGTAATCTTTTCTTAAAGGTTGTTAGCGATTTGGCGGACTGCAACGGTGGGGGAAGGTTGTTCCATATTTTAGCGGCTGAATAGCGGAAACTACCTCGGAACGATGCGGTTCTATGCTGCTGTATGGAGAGTTGCTGCGAGCACTGTCTTCTAGCGCATTCTCTTCGGTTATTAACCCAGTCGAGTTTGTTATATAAATATTGCGGCTCTGCAAAATTGATAACACCAAAGAGAAGGCATGCCAAATGCATTTTTCTTCTAGATTTCATTTTGATTATTGAATTTTTATTAAGGTAAGTTGTGACACGCCCCCTCGGTGGTATCGAAAAGCTGAACCGCCCACAAGCATTTTGAACTCGTTGAATAAGCCGATCCGTTCTCGCTAGCAGGCGCGGACCGTAAACGACGTCTGCATAATTGAGCCTAGACAGCACCAGAGCCTCAACCAGTTGCACCCTCAGTTCTTCCGTAAGATACGGTCTCATTTTATACAAAACTTTGAGCCGATAAAAACAGTTTCGCACCGACTCCGCTATATGATTTTCAAACCTGAGGTCAGAGTCAACATACAACCCTAGATTACGTGCTTGTACTACTCGGTCGATCGATTCTCCCATAAGTGTAAGGTTCAGAGAAGTGGGAACGGCAGCTTTTTGATACTTAGTTCCAAATAACATATATTTTGTTTTAAGAGGATTCAAGACCAAACAGTTGCGTTCCGACCATTTTCCTATTCGGAGGAGATCCTCATTGAGTTTTTCAATAGCCGACTGATATTCACTCGGTTTGAAAGATAAATATACTTGCACGTCATCTGCGTATATATGATACTGTGAATTTTGGAGGCAGTTAATAATATCTGTGCAGTATAGATTGAAAAGAATTGGTCCTAGGATGGAGCCTTGTGGAACGCCTCGATTAATAGGAGCAAGGGGCGAGGTAAAAGAGGTCCCATTACTCAATTTCAGCTCTACCAGCTGCCTGCGATTATCTAAGTAGCTCTGAAACCATAATAAAGCTTTTTCATCAAATCCATAATAGCTTAATTTAGATAAAAGCAGGCCCGTATGGATGCTATCGAATGCGCGGGAGAAGTCCAACAACACTAAGACCGTGCACATGCCCTTATCTTGTGCGGCCAATATGTTGTCAGTCACATCCAGCAGTGCAGTAGCTGTGCCACGTTTTTTCCTGAAACCTGATTGTAAGTCTGGCAAGATGTTATTTTTTTCCATATAATCAGTAAGTTGCTTACATATAATTCTTTCTAAAACCTTTGATAGGCAGGGCAGGATACTAATAGGGCGTAAATCCTTAACTGTAGTTGGGCTTGCATTTTTAGGGAGTGGACGAATAGTGGCAATTTTCCATTTGTCTGGGAATACAGAAGTTTCTATTGAACAATTTATAAGGTTAGCTATATAAGGCAGAGTATAGGGTAAGGTTAAAAGAATCATATCCAATGTGATGTTATCATAACCTTCAGCATTAGATTTCAACTCCCTTAATATTCTAAAAATTACATCCTGGGATTGAGGCATGATTGAAAAAGTAGTTACAATTTAGATTTGATTTATTGATATTGTATCATGCAATCTCCTCATGTAAATGATGTGCTATTAGGTAATCTGGTATGGACTATCTATGTACCGTGATTGCACTTTGAGCGGATCGGTCATTATCAGTTGCAAGGACATCAGTGTTATTGCCATTTTTTCCTTTTCCTTTGATAAATATTATATAATCGTTCTTCGAATGACTAGTTTAATCACAGGCTTTTATCTTTTATGCTTACTAAATTGGATCGAATGATACACCACGTACCTACTCTAAGGTCCGATTAGGTAGATTACCAGACGATAGATCTAATTTAAAAGTAGGTACATAAATATCTCTGCATATAGTACGGTCATACGTGTAAAGACTAAGTAGTCTTAGTCTTTACAGTCTTAGTCTTTACACGTATGGTACGGTTACACATTATGGGTTTCAGAACCAGAGAGGTTCTAAAACTAAAAATAATTCATGCCGTTTATTTTATTTGTTTACTAGCTGATGCGCGCGGCTTCGCACGCGTAAAATTTTGTTCCTGTTCCCGCTTCCCATGGGAACTTATTCCCGGGATGACAAATAGCCTATGTGTTATTCCAGATTATAATCTACCTAGGTACCAATTTTCAGCCCAATCCGTTTAGCCATTACAGCGTGATTGAGTAACAAACATCCAAACATCTAAACATCCAAACATCTTCACAAACTTTCACATTTATAATATTAGTAGGATTTACAAAGGTACCTACGCTAACAGATTACTGTCATTGAAAAACATTAGAAGAATAAGTAATAGAAATTAAGATCTAGACAGTCATCCAAAAAAAGCATACAGATCTTGAAACAAAAAGATAATACTTAAATAACTGAAAACTTACTGCAATACAATAAAGCTAAACATTAAACCGAAAAAATTAACTAAAATATTATTAACATTTATTGTTGCAGCACTGGCAGTAATATGGCCACTGATGTCACGGTGCACAGTGATAGCAAAACGTTCCCTGCAGTACCTTGTCCCGTTTGGGTCTGCGATCTGGTTGTGGGGTACAGTTTTTATTGACAGAGGAGCACAACAAGCACGAGCTGCTCTCAACAAACAAGTTAAAGCCATTCAAGATCAGAAGGTAAGGCATGACACATACCTATTGTTTAATAATGTATCTTAAACTCCTCTGGGTTTACTAGGCCTCTACTAAGATCTTCGAAAGCCAAGCCAACTTCACCTTCAAGTAGTGTATGTTTGCTGATGCTGATCAATGGACGCGTCCCTGTGTCTGGCGCAGGCCCCTTTAAGAGTTTTAGTGGTCTGACGGCAGTCGTTATTTTATATTATAAAAACAACTTAAAACATACGAGATCTAGCTTAAAATTTCACGAAATCGAGGTATTTTCAACACAAAAATCGTGTTTCGAGCCTAGAGCGTTTTTAGTTCATGAACTGAAGTTGTCTGTGTTTAAATTTTAATTCAGTAGATCTCACGAGTCCTGAGATCTAAATCAAAGTAATAGTCTATTTGGTGTCATATGGACTCTTAAATAAATACCTACCTAGGTTAATCTATTAGTTATTCTTTAAAACCAATTTTCTTTTTGAATGTGTACACTGACATCGTAATGAATATGATAATAAACCCTGTTTCCGTCAGTATAGTTAAAAGCAAACCTACATATCTAATTTAATTATCTACTCATTTATAAACAACGATAGCTTCTAATTAGTTTGTCTTCGACTAGGTATTGCTCATATTCCGAAAGCAATTAGGAAATCGTAAGTATTGAGGCCACGTCAGTTATTTAACACCTCTAAAAGTAACATAAGACAAGTTATGTTTTTGCAAACACATGTTTCTATTTTCCGCAAAGCATGATGTAATATGTAGACAGACGATAATACTGTTTGACTTGCCATGTTTAAAGACCTTTGTTTGGGTATCATAAGCAATAAAAACAATTGTTTTCATAAGTACATTGTACCTCCTTCGTCTGGAGTTTAAATTTAGTCACCTTCCTAGCACAGCCAAGACCGTTTACTGTACTAATGATAAAACTAATATCAGTCATATCGGCGGCAACTTTCATGTGTGAGAAAATTTTATAAACCTATTGCTGATATTGGCTGATATTCAGGGCAGTGATAACATTAGAGTGGTTATCACTATATGGAGAGGGATTCCTTTGTTATGATGTCATTTGGATCACTGCTGAGTCTGCTGACTCTCTCATTACAGGCTTAAACATTGACGAGAGAACTGATTTGAAATACAATATCACTTTGAAATACATAGGTTACAATTGTTAAGCGGTAGGCACCTAAACTTGGCACCTAGGTACATTAAGTCTATTGTAAAAGTTATACCTACCAGTCGACAAATTTAAGCCCGGTTTCCATCGCGAGCGAACCAAGTCCATTAATGTCTCGCGGTATATAGCTGTGGCACGGTAGCGGGAAAACAAGCAGACTAAACTCTTCATGGATGCTATGTCGACTTTTACCGACAAAAACAACACGGAAGTCCCGGTTTCGCCCCCGAAAGGATAACCCCAGGGCTCCCGAGTCCCGCCAGACTTGGTGTACCATCGCAAACTCTCCCCGCATGTAGACTATGCTGTTTACATTAATGAGCCCCTCAGCTCGCGGTGAAAACAGGCCTTTATAATCTAATCATCGCACAATAGTCTGCTTATACCAACGCCAACGTCATAAACTACGTATTTGCTATTTTTATAGCTTCGAGTAATGTTGATTGAATGTGTAATAAATAGGTACCTACCGGCAGTTTCAGATAAACTTTACTCGTTTCCGCAATTAAATTATTTTGTAAACAACAGTTGCCAGGCTTGCAATAAGTGATATTACACATACTAGAGTAGAAAATACAAATAAGTTTCAGTTATAGTGCTTTTCCTTTTAGGGTACGGGCATACAATCAATGACGTAGTTTTTATAACATCATCATAAAATGGAGATTTTTCTCGTTCTCCAAATAACTCCAACAACTGTCGAATACAGTCAAGTTTTGTTTTGTTAGTGTTTTTAACTAATAATTGTTAATATGATAGTCTACTCAATAGGTACACGTGACACTTCGTAATTGAAACGTGTTTTTTTATTTTATTAAAATGTCTAATTGTTGTAGATTAATGTACCTAATCAATGTGTGAAATTATAAAAAAAATCCGTTTTATTATTACACATGGGAAAATAAACTAAGAAACTATAATATTTCTGAAAAAGGCCGAAAGGACCAAAATGGAGGCTTTGTTTATTATATGTATGGGTACATTGACGTAGAGCCATCTACGTCAATGTACCTATACATATAATAAAATGATAGAAAAGTCAAAACTGTACATTAAAAATATTTAAAAAAAATACTTGCTGGGTGTTCTACATAAGATACCGAAGACGAAAATATACGTAGTTAGAAAAACTTTTGCCTGTTTGTCTGTTTGCTTTGCTTTTTCCGGAAGGATCTCGAAAAGTAGGTACCTACTTAATAGATTTGATTGAAATTTTGCTCAAATTAACTAAAGGTAGGGTCTTCAAATAAGCTAATATTATCACCACAGATATCAGAACACGCTACATATCCTAGGGTCTCAGCTGAGAGGAATGAAATATGTAAGCCAATGCATTTATTTAATTAAAACGTTGCAAAAATATTAGTCAGAGACAGGTTTTACACACAGGCTACATATTATTTCGCTAAATATATTAGGGGCTCAGCGAAGAACTTCGATCAAGAATAACAACTTATTCTTGATAATAACGTTATTCTTGATCGAAGGCGGAGAACAATAAAAAACCGGCCAAGTGCGGGTTGGACTCGCCCATGAAGGGTTTCGAAGCAGCAAGTAACATAATATAAAAATTCTTATAGTTCTTTGTAACTTTGATTGATGTTTTAACACGTTCGCAGTGGTAGTGATTTTTCTAACCGAAAATTGCGGTTCATGACGTATTAAAAAAAAACTACCAGCTCCATTTCGTTCAAACCAATTTTCGTTGGTAGTTTTTATGGCAATGTACATCATATATTTTTTTAGATTTCTCATTCTCTTAGTGTAGAAGTTAGAGGGGGGGGGGGGGACGACGACGACACATTTTTCCACTTTGAAAGTGTCTCTTGCGCAGACTATTCATTTTAGAAAAAAAATGATGTTAAAAACCTCAATAGCATTTGAATTTTATTGAAGACCTATCTATAGATTCTCCACACGTATGGATTTGATGAAAAAAAAATTTGAGTTTCAGTTCGGAGTATGGGGACCCCCAAAATTGACTGCTCTTTTTCTAGTTTTATATAAGAATCTTAATGCGGTTCACAGAATACATCTAGTTACCAAGTTTCAATAGCATAGGCCTTATAGTTTCAGAGAAAAATGGCTGTGACACACGGACTGACAGACAGACAGACAGACATGACGAATCTATAAGGGTTCCGTTTTTGCCATTTGGCTACGAAACCCTAAAAACTGTATAAATAAAATCGACCCCTCCGTGCAATAACTCGGTAAAATGCTGTTATGCGGTTTATGCTGTTATGTCAGATTCGGCATCTACACACTGGAATACACCTTGTCAATTTTTTGCAGATTTTTCCTATTGATATTTAAAAAGATATAACTAAAAACAATTTTATTGGTGTAAATTTAGAAACAAAAAATATGTAGGCAATATACTTGCAATAGGTGTATACAAAAAATATAAAATAAACGTTTTTCAGTAAGTCGCACTTACCGAGTTATTGGCGTAAATAAATTTCTCGAGTATTTTGTATAAGTAAGTGCTGAGTTTTTGCTGGGCCAGCTTAAATATTCTTATTCCTTAATATAATCTAACAAGGTTGTTGAAGTATATAATTTTTTCATAAATGTACGCAACAGTTTAATCGATCAAAATGTTCTATCGATCTTTGTCTTGCCGCGCAAAGATTGCAGTGTGCACTTGTCTCTTTCTTTTCCTTATTGTTAGACAGTAATAAACATAATTATATGCCGCTCCCCAAGTACATGTATTAGTCTATCAGCCCAGTTTACATTTTTTTCAAATATTTAGCTCGCCAAATTGGAGTCGCCACCAGCCTGATGGAAAGCCGTGGCGCATTTAGCGATTGGGGGCCACTCTCGCAGTTCGTAACACTTCTGACAGTGGTCCTCAAGATGGCAGCACTGTGATGTGCCTCTTTACGATCCTAAAGAACAAGAACACGGGATTGTAAGATGAGGGCAACACGTGTGCGGGCAAGTCGTTCCAGATTTTTATAGTTCGACAGAGGAACGATCTTTTAAAACGCTTAGTTCTGGCGAAGATTCATATATGTCGCCATATATGAATCTTCGCCAGAACTGAGCGTTTACCACCCTTTCTGAAACCATGACCCATTCTAAAACCATGAATGAAAGTATTTCTGAAGATTAATAAATAAAATTAAACTGAACTAAATAATAACTCAAGATTTGATTCTATTAGATTATTTGAAAAAAAAAACAACACAATGTTATGTAAGTTTTAAATTGAAACGTCAAATTTGATTCTGTTTTAAATAAAATATTACATAAATATTTTTTATATACCACTAAGGTGGCAGACAAGCATACGGCCCACCAGAAGGACCGGTGGTCACCGCAGCCTATGAACGTTTGCAACACCAGAGGCGCCACTCTCGCGCCGCCGACCCTGTAAAAACCTTCTAAGACCACTTTTGAAGAACCCCATACTGTAGGCGTTTGGGAAAACCTAGGCATGGTGATCATTCCTCAACCTAAGCGTGCGCGGAAGAAATCCCCTATCGGTCTAAACGTGCTGGAACGCTCCGGACGTAGAGTGTGAGGATGAACTCCCTGTCTGTGGCGAGCAGTGCGATGATATAACGTAGCCGCGGGCATCATATCAAACAATTCCTCAGAGCATACCATTGTACAGGCGGTAGAATACACATAAGGAGGCAAAGTCTCTCCTGTCGCGAAGAGGTTCCACACCACCTGCAAGCATAGGATCGTTGACAACTCTCACAGCTCGCCTTTGCACCGAGTCAAATGGACGAAGCATATACTCTGTTGCCTCCGCCCACAGGTGACAGCAGTACTCCATGTGCGGCCGCACTTGCGACTTACAGAAGCAGTGTTTGCGCTGCAGTAAAGTACCGACTGAGCACACAGAGCTTCATGGACGCCAGCTTAGCCTTGTCCTCCAAATGACTCCGGAATTGAACTCTCTGGAGATGTCAACGCCAAGGATCCCAATGCTTTCAGAGATAGTGAGAGATGTGCCCTAGAATTGTGGCGCTACAGTAAATGAGGTTTTCTTAGCAATGAATATACACGCTTGTGAAGGGTTAAACCTGACGAGATTTTGTCCACCCCAATCGGGCACTCTAGTAAGAGTAGCCTCGATTTCGGACACAAGCTATTCACAACTTTCTTCCACTGTGGCCCGAGAGATACCGGGGCGGCCCGTGTAACAAGTGTCCCCCGTACCGTCGTCTGCATAACAATGAATGCATTCAGTAGATAACATGTCATTGATATGCAGCAGAAACAGAGTACACAGGGACAACACTGAGCCTTGCGGTACTCCAGCGTTGATGGCCATGCAGTCAGAACAGCTGCCGTCGATGACGGCTCTGATGCTTCTACCGGCCAGAAAGCTGGACACCCATCCGCATAACCTCTCGGGTAGTCCATAGGATGGCAATTTCGTAAGAAGACTACGGTGCCAGACCCGGTCAAAGGCTTTAGAGATGTCGAGGCTTATTGTTAGAGCCTCGCCCTTACTCTCGATAGCCGCCGCTCATAAAATAATAGTATTGTTTCTCTTTTTTCTGCATTCCTTCTGTTACAGTTACAGTTAGTGTTATTCAAAACTTCCTTGTTGTAAATACACACGCCTGTGTCTCTCTAGCACTAAAATTTACCAAGATTTCTGCTCGACGGATGTAAATACAACTCAGGCCGTTTTCAAGAGGACTTGAGTCGTATTTTCCGGTGGGTTAGCTTCTTTTCCTCCACATCGGTCCTCTCGGCTGTAGTACGGGCAGAGTTACTGACGTGCAGAGTGCTTTTATTTGAATAAAACTGAATTCTTTCATGGGATAGCATTTCATTTTTTAGCAGAAAAAAAAGAGTTGGGTACTACACACCCCGGCAATATTCTGCAATATACTGGGTGTCTGACCATCACAGAGAACCCGTATACATAGTCTGTGCAGGAAATTGAATATCCAGCTGTACAATTGAGGCGGTAGACCATATGCCAAGGCGCGGAAGCTATTTCTGAAGAAAAATTGTTAAATTTAAGTTTATAAAGCTCAAAGTTGATTTTAGCATTTGATTTATTACTTTATTGTTATTAATACATATTCTCAATATATTTGAGCATCAAATTTCAATCTATGCCTCATAAAATACTTTAAAACAAAAAAGATATTACAACTTTTCTGCGTTTCTACCTTCGAATACGCAACTTAAATGCTGAATAAAAAAAGCGGCACTGAGCGGTAACAATATATTGATATTAAAACTTTTAAGTGCAATAACATTGTTACTTATCAATACCATTTATAAAAATGTATCTATAGTACCACAATAAGTCCGTAAAGATATGTTACGTATCATTCCTGCGATAGAAAATTATGCTATAAAGGTCCATTATAATATGTTACGAAAAATTATATTTGATAAATTTACTGCAATAACCCCTAATGTAGTGTAATATTTGATTTTGAAAATTTTTGGTAACATTTGTTTTAGTAAATAACTAGGTTTTGAACACAAGAAAGTACCCATTAATGGTACAGCTACAATAAACAAAAAATTAGCTCTCATTTGATACCTCAATGACGTCAATAGTCCCTCTCACTAAAAAGTTATTTGATAAAATCAGTAAATCTTTTCTCCTGAACAATTTTGATTTTACGATTACCGAGTTATTGTACGGAGGGGTCGAATCTATATAGCAAAATACAGAAACTAATGAATAATTTTGATTTATGTTTTTATGTGAATAGCAATAAAAGTGGTACAATACAAAGAACATATTATTACGCTACTTAGCCTAGGGGCTTGGCAGAAAAGAATTCATATCTTTATGCATAATAAAAGGTCGGGATTTCGAATGCACTATTAATTATCACGCTATTACATAAAGGGCTAATAGCTAGCCTAAACAGGCTTACCAGCAAGCCTTTACTGTTTTACTAAATCATTACTTTCTTTTAACGACTCTGCAAATCAATGTAGGAAATATGTTAGACAAGTATTTAATATCAGTTTCAATTTGTTAAGTAGCCAGTAAAGATATATATTTTAAAAAGTATCGTGAAATCTTTCAGAGATCAAGCGTGATAAACAGCGTGGCTTAGGAGTCCGGTATAGAATCCACAAGTAAAAAAAAAGTCTTATATAACTCATTCGTTGTAGGTTTTCAGTCGCATACATCACCCACTAGAAGTCTTAGGGTTATAAATCACCTAATCCGAAAGTATTCTGTCGTCACTTTCAGCAACCTCAATCTAAGGTACGAATAAATGTCCTACGTCGTGTGCTCCTGCTTCACTAGCCATGATTCTTTCTGTATACTGACTGCTGAGCGCAAAGCTAGGAACGTACTTTATAGTGAAAATTCTTTGAAATAAATCATCTGTATAACATAAGTTTTCTTGAAAAATATTACGCTTCACCGCATCTTAAAATTGCAGTATATAATGTTTTCAGTTTATCTCTTTATATCTAGGTTCAATATCACCGAAATCCCAGTGGTCCAAATTGAACAAAGTGCTACCACTTAAGATTATGTTTCATCACGCTACTTACTCTTTTTAACGTTAAAGGGACCAATTACAACCAAAGACGTATGTCATACCGGCCTCGAACCGACTAAAACCACACGGTCTCTAATCTACCTCTATCCATGTAGGGCACCCCGGGTTAGTCCTCGGGAGCCCTCGGGAGGTCCTATCTATGTATCCTAAGGGCTCGATAGAGAGCAAACAAATGGCCATTATAACATAATTTTCACGCGTACGAAGTCGCGGGCAACAGCTAGTACCTAATTAATAATGTTGTATCTCTACAACTCTACATTAATTAGTTAATTGACGCAGGTACCTACGCATTTTCTACCATTGTGGTCCAGTTAGATTTTATCAGAAAGATTTTTATCTATTTTTTATTTATTAGTTTCTGTACACACAAATGATAAAAGAAAATAACAAAGAAGATATCAATGTACAAGGTTTTATTTATTCGTTGATTTTCCTAGGTGTAAAAACGATCGAAGATCATGATTGACATTAAAGGATCATGCTTAATGAACATTGAAGGTGGCACTCACCCGTTCGCTCTTGTAACTTGTCTTCGAAAAACACCCCGCTGCTACTAGCACGAATTGCTTCTTAACGCATTACACTCGTACAACAGGACAAACGATCATGTTTATGATTAGTCTACAAAATTTTGTTTGAATAACATTTCTTGGTTGCATTAATTTCCTTCCAACTTTAAGAATCATCATCGAAACATTAAAGATCTTCATGGATTGCTTTAATGTCGATCTCATCTGCCGCCTGCATCCAAGTCATCCAACTGATCTTTACTAGATCTTTCCTCGGAAGAAAGCCTATCTAGTCTACTTACGCTGCCCTACTTATAGGTATATAACAGCGAAAGTAACTCTACTTGTCTGTTACGTTTTCACATTCTGATGTAATTAAGTGCTAAGATAGAATTAAGCTTGAATAACAAGTTGTCGGGTGAAATGTGTACGAGAAATCCTCACTACGCAGATCGCAGACATTAGTTATATAAATCTTTTTTTTTTTATTTATAGAGAAAACTTCTGCTGTTCCCTGAGGGTACGAGACATTCTGGCGACCGACTGCTGCCGTTCCGTAAAGGCGCTTTTCACGTGGCAATGGACGCTGGAGCGCCCATACAGCCTGTCGTCGTTTCAAAATACCACTTCCTCGACGATAAACGACACAAGTTCGGCTCAGGTAACATGCGTTCCCTAATCTAAAACCGGTTTTACCTGTACGGTTTTTGACATTTTAAACAACTTCGAATAAGGAAGAGGTTATCAGTGACTATCGATACTCGTATGTTTTAGGTATGGTAGGTACCTCGTAGGTATATCCCGTAGTTTTTAAATGTTTTTTTTTCTCTTGATGGTAGGTATACGTGCACATTTCACCTTATTATACTATACTATACTATACTATACTATACTATACTATACTATACTATACTATACTATACTATACTATACTATACTATACTATACTATCTTCACGCCAAATCCCTTGCGGGGTAGGCAGAAAGAACCGAGCGCCACACGGCACGGTCCATACACACCTCACTCGCCTCTTCAACTTTCATTTTTCTTTTCATGCATGCACGTCGGTTCCTAGGGCTCTTGACACCGCCACACCTTGATTTCACCTTATTATTGTTTTAAGTCTCACGTAAAAGGTGATGCGCCTATTGCCAGTGTTGGAATGGACAGACGCATATCGTGATGTCCCGCACTAGAAATTTTTCAAGCTATAAAGGCCTTATTTGGCTTAACGATTGTCACTTCTGACAACCGGGTTCCATATAGAGTTTTCCTTCTCGACGCAGTGGATCGTTTTGCAAAAGTTTTCCCTTAGTCGTCTCTTACGTCACATTTTGTACTCTTTCCTGTTGCCACACGGGGCAAACTTTTTGCGAGATAGAAATGCCATCTACAACATCGGGTTTTTTTTAAATTACCTTATGCAATATATAAAACTAGAGAAAGTGGCCTAATGCGTCTGTCGTTAGGTAGTTGTATTAATAACACATTAAATCATTAGGTTTGGTTAATTGCTATTTTCCTTAGGCGATGACGCAAGTAGTCTCAATATAGATGCTAAGAAGGACTCGGGTTCTTCGATCAACAATCGGGTTGGAATCGGAACAAATATTTTTGTGGGATCTGCAAAATGCTCGTTGCGAAATTTGAGTGTACCTATTCTGCGAATGAATATTTTTTAAATTCATATCGAATGGTTTATCGTTATAGGATAATATTGTCTATTGTCTTAAATTTATTTGATAAATATTACACCAAAGTACAAAGGTACCGACACAAAATAAATATTAAGGTACAGCAAGCATGTAGGTAGGTACTTTTTTCATTCATAATCATACCTGCTTTTGATGTGCGTAAAATTTAATAGGTAGGTACAAAATATTTTTGTTAAATTCAGGTGAAAAGATATTTAATTATTTTTGTTATGTTCATCCATACTAATATTATAAAAGTATGTTTGTTTGTTTGAACGCTAGGATCTCAGAAACTACTGGTTGGAATTCAAAAAATCTTTTAGAGTTCGATAGTTAATTTATTGAGGATGGCTATAGGCTATATAGCATCACGCACGCTACAACGAATAGGAACGGTCAACGGAGCATTAATGATAAATGTTTCAAAAACGGGGGGAAAAAGAGCCTTTTGAGAGCTTCCGTTGCGTGCGCTGCGTAAATGGTTAAAGTTATGTAAAAATGCTGTACTGCTCGTTCGCTCTAACTTTGCCGCTCGGCTCTATACTAAAGTCGAATTTTTGATTAGACGAAGTAAATTGACAGCAACTAATGTCACTTCTTCTTGTAGTGTTGCGTATTTTCTATGACGAAGTGACATTAGCTACTGTCAATTTACTTCGTATAATTAACAATTCGGGTATACGCCTCTACGCCAGCGGCAAAGTTAGAGCGAACGGGTAGTACTACAAAAATGTTCCTCTTCAAAAGTTCTAATAAAAACCTTTGCGACAGCATACATGTGTCTATCTTTTAGGGTTGGTTCACAATAACCATTTTAATGGAAATCGAATTACTTCTACAATAATGCGACGGGAAACCTCTCTCGCCAACGAAATTGTTCTTAAATATAATGCGACGGGAATACAAGCGACAAGAAATATCTTTCTCTGTGAATGAATATTAACGATTCGATGCTACGGGAGTAAACGCAACGCGACGGGAACGGGTGATATGCTCTCTTTTATGTGCCACAAACGAAGTTGCGCGGGTCAGCTAGTTTACAATAAAATGGCACAAAATTTAAAGTAATCGGTACTGGATGAATAAATTTATATTTACTAGGTACAAAACTTGTTGCTGAAATTGTTGGATTTGCTTTATACTATTTAGCATTTAAACAATGGTATCACGATTTCCATAGAATGGTCTGCGTCTGGGACGCAAAATTTTTGTATGAAGAAAAACAAGCAGCTCTGTTACCACGAATAACCACTCTGTTGGATGAAAAAAATGGTGTTAGATTCATCCCGAGGGTTTCGCAAGAGGCTACTAATGGAACACTTTCGCAAAACGATCTATTGCGTAGAGAAGGAAATCTCGAAATAAACCCGATTGTCAGTAAAATGACAATCGTTTAAATGAAGTTGCAGGCCTTATTCGTCACAACTTGCGCCTGTCAATTTTAACACAACAATAGGCTCACCACCTACTACGTGGGACATAAGACTAAAAAGGTGAAATGCGAGCGTATACTACGCCTCTGCCTACACCTTCGGAGATAAAGGCGTGACTTTTTGTATGTATGGTAGATGTTAAAAAAAGTCATTTACTTAATATTGAGTCTTTTGACGAATGATCCCAACATGCTATAAAATGTTTCTAAAATCTCGGCAAAATAAGTGTTTTCTGGGTTTACATAAGGGACATCAATTTCTGCCATGAATTTTAGAATGACCCTTTTGATTACTCTCAGTGTTAACCTTTTTTAGAATTCATGGTTTTTAAGAATAAAAATATAATATAAAAAGGAAAAGGAAGACACTAGGAATGTAACATTAGTTGCATGTCTATGTGTTATACTTATATTTGCTCCATGGTTATACTTCTACAGGACCATTTATTATTTTTTTCTGTCACTCACAATTTACTGCTTCTATCGCTACAAGCGAGGACTTGTCATTGGCTTTCTGTTTTTATGTGATCTCCAATCTTAAATGTAAGCTGTAAGTCCTCTACAAGTAAAAAAAATTAAATTAGCCTTAGTCATTGAAAACCGAGATAGATACACGTCTTGGTCAAGTTCACTTCTTCTTACCCTTATAATCAGTCAGTATTTCCTCACAACGACCATGATATCGCCTTCGCAGAGTGCTATCATGTGCATAGCAATGTACGTTGCCGATAAATATTAAGTCATATCTATGTATTTGATATGCAGAACAAGGGACGATAAGACATACCCGTGACACATATCGGCCTTTACAAATTAAAAATTCATGACTCAGCGACCGCGACCGCTGAAAGTGGCATTGAACAAAGTCATTTTATTGATTAGATACTAACTTTGCCCTGACAACTCCCGTTGTACAAGCTCCTCATACCTCCAACCATTTATTAGTCTTTAAAAATAATGAATGAAAGTCTGCCCGATTGCATGCATTTATGATTTACTGCTGATGCACGCAGCTTCGCCCGAGTAAAATTTGTTCCCGTTCCCACTTCCCGTATTTTATTCCCTTGGGGGTAGAATTAACAAAATCCATTCTCAGCGGATGCCTACGTCATAACATCACCAAATTTCAGCCCGATCCGTCCGGTTTGGGCTATGCGTTGATAGATCACTATGTCAGTCAGTCAGTCACCTTTGAGTTATAATAATATTTATATATTTATTATAGTAGGTATTTAGATGCATTGCAACCTTAGATAGTAGCATAAAGATATAGCCTATAGCCCAATTCCAACATTTCCTGTCCCGCTATTCTACACGGACAGGTGGGCAGAATAAGTTATTTACAAGTGGAATATTTTGTAATATTGTTTTATGTTTTTCAGGTGAAATTATTGTGTCAATTTTGCCAATGATTGAGACTGCGGGATTGTCAAAGGATGACATCGAGTCCTTAGTTGAAGAAACACAAATGAAAATGCAAGAGGAATTTACCAAAATTTCTTCCGAGACCTTTGCGAATCTTTCTACTAAGGCTGATTAAATGAAGTACAATTCTTTGTAGTTTTAAGAAAATCGGGTCTAATAAATAAGCATTTAGGTAAATTATATGCGATAAGAGACGATTAAGATTTGACTATCTTTGTTCTTTATCATGAACCATGCAGTACAAAATGATTAGGTAATTCATGTAGGTGTCATATTATTTACTTACTAAAATGTACATAATTAATATTCGCGATTTTTCTTTATTTTAGTTACTTCGAAACGCTATATGGATTTAAACCCAGGGATTTTCTATTATTGGATGCCAGGAGTAGTAAGATTGTGGTTTTTGATTTTGAGCGAAGTTTGACCTCCCTCAACAGTAAGGCTGCACCAGAGCTTGCAGATGAGTTTATCTTAGGCATTGAAGGTCCTGGCGGGACCCCAGATTATTATAAAATTGCATTTACAGAGACGACAAACCTATTTTTAGTTACTAACACATATTTTTGTATAGCCGGTTATCTACAAATTCATATCTCCGTGCAAAAAGAGCTGTGATAAATATATAATAGATAATATTAGGTAAATTACAAAATAAATCTTTACTCACGTTGTTGGTGATAATAATCTAAAATGATGTACGTTTATAATGAAAGACAAAAAGACAATAAAAGATATAATTTTATATAATATGGTATTTTTCTATTTTATTTACCCACTAGGTGAGGCCGTAGCTTTGGTTCCAGCCCCTTGGTAGCCAAAATCTCTCGGAAATCCGAGGACATCTTTCTCAGGGATTACCCGGGGCTCCCGGCGGCCGTAGGGAGTGGTAGAGTAACATGTGATTTTAGACGGTAAGAGTCTGGCATGGCATCTATAAGGGATACACGCGTAAAAAACTGATCCATTGATATTAGTTTCGATGCCTATTAGGTCATACACAGTGAAAGCAAGCTCAACTTGTTTCAGTAGCGCAGTCCAAACAGCTTTGGCCTGGTTTAGGCAATTGTTACGGGTTCGTCTTTTTAGAACCAGGTAGGAAAATAACCTAGAAAGGTTTCTAGAACCTAGAGTGTGCGTACTCCTGGCGGAAAAGTGTCGATTTTTTAAATTCTAGATATGCAGAAAATTAGCGTAAGAGTCCGTGTAAATGTGTATCGTAAATAGAAATTTGTGTATCCAGCCATTGTGAAGATATTCTTGAAAAACTGATTCCGCCAGGAGTACGTTCGAAACGTCAGCCCAGCGGAACTTTTTCTTTTTTTGCAAAAAGAAAAGGCTCATTAGGTAGCTTGGTGCGAGCTGTAAATGTGTATGTATAAATGAAATTTGTGTATCATGATATCACGGAGTAATTCAGGTTTCCGCTGGGAGTACGTTTGACGATATCGTAATTATCATATACAGAGACTTGGTACAGTGTTGAATTTACTCATGTACGTTGCTATGAATTTGCTTATAATCTTGGTAAAAGCAGAAATTGAAAATAATTTCCCACTCAAAAGATAAAGACATATAGGTAAAATCAGGTTATTAACCTCTAGTGCCTAAAATAGGAACCTTACAGCCAAACTTGTAACGTTAATTTGTATCTAATCAAAGTCTACACTCTTCAACCGAGTTTCATTAATATCTTCTTAGTAATTACAGAGTAATCACAAAACTTGTCGCAATCAGCCCATTGTTTTATATGACCTTTGTTGTCAATGTTCTTAGAAAATAAACACAACAAACTATATTGCAATATTTTGCGTATTTATTCAACTACTCAAATTTAAAAATTCAGCTCATTACATTCAGTATTTAACAAAATATAAGAAAAATACCATCAACAGCCGGAATTGATGAAAAACACGAGTAAACCAACCAGATTGAAATGACGTCAAAAAGCGGCCGCGTAGTACATAGAGCTACGTCTTTAAATTGCAAGTATTGTACGTTTATTTGGTTTGACATCGTGTACTATCGCTACAAAAATAGCTTAGCGAATATACAATTCCCATAATAACTTTCTATTACAATTATTACTTTTATGAATAATCGACATTTAAATAAGAAAGAGCAAGAAAACAAACTCTTTGACGTTTTAAAATGGACGCGATGTCGGGTTCTACTTAAGTACGTAATAGTGGGCACTTAGATTACCCTTTTTTTAACATGAGGGAAAATCCCTCATGGATGCTATGCTGGACTCCTACCGACTAAATAAACTCACGTAACGCCCAACAGCTTACGGTTTGGAGCCCCGGGTAAGCCCTCGGAAGGCTTTCCTAGGACTCCCAACAGACCTCGCCTACGGGGTGGTTCGGGTGCTATCCCGCGTCTTTGGGGGGTTTTCGGGTGTGATTCCGCTTCTTAGGATGTGCGTGAATCCCTCACGTCACGCTGCCGTCTTGGGCCTGCTTCTGTAAGGACGGTGAGCAGCCCACACATAGAGTACCTGCTTATTTTTTACCCTAGCTTTCTTATGTATAAGTATTTATCAGTTTCTTTCAAATTTACGATCCTGTAGGTTTAGGTATTTCTGCATTTTCACACACAAATCCACATTTTGACATATTGAGACTAGAGACTAGAAGAAACTGGTTTTTAAATTAACATGTTCCAGATTTTTTAATAAAACCAGGTCAAGTACGACTCGAACTCGCGCTTGGAGGGTTCCGTACTAAAAAAACAGCAAAAATCACGTTTTTTTTATGGTAGCCCCCCTTAATCCCCCTTTTGTCTAATTTAAGTATTTGTTGTTATAGCGTCAACCAAAATACATCATCTGAGAAAATTTCAGCTCTCTAGTTGTCACGGTTCCCGAGATAGGATTTAAGTATTTGTTGTTACAGCGTCAACTAAAATATATCAACTAAAATATATAAAAAAAAAAAAAATATCATCTGTTTTTATCATTTTTTTTAGCAGTTTCCGAGAAAGCCTCATGTCGGACAGACAGACAGACAAGCGGACTGTGAAGTCTCATGAATAGGGTCCCGTTTTTATAATTTGGGTTTGGAACCCTAAAAACTGTGTGGCCAGTTTTACCAACAGCCATCAATCAACAGTATAAATAAGGTTTGTAATCTAGAAGACACTTAATGACTTTCTTCACAAAAGTCTTACAGACTAAGGCTGAGGCCGCACTTGGGGTTACTGCGGTTTTATTCCAAATAAAAACGCACCTAGAACGACCCAGAACCTACCATTGACGATCCTTCCGTTTGGACGCCTATGCGACCTAGGACCGAGGACCGAGAGGAGGAATTATTTTATTCCGTACCATTCGACTGCATAGCTTGAACTGATACTATTATCAGTTCAAGCTATGCAGTCGAATGGTACGGAATAAAATAATTCCTCCTCTCGGTCCTCGGTCCTAGGTTCGATTTCTGGGTCAGAACAAATATTTGTGTGTGATACACAAATGTTCTGGAGTTTGTGTTTTATGTACTTGCTATGAAATAAATTATATTAAAATATAACTACTAAACCTCTCTCTGGCTTTCATGTGACGCTAACAAATTGTTAAATAGGTAGTACCTACATTTTAAAAATAAAATAAAATTGCAATATAACTTTTAATATAGTTATACCCTAGCTAAGCGATCAGTATGAATGAAGAGAGCTCACAATAATCTCACACGCCAATTTATACATTCTCCCCCAGAAGCTGCTCAATAGACAATACCATTTAATTCCACAATGTTATTTAAAATCAGGTAACTTAGCAATGATGTACAATTCCAAATAATAATGTTAGGGTTCGATAAAACCTTAGATCATTTAACTACAGGACCCGTCTAGCAAAGCTTTCCCCTCTGCTAAGCCAATGGATCACTCGATCTAACAGGTTTATAAAAAGAACATAAGAATCGATTGATTGCGGAAATAAATAGTCTAAGTATTAGTATTTTCTAACACGAAGTTGTGTCAGCTAGTATAATTCAAATACAGTACCCGTACATTGCAAAAAAGATAAACGTATCAAATTGTAGTTGACTTAAAATGACACCGTCTGTCTCATGTAAAGCTATTTATTTCATTTACGTGAGTCTCCGTGCTTCGGAAAGCAGGTTAAGCCGTTTGGTACTGTTTTCAGTAAAATTGCAGCTATGGCGGAGGCCAGGCCTAGTCAGCAAGCGAGTGTCAAAGAGTCTGAGAAGATGAAGATGTGCATATATTATGTACGAATCATAAGTACCTACTTAATAAAAAAATACTAATATTTTACAAGACTTTTGTATCTACCTGTACTAAATTAAAACTGATGCTATGCTACAAATTTAGAAATGTACCTTCATGTACTGCGCGGCCGCTTTTTGACGTCATTTCAATTTGGTTGGTTTACCCGTGTTTTTCATCAATTCCGGCTGTTGATGGTATTTTTCTTATATTTTGTTAAATACTGAATGTAATGAGCTGAATTTTTAAATTTGAGTAGTTGAATAAATACGCAAAATATTGCAATATAGTTTGTTGTGTTTATTTTCTAAGAACATTGACAACAAAGGTCATATAAAACAATGGGCTGATTGCGACAAATTTTGTGATTCCTCTGTAATTACTAAGAAGATATTAATGAAACTCGGTTGAAGAGTGTAGACTTTGATTAGATACAAATTAACGTTACAAGTTTGGCTGTAAGGTTCCTATTTTAGGCACTAGAGGTTAATAACCTGATTTTACCTATATGTCTATATCTTTTGAGTGGGAAATTATTTTCAATTTCTGCTTTTACCAAGATTATAAGCAAATTCATAGCAACGTACATGAGTAAACTCAACACTGTACCAAGTCTCTGTATATGATAATTACTATATCGTCAAACGTACTCCCAGCGGAAACCTGAATTACTCCGTGATATCATGATACACAAATTTCATTTATACATACACATTTACAGCTCGCACCAAGCTACCTAATGAGCCTTTTCTTTTTGCAAAAAAAGAAAAAGTTCCGCTGGGCTGACGTTTCGAACGTACTCCTGGCGGAATCAGTTTTTCAAGAATATCTTCACAATGGCTGGATACACAAATTTCTATTTACGATACACATTTACACGGACTCTTACGCTAATTTTCTGCATATCTAGAATTTAAAAAATCGACACTTTTCCGCCAGGAGTACGCACACAACCTAGAAGCGGGATAACACCCGATCAATCCCCCAAAGACTAGCAACCGAACCCTCCCTCTAGGTCAGGCCGCAGTGGTAGCCGCAGGTCTGTTGGGAGTCCTGGGGTATCCTTCCGAGAGCTAACCCGGGGCTCCCAACCGTAGGCTGTTAGGTAGGATACGTGTGGTTTTTAGTCTGTAGGAGTCCGGCATAGAATCCCTGTAGTATTTTCCTTTGTAGAATGTTTTGCTTTTAGGGCGTTTATGTTCACGCGTCATGTCATTGATACGAAAACATTGAAATACAAAAAACCCGGTATTTTCGTAGATCAATGTACGATAGGAGCATTATCATAACTCTCCTCTGGTAACATTTTTCAACGATCACACGAGCACATGTTTTTATGTACTTATTTTAAGTGATAAAAGTTACCCAGATTACAAATTAACCGATATAAAATAAAATAACATGATCGAATGATAAAATTACTTTAACCTTGGTAAATTGCGCATGTTAATTAGAGGACAAACAACACAAACTTTAGGTACCTAATAATTTTGATACAGGGTTTAGCGTATAAAGTTTATTTGGATTAAGCATCAATTTTGATAATAGGGTATCTATTGCTAAGCTTCGACCAACAATATACCTACGTATATTGTTGATCGAAGTTGCTATGCCTAAGACAAGAAAAGTAGGTAAAGTGATCCTTTTCTATTAACATGAGCGAAAATCCATCATGGATGCTATCGACTAAAACCTCACGTAACGCCCAACAGCCTATGGTTGGGAGCCCCGGGTAAGCTCTCGGAAGGATGTCCCAGGACACTACGCAAATAGGTAGGTATAATATTGTTCGTCACTATCACAACTAAGTAAGTAAGTAGGTACCAACGCAAATACTTAAGAAGAATAACGAGCTACATACGTACGCACGCGACCTGACCTGGACCTTACTTGATATGTTAACGTTTAATTAAACCAGGTCAAAAACAAATTACTCACCCTTATCCGTCATAATACCGTAGATAAATGTAAAAGATTACCGATTATGACGAATAAGGTTGACTGAGACTGAATGCAGCTACCATAGCAGTTTATGCTTGGCATAGACATAATAACACCGTGCGTTATAATTCTATGCTGGACTCCTTGAATGTGCAATAGAATGTAGTAACGATAATAACCTTTATTTCCCGTGGTCCACCTCGTAGTCCACCCAGGTGAACCACGGGAATTTTTTTTTACCCGTGGTCCACCTGCATAGCCATATGTTTGTAACAGTAAATTATATAATAAAATTATGAACATACTTATGATCAATAAAGTAAAAAAATACCAGTAGTACTACTAAGTGGTCCTAGTAGTACCACTGGTACTTAAATTTTACCCATGGTACTACTGGATCAAAAATAAATGAAGATCGGTAAAAACTAATGAAGATCGAAAAAACAAATGAAGATCGAAAAAACAAATGAAGATCGGAAAAACAAATGAAGTTTGAAAAAACAAATGAAGATCAACAAAAACAAATGAAGATCGGCGAAACAAATGAAGATCGACAAAACAAATGAAGATCGACAAAACAAATGAAGATCGAATAAACAAATGAAGATCGGAAAAACAAATGAAGTTTGAAAAAACAAATGAAGATCAACAAAAACAAATGAAGATCGGCGAAACAAATGACGATCGAAAAAACAAATGAAGATCGGCAAAACATGCAGATCAATAAAACAAACGTCTATAAGCAAGTTCATAAGGTCAAAAACTATTCGCAGCTATATTTTGTAATCTAGATGCGATTGCCATTCAAAAAAATAGGGGCAAGTAATTCTCGACCTTAACGACACTTATTTAAAAATGTGCTTTTAGGCGTTTATAGACATCACTGATCACGAATATATAAAAAATAAATAAATATTATGCATGCTCCTAAGGTCGAAATTCGCTTGGACCCATTTTTGTAATCTAGATGCGATAAACATTCAAAAAAATAGGAGCAAGCAATTCTCGACCTCATAAATATGCATAATATTTATAGATTTTTTTACATGTTCTTGATCAGTGATGTCTATAAAGGCCACAGAGCACATTTTTGAGATGTGTCATTAAGGTCGAGAGTTGCTTGCAACTATGTTTTTGAATGGCAATCGCATCTAGATTACAAAATATGGCTGCGAGTAGTTTTTGACCTTATAAACTTGCTTATAGTCTTTTGTTTTATTGATCTGCATATGTTTTATCGGTCTTCATTTGTTTTTTCGATCTTCATTTGTTTTGCCGATCTTCATTTGTTTGTCGATCATAATTGGTTTCGCTGATCTTCATTTGTTTCGCCGATCTTCATTTGTTTTTGTCGATCTTCATTTGTTTTTTCAAACTTCATTTGTGTTTCCGATCTTCATTTGTTTCGTTGATCTTCATTTGTTTCATTGACTTCATTTGTTTCGTCGATCTTCTTTTGTTTTGTTGATCTTCATTTGTTTTGAAAATTATTTCATTACTTTATACATTTTACCTTTTAGATGTTCTTCGTAAACCACAACCTATAATGGATCTTTTTCCACTGACATGTCCTAAAAGATCCATTTTTCATAAAAATACTTTAAGGTATTAAAGTGGACATGATATGTCCACAAAGATCCATGATGAATCTTTTTAATGGATTTTAGTGGATAAAGGGCACTTGCATAAAAAGGTTACCATAGCTGTAAGTGTTGATAGAAGAGCGCTAAGTGTCAGGTGGACCACGGGTAAAAATTATTTCCCGTGGTACACCTAGGTGAACTACGGGTAATAAAAAAATTCCCGTGGTACACCAGGTGGACTACGGGTAAAAAAAAATTCCCGTGGTTCACCTGGGTGGACTACGAGGTGGACCACGGGAAATAAAGGAACATTATAATAAATATAAACTATCTTACTTATGGCCACTGTTACGGCAGGGAACTTGCGGCTTTGTAGAACCTTGCGTGAGAAGTATCATTGATGGTACTAATTGTCATACGCTTACGTCACAAGCGCCTTACCTACCTACCATTTAAGGGGCGGTTATTGCGCACAAGTAGGCATTTGGCGCTCCCCTCGCCCCGGGCGCAAGACACACCGCGCGCCGGCAGCGGCAGCGGCAGTGAACTCTCATGCCACAGTATACAGTGGAGTAGAAAGAAACAGCATGCTAACTTTGTTTGACGTAGTAAATGCATCTAACTTTATTAAGTGTAGTGATTTATTCAAGTTTCCTAAATAAATGAGTTAATTATATACATTATACTTTTATTTTTAAGCTAAAGAGTTTGTTTGTTTGTTTAGTTGTTTTAACTCTAGTGTGTAAGAGACTGCTAGTTGAAATTCAAAAGTTCCTTAACAGATTGTCCTTTTTTAAAAATACCAAAATATATAACATCACGCTAAGGCGAATAAGAGCTGAGCAGCAACGAAACATTTTTCGAAAACTAGGATATTTCATTTCTTTTGAGAGTTTCCGTTGCGTAAGTTTGCTAGAGGTTACAGTTGCGTAAAAAATGTAAATTACATTATAATTGGTCATAAAAATTTCTAAAGTTTTCTAAAGTTGGTATGCTAAGTATGAATCACGTGATCATTTTGCAATCCAAAATGGCCGCCGCGGTATAATCACAGAATTTCATGATGGGTATCATTTAAAGGGTTTTTTTGTATGCTGAGTACGAATCACGTACTAATTTTGCAATCCAATATGGGCGCCGCGCCGTAATCACAAAATTTCATGATGGGTATCGTTTAAGGGGTTTCTTGGTATGCTGAGTACGAATCACGTGAAAATTTTGCAATCCAATATGGGCGCCGCGCCGTAATCACAAAATTTCATGATGGGTATCGTTTAAGGGGTTTCTTGGTATGCTGAGTACGAATTACGTAAAAATTTTGCAATCCAATATGGGCGCCGCGCCGTAATCACAAAATTTCATGATGGGTATCGTTTAAGGGGTTTCTTGGTATGCTGAGTACGAATCACGTGATAATTTTGCAGTCCAAAATGGCCGCCGCGGTGTAATCACAAAATTTCATGATGGGCATCGTTTTAAGGGTTTTTTGGTATGCTGAGTACGAATCACGTACTAATTTTGCAATCCAATATGGCCGCCGCGCCGTAATCGCAAAAATCCATGATGGTTATCGTTTAAGGGGTTTTTTGGTATGCTGAGTACGAATCACGTACTAATTTTGCAATCCAATATGGGCGCCGCGCCGTAATCACAAAATTTCATGATGGGTATCGTTTAAGGCAGTGGTTCCCAATTAGTTTTTGCTGTGTACCACTATAAAAATGTACTCAAACCTGCGTACCCCTTATTAAAGGAATCACACTAATATTTTTAAATGCAAAAGTTTGTGAGTGTGTGTGTGTATGTTTGTTACTTCTTCACGCTCAAACGCCAGGACCAATTTTGATGAACTTTGGTATACAGGTAGTAGTTGCTCCCTGGATTCACAGATAGGTTTTTCTTTTTTTTTACCGTGAGGGAAAATCTATCATGGATGCTATGCCGGACTCCTACCGACTAAAAAACCTCACATTACGCCCAACAGCCTATGGTTGGGAGCTCCGGGTAAGCCCTCGGAAGGATGTCCCAGGACTCCCAACAGACCCACGGCCGCCACTGCGGCCTCGCCCAGGGGGTGTCTATCCCGCGTCTTTGGGGGGTTTCGGGTGTGATCCTGCTTGCTGACGCACGCTGACGGTGAGCAGCCCTCTCACCGTCTTCAGGCCCCCGGTCATGGAGGCTGGTAGTCTTCGGCGAAGACACGTCGGCGGCCGTCTCTTTCACGAGCATGACCTGCTCGCAGTAAAAGGCGGCAGTCCCACTTACTCCCGCTGGAGATCATGGCTCGCACCATGGTCTCGAGCGAGACAGTCCACGTCCAGACCCACCACAAGGACCTGGCGCTGTTGCGCCCACGCCGTGCACTCCACCAGCGTGTAGAGCGCGGTGTCATCGCTGCGTTTCCCGGTGTCTTCGCCACAGATACCTACCGAAGCTACCGTGTCCGGTAAGTATCTGTGACAACCGGTAGGAGAGAGCATCGTGTCTCCTCTCCAGCCACTCGTCCATGACCGGTCTGACGCCCGCGATTGTGGCGAATCCCCCCTTTGGTTGCTCAAGTCGCACCTTCCATGTCTCCACGGTTTCCTGGTGGAGCAGGGACCGTTGGGCCTCGATTTCTCGAGACGCAGGCCTTTGGCCCCGCTCCAGCGCCTTCTTGCGCCATCTAAACAGTGACGCAAGGGCTCTCGCCTCCAGGTCCCATGGAGGGGTCCCGGCTAGGAGACATACCGCCTCACCGGAGATCGTGCGGTATCCCCTTATCACCCTGACGGCGATCGCCCTCTGCGGGCCCAGCAGTCTAGCCTCATTGCTGGCCGTCAGGGTCTCCGCCCATATGGGGGCCCCGTATAGGGCCATACTTCGCACGATCCCCAGGTACAGTCTTCTGTAGGGAGCGTTGGGTCCCCTGATGTTGGGCATCAGCCGCGCTAGTGCGGATGATGCCCCCCTGAGTTTTGGGACCAAAACTTCGGAAGTGATGTCCGAAGTTCCTCCGGCCATCGGAGCATCCAGATACTTCATCGAGGGCTCGATGCCGATGCTGACGCCCCCTAACTGTAGTCTTGATCCCGCAGGTGGCTCCATCAGAGGTCCGTGGAAGCACAGAATCTCGGATTTGTGAAGGGCGACCTTGAGACCCAGCCGCCGTATCCGACCCACGACTTGAGCAACCCTTGCCGTGGCCTTTAGTGCTGCGTCTCGGTGCGTTGCTCCCCGCGCCGTAACGAGGGTGTCGTCGGCGTAACACGTTACGCTTTTTCCAAAGTATATTAGGCCGAGGTAACGCGACGCTTAGTACTTAATTCACAACCAAAACAAAACACTGTTACACGGCTTACGACAAAAGCTGAACTGGCGGGAAGTGGGAACCGGTGACGGGTGGCGGGAGTGGCCGAATAACGCGAGATGCGGGAGGCGCGGGATAGCGCACGGTCCAGTCATCGGTCATAGTGCTCGGTGCTCCGTGCTTTTATGATGATGATCGTAATAAAATAATATTTTGGAAATCGTTCTTGTTTTTACTGATAGCCGCACGTACCCCTTAATGCAACTCCACGTACCCCTGGGGGTACGCGTACCACTAATTGGGAAACACTGGTTTAAGGGGTTTATTGGTATGCTGAGTACGAATGACGTGATAATTTTGCAATCCAAAATGGCCGCCACGGTGTAATCACAAAATTTCATGATGGGTATCGTTTATAGGGTTTTTTGGTATGCTGAGTACGAATAACATGATAATTTTGGAATTCAATTTGGCCACCTAACCTATTAACAGTAGTAAACTAAAAAGATTTGCTTATTAAGTTTAGGCCTAGCAATGCGAAAATACTATGACAAAAGGTTTTATTGTAAAATTAAGGCGAATTACATTAAATTGGTACCTAGCATACGAAAGAATCCCTTAATCGATACGCATCATGAAATTTTGTGATTACGGCGCGGTGGCCATATTGGATTGCAAAATTATCATGTGATTCGTACTCAGCATTCCAAAAAACCCGTTAAACGATATCCATCATAGAATTTTGTGATTACGGCACGGCGGCCATATTGGATTGCAAAATTAGTACGTGATTCGTACTCAGCATACCAAAAAACCCCTTAAACGATACCCATCATGAAATTTTGTGATTATGGCGCAGCGGCCATATTGGATTGCAAAATTGTCACGTGATTCGTACTCAGCATACTAAAAAACCCCTTAAACGATACCCATCATGAAATTTTGTGATTACGACGTGGCGGCCATTTTGAGTTGCAAAATTATCACGTGATTCGTACTCAGCATAGCAAAAAACCCCTTAAACGATACCCATCATGAAATTTTGTGATTACGGTGCGGCGGCCATATTGGATTGCAGAATTATCACATAATTCGTACTCAGCATACCAAAAAACCCCTTAAGCTATACCCATCATGAAATTTTGTGATTACGGCGTGGCCGCCATGTTGGATTGCAAAATTATCATGTCATTCGTAGACATTATAATGCATTAGGTAGATGGTTACCATGTCGTTAAAACACTTAAAAAGTAAAAGATCACCACATTTACCATGAGTCGCGTATGGGAATTTTAGTGAAATCCCTTCATCACTCAGGAATTAAGCTGATGGTCTTCAAAATGTATAGCTAAGTACCTACCATCATGGATACATTGACTTACGATCAAAAAACCGCATCAAAATCGATCCACACCTTGGGCCGTGACGAATTCACAGGACAGAGTTGTTAATTATGAGAGTTCGTTAATTGAATTAATGAGTAACTAGTTAAAATGTAATTAGATTAACGTGTAATTCCATTACTGTAATTACATTCTAATTATAAATTTTAAAAATGGAAAAAGAATTGGTTTCGAGCAGGATTCGAACCTGCGTCTTCGGCGATCCGTGCCGACGCGTTATCCACTCCGCCACATTTTTAAAATTTATGATCAGTTAGCATACTAATTGCTTTTCAAAAATAATTTTACATTCTAATTAATTACTCAAGTAATCTGTTACAGAGTAATTGAATTAAGCATAACAAAGTATTGTAATTTGTAACGGTTAATCTAAATACATTTTGCCCATTACTGATATTTTTATACTGTGGCGCGATTTCAACGTAATTTGGCATAATAATTACAAAATAGTTGCGAAAAAAACTGACACAGGTCCTGCCTCCACAAGCGCTAGCGCGAGACTGATCGGCCGTCAGCGGCGCAATTCTATTGCGTTTGGTAGATATTCGTACATGATAACTATGTGAATACTTGTGTATAAAAAAACGTTCGGAAAATGTGTATAAAAACTCAATAGCTTTAATTGAGTGCAAAAAAAATATATAAAATGTTAATAGTTTAGCCACAGTATTGAAAAAACTTTTCTGAGAGAGTCAACTTTGGGATTTTTTTCTATCTAGTGAAATTTATTGGATCGTGTAACGGGCTCGGAATATGTTTAGCTTATATCCTTAACTATTATATATATATTTATCAGAATTATAAGCCCTTTACTTTTTGACTAGGATTGTTTCAAAAAACTCAAAATCTGACCCACGCGGCCTTAAACAATAATAAGTAGGTATGTATACCTCACGGTACGCCGACTGGTTTCCTGATGGTAACTGGTCTCTTGATTAGATAATATTGAAAACATTATTTAATCAAAATTATATTATCTACTTTTCAACTTAATCACACCTTGATCCCGAGAAAGGCAGGCAGAGTCATATCCTACCTAATATAATTAGTATTTAGTTGGAACCACCACGTAGGTAATATGTGGACAGCCTATTGCCCTGTTGAAACTGACAGACAGGTTTTGCTACTCGCTGTTGTTGTTGAAATTATCAAGCTGCCTAAATGTGGGGTTTTTTTTTTATTATTCTGCACCTCTGCCATGGGCAAAGCCTAGTTCTAACAGTTACTTTCTAGCTGCTCTATATAGACTCTAGCCCCGCGGGGCTTCGTTACCTACTTCGTTACCAAGAGATGCCGGGGGCTGGGGACACATAAGCCCTTGTTTTTCGGTCTAATTTGCCTCGGCAAACCGCAGTGCTGGTACGTCTGGGCGCACTTTCATGATCCCATCCGCACCTAGCCACTGTGTCGCCGGCCTTGTCTACTACCATCCATCATGGGTAGCGCCCCCAGGCCCCCGGCATCTCGAACCTATCTAAACTATCCTCTTTCACCCATATTCTCTTTATCATTCCAGTTCTCGCTTTTATGCCTCTCGCACTTTCACGCTTTCCCGACCTTCCATTCTTGTATCTAAACTAGCTAAATCTTAAATCTATCATCTTTTATTCTTATTCCTCTAGTACCATAGGTACTCGTCGCACTTTTATGCCTCTCGCACTTTCATACTGGGGATGTGGGGTGTCATACGTTTTTGATGTAATTTTTATATATTTATTTTTCAAATATCTTTTTAACAATTTATACATTTTTTACATTTTTTTTATTATACTTATACATTTTTAACAATATTTTCTTATAATTCTTAACACTTTCTCTCTTACAATTTCTCTTGTACTTAAGTACTTTCTAAAATGTCTAACTGCACACAAACAATTTTTGTGCACTTTTACCTAATATTAAGCCTTTATTAAATATGTACCTCTTCTTCAATTAATGGGTTTTGTTTAAATACTAACAATACGAAAGTTTACAATATTTTACAAACTCTATTTTATTTCTTATCCTTAGTTCTCTAAATTTCTTATTTTTTTATCTATTTCTTACTTATTTACTAATACAGCTTACCTACATCATACATTTTCTTACTATCTACTATACTCTGTTAAAATTAGGTTGATAATTTTGATAGCTCTGAATAGTGCACCCCATAGTGTATAATCGTAAATGAATCTATTCGATTATCGTTCCAGTAAAATTTGAAATCGATTGTAACAAATTCGTTTTTATTATCTATATATATAAAAACAAGAACTGACTGACTGACGACGTCCGCGCGTCCATATTAATTCAGGAGCCACCTTACACCTTTTTAAATTAAATTCACGTAAGGACGCGACATGAAATGAAAAAAAAAAGCCCTCTCACGACTACGATCTTGCGCATATTTTTTCGGTACCTAATGAACTTGTTCAGTAGAATATACGCAAGCCCCAAATCGTTGTTGAGGAAGAGCCTCTTTTTAAGTGTGGAATCTAACATGGATGCTATGGAATCCTAATTACTAAGACCACAGGATGCCTTACAACTGTCTCGGAAGGATGTCCCGGGGCTCCCGGCAGACTTTGGCGACCACTTAGGCCTGCCTAGGGGGTTCAGGTGCTATCCCACGTCTGGGGAGTTATCTCGGTACTTGGGGAAGAGGAGGAGAGTTGGGTACTATCCGCCACTAAGAGGGGCAAAGAAACACGGCACCGTTTTGGCCTGCTTCAGCAAGAACGGCGAGCAGCCAACTCGCCTTTCTCAGGCCGCCGAGTCGCCGACTGCGGAACTACGGAAGGATATTTCTCCCCGCTCCCTACCCGCTGCCGAGGAAGGGCCTTAGGTGAAATGAAACGAAAAATAAATCTAAATTACTATTTTAATTCTTTCAGGGGTGCACAACCTAAATCCTCATCATCTTCATCACTACTCGAACCATCACCAAGGCAAATAATAAATTCTTGCTGTTCACAGATGTTATCAACGTGAACATCGCGCTCACTGTCCTCTTCAATAATTTTTTTCGTATGTTCTATGACTTTCCTCCAGTCCTCCGCAGTAACATTATCACACGCATTTTGTAAAAGTGTGAGCATTTTCTTGGCAGTAAATGGTGGAGAAGTATTGTGTTTGGCTGCATGACCTATAAAACATAAATAAATAATATAAATAATAACGTAAATTATCTGTTTTTACCAATTGAGGTGCTAGGATAAAGAAAAAAATACCTTTGATATTAGCGCAAATCAGTTCGATGGCATTGTAGTGGCAGTGATACGGTGGCAATCTGAGAACTGTATGGCCACGTTGCTCAGCAATCTCGTCCAAAATGAATATTGGCTTTTTTGGTCTATTTTCTTTAACTAAACAGAGCAGTCTTGTTTTAACATTGTTTCCTTTGCTTCTACTCCTTTGCTTTGGAGCCAGGATATCAATTCCAGTTTGTTATTGGCTGATGTTGGAGCTTTGTCTTTTTGCACGGAGTGGTATGGCGCGTTATCCATTATTATAATGTGTGGTTCATGTAAATTTTCTAGTAACACCAAAAACCACTATTTGAATTTCTCAAAATTCATTTCTTCGTGATACTCATTTGTTTTCGTTGATTTGAAGGCTAACAAACAATTAGGTACAAAACCAGTTGCTGATCCTGCATGTGTCATATCATAACATAAGTCGCTGTCCTTTGCCTTCGGGTACTTTTGAAACAGACAGTGCTGTGTCATCGGTCCATGCTTTCGGCACGGTGTGATTGGCATTAAGCCACGTCTCATCGAGAAAAATAACAGAGTCCCAATTTGTAATTTTTTTAGCTTTTCCTTAAAAAATCTATGCGTGCCAGCATAATATCTGTACGTTCCATAACAATCTTTCTTTTATTCTATTTTTTGAACGAAAATCCAATATTATGCATAATATGGCGCCTATAATATTTTTATTATTTAATAACGTGCTTAATATTTAGGTAAATATTACAAAACATGCTTAATATTACAAAAAAAAAACTAGTAGATTCCCACGTAATCATTTTACTTTCATTTAAAATAATATAGTTTAATTCGATTTATTCGATTCATTTGTCTATGGTCAATTGTGCGGTATTCTTGGAAGACGCTTCACTACGATAAGTGGGCGGTACTCGTCTATGTGCTACGGTAATTTTTTGAGGTATTCTTGACATAAACAAATACGGTACTTCATAGGCGTGAGCTATCAAAATTATCATCCTAGTTTTAACAGAGTATAATACCTTTTTGTTGCAGAACAATATAACACACGTATTGGTGAACAAAAATTTTTTCCCTACTTATTTCTCTTATTAACAACCTTGATTATTTTGGCACTGTATTGTAAATAATTGTAAAATAGTTTAAAAAACTAAAAAACACGCTTCAAACCCTTTTATTTAATACACATATCATGGGGGTGCATTTTAAATAGCCAATCCGCCATCTTGGATATTCGCCATGTCGGATTTAAGTCACGTGACAATTTTTTTCGTATTACTAACAGCAAACCCTTTCATTCGATACCCATATCATGGGGGTGGATTGCAAACAGCCAGTCCGCCATTTTTGGGAGGCCGCCATATTGGATTTGTAATGACGATTTTTAGCTAGTCATGTATTGTCATCAGAACTCAGAGCGTGTGCAAAATTTCAGTCTGATCGAAGGACGGGAAGTGGGTCAAACTAACATTCCAAGATTTTCTTACATACATAGTTACAAGTGAAGCTAATAAAAGCGTGTTAAAATAGCTTTCTATATTGTCTCATACTAAATGTGGGATTGAACCCAGGCGCAATAGAACAAAAAACATCCAAAACTTCCTCCTGTGCTTGGGTATTTTTGAAGTTTTATAATGGACTTGGGACCGTTCTCCAAGAAGTCAGACCGAGCGAAGCTTAGGTACTCTGGCGTTTCTCTTCTCCAATTCCTCTGTGTTTAAAGCCTCAACAGTGGTGGGTATCGGGCCTTTCGGAGGCAACCGTATCCGACCTGTGTAGTGGGTGGGTATGTCTTACCTCAATTGTGGCTTACCTTACGCTTGGTTGCCCAAGTTGTTCCTTCTACCCTACATGACTACCTGGCGAAGATGGTAAATTTGCTCAATTTGCAACGGTGCTGCTATAGTTACAGTGCTGCAAAGACCCTTGTTTCCAAATCCCATGGAACAGGATAAGAGCTTCGTCGCTTTAAAACAATCATTAGGCCAGCAACTAGTCGATGTCACAGGATATTGCAACGTTCTTGGACGTCAGTTTCTCTTTATACACTGGGTGTAACAAAATTACCTCTCCAAATTTCATGAGATGACTTGGCATCGGAAATCAAATACAAATATTTAATAAAAAAGGAGGGTTAATCTATTATATAAAAATAAGTCGGGTTTTCCTTCCTGACGCTATAACTGTAGAACGCACGAACCGATTTCCACGGTTTTGCATTCGTTGGAAAGGTCTCGGGCTCCGTGAGGTTTATAGCAAAGAAAATTCAGCAAAATTTCACATACAGCGCCATCGCGGGCGAAGCTGCGGGCATCAGCTAGTTTTTTTATATTTTTAAAAAAAATTTTCGCTCATTAAGAATTCGTTTTTTACCGCGGCAATTCGAGGTAACATGGTCGCCGTGGCAAAACAAACCCGGAGCACCTGTCTGGCTGTCGTTGTCGCTTTCTACTGCCGCTCAGTAGCGATAGAAAGGGTGAAAATAAAAATTTATAGGACCTTTAAAACGGATTTACGGTTAAAGTATTCATGTGATTTTTTTTCTTCATTTTTGTAATGTTTCTTGACAGATGCCACGTCACGTGACGAAATTTGGAGAGTCAATTTTGTTACACCCAATATATGGGACCTTTTATAGAGCTACCCTGCTTTCATTCTCATTCAAGCACGGTTCTCTTCAATTTTTGAGAGTGAAATTTCAGAGCCCATTAATCTGAAGTCTGACCTTCCAAGTACTTTTTTGTAGTTATTGAGAACTCAGTGCCCTTGAAAACGAATTCTGGAGTCCAGACTGCGTTTTGTAAGTAGGTACAAACGCTGCAAACCATACCTCAAATTAACTCTAATAGGACGGGGATTTAACACAATACAAATATCATCGTCAAGTTTTGAAATGCCTGAAGACTGGTCATAATAAATTGCTTCATTGATCTTCATTTGTTTTATTGATCTTCATTTGTTTCGTTGATCTTCGTTTGTTTCTTGGGATTAACTACTGGAACTAGGAACTTTTTAGGTACATCTCTAGTCCAGTGGGTCTACCGAATTGGATTACCTGTGGTCCCACCGGAACTCACAGGTAGAATAAATTTGAATTTTCTTCAGTGCGGTTGGACAACGGGGAAAAAGTATTCCTCGTGCACCCACCAGTGGTGCGTAGCGGTGGGACCACGGGTAACAGCCGATAATAAACTGTAATCTGAAAATTTAAAAATGAAAAATTCGAATCTGAATATTTAAATACCTTGTGACTTATTTATCACAATAGATCCTGGATTACGATTGGTAGGTAAAATGTGATAAAATAGGTTTAGCGTTTTAACTAAGTTACTAATCTCTTAAAATCCAGATAACGACAAGGTCAGGACTTGCCTATCTGTCTAAAGTCCAGTCAATTGTAAGTACTTTATCTGAATCATATAATATACGGGATTTCTGAGTCAGGGAATTGACAGATATAGCAAAGTCTTAGGACCCTAACGACCAGCATGTATCTCTTTCTTTACTTTCGCACTACCTACTAGTTCATGTGCCTCTCTAGGGTCGGACTATAGAACCGAAACAACAGACAAGGGCCGTAACTCCTTCTCTAAAGACACGCAAGCAGGTCGCTCCAACACCTTAGGTTTGTGTCTAGTCAAAGGTCCTGGAGCCTAATGCCCAATACATCAGGGATGAATGCCACTGTTATGACAATCTCCCCATAACCTTAAAGGCCGGGAAGGGCTAAAGGCCTTTTGAACTAATGGTAACTTGGAGCATTTCAATCAAAGAACGGACGGTGTCAAGATAGATATTGCCTACCTATTACCTATACGCAATATCTATCTTGACATCGTCCGTTCGTATTGTAGGCGGAAATGGTGACAGCCAAGTATCGCACTGTTTCTTTTCGTCATGTCATGATTTATGATGAAGCGCTCATGGTCCCGGAGACTCAGTGTTCTGTAAACGATCACTGGCGTAAGCAAAATTTTGTATGACCTCCCCTTGTAGGTATGGGTGACCACTTTGTGACACTTATTTATGATTATGAGCGTTGGTCCCGGATGCCAGTAGTTAAGCCAAGATGAAGGCTTGAAAAATTTCAACAGCGGGCAATCACAACCTGCGCCTATGCATATCGATACGGCAATACTTCTTCTTCTTGTTGAAGTGCTTCTCCAACTAGTGAAGGTTGGCGACCAGCATGGTGCAGTCCTTTCGGTATCTCGCTCGTCGGAACAGTTCAGCCGCTTCAGATATTCCGGTCCATTACTCTCGGATGTTTAGCAACCATGACTTTTTTCTCCCTCCCACCTTTCTTTTTCCACCAACTTTAGGTCCTACCCATCATAATAACTTTAGCTACTCATAGAGCTCGTAACGTTGGTGTCAGAGAACGTGGCCCAGATTTTGCGTTTTTTCACAGTTAGCATGAGACTGCGCTCAGGAGATTTGGGCCAGGGCCCAAATGCTGCACTACGGCTCACCACTTAGGTATTCAGTAAATCACGAGATCATCCCATGGCAGTTCACTGCTGGACGTAGGCCTCTACCAATCCACGCCACAACACACGGTGTTGCCCTTATCTGCATCATGGGATATTTGGCTTTACTGGCCAACCACGCTGCCTGGCAAGACGGGTTGGTAAAGGGTTTTGTTTCAAATTTCCTTAAAATGTGCGCCATGACCTCGTCCGTTTATCAGCAGGTGCACCACTCTCAGGAGAGGCTGGCTTGTACCAACCATTTCGTGGGACAAAATCTATAGGTGAAATTAGGGCATATAATATACTACTGCCTATCCCTTCGGGGATAAAAGGCTTGACCATATGTTATGATTAATGTCTTTTAAGAGGTTTAAGTGTCCTACTTGCATTTCGTTCTTACAGTTTATAGCCGGGTTATAAGGTACAGAAATTTTACAAAGTAGGTAGATAGATCTACTTGTGAAATAATGTAATCGTAGTGGTGGATTGTAATTATTATTGACAACCGATATTCCGGGGTTATCTTCCAGCATGATCTATAAACTCTAGCTAGACACTACCACGCCATATGCACATACAACGGAGTTTCTGCAATTCGATAACCTTAGCGTACCTACTACCTACGTACATGCTATATCTAATGCTCTATCTAATTATGATTACTTACACCATTTGTCAACTTTTTCGTTCTGTACAAAAGGGTTGAAACCCGTCGCTGTCTGTCTGTCTGTTCGTCACAAGGCTGTATCTCGAGAATCGTGATGGCTAGAGAGCTGAAATTTTCTCAGATGATTTATATCTGTTGCCGCTATAATAACAATAATACTCTAATACGAGTAATAAAAGGGGCTCCCATACAGCAAATGTAATTTATTGCCGTCACAGTATAATTAATATAGGTTGTTTAACAGTGTTGCACAGTGTTATACAGTGCACAGTGTTATACAGTGTTGCCGTTTTTTAGAACGGAACCCTCTGTGTGCGAGTCCGACTCGCACTTGGCCGGTTTTAAATTATAGATTAATCAAACTGATACAATTAAATACTTACTTACTTTTTTTTTTACGTGTGGAAATCCTACATGGATGCTTTGCCGGACTCCTACAGACTAAAACCACACGATGCCCTACAACTGTCTACGGCCGGGAGCCCCGGGTAAGCCCTCGGAAGGATGTCCCAGGGCTCTCGGCAGACTTTGGCAAACACTTCAACCTCGCCTATGGGGTTCGGGTGCTATCCCGCGTCTGGGTAGTTGGTTCGGGTGATAACCCGCTACTAGGGGAAGGAGGGGGGGGGGGGGGATTTGGGTACTGTCCCACCACTATGAGGGGCAAAGAGATATTCGCCATCGTCTTGGCCTGCTTCTGTAAGAACGGCGAGCAGCCAGCCCACCACCGTTCTCAGGCCCCTGGTCATGGAGGTCGGTAGTCTTGGGCGTATAGCAGCCTGCGACGACCTCGCCGCCGACTGCAGAACTCGGGAGGGAGATCCCTCTCACGGTCCCTCCCCGCCTCCTCTTTTTGAAACATAACTTGCTCGCAAAAAGATGCAGCGGCATCCCACTTGCTTCCGCTAGAGACCATAGCTTTCACCATGGTCTCCAGTGTGAGAACGTCGACGCCCAGGCCCACAACGAGGTCTCGGCGCTCATGCTGAGCACTCCACCAGAGTATGCAGCGCCGTGTCCTCGCTGCAGTCACCGCAGTGCTGACACTCGGGTGTTACCTCCCTATGTATGCGCCACAGATTCTTACCGAAATACCCGTGTCCGGTAAGAAATACTTACTTACTTATAAATTTTCACCCTTGTATACCTAGGTATACAAGGGTGAAAATTTGTCAATGTCGAATTAGTGCAGGTTTTTTATCCCATTATGGACCAAGAAGTTTGTTCAAATACCTATGCGTAATGTAGAGGTAGCTGAAGTTATAGCATACTAGCTGACCCGCGCAACTTCGTTTACGTGATAAATGAAGAACCGCTCGACCGATTTTGTGCAAACTTCACATAAACCATCTACTAAATAGTCCGAACAAAGCCTTTAAACATTTGGTTTGGATAGACGAGCCCGTTCTTGAGATATAAAATTACAACGAAAAGTGGCATTGATTTTTATAGATCTAGATTTGTAGCGAATAGTAAATTAATCGTATTAATCATATATTATATGTGTGACAGAAATCCAAGACTTGGTCCCTTCATTTTAACGATCATCATTATCCAAAGGCATAACGCAGTTCCCGCGCAAGGTGCATCCTTATCACGATTTTCACAATGAAAACCATCCGATCTCCTTATTCGTGGAAGTTCTCAGTTTCGTACACTTACCTACTGGCACTTTTCTCTATAAAAATATATTATTAGAAGATCTTTTTACTTCGAGGCTTGTATGTAAATAGGTACCTATGTGTCTTAATTATACCCATCTTGTCTACAATGCATTCATATTTCACCTTATTACTATTGTGTCGCACGTAGTAGGTGGTAAGTCTTTGCCGCGTATAAATGAATAGGCGCAGATTGCAACCTGCTGTTGAAAATTTTCAAGGCCTTCCATTTGATTTTATGGCTGCCACGGAACCAACGGCTTAGCACGCCTTCTGACACACTTGAATGGAAATGCCACTAACGGTCACCTATTTTAGGATTAGCTGTAGCGAAGGTGCTTATCGCAGACTGCGACTAGCAGTGATGGTTTACAGGACTCCGAGAAGGCGCTATGCAGACCGTGCCGGCGGGGGGAGCCAGTCTTATTGACCGCGAAGTAATAAAGACCCCGTCTGCCCGTCGATGACCGCGACCACCCTTACCGCCAACACAAAGCACAGAGGGACAGAGGCGGTTAGTTCTACTACTAGAAAGCGCGCGCCGTCGTCTGCGTTACTTCATACAAACTGGTTTGTGTGATCCATGGCGTGTAGCCACGGACATGCCGCGCCGAAAATGCTCAACGGGGTCCTGCGGCGCGGTATTTTTGCCGTCCATGTGCTTTATAGGATTCCCTTTGCGCTATCGTTCGCCTGGAAATTGACCGGCTCGGCCCGCCCAGCCGTCTGCAAAGCGCCTAAGTAGGGCTGCGAGCCCGAGTAGTAGATGCTATTACTTTATTGTGCTACGAGCTACGAGCGCTTCTAGCTTAAAGGTATCAACGAACGTTTCCTCATTGAATGGTTCTCCTTCTTTTATTGTTATTGGAACGAAGTTCCTTATCGCGCGTTGTGAAAGGGGGCTAGACGGAAAAAATTCTTACGAAAAATGGTCACGACACTTTTTTAACCGACTTCAAAAAAGGAGGTTACTCAATTCGGCCGTTTATATGTTTATGGAGGGTAGAGGTACCTCTACCCTCCTTTAATATGGGGGTAATATGGGTGGGGGGGATTTAATATGGGGGGAGGGAGGGAGAGGGGGGGAAGGGGGTGGAAAGGGGTTGGGGGTTTGTTCTTGTTCTTGTTCTTGTTCTTGTTTTTGTTTTTGTTTTTGTACAATAAAATTTTAAAATTACAATAAATTTAAAATTTTATTACAATTCCTGCACTAATTCATTGAAAGGAACTTCGTTCCATTCGGGTGTCCCTTGACACCTCTCAAGTTTTTTTACTTTACGTAGGTATTTACATGCTTTAGGCTTGGCAAGCGTCCACAGCCCTAGTCTATAGGTGAAACGTTCGTTTGACATTATAGTATATGTGCAGGTATGCTTAACTTCGTAAGTAAAATAAATAAATAAATATTTGTGGACAACACATAATGTCTTCTACCCCAAATTAAGCTATTATTAGCTTGTTCCATGGGATCTAGACGACTGCTAGCTAATTTCTTGTATATTTCTAAATACATACTTACATATGTTTAGATAAACTCCGAAACAAACATTTTGTGGCTCACACAAATATTTGGACCGCCCTGGGGATCAAACCCAGGACCTCAGCGCGGCAGGCGGTAACATTATCGAATGCGCCACCGAGGCAGTCAGTACCGTAAGCAAAATAATTGCGGACGTTATCAATACATTTTCTGGTATTTGTCATGTTTCCGCCAACTTGGGTAAGTCAACAAGTGACGAATAGGTACTGTGTTATCTCATGGTTAGACATTACTCACTATGACAAAAATAGATGTTACAAATAATATTTAGCGTTGAATAAATTGTAGTCTGTAACTGTTCAGTATAGTTCTTTTCCTTGACACTGCTATTCAGACTAAGGAGGTAGGTAGGTAGGTACTAGAAGGAATAGGTACTGCGTCTGAGACTAGTTTTTCCTTACATAGTAACCGAGTAATTAAGTAGGTACAGATTAAAGTAAAAATACTGACGATTTCATATTTTGTCCTACGCATTACCATTCGCCCGGGGGCCTGAGGACGGTGAGGGGGCTGCTCACCGTCCTTACGAATACAGCGTGACGTGAGGGATTCACGCCTCTCACCCTCCCCCCTAGAAGTGGTAGCGTTGATGATTCTCATTTGTTCATAACTCTGCTTCTGCTTAACCTATTGCGATGAAACAAACGTAAGATTTTATGTCCGAACAAGATTATTCTAAAACAATCACGTCAAAATTCGGTCAACAGTTTCCGCGTCCATCGCGAATTTACATACATAGACTATGTTTGTGTTCAGTATGATTACTTTTTTTTTTTTTTTATACCACTAAGGTGGCAGACAAGCATACGGCCCACCAGAAGGACTGGTGGTCACCGCAACCTATGAACGTTTGCAACACCAGAGGCGCCACACTCGCGCTGCCGACCCTGTAAAAACCTTCTTAGACCCCTTTTGAAGAACCCCATACTGTAGGCGTTTGAGAAAACCGAGGCAGGAAGATCATTCCACAACCTAAGCGTTCGCGGGAGAAAACCCCTATCGGATCTAACCGTGCTCGAACGCTCTGGACGCAGGGTGTGAGGATGAAATCCCTGTCTATGGCGAGCGGTGCGATGATAGAACGTAGCCGTGGGCATCATGTCAAACAATTCCTCAGAGCACATACCATTGTACAGGCGGTAGAACACGCATAAGGAGGCAAAGTCTCTCCTGTCGCGAAGAGGTTCATCACCACCTGTCAGTATAGGATCGTTGACAACTCTCACAGCTCGCCTCTGCACCGAGTCAAATGGACGAAGCTGATATTCTGGTGCCCCCGCCCAGAGGTGACAGCAGTACTCCATGTGTGGCCGCACTTGCGACTTATAGAGAAGCAGTGTTTGCGCCGCAGTAAAGTACCGCCGCGCCCTGTTGAGCACACCGAGCTTCTTGGACGCCAGCTTGGCCTTGTCCTCCAAATGACTGCGGAACTGAACGTCACTGGAGATGTCAACACCAAGGATCCCTATACTTTTAGAGATGGAAAGAGATGTGCCCTGGAATTGTGGCGCTACAGTAATTGGGGCTTTCTTAGCGGTGAAGAAACACGTCTGTGTCTTCGAAGGGTTGAACTGGACAAGGTTTTGTCTACCCCAATCGGACACTCTAGTATTACTATACCTACTTAGATTATTTAAAGTCATACCTAACATAACCACAGTCTCATAGTATCTCCATTGTCCAGACAAGACCATGTTACAATTTTATAATAGTATGTTTATATAGAAAACTTCCAAAATTGCAAAACAAACATAATGCGAATCACACGAATCTTTTTCCCGTGGACGCTTATATACACTACCACTGCGCACCTGGGGCAGTAGTCCCATGATGGATCTTTTTAATGGATTTTAGTGGACAAAGGGAGTTATACATATTCACATTGAATATCTTTTTATACCTAATTACAGCTGACCCGCGAAACTCATTTTTAGGGTTACGTAACCAAAGGGTAAAAAACGGGACCCTATTCATGACACTTCGTTGTCCGTCACGAAACCGTATCTCAGGAAAGGAATCGTGGAAAATAATAATATTGAAAAACTTCACTTGTACATACTGTTACTTCACTTGTACATACTTATTTAGATCATAATTACACTTCGAACGCATAAACAATGACCTACAATGACTATCATTGTTTATGCGTTCGAAGTGTAATTATGATCTAAATAAGTAAAATAGCCTTTGAGAATGCCGAAAGGCGAAACCGGTTAGGTATTACAATAATAAATGTTGTGGAACAGTACAAGTGAAGTTTTTCAATATGTGTAGCAAGTTCCATCAAGTGCCATCAATCAACAGTATCGAAAATAATAATATTTAATGGGAGCTAGCTACCGTGTTTTGGTAAGGAAACCTCCGTGCGCGAGTACGACTCGCACTTGACCGGTTTTTTCTCATTTCCACGGCATTAAAGACACTTAAATGCTTATTCTGCCACACCCAATTTCACTACCAGACATAAGTGTAGGGATGAGCACTCCCCTATGTACCTTAAAGTCGAATTTTTAATTAGGTGAAGTCAGGTGACAGCAGCTAATGTCACTTCTGCATGCAATGTTTCATAATTTGTATGACAAAGTGACATTAGCTGCTGTCACCTGACTTCGTCTAATTAAAAATTCGACTTTACCTTCGTAGACACATTTGACTAGGTACTCATAGTTTCCTACCATTTTCAATAAACTGACGGTGGTTTCATTGTTTTTCATATTTTATTTTTTGTCTGGCGCTCGGCGGCCGCTGCCGCGGCTCGCTCGCTTCGCATTGAACAATAGATACTTACTGCTCGTTCGCTCTAACTTTGCCGCTCGGCTCCATACTAAAGTCGAATTTTTAACTAAACGAAGTAAAGTGACAGCAGCTAATGTCACTTCTTCATAAAATGTTGCTTATTTTCTTTGACGAAGTGACATTAGCTATTGTCAATTTACTACGTATAATTAACAATTCGGGTATACGCCTCTACGCCAGCGGCAAAGTTAGAGCGAACGGGTAGTACATTCATTTAGTCGCGCCTTTATCCCCAAAGCGGTAGACAGAGCCGACTTTTAACCTTATGATTATCCAACGTAACAGTTCGTGACGTCATTGCCATGGACAGGCGCAGTTGTGACTACCCGCTGTTTAAGCCGTCCATATGGCCTTTAACGTTGCTTAATGATTACCATGTAAGTGACGACTGGGATCAGAACAGCTTAACGTGTCTACTGAGGCACAAAATAATAAGTACAGAAGGCAATAGACTACGCACACATAGATACAGCTCACGGACTTCACGGACACCAGGTCAAAGAATTTTCAAAGTAATTTCGATACTAGTCTGTGCGCGAGTTTGCGTAGCCGAGGGTAAGTTTGAAAAAAAAAAAAGCGAATTCATGAGATTGCAATCTGTACCTTATTATTTTGTAATGCGTAAAGGAAACGCTCGCAAATGAAATATCATTAAATGGTCATCCACCCGAGGACCAGCCACAGAGCAAGTTGCCTACTACAGTCATCGTTTACAGAATACTGCATCAGCGGGGCTACGAGGGCTTCGCACACAAGTGTGATAGTAATACAACTCTTTAGCGTGATAGCGATGTAATTTCTAAAACCACAATTGAATACAATACATTGGTGTAACAAACAAAACGCACGTTACGTCGCAGTGTAGTGATAAACAAAATATTACATGTAATTATACTCTGTAAAATATAGCTTGATCTCTGTGACAGTTCTACAAACTTAAACAAAAGCGTAAAGTTGTTATTTACAGTTTCCACCTCTGTGTTCTCACTGTCTGCCTTTCAACCGCAAAAGCTTTATGCCGTTGACATAAAGTCTATTCTTGTTTACGTTTGTAAACTGTCACTGAGATCAAGCTATATTTTACAGAGTATAGTAGCAGAATAATTGCACAATTTGATTACAATGTTACTCTTATCTAAATCATTGCAGGTATAACAAAATAATGATTGCAGAATAATAAATCGTGAATAGATCAAATACATTTATTATGAGGCGGAAATAAATATTCAATATTTAATTATATTGAGACTTCATTTCTTTGGTAAAAAATTAGTCACCAGATTAATGAATTGCAATTTATAAATTTCATTTTGATACAAGTATTACATTTAGAAAATGGCAATGTTATAAAACACGTTATAAAAGTCTGATAGTGTAAAATACTACTTCACAATACTCGTATTATAAAAATACACAGTACAATTATAATTAAAAAGGGGTTTATTAGTACAGTCATTTGGTCGAAAAAATTGAGGTTGCCTGGAAAGTTTTCCGGGAGTTTTGAAAATTGGCAATTTTATAGATTTTGATATGCTCTTTCCAAATTTCAACTTTGCCACCTTGTACGTATGCCGCTCGCGCCGCCATATTGAAAAAATGGCGCCCAAAAGCAGTTTTTTGATAATAACTCCTTTCCGACGCATTTTACAGGAAAAACATATCACACAAAATAAAAGTAGAGAAAATTTCCTACAATTTATGTCATAACCTTTTCTTTCCTAAAATCAATAGTTTCGGCGTAGGAGCGCTGTAAACCATTATACATCCACACCAACGTGTAATATTTACTTTAAACTGCTCATATTGTGATTCGTAAGTTATAAAAATTATACAAAGGTTAAATATTGTTCCATAGAATGAAAACCTAGCTAACTAGAGTCTGTCATGTCTCCGCAGGTATAAAGGGATGCGTCAGGCTCCTTCTTTCCCTTCTAAGAAACATCTGGCTCCAGCTGAGCTCAATAGAAATATTTAGTCTGAGTCATCAGTCTACGTTTATCATTTCACAGTGTCGTTTGCATTTACAGAGCCATGGCTTCTAATGAAGTAAACTGCTTTATTTGTGGTGATATACTGCAAGAAAGTGAAGTTATTGAAGTGAAGGAAAAAGGATTGGAAACTTGTATTGAATTTACTTTACGGCGCTCCTACGCCGAAACTATTAATTTTAGGTGAAAAAAGATTTTGACAAATTGTAGGAAATTTCCTCTACTTTTATTTGTGTGATAAGTTTTTCCTGTAAAATGCGTCGGAAAGGAGTTATTATCAAAAAACTGCTTTTGGGCGCCATTTTTTCAATACGGCGGCGCGAGCGGCAATCATACGAGGTGGCAAAGTTGAAATTTGGAAAGAGCATATCAAAATCTATAAAATTAGCAATTTTCAAAACTCCCGGAAAACTTTCCAAGTAAAAATACTGAATGACTGGACTATAATGATATCGATAATTTTTAATTCTAAATTGAGGCAACCTTTTATATTGCTCTTATTATTTCTAAATACATATAAAATTTTATAATGTTATTGTTCTTTTTACACAACTGCCAAGGGCCCAAGGAGGATTATTCGATACATTTTTTACATTGAGACCTTACATTACATAATAAAATGTCTTTTCAAAATAACTGCTCAAATTACTGGATGTTTCAAATATCACTGGATGGGCTGGATGGCTTCGGACAGACATGTGTTGGTTTTTGTTACTTCAGAAAAAAATCATGTTACTTTATAAAGTACTATCATTTTATTATATGTATAGTAACTTACTTATACTTTCTGAACATCCCGCAAAAATTGAGCAGTTATTTTGGAAGGATCTGATACAAAGTTAAAAACATCTTACATGTTGTGTTTAAGAAGTTCGTGCGAGAAGGTTATTGAATACAGATTTAACTGTCCGACGGTGGAGTTGTTTCTTCACTATCCACCCCTTGTCAGCCATAAAGGCTGAATAGGGAAGGAGCCCGGTTTAAGCCGTCGTCACATAGAATCGAAGGTTTATAATAATTTAAATAAAAAGAGTTGTGTGAATAAAGGCTACTTTCGCAAGAGTGTCCATTGGAGTGGACGAATCTTGTCTAATTTAACCCTGCCAAGACTTACGTTTGTGTATTCACCGCTTTAAAAACCCCATTTACTGTGGCGCGATGGCGCCGCAATCAGGCCACATCCCCAGTTACGTTTAGTTCCGTAATCACTTGGACGACAAGGCCAAGCTGGCGTCCAAGAAGCTCTGAGTGCTCTACAGTGTGAAGAGTTCAAGCACGGTTAGGCTACTTTCTATCAAGTGGGCCCGTAAGCTTGTCTGCCACGTAAGCGGTATAAAATCCCTTAACAACTCCTCAAAAGTTTCATTCGTCGTCCGTCGGTTCGTTACAATTTTCGAGGTTATCCTTAAATTTCGTGGTCGTGCGCTATGTATGATTGACGTTGTGGTGGGTTTATAAGGCAAGGCACCCCTAGTAATATTTTCCAAAAGTGTCATAAGTCTGTGAAAAACGACGCAAATACGATTGGTTTTATTGTAATCATAGCAACTTTGTGCAATTTATACAGAGAATGGTTTTAACGAAAATGTCCAATTCTGATATTACATGCCCTATTTGACAGATATCACCATTCCTAATCATTGCTATGGTTCTGGGGTTTGGTTTAATATATAAAACTCTTGTCCACTGAGTCATTGAAGCGGAAAACCAGATATGCTCAACATGGGCTATGATCGCGATCATAACATAATGACTAATGTATGTCGAAAAGACATTTTACGAAAGTTGCGGTAGCATTTGAAACGTTCAATGTTTTCTAATTTAGTATACGGATGAAACTCCCTCCAACTAGCAGAACATTACTAATACTTTTTGTTTGCGAATGTACCTGGGGCTACCTGAGGTAGGTACTATTATTATATTAAATTGAGCTTAATTCTACCGAGGTAACCTACCTCGGTATATGTACATGATATATCATTCCTTATAATCGAGGGTGACTAGGTAAAGTGCATTATAACTCTTTTGTATAAAGATTAAGCATGTAGCAATATTAAAATTATACCACATAATGATGGCATGTTGGTATAATGAGTATTTAATAAAACAATATCTTAGAATAACAAATCAATTATTTTCGCCTAATTTTTAGTTTTTGGTATTTTCTTCAAGTCTATTTAAATTTTAAAAGAATAAAAGTATCACTTATTGACGATGCGTAAAATTTCAAATACAAGTCCTTTAAAAATACTGGTAATTTGTGAGTAAAAGGGAGGATAAAAGAAATTGTCTTTGTAAGTAGGTTTATATTATGTAATACTATTATCTTTGTTTATACTAAGTTTTAATCTATTATATCTCTAGGTCAGGGATATCTGAATTGTCTTATAATGTAGCTTTAAATTATTTCACATGATTTGCTAACTTTATATACAAGTTCAAAAATAAGAGATCAAACTGACTGTCATAGCATAGAGTCCACGCGCCTACCCAGTTCTTTCTTGCGACCTATTCAGTGTAATGAGTGGCTGGAGAGAATCCCATAACATAGGATTCTCCATTTTTGGAGTTATTTCTAATTTGGAATGGAGACCGTGGTTTGGCAAACGTAAGCCAACTAAGGACAGATCCAGTTCTTCCCTGCAACCTTTGCAAAGCAGTCGGTGGCTGCAGAGAACCTTATAACACAGGGTTATCATTTTTTTTGGAAATAAATTCTCATTTGGAGTGGAGCCCGTAAGCCAATTAAAGACAGTTAAGTAGTATAATGGCAAATTGATTTAATACTTTGAATTGAGATTTGATTCTATGAGTTCTATGAGTTCAATTACTAGTTCTAATTAAAATATTTTTACTTGCTCTTACAGTTTTTAAAAGACTTCTGTACAGCGCCTTTTCTGTAGCTTATGATTATAACTATAGCAATACTAAGTTTTGGTACAAATTTAAATTATTATCAAAATTATAAATATTGCTAGTAAAATAGAGTTTTCTACTTTCGTACTACCGTCTTCGAGCTGTTTAATGATCGATATTTTTATTCTTTAGGTTTATCCTGTGCGTTTCATTATTTAATAGAAAATATAAGATTTAAAGACATTGTTTTCTAGCAGTGACTATAAGTTTGACTCGCTATATGTTGTGAATACTAGTGTACAAAATATAATTATAATGGCACATATTTTTAAAAATATAATGCTAGCTCTCACACGAACTTTCAATATCATAATAGGGTGATATTATTCAATAGGTGACTTTGGTTAATTAATACTATAAATGAGTATAATAGTAGAAATGGCACTACATTATTTTATATACACATTAAGAAAAGACAATTTTATATTATAAAAAATAGTAGTATGGCACTAAAATACTATATTAGATTCAGTTAGCCTCTAGATCAAAATACATTTTTCAAAAGTTTCATATACTTTAGATAATGGCATTTGTTTAGTAAAATATTATAATACATTGTTGTAGAATAAAGACGAAATTCAAAGTAAATCTTGCATTGGTGCAATGTGAGTAAAAATAATTAAATCTACGGTTTAAATACTGAGTTGGTATATGGCTTTAGTTAGAACACAAACGTACAAAGTTGCTCAACAAATTAGTTAACATTCTGCAATGTAATAGTATCGAAGTAGGTTAGACACTTTCAGAATACAAAACAACTACAAATCGATAAATCAAAGTCAGTTAGGAGCAGTCCTTTCATTCATTTGCGTTTCTTGATTATTAATTAACTGAACACATGTTGCAAACATACTTATTTATTTCTTACGATGACGACAGATTATTTTTTTAAGCATATTAGTATTTGAAGTAAAAAAATGTGGCCATCATTTAAATTAGCCGATCGCAGATTACTTTTCGCTATCATATGGCCATTTTTAAAGCGAGTATAAGTAAAAAATATTTATAAAATCTAAAAGAATAATACTGTGCATGCAGTACATAAACAAATACTACAGTAATTCGTAACTTAATTCCTGTCTTTTAGCCGTTTATAAAACCATGCAAAATGTAAAGCTAAAAAATAAATTCACTTGACACTCTTGAATTGAGAGAACATATCGTAAACAAAAAAGCGTGACTTACATTAATGGAATATAGAAGTTCCAAATTTCTAGTATAAAAAATCACAGTACGTGTGTGTTGCGATTGGAATGCTAAGCTAAACACTAAACGAATCAGCATTTTTTCATTATTATGCTGACATAAGATCTTACTATAAGAGATTATAAATTTAATAGTATAGGTGGTACCGTTCATGGCATTGCATTATGATGTTCAGTCCTCGATGGCAAGAGGATAATCCGGTGGCAATGTACTTAGCACTTCTTTAGAAAGTTCCTTGTACATTGCGTCCATAATATCGCGTACTTTGATTATCAGTTCGGGCACATCATCCATCGTCAGTCCGACTGTTGGGATGGGCTCTAAACATTGGATAACAGCGTGACCTGAAAAACACGTGTTCTGATTTGAAAATTACATTTTGATGATGTCGTATAAAAATTAATAGAAAAAATATTTTTCGTGTAAATTTTGAAAGTAGAAAATAAATATAACCAAATGAAGTTCAACATAACTGTTTGATAGATACTATGCTTCGTTGGTTGCGTAGCGTCACGCGGAGGAAATAAGTAGAGCAAAAAATACACGCATACATGAGTCTCCATAGACCTCCTTGCGAGACCGCCCCTAGATATAGGTAACTAGCGGACGTCACGCGGTTTCACCCGCGTAGTTCCCGTTCCTGTGGGAATACGGGAATAAAATATAGCCTATGTTCACCGCAAAGAGTGTAGCTTCCCAACAGTGAAAGAATTTTTCAAATCAGTCCAGTAGTTCCGGAGCCTATTCGTTACAAACAAACAAAAAAACAAATGTTTCCTCTTTATAAAATCAGTATAGATAAGTGTCTGGTCAAGACACCCTTACTAGGTCTTCAAAAAAGAAGTCGTGGCTTGATAAGGTTAAGAATAATGTGCCTTAAATATTCAAGTGCATACACACCAGTGCCTTGAATCGATTGTTTTGGGCGTGGATCACAACAAAATAAAATTTTCTTACCTTTGTTGAAAATATACTTCTTCCTATTAATAAAGTAGTAAGGCGAGAATACAACTGGTATTATTGGCACTTGAGCAGCCACTGCAATGTTGAACGCTCCCTTTTTGAACGGGAGCAGTTTTGTGAAATCTTTGTTCCGTGTTCCCTCAGGAAACAGCCAAATTTTCGTCTGCAATTAAAAAAAAGCCGAAATGAAAGGTGCTGCTATACAGTAATATTTAGGTATTTTTGTGTTCTATATAGGTAATTATGTTACGAATATTTCCTGTTGACTTTAATTTACGCACAGTTTATTAATAATACGCTTGTAATGTGTCATAGTAGGTACCTATATCCCATTTTCAGATATTAAAGATTGTATTGTGTGCATAGTGAGCTCAACGTATTGGCAGTTGGGTGTTTCAATACTTCGAGCATACACCGTGCTACGCATAGGGGAGGTAGAAGAGACATGGGCAGTTGGGAGACATGGGCACCCCCCTTTTATTCTGATTTGATCATAGATTTTTTTTTTTTCTTGGTTTGGTCGTTTACTTTACCGACTGGCAACGCTGTTCATCCATAGTGTATATATAATTTCTGTCAGTTGTCAAACACAAACACGTTTGAAGGTTATGCGCTAGTAAAAGTAAATATTTTGTTGTGGTTTCGGATCGTTATAAAGAGAAAATTAATGAAAGGTTTAATTTTTTTATTATTTATCAATTGTACATTTACTAATTTATTAATTAAACTGAAATTCAAGCCTAAATACGTAGATTCAAAAAAATACCGGTAATCTATGTCGAAAATGTATACAGAGGGAGTAATGGGCATTTGAACGTGCGGGCATAGTTATTAAACTCTGGTGCGGGTGGTTTGGGCATGCCCAATGGTCCCTCCTATTATGTTCAGTATAGGATTTTTAACTATTGGTTTCATTTTATTTACAGAAAGATGCCATTTAATTGCAAAAAGAAAGGTTTGCGACGGGAAATTCCTAAAGATTTAATATTACGAGCCATAGAAGAGGTATCAAAAGGATCCAAAATAAAAACAACAGCTGATAAATATGAAATCCCTAGATCAAGTTTTTTTCTTATATTGAGTTTTTAATAGTCAATTTGTTAACTAATTTTTGAATTCCATTATGAATATAAAGTGATTTATAGGCCGTGCCCAAGCCTCCCACAGGGTATGTCCAAGCCTCCCTACCATAGGGAGCATTGGGCACTTTTGACTTAGTTTATAAAATATCTCGTAATGTTGAGATTGATTGTAATTTTTAAGAAAGCTTTTTAATTATATCTAGCTAAATGTGTGGTGCAATAAGAATTGGCAATAAAAGTTGATTATCTATAAAACCTGAGTTTTTATGCAATAAATAGTGAAAAAGTGCCCATCCCTCCCCTACTCTTACAATTTGTGAATTGTGCGTCATTTACTTTGGGGTTTAATAACATCTGTAACAAGAATATTTGCATAAAAAACGGGCCAAGTGCGAGGTGGACTTGCCCATGAAGGGTTCCGTAGCAGCAAGTAACACAATATAAAAGTTATTGTAGTTCGTTGTATATTTCATTGATGTTTTAACTGAACACGTTTCCAGTGGTAAAGATTTTTCTAGTCGAAAATTGCGGTTTATGACGTATCAAAAAAAACTACTAACCCGATCTGGTTCAAACCAATTTTCGTTGGTAGATTTTATGGTAATGTACATCTTATATTTTTTTAGGTGTATCGTTTTCTTAGTTTAGAAGTTAGAGGGGGGGGGGGGGGACACATATTTTTTCACTTTGGAAGTGTCTCTTGCGTAAACTATTCACTTAAGAAAGAAATGATGTTAGAAGCCTCAATAGCATTTTGAAGACCTATCTATAGATACCCCACACGTATGGGTTTGAAGAAAAAAAAATTTTTAAGTTTCAGTTTGGAGTATGGGGACTCCCAAAATTAACTGCTTTTTTTCTAGTTTTATATAAGAATCTTAATGCGGTTCACAGAATACATCTAGTTACCGAGTTTCAATGGCATAGGCCTTATAGTTTCGGAGAAAAGTGGCTGTGACACACGGACGGACAGACAGACAGACATGACGAATCCATAAGGGTTCCGTTTTTGCCATTTGGCTACGAAACCCTAAAAAGCAGACTCTCGTGAGCTAGTACTAGTAACACAATTCATACAGAAACCTACTTTTAATGAAAACGTTTGTAGGTACATCTTATTTACAAGAATATTTGCATGAAAAGCAGACTCTTATGAGCAGTACTAGTATCACAATTCATACAGAAACCTCCTTTAATAAAAACGTTGTGGATGTTTGTTACTCTTTCACGCTCAAACCGCTGAACGGATCTGGCTGAAATTTGGTACAGAGATACAATATAGTCCGGAATAACACATAGGCCAGTGGCGGATACAGAAAAATCTCAAGGGGGGGGGGCGCAAAAGATATTTTGAGTTTTTAGCTACCTTTACTATTATCGCAATAAAAAAACCACGTCCATGCGGGCATTCCATAGATTAACAGTGCGGGCGCCGTGTCAGGTCCATAGCGTGGTACAGAGGGAAATACTGTGAGAGTGGACTTGCGACCTATTTGAGTAGGTTTGTGGTGGCCACCTTTAGATAGGTATAAGCGTTCACAATGTTCCCAGCCTAACCAGATTTGATAAGATCTTAACAATGTCGCTTTGGATATTCGTTTTAATCAGGAGTTTACTGAAGCTTGAACAAACCTAGGTCTTTATATATTATATATAGCGATTTAGCTGGTATTCCCTTTGCTCCTACTTCTACGGCGGCGTAGAGATTAACCACATACCTAGCCATTTTTGGTCAATTCAAAGTATTTATTTCTACAGCGTGGTCCTTAGGTATGTTAGTCTCCCACGATACCGTGAGCTCCAAGAGCACGGCTTTCCGATGGCGATGCACATGCGCCCTCCGGTATTTTATAGTATTTTTATACGTATTTAGAGTATGAGTGATATTCAGGATAAATGTAAACGAAACGAGAGGATAATAATGTTAGGTGATTTTATAGTTGGGTAGGAGTGAAGCGCGATGGATACGAAAGTGTACTGGGAAAGTTTGGTGTTGAACGAGTAAATGAAAATGGACAAAGCTTCTAGAAGTATGTTTGGAGAGGAATCTTGTGGTAACTAATACCATATTTGACCACAAAGATATCCACTTGTATACGAGAGAACAAAAAGATTAGAGAAGCATAATTGACTTTGTGATACTACGTCAATTATGCTTCTCTGATCTTTTTGTTATTGTATCTTTCTCAGTTTTGCGTCTACACGCAAGACTGAGAAAGAAAATGCTAGACACCCGGGTATACCGCGGTGCCGGGTATTTTATAATTGACACAGATCACTTCTTGGTTACCTATCAGCCGAGTAAGAGGTCTGTTTCAGCGGTGGCGGCATCGTGTGCGTGAAACTGTTAGTGTACTAGAGCGCATAAAAGTAGAAAATTTGCAAGAGATAAGCGTAAAAGAAGAATTTTTGTGTAAATTGAGCAGGAAGTTTGAATATTTAGATAAAGAATGTGAAATGGGCGAATTTTGGAAGTCGATTAAGGAATGACTTGTTGAAGTGGCAGTTGAAGTATGTATGTTAGAGGAGCCAAGGATGGCAGGTAAAGAGAATGTGTACAGAAGTTTTGAAGGTTTTGTCTGATAAGAAGAAAGCATGGTTAAACTGGCTGGCTGCAAAAGCCATTCAGACAATGCAAAACGCAAAGGCAAAGGATGGTAAAAGGTATAAGCATGTTGCAAAAGAGGTGATAAAAAGAAAGAGAGAGGATGACAGGAATGTATTTCATAACCGGTTATCTGATAACTTCCAAGCAAATTTGAAGTTCTTTCGGAAGTCTATAAGATCAATGGGGCTCAAAAGACTACATCACAACTCACATAAGAAATCGTGAGGGAAGTTTAGTGAAAGGAGAAGAATGTGTGCTAAAACGATGGAAGGAATATTTTGAAAGTTTGTTTGAAAAAGAGGATTTACAAGAAGAGATTCATGTCTTGGAATGGAATGAAGTTGACGATGAAAGCAATTAAAGTATGAAAGAAATTGTGGAAGCGTTGAAAGGTATGAAATTAGGAAAGGCTGCTGGAATTGATAGGATTTCTGTCGAGCTTGCCAGCTGTACTGCCTTTTTAACCTTTGCTGGCGAAGTGGCAGAGTACCAGAGGAATGGTGTACAAAAGGAAAGGGTCGCAGCAAGAGTGCAAGAACTACCGCGGCATAAGCTTGCTCAGTGTTGTAGACAAACTATATGCAAAAGTGCTGATAAAAAGAGTGATAATTGAAACGAAAGCAAAAATGTGGGATGTGCAAGCAGGATTTCGGAAAGAAACGGGATGCACGGATCAGGTCTTTTCCTTACGTGAGTAGCTGAAAAGGTTTTGGCAAAAAGTCAATAAGTCTACTGCATCTTTGTAGACTTGGAAAAGGCCTATGATAGAGTGGTGAGGAATGAAATGTGGACACCACTGTCCAGGTATGGAGTAAACGGAACCTTGATACGAGCGCTGAAATCTCTGTATGAAGACTCCAGTGCTTGTGTCAGGATAAACGGAGCTTGCACAGACTTTTTTCACATTGAAAAAGGTGTGCGACAAGGTTGTGTAGCGTCACCGTGTCTGTTTAACCTGTACATGGACAGCTGCCTGAAAGAACTGCAAGAGTGTGCGTATGGTTTAAAAATGAATGCCTCCTATACGCGGACGATCAGGTGATATTAGCTTCATCGGCGGAGGAGTTGCAATTGATGGTTAACATAATGCATGATGCGCTTAAAGTAGAGGTATGAAAGAGAATAGCGGCCTTTACACACACACTCTATCGCGCGTTCTCAGGAGCGTACAGGATTGCGCGCGGGATAGCCTGCACGCTCTTTCGCGCGCGACTGTCTTTGTACAGTTTGTTTACGCTACCCGTTCTTTCGCGCGCGTTTGCTCGCGTTTGTTTTCCTCAGCGGAATGAGCGGCCGTGTAAAGGCTAATCGCGCGGGATAGAACGCGTGAAACTGGCGCGTGTTGAAGCGTGTGCAATTCACACAGTTTTAGTGAAGAACGTGGGTGTTGCGGTGAAAAATGGATAGAAGATATCGCGTGGCGCAAGTTATCATGTTCACTGGTATAATTCAACTCAAAAAGAAGAAGAAACGATCAGTGTGGGTAAAAAAATATAGACAGCAACATTGTCATATGCCTTTGATTGAAGAATTACGAGAAAACTATCCGGACGATTTCAAGAATTATTTACGTATGAATAATCAATTGTTTGATATATTGCTAAATAAAATCAGAAATAAAATATCAAAACAAGACACTGTTATGAGAGAGAGCATTAATGCAGAAGCACGTTTAGCAGCAACCCTTCGATACCTCGCTACAGGACGTTCATTCGAAGACTTAAAATTCAGTACTGGTATATCTGCTCCATCTCTTTCTAAAATAATACCCGAAACGTGTCGAGTTATTTATGAATGCTTAAAGCTGGATTATTTAAAGGTAAAATTCTCCATCAGCTCAAATTATCACACAAACGTGGACGTGCGGTCTCACGGACCGTTTCCTAAACTTAAAGCGTAATTACTTACGAAATATGCATCACGCGACGCAACCTTCTTCCTCTACAGTCGTTTTGCCACTTAAAGTACTTAAACCAAGGCTACTGAGACGGACAGACGTGTGGGGTACGTGGAAAGAGAGGGGCACGTGACAAACTGCTTGCGGCCTGTGAGACCGCACGTCCACAATTAAAGTTAAGTATAAATAAAAGTCTAATGTTATATTTTTTGTATCAATATAATTAATCATCAGTTTTTGTACTCTATTAATCCATTAAATTTGGATGTTCATAATAAGTTCTTAGTTGAGTTAAATTTAGATTTTCATCTATCTGGCCCTGTTCCCTTTGTTCACCAGAGGTAGACGGAAGAAATGGAGTTAACAAAGACTGTGATTCATATGAACTTCTCGAATGGGAGGATTGAATGGAAAGTGGTCTTTGAATGTTCTTGTTACAATAACTGTCACATAAATCTGTATCTTCTGTCAGTTTTTTCAGCAACCCTTTGCGTAGAACATTATTTATTATTGATTCCGCATAAATGGCCTGCAATGGATCCATTTTGGCTAATTTTTTGGCCATATTCATTCCAGCAACGTCAAACTCCGAAAGCTCCTTATTAGTTGATTTGATAGTATCTGTGCAGACTTTAAAGAATTCTGCCTGGTAGTTGGATGTAGCTTTTCTTTTATTCCTTTGAGGTGTCAAGGCCGTTGCAGTCGGAGCAGCATCAGTCTAAAAAAATAACTTTATTATTCTACTTTTCAGATGCCGTCTACGAAGGAAGAATGGATCAAGGTAGCAGAAGAATTTGAAAAGAAATGGCAATTCATCAACTGCGGGGGTGCCATGGATGGCAAACACATTCGCATTGTGCCTTTACCGGATTCCGGGGCCATTTATTATAATTACAAAAACTTTTATAGCATCGTATTGTTGGCGTTGGTTGGTCCTAATTACGAGTTCATTTATGTTGATGTGGGTAAAAATGGAAGAATGTCCGATGGTGGGGTATTAGAATATACAGAATTTTATCGTAAACTGAAATTAGGTAATCTCAATTTTCCAGAAAACAACGAAACCGTAAACAACTTAAACTTCGTTGTTTTGGGCGATGAAGCGTTTGGACTAGAACCAAATTTCCTGAAACCATTTTCCCAGAGAGAACTCGATTACGAAAAAAGGATTTATAATTACAGACTGTCAAGGGCTCGTAATGTGGTAGAAAATGCATTTGGAATAATTTCAGCAAGGTTTAGATTATTACAAACGGCTATAAATATAAAAAGCCACAACAATATCTGTTACGTCGTCCTTGCTATTTGCACTTTACACAATTTTTTGTGTAAACACAGTAACTTGTATTCTACTTCTACCCTCACAATGGGCGAAGTTAATACAGACACAGTGCAACATGGGGAGAGTTCTGTTCCATTAACTAACCTTCAAAGACGTTCTAACGCTCACATGACTTTGGAAGCTAAACGAAACAGAGACCAATATAAAACATATTTTAATACAGATGGAAGTGTTGAGTGGCAAGATCGCATGATTTCAAGTGGAAGAGCTTAAAGAAAAGCTCTTAATAGTATTTAAGCTGAATAATTTAACCTAATTAAAATAATACGTGATTATAATAATAAGATTTAATTGCGTGTATCTAGTGTAAGTCCTAATGATGCTAATGCTGAAAATGTTTTTACTGTAATCTTTACTGATATTATATAAATAATTATCACAAAATTTACTTACGACTTTATTTTGTTGCTCAGTTTCACTAACTTCATTCTCTGTTCTACTTTCCCCATGAGTCGAAATATCATTTTGATGACAATTTACATCATTAGTACTGTCATTCTCTAGATCTTCATCAAAGTTAGAAAAACTGTTAGTAGGTACTTCTTGGTCCTTAGTGAAGAGCATATTGTCAAAGTACCACAAGGAAGACTTGTTTACTTCATCTGTTCCTCGTCCACTTCGCTGGCTGTCCGTTACTTTCTTAAGTTCCTTTCGGAACGAGCCCCTTAAACTTTGTAATTTTTTAACTACAAAATCACGATTGGCGTCGTGAAAACCATTTTCTTTACAAAAGTCAATAATTTTTCTATAAGCTTCGTCTTTAAGATTTTTGTTTTTATATTCTTCGGACTTGATTTTCCAGAGGCAAGGAAAAGACTTGTACAATGTAATTAACTCTACGATTAATTCTTTATTCCATGTACGTATGTCCGCCATCTTAATCGCGCGCGAATTAATTTTACGTGTAAAGGCAACCTGAGGAAACGCGATTGCGCGCACGACTGACAAGCGCGGCGCGAGGTCTTTCCCTTTCCCTTCCACATCCTTTACACGCGCGCTCTTTCGCGCACGATTGCTGTTTCACGCGCGATAGAGTGTGTGTGTAAAGGCCGCTAATGTAGAAAAGACGAAAGTAAATGTTTTTACAAGAAAAGAAAATATGACGAATTGCCCAATTTACATCGAAGGGCAAAGTGTGAAACACATAAGTTTGTGTACTTGGGGTCAAAATTTGCAAGAGATGCAAAGTGTGACTATGATGTTTAACGAAGAGTTTTGGTAGGTAATCAAGTGAATGGAGCCATTCACGCCTTTATGAGCAGTCAGGATGTGTCTAAAAAGGCAAGGATGGCTGTACATAGAGCAGTGCTTGTGCCTACACTTATGCATGGCAGTGAAAGTTGGGTGTCGCCGAAGACGCATGAAAGTAAAATTAATGTAGAGGAAATGAGCAGTTTGCGAAGTATAGTGGAGTGACATTGATGTATAAAGAAAGAAACTGTGTGATTAGGGAACATTGTCGCTTGACAGAAGAAGTAGTGACTAAGATAGAGAAAAAGATGCTCAGATGGTTCGGACATGTGGAGAGAATGGATGAAAATAGACTGACAAAAAATATTTATAAGGCGAGAGTGAATGAACAACCTTTTGGAAAAAGGCCAGGTCAAGAGTACCTACCCTTAATCGGAGAGCATGTATGAAAGCACTTATGAAAGTAGAAGAAGCGAAAGTGATATGTCAGGATCGTGGCAAGTGGAAAGCCATAGTCCCTGCCTACCCCGTTGGGAAACAGGCGTGATGTTATGTATGTATGTTCGAGTGTGTGCCCGCCAACGCTTGTCGCATTCGTAGTATTTCATACACTGAACACACACGATCACGTCGCCGCGTCGTCCGCGCCGTCCGCATAAGATTGTTATGCTTCCTCTACATTACACGCGAAGTTGAACGAAGTTCGTCGGCGAAGTCGACCGAGGCAAAGAAAAATTTTGACGAAGTACCCCTCTACACTATCGTATTCGTCCAACTTCGCGAGTAATGTAGAGGAAGCATTATAGTAAAACCCAAAATATTTTGGGTGCCCTGGCGCGGCGCGGACGAACGACGCGTGCGTGCGCCACCCAAGGGGGGGGGCGCGCGCCCCCCGCGCCCCTACCCTGTATCCGTCACTGACATAGGCTACTTTTTATCCCGAGAATAAGTTCCGACGGGAACAAATTTCACGCGGGCGAAGCTGCGGGCATCAGCTAGTCAATTCATAAAAACGATGTACGAACATAGCACGGCCTTCGATAGCATTTTTCTCATCGCGCTTGCACCATCACGAGGCTGTTTCAAGGATGATTTATTTATTTATTTGATGATGATGATGATGCAGGATAGGCTGGCGAATGTCAAGTGTTGATGTAGTAGCAACGCGGCCGTAGGAGCGAAAAGTCCTTGGAGACTACAAGGTTGAATATGGAAACTTGCCCGATTTATCTGACTGCCTCTGTGGCGCAGTCGGTAGTGGTACCGCCTGCGGCGCTGGAGGTCGTGGGTTCGAATCCCACCGGAGACAAATATTTGTGTGACCCATAAATGTTTGTCTCAAGAGTCTGGGTGTTTCTATGTAAAATGTGTATGTATTAAAAAGTATTTAAGTATTAATATCCGTGGTCTGATACCCATAACACATGCAGGTTAATCCTAGCTTACTTTGGGATCAGATAGCGTTGTGTGAAATCTCAGTGAATATTTATTTATTTTTATGCTGTTGATCTTAGAAACACGGAGTATTCCCGTTCGTCCCCTTGACTTCGTCCCCCCGAGGGGGACGAACGGGAATTACAAAAATAATATTTAATCAGTTCCCGATCGTCCCCCTCCTAATTCAAGAGGGGACGAATGGGAATATGTTCTTTGATTAAGTGCCATTCGTCCCCCTTTCGTCCCCCTCGACCAAAATCAAATGAAAAAAGAAACAAATGACGATAAACAGATGAAAAAAAAAGCAAATGAAGATCGACAAAACAAATGACCTACGGATAAACAAATGATGATCGAAAAAACAAGTGACGATCGAATAAACAAATGAAGATCTGTAAAACAAATGACGATCGGATAAACAAATGGCGATCGAAAAACAAATGAAGATCTATAAAACAAATGACGATCGTCATAACAAATGACGATCGAAAAAACATGCAAATCAGTACAACAAAAGACTATAAGCAAGTTGATAAGGTCAAAAGTTACTTGCAGCTATATTTTGTAATCTAGATGCGATTGCCATTCGAAAAGATAGGTGCAAGCAAATCTCGATCTTAATAACACTTCTCAAAAATGTGATTTTTGGCGTTTATAGACATCACTGATCATGAATAAATGTAAAAAATAAATAAATATTATGCATGTCCATAAGGTAAAGAATTGCTTGTACCTATTTTTTTTGAATGTTTATCGCATCTAGAATACAAAAAGGGTCCAAGCAAATTTCGACCTTATGAGCATGCATAATATCAATTTATTTTTTAATGATATTCGTGATCAGTGATGTCCATAAACGCCTAAAAGCACATTTTTAGATAAATGTCATTAAGGTCGCACGCAAGGTGCACCTATTTTTTTGAATGGCTCTCGCATCTAGATCAGTGGCAGCCGTACCTTAAGTGCGCTCGTGCCGTGAACCACCAGCTCAAAAGATTTAAAAATTACGCCTTCTCTATTATTAAATTACTTACCAATCCTACCATTAGGTATGTGACACTTATTATTTAAACATACAAAAACTCAAAACTATAACCTACCTAATTATGACGAAACAATTTAATCCCTTTGCTACACTACCAAATAGTACCAAAGCCTAGTTTCCCTGTAAAAAAAATCGGCGTGCGCTTAAATATTTAAATAAATCATATTTAAATATTTAGTTAAATATTTATTGATTGGTTTGATTTTTAAATTGTTATCTCTTTTTAACACGCTTCTATTAGCTTCACTTGTAACTATGTATGTAAGGGGATGCGGGGTCCTACTAACATCTTAAGGACCCCAATGGGTCGGATCCTCCTCGTGGTGCATCCTGGGCAACGGAGTAGCGACCACTCCCCTTCCTCTGTGGGGGAGTTGTGCTACTCTGGCTAATTCCGGCCGAGGCGGGAGTAACCCACCTGTGGGTTGCTCGGTGGTGTGTGTTGCTGCCGGCCGTGCCGTTCTTCACGGCCGGCAGCAGCAGTTCTGGGTCGCCGTCGCTTCGCCACCTTTGCTGGCGAGACGATGGCGGCAAAGTGGGAGAGGCACTGCGTGGGGGGCGGGAGTTTGGGTAAATGCTCCCGCCCTGCCATGCAGTTCGGGCTGCCGGCCGTGGATACCGGTGCGACCGGCGGCAACAGTGCTGGCCGCTGTCACCTCGCCAGTTGACAAGGTGATGGCGGCAAAGCGGGAGGTGCACTGTGCGGGGGAGCGGGAGTAACGGATAATGCTCCCGCTCTGCCGTGCAGAGGGGCAAGTGCGAGTTTTGGTGAGCGCCTGTCGACATTCACGAACGAGCGCGTTATCACCGATTTGTATGGGATCGAGACAAGTTCCCGCGTTTACAGCTAGGTGGCGGGGTCTCGATTCCAAACTAAATGGTGAGCCGTGAATGTCGACAAGCTCACGCAAAAACTCGCACTTGCCCCTCAGTTCGGGGGCGCTGCGGTGAGGAGTCACTGCGCGCCCCCGATTGTTTCTTGACCGTGGGCGTAAGGTCGGGGGACCCCGCCCACCAACGGTCACATGGCGGTGGGCACCTTTCCCGTGTTCCGGGGATGCCCATTAGCGCACGCCTGCGCCAGCCGCTCTCTGTCTCCTCTATTACAGAGGGGCGCTCGAGAGCGGTGCAGGCGTGGTCTCAGCTCCTTATGGAGCTATGTATAATATAAATAATTTAAAATGCCTTACGGTCGAATAACCGAAACCCAAAAAATAAATTTATCATATACCTTTTCCTAAAATGTTCAAACACAAAATACCTTTTTTTTAACATGATTTAAATCCTACATGGATGCTATATATCTGTGAATGGTTAACCTTCCGACTCAGAGTATCCCGACTCGGAGAGGTTAGGTTAGAAGACTAAGGCGGGAGCTCCGCTTCGCTTCGCTCCCGCCTTAGCCTTCGTGGTTATTTTTTTTTTGATTTTTCGTTAGCCCACTGTAGTACTTTTGTAACTCTGAATCAAAGTGTTTTAACATGAGGTAAATCCTACATGGATACTATGCCGGACTCCTACACACTGAAAAACTACACGTCTTACATAACAGCCTACAGTTGGGAGCCCCGGGTAAGCCCTCAGAAGGATACCCAAGGACCAACAGACCTACGGCTACAACTGCGGCTTCACTTAGGTTGGGGGTGTTAGAGCCAAATAACAAAACGTGTGAGTGACAGTGACACATTGTATTCTATTTTCGGTATTTTAAATTAAGGATATTTGAAAATTTGTATTTTGAATTCTGATATAATAATTATTTGTATTTTAAATTTAGACATTTTACGGTAAGGTGTACTGAAATAAGGTATTTTGAATGTTAAGGTATTTCGAATTCGGGTATTTTGGTCTAATGCATTTTAAGTAAAGGCATTTTGATTTCTGGTATTTTAATATATAACCGTAAGAAAATCTTGGAATATTAATTTGACCCACGTCCCGTCCTTCGATCAGGCTAAAATTTTGCACACGCTCTGAGTTCTGATGACAATACATGACTAGCCAAAAAACGTCATTACAAATCCAGCATGGCGGCCTCCCTAAAATGGCGGACTGGCTGTTTGAAATCCACCCCCATGATATGGGTATCGAGTGAAAAGGTTTGCTGTCAGGAATACGAAAAAAATAGTCACGTGACTTAAATACAATATGACGGACATCCAAGATGGCGGATTGGCTATTTGAAATGCACCCCCATGATATGGGTATTAAATGAAAGGGTTTGCTGAATGGGATACGAAAAAAGTATAAAATAAAAAAAAATAGTGCGTGTTAAAGCGTGTTTTTTAGTTTTTTAAACTATTAATTATTTTTATTATTTTGTTCTTAGTTCTATTCTATACTGCGTGTAAAGTTTGTGGAGTGTGTGAAAATGAGCATAAACATTAACTAAGTACTCACACTTACCCATACAAAACTTTTCAAAATAAAGTTGATATAAAATTAACACTTATTAAATTTAAAACAAGAAAGCAAGTAAAGTGCACCACCAGATCGAGGATCCACCAGCCGCCAAAATATGGCTGCAAGTAGTTTTTTAACTTATCAACTTGCTTAGTCTTTTGTTTTATTGATCTGATTATGTTTTTTCGATCGACATTTGTTTATCCGACCGTCATTTGTTTTGCCGATCCTCATTTGTTTTGTCGATTTTCATTTGTTTCGCCGATCTTCATTTGTTTCGTCGAGCTTCATTTGCTTCGTCGATCTTCATTTGTTTTGTCCATCTTCATTTGTTTTGTCGATCTTCATTTGTTTTGTTGATCTTCATTTGTTTTGTTGATCTTCATTTGTAAATAAAAATAGAATTTCAAATTTGATTTTTTACCATCGCACCTGTCTTATATTATTTGTTGGGAGCAATAGAACAAAAAAAGAATGAAAAAATTATTCCCGTTCGTCCCCCCAAAAATATTAAGGGGACCATCGGGAAAATAAAATATTAAATTCCCGTTCGTCCCCCTAGGGGGACGAAGTCAAGGGGACGAACGGGAATACTCCAGAAACACTACTACAGGGATTAGTCTAGCGCAGGGGTTCCCAACCTTTCTGAGGCCGCGGCGCCCCTAGAAGTCTTGAAATTTTTTACGGCTCCCTATGATATCACGTGAAATCACCCCCCCCCCCCCCCTAGACTAGCAATCGCCTCATTGCCGCAGTTTTTCAAATGTATGCACAAGCCACTTTCCTGTGCCATGGCGTCTCGGCCAAGTAATAATGCAAGGTTAATCCGGGAAAAACAGGCGAAGCCGGCGTCCCCTAAGGAAACTGTCTTCTTTTTTTACGTGTGGAAATCCTTCATGGTGTGCCGAACTCTTACCGACTGAAATCACACGGTGCTCTACCACTACCTACGGTTGGGAGCCCCGGGTAAACCCTCGGGAAGATGTCCCGACAGATCGTGGCTACCAACGCGACCTCATCTGCTTTACTTCGTTTGGTTCACCTTACTTCCCCGCGTCTTTGGGTTTTTGGGTGTACTCTCGCTTCCTGGGTCGCGTGTCGCGAGATAAACTTTTACATCATGCTGTCGTCTTGCGCCTGCTTCTGTAAGGACGGTGAGCAGCCCCCACCCCGTCCTTAGTCCCCCGGTCATGGAGGCCAATAGTCTACGGGTCGGCGGCGCTCAAGCCGCCGTCTGCGGAACTCGGGTGGGAGAGTTCTCTCCCGTTCCCGCCCCGTTGCCTCTTTCACGAGAATGTCCTACTCGCAGAAAGACGCGGCGGCGTACAACTTACTCCCGTTGGAAATCTTGGCTCGCACCGGAATCAGCGGCGAGATAGTGTCCACGTCGACCTGGTGCCCACGCTGTGCACTCCACCAATGTATGGAGCGCAGTGTCCTCGCTGCGTCCTTCGCCACAGATACTTACCGAAGCATCCGTGCCCGGTAATTTACCGTGACAACTGGTGGAAGAGATTGCCATGGCTCCTCTCCAGCCACTCCTATGAGATCGATCTGATCACCACCTCTCTCAACTAAGACACTACAAAATAGTCAACGCGGTGAGGACTCAGCCGATTTCCTTGGGTGAAAGGAGCCCTCCGGCCGTTATCGCAACTGCGCTTCGTAACCAGTTGCGAATAAAGACTTATTATTCCTTGTTTTTCGCCTCTTACCATGCTCAGACACCACGTAGACAAGTTTTTAAAATTCGATGAAGTTGTCTTGACAGACAGGCTCTTTTTTTTACAAAGGAGGTTTAAAGTGGAGACCGCGACTCGGCAAACGAGCGACGAGTCAAACTAACTCCAAAATACATTTATTTCACATATACATACACAGGCACTTGCGACACGTCCCTGAATAAAAATTAAAGTTAGTACTACCACCAGTTAGGAATTCTGCCCGCTTGAGAAGAACTGGCATGAAACTTGGCGGACTATTCTTTTCGCGCTCGCGCAATTTATTTTTTATTATCTTTCATTTTTTTACGTACGTGGAGAGAGGGGCGCCGCATATAGCCCCGCGGCGCCCCTCTGGATTTCCTGCGGCGCCCCAGGGCGCCGCGGCGCCCAGGTTGGGAACCCCTGGTCTAGCGTACTCTGGGCATGTTTCCAAGCACATTATGAAACCGCATAAGTATAAGCGCTCGTGGCCCCGCGGACTCAGTGTTCTGTAAACGATCACTGCAGTAAGCAACTTTCACTATGGCCGGTCCATGGATGGGTGACCATTCATGTGATCACTTTGTGACATTTATTTGAGCGCTTCCGTGCTTCGGAAGGCACGTTAAGCCGTTGGTCCCGGTTGCCAGTAAAATGGCAGTCGTTAAGCTAAGTTGAAGGCTTTATTTCAACAGCAGACAGTCACAGCGTGTTCTATTTAAACACGGCAATACGGCTCACCACCTATTACGTGGGACAAATTATACGAAGGTGAAATGTGGGCATATAATATGCCTCTGCCTACCCCTTCGGGGATAAAGGCGTGACCATATGTATGTATGTATGTATAAGTATAAGTATTTTAATCGGGAATTTCCAACAATAGATCAGATACTATAGTGTATCCAAATAACTAATTATTTAGATGGTTCAGTACATATGCCAGACAGATGGACAAATATAGACATATGCTCCCATCGAACTACGTCATCACTTTTAAAAACCTGAATGCTAATCATAGGCATCTGAATAATGATTTTAAGAAACTGACCTTATTTTTAATCATAACTGCTGTAGTGATCTTGAGTTGCTTATACGCATCTTTGGAATTATTTCTATCTATAAACACTACCCCGGCAAGGTATGCGGCGAGGCCAAATGGCCACACGTAAAATATTTCTTTTCTTGCAATGGCTGCTACTTTATCGGCTACGTGCCAAATGTTGAACATACCTGAAAATAGAACATTATGATAAATTGCCAAATCTAGTATTCATATTTAACCTCTGCTCGGTGTCAATTAGCCCCGTTTGCTCACTGTAAAGACATGTTAAAATATTGGTTCCGGTTATCAATAATAGTAGTTATTAAGATAAGTACCTAAGTATATCTTATGGTTTTTTTAATACCACTATGGTGGCAGACAAGCATACGGCCCACCAGATGGACTGGTGGTCACCGCCGCCTATGGACGCTTGCAACACCGGGGGCGCTATACTCGCGCTGCCGACCCTAAATAATGGTGTGAAAATTTTTAGCAAGATGTAGCGACTAGCGACATCTTGTTTCTACCCGTTTCAACACTGTTATATGCCCACCGTCTATTACTGGAGACCAAACACAAATATGCAACAATAATACAGATCTATTTATTGTGACTATGCATACCCGTGAGGGTAAAAGGTCATGACTATAAATATGCACCTAAGTAACGTCAATGGGTTTTTTCCCTCCGCCCATCTCTACTCACACGTAGTGGTGAATATTAGCGACGCGACGCTACGGGAGTAAACGCAACGCGAGTGATATAGTCTCTCATAAGTGACGCAAATGAAGGTGCGCGGGTCAGTTCATCATAAAGGGCGATCTGGCGACATTTAGAATACAGTTGTGAGTGAGTCTATTTACGTGGGTAGACCTCATTAATGAGTTTGACCTTGGCAACGTTTGTAATATATTAGATACTAGCTGACCCCGCAACTTCGTTTACTTCACATAAGGTGTATGAAAGGAGAGGTATTTCTTCATCAGACTCATCAAGCAGCGTGTGAAACTGCCCTGTTTGCTTAATCATAAAAGAGCTTAAAGATTAAAGGTCATAGCCCACTTACACGACTCTGCTCCCACCCGGCAAAAATAATATAATTCAAATATAGGCTTTAAATATTGCTCTTTAGATATACACGGTGTTTCTTTTAGGGTGTCAAGCCGCCACTAGCTGGTAGCAGGGTTCCATACCTATCGATTTAACCCCCATGTATGTTCTACGATTTTTTGTAGTTTTCGAGATATAATGTTCTGCACAATTCCCTATTTTTTTTTTATCGATTAAAATTTTTACATCTTGTATCAAAGTTAGGAAGGAGATTATTTTGTCCATAATACTGCAATCAATAGGCATTATAATAATAAAAAAATATCCAAGAAAAGTCGAACCAAAAAGAAGTTGTAATTATTTAAAGCCACGTGGAAAAATAACGAAAAAAAATTATATCTCAAAAACTACAAAAAATCGTAGAACATACATGGGGGTTAAATCGATAGGTATGGAACCCTGCTACCAGCTAGTGGCAGCTTGACACCCTAAAAGAAACACCCAGTATTTTACATTGCCATTATCAATTAGCAGACAGCTCGCTTTCAGCGAGCTTACCGCCGTCAGACTGCCCGGGAGTTGACGCCTCGCTGGCCGTGCGGTGTAGCGGTCGGCGCGATACCGCCCCGGTGCCTGCTCGCTTACTGCTTACAGTCATCGCAACCGCACACGCCGGCGCTGTCGCCGGCAGTGTGACCACGCCTTCGGCGCGGACTGAATTATTTTAAAATAGCCTTAATCATTAAGCTCTTGTGATTAAGCCAACACGCCAGTTTAGTTTACTCATTTTTAGATTTATATACAACGTGTCCCAAAATTCAACGATAAGCGGGCGCCAAAAGGTAGACCTGCTCATGAGCACTCGAGGAAAAATAATAAAAAAAATATACCAAATTTTTTTTGTTACAAAATAAATTTAGAATTTTTTTTTACAAGACCATTAGTCAAAGTAGAGTGAATCTAATTTTTTATTTTAATTTTAGGGAAAAATATTATTTTGATCAATTTTTGTGTAAAAACTGCGGGCATTTTAGTATTTTTAAGAGTTGTAGTGAAGAAAAAAACAAGTCTATTGCTGTCTCTAACCATACTCTGTCATTGGTTAGAGACAGCAATAGACTTAAAGTGTGTTTTAACTAAAATAGGTTTAATAAACGATTATGAATATGAGGGGAAATGTTAAGTGGAGCAAACCTTAACACAATAAAAAAAAACCGCATTGCAATCGGTTAAGCGGTTACTGAGATTAGCGTTCACAAACGTACAGACAAACAGATATACAGACATAAGACAAACATTCTAAAAATCATTGTTTTGGGTTCTATTGCGTTCATAAAGCCCCCCTATAATATTTTTTCTTATTTATCTTCCAGCAACAGCAACAGCGACCTGTTACGAATTTATTATATGTATTGATCTCTATAGGTATATTATCACAAAATAGATATTATGGACAACTACACTACTATATCTAGTCGCACTTACACCAACCAGTCACACCTACGAGCAGACTTTAACGAGTCTGGCATAATTTAAAATCTGTCAAAACGGTCTGGTAACTGAGGGAACGTTTGATACTATAGGATAAAAACAGCTTTAATATTATACTATACTAAACAACTGATAAAAGTTGCAGGAGATCGCGACTGATAGGTGTTAGGCACGGTTACGATGGTGGGCGGCCGAAAGAATCTGTTAGGATAGGATGTAAAAATGATTTTATTAGAATTTCATATTATCAAAAAAAGCCTACAAAGAGATCTAAACTTTAACGAATGTGAAGGTTAGCAAACTGTATTATCTGCCAAATAAGTCGTAAATTATCCAGATATAGGTTGTACGTAACGTCGTCGTCGTGTCGTGAAGAAAAGTGGTCGATGTTAGACGACGCGACGTTTATTGATTTTGGTATTCTAAGAGATACATGTGTGTCTTGCAATGTGGGACTGTCAGGGCTACCCTAAGCAGATGGTGTAGCCCCCACAGATCGCTAAGGGAACTTTTGCGGCTATCACAGGAGTATGAAATGCTGTGAACGAGAGAACCTTAAGGCGACAGCTTAAGGTTCTCTCATTCACAGAGGTAGACATAGAAAAGCATTCCATAGATAGGTATACCTTAATTCGTATAACTTATGATGTGCCTCTCAACATACAACGATTAGGTAACTTTCGATGTGCCTGCCATCAATGTTGCTCCTGGCTGTATCCGATACCCTCAATTTAGAGGCGAGACTGCTCATTAAGTTATTAATTAATTATTGACGTGATTGAGTAACTCTTACATATTTGTATTGCACAAAGAGCAGCACACATTTATGCAACGTCAAAACTTCAGAGTTGTTCGTGATTTCTGTTACTTAAGGCAAATCGTCCATGGTTGTTTTAATTTCTAATATTGGAAGTACATATTCATAATTTTATGCAATGTAAATATCTACTATGAAGTTATTCCTAGAGGAATGCTAGATATTTTAAATGATACTGGATTCTCTTGAATCTTGCAAGAATGTAGCATAAATTAAGCAGAATCTACACAACCATTAATGACATTAAATTTGTCATTACCATTCACTGTGTAGGGGTTGTATGGGAGCCCTGGAAAGGAAGTCCCATGATTCATGACATACTTTAGCTTCAACCGCGGCCTCGCATAGGGTTGTTCGGTCGTCATCCAGCTTTTTGGGGTGTAAGGCGTAATTCTCACGTCATCAAGCCGGCTCGGGCTTGCTTCTGTAAGGACGGGGAAACGTCCTGGAAGTCGGGTTGGAGAGTTATTTCCCGCTCCCTCTCCACCGTTTCCTTCACGAGCATGACTAAGACCCGGCGGGCGGCGTCTCACTTACTCCCACTGGAGTTTATGGCTTTCACCATGGTCTCCAGCTAGAGTGTCCAAATCAATTTAGCCTATAGCAGTCCACTGTTGGACATAGGCCTCTCCCAAATTTCACCAAGTCGCGGTCTCCACTCCAGATCGGCCATCAGTTTTACTACAAATGTTGCCAACCCACTGCCACTTCAAAGCGCATACTCTGAGAACTATGTCGACCACTCTTGTTCTCTGACGGATAACATCTTCGGTGCTATCAATACAATCGATAGTATTGACACTATCGATTCTATCGATAGACTTATCGATAGGCTAACAATAGTCGACTATCGATAGCCTATCGATATAATATCAATAGTCGACTATCGAGCGGAAACACTAGTTGCAAGTCCCAGACACCCACACATTGTTTCTCTCTTAGCACACTATGGAACCCAGCCCCTGGATGGTGAGTCCATGACATGCTGAGAATGGGTCTTTCTCATCATAACTACTGGCTTGAGTATGTAATAGTTCACACTCACATTACATACCCTTCACTTTAAATACAGAAAATCTTAATTATATTATAAATGTAAAACTATGTGAGTGCTGTTTGTTACTCTTTCACACTCCAGCAGCTGATTTCTTTGGGATGCAAGAACAGAAACAGAATGCCACTTCTCTGCTCCAATTTATAGAAATGATTGTTAGACCTGTAATTGACCTCAACTCAATAGCAGGATTCTATGATACATTAAGCTGACATTAAATTTTTATACTGCATAAAAATTGGTAACCAAATTTAAAATTAATTACTATACAAAGACATTCATAGTAAAAAAAATTTAAAGTACCCACCTAGAATATCTATTGAAGATTGATGATTTGATACTACAACGGCACCACGATCTTCTGCTAATACTTTGCCATTCCTCAATATCCATTTTACTTCTATAACTTTGGTAACATGCTTAATTATTTGAGATCCGAATCTGTAACATGCAACCAGAGTTAGAATGCTTACATAAGAAATTTGCACAATGGACTTAAATGACGGTACCTTCATTGGGATATTAGTAAATAGGAAAAAACTAATAAATAATGATGGAAATGGTAATCTAACAGAATCTCAGAGCTGCACAAGTCGGCAACGTTCGATTTACTTGTTTCACGAAGTAGGTGCTGAAGTATATAATTAAATACTTACAGGGAATTCTTAACGTTTTTTGGGTTGAACACAAAAAACGGCAATAGCATCACCGCTGTTATTGATGTCCATATATAAAATAGGAAAAACTTCGACTTAAATTTCAAAAAATTTGGTGTCTCGGAAAATAATTGTTTGATAATGTAAGTCACACCGATGATAACCATCATATAAATTATTTTATCCAACATTTTCAATTTTATATAACGTGTACACACGCACTAAAAAATACAAATAAACATTTATCTTCAATCAAAAACCAAAAATAAACACAAAATTACTAACTGAACACAACGTCAAACGTCTAAAAATTGATACATTCAGTAATGTCATGTCAGATGTCAGTGTAATATAGTAATTTTTTTTCTTGCAGCACATACCTGATGACGCTCTAGTGAAGCTACGATCGAAGCACACACGTTCAAGTTTGTATACTTGCGCAAGTCTAGGCGCCGTCTACACGAGAGAGAGAATCACTCACGGCCATAGATTTAAAGTAGCGAAAAATTCTAAATCTATGCTCACGGCGATGCGATGTTTTTGTCGTATTGTACAATTTCCATGCTATCTCTCATTGCGGTAATATCGCCCTGTAAACGCGTTCTAGCAGACGACAACATCACAACGGGTATTCCGGACACACTGGATGGCAGAACTTAAAAAAAACATTGGGTATTGGTCTATTTGAGACCTTCGATGTTGTAAATAAAAAGCGGTCTTATATTAATCGGTCTAATGCGGGATAAAAATACAATAATTTGTAAGTGCTAGTGATGCGGGCGGTGTCACTGCGCAAAGTATGAAAGCGAGTACGCCCCCCCCCCGCACCCTCTCAGCCTTCGATATCGTCCGAGTGAAGTCAAGCGCTCGTGCGCCGACGCGACGGATACCTTCATAATATTTTTTAAACACAATAATATTAATATAATAATGCAAAAGTCTATTACGAAAAGTGAGCGAGAGAGAACGCTCCCACCCGAATTCCGCATGTCTTTGCCCAAGACTATCGGCTTCCATAATAGGGGCCTCAGGACAGTGGGGGGGCTAATCGCCGTCCTTACAGTACGAGTTTCGCGCATGCCACACGCCCTAAGATGCGGGATAACACCTGAACAAGCCCCAAAGACGCGGGATAGCACCCGAAACTCCTAGATGAGGCCGTAGTGATATCCAAGGTCTGTGGGGAATCCTGGGATCATCCTTCTGAGGATTACCTGGGCCATCCGTAGGCAATAGTTAGGAAACATGTGGTTTTTAGTTGGTTACGTTAAAAAAAAGTAATTTTACTGGGAATCAAAGTAGTTTATCACTAATTGAATTTTTAATTGAAGCGCTCGTGGCCCCGCGGACTCAGTGTTCTGTAAACGATCACTGCAGTAAGCAACATTTTCTATGGCCGGATATGGATGGGTGACCACCACGTGGACCACTTTGTGACATTTATTTACGAGCGTTTCCGTGCTTCGGAAGGCACGATAAGCCGTTGGTCCCGGTTGTCAGTAAAATGACAGTCGTTAAGCCAAGTTGAAGGCCTTATGGGCGGCTTGAAAAATTTCAACTGTGGGTCGTCACAACCTGCGCCCGGGTCGGCAGCGCGTGTGTAGCGCCTCTGATGTTGCAAACGTCTATAGGCTGCGGTTACCAACCTTCCGGTGGGCCGTAAGCTTGTCTGGGACCTTACTTAGGTATAAAAAAAAAATAATCACGTAGAGCTGCCAGCTCCCGTTTCTTTTTTTACATACCACTATTTTGTACAAAATGAAACTTGATTCAGTTTCGGAATTCCGGAATTCCGGAATGCAAATACTGAATATCGAAACCCAATTTCGGAACTGAAAAAGCGTCCGATATTCAAGCCCTAAGTTCGGACCATATAACAGACCTTCTGTTAATTCTACATTATCACAATTTATTCATTGAAGAGTACCACGGTTTGCAGACAAGCTTTAATTCCGACTATAGGTCCGCGGTGTCGGCAATTCGTTTCTCTTCTTCATCATCAGTCTCGGTCTCGACGAGGGGTTGTTTTAGGAGGAAAACAGCGACGCGGTATCAAAATATTATATTATATTTATAAATAATTTATAAAATTATCTAGGTAGGTATTAAATGAATTTACTTAAACGATTCTATTTAATACATTTAACTTAAAACTAACACAGGCTCTAAGTATAACCGGTAGGTTTCAACTCTGTGGCCATTACACAAATAACTAGAATATTCTTTTATTGTTCGTTTTAAAATTGTATTTAATTGTTGCTTTCATTTAATTATTTTCACATGCTATCACTGCACGATAGTATTATGATTAAAATACGCATACTCTTTGTACTAACAGGGTAGATAGGTATGGGAGCTGCGATCGATTCATTGAGCCTTTAACAACTCCAATTGCGTTTCTAAGCATTATTCTAATTCTATGGGCCCTAGTAGGGATATTATGCCTCCGAAACGGAACTTCATATCAAACGATGTTTCATTTGCTTCTCCTTTAAACATTGTCATATTAGCGAATTAACTTTGTCTTGATAGTCTAACTAAAGCTATTGGCACAATATTTGAAGTTCTCGAGAAACGAGAAGAAACTACATTACAAAGTAGGTACATAGATTATGTAGAGTTAGGAATTTGAATTCCTAACTCTACGTAATCTATGTACTATGTACCTAATGTAGGTATCTAATAGAAGTTCCTTGAATAATTAAAGTACCTAAAGCACCCAACCCTACCGTTGTAATCTGTCTTAATATTGCATTTTGTCAATATAAGAATCTGGTATGTGCTATGATTAAAATCTATCTATCCTGAGAGACTGACTGGGTAGTCCGGTGGTAATTCACTTAGGACCTCTTTGGCTAATTTCTTATACATTAAGTTCATTTGGTCGTAGACTCGATTCACGAGCTCTGGCACATCCTCGGCGGTGAGGCCCGTCGTGGGGATAGGCTCGAGGCACTGGATTATCACGTGCCCTGTAAACATACGGACAAACTTTGAATACAAAACGTATTTTTACGTAAAAAAATATATTTAAGGATATTAACTCAGAAAAAATCAATTGCGAGTCGGATTTGGGCACGGAGAGGTCTGTGACTTCTGTGACAAAGAACGGCGAAACGGTCGTCTATCACCAAGCTGTATATGCTAGCTGGATAGTTGATATTTTCGAAGATGGTCTATTTATGTTCCCGTTATAATAACAAACGTAAACCTAATTGCCTTTTTTGGCACAGAACTCTACGTGCGCGAATCGCGAGTTAGATTGTTAGCTCATCGAAGTAAACCCCACTTGACCTAATCATGAGGTTCAATAAAGAAAATCGATAACTCTCGATAAGCCACTGTTCAACAGCCTTCCGAATATTTTCTTTATACAAAAACATACAACTTAGTTAACCTTTTAACCAATTGCCATTAATTTGTGTCCAAACAATAAAACGAAAACGTCATCTAGCCTATCTCACACTAGCCATAATATCAACTCACCTTTATTGAAAATGTATTTCTCCTTATTTATGAAATAGTAGGGAGAGAATACAATCGGTATAATAGGAACTTGAGCCGCCACAGCGATATTGAAAGCACCTCTTTTGAATGGCAATAGCTTTGTATAATCTTTGTTTCTCGTTCCTTCGGGGAACACCCAAATCTTAGTCTGAAAAGATAAAAACATACAAATTAGGCAAGGTTTATTAGCAACCGTGGATATACTCATCTATGTGCAGCCTTTTTATCTTATAATCAAGAAAGGAGTAAACGTCTTTTTTTTATGTGTGGACATTCTCATGGATGCAGTCTATTCTGCCTTCTACGAATAAAATCACACGTGCCCAACCACTGCCTAAGATTGGGAGCCCCGGGTAAGCCACCGAAAGGATGTTCCAGGATATTCCAGACTTTTACCTTACGTGGTAAAAGGCGTGAGTGTATGAAGGTGTGTATGTATGCGCTAAATGATTTATTGATTAGATACCTATTATCTTTAAAGCTATGTAGGATGTAGGTACTACATTTTACAATAGAGTTCTATCATTTGCGTAAGAGTGACGTGAGCCGATTTATCAGTTCATTAAGTTGATAATGTATTAAGTATGTGTAATAATTATGATACCTACATTTGCATTAGCTAATAGAAAGTATATCAGACATTTTACGTAAAGGATTCTAGTTGTTTAAATTCAATACTTCAGGCGTAATTGCAAACCAACCATTTTCTGCTAGGTGGATCCATTAAGTCAAAACGTTCTCATATAACAAGATTTCGACAAAGTTTTGTGACATATAAGTCATGACTGACCATTGATAGAGTCATAGAAAAGTCCGTACGATTTCGATGAATATAATGTCTGGGTTCTTGATTGGTGAAGTGACAAAGCAACCAATAAAATAAAATTATCTTTGCTCAAAGTTACATTTCATAATTTATCAAGACCAAACTACTATTCTTAATACGTACTTTTAACATTAAGTTTAGAATAATAATTAATAGATAAGTAGTTAATCCTTTGTTTGTCGTGGTACCATTACTTAGTACCATTACAGAGGCAAATTCCTTTTGTCGTGGTACCATTACTGGTACTATAGAGTTTATGTTTTTGCTGTGGTATGCTGGTATGTACCATTGATGGTACCTACTGTGGCAAATTTGCAATAAATCGAGTTTCGGCCGCAGTTTTGGTTTCGGCCAAAACGGGCCGAAGCTTTCGGCTGAGCCGAAACTGACGTGTTCGTGAATTTTAAGTGCCTGGTTCTGCTTGTGATGAGGTTGGGGTCAGGCCAACCTGTTAATATGTAAATAACCTGAGATTTAGAGATTTACAAACGACTTCCAATCAATAAATACAATAATACAATTTTATTCAAACCACAAGCAATTACAATCATTGAGAAGTATTAGACAGTTACCCCTGTGCTAAGTCTTAGACCACCTTTTTAGGGTCCCGTTTTTACTTTTTGGTTACGAAATCCTAAAAAGGTCATCAAGGATATTATGAACCTACCCCTTTGTAGTCGGTTCCGTACAAAAAGGGGAAAAAGAAAACCCCTATTACTACGACTTCGTCGGTCGTCTGTCTGTCTATCAACAGGCTGTAACTCATACACTGTGATAGTTAGACAGTTAAAGTTTTCACAGATGATGTATTTCCGTTGCCACTATAGCAACAAATTATTTCAAAACAGACAAAATAAATAAATTAAAGGGGCCTCCCATTCAACAAACGTGATTATTTGCCGCTTTTCTTCTACGGAACCCTACGTATGCGAGTCCGGCTTGCTCTTGTCCAGTTTTACTTAATGTAACAATAACCGGCCAAGGGCGTATTAAAAAAAAAATACATACGTAGGTATAGCATTGTCTCCGTTGGGCGGTATGTCTCTTTGTAGGGACTAGGGACCACTTAATGGGAAATTTAAAGCCTACATTTAAAAAAATTGAGGCGAGAGTCCTTGCGACGTTAAAGGCGCAAGGTGGCGTTAGAGCGAGGCCATTGGTCGGCACCCCGAACGATCGAGACCTACTGGTCCCTGCTTTGCCAGGAAGTCATGGACACTTGGAAGGTGCGATTTCAGCAACCTAGGTTGGCAAACACTGCCATCGGGGCATACAATCTCATACCGGTTGTCACAGATAATATCGGGCATGGGTGCTTCGGTAAATACCTGTGGGGGTCCGGGAGACCACAACTGAGTGCCAACACGGCAAAGAACTCATTGATAGCGTGGGGGCATCAGCGCCAGATCCTCGTGGCAAGTCTGGAGGTAGACATTTACTAGCTGAATACCATAGTGCCAACCAAAATCTCCAGCAGGATAAATGGGATGCCGCCGCTTGTTTCTACGAGCAGATCATGTTCGTGAGTGAGGTGGCAGGGTAGAAGGCCCATGCAAAACGGCATGGGTAGCCAATGTCTGTCGGGAATACTGAGACACCCTTCCGATTAATTACCCGTGACACCCTCCGTAGACAATAGCAGGGTACCGTGTGGTTTTAGTCAGAAAGAAAGAAAGTAGAAAGAAACCTGTTGGAGTTCGCAAAAGCATCCATGACTAATTCCACACATACAAGAAAGAAACCTATCCTTAAACTTTTAGGCATTTCTAAAATACGCACAACCCCTTTCCACCCGCAGAGTAATGGAGCAGTCGAACGCATGCACAGATCTCTGAAAGCATCTTTCATGGCTCGCTTAGGCTCTTCCACTTGGGTCGAAGAGTTACCAATAGTTATGTTAGACGCACGGCACGACATTACGTCTGCCAGGTGATTTCTATGCCGCTTCCAGTACCAAAATTACAGATCATTGCCGGTATTTAAAAAAAAAAAATATTTTTTTTTAGATTTTTTTTTAAATAATCACGGACATTCCACACAACGCTATCTGATCCCAAAGTAAGCTAGGAATAACCTGCTTGTGTTATGGGTATCAGACCACGGATATTAATACATATATACTTTTTTTTTAAATACATACATATTATACATAGAAACATCCAGACTCTTGAGACAAACATTTATGGGTCACACAAATATTTGTCTCCGGTGGGAATCGAACCCACGAGCTTCAGCGCCGCAGGCGGTATCACTACCGACTGCGCCACAGAGGCAGTATGTAGAAAGGTTACGCAATATTATAATGCAACTTGAAACCTAAACCGACTGCGCATAGGGACGCGCGCGTAATATTCATACACCCCGATCTCGCTAAAGGAGATTATGTGTTCATTCGCTATGACACGGTTCGCAGACCGTTGAAACCTCCGTACGACGGTCCTTACTGCGTACTCAAACGAGGGCCAAAGGCATATACTATCCAGTTACCAAATAGAAAAGCATGTATTTCCGTGGATAGGTTGAAACCAGCGTACGTAGTAAGCGACGAGAAGTTCGATAATAGTCCCAACGTTGATGCTTCTAAGCATGACTTACCCAATGAAACTATTGAGCAACCCAGACTCGAACCCCCGGTCACAGCCACAAATCGCACTACGCGCAGTGGCCGTAATATAAAACGCCCTGTGCTTATAAGTAGTATTAGTTCAATGGTGCTTATGTGCTTATATGTACCTATCATAAAACGTGGGAGGGGTTAATTATAACTGCTGGCATGGAAAACGTCTAATTCAAAGAAATATTATTATATTAAGCGGAATATTTCCCAATAATCTAATTCTGTACCAATATTATAACGAGAGAAGATTTGAGTGTTTGTATGTTTGCATCGTATAGGCGCCGAAACTACTTGACCGATTTGAAAAATTCTTTCACTGTAGGGAAGCTACACTCTTCCCGGTAAACATAGGCTATATTATATTCTCGCGTTCCCACGGGAACGGGAGCTACGCGGGTAAAACCGCGTGACTTCCTCTAGTATCATTGGAAGTTACAAATTTTGTACACGACTGTACATCAATAGAAATGTAGGGAAAATAAAAAGTTTTTATTTTCACATTAAATCAACTCAAATTTATTATAGCTTCATACGACTATTGCATGACTATTTTTTGGCACAAACTTTGAACCTTCATATCTCGGGAACCGCTTATGGACTATTTCTGAGATTTGGCAGGTCGTTACGACTATTTCACGACTATTTTTTGGAACCTAAACCAATTTGATAGAATTTACCGTTTGCTTGCTCCAGAGGTGAGGATTACAGCTTGACGTTCAAGCCATAATTCTCACTAACCTATAGCTATAACGCCGAAACTATAATACGACTATTTTTTTTACATGTACGACTATTTCACGACTATTTTTTGGCGTTGTCAAAATTCGTTTTCATTGAGATTTCAAATGTGAGGATTACAGCTTGAAGCACACATTTTTTTTGTTAATTTTGACATACCGTATCACTGCTAAATTTCGGAAGATTCTGATGAGACAATTGAGCATTATAACGCTACATATTTTAGGAGGTGTAGCTAACCTTTAAAATAGAAAAATCGCGTAGTAATTTCAAATGAATGTATTCTAATTATTACAGTATAACCTCGTAGTGGCCGAAAACTAGAGGGGGCCAACAAACTAGCGAAGTCACCCTATCTCGTGTAAATATTATTAATTTTATTGTTAATACATAAACTTTCATAATGATACAAATAGGATATCTAGATAATTACAATTACTCATAAATTTTAATATCAATAATTATAATTACCTACTCACTATCGCAAGACAATGACAATATAACTATATTATGCCACACAAGACAAATATGATAATAATATACTACAATAAATCAGAGTTATAGTGATATTATTGCTCTATTTCTTGGAAAAAATCACACTTGTTGTGTAGCTGATGAAAATAAAGGTAAACAGCCTTTTTAATACTTTTTATACCCAATGCGGCGATAACCGCTAGTCGGAGGATACTCTCTTTAAGTTGGTGCCTCCGCGGTGGTGGCGTGATTAGAAGTAGGTACTTATAAGTCACGGAGCAATCAGCCATCATCGCCACCAACGCACTACTTCAGTGTGAACATGTGAACGCTACTGTATGAAGTTTCAGCCACTATCGTCATACGTGTAAAGACTAAAATATCGTCTATCGTTGTCAATAGGACTGCCCTACCTACCTCTTAGGCAGTGGTTCCCGAATAAATATTTTTTTAGCGCCCCCATTTTTTCACCTATTTAAAAACCACTATAACTTCAAATTAAATTAATTAATTATTGTGACATTGTATGAAGCACAGTAGTTATTACTTCATTTATTGCTGGCAATATTAACTCTTCTCCGATGTTATGTGGTTTGCCTTTTTGAGCAATTAACAAAGAGATATTGTACGAAGCTCGAAGCCCGTCGTCATCTTGCTTAGCAGCCGCCGAAAATAGTTTTACTACACTTGGCTAAGTATTATGCTTCTTCTCTAGGTCTTAAAAATATGCTACATTCTTGTCTTTCTTATCTGGATGCATTTTATTCAAATGATCTTGCAGCCTTGAAGGCTTCATTGCCTTATTCGAAAATGTTTTTAGACATAGAACACACAAAGGCGACGATCGGTTTGTGGGATTTTCAATAAATCCGAATTTAATATATTCCGCAGAGTATTGCCGTCTCTTCTTTTTTACTTCCGACATTGTTTTGCTTTGAGAAATACGTTCAACTTCGCGAGTGGAGGAGGCGTAAGTACTGCTCATCTATTGCGTGCGAGACCACAAATGAAAATAAAATAAATATTACATTGTTTATATAGGAATGCTTAAGCAGCACGCACCGACAGGAATAAAACAAACATGCATAAACTCGTTTATCTCATTCGACGCTCAATCGTACTCAACAAGTCCGAACAAGCATTCAATGAACCAGCCGACTGATACAGGAATGCACAATTCGGGTTATTTAACAAAAACTTGTTAAAACATGATAGATATCTACGAGTACCTACTAATAACTATTAATTTTTTCTACATTAAATAAAATAGGACAGATATATGAACTACGCGAAGAGAAATATAGAACCGATTTTGAGCAATCTTTTAATTCATATTAGTTGATGTTCACAAGTTGTTGTTGAGAGTCGAGAGCTCTTGCAGTTGTTGTTTAAGAGGCCTCTTAGCTAAATAAAGTTACAAATCACCCCCCGCCCGCCCGCCTCTACACATGTAACACAGTGATGATCAGTGTTACTCACCAACTAGCGCGAGGTAGCTATGCAGAGAACTCTTTCCCAGGGCGCCTTACTACAGAGATTCCAGTGTGCGTGCAAGGGTAGGCCAGGGCTCTGACGAAAACAGTCAGGTAGGGTGTACACACATATATTTATATAACACAGAGATACACAGAGACACACAGAGAGCTTATTCACTGATAGACACAAATATCACAGGTACACAGAAGTATAGTCAGTGCTTAGGTACTTATGCTACTAAGCTACACATAAGTAGTGGATTTACTGGCCTGCAGAGTGAGCTGAGTGAGAGTGACTGCCTGTTGTTACTGCCAGGTGATGACGGCAGATACCTCTCACATGCGAAGCTCGTGTAGTCCGCACTTCCACGTTGTCGTACCACGTGCAGCCCACTAACTTATAGGTGCGGCACCAAATATCTTATCCGGCAACTAGCCCCGTAGTAAAAAACCCTGTCATGAAAGAAACGACAAATTAAGATCTTGGCTGCGCGACAGACGACAATCGACCCGCTTTGCAAAAGAAGAAGTGACTCACCAGTTTTCTGGGTAAAATGTAGCAAGATGCAATGCAGCAACCCAATCACAGCCCGTTAGGCCACGCGAGGTAACAAATAATCGCGCTTGAGCGAAAAACTGATTCGCGGCACAGTCTCAGAGCCAAAAGCCAAAGGACCTCCAACTACCCCAAAGCAGGTCTCGGTCAAAAGTCCTGTCTTTCACCAAAAATCTTAACCAAAACCCGTTCCTTTAAATGCGAAACGCTTCGTCACCGAACTTATGACATCCTGTCATTCTGACAGCAGAAATGTCACCACTGACAACCGATTAAAAAAAGATAACTCGATAAGGCTGCTTTCACATCCTAAATACTGCATCTATAGAAAATAAATGCTACAACCACCCCCCCTTTAATAGTATTTCCTGCGGATATGACACGCTGGAAATACACAATAAAGAAAACAGAAAAGTACTGACTGATAAACAAAGACAACCAGCTAGGTCCTTCAAACACCAGCTGACTACGACCATTACAATACCAAAGAAAGATCCTCCTATGTACCTAACTAGACACTGACTCGTGTACCGGTTAGGCTAAGTAACTAGAGTCTAATGCCCTTCATAGAAAACGAATGCTCCCTTTACTCACTGCCGATACCCTAACACTACCCAAGCTCTCAGGATAATGTAGAGTACTAAGAAGCGAATGAGAGAAAAACGCTCGGTGCGGTGCATAGAAGAAACTACAACGTGACAATTTAAAGTCACGTACACATATAGAAATACAAACAAAAGATTAAAATAGTCTTACATAATGATCACATAGCACTGGTTTAATAAACTAGAGAAACAGTACTATGTAGTTACGTTAGGTATTGGAGACTGCTCCTCCTGATACTTCAGGATGTCCTTGATATGGTACTCCCCAAGATCCTTACCGTCCAGATCTGACAGCCTATATACTAAAGGGGATCGTTTAGCAGTCACCACACATTTAAGGAACTTAGGAGCTAGCTTAGCAGTAAAATTCTTGGCCTTGTTGGACAGGTAGAACGTGCGTTTGTAAACTATCTGTCCCACTTTCAGCTCTACATGCCTTTTTCTGAGGTTGTAATACTTTTCATTACGCTGGTGGGCAACGTTCAAATGTTTCCTCACCTGGTCGTAAATGCGTTGTATTTCTCTCAGCTTGACACCGAAGGCTGATGGATCGTCTACAGAGACTGAAGTAGGATGGCACGCGATATCTGTCTGCCTGTACAGCACTCCATCCCCAATAAATTCCCTACCATGTACCAAAAAGTAAGGGGTGAAACGAGTTGCTTCGTTAACTGCAGTGTTTAAAGCACACTGTATCTCAACCAAGAACTGATCCCAAGACTTGTGTTGTGACTTCACATAGCATGAGATCGCTTGAACCACATTACGAATAGCTCGTTCCGCCTGATTAGTTTGGGCATGATACCTAGGGTTATAATATATATTAGGTACATTGTATTTAGCCAACAGATCCTTAAATGGCTTACTCACAAACTGAGGGCCATTATCCATGTAAATAGTCTTGCAGACTCCGTGCACGAGAAACACACTCTTCTCTATGAACCTCGCGACTACAGCGCCTGTGGCAACCCGAACAGGGCACAACATGACGTATTTGCTAAAGTAGTCGGAGACCACGATCAGGTGTACGTTTCTATTGCTCGAAGTGGGAAAGGGACCAAGCAGATCGACAGAGATAGCTTCGAATGGCTTCGAAACCCGCTTCGGGCTACCCATTAGGCCGGGACGAGACGTATTTACGGGTTTGTACTGCTTGCATGTTTCGCAATTCCCAACATATTCTTTGACGTCCTCGTACATCTTGGGCCAGTAATAATTTAGGGCTAACCTTTTATGCGTCTTCCAAACGCCACCATGGGCACTAAGTGTGTCATCGTGGTACTTAGAGAGCAGGGGCAAGCGATCCTCCTGAGGTACCACCAGCTTCCAGTCAAAGTCTGAAGTCAAAGAATATTTATTTTTAGTTAACCTATATAGAAGGTTGTCACGAATGTCATAATTTGGTGACTTCCTAGGGTTCTTCCGAACACTATTCATGGTGTGGTCATACCACGGGTCTTTAGTGGGTACTGCATCGAGGGAATCAATTTTGATACGAGACAGAGCATCAGGTACAACGTGGTCTTTACCTTTTCGATGCTCTATGTCAAAATCGAATTGACTGAGCCTCATGCTCCAACGTGCTAGACGACCCGTGGGATTTTTTAGCTTATGGAACCACAGAAGAGATGAATGATCCGTGACGACCGTACATTTTTGGCCTTCGACGTACTGTCGAAATTGTTCCAAAGCGAAAATCACGGCCAGAAGTTCTCGCTCAGTTGTGCTGTAGTTCACCTCGTTCTTGTTGAGAGAACGGCTACAGTAGGCGATAGGGTGCTCAACACCATCGTGAGTTTGTGTCAGTACAGCAGCAACTGAGTAAGCTGACGCGTCACTAAGAATGCGGAAGGGCATCTCAAAGTTAGGCATTTTTAATATAGGGGCAGAAACCAAGGCTGACTTTAGCAGGTTAAAGGACTGTTCAGCCTCAGGGGTCCATTCGAACTTAAGGTTCGTAGAAGTGAGTTTGCACAGAGGTTTACTAATCTTCGAGAAGTTGTTAACAAAGCGACGATACCAGCCGGCCATTCCCAGAAATCTCTTAACCTCCTTAGGGTTAGAAGGGGTGGGATAGTTGAGGATAACCTCAACTTTACCCGGGTCTGTCCGTAAGCCATGTTTGTCCACATAATACCCCAGGTATTTGAGTTCACTCCGACAAAAGTGGGATTTTTTCATATTAATAGTTAGGCCAGCATCCTTGAGTTGCTGATAGACTCTATGTAAGACCTCTACATGCTCCTCAAAGGTGCTGGACACACAGACTATGTCATCCTGAAACGCAAATACCTTGTTGTCGAACTCGGGACCAAACAGACGGTCCATGAGGCGTTGCATCGTGGCACTGGCACCGACAAGACCGAAGCACATGGAATTGTAATGGAACAATCCTCTCCGGGGAACCGTAAAAGCAGTCTTCTCAGCAGACTGGAGTGAGTCGAATGGAATCTGCCAGTAGGCCGCACTCAGATCTACAGAGGTTAAATACTTAGCATTATTAAGATGGTCTAAGATTTGATTGATATAGGGTAAGGGGTAGGCGTCACTCTTAGACACAGAGTTCAGCTTGCGAGAGTCCAAGCACAATCTGAGGTCGCCGTTCGCCTTCTCCACCATGACCACTGGAGAGTTCCAGGCGGACTGAGACGGGGACACTACTCCCATCTCCAGCATTCGGTCCAGCTCGGCTTCCAGGGCCTTCTGCTTAAGGGGAGAGAGCGGATAATAACGCTGCTTGATCGGCTTGCTGTCACCAGTGTCAATGACATGGTGCACAAGTGAGGTCCGACCTAAACCCACCTTATCAGTGTTCAACGAGTCGAACTTTTCAATGACCTCGTTGATTACACACCTTTGTTTAGTTGTCAGGTTGTCGTAATCCTCGAGGCCACCGTTAAGGGACACAGACTCTATAGGATTATTATCACTAAAGCTATCAAGACTAATATTTTGTAAAATTAACTTATCACTCAACCTAAATTGTTGCCAGAAATCCACTCCAAATATCATGGAGGTGGTTATACCTGGGACAACATAGAACTTGACAACTCGGATAACCGAATTGTACTCAATTGGCAAAGAGATACAACCCAGACATTGCAAGTGAGTGCTGTCTGCAGTTGTAATACGAAAAGTAGGATTGATACTCACAAGATCAAAACCCAGTTCCAAGAAGATGCGGTGCGCTCCCTTACCTAGTATAGAGCAGGAGGCACCGGAATCTAGAAGGCCTAAGACATTTAAATTTAAAACCTTAACAACTAGATACGGTCTAATGTCACTATCCCGTTTAGGAAACAGGACCTTATCAGAAATAGACTCAGATACAGAGTGATGCACAGAGTTCCTAATAAGGCCCTGGCCTACGCGTTTTTTGACTTGCTAATACAGTGTGAGCAGTCTGGGGTCTTGACTCCTTTGAGACCACACCGGAAACACACCAGCTCCCTTGACTGTGTGCAGCTGTATGCAGTGTGACCGCCCCCGCCGCAACGAAAGCATTTGCGATCGTGGGGGGTAACCGGCGTCTCCACTGCATACACCTGCTTAGCTTTTGTACACCTTTGTTCTTAAGCTGGTGTAAGTCAGATGTAATCTCAAACTTGTCAAGAGCAGGCTCATGGAAAGCATCTGCCCTAGTACGCGCAAGCTCCAAGCGCTTACCCAAACGTCTCAAGTCATCTACAGAGTTGACATCATGCAAGGCCAGTTCCTTCATGTAGTCAGGTCTAATGTTGTGCATGAGAATGTCCAGCTGTTCCTCACTGGGCATCTTACATGACAACCTTGAGAACATGGCTTGCATTGTACATATATAGTTAACCAAGGACTCAGAGCGGGCTTGTGTACGCTGTCTTATCTCGTTCCTGAGGCGGTAATCATAATCAGGAATATCGAAGGTATCTCTAAGCTCACTAATAAGATCCTCATATGAGATGAAGTTAGCTTTGTTTGTACGGAACCAAGACAAAGCCGGTCCATCCAACAGGTCGGAGAAAGCCATAAGGAGTCTAGGCTTAGTAACCTCCCGAGCACATCTAAGTTCCTCTAATCTCTCTAAAAACACACGTACACAAGTAGAACCATCATATTTTAAGTTAAATGAACATAAGTTAAGGGGACGTTCTTTATACACTATGTTACATGTAGAACTATTCCTACTTGAACTAGCTCGCACCGAGCGGTCCTCTCTCACTACTGGTGAAGTATATTCCACCTGGTCACGACCCGAAGGATCATCACCATCATCATCCGAACCTTCGGATTCAGAATCACTACTGGGTTCAGCCCTAGCGATGATCTTCACTAGCCTACCACGAATATCCACCAGGTCGGGGCAATCCAGACCACAACGAGCTAACCTACTCAATAAGTAGTTGGCCCTGAGGGACACCCTAAGACGACTACCCTTATTAATGAAGATGTCACCTGACTGAATAGCCTCCTCCAGCTCGGACACCTTCGGGAGGCAGATCGAGAGCTCAGCCGATGCATCAGCGGGTACCGGAGCACTCGCTTTGATGCTACCTCGACGGACGAGTCGGTGTGCCGCTCTTAGCTCACTCCGAAGGCCAGACACTGTCGTTTCCGGTTCCACTGAAATACCCATGTGGGACAGCTCGTTAGCAAGTTCATCCTTTCTTAAATAATTAATATATTTTTTCATCTGTGCCATTATGTAAAAATTTACTTACAACAATTATAAAGATAAAATGGCACAGATAGGGATCAATTACAAAGTAAAAATGTAAATTGAGTTACAACAAAGTGTACTAAGTTAGGTAATTATGTTTCAAATTGACTTTTAGAATTTAACAAAGATTAAGGGTATATTAAGAGAGAAAAGTTTCTAAATTTTCTGATAACACAGTTCAGGTTAACATTCAAAATTACAAGGTATGTACACACCTTATAAAAAAGTTTTAAGTTACACAGAGAAATTCACTAAGTTAACACAGAGAGATTCACTAAGTTTACCTTACAAGGTGAAACTATAGGATAATATATATTATATATTAATCTACACTAATAATATAATAAATATATGTGTGCACCATAAAAAAAAGAACATAAAGAAGAAAAAAAACACAATAAGAAAAGAAGTGGGTATTCCAAATAAAATCAAAAAGTTTTTCCAAAATCACAGCTATTTTAAATTTTTGAATTTAGAATTTTGTGTCTTTTCCAGCCAAAGATGTAGGGAGCTGGAAGAAGACGAAAGGGAAGGTTTTGTGCTTAGCTGCTAGCACCACCAATTAACGTCCTGGAGCGTCTCGGACGATTCACCAGGATGGTTTCGCCAGAGGTAACCACCTATGCACACACACTAGACTGAGACTACCGCAGAGTAGACCCAGAGATTTGCCACTACGTTGGGAGCCATTTTGTAACACAGTGATGATCAGTGTTACTCACCAACTAGCGCGAGGTAGCTATGCAGAGAACTCTTTCCCAGGGCGCCTTACTACAGAGATTCCAGTGTGCGTGCAAGGGTAGGCCAGGGCTCTGACGAAAACAGTCAGGTAGGGTGTACACACATATATTTATATAACACAGAGATACACAGAGACACACAGAGAGCTTATTCACTGATAGACACAAATATCACAGGTACACAGAAGTATAGTCAGTGCTTAGGTACTTATGCTACTAAGCTACACATAAGTAGTGGATTTACTGGCCTGCAGAGTGAGCTGAGTGAGAGTGACTGCCTGTTGTTACTGCCAGGTGATGACGGCAGATACCTCTCACATGCGAAGCTCGTGTAGTCCGCACTTCCACGTTGTCGTACCACGTGCAGCCCACTAACTTATAGGTGCGGCACCAAATATCTTATCCGGCAACTAGCCCCGTAGTAAAAAACCCTGTCATGAAAGAAACGACAAATTAAGATCTTGGCTGCGCGACAGACGACAATCGACCCGCTTTGCAAAAGAAGAAGTGACTCACCAGTTTTCTGGGTAAAATGTAGCAAGATGCAATGCAGCAACCCAATCACAGCCCGTTAGGCCACGCGAGGTAACAAATAATCGCGCTTGAGCGAAAAACTGATTCGCGGCACAGTCTCAGAGCCAAAAGCCAAAGGACCTCCAACTACCCCAAAGCAGGTCTCGGTCAAAAGTCCTGTCTTTCACCAAAAATCTTAACCAAAACCCGTTCCTTTAAATGCGAAACGCTTCGTCACCGAACTTATGACATCCTGTCATTCTGACAGCAGAAATGTCACCACTGACAACCGATTAAAAAAAGATAACTCGATAAGGCTGCTTTCACATCCTAAATACTGCATCTATAGAAAATAAATGCTACACACAACGCCCCCATTTTCTTCTGGGTCTCTTACCGCCCCCCTTGAGACCTGCAGCGCCCACAAGGGGGCGTTATCGCCTACTTTGGGAAAGACTGCTCTAAGGCCATGCCATTGTCCTGCGGGCCTAAAAAGGCAACATTGTCTGTTTCATTATCGGTCCTGAGGCCAGGTATGGGAAAACTCAAACCGACAAAGGCAAACCTCTGTTTAGTTAATAGCCTAATTTCGGGACAAGAATAGGCCTGAATAGGTCACGGAAAGTAGTGCGAAATATTATTTATATTTTTTTTTTAAAACAGTTTCAGGATGGTGCACAAATTTTTTTAAAGATTTTGTTACTCATCACACTGTAACCTAAATAATTTAGGTAATTTTACGGTGTTAGGTGGTAACGAACCCAGAGTTCGCTCACATATGGTCTAGTCTAGACAAGGCTAAGTTACTAAGTCTAGGATCCAAGAAAAGCGGATATTTCCCGTTTATTCAACACTCAGTATTGGCTCCCAGTATTGGCACCCCACACTCAAATCCAATGGAGACTAAACCACAGCATTGCATATCACTTCACTCCACTCAGCTTAACAGAATTCAGCGATTTATTGTAACTAGTCATAGACTGGCACGATCCGCAACAGGCCCAACACAGCAGGTAAACTCACGGAGGATCTTGGTGTCGGAGTGATCCGGCTTCCTCGATTCCAGCACCAAATAGATTTCAACTTGAACATTTATTACGTATTTTTTATACAATGAAATGTTACGATGACTTCTTATGTAGGTACCTTATTGTCTTTTTTTATTAACTCCTGTAAACTCACGTGTGTGGTTATTTTTCCTGGACCCAGTACTTGACGTTTGACGTAGCAACTCATAAGAAATACTGACAAAAAGTAGGAATCATTTCTTAGTACAAAATTCATCTATAACATTATTGAATGGTCAGCATTTCCTGCCGTCTTGTATTTCGTGAGTGGTATATTTTGCTACACGCGTACCTGGTTTCCAAACGGTTCGACCGATCCGGGAAGATGAAAACAGTTAAAGGGTGAATGAATAACACGCATTGTAACGTCTTCATAAACAATGTCAAACAATAATAATAAAAGAATGTAAAAATTAACGTAGCTAACCTTCTTTTTTACCATGACCTCTGATGTGATTTGAAGTTGTTTGTAAGCACCTTTGGCATCCTTCCTGTCAATGAATACAACGCCCCCGAGGAAGGCGGAGAGACCGAATGGCCATGCATAAAATACTTCTTTCTTTGCAATCGCTGTGACCTTATCTGCCACCTCCCATATATTAAACATTCCTGAAAAACAATAAAAGAAAACTATGAATCTGCATGCAACTAATTTGTAAGTCAAATGATATTGTTTATCGAAGTATTTTGAAATAAGAAGTAATTTTATATCTCATCTGAAACAGCGCCTTAGTAATTAACTAATTGAGTTAATTTACAAGGTCGTTATAGGACGTGGGTATAATACAAGAATTATAAAAAAAGATTGCTGTTGTACATTGCTATAGAAATCCTGATATGTAAATATTACTTCCACCCGCATCCTCACTACTGACGTGCAGCCTTCTCTGCCTTTCAAACCGCAAATGTAGAGCGGTCTCTGTGTAGTTTTTTGCATCTTATTTAAAACGGACTCGAGACTTTAAGGTGGATATTTTGGATCATAATCATCTACCGAGCCTTTTCCCAACCCAGTTGACGTTGAATTTCTAGTCTAATTTAACTGCGTTGCGGCTGAACTTCGATATTTTTAGCTCCACAACCAATTGGCTATATCAAAGTCCTGTATGTATATCTATATGTTGTGAATATTTTGAATGCTATTATAACATAATAATGAAGATAAACGTTTACGTTACCTAACACGTCGAGCGAGCTTTGGTGATTTGAGACGATCATAGCACCTCGGTCCTCTGCTATAATATGTCCATCGCGTAGTACCCATTTCAAATCATATATTTTTGTAATGTGTTTCATAATACGGGCAGCCGCTCTGCAATCAAAGTGTTCAATGACAACCCTCATAGCCTATAACTTCCCAATCAATAAAGTATACCTATTGAACTGTATTTTCGACAGCCCCCGCCGATTTGTTCAGCTAGCTACTTAACATATCTTCCTGACCTTTTGAATTTTGGCAAAGCTTTATCCATAATCTAAACTGAGGGTTTGCTGATCATATAAGTTCTTATTTGATTTAAACCCGATAAGGCCTCGGCAAGGACAGACATAATAAACTATCACTACCACCCCATCTCCAACGCAGTCAAAGTTGTGGTGCAATTTCAGTTGCAATAAAGTCAAACTAGCAAAGGACACATTAGACAGATCTGAGATGATGGAGGTCTTTCCCAATGAGTGAGTACCTATTACTCGATGACGTAAAAAAATTTTTCAATAAAAAATAAAACCGACTTCCAACAAATCCTGAAAAATAAAATTTACTTAGCACAAAGTAATATGTATTTTGATTTATCTGATTTTATTCAATATCATATTGAAGTCGGCGCCAAGTAAACCCATAGGTTTATGTAGGTATTATTCATGGCACCAACTTCAATACTATATTGAATAAAATCTGATAAATCAAAATACATTTTACTTTGTGCTAAGTAAATTTTATTTTTCAGGATTTGTTGGAAGTCGGTTTTATTTTTTATTGAAAAATTTTTTTTCATTATTTTAAGTGACGGGTGAACCGAAAAATATATCTATCTAGGTAAAAGTTTCCATCAATACAAATCAATCAAGCCCAAACTCAGGGTAGCTGCTGTAAATCGTTAAGGATTTCCCTCGACTGTCTTTCGGTTCCATAATCAGATCGACTCCAGATATTCATTAAATTGTAGTACATTAAAGCACTGAATTTAACAAATGCACTGGTTGATCCCTACGATTTTCGGTGGTTGCCCTCGATTTCTCCTGGATCCCATCATCAGATTCTGATCTGATTAAAATAGGACCACCTCAGAAGTAAACCCCTTTTCAAGAAAAAAAAACAATTTAAATCCGTTTTTAATTGACGGAAATATCGGTGAACATACATATAACATTGAGAACGTCCTTTTTTTTGAAGGCGGATCTATCAATCTAGGTGCAAAGTTCTCATCAATACAAATCAATCAAGCCCAAACACAAGGTAACTGCTGTAAATTGTTAAGGAATGCCCTCGACTGTCTTTCGACTGTATCATCAGGTCGACTCCAGACCTTCATTAAAGTGTAGAACATTAAAGCACTTAATTAAAAAGTTAACGAGTGCACTAGTTGTCCCTACAATTTTCGGTGGTTGCCCTCGTTTTCACCTGGATCCCATCATCAGATCCTGACCTGGTGAAAATGGGACCACCTCAGAAGTAAACCGTATTCAACAAAAAAAGAAATTCTGAAATCCGTCTATAATTGACGGAAATATCGCTTGACATACATAAAAAAAAAAACATACAGACGAATTGAGAACCTCCTCCTTTTTTTGAAGTCGGTTAAAAAAGTAAGACAGGCACGTATTTCCTAGATTATATATACGCAAATCGAGAACGATTCTTACATAAAAATTAATCGAATCTAATAATAAAAACATCGAGTTTGCCCTCTGCGCAAAAAAGTGAACAAAGTTCCATTTTAATAAATGTACTGATAAGTTATGTATCTACTGTCAATAATGTCTTAAATCATAATGTCATCAAGGCCTAGATTAACAGACTAGACCTGAATGTAGGCAGTATTTTTCACATGCACTGCCAAAAATGCTGTGGGCTCCTGCTCATTGCAACAAACGTATGGACTCGTAGCACTGTTATATTATTTTTGTACGTAGACCACTGTATATTGTATAACATATTCAGTAGATTCAAATCAAAATTCTGTCACACTGTTTACAATACTCTGTACTTAGTGTATGTAGCCTATGTGTCTAAAATAATATTTCGCCATAAAGACGCAATGGTTTGTAGTTACTCATAAATAAATTCAATGACAGTCTCAATAAAGATACTAATGAGCATTATATCTGAGCTTTTTAATTGCTTATATAAAATGTGTTAATTTATAGAATACACGATGTCCTACATAAAACTTCAAATCTCGTAGGTATGCTAACAAGCTGTTCTTTCTTATATCTATGATCTATGTCATTTAGACCAGTGCAGATAGCTTTTAAAATATAAAAAAATTGTAGTAGAATGAAACCTATTGCAAAAGGAAGAGAATGTGACAAAAATAACAGGAAAAATAATTTACGGGCGATCCGAGGTCGGGAAGTGAAAAAAATGGGGGTTTTAAGGTTGGAAAAGGGGTTTTCTTGATTTCCGACAAAGCTACAAGTCCCATCGAAAAATGTATAGTGGCAAAGTTGTAGGAAATAAAAAAATCAACAACTTTCGGATTCACACTTTGCCACTATACATTTTTCGATAGGACTTGTAGTTTTGTCGGAAATCGAGAAAACCCCTTTTACCCCCTTAAAACCCCCATTTTATTCACTTCCCGACCTCAGATCGCCCGTAAATTATATTTCCTGTTATTTTTGTCACATTCTCTTCCTTTTGCAATAGGTTTCATTCTACTACTATTTTTTTTACATTTTTTATCATTTTCAGAGGCTTTTACACGGGTCTAATTACCAAAAGTCAAAATTAAGGCAGGACAACGTCTTTCGGGTCAGCTAGTATTTAATAAAAAATACACAGCTCGATATTGTGTGACTCTTTCAAGCGACTACTTGTTGCCCTTATTAGTATATATCATCATCAATCAATCGATCATCATCTTAAATCAATCAATCATCATCATCAATCAATACATATAATAAAATCGTAACTGTCTATTTGTCTGTACGTTTGTGCACGCTAATCTCAGCAACCCCTCACCTGAATGCAATGCGGTTTTCTTTATTGCGTTGCGGTTTGCTCCACTTAACATTTAGTGTTTGTTTCATGTCAATCGGTTCATAAATAAAAAAGTTATAATCTAAAGAATCAAATATAAAATGCAGCGTACGAAGTCGCAGGCAACAGCTAGTATAAAGTAAAATGGCAAAAAATCACGTCTGTTGTATGTAATATGAGAAAATGATATTCTGTAAGGCAAAATGGGCTTCGTGCTAAGAAAAAGCAGTGAGCTGCAAAGCACTCTATATTTTAAATTGAGTGCTTTGCAGCTCACTTGCATTCCGTTAATGATATGCATAATTTGCTTATATGGAAGTGATTGTCGATTGACTTAAGAAAGTTCCTTAAGAAAATCTGCAGTCTGCTTTATTCAACCTAGACGATGGCGAAATAGGGGAGACGAAATGTGAGTGCCAAGTTTGTGGCACCTTTTCCCTTCTATTCTTTTCAATATAGCATTCTGCATAGTATCCAAATTATATTCCCTTGAATTTTTTTCAACAGTTTACATAACGTCAGTTGCTTTTTAAACTTTTCCTGTTATATTATCATTTCCCTCTATGTAGCTAGGTAGTAGTTGGTAGGTACCTTACAACCTAATTATATAAATAAAGTTTCCTATTTATAATCTTGCAGGGCTAGGGCGCATTTGTCTTTATTAATTTACCTATCTAATCTACCTAGTTTGTATTTCTTTAGATATTTATCTTATATTATTATAAGATAAGTGAAATCATTAGGTATAAGTAGCTAGGTAGGAAAAGTTGCGATTCGCCACACATAATAAATAACTTAAGGAAATTGATTCACCAGACTGATAGCGGACGGGGCTTCAACCCAGGCCAGTTCTAAGTGGTCTTTAGTACAAAACTTTTGTTAGCAAACTCCAATGTAGAGACGCATTTAACTTCGGTCTATTTATCGAACGCGAAGTTCTTTAGAAAAGTTCATTTGTGTTTGGAAGTAGCTTTAGATCTATTTCTTACTTTAATGAAGGTTTTGTGTTTAACCTCGTCGGGATAAAGCATTGTTGAAATTTGGTTTCTAATGCCTGTTATTATGGCCCGGGATTTTATAAGTTACTCGCTGACCAGCGCAACTTCTTTTACATCATAACCTAAATACCGACTGCAGCGCCATCTGCTGGGCTGATTTGTGAATCTAAACCATCCAGGGCGCCACCCAAACGCATAAAAAAAATCATTCAAATCTGTCCAGTCGTTTAGGAGGAGTTCAGTGACATACACACGTACAGTAGAATTATATACCTATCTAAAGATGGGTAGTCCATTCGATTTGACCCAGTCACATAAGCGAGTCAACTTATAATTTATTTTTCAAAACCGTATTGAGATTTTATCAATTCAATCCATCGATCATGGAGATTAATAAATCAATAATCTAATCATTTTTTTTAGTAATTATATCAAATACGTATTAATTATTCCTCAAGATAAAATTACAACTTTTTAAAGATAGCCGCAACGACGTAATTAAACGTTCTAAAGTAGTACCTACTTATCTATTAGTATTTTCATGTGATAGATTAATAAAGCATGGTTCGTGACTTCACTCTAAAAATATTTAAACCCAACATACATATTTATACAATGGGTAGTTACCAATAATGATATTGGTAGGTACTCGTAAAATCTATGTAGAGTCTATAATCCTTTCTAGACTTCCTCATAGGCCTTTCCTTTCCTGACTAGGTACGTCATAATTTTTGTTTACTTTTGAGTGACCGTTAAACATTTCACGGCAACACTCCTCCACCAACCCTCGCCCGTTATCAATTTAGCTGGAATACTTCTTTCAACTGTCAGAAATTCAGAAATAGACACAATGCGTATCTGGTCGTTTGCTGATGATAATCTGGTCATTTGCGTATCGGCTCATTTGCGTTTCTGGTCATAGGCGTCGAAAGGAAATAAATTCAGTAAAAAACTTAATTATTTAGAATATAAATAACTCGACTGCCAAGTAAACATACAACTGAAAAGTAAAAACAAGCTCTACATTTCTTTTGTGATTTTCTTTAGCTACTTACTGTTTTACTTTGTCGGCAACATTTGCAGGCGGGAAGAAGCTATGTCAAGCGAGTGGTGGTTTACGAAATAGTTACTTGTTCCCATAGCTTGATCCCGCCTGCAAATGTTGCCAACAAAGTAAAACAGTAAGTAGCTAAAGAAAATCACAAAAGAAATGTAGAGCTTGTTTTTTACTTTTCAGTTGTATGTTAACTTGGCAGTCAGGTTTTTTTTATTCTAAATAATTAAATTTATTTTAAACTTTTTAGTTATGTTAGTAGTGGAGTTATTAATTTTCGTGTAGTGAAGGGACATCACCAAAATTCAACCTTAATTATTATATTTTTGATCATATTTCCGGTGCTACACAACCGATTGCAATCAAACAAATGTAAGAATTTAAGTCTGACTAAGACCTTATAAACACATAATACCGCATCAAAATCGGTTCAGTAGTTTGGCCTTCAACGCAGTCAAATAATTATAACGCCAAAAGTCCGCCATTTTGATTTTGTTAGGGATTTTATTACACCTGGTGTCCCTCACCCAATCACGACAAATCAAATGACACCTTGTATTTCAAAATCCGTCAAGCCGTTTAGGCTGTAGCACGTGACAAAGAGTTGGAGACATACGTACATACATACATTCTCTCGAAAAACATTACCCTCCTTTCTTCGGCAGTTCGGGTAAAAAATGGTGATAGGTCAGGCTTTCGAAAATTAAATTTTGACCGAAGTCCAAAATACGTCAGTTAATGATGACTTAAATTTGTCATTCTCATTAACGCTGCTGTTTTCTTGTCTGCTTTCCGATTTGATTGACGAAATAAAAGCACAAGGCCATTTCTATTAGCTACTTATTTTATTGATCATTACAGAGCGATATTATCTAACTGCGTCACTTTGGCAACATTGCCTCGTATAGATCATATTTGGTTATTATGGAGATATATTACAGACTTATCGACTGGGTACTGTTGGGAACCCTGATTCTGTTGGGAATCCTGGGGATATGGGGCTCCCAACCGTAGGCAGTAGGTAGGGCACGTATGGTTTTTAGATGGTAAGAGTACGGCACATAGCATCCATGATAGATTTCCACACGCATTCACGATTCCACATAAGGTAAGTAGGTATATTCAAGATATTATATTTTAACTTTAGCCGTTTGGTGTGAATGAGAGGTCGTGAAAACAATAAACCAGTACCTACCTAACTTTATATTTTTAATGATGAATGACAAAAAGTCAATAAACTCGTCATAATCTTAGCGCTCATTCCTGTTGCTCTCATCTCCCCCTTACATACAATCTTCATTACTCTTTGTAATGAGGCCAATAAACTTCCTGGGACATCCTTCCAAAGACTTACAGGGGCTCTTGACCGTAGGCTGTTAGGCGTTATGTGAGATTTTTTAGTCGGTAGGAGTGTCCGGCATAGCATCCATGAAGGATTTTCCCTCAGTTAAAAAAATGAGGCAAATAACATATGTATATTAAATTGTCCTGTCTCAGTGGTGCCGAAGTAAGTAACCTTTATGTGACTTCCGCGCGCCGTGGGGGGGGGGGGGGAGGTGGGTTCGAAACACGAACTTAGTTAGCGTCAATTTATTTATCGTGAATTAAAATAAAACCTATTCTACTATGTTTCTCTTCAGTCGAAACAAACACCCAAACACAAACAATTCTGTTTCTAGAATAACATGATTTTCTTTCAAAGACGTGGGATAGTACCCGAAGTCCCAGGTGAGGCCGAGGTGGTAGCCAAAATCTGTCGGGCATCTTGGGACACCCTCGAGGGCTTATCCGGGGCTCCCAGCCAGAGACAATGGTAAGGCACCGTCACAAAAAAAAGGTGAACCAATGTTATGTAAGTAGGTATATCAATTTTACTCTAACCTGCATAAAATTATCATATTAATAAAACCTAGCATATAATATGCTGCGAAGCCGCAGTGGTGGCCGTAGGTCTGTTGGGAGTCCTGGGACATCCTTCCGAGGGCTTACCCGGGGCTCCCAACCATAGGCTGCAAATGGGCAAACCGTACGTAACGCCTAACGTTACGTAAGGTTTTTTAGTCGGTAGGAGTCCGGCATAGCATCCATGATGGATTTTCACTCACGTTAAAAATAAGCATATAATATGCTACTCATTCTATCACATTATAAACTGAAAAGGCTAAAAAAATCGGACAAGTGCGAGTCGAACTTGCCCGCCGAATACAAACGTCCGCCAGTCCGTCCCTCCGTCTTCATCATTTAAACAGTTTTGGGCAATTAAAATAAAATAAATTCTTTTAGGGCGGTTTGAGTTTAGCGGATCCGAGCGGAGAGTCTAAGGAAAATGGTATGTGGAAAATGGGTGTAAGGAATATGGTGAAAGTTCTGTTTTGAACCAAGATGTTTATTACCCGAAACCCCCCAAAGAAGCACTCGAACCACCCCCTGGGCGAGGCCGCAGTGGCGGCCGTGGGTCTGTTGGGAGTCCTGGGACATCCTTCCGAGGGCTTACCCGGGGCTCCCAACCATAGGCTGTTGGGCGTTACGTGAGGTTTTTTAGTCGGTAGAAGTCCGGCATAACATCCATGAGGATTTTCCCTCACATTAAACAAAAAAAAAGAAAAAAAATCATCTATAAGTACAGTAAAAATAAAGTATGAAAAATGGCTGCTTAGAATCTCAGCCTCTCATTTTCAATCCCAAAAAACCCAGTGAAAAGCAGATGCAGCGGCATGATTTCGAGGACGATTGTAGTAAGATTGAATGACATTTTCAGTATAGTTTTTCATAAAAACTAGAGAACAATGTTCTTGCAACTACAATCTTTATCAGATTAAATCAAAGTAAATTTCACTGTTTATGACCGACTCAACATAGTTCGATTTCTGATAAGGTAGCCGTGAAGAACTACACAATTTAATATTTAGAAGTTAAATGGGTGCAGGATGATCAATTTTGTTAACCTCTCTGGTTTTCTATGGAATGTCAGAAAGGTGTAATAAATTGATTAAAGGGGTGTTCAGATTTTACAAATTCAACCGTTTCCGTGAAAATACGGGAATAAAATATAGCCTACGTTCACCGGGGAAACGTAGCTTTCTAATAGTGAAAGAATTTTTCAAATCGGTCTATTCAATGCCGACAAACAAACAATCAAATCATAATAATATTAGTGTAGAATTAATAGATGGTATAGAAGTATAGACAAGCGAATTGTGAATTTAAAACCTATCCAAGTATCCAACAATTAAATACTGGTCCCACTTTGATTGGACTATCTCCAGCGCACGCTTAGATTGTGTATCTGCTTAGCTTTTTCGAAAGGACTCAAGTATGACGTTCTTCAAAAGGGGTCTAAGAAGGTTTTAACAGGGACGGCAGACGGCCTCTGGTATTGCACTTCCCATGAGGTGGATCGTGTGCTCGGCTGCCACCTTAGTTGTATAAAAACTGTCTAGCTCTAGCAAAATAAAATAATTACAACAATATTTTCAATGGGGTAGAAAGATGCATGTAATGCACGTTCGTAATGAGGGCAAGCCTGTTGCCTCGAGACAGGATTAAATAAATAACCATTCGGTAAATATCCGGCTATTTCATACCATTTTTTATAACGTGTGAAAAATCCAACATGGATGCTATCCTACTCCACTCCTACCGACTACAAACCACACGTTTTCTACCTAGTGCCTACGGTTGGGAGCCCCGGGTAAACCCTCGGAAGGATGACCCCAGGATTCCAAACAGTACTCAATGCGTTGATCTTATAATTTATGTTCTCTAGACTTGAAGGGCTGCTGAGGATGTAAAGTATCAAAACATACTTATTTGCAATACATATTTACAAATAACGATAATTAAAGTTGATAATGTCATTTATACAATTGCTTACGAGATAGTAGTCAATAAATTATGTCGCAACCCTACTATATATCTACTACTAGCGGACGTCACGCGGTTTCACCCGCGTAGTTCCCGTTCCCTATATTCACCGCAAAGAGTGTAGCTTCCTAACAGTGAAAGAATTTTTCAATTCGGCCCAGTAGTTCCGGAGCCTATTCGTTACAAACAAACAAACAAAAAACAAAAAAATATAAATAAACAAAAAACAAATCTTTCCTCTTTATAAAATTAGTATTGAAGTATAGATAAATACGAAAGTATTTCTGTCTGTCACTCTTTCACGGCTAAACCGCTGAAGCGATTTACATGAAATTTGGTAAAGAGATATTTTGAGTCCCTGGCAAGGACATATTATGCTACTTTTAACCGACAGCGCAAAAGGAGGGTAATAATTTTACGCCATAACGATATCTATGCGGAAGCTAGTCTATTAATCAATACATATAATAAAATCGTAACAGGTCGCTGGCTGTACATGGAAGATAAATAAGAAAAAATATCATCGGGGGCTTTATGAACGCAAAAGAACCCAAAACAATGATTTTTAAAATTTTGTACGTTACTACCGTACTAGCCTACTGGGTAGGACTTAAGTCCTACCTAGTAGGCTAGAGCGGGTTGAATAGGTTGACTGTTGAATGAAACTATTTTTCTCTTTAAGGATATTTGTGAAATATAAGCTGTTAATTTTTGTCAGCGTCAAGGGTTCATAACCATACGTACATATTTCAAATTTAAACGGAAAATCTATCACAGATAATGTTATGAAGTACAAAGTGTGTATTGAAGAAGGTAAATACCAAAGTGTTACAAAGTAATGTATTATATTAACGGCTAAGGAATCCTACACTATTCGTGGATCGACATGCGCTTGGCCAATTTTATTTAATAAAGTCAAGTAAATATAATTATTGTGATTTTAAACTATGGTTATATAATCGTACTTACTTCGAATTTTTGTTATCCTTCGGACTGAGCAAGAAATAAGGCCATATTACAGCCCCTAATGCCAATCCGCAGAAATAGAAAATGAAGAAATTGAAATAAAACTTAATTTTATTGGGCCCGGGATCACGTGATTGTTTGAAAATATACGTTGAAATACACACTATAGCTACTATAAGCGCCGTGTACCACATTTCGGAGTTTAGAGTTTACACCAAGCACACATACGACCCGATCAATGTTTTTGTTCGTACTGACATACCTAATTAACTTATCAAGCTGCTTACATTTATCTTATTAGGAGCCAAAGGAGGGAATTAACTGTTCTTTCGTAAGGATTTTATTATTGAATTGATTTCTACATGGTAGGTATTGAAACTATTGAACTTTTTTATGATTATTTAGCACTTTTCAAGGATTATGTTTTTATTGTCACATATTTCTACATCTTAACCTCGGAAACTGAGGTCCGCTGAGGCATTAAGTAAATATGATTTGACTAATTTTGATTCTTGGCATACTTGGAGCTGGTCTCTCAGCAGCTGAACCAGCGTCTAGGCCATGTTCTTGCTGTTCAGGTGGCAAGTGCACCAGATATAGGTGTGCTTGGCGTGGGCTAATGGGATTTTGGTGGACATTTGTGAAATTTTGTGACAGTGGATGAATGTTTATCGATTTTTCGCCAACATTTAGATACTACACAGTAAAATTCAATGAGAAGAGTCCCAAAGATAGATGATACCAATAATAAGCTTTTTAAATTCACACAATTTGTACCGCATTTCGAGTAGTTTGATATGAAAATTTTATCACCTATCGACGTTTCAGCGATATTGCAATAACTATGATCACTATTAGAAGAAAGGTATCTGTTTTCAGCTGAATTCAATCGATCAGAATCTGACGATTAGAGGACAAAATATCGAAAACAATAGAAGATGACTATTGAATACAGTCAGTTTCAAATTATCGATCCTTTGATTATACAAATATATGCAGCGGCATGTACGATATCGGACATTTTGATGGCGATAAATACGCCCAATATTAGTAGCAAGCTTAGCTAATGCCCCAAAGTGTGGACATAAAAGTTTTATGTATGGAGAAGTCTTGTCGTAAACCAGGCTACAGTAAAATGATTTATTTTCGCAGTGTGAAAAGCGTACACTCTGTGGTTCTGAATAAAGTAGGTACTATCCACTATTTTATGATAGTGAAAAATTTCATGAGGAATATCGATTATGGTTCTAGAAATTCTTTTACGAAAACGCTTAGCGGCTAATCATGTTATGTGCGTCATTTAACAACATTTAATGTTTTGTTTCGTTAATAATAAAAACAATCATCGCTTGATTCATGCTCTAATCAGCCGTACCCAAAGTGTAAAATCGGTACCTAGACAGTTTACATTTTCACAGATGTTGTATGTATTACTGTTGTTGTCGCTATAGAAATGAATACCAAAAGCAAAAACACAAAAAGAAAAATATTTAAGGGGGGCTCTCATACAACAAACGCAATTAATTTGCTGTTTGGTCCGTGCGCAAATCCGACTCGCACTTGGCCGTGTATTTTTAGTACGAGACGTTCATGACGATACGGTTTTCAGCTCAATTACTGGCATCAAAAATTGGAATTACCAAGGTATTTCAGGAGGAAATTACAAATCAGCAATGCGGATGAATTCCAAGACCTTGGTCAACCAGAAGTGGCTGTAAATTGCTTAACATTATCTAATGTCAGGAATACAGGAGTATAAAATCCATGCCGTTCTCCGACCCGAGCTAATTAGATAATCTGATAGTTGTAATCATAGGTAGATCTAGCATCTGAAAGACAGTGGATTGCGAGTCGAGAAAACCGTAGAAACGTTATAATAGGTGCAATTGAGGTATCAATCAAATCAGCCCATGGCAGTTCACTGCTGGACGTAGGCCTCTCCCAATCTACGCCACAACACACGGTCCTGGTCCTTCTGGATGAAGTCTCAGTCAGCGGCCTTTCCTAGATCGTCGGTCCATCTGGCGGGTGGACGTCCTACCCTACGTTTGCCAAATCGCGGTCTCCGCTACACGTTTGCTCCCACGGCCGTCGCGTCGGTTGTTCTACTAATGTTGCCGGCCCGCTGCCACTTTAAAGTGCTTATTCTGCGAGCTATGTAGACCACACTATTTGACGTATAGGTAACTTTTTACAAATTGATTCAGAAGGTACATGTACCTACTCCTCAAACATCCGAGGCTCAAGGGTTACTCAGATAGCAACAGACCCCTTTTGTTTTTTCAAGTAGTGCTATTGCATGCATCATACCCTCACTCAAGAGACGCATGCTACCACCTCCCCTATGGCACCCTATAGGGCGAGAATTCAACTATCACCTGCAGCATTATTGAATCCTGGACTCACGGTTTAGTGCCATTTCTTTGAGCCATTGCGTCCATGTCGGGTGGAATGTATAGGATTACTATCAGGTTTTTTTAAAATTAAGTTAGCTAGCCAAAATGACGCAGCCCGCCTAAAAAGCCATGACTTCATCTAACGATTGGGGGCCACTCTCACAGTTTAAAAAGGTTAAAACTGTGATCAGCTACAAAAGCTATTATTTTCACCATAACTAGTTAAGTACGTAATCAATAATTATAAATGAATGGAGGAATATACGGCGCATTAGGCAGTAAAAATTACTGATTTAGTGGCAATGAAATGAAAAATCTCGGTACTGGGGTTAATTAGGATTGGTGTTTCAAGTGAATAAAAATCTCAATATCAACTATGAAACGTTACTTCAAATTACTGCTCCTGTTAGCCACTGCTTACGAAGTGAATCTACAAAAACCTGTAAATCCAGAAGAGGGATTTAAAACATCAACTATGTTTCCTAGGTTAAAGTATGCTCCATTATACAGAGACCATGTCTTCAAAAAATTGAGTGAAAAAGGAAAAGAGATGTTTTTCGCCATAACTAAACGTATGTATGATTGATTAGGTTTGATAAGCTATCATTAAGTGTCATGTTTTGTATTTTGCGTCATATCTAAATTAGAGTAGTCTTATCTCCATTATATTCCGTTTGTGACAATCGATCGAATTTCTATGTGTACATTCCGTGCATCAATTCATCGCATTATTGTAGATGCAAACGATAGGTCGGTAGACCGGTCAGAAAAAAATGTAGACAAAATCGAGTCGAACTCGCCCTCCGAGAGGTCCTTACAAATTTTGCACACAGGCAGGTAAAAGAAGTTCAGGAATCGAGCTACGTAGTTTTTAATAACGTACATTAAAGACCATAATTATGTTTAATCAAGTTTTTAGATTTTTACCTATAATTGTAATATAATATGGTATTCGCCAAACTTCATAGTATTAGATCCTTGGGATGTATACCCTATAAACTATGCTATACATTTTGATTCCCTTGAGTGTAGCTTTTTGCAACTTAAACGGCCTTTTCTTTTTGCCCATTTACTTAGAATTGTGATTTTTTTCACAGTTAAGAGACCGTAAACTTAATATATTTTTTAAATTCAACTCTATATGTATCTAGCGTATCTACCTTCAGGCGTTCTCCCGATAAAGTAGATATCTTGACATACAGACGGACGGGCAATGAAGTGATTCTATAGTAGGGAATCGGTTTTGCCTTTTGAAGTACCTACATATTACATATACACGCCTTTATCCCTGAAGGAGTAGCCAGAGACATAGTATATGCCCATTTTCCACCTTTATTTTTTGTCCGACGTAAATATACGATGAGACGTATTGCCGAGTTAATATGGACAGGCGCAGAGTGCGACGATCCGCTTTTGAAAAATTTGCCATCAACTAGGTTTAAGAACTGCAAGGTAACTAACGACCGCGACTAACGGCTTAACGTGACTTCTAAAGCAAAAGCGAAAATGTTCGTAAATGAAATGTCCTAAAGTGGTCACCAATCCCAGAATCAGACATATACTCGTAGGTACAAAAGTTTCTGACTGCAGTGATCGTTTACAGAACAGGTTTAGTAATTTCAGATTTTAAAGCAGTTGATTATTGACTGTAAAACTTTAATGTATCTGTTATTTCCACCTTGTTCAATGAAATTAGTGAAAACATAATATAACATCGTTACACATTAAAGAATATAAACATTGCTACTTACAGCGGCGCTGCCCCAAAAATAAACTATCCAAGGAATATTAATTGCTATAAATCTCTTTTCAGATCCTTTATGTTCGGATTTATGGGGTTCATGCATACCAAGAGGAAAATGCCAACAGCCTGATATGCTCTACATCTCACGAGTATGCTACTCCAGAGACTTGGTTTGTTGTTATGGTAAATATAGGAAGCCTATCACTGTGGGCCGCAGTAGACCAGAGCTTGAAGTCTATAATGAAACGATCTCCTTAGTACATGTGTACTATAACACATCTACGTTGAACGATACAATTAACGAGAGAATCGAATATGTAACTAATGGTACAACAGGATATTTCAATAACAGTACTACCAATAGTACAAATATTAATGATACGATAAGTGGTGTTGACCTATCATAATGTGGTTACAATTATCGTAAAATACACATTGTGTATCTAGGTACTACATAATTTATGAATCACTGCTCTTTCAAATGCAATTTTTTTCTTATAATAAAAATGTTACTTAAGTAAGTACTAAAAAATACTGTCGTTTTATTTTTCTAGTAAAGTGGGTCATTTTTGACGTTTACTTCCATTAGGTCTCGTGCCTCCAACCCGAGCAGACGTGTTGAACGCAACACAAATATCTGTCCGCGCGTGATAAAAGTGCATCGGTAGCGCCGCCCGCGCCGCTGCCAGTGCCCACTGTCGGCAGTGCGTTGTCATCATGACCTACTTCCGCGTGTGACGCTAACAAAGTGTACAAAGAACGTGCTCGAGATGGCTTCATCTCCTTGTATTAAGTTAAAAACGGAAAATGAACATCTGCTGTATTCCCATTACCGCAACGAAAAAGCAGCTAATGAAGAACTGCAACAACAGGTTCAAGACCTGAAAGAGCAACTCCAGTGCCTTAAGGCTCAATTCGAGGAACTGCTTCAACAGAAGCAAACCCCTCAACCTGTTACGAAACAGGCAACTGAAAGTTCTTCCTCAAAGTGTGTGGAATACTGCACGGATGAGGAAGATCTAGCGAAAGAAACGGAGTGGGTTCGTGTGAAAAACAGAAAAAAAAGGAAAATGAACACATTTCCCTCACCCGCGCCCAAATCAGCTTCTGACTGCGAAGATGCGCCTCAAATAAAACAAAAAAGGACCCCTTTGCCACCACCAATAATAGTGGATGGTGTCCAAAACTACCAAAAATTTTACGATTTTTTGGTAGAAGGTGACCCATTTACAGTGAAAATGTTAAGCGGGAATACTGTTAAAGTGAATGCCACTAACGAGGAAGGTTACAGGTTAATCACCAAACACCTTTCCTCCAATAATTGTTTATGGTATTCATATGAAAATAAACAAGATCGGCCCATTCGTGTAGTTGCTAAAAAACTGCACCACACTTGCGACCCCAAAAGAATTGTTGAGGACCTTTAACACAAGGGGTATAAAATTGAAGCAGCAGTGAATAAACTTAAGTGGAACAACAAGGAGCCACTGAACTTATTCATGCTCACATTCAGTAAAGAAGAAGATATTCAGAATATCTACAAAATCAGCAGTATTCTAGGATGTAAAGTGGAAATACACCCTCTAAAGACTCCTAAATTGATACCGCAATGCAAAAGGTGTCAAGCTTACGGTCATACGCAAAAATATTGCCGTAAGGAGCCGCGTTGCGTTAAATGTGTAGGCAAGCACCTAACGAAAGATTGCCAGAAGCCAGCAACTGACAAGCCAAAATGTGTGCATTGTGGCGAACCGCACCCTGCTAACTATAGGGGATGTATGGTTGCTAAAGAACTACTAAATTTTAAAAATAAAAATATTCAGAAGAAAAGTCACTTACAGAATCAGACTAGCGATTCAAACACGTCAAAACCTATTAAGGTCACGGCTGCATCGCAACCTTGCGCATCTAGCAAAAGCAAGCGCGAAAACGCTACGTATGCACATATTACACGTAATAGCAATGTGAATCATCGCAATGTAAACACGGAAATTGAAGGCAAATTAAATCAGGTATTAAACCTTATGATCACGTTTGACGAACGCCTTAAAAAAATTGAAAATAGCACCAAAAGAGCTACTTTTAATCAACGTGTATGAATAAAGTCTTAAAAATCATGACTTGGAATGCAAATGGACTGCTCAAACGTCGTCATGAGTTGCAAGTAGTCCTAGATAAAGAAAATATAGATGTGTGTTTGACATCAGAATCACATTGTACGAAAGAGTCCTACATTAAGTTAAATGGATATAAATCATATCATGCTATCCATCCATATAATAATGCAAACGGAGGTAGCACTGTGATAATAAAAGAAAACATCTCTCACTATCCGTCCATGACTCACGAAGAGTGTGATATTCAAGCCGTTTCGGTATGCATTGAAACCAAGCGATATACACTGACAGTAGCAGCCATATAGTGTCCTCCGAGATATAAATTAAAACAAGAGCAATACGTCACTTTTTTGAATAAGCTCGGTAATCGATTTATACTTGGTTCAAGTTCCAGATTAACCTCCACCAAAGGAAGAGAGCTAAAAAGTGCTATGAATGAAATCCAATGCGAAGTAATATCTACTGGGAAACCGACCTATTGGCCTACGGATATAGGACGAATCCCAGACTTGATAGACTTTTTTCTTTTTAAAAATATTTCGTCGACTTATATGGCTATTGAAGAAGGGTTTGACATGAATTCGGATCACTCTCCCATAACCTTAACCCTTGGCGAAAATGTCCTTCTCAGAGAAACCTACCCCACCTTGGTCAACATAAAAACCGACTGGGTAAGTTTTCAATCGGATTTAGAAGCTAAAATCGAACTCAAAGTGCCCCTGCGAAATGCTGACCAACTAGACTACGAAGTGAACAAATTTACTTCCGACATCCAGCAGTCAGCATGGCATAATACACCCGAAATTATGATAAGGAGCAAGGGTAACACATATCCCAAAAAAATCCTTGACCTAATTGTCGAGAAAAGGAGGCAGAGAAAGAAATGGCACTACACAAGATCACCTACCGATAAAAATATATTAAATAACTTAACAAAAATATTGACAAGAACTATCCAAAGTTACAAAGATGATTCAATTGCCAAATCATTAGAGAGGTTGTCCAGTGACCGCACCAGCAATTACTCCCTCTGGAAGGCGATGAAGAAATACAGAGCTCCAATTGCGCCCATTCCTCCAATTAGGGAATTAAATGGTAAATGGGCAGTAAGTAATGAACAAAAGGCAAAAAGGTTTGCGCTACATTTAGAAACAATATTTCGACCAAATGAAGGGCTGTCAGAAGAGTTGCCATACCAAGAACACCGACAAGATTTGACTGAAATAAAATTAGTAACACCAAAAGAAGTAGCATTCGAAATAAGAAAAAATATGAACATCAAAAAAGCGCCAGGTTACGACCTTATTACAGGCCAAGTACTACAACATCTGCCACGGAAAGCGCTGGTGAAATTAACGTATCTGTTTAATGCATCTATTAAATTAAAATATGTTCTATAGCTAGGGAAACCACCTCATGAACCGACATCATATAGGCCAATCTCCTTGTTACCTGTAATTTCTAAACTATTCGAAAAGCTTTTGCTAAAAAGAATGAAACCTATACTTGATCAAAGAGCTCTTATCCCTAATCACCAGTTTGGCTTTAGGGAGAAACACTCAACAATAGATCAAGTACATAGGATTACAAAAATAATTGAAAATGCATTAGAAGAGAATAAAGTTTGCTCCTCTGTGTTCCTAGATGTTGCGCAGGCATTTGACAGAGTCTGGCATAAAGGTCTGATACATAAATTAAGCTCCATGCTGCCTGCACAGTTTGTAGCAATCTTAGAATCTTATATATCCGCGAGAAAGTTTAGGGTAAGGCATGAAAATGGTTATTCTGAACTCAAGGAAATAAAAGCTGGAATTCCGCAGGGAAGTGTGATAGGGCCGGTCCTGTACCTACTATACACATGCGACATTCCAGTACCAGAAAACAGCACCATTGCAACCTTCGCCGATGACACTGCCATAATATCTACCGGAAGTACCCATAAGGAAGCTGTGATTAACGCACAAATAGCTGTGACAAAAGTTTTTGAATGGACTAAAAAATGGCGCATCAACTTAAATAAATCAAAATCAACTCACATAGATTTTACAAACAAAGCACCCCAGTACTACCCAATACTCATCAACAATAAGCTTGTTCCATATGGTAATACAGCGAAATATCTTGGCATGACGCTTGATGTGAAGCTACGTTGGAAAGCGCACATTAAGAAAAAACGGCAAACTAGATATACGTTACAGCGAAATGAATTGGCTGCTTGGAAAAAATCAAGCCTGTCAATACCAAACAAACTTTTACTGTATAAGCAAGTCCTGATGCCCGTATGGACATATGGTGTACAGCTGTGGGGCTGCACTAAACAGAGCAACAAAAACATTATCCAGCGGTTTCAAAATAAAGTGCTAAGAAGTACTCCATCGGGACCTTCAAGTGGAGTCCGTCGACAAAATTATTCAACGTTTCGCAGAAGCTCACGAAAAGAGACTTCACTATCATGACAATCCTAAGGCAATCCAACTCCTCGATTGGACAGACTTAAAAAGAAGACTCAAAAGAACTAAACCCTTTGAGTTAGTGTAGTGCTATGTGACCGCGATAAGTCACTTTAGTCGTTTAGTGTAGAACACAAGAACAATGTGTACGTAAACTTAACAGACTCTAAGAAAAATCAATGGATTATCTTCTTAGAATAAGTATTTTCATTTTAGAAGTTTAAGTCAAAGTAAAATTACTTATTAGCCCGTAAGCTAGATTGTAATATTTAAAAGTGAATTTTAATACACTTATTATAAAAAAAAAACTTCCGACAGTCATTTGGCTTACCGAGTAATTGGCCGCCGCGTAAGAAAATGTCAAAAATGATCGCACTCGTGTCCGAAATGCCTTTGTTACAAGATTTTTTTGGACTTATCCTGAAAAATCTTAAAATATTTCGCCCTACAACAGACTCCAGATAATAAAAATTGATAATGCTCAAAGTGAGCCCCTACCTGTAACATGTGGTGTGCCTCTGTGGCGCGGTCGGTAGTGACACCGCCTGCGGCGCTAGAGGTCGTGGGTTCGATTCCCACTGGCAACAAATATTTGTGTGACCCATAAATGTTTGTCTCAAGAGTCTGGGTGTTTCTATGTATAATATGTATGTATTTAAAAGTATATAAGTATTCATATCCGTGGTCTGATACCCATAACACAAGCAGGTTATTCCTAGCTTACTTTGGGATCAGGAAGCGTTGTGTGAAATGTCCGTGAATATTTATTTATTGTTTTTTTGTCATTTTCACAGCTAAAAACAAAATAATCACACCCTACGAACCTTTACAAATTAACAATGTCTTTATACAAGAAAATTGAGTGAAAAATATCTTGGCCTTAGAATGGACAGCGGTTTGACGTGGCATTATGGCATACTAGCTGACCCGCGCAACTTCGTTTGCGTCACATGAGAGTGAGGTATGGTATTAATATTTCGAGTGTTATAATGTTTCCCGTTGCATTTACCCCCGTCGCGCTTATTCTCGTCGCGTCGCGTCGCTTGTATTCATTACAGCTGAACCGCTTATCTTCGTTTGCGTCACGTGAGAGTGAGAAGGAAAGAGATGTTAAAGTGATATAATGTTTTCCGTCGCTTTTACTTCCACCCATCCATTTTTCGGTATGGAACGCATCGTGTGCGAGTCCGACTCGCACTTGGCCGGTTTTTATCGTTCAGTTGACTGGCTGCCACTGCAGACCAAGTTAACTCCCGTCACGTCGCTCATACTTTAAAACTTAATAAGAGAGTTATTGTAAGTGAACCTCAAAAGATAGGCATATGCCATCAAGGACTTTTTAGGGTTTCGTAGCCAAATGGCAAAAAACGGAACCCTTATAGATTCGTCATGTCTGTCTGTCTGTCTGTCTGTCCGTCCGTGTGTCACAGCCACTTTTCTCCGAAACTATAAGGCCTATGCTATTGAAACTTGGTAACTAGATGTATTCTATGAACCGCATTAAGATTCTTATATAAAACTAGAAAAAAAGCAGTAAATTTTGGGGGTCACCATACTCAGAACTGAAACTTAAAATTTTGTTTTCATCAAACCCATACTTGTGGGTTATCTATAGATAGGTTTTCAAAAATGCTATTGAGTTTTCTAAAATAATTTTTTTCTAAAGTGAATAGTTTGCGCAAGGGACACTTCCAAAGTGAAAAAATGTGTGTCCCCCCCCTCTAACTTCTAAACTAAGAGAATGATAAATCTAAAAACAATATATGATGTACATTGCCATAAAAACTACCAAAGAAAATTGGATTGAACGAGATAGAGCTGGTAGTTTTTTTTTAATACGTCATAAACCGCAATTTGTGTTCATAAAAATGACTACCACTGCGAACGTATTAAATCATCAATCAAAGTTACAACGAACGAAATTTTTTTGGACAAAAAATTTGTATGTTAGCAAAACAGAGGACACTGTATTAAATATTTAAGACCTATATATCAACGAACCTGTTTTAAGCAAATAAAGAACTTTGAACTTTGAACTTTGAACTATAAGAACTTTTATATTATTTATTTTTTTATTTTTTATTTATTTATTTATGTACACACAAGAAATACAACAAAAACAATATACAGAAATAGACGTACAATGGTTCTGCTTATTTCTATAAGAAATATCTACCAGCAGACCGGCGAAAGGAGAACAAGAAGAAGGGAAAAGAACTTTCAAAAGTGTGTAAATAAGGGAGTAGGATAGAACTAAATTAATACACATACAAAATTAATAAAACAATAGGTATATAAATCTCAATATGTTATTTATAGGTTATAGGTATAAATATACAAATATGTAAAAATATGAATACGGTACATACTTACATAAACATAATAAATACATAAATAGGTTTATAGTGTAGATATATAATATTCACGGACTTTTCTTTTGAAGGTAGTGATAGTTTTACTGTCTCTGATGTTAGGTGGTAGCGAATTCCACAATCTGACCGCATGCACAGTAAAGGAATAAGAATAGAAATCGGTTTTGTGTCTAGGAAGTTTGAGAAGAAGGCGTAGGTTAGACCTGCAGGGAGCGTCGGGAGAGCGTGCAAATGAGAACCGCTCTCTCAGATAGGAAGGTGAAGATGGATTGTAAAGTATATTGAAAAGGAGATTGAGAATTCGAGTGTTCCGGCGAAGGCGGATAGGGAGCCACTTGAGTTCTTTGCGAAAATGGGAAACGTGATCATACTTTCTAAGATTGAATATAAAGCGTATACATAAATTTTGCAACCTCTCAAGTTTATCGGGAATTATGTTACTTGCTGCTACGAAATCCTTCATGGGCGAGTCCAACTCGCACTTGGCCGGTTTTTTTTATAACTTTTTGAGAGAAACAATTTTGTAGTACACAATTTTTACGTAACCCTAACTATTTATGCAGCTTCAGCAATGGAAGCTCTCAAAAGAAAGAAATAATCCCAGTTCTCGAAACATTATTCATGGCTGCTCCGCTCCTATTCGTCTTAGCGTGATGTTTTACCGCCATTAGCCAGCCTCAATAAATGGACTATTAAACTGTAAAATATTTTTTTAAATGCAACAAGTAGTTTCTGAGATCCTAGCACAAACAAACTCTTCAGTTTCATTATTTCGTGAGCGAACCTTAAGAGATAGACAAATTAGGTTATTGTGAGTGTACCTTATACTTAGATCATCTAACCACAGGATGCGCCTTACTTAAGCATTGTTTTCTGCCATTGCACATGACCATTTGGTCTTTTGGCTTTATGAAAAGCCTGTACATCAGTACATCATTTTATATGATTAAACTAGTACATTACATTGTAGTTGACTGTACAATAACAATTAACACACAACAGCCATTACGCGTTTGTCGATAAATACATTTTTAAATGCAATGAAATTTTATATGTCTTTGTGTTTCCCCCTTCATTTGTATGAAAACTGGCAGAATATTTTTGTATGCGGTGGTTCGCAAAGGCTAGTCCCGTGTTATATGGTCTAAGACCTTATATGATAGACATCTGTCGCGGATTTTTTTTAGAACTTTTTAAGAGAAACAATTTTGTAATACACAATTTTTACCTAACTGTAACCATTTACGCAGCGTACGCCTCGGAAACTCTCAGACGGTAAAAAATATTCCCCGTTTTCAAAACATTCTTGATTGCTGCTCCGCTCCTGTTCGTCTTAGCGGGATGTTATATAGCCTATAGCCATCCTCGATAAATGGACTATCAAACTGTGAAAGAATTTTTGAAGTACAACCAGTAGTTCCTGAGATCCTAGCGTTCAAACAAACAAACAAACTCTTCAGCTTTATAATATTAGTATGGATATACTGTACTAGCGGACGTCACGCGGTTTCACCCGCCTATTTCCCGTTCCCGTGGGAATACGGGAATAAAATATAGCCTATGTTCACCGCAAAGAGTGTAGCTCTCCAACAGTTAAAGAATTTTTCAAATCGGTCCAGTAGTTCCGGAGCCTATTCGTTACAAACAAACAAACAAACTAACAAAAAAACAAATCTTTCCTCTTTATAATATTAGTATAGATTTCAATAACTTTGCGCAAAAATGTAAACAAACACATTTGATCCTATATATCCATAGTTACTTGCAATTGAGTATTCACCCTGATTATATTCCAGTATCCAGGACTCATACAGTGTTCTTTCAATCATTTCGACACCAAATAATTTCTTTATGATAGTTTATTTTCATTTAAAATACCTACTCAGGATAGTTAAAAATTCAATGATTTGTCATACTATATTTTTCTACTCAACTGTCTTGAGGACTAGACGATTGTCAAAACATGACATGTTTACATTATTGCCAGATCGGGCAGGATTGGACTATAGAAATCTAGCACTTCAAAAAAAATGTCTTCCGTAATAGGACCACTTCGACATATTGCACGATGTATCCCACGTCGGATACGTTACACCATTTATAATAATTCTTTAGTTAAACCACATTTGCTTTATTTGATAGAGGTCTGGGGCAATGCTGGTAAAAAAAAAATATCAGAACTTCAGATCGTGCAAAATAAATTAATCAAAATATTATATAATCTTTTTTCTAAAATAGACTACCTAGCAACCACAGCTACTAGTTCCATGGAGCTAAGTACTAGGACAAAAAAATCCCAGTAGTTCCGTCATGGAACCACGCAATGGTACTACTGGGATACGGCGTATAATTCGTCTATGCAGAAACTAGAATAATAAACATCAAACAATTATATATTTATAACACATGTATTCTTGTAAAAAAAAATTTGCTTTTAAGCAACTCCATACTAACCTAGCCTTCCAAAAAAATAAAGAATTTTTATGCAAGAGCGTGTTGCTGAAGATAGTGCACGAAATACAGCAAAAAAAAATGTTTACCTACGAAGACGCACAACTTTTTAACAAATTACCCTCTTCTATTAAAAATATTACCTCATTTAATACACTTAAGCAGAACACGTCATTGAGACACATTAAAGGTAAGTACAAAGCGAATGACAATCTTTTATTGGTACATTGTGTATCAATTATTATATTATTATTGTTTCTCGATAAGTGACTTGTATGTCTTTGGAGAAATAAATTCATTAAACCTAAAATCTATACTCTCAATGCTTTTCCTGGTTATAAAGAAGTGATGGAAAGTTGATGTTCAACTGAACATCTTCAATTAACCTTTTTTCAACTTGAAACGACAGGAACAGATCGGGCCGAAATGAAGAAAACGAAGTACTTACTTTAATTAAATAACTAGTACTTCTGCGAAAAGTAGAGCTTGCGAGCACTCAAGAAAAAAAAACAACCTGTGAGAAATCATATCCTTTAAGGGGCAGAAGGGGAGGGAAGGGCCTCTTCCTCCCCTTCGTTATTTATCGTTTTAAGATGCATAACCGCAATGTAACACTTGATTCCACTTGTTATCGCCGTTATAATATCAAAGATAATATAATAGTATTACATACAGATCGGCAACTCCCTGCCTCCCACCGAGTAAGCTTCCCCAACCCCCCGCATAAGTTGACGTGTCTATTGCTGTGTTAGTACTTGAGAGAGTGTCACTGCGTTGCATTACGTATTACTACCTAGTACCTACGTACTTTGTGCTATTGCTTTAGCTTAATTTGTGCTTAGCCGAGGGTAGATTTGAAAAAAAAAAAGAACCTACATACATTAGATTGCGTTCTGTTCCTTATTATTTTGTTTCCATAGCAAGTGACCCTAGTATACTTACACACATTCAAGCTGGATTCAATTACGTGTATATCGTTTTCACCCACACTAATATTCACATTACGTGTATATTAGTGTAAGTGAAAACGAACATTTTTGTATGGAGTTTCCGCCCTGTGATAATATAGCCGTTTTCATCCGTAGCTCAAGCAAACCAATTCCTCTTAAAAATTTGGTAGTTTGCATAGTTTAACTCCCATTACTGGTCGTTCCGTTAACGAACTGTCTGCAGTGAGGGTGCTATTTCCAATTAGATAAAAAGTAAAAAGTTTTAAACGGCCTCTGTTTGTTGAATCAGTATGTCCACATGTACCTACTATATGGTTACCCAAAGCACAGATTAATACAGGGTGCTAATTAAACCAACATCTTTTAATAGCATTTTTATCCTCCCAAAAACTACTTTGGCTTCTAAATTAATAAGTCAGCCACATTTAATGAGCGTCTGAATTCATATAGCCACCAGCTAACTTCTTTATTAGCCACTGTTAATACAATTCAGCATCGGGATTATTTTTAGCATCTAATTTTGTAACATGCATTCAAACAGTGAACTTTCAAAATACTAAAAAATGTCATCAAAATAGACATTATTTATTATTATTGTAGCTTCTAATTTCCTAATTCAGCATGGTTAAAATGTAACTCATCCCAGAATGGGTCACCAAAATTAAGTAAAATTGCCATCAAAAACATATTATGGCTACTAATATTACCTATATTAATATATACATAGGCGATGTGTTACCTGCAGTCTTTATAATTCATATATTCTATACAATGCCTGCATTCTATAGAATACCTGCCCAGACGCCCCGTCCAAGCAATGTATGAAATGCTTTGAATAAGTCCGTTTTTTTCCTGTGTACCCTTGGCTGTTCCCTTGATGGAAGTGGAAAATAAATTTTAACCGCTCTGTAGCCTTGGCCGTAAAACCCAACCAACTTACTTAAACACAAAAACAAATTAACGATTAAATTAATTACTTTATGATTATTCGTCTCATACTTTGCCTAGCTATTGTATGCGTAAAATAAATAGGTCTTGGGTCACCATAAAATTGCAAGTTTTTTTTATACCACTAAGGTTGCAGACAAGCATACGGCCCACCAGAAGGACTGGTGGTCACCACAGCCTATGAACGTTTGCAACACCAGAGGCGCCACACTCGCGCTGCTGACCCTGGAAAAACCTTCTAAGACCCCTTTTGAAGAACCCCATACTGTAGGCGTTTGGGAAAACCGAGGTAGGGAGATCATTCCACAACCTAAGCGTGCGCGGAAGAAAGGATCGGATCTCACCGTGCTCGAACGTTCCGGACGTAGAGTGTGAGGATTCCTGTCTGTAGAAAAAAAAAACAAATACTGCTAGGGATATATTATATCTGGCACTCGGCGGCCGTTGCTCTGGCATGCTCGCTCGCCTTCGCGCGTTAGTGGTAAACCTAACCTTCGCAAGCAGGGGATGCGGGGTCCTACTGGGATGCGGGGTCCTACTGGGATGCGGGGTCCTACTGGGATGCGGGGTCCTATTAACATCTTAAGGACCCCAATGGGTCGGATCCTCCTCGTGGTGCATCCTGGGCAACGGAGTAGCGACCACTCCCCTTCCTCTGTGGGGGGAGTTGTGCTACTCTGGCTAATTCCAGCCGAGGCGGGAGTAACCCACCTGTGGGTTGCTCGGTGGTGTGTGTTGCTGCCGGCCGTGCCGTTATTCACGGCCGGCAGCAGGAATGCTGGGTCGCCGTCGCATCGCCACCTTTGCTGGCGAGACGATGGCGGCAAAGTGGGAGAGGCACTGCGTGGGGGGCGGGAGTTTGGGTAAATGCTCCCGCCCTGCCATGCAGTTCGGGCTGCCGGCCGTGAATAACGGCGCGACCGGCGGCAACAGTGCTGAGCCGCTGTCACCTCGCCAGCCGCTCTCTGTCTCCTCTATTACAGAGGGGCGCTCGAGAGTGGTGCAGGCGTGGTCTTCAGCTCCTTAGGGAGCTTTGGGGAGCCGCCCATCTGGCTCCCCCGAGGAGAGCCCCGAAGAAACGGGGCGCCCCTAGCCGGGTTGACGTGAATAATCTTTCGATATCCCTCGGCCCGGCTAAAGGGTGAGGAGGAACACCGCGGGGTTTAGTGGGTAGGACGGTCCATTCCGGACCTGGCCGGGAGTCCCACACACCATCGCGGTGTCGCGATCTTAGGATGCGTGACACCAGAGATAACATCCCCTCTTTGCATTCCTAATATTGTATTATATAAACCGCGGTTTTGATAGAATAAGTTAGTCGGTAAGCAAGATACAATAAAAGACTACACAAGCATAATTTCGTCTCTCCCTACGACACGCTATACAGTCGTTCAACGATGACATATTTGGATGATATAGTGACGGTAAACAATCGGTATGATGGAGAAAGCTATAAGACAATAACCCCAGGCGCATACTGGGCGACAGTCGCGGTGACATGTCGCCCAGTGTGCGTCAGAATCGGGCCACTTGTCGCCGCGGCTGTCGCTGGCGTCGGCCACAAGTCGCGCCGACAGATGTCATTCAAAAGTGCGACAGTGGTGACTCCCCTAGCTTGTCGCCGAGTTGTGGCGACATGTCACCCAGTGCGCGCAGCTTAGTACAAAATGTATGCCGCAGCTTGTCACCGCGACATGTCGCTCAGTGTGCGCCTAGGGTAATAAACACCCAGCGAAAGATTATTAGTTACGACATAGAAGAATCCGCCCAATCTCGTAAAGCTATGAGTGAGTTCATACCAGCTCTGTATCATACAATGCGAGTTTTCTATATAATTGTTGATGTACAACATGTTCTGCCACCAGTATCGACGACAGCCCAGCTGCCCCCGCAGCTGGGATGAAGGCGCGTAAATGCGTTCCCCGCGTCAAAAAAAAAAACCTTTGCAAGCAGCAAAATGAAATGCAAGCCCCATACTTCCATACTCTCGTATATTTGACACATTGTCTGCAGGTTTCAGGTATTCTATAGAATGCCTGGACATTATACAGATTTCCGTCAGTGACATAATAATATGTATGCAAGTAACACAGATTATAGAACTAAAGACATATAGCGCATACCAAACAAAAAAAAATGAACTTCACACTTCACACGTAACGAGTAATTTCTCATTAATCGTGAATTTATGATGACATTCTGCACATTTTCACTTCTAGAGAGTCTACAATGTACTTAATTTTGAGTTTAGTATTTGCGTTCTTGGCCTCACTGTCTTATCCGGTAAGCGTAATCTGTCATTAGTTTCAAAGTAATATCAAATAGCGGTCTCTGATTGGTCGCTGTCGTCCTGTGCACTCGCTTTAAGCCTTGCAGTGGCTATTTTCACGAAAAAAGAATATGATAAATGTATTTTACACGCTAAGTTATAATAACTGATGTTGTCTGTGGAGGATTAAATTATAATTTTTGAGGTCCTTGTTTTTAAGCTGTAAAATATAAAATAGTGATGACATGTAAAATCTTTGGTCAAATTAGTGAATTAGGTCGTAAGATATTAATAAGCAGGACAAGTTAAAATAATTGTTGATCATTATTTGATGTTTAATGAAATGTTTTGGTGTCGTTGTAAGCAGGACGAATTTTTTTTTGCAGCAGTTACTTTGTGTTTGGGCTTGATAATAAATAAATAAATAAATATTAACGGACATCTCACACAACGCTATCTGATCCCAAAGTAAGCTAGGAGTAACCTGCTTGTGTTATGGGTATCAGACCACGGAGAATTAGTATTTTAGAGGCTATTTCATATTCGCGTGGCTTAGTTATTAAATAAGACGCTTCATGCCCAAATCAAACTTTTGAGGCTCGGTTTATTATATCCCATTAATAAATATGTAGTTACTACGTAGGTAACCCAAAGTTTGGATACGTTCGTAAGAAAACAAGCGTTAATGAGAAATTTAAAAATAGTTCGATCCAGTAAGTGTTTTATTAAGAAGAAACATGGTATACCCTATAATTTTCTGAGAAGTAGTGTGTCTCGCAGACTAATATGATCTGTAGGCTGTGGAAATACTATCAAAGTAACAGTACTTAGATATACCACATTTCCGATGAATAGGACCTGTGAAATTTAGAATAAACCCTTCATAACTCAGGAAGAAGTGAGATCTTAAAAAAATATAGCTAAGAACTTTAGAGTATAAATAAGAAGGTATACCTTATTTATACTCTAAGCTAAGAAACATCTCAGTCGCATGACATATCGACTTTCGAACGAAACGCGCCGCATCAAAATTAATAAATAGTCCGATCACCGTTATTTTACCTCTGACTGACAGTGCCAGTTTTAAGCCGTTTTGCCGAATATAGTGGAGATTATAACATGCAACCGTTAGCACGACGCGTTTTGTTTTTTTATGTCATAATAAACTTAACTTTACTAAGACAGTGCCCAGTGCCTCCTCCTGTTGTTGTGCGATAGTATTTTAGATTTATTTATTTTTATGAATATTTGAAAAAAATTGTCACTACCACCACTAACGAAGGCAAAGTTGCTGCTTCCACAACGTTTCACATCTCAAATATTGACCCCGTCCAAAAAAAACGCCTGCAAAAGTAGAAAGTAAGTTTCGACTAAAGGTTGCAGTACATGGGAGGAACAAAAACAAAAAGCTAAGGCGGGAGCGAAGCGGAGCGGAGCTCCCGCCTTAGCTTTCTAATACTAACTTAGCCTTCTAACCTAACCTATCCGAGTCGAGGTGTTAACCATAATAAGTGAATGGTTAACACCCCGACTCAGAGTACCCCGATACAATCATTCGTAAAACTGATCATCGGCGAAATGACCATTCGGAGTTTTAACAGTCGACCATACAACCATTCGTTGAATTTATCATCGGCGAAATGAGCGTTCGGAATTTTGAAGGTCGCACGTAGGAGTATTTTCGTGTAAAATCCGGTCAAAAGTCAAATTTTAAGATCAAAATAAAGGTCTACTAATTTCACATATTTTTGCAGCTTATTAGCCGGTCTATCGACTAGCACACAAATTTATAACGTAATACAATTAGTCGGAACCCAGTCGTTATCTAAACCGCATGACTTAATTCTCGACGTTCGTAATTTTTAACCGTATTTGAGTTGTAAACTACACTTTTGTGTGATTTACTATGGAAAAACAACAGTGCTTATATGGAAGTACAAGGTGTGTAGATTATTTCAATATAAAAATTAATAACTTAATGTTTCGTGTTAATATTTAAAAAATATCAGAAAGGTAAACAGAATATGTGAAATAAATTTCATAAAATGTATTTTTTTAAATCGTGTTTTTGTTTATTTGTCGGGCCTTGTCGCACTTTTATTTTACGATTAATATATTGCCTAGGGTTTGTTTTAATAAACACAATTAGATTTTGCTTCAATAATGTTCAACATTTTTGTTTTCAATGATTTGAAGATGGCATTGTGAAATATGGATATTATATTTGACTTGAATGTTGTTTTCATTTTTAGTTTCAGATTTTATAGAATCTAATGTTATTTTCATCAGAAGAGCTTTGTTTGACATTATGCGTAACTGCAAAAGTAATAAAATCGAAGAAAATGTGAAAAAAATAGAAATAAAGTTAATTGAAATTAGTGAATGCCCTTCACGTGCTCTCAGGTATTTTAAGATCGAATTTAAACAAAGCCAGTGGCAACAAGGAGCGTTTTCTGCGTAATAACAGTAAGCAAACATCATTCATCCATTTACTGAATATTAGTAGGTACAGAGCTAACATCAAATCTGTTTGGTCAGCAAAAACACCTGAAAGCTTAATTAAGCGTTGTAAGCGACGAATTGTGGAGGCAAATATCCGCTGAAGAACTTACATAATATATGCAGCTAGCATCAGGCAACGCATTAATGGAAACACTGATACTTCAGTAATCATAAAAGCAATAGTGGCAACGCCAACAAGGGCTTGGCCCAAACCACAATTACGGAAAGATTCTCGAAAGAGGCGCATGATCTGATGGTGGCAATTGAGCGACCATCAACAGTTTTTACCATCTTTACCACTAACATCAACAACAGAATAGACGAAAACACAGAGGAAGACGATGCGAAAGAAAAAAAATAAAGTAAAAAATATACTTTACTTGTTCGCGAAACGCCTACGAGTTTTACCATAGCAAGTCTAGGATTCGAAGGACTTGGCGCGCAATTAGCTAGTAGTTAATTATAACCTTATACCGACACCTTTTTCATTGTAAGTCAAAAGCACAGTACACGTCTTTATATCGTCAATTTGTCGTTTCAATTAATACCTGCTGAAAACCCCAACATGGATGTTAATGATGCACCATTATCTGTTATTATTTTTATTAGATCCTGTGTTCCTTTGTTTTAATAAACGCAGGACGACGCGCGAAAGTGATGTGAGGGGGTGCGAGGGACGCGGGGGTTGCGGAACCGTGCGCACGCCCCGGACGCAGGGGCACCTTCCGGGCGACGCTAACATTTGCAGTGGCTTTCGGGCAGCGCTAAGGGAATAACCTGCGCACGGGCGCGGAACGAACTGACTCGCACGCCGCCGCCTCGCTTTCGCATGTTCACACGCTGCACGTACTGGCTTTCAGTGTTTCACTTAAAGACCCACAGCTTACATTCGTGGTCCTTCGAGCCGGATCTGAAAACTAGCTCGCATTTGGTCTTTAGGTACAATTGTATTTGTTCGAGAACGCACGTTAGACGCCGCGTCGCCGCGCACTGTAAACAAAATGGTGGACACGCGTAACACGACTCGACACGAAACTGAAAAGAAAAAGGAAGTCACTCAACCAGCGCCTTCTCCAGCTGGCTCCCGCTGCATGACAAAAGTGTCAAAGAATTCTATTCAGCGGGCCAAGTTGCTTTTAGAAGCCGCCGAAGAGAAGGAACGTATTGAAAAGAAGCTTGCTGCGGACCTAGCAGATCTAGAAAGTTCAAAATCTGGACGGGAACCCAGTGAGTTTAGCCGCTGTAATGTAGAAGAATGGTTAGACAGAAGTCAACAGGAACTGATGAACCCCGCCGGCGTCTCCGGCGCTCCTGTCGGCCTCCGGTCAGAGCGCATGCGCGCCGCGACTGTACGCGGCACTGATGACGACATCATGCACATGCTGGCCAGCGCATTGAATAATCTAGCCTCTAATGCAGCCGTAAATAACGGCAACAACAAAATGATTAACAGATTATGTATGCCTAAAGAGTTGCCATCGTTCAGTGGTGATCCGATGGAGTGGTTACACTACAAACAGGCATACGAAGACTCGACCGCTGTTTGTAACTTCAGCGACCGCGAGAATTTGTGGCGCATAAGAAAAAGTCTTCATGGACGCGCCAAAGAGGCCGTCACGGCACTGCTGATTGGTGCTACGTCACCCGAAGTCGTGATGTCCACGCTTGAACTTCAATTTGGAAATCCCGATCTTATTATAGCACGGATACTACAGGATGTGAATAGACTGCGACCAATGTGTCAAGAATATCAAAAAGAAATAATTCCGTTTGCTATTAAAGTTAAGAATTTTGTAGCAGCTGTTTCTGCGATCGGCTGTGAAGAATACCTACAGGGCATTGCTCTCATGTCGACCGTTCTGTCGAAATTACCTGTAGTGTTAATCTCGAAGTGGACAGACTATAGCTATCCGCTTCTGCAAAATAAATCCAAGCCAAAACTTACCGTATTGTCTGAGTTTTTGGACCTGGAAGCCAAGAAAGTCACACAGTGTAGTGTAAATATACCTAACATTCAACAGTACAATCATAGTCACTACAAACCTAAAGTTCAAACTTTACTTGTGAACAATAACAGTGAGTTAAGTGATAACAAGTGCGGGTTCTGTCGTGTAACAAAACATGAACTAAGTGAGTGTAATAAGTTTAAAAAAGCTTTACGTAAAGACCGGTGGACCTATGTGAAACGTCGCAACCTTTGTTTTCAGTGCTTAGCCGCACGACACAGGGACTCTGCCTGTACCGCGACCGTTTGTGACTCTTGTGGTCGAAACCACCATAAACTATTACATTACGACTTACCAAATAAACCCGAACCGGAAACTGTTCAAAGTGACACTGCTGTGGAGACTCTTACCCATATAAATCTGGAAAGTAAAGTTATGTTAAAAACTGTGCCTATCATAGTACACGGACCCAGTGGTACGTCGCGTAGCGTTGCCCTGTTGGATGATGGCTCGACTGTGACCCTAGTCAGCGAGTCACTGGCAGCACGTGTGGGCTTGCGTGGTCGCAAGCAAACTATGCGAGTAAGTGGTGCCTGGGACACTAATGAACTAATCTGTGATAGTGAAATAATAGACTTCAAGTTAACTAACAGTGACGGAAAAGACTTTTCAATAAAAGCGCGTAGTGTAAAAAATATGAGTTTACCGATACAATCTAAATCAACCGTTGATCTTAGTGCTTACGAACTGGACCCTAAAATAAAAAGTGCTATTAGTCACGGACAGTGTAAACCAGAACTATTGATAGGTCAAGATAATTACCACTTGATCTTACCACTGGAAATAATAAAAAGTGAACCAAACCAACCATACCTGACCCGTACACCGCTGGGGTGGTGTGTTCACGGCTGTGTGCGCTCGCCGCCGCAGTCCGCCGGCGCTTCGTCGACTCTGCACCTGCAAACTGCACTCTTTGTTAGTCACACGAACCTGGAAGCGACACGTATTCTGAGAGATATGCATGAGGAAATACGTAAGTCTTACACACTTGACTCCGTTGGCGTATCTGTGAAACCCAGACAGAACGCAGCAGAACAACAGGCACTGCAGCACCTGGAACGCACTACCGAACTGATAGACGGCAGATGGTACGTTGGCCTACCTTGGAAAGATAACAAAAGGTCAATGCCCGACTCCTACAACAATGCCATGTCCCGACTTCGAGGGGTCGAAAAGAAAATGCAAGCGAGTGAAGGTTTCGCTAATCGATATCGAGATCGAATCGATCACCTTTTAACTAACGATTATGCCTCACCGATTGAAAACACAGAGAAGTCCGGAACATCTTGGTACTTGCCGCACTTTGGGGTCGATAACCCAAATAAACAAAAATTGAGGTTGGTCTTTGACGCCGCCGCTAAATCCAATGGTGTGTGTCTAAATGACTACTTATTGAAAGGACCCGACCTACTTATATCCCTGTACGGTACCATGTTGAGATTTCGAGAAAATAGAATTGGTATTACGGGCGATATCCGAGACATGTTCCTTAGAATAAAAATTATAAAAGAAGACAGAGATGCTCTGCGATCTGAAATCAGCTGGGACGACGAGATACCTAGCGATGTGTATACCAAGTGGACGATGTGGCTCAACGACCTCAATAAAATAAGCCGCATAAGATTACCTAGACACTATCTAGCGGCTACGAAATCGGCCGCTACGAGAGCTACGCGAGCTGCTACCGCTACAACTGCTATTACAAAGAGCGATGACCTCGCGCAGCAAGCTACGAGTGGACGCTATAATAACCTACAGCTGCATGTATTCTGCGACTCGTCTACTAAAGCTATGTGCGCTGTAGCGTATTGGCGCTGGATTGATAAAGACGAACTAATACGTGTGGCTTTTGTCTCAAGTAAATGCCGAGTAACGCCTGTGAAATATGTATCTATGCCACGACTTGAGCTTCAAGCTGCATTATTGGGTGCACGATTAGCGGACACCATAAAGAATGAACACAAAATGAATATTATACAGAAGTTCATGTGGTCCGACTCCGCTACAGTGCTACATTGGATACGCAATGATAAGCGTACCTACAAAGCTTACGTAGCGCATAGACTGGGCGAGATTGACGAATACACGGAAATAAAAGACTGGAGATATATACCTACAAAGATAAATATTGCTGACACCGCAACCCGCGAATGCTGTGAATTAGAAATTCTAGAGAATGAGTGGTTGTATGGCCCAGCATTTTTGTATGAAAATGAAAGTTTATGGCCGCACCAGTCTGATGTACAGTTGGAAGTTAACGATGTGGACCTTGAATGTGTAAATACTCTCCACATTGTACCTGTGTGTTTACCTGCTGTACCTGAACCTGAAAGGTTTGCTAGTTGGAATAGACTACTGCGGGCCACCTGTGTTGTTCTCAGCTTCATAGAAAAATGTAAGAAACTTACCGGCACTGTCGACGGCGCAATGATGGAGCGAGCAGAGAAACTTTTGATAAAATATTCTCAGATGCAATCCTTTGCCGAAGACCTGGAAAACCTGAAACAGACAAAAGCATTAGCACGAAAGAGTAAATTGCTTACCTTATCACCAATTATTGATGCTGACGGTGTTCTTCGTGTGGGTGGCCGCATTGGTTCTGCAGCTGACATAACACTAGATGTGAAACAACCCGTTATACTTGATGGCCGCAATTATGTCACTCACCTGATTGTCCGACACTATCATGAGAAAGCATACCATGGAAACCAAGAATTGGTGGTGAACGAACTGAAACAGAAATACTGGATTATTAGAATTAGACCTACAGTTAAACATATTTCTTCTAAATGTATGATTTGCAGGATAAGGCGAGCACAACCGCACCCTCCTAGAATGGGTGACTTACCTGAAGCGCGACTAGCACATCACCAACGTCCGTTCACATTCACCGGCGTTGACCTGTTCGGCCCCATGGAAATATCCGTAGGAAGACGACGAGAGAAAAGGTATGGCATTTTATTTACCTGTCTGACAATAAGGGCTATACATATTGAGTTGGTTGGAAGTCTAACCGCTGATGACGTCATCATGGCCCTGCGAAGGATGGCAGCCAGGCGCGGTTGGCCTAGATACCTTTATTCTGATAACGGAACGAACTTGAGAGGGGCTGATACCGAACTGAAGAGATGTGTCGCTGAAATAAATCAGGAACAGCTGGCTCGTGACACTCTTACCTACAGCATGCTGACGACGTGGACGTTTTCGCCACCGGCTTCTCCACACTGGGGTGGGACCTGGGAACGTCTCATACGCTGTGTTAAGACAGCTTTGAAAACCGTACTGAAGGAACGGGCACCACGTGAAGTAGTCCTGAGTACATTATTGGCTGAAGTAGAACTCATGGTGAACAGCCGGCCTTTGGTACACGTGAGTGTTGAACCCCACAGTGAGGAGTCCCTTACTCCGAATCACTTTCTGCTGGGCTCCTCTTCTAACTTGCCTGCTATGGGCACCTATGACGCTTCTGACCTGTACTTACGCAAACAATGGCGTATCTCACAGCAGCTGGCCGACCTATTTTGGAAAAGATGGGTCAGAGAGGTACTGCCGGAAATGAGACCTCGTAAGAAATGGCAGCAGGAGCAAAGACCCATACAAGTGGGAGATCTTGTACTGATTGTTGACCCGGCGTCACCACGCAATGTTTGGCCACGTGGAAGAGTGGAGACGGTGATGCCAGGAAAAGATGGTCGTATCAGAGTAGTAGACGTGAAGACGCGTTCCGGTCTGCTACGACGGTCTGTAGCGCGAATTGCACAGATCCCTATTGATTGAGTGCTGACGCACTGGGGTGGGGGATGTTAATGATGCACCATTATCTGTTATTATTTTTATTAGATCCTGTGTTCCTTTGTTTTAATAAACGCAGGACGACGCGCGAAAGTGATGTGAGGGGGTGCGAGGGACGCGGGGGTTGCGGAACCGTGCGCACGCCCCGGACGCAGGGGCACCTTCCGGGCGACGCTAACATTTGCAGTGGCTTTCGGGCAGCGCTAAGGGAATAACCTGCGCACGGGCGCGGAACGAACTGACTCGCACGCCGCCGCCTCGCTTTCGCATGTTCACACGCTGCACGTACTGGCTTTCAGTGTTTCACTTAAAGACCCACAGCTTACAATGGTCCTGGATCGTACCGGATATATAAGAACTACGTACAATTGATATTATCAGAAGTTCAAAAAGGAATAATTGTGGAAAAATAAGGATTTAACCTCGACACAGTACATCGGGTCAGAAGACAATCATTGGTGTGATGTGGTCAGAGAATAAAAAACTTTAAGTGCTTATTAGATAATATTGTTTTCCACTCAACACTCAGGTAATATTTAGGTACAAATTGGCGAAATTAATTAAGGTCAGTATTTTTGTCTAATTTTATTCTATTTAACCTGAAACTGAATATTTGGTTCAGATTAGGTACTTAGTGGTATACGAGCTTATAAGTTTATATAATTTAGTACAAATCTCCTTAACTTTCAAGGAATTGTATTTGTTAACTAAATTCACTCGTTTAAACCATCTTTAGTTGGCATTTTTAGCCATCATTAGAATAATATAATAGACAAGTAATTTCATTGAAATACGACTTAATTATATAATTATTAGTAATTCAGATATATACACTGTGTTAGTTTGTGATTAAAAGTAATTTTCTTATTATTTAAATTGTAATTTAATGAGTAGAAAAGTGCTTAGGCTAAGTAAAGAAAGTTTATAACTTTATAGCTACCTACCTACCTATTATAAACCTTGTATTGTATAACGTTACAGGTTGATTTATCGCTTATCTCCCAAATGGCCGATGAAAAGGAGTCGATTAAAAGACGAGGAAGTTATAAGGGACGTGTAACAGCATTCAGTACTTATATAAATGGACTGGTCGTTTCTTCATTGACTCCCACTGACATCACCGAGTTGCAACTTCGAATCGGTAGGCTTAAAACTATCTTTGAACAGTATGATGAGGTTCAATTACAAATTAAGTTAGCTTCAGAGTCTTTCAATGATCAGGTAAGCGAGAGAAACGACTTTGAATCTAATTATTATAGGTTACTTTCAAGGGCTCAGAGTATTGTTGATGAATATTCTGGTGATAAGGATAAAAATAGTGTAAGTAGCTGTAACAGCAAGCACAGACTCGTCAAATTACCTACCATTCATTTACCTAAGTTTAGTGGCAAGTATGAAAACTGGTTGGAGTTCCGAGACACTTTCACTAGCCTTATAAACTCTAATAGCGAAATAGATGAAATAAATAAGTTCCACTATTTAAGAGCTTCATTAGAAGGGACTTCTGCATTGGTCATACAATCTATAGAATTTACAGGCAAGAACTATGAAGTGGCTTGGAATTTACTCTGTGATAGATTCGATAACAAGCGGTTATTGATACACAATCACGTTTCATCACTATTTAATATAGAACAGGTAACAAAGGAATCTTCTATTTGTTTGAAACGAGTAATTGATCACTTAAATAAAAATCTGCGTGCATTAGAGTCTCTGGGGGAACCTGTAACTCACTGGGATACTCTTCTCATTCACATTGTCACTTCCAAGTTAGATACAAAAACCTTTCGTGAGTGGGAACAGCACAAAAGTCAATTAGCTAAAGATCAAAGTATTTCTTTGGATTGTTTTGTCACTTTTCTTCGTAACCGCGCTGATTTTATTGAAACCCTAGAATCTTCACGTCACTCCAATCAGGGCCAATTAAATACATTCACTAAGCACTCTTTATCTGTAAAGCAACCTGTAAAACATAAAACTATGGTTTCCATACAGGACACTGTGAACAATAAGTCTCCTTCAACACAAACTGCAAGGTCATGTCCAATGTGTAAAGGTTATGATCACAGTTTAACTTCATGTCCACAGTTTTTAGCGCTTGACAATGAATCACGGTTGAAGTTATTGCCCACACTTAAGGTATGTTTTAATTGCTTCAGTGAGGACCATTTTGCTAATCGTTGTAAAAAACAAGGGTGTGCGATATGCAAACGTAAACACAATAAAATGGTCCATGTAAACAACCTAAGTTTTAAGCATAGACCGGCTACAGGCAGCGTTCCGATACAATCTACAGATAATAATGATTCGCAAGTAGCACCTATCGCTGTCGCATCTACCTCTCAGTCAAACTTGACGTTATCTGCGAATGCACCTCAATTGCATTCCGAGAGCTGTGACGTAGCTGCTAACGGCTGTGCGCATGAGTATGTATTGTTATCTACAGCGATGATAAAGGTAAATTACGAAGACTACAGCCGGAGGATGCAAAGAATACAACTGATAATTAACTTTGATCTATTTAATCAAAGAAATTACATTTACAATTAAAATTAATACTAAATTAGCCTACGTCGACAATCGGTCGATGCTGTACCAAAAGTGACACGTCTATCGGGTGCACCTCCTTATAAACTATAACTGGAGACCGTCGTGTCCTGAAGGAATGTGCGATTCTTCCTGGCGCTTGTCAACCCATATTGCGTGATAAAATATTATCGTGGGACCTTTCTGATTTTGAGAGGTTTGGCGCGTCAAGTGTCCTGGCCGATCGATACATTAGGCTTATTGACCTTAAGTGTTGACAGATTAATGTGGGACCCATCTAATCTTGAGAGTCAAGTCTCCTCACTGATGCAAATTGGCTTATCAAGCCTAAGTGTTGACATTGACAGATGAAGGTGTGGATGAGTACGTAACACCTCCCCTCATAGAACAGCAATTATTTCGAAATCAAAAGTGGTATAGATGATGAAATATTGCTGTAGTTAATTCTCATTTTCTTGGGTTAAAACTTAATGCTGCTTGTAGTGAAATATCTTCGGTATTGATAGAATATAGATTTTTTAATTTTTTTCATTTTCTGATGATCGATTATTTGTTTGACATTTCAGCTTCTTAGTCTGCTCAGCTACTTCGGTGTTAGAAATAATCTATAGAGCAAGTCTTTCAATGTGCTTGTTTGACGTTGCTATAGATAGTGAACTCAGAATCAATGGTTAAAAGGCTTAATCTTTCGAGAAATCTGGAAATGACTTGCAGGACGAGTAAAGTTGCTAGCTGGTTCATCGTAAATCTTGTAATTTATGTACATGCAGAGGTACAAGAAGTTTACCTTCGGGCATTCAGCCTCTATGTACCTAGAATCTAGTCCAGAAATCGCCATGAAAGGTAAAAGGATTATGTTGAGTAATTTAGGTCCAGTATAAAACTTACATAGGATGTGGATTAGGAGAAGAGTAGGTGATTAATCATTATGCAATAATACCTATTTAAAAATATGCTAAGTTCTATTATTAACTCTTAGTAATTCCTAAGTTCTATATATTTTCTACTAAATCCTACGTTAGCGAATCCTAGCGTTAGGTACTATACCTATTATATCATAAGTAAGTTGATATAGGTTACAACCTAAACTATTAAACAAAATTCTACACATAGGTATATTTAACGACGTCAGTTGATTCAGGTAACCCAAAAACATTTGAAGAACCCAAATTCGTCATTATAAGACGTTTTTGCGACGAACGTGTTCAAACGATTAAAATTTTGTGAAATATTAGTTACTGTGATTTCTTAGATATTAGATTATTCAGATGAGTTCAAATAGATTTTTTTAATAATTAGTTAAACTGAATTCAGATGTAATATATTCAATAGTTTTTTTTAATAGTTTTATAATGACAATTATTTTATACATGGCAAATTAAAACTAACTAAACTGATTTGAAATTGTGTGCTATGCAGATAACTAAATTAGCACTTAATAAATCAAACGGCTATAAAAACTCTTGAGACGGGATTTTTTGAAAGGTATACGTTTTTTCTTAGTGCAGATGTGAATAGGGATGTCTGCTAAGACCTTATTTTGACTTAACCGTGGTAATATTTTTTGCTTGTCACATATGGGATTTCTAACAAAATTGCTTACTAACCGCTGTCGGTTAGGTAATAAATTCTTAACAAAACCTTGTACTAATTTCTGCGTATTAAATAAGGAATGTTTAACTAAAATTTGTTGATCGGGGCTATGAGTCTTTTTAAGTTTGAGTTTTTTAGCTAGAGGTGAATAAATGGTACATGTCTTTAACTTTGGGTTAACATAGTCTTTTATGACTTTAACTACACTGTCTTCCAGATTAGACTCTGACGGCTGTATGATAGTTTTAATATGAGAATCGAAGGGTTTGGAAACCATTGGGTGTTTCTTGACATCTCCTGTATCTACCAAGGGTATTTGACGACTGAATTTATTTAGCGGTTTATCAGATATGGGTATTTTAATTACGGGATTTTTACAACATAAACTGGATACTGAGGGAGATTTTTCGGACGTAATTACGTTATTTACTTCAATACGGGGCAAGTGTTTCTGAAAATTTTCATTTTGAAAAGAGGGTTTGTCACTAACTTTGTCTGCAGTGAACATATCAGTACATGGAAGTTGTGCATTCGAATATTCTTTCGTATGAGAAGGATATTTGGGCCTTTTATGTAATTCTGGAGGAACGTAATCAGTAACTGTACTATGGCATTCGTTAAAATTTGTTTCTGTTGTTTTAGAATAGTTAGATGGAGGTGGATTTCCAGATTGAGACCAATTATGTGGTGCGCGACGCGGGAGTGGCTTGGCCATATAATGACTAACGCCACTCATAGGCTGCGATGTAAAGCTAGTTGGAGGTATAGGGTTTGGCAAACGAAAACCCTGACCTTGTGATCTAAAACTCTGTGGTGGAGAATCATGACCTTGTGGTGTATAATTTGACGAAGGAAAGCCATGACCTTGTGGTCTACCATTCGGTGGAGGAGAATCATAGCATTGTGGTCTATAATCTAGTGGAGGTGAATCATAACCTTGTGGTCTATAATCCGGTGAAGGAAAGCCATGAACGTGTTGTCTATAATTCTGTGGAGGAGAACCATACATTTGTCGAGTCCTCGTAGGACCATTGTACAGAGGAGGGTGATTTTCCCATGTTGGACCAATTTCTTGTTTAAGAGGTATAACAGGTAGTGAAGGTGCAAAATGAGATGGATGCGAGATAGCCGGAGTTACAGAAGGGGGTGGCTTGAAGCCATAATTATAATATGAATACCTAACCTGGTACTTCCAGCTGGGAGCATCTACATTACGCTGTTGCAAGTATAACGTATTTATCTCCTCATGCACATATTCCAAAGCTTTTTCTATAGTGTCAGGTCGCATGCACCGAATGCGAGAACCGAGTGGGTCACATAGACCTCGCAAATATGACTGTAGGGTAAGTTTTTTATATAGAGAACGTTTTGATTCTATTGTACTTGGTATTGTTTCATGGAGACTGATATAAGTCATTATCGTACTAAATAGATTTTGACATTCTTCATAGAACTCTTGTGGAGTTGATGAACCCTGACTTAGTAGTGCTAAATCATTGTATAATGATGTTTCATCGCGTTGGTCGGCGAAGTTATTAATAAGAGCACTCCTAATGCCTTCCCAGGATTCGGGTATTCCATTTGAGTTTAAAGTTCGTGCGGCTGGACCTACTATTTTATTTATTATGCCATTCAACAATGCTAAGTTCGCTAAATGGAAAGCAGGTTCATCTCTTACGTACTGTGCTACTAAATGATCACATAACCTTACAAATCGCGTCAATACGTTCGAGTTTCCGTCAAATTCCGGAACGAATCGTAGTGCCTTAAAAATGTGATCTATTGAATCAGTCATGTTAAAAAAAAATCTATACTACTTCTAATACTACGCTACTGAGAAATCTCTAGTTTACTTAAATTACTTTTAATTTGAATTACTATTTTTTTTTTTAATTCTTATAGGAATCTAAAGTTACATTTTTATAGCTATCTAACCTAAGGGACCCCGATTCATGTGGGTGAAAAATCTTGGATATTTAAGGAACAATTAAAATAGGATAAAGATAGGAATATAGCGACTCTAGAGCGATTCTAAAGTACTTACTTGAAATAATGTTGTACCTCTGCCGTATCGATTTTTGGATACACCTCAGGACTGCAGCTCACGTAGGTTCTGGATCTCGTTCAGTGGTTTCAACCGCGCTCGGGCGATTCGCGATCGCGAATAGGTATCGATTTTTGATTATTCTTATGCTCGCGAACCGGCCCGCGAAATCCTCAATACGACTGCGCCAATTACGAAGACTACAGCCGGAGGATGCAAAGAATACAACTGATAATTAACTTTGATCTATTTAATCAAAGAAATTACATTTACAATTAAAATTAATACTAAATTAGCCTACGTCGACAATCGGTCGATGCTGTACCAAAAGTGACACGTCTATCGGGTGCACCTCCTTATAAACTATAACTGGAGACCGTCGTGTCCTGAAGGAATGTGCGATTCTTCCTGGCGCTTGTCAACCCATATTGCGTGATGAAATATTATCGTGGGACCTTTCTGATTTTGAGAGGTTTGGCGCGTCAAGTGTCCTGGCCGATCGATACATTAGGCTTATTGACCTTAAGTGTTGACAGATTAATGTGGGACCCATCTAATCTTGAGAGTCAAGTCTCCTCACTGATGCAAATTGGCTTATCAAGCCTAAGTGTTGACATTGACAGATGAAGGTGTGGATGAGTACGTAACAGGTATACGATATTAATGGGCACGAATACATAGCACGCGCAGTTTTAGACAGTGGTAGTACGTCGTGTTTAATTAGTAAGAAAATGTATTCTAAGTTGAATTTACCCTTTTTAAATATAAACAAATCTATTCTAGGTATAAATAACGTAGTATCTCGCATAGAAAAAATGTGTCAGTTAAGTTTCAAATCGTTGAATGAACAGTTTACTCACAGCATTAGATGTTTTGTTCTGCCGTCGTTAACTGATAGTGTTCCGAGCGGTAATATTAAGTTAGCGAGTTTAAATATTCCGTCAGACATTGTTTTAGCGGATCCTAACTTTCACACTCCTGGTGATATTGATTTAATTATTGGCGCAGATGTTTTTTGGGACTTGTTAGGGCCACAAAAAATTATATTGGGTCACGGTAAGCCAATGTTATTTGAAACCAAATTAGGGTGGTTAGTTTCCGGCCCAATCCACAGTAAATATGTGGCTAAATCATCAAATCGTATGAAATGTAATTTTTCAACGATTGATCCAACTGATCATTCCTGTAATGATGACATACAAAACCAGCTTATGCGTTTTTGGCAGCTTGAAGAAGTGAGCCCTAAGTCATCATCTCATTGGTCTAAGGAAGAACAGTTATGTGAGGATCACTTTGTGAAAAACACTACTCGTCTAGAAGATGGGCGTTTCTGTGTAAGAATACCACTGAAGGAAAATCCTTCAAAGTTAGGCGATTCTTATCAACGGGCTAAACACTGCTTTCTTTCGTTAGAACGTAGGAATAAAGCAAACCCTTCTTTAGATAAAATGTATTAAGATTTTATGTTAGAGTATTTGACCCTCGGTCATATGTCGAAATCATCACATTCAGATACTATCAACTCACATTTTATTCCACATCATGGTGTATTGCGCGAAGACAGCACTACTACCAAGTTGAGAGCGGTATTTAATGCCAGTAGTCGTACTACGACTGGTGTTTCTCTAAACGAGATTCAGATGGTGGGACCAACTATTCAAAATGATCTTCTGTCGCTTCTCATTCGTTTCAGGCAGTATAAGTACGTCTTAACGGCCGACGTTGAGAAGATGTACAGAACCGTAGTTTTGCATCCTGATGACCGATATTTACAAACCATATTATGGCGTTTTGATTCTACTGAACCCATTACACCTTATATTCTAAATACGGTCACATATGGGACTTCTAGTGCTTCCTTCCTTGCAACCAGATGCCTAAAACAAATAGGTCTTGATTGCAAGGACTCAAAAATCGCAGAAATCATCATAAATGATTTTTATGCTGATGACTTCCTGGGAGGCGGTTCCACTGTTCATGAAATCTTAGATATAAAGCAGAAGCTCACTAAAGAGTTAGCCAATGCCTGTATGCCCTTGCGAAAGTGGAGATCAAATAGCTCTCAAGTGATGAGTAATCACGTATCACCGTCCCTTGACTTAAATATCGGTACCTCTGAACCTAGTAAAACTTTGGGCCTAGGTTGGATAGCTGAATTGGATCAATTTCATTTCCCGATCGGTTGCTCGAGTAATGTTATCAATACCAAACGGGGTATCCTTTCAGTTATTTCTCAAATATTCGACCCGTTAGGTTTACTGTCACCGTGCGTGATACGAATGAAGTTAATCTTACAGAGACTATGGTTAGAAAAATTATCGTGGGACGATCAGATATCGTCTGACCTTAGTGAACTTTGGGCTGATATTATTAAGAGTTTACCTGTATTGAAAACAATTCGCATTCCACGTCATGTTATCTGTGACGCTCATAAATCTATTGAATTGCATGTTTTTACTGATGCTTCAGAGCGCGCTTACGGGGCTTGTGTTTATGTACGCAGCATCAGTCATACAGGGACTTGTTTAGTTAGACTGCTTCTTTCGAAGAGTCGCGTAGCTCCCGTGAAACCAACAACAGTGCCGAGGTTAGAATTATGCGGCGCCTTGGTTGGCGTGCGTATTTATGAAAAGGCTCTGAGTTCTCTAAGACTTAAAATAGATAACGTAACGTTCTGGACAGACTCAACCATCGTGCTCGGGTGGTTGAAGATGCTGCCAAGTAGGTTACAACCGTTTGTACGCAACCGAGTAGCAGAGATTCTGGAAAAGACTGGTAGTTATACTTGGAGACACATTTCCACTGATAGTAATCCCGCTGATTATCTAACTCGCGGCATTCAGTTTGATCAGATTCACTCTCTAGATATATGGTGGTCGGGTCCCAGTTTTTTGAAACAAGATTCATCTTGTTGGCCTATTCGTCACTGCAAAGAGGAGAAAACGTTACCAGAAATGAGTCATGTTGCGTTACAAACAACTATTTCATCTGTTAATTTTACACAAAAATTAATAAATTTTGACCGTTTCTCCAACTTTACACGCTTAAAGCGATCTGTAGCCTATTTTCTAAGATTTATTAACAAATGCAAGAAAATTCCAGTAAGTGAGTCTTACTTAAGTAGTGATGAAATACAGAACGCGTTGAATTTTATAATTAAACAATCTCAATTTGAGTCTTTTAATGAATATATTTTATTACTTAAAGGACAGGGTTTACCAAAAAAGAGCCCATTAGTTAATTATAGTGTATTTTTAGATGAAAATAATATTATGCGTGTTGGAGGACGCTTAGACAATTCTCCCTTTAGTTATGATAAAAAACACCCTATAATTTTACAGTCCACTCATCGATTTACTAAACTATTATTTACATTTGAACATTTAAATTTAATGCATGCAGGTCCGCAGTTACTTTTGGCTTCTATTAGAGAGAGGTATTGGCCTTTAGGAGGTCGTAATTTAGCCAAAGCCTGTTTCCACCAGTGTGTTCGGTGCAGGCGCCTTAAGGGGCAAGTAGTTGCACCGCTTATGGGAAATCTACCGCAACCCCGTGTCACACCGGGTGGCTTTCCCTTTGATAATGTAGGTGTAGATTATGCAGGCCCTATGCTTGCTATCAGTAGACAGGGACGAGGATCTCGTACCGTTAAAGTTTATGTTGCCATATTCATTTGTTTCGCTACTAAGGCTATTCATTTAGAATTGGTTGGTGATTTGACGAGTCAAAGCTATCTGTCAGCCTTGCGTCGTTTCATATCACGACGAGGTAAACCACAGAATATTTATTCAGACAATGGCACGGCCTTTGTAGGTGCTTATAACGACTTGTCGAAATTTTTGTCTTCTCATTGCAACTCTTTAGGTGAAAGTGTAGCTAATGAAGGGATACGCTTTCATTTTATTCCCGGATTTAGTCCACATATGGGTGGCCTTTGGGAGGCAGGCTTGAAATCAACTAAAGGGCATTTAGTAAGAGTGTTGGGTAATAGTCATCTTACTTATGAGGAACTGAATACCACCTTAGTTCAAATTGAAGCAATTTTGAACTCTCGACCACTCACTCTAATTTCAGCAGACCCAGAAGATTTGAACCCCCTTACACCTGGACATTTTTTAATCGGGCGACCGTTAAGTGCACTACCCGATAGAAACTATCAAGATTGCTCCTTCAATCATTTGTCACGCTTTCAACGCATCCAGCAACTCCGAGAGCATTTTTGGAACCGATGGAGTAAAGAATATGTTGTTGAATTACAACAAAGGACCAAGTGGAGGGATAATAACAATCCCTTGAAGCTGGATTCCCTCGTTGTCTTAAAGGATGACAATCTGCCACCCTTGAAGTGGCGCTTAGGACGCATTGTTGCCGTTCATCCAGGAGCAGATCATATCAATCGAGTAGCCGACATTAAAACGAGCACTGGCGTTGTGAGAAGATCCTTCAGTAAGATTTGCCCTCTGCCAGAACTTTCTCCTTAGGGGTGAAAGGCAAGCTTTCACCGCCCGGGGGCATGTTCGCGAAACGCCTACGAGTTTTACCATAGCAAGTCTAGGATTCGAAGGACTTGGCGCGCAATTAGCTAGTAGTTAATTATAACCTTATACCGACACCTTTTTCATTGTAAGTCAAAAGCACAGTACACGTCTTTATATCGTCAATTTGTCGTTTCAATTAATACCTGCTGAAAACCCCAACATTACTATTATTATATAAATATATATATATATATATAATATTTTACTATTATTAAACATAACAGTATATAATATTACCATGTTTTATTATTAAATAAGCCACTAAATAATTTTGACCGGATTTTACATGAAAATACTCCTATGTGGGTCGGCCAGATTATTTCGAAATTATGACGTGGACTGCTTTTAGTTGTATTGATTGGAATGATTGACTTTCAAACTCGGCGCTGTCTACGCACTGTCATGCGTGCATGATAGTATAATAGTACCTACTGATTAAAGTACATGCCGTATGAAACAACATGCGGTTATCGTCTATTATAGGGACCGTTTCATAACTGCGTCACGATAGATAGTTACCTATACATCTCGATAGAGGTACGATAATAAACATAAGATTTTTAAGTAATTTTTAATAAATTTTACTGCTGAAATTTCCATCACCTTAATTTTAAATACCTCTAAGTAGGTACCACTTTATTTATCTTGATATTGTATTTTGGGAAGATTTGGCATGAGTTTTAAGTTAGTTCCTGCATCCCGGGTAGTCCGGTGGTAATTCACTTAGGACCGCTTTGGCTAATTTCTTATATGTTACGTTCATTTGGTCGTAAACTCGATTGACGAGCTCTGGCACATCCTCGGAGGTGAGACCCGTCGTGGGGATAGGCTCGAGGCACTGGATTATGGCGTGCCCTGTGAAAATTTGACCTTTTTAAATAGTATTCGATGTGATGATTAGATATACTCGTAATATGTACTTAATACCTAATATAAGAACTTACCTTTATTAAAAATGTATTTTTGTTCGTTTATGAAATAGTAGGGAGAGAATACAACCGGTATGATAGGAACTTGAGCCGCCACAGCGATGTTAAAAGCGCCTCTTTTAAATGGCAATAGTTTAGTATGATCTTTGTTTCTCGTTCCTTCAGGGCATATCCAAATCTTAGTCTGAAAAAATTAAAGTTTCCAAATTAGGTAAGGCTGAGCTGTATGAACCCCAGACAGGCTGAATTGTTTCGTATTTTTCGGAATTGTTAAAATGGTATCAAGTAGGTACCCAAGTCAACATCACCTGCTGTGCTGCCTGTATAAATTCCTACCAATGGATAAGCAGGCGTCCACAGAATGAGAGGTCAGACTATATCAGTTGACATGACATGTTATTGCGGCAACAGAAATATACTATATCATAATCTGTAAAAATTTCAACTGTCTAGCTATCTCGGTTCATGAGATACAGCCCGGTGAAAGACGTGAGTCGCAGTAAAAGGGTTCCGTTTTTTACCCTTTGGGTACAGAATCATAAAATACCAGCTGATAGCGGCTGCGCAAGCATGGATTTTGGTTATCGCTTTTTTTACGTGAGGGAAAATCGTTCATGAATGCTATGCCCGTCTCCTACCGACTAAAAAACCTCACGTATCCTGCCTAACAGCCTACGGTTGGGAGCCCCGGGTAAGCCCTCGGGAGGATACCCCAGGACGGGAGAGAAGAAAAACTCGAAATGAAACTCAGTTGTCAGTAAAATGACAATCCTTAAGCCAAGTTGAAGGCCTTATGGGCGGCTTGCAAAATTTTAACTGTGGGTCGCGGCGACTTGCGCCTGTCCATTTCATCATGGCAATAGGCTCACCACCTATCACGTGGGACATAACACTATAAGGGGAAATGTGAGCGTATACATACTATGTCTCTGCCTACCCCTACCCGAGTTAAAGTATGCTGTTTTTGAAAGCCGTGATGTTTGTGCGTGTCTAATTATAATACGTCATTAAGAAAAAAAATATCTAAATTACCGCAGAAAAGAATAACAGCCGTTTATGTCGCAAAAAACGTATTCAGTCAAGGAAATAAAAATTAATAGGGTAGGTATGTACTCTAGAACTATAAACTACTAGCTGACCCGCGCAACTTCGTTTGCGCCACATAAGAGAGAGTATTACCTGTTCCCGTCGCATTTACTCTCGTCGCGTTGCGTTTACTCCCGTAGCGTCTCGTCGTTAATATTCAATACTACGTGAGACAGAGAGAGAGAGAGAGAAAGGTTTTTCGTCGCGTGTATTCCCGTCGCATTATTTTTAAGACCTATTTCATTTATGAAAGAGGTATCCCGTGGCATTATTGTAGAAAAAAATTGATTGCTATTAAAATGGTTATTGTGCACCAACCCAAAGATAGACACATGCTATCGCACAATTTTTTTTGAACTTTTTTAAGAGAATCAATTTTGTAGTACATATTTTTTACATAGGTAACTATAAATATTTACGCAGCAAACATAACGAAGCTCTCAAAAGGAATAACTTTTCCCCCGTTTTTGAAACATTTACTATTACTGCCCGCTCCTATTCGTTGTAGCGTGATGCTATATAGCCTATGACACTCCACAATAACGTAGCTTTCTATTGGTGAAAGATTTTTTAAAATCGGTTCAGTAGATCCCGAGTTTATCCCTTACAATTTAACAAATATACAAACACACAAACTTTACTTATTTATTATTATATTAGTTGTGTGGTTTTGTTACTCGACTAAGGGTCGGTTTAATGGATATCCCGTCCTGTAGCCTACAAGAATAAAGATATCCATGTTTCCCCTGCTGTTTATATGGTATGGTTGTATATTTATATTGTATATGAATATGATATTATTTTCTTATTAAAGTGTGTATTTATGTATTTAGTTAATCGGTTTATATATTCTTATATTTTACATTATTTAAATAAACATTTATTATTGTATAATTATATATATATACATATACACATACTTAAATTTATATAATATTTCTTCTTTTCCTGCCTCTGTTCTTTCGGTGTGTGCCACGTAAATTTGGTGCTAGTTGTGAGTTTCGTGCATGAGAAGATTGCTGTGTCTGTGGTGATAGTGTGTTAGGAGGATATTGTGATATTGCGTTAGTATCTATGTTGTTGTTTCTTCTTCCACTACCTCGGTTCTTTCGGTTTGTTCCACGCGAGCTTAATGGTTGTTGTGTGTTAGAAGAAGGTTGCAGTTGTGGTGATTGTGTTGTATCTGCGTTAGAAGAATGTTGTGACGTTTGTGTTGAATGCTGCGTGATATGTGTGTCGGATGATAGTTGTGTGCCTGGCGATGGTTCTGTGTGATTTGTTTCTCTACTATGTACAAAGACTGAGTCCCCTAAAACTTTACTTAGTATGGTTGATGTGTGTATTGCTGCTTGTTTTTGAAGAATCCCTAAATTTATGTTTGCGTCTAGTGTTTCTATGTATTTTGTGATGGTTTTGGCGACTACTCCCGTTGCTCCTACGACAATCGGTATTACTGTTGCACGTGTGTTCCACAGGCGGGTAACTTCTGTCTTTAATAGGAGGTATTTGCTTAACTTCTCTATTTCTTTGGCGCCTATGTTGTAGTCTGATGGTACAGTGATATCTATTAAGTAAGTTTTATTGTTAGCTTTGTCGGTGTATATTAAATCTGGCCTATTGTGCGTTACCGTTACGTCTGTCTGTACTGAAATTTCCCAAAGAATCTTGGCAGTGGCGTTCTCTTTAACCTGGGGTTCAACTAGATTTTCTCTCCACCAGAGTCGATCTACTTCCATTTTATGTTTCCTAGCTAAGCACCAATATACATATTTAACCAAGTCGTTATGCCGTTTTACGTAGTATGTTCCTGCCAGTTTCTCGCATCCTGAAATTATATGTTGTGTGGTTTCATCTTTAATGGCACAAAGTCGACACTTTCCGTCTACTGACTCCTTCAAAATATCTCGTTTGTGTTGTTTCGTCATAACAGCCTGGTCCTGCATAGCAAACACTGCTGATTCCAATGAAGCTGCTATCTTTTGCTTTTTCAGCCACTTGAATGAGAGCTCTTCGGCTATTTTTGCTTGATCCAATACTGATTTGGGAAATTGACCGTGAAGCGGTTTATTTCTCCATCTCTTTTTTTGCATATCAACTATTGCTTTTTTAAGTTCTTTATCTGCATGTATATTTCCTATCGGTAGTCTGAATTCGTTTTCTATTTCACTTGAGTCTTTTAAAATGGAGTACTTAGTTCTGTTTGTGTCATGTAGTACTATTGCTTTAATTAAATCGTCGTTTTCTGTTTTCAAATATTGCTTGTATTTAATGATTTGTGTTTTATACATATTTTCCACGTTGATTAGTCCTCTACCACCCTGTAGTACCGGTATATATAATCGTTCTACGTCTGCTTTTTGCTGATGAGCTTTTTTAATGTTTAGTAGTTTTCTAGTTTTGGTGTCTATTTTCTTTAAATCGTTAATTTTGTAGTTTATTATACCAAATGAATATAAAAGAATAGGAATTGCAAATGTGTTGATACCTTTAATCATGTTACGTGAGTTTAAGTGTGTGTTTAGTAATTTTTTAACTCGCTTATAATATTCCTTACTAATCTGATCCCTAACTTTACTATGCTCTATTTTTCCTGATTCATGGACGCCCAAATATTTGTACGATTCACCTGTAGCTAATTGGTCAAATGTTTCTCCGCTTAATAGTAAGTGCCCCGCTCCTGTTGTGTTACCCCTATGTCCTGATCTAAGATGTAATATGTTACATTTATCTAAACCAAAGGTCATTCCTATATCATTAGTAAATACTTCTACGCTGTCTAATAAAACTTTTAAATTACTCCTATGGTTGGCATACAGTTTCAAATCGTCCATATACAAGAGATGATTAATCCAGAAACTATCTTTAAGTTTGTAACCTTTTAGCTCATATTTGTTTAAGATAGATGAAAGTGGGTTTATAGCTAAGCAAAACAATAATGGTGACAGTGAATCGCCTTGAAAAATTCCGCGTCTGATATAAATCGGTTCAGTAGTAATTGAGTCCTGGGATCCACGAGCTGTCATTATAACTCGCCATAAGGGCATAGTTATTTTAAGAAAATTTTTAATTATGTTCGGGCATTTATAGATATCAAGTATTTTGATGAGCCATTCGTAAGAAACGCTATCGAAGGCTTTTCGATAATCTATCCACGCCATACTGAGGTTCTTCTGTGACTGATGAGCATCCTCTAATATTGCTTTGTTGACCATGAGATGATCTTTGCATCCCCTGGCTCCTCGGCGGCATCCGCGTTGTTCTATTGCCATTATGTTATTCTCAGCGCAGTGTTCATATAGACGGTCAGCTAATACGGATGTTAGTAATTTGTAAGTGCTAGGTAGGCAAGCTATGGGTCTCCAGTTCTTTGGGTCTTCTGTATGTTCATTTTTAGGGATTAGCACAACCTGACCTGTAGTGAACCATTCCTCTACCATTTCTTGACCGTTTACTATCCTTGTAAACAGTAAAGCTAAGAATTTGTGGGTGCTGGTAAGATATTTTAGGTAGTAATTTTGTATTTTATCAATGCCAGGAGTTTTCCAATTGTGCATTTTCTTAGTAGCGTCACTTATTTGTTCTACTGTGATTTCTACTGTATTGTTTGCTTCTATTTGTTCTGCTGATATCCGAACATCCTCTATCCACTGCGCGTCTTTATTAAATTCTTTAGGGTTCGATAAAATGGATTTCCAAAATTCTTCGGTGCTATCTCTACTGGGTAATTTAATATTAGTCATCCTACTTTTGTTTCCTAAACTTCTATAAAATCTATGTTCATTTTCAATGAATGTACTATTATGCTGTTGCCTGTTACTAATTTCTTCGTATCTTTTTATTCTAGCTGCTAATGCCTTAATTCGTTGTGCCATTGTTTCTATTTGGTTTTTGTGATCATTAAAATTTTGGATATTGTATTTCGTGTACAGTTTGTCTTTAATCTTTAGTATTCTGCGTGAAGTCACTCCTTGGGTCTATTTCTATTAACTGTCCTACTTCTTTTCTAAGCTTTTCTATCCTGGCTTTGATTCGTTTTTTCCAAGGTGGGTCTGTTATAACTCTTGTGGTATTACGCTGTAAATATGGTTTTTGGTTGTTGGTAACAAGTAGTGTTTTGGCAGTGGCATAGAAAATGTTATTTATTTCGCGAAGAAATGTGTTAACAATTAAAAGGTGTGGCAGGTATTTATTTAGTGTGTGTAAGTTTTCTAAAAAGTATTTGTTTATTTTGGCTTTCGGTAGTGAATGACGTTCCGCTAAAGGTATTTCTCGGATTTCAGCCAGTGTACGCAAAAAGTCCAATATAATTGGGTTCTGATCTTCGTCGACAGTGATATTTCTAGTTAACTGGTCTATAGTCTCTAGCTGTGATCGTAAATATTGCGTAGTGTTCTGGTCCACGTATGTTTCAGTGTGAGATGGTGTACGTGTTTCCTGTGTTGTGTGCGTTATATTTGTTATAGTTTCTGTAATCGGTTCAGTAGTTCCTAAAATCTCTGTAATCGGTTCGGTAGTTTCTGTAGTCTCTAATCCCTGTGCTGTTCTTTTGATTCGGTCTAGTATTTGTTGGGATATGATATTTTTCTTTATTATATTACGGGCTTGATTAGATAGTGTGTTGCCATTGAATTTATGAATTTTAGGGTTATTTGGGTTTCTGGTTTGAAATAAATATTCTAATCTTCTGATATATCCTGGTCCTTCATGTTGTGCTTTGAAGAAGCAAAACATAAGCTCTTCCATCTCGTCGTTTGACCACTTGCGTCTTCTATCGTCGTTGATGTGCGTTTCTGTGGTCGTTGTAGATGAGCCGGCCGAGCTTTCGGTGGGCGAAGCCCTACTCGGCAAAGCATCATCCACTCCCTCCCCTCCCCGTTGTTCGGCTGTGACATTTTCGGGTGCCCCGACTCTCGCCCGCCTGTTCAGCAAAGAGCCACTGACGGTCCGCATACTGTCACACTCAGCGTCAGCTCTAAGTGTGCCCCGACGATCGCCCTCGGGCAGCGGCCCTATACGTAAATTTCTTCTCTGTCTCTCCATTGCTGGGGGTTTGCCATTGCCCTTTTTGGTCACCTGTATTGACATTTTATTCCAGGTGTCCGCCTCTCACGTGGCTTAGATGTTTCGCACGGACGTGGGGTTGGACATTTATAATATTATTATTAATTATTATTATTATTATATTATATTATATATTATATTAGTAAAGAAGTATAGATGACAAAAATAAAAAATAGAACTATAATAAAGGAGGGGAGGGAGAGGAACCCGTCTTACATCCCTTATTCGTCAATCCTAAGGTACAACAGTTAAGGAAAACCACAACTAATTGTAAGGGAGGAATGACGAACCGAACTCCTCAGGAAAGGAATTTTGGATGTTGGATAGGAAAATTACCTGTACCCAACGACATATTATTATAATTCGACACGTCATGCACGAGCATTGCGGCTTTCAAAAACAGCAGATCTTTTATACATTTAAAAAAAGAATTTCTATGAAATTATCTATGGTAGCATGTATGAAAAGTAAGGCCTGACTTTTTTGTTGCCATTTTTCAGTGTTGGTAACGTATCTATAGATTTTATATTGCCTGTACCCTAAAGATTGTTAGTTATTAGCACCGCAGGCTTTAGTGGGTAGGACGGTTCCTTTCGGGAACGAGAGCCCTACACACCGTCCCAGCTGCCCTCGAAGCTGGGCCCAGCTAAACCAAAATCATTGTATCCGATATGGGTTTTTATTATGTTACTTACCTTTTTTTTTATCATGACCTCTGATGTGATTTGAAGTTGTTTGTAAGCACCTTTGGCGTCATTCCTGTCAATGAATACAACGCCCGCGAGGTAAGCGGTGAGACCAAATGGCCATAAATAAAATATTTCTTTCTTTGAAATGACTGTGATCTTTTTTGCTACTTCCCATATGTTAAACAGTCCTTTAAAACAATAAGAAGAAGTTGTAATAATATTTATTTAAAAACATCGGTAGGTACCAAGGTACATTCATAACTATACTCTTTAGTCTATTATTTAAATTTTATTTTTACTCATGTAATATTTAATGTCCAATAATCAAAATAAAAACACATAGGTATTGTTGTATTTCATAGTAGTTCTTGTCATAAAGAACTTTTGTCAATGTATTCTTAAATGTCATTATTGGTAAATTCCTGATATTTCTAGGTAGATGATTATACAATTTCACACACATACAGCATACATTTTTTTTGACCAATTCGAGCCGTATTGGTGGCAGACAGAGCTTATCTCTATGTCTAGTGCGGCTATTTTCCCTGTCACTAAATTTTTCAAATAATTCTGGATTTTTTCTTAAGAAAAACACATATATCCAAAATATAAAGGCAAGGTAAAGGAAGTATTTTGAGCCTTTTAAATAGAGGCTTACAGCTATCAAGGGCGTCGGCACCACACATTGCACGAATACACTTTTTTTGGGCTTTAAAAACTCTGTCTACCTCTACGCAATTTCCCCAAATAACAAGACCATATCGAAGCACTGAAGAGACATATGATTGGTACGCTACCATAGCAGCTTTTAAATTGACAGTCGCCCTAATTTTCTTGAGGACAAATGCGAAGCGGTCTATTTTGTTAAGAACTCTTTCTATGTGTATTTTCCAACTACAATACTGATCCATAGTTACGCCCAGAAATATGCATTCATCAGTACCATTGAGTTTACAGCCTTGAAAGTTTAAGTTTAGACTTGGGAGCTTAGAGTTAAAAGTCCGAAATTGAATAATTTTTGTCTTGTCCGCATTTAGTTTTAAATTATTACATTGTAGCCAATTTTTAGTGCCATTCAGAGTTGTGTGAATATTATGTTCCAAACTAGTTATGTTGTTACCTTTAATGAGAAGGGTTGTATCGTCTGCATATAAAATACAATTTTGAGACACTTACAGCAAATTGAACACGTAAACTTTGCAAATTAATACACAATTTTATAAAATTTTGTCGTCGTAGCAATATGAGACCCAGACCATTCGACGCAGAAAAAAATTCTGAATCTGGCTATGTATTTAGTCTAATTACGCAATTTTTTGCTACTTACAGCAAATACGTTTTCTTACGTCGTATGATTTCTTTAAATCCTTTTTAAGCCTCCAAAACAACTCACGCTGGTGTTCAGTGATATCCTCATTAACATAGATTTTATCGCGATTATTGTCTCCATATATATCTCCGTTGGTACTTTGTTGCTTGCGTAGTGTTAGCTATTGTTCGCGGGCCGCTTTTGTCTTTAGCGTAGCCACTACCGGTTTGGGCCTCACCTTGCCACTATTTATTTTCTCAGCTCCTACCCGCTTGATATCTTCTATATCACTTTTATTTAACTTAAATTTGTCTGCAATTGTGTTCACCACGCATTTTAAATCTTCTTTGTCCATTTTTTCAAGACCCACTATTTCAACATTTCTTTCCTTCTCCCTTTGCTCCCTTCTCCCTTTGCTCCAATGTCACTACCCTTTCTTCCAGCGCTTTATTACATTTATTTAAGTAAGTATTTTGTAGCTCCAAATTTTTAATTGTTTTTTCAGCTTGTTGTTTGAATTCTATCATCTCTTGATACTGTTCCGAGTAAAAATTTACAGTATCCTTTATGTCTTCGATGTCTTTTTCCATTTTTATAATATTATTCAACTTACAGTTAAGTTGTTTAATTATGTCGCTCATGTTATCGGGAGTACTCTGGGAGCTGCTTGTGGTGCAGAAATGATCATCCTCGTCTCCAAGCCGCTCCAGCAGTTTATCTCCTTTAGCACTGTTCAAACACTCCTCACAATTTTGATTTTTTTTCAAATCTATTTAGGTTCTTAACACATTTTTTGTGATAAATACCATAACATGCTTTACACTTCAATATTTCGTCCTTAGCAAGTGATAAAAACAATTAACATTGATTACACTTCACCATTTTTATTACACTAGGTATACTTCACTTATTCAACTGACGATATAATAATAAATTACAACACGTCCGCGTGCGGAGCGCTCAAACGACGAATACGACGATTTCTGTTGCCGCTTTGACAACAAATACTAAAATAAAAAAAAAACGGGGATTAAGGGGGGCTCCATAAAACAAACGTGATTTTTGTCGCTTTTTGGTACGGCACCTTCCGTGCGCGAGTTAGACTCGCACTTGGCCAGTTTTTTTTTTATGTTTCATTTAAGGAGAAGATAATACTTTACACTTTACCTAACACGTCGAGTGAGCTTTGATGATTTGTGACGATCATAGCACCTCGGTCCTCTGCTATAATATGTCCATCGCGTAGGATCCATTTCAAATCATATATCTTTGTAACGTGTTTCAGAATACGTGAAGCCAATCTGCAATCATAATAGGTATTCAATAAAAACCCTTATTTCCTCTAACTCCAGAATCAATAAAATACATAGTTAAACCAATTAATGCGTTTTCTACAGCCCAAGGCGATTTACCCATAAACAGACCTACGGCTACTACTGCGGCCTCACCTTGGTGAGCAGCCCCCTCACCGACCTTAGGCCCCCGGTCATGAAAGCCGATATTCTTGGGCTCACAGAAAGAGGCAGCGAAGTCTCACTCACTCCCACTGGAGATAATGGCTCGTACCATGGTCTCCAGCGAAAGACTGTCTATGTCCAGATCTGCCACGAGGACCTGGCGCCGTTGCGACCGAGGCAATCTTAGTCGCAGTGGTGGCATTCTCAGTAGAAAAGGAGGTCTTTCTCTTGAAAGTTTGTGAAGAAAATTGGATGTTTGATACTCAATCACGCTTTTAAAGGCTGAATGAATCAATCTAGATTGTACTCTGGAATAACACATAGGCTGCTCTTTATTCTTGGAGTATGTTACCATGGGAACGGGAATAAAAGCCGACGAAGTTGTAAAATCAAATCTTGATAACAGATTTAGGGCACCTTCCCAACGGTATAAAAACCGGCCAAGTGCGAGTCGGACTCGCGCACGGTGGGCTCCGTACCAAAAAACGACAAAAAAGCACGTTTGTTGTATGGGAGGCCCCCTTAAATGTCGATTTTGTGGTAATTTAATTACTTTTATTAAATGAAAATACACACTTCGGTATTCTGTGAGTATTTCAAGCGTCTACTTGTTGCCCTTAATAATATAAAAAATTAAATGTCAAAAAAATCACGTATGCTGTATGGGAGCCCCCTTAATTTTTGTTTATTTAGTGTTATATTGGCAACAGAAACACATAATCTGTAAAAAAATCAGCTCACTAGCTATCACCGTTCATGAGATACAGCCTCGTGACGGACTGACAGACGGACATCGAAGTCTCATGAATAGGGTTCCGTTTTTTACCATTTGGGTACGGAACCCTAAAAATAATTGTTATTTTTACGTCTACACCATGGCGTGAGCTGTGCATGGCTCATCCACGCACAGAAGCCACGCACATCTCACGCCATTCAGGAGTAAGAACGTAAAAAAGTAACACACATTCACACTCACAAACTTTCGCATTTATAATATTAAGTAAGATTGAAAGGTATAATATAATTAAAGAAAAGTAGCTTTAAAAAGATTTTTAATAAAAAATTAAACCGACTTCAAACAAATCCAGAAAAATAAAATTTACTTAGCACAAAGTAAATGCGCCTTCACACTAGCGTAGGCGTTCGATGGACGTATGCGCGGCGTAGACGCGACGTATACGCGACGTATACGCGGCGTATACGCCGCGCTAGCGTCACACAATTCGTTGACGTTTTGGTATCATCGTTAACAAAATAGATTCTGACCAGGAAACACTATTGATGGCTTTACTTTATAAAAAGAAGACTATTGCGAACTGCGAATAAAATTTTGTTCGTGGTTCGGGAAAGACTTTCCGGGCTGCGCCTCGGGACCCTATGCTATTATTTTTTAAATCGATTTCTATCATTAATTACATAATAATTAAAACGATGCATACGAAAATACATGTTAATTTGCAATCCGTATTTACAAAATTTCATGATGGGTATCGTTTTAGAGGTTTTTAGTATGCTGAGTACGAATTGTATGACGATTTTAAAATCCAATATGGCCGCCGCGCTGTAATTACGAAATTTCATGATAGGTATCGTTTTATGGGTTTTTAAGTATGCTGACTACGAATATCATGATATTTAAATTCCCACTCAGCATACAAAATAACCGGCATCCTGCCGTTTGGCAGAATTTGTTTCGTCAATTTTCACTCCCCAAAAAACTTATCGCATAGTTTCATTTCCTAAAAGAATCTTTAGCAAATTTATATTTCGCATTTTAATTGCTTCGTCAAATTACAGCTTGCTCAATTTTTATTAAGTCAAATATACTCTTAAGATACTTATTTTCTAGTAGCAGTCATTTCCATGCCGAGAATAAGTCGCTTGTGAACAGGATTGTACACAATCCCCCAGTAACGCGGCGTATACGCCGCGTATACGTCGCGTATACGTCGCGTCTACGCCGCGCATACGTCCATCGAACGCCTACGCTAGTGTGAAGGCGCACTATGTATTTTGTTTTATCAGATTTTATTCAATATCATATTGAAGACGGCGCCAAGTAAACCCATAGTTTTATGTAAAGTGGAATTCAACAGACCTAAATAATATAGTAAACAAAGAAATTGGATCTCGACTACTCCATAATTACTTACATTTAATTATCAATCCTGATCATAGTCCTTTCAAGGAACTCTAGTTAGATTTATGCGGACATTTCGACACTAATAAACCTTTAGATTATAGAATAATTTCATGAAAAATACTCGGATGGTAAAAATTTAAGACTGTCATTTTTGCTTGTCATTAAATTATTTTTTCTCAGACTTGTTTGTCTTTGCCATAGTGTTGTAAAACTGTTGTACTGGCCAATTGATTTTAAAAGGAGGTCATTGTTTTATCAAGCTGTCAGTTCGAAAAAATGTACTTACTTTAATAATATAACTTATTGACCCAGAGAGCTAAGAGTGCGAGTCTTTGCCCCTTTTCACACGTACCGGTTGCCGGGTGCCGGGTAGGGTGGGTGTATGGCCGTGTACTATAGCTTTCACACGTACCGGCGTGATTTGCCCGGCAACCGCTTGCATTCGCCGTCGGTTACCCGGCACCGGCTACAAGGCAACTAAATAAACAGGTTTCTGTCAAACTGGTCGCTTAGACTGACTTCCCTGACGATGCGAGGCAAGTCCGTCTGGGGTCCTTATTATCTGATTGGTGATAGTTATGGAGTCGTGCAGATTATAATGGAACGACTTCAATCAATGACAATCTGATTAATACTTTGTGGATTGAATATAGGTAAGGTATAGATTTAATTTTATGGCCATTCAAATGTCTTGAGAGGTAAGTCCGGCACAAATATGACCTCAGGTGTTCTAAACATTCGGTTTCATAAAGTTGAACGTAACGCACGTAGGTAGTTGTAATAACGAGTTCGTATTTCAAATTACCGTAATGTTACCTGTGACTAAGTGTGATGGGTGTAAAAGGAATATTACCAAAACTACGCCAGGATTAGAATGCAGTAAATGTGAGAGGATTGTACATTTAAACACAAAATGTACAGGTTTAACGAACAAGCAGATATCCGCACTTAAAGCTGCACCAAGTCTTGAATGGACCTGTCTAGAGTGCCAACAAGATACTCCCAAACGCAGTTCTTCGATTATTGTACCAGAAGATGATGAATATGATGATGATGATGCACCTGTTCAAATTGATGCGAAGAAGTTCCTTAGCAGTATATCAAAAGAAGTCGAAAAAGCAATTAAAAGAGAAATGACGCAATTGAATGATTCGTTGCAGTTTCATAGTGCTAAGCTTGACGAAGTTGTAGAGTGCATGGACGAATTTAAAAAAAACAATTAGAAACTTAGAACGGAGGAACCAAGAGCTTATAAATAAAAATAACAACCTGGAGACCCGAGTAGGTGCCTTAGAGCAACGTATACAAGAAATGGAGCAAAATGAACTTTCAAATTTTGTGGAAATATCGAATTTACCAACAGCAAACAACGAGAAAATTGAAGTGTTAGTTGATAAAATTGCTACACATCTAAAACAACAAAAAGAAGACATCAAAAGTGTACGGAGACTATATACGAAGAAAGACCAACCTGCAGCCATAATGGTGGAGCTCAATGCTGAAACAGTTCAAGAAAAGTGGATAACCTCGGCTAAAGACAAGAGAATTAAAATATCTGATATTATCCCTACACAAAATAATGAAGGTACGGTGTATGTGAGAGAAGCTATGACAAAGTCTAATAAACAACTATTTTGGTATGCGAAACAGGAATTAAAGACAAACTTGAAATTTAAGTACGTGTGGTTTAAAAAAGGTATTGTTAAAGCACGCAAGGATGATGGTCATAAAATTTTCTACTTAAAGTCCATGGAAGAAGTACGTATACTTATAAATAAAAGTAACTAATTGAAGGTACGCAAACATCATTATTAATATTTATCTTATTACTCAAAAATGGCTAATTTAAACTATGATGATAATGATATTTGTGAGCTAAATGACTGTTTGAATGTTAATGATTTTTTGTGTAAGATACCCAACAGCCAGTTAAAATTACTGTGTCTTCACATTAACATTAGATCCATAATTAAAAATTTTAACTCACTGGAACAATGTATTTTAACATCAAGAAATTGTATTGATGTAGTTATCTTGACGGAAGTAAATACACTCGAGAGCAATGAATCCGGGTCACTTAAAGAATGTTAAAAATCTCGGAAACTAAAAATGATAGGTTAATGCAATAAATTGTATTTAATAGACAATGTAATACTCCTAGTAAAAAAAATATGAGTCACCATACATTTTATTAACACAAAATTACATAAAGAAAAAACTGCTGATCTCTCCTTAAAACAAAAATAGGAAACATGAAATTTTTGAACTTTATTACGATTTTCTTGAATTTTAATACTTCGTATTGCCTCCTCGTGCTTCCATTACTGCGTTTACGCGGTTTGGCATGCTGTACACCAAGTTCCTTATACGATTTTGGGGAATATTCTCCCATTCCTCTGTGAGAGCAATTTTGAGCTCACGAAGCGTGATTGGGGGAGGGTTTCGTTGTTTTACGCATCTGCCTAGCTCGTCCCAAGCATGCTCGATCGGGTTGATATCCGGGCTGCGCGCTGGCCACTCCATACGAGTAATGTTCATCTCTTGAAGGTAGTCATTCACAATCCTACCTGTATGAGGTCGGGCATTGTCATGCATAAATATAGCATCCTCACCTAAATTGACCATAAACGGACCAACGTGATCATTGAGGATTTCTTCCACATATCTTACGCTAGTTAAAGAGCCGTTTTCTATGATCACCAGCTCTGTGCGACTTTCAGAAGAAATTCCGGCCCACACAAGTACAGACCCACCACCGTAGGCTACTTTTTCTTCGATGCATGCTTGCTTGAATCTTTCCCCTGGTCTTCGATACACTCTGTGTCTTCCATCGTGCTTGTAGAGCATAAATTTTGATTCGTCGGAGAACATAACTTTTGACCAATCTTCAATACTCCAATTTACGTGGCTCTGGGCATACCTTAGTCTCGAAATACGATGCCCACGCTCCAGTTTAGGGCCGTTTGCAGGTCTAAGGGGTTTTAAGTTAGATTCAGCAAGCCGACGTCTTACTGTCCATGCACTTGGGTTACTTCCTCCGAGGCGTCGAAACTGATTGGTGAGTTCAGTTCCTGAGAGAAAGCGATTTCGAAGCATGGTGTTCACCAAGTATCGGTCTTCTCGTGCTGTGGTACACCTGGTTCTGCCCGTTCCTGGTCTGCGTAGGTTAGAACCAGTTTCTTCGTAACGTCGGAGAACTCTTTGTACTGTTGACAGCGACACACCGACAGTCCTGGCTGTATCGCGCTGACTCCGGCCGGTTTCCAGCATTGTAAGTATTCTGGTGCATTCTTCAGGCGTAAGCGACATAATTTCAGCTTGATTAATGAATATAGAGCACTATCAACATGGTTTATGTACCCACATAAATGACAGATTACAAACAAAAGCAACACCAAATGCTGTAATTTCGTAGTTCCATCTTCGAAAGTGGCCCTTTTTCAAATTTGATTTTTTTATGATATAACTTTACAATAACTAAGAAGTTTTAATACCTTCATTTAAGGAGTATTACATTGTCTATTAAATACAATTTATTGCATTAACCTAGCATTTTTAGTTCCCGAGATTTTTAGGATTCTTTAAGTGACCCGGATTCATTGCTCTCGAGTGTATATCAGATCATTTAAGATGTCTGTATGAAATAAGGGGATATAGAATGCTATCAACTTTGCGACAGTACCGAAGAGGTGGTGGCGTCATAATATACGTTCATAATAAACATAGAACTAATATAAAAAATGTAAAAACTAAACATTTTGAAAGTATTATATACACGGTCACTACACCTTCGGACTATCAAGCAGGTTTCTGCGCTTGTTATCGACCACCGAATTCTAGCAAGGCTCTCTTTATAGATGAATTACAATCTACACTCGAACGTTTCACTAACACTCAAGAATTGTATTTACTAGGAGACTTCAACATAGACTTAAGTTTGGATAAACCTATAACACATAAATACAACAACATGCTGCACAGTATGGGCCTTGTGTGTGGGATCACGAAATATACTAGAATCGAAGTATCAAACGGTAAATTAACTAAATCTTGTATAGACCACATTTACGCGAGATCCCGCACACAAGACCTATTCACCGCGGCAATCGGAACGACACTAGCGGATCACCGAGCTATTATTCTTGCATGTGTAAGCGCTCAGAAACAAACTGTTCCTAAATATAGGTCCTGCATAAATGCCTTGCAACTTGTAAAATCTTTAAATGAAGTGGAATGGGACCAATCTAAAAATATAGAATGTCCTATACAGCTTTACAATTATTTACATAGACAATTCACAAAATGTTACGAAGTCTCAAGATATGAAATAAAAGTTAGGAATAGTTCATCACGTGGTAACAATAACTGGGTAAATAAAAAAGTTTTAAAAGCGTGTAAATATAGGGACAAACTATTTACCGAGTGGGTGAAACACCCTAATAATCTAATCATTAAACAAAATTATAATAAAGCTAGAAATTTTGCTAATAAATTAATTAACATAAATAAAAATAATTATTTAAAATCTGAAATCATTACAAATAAAAATAATATGAGAAATCTATGGAAAATTCTGAATAGTATTACCGGTCGAATCAAATCGTCAGTTGATGATATTTTAAGAAGTGCCTTCTTGAGTACAAATGACACAGGAAAAGATATTGCAAACAAATTCGCTGAGACGTTTATTACAAGCACCAAACAAGTGATACCAATTTGTTCACAATCGCTACTTGACAAAAATCTGTATACTACACCTGCAAATGTAACTATGAGATTCAAACCATGTGACCCGCAGTCTCTTAAAAAAACCATTATGTCCATAAGTAGTAACAAGGCACCGGGGATTGACGGAATAAGAACTATTGATATAAAAATAATGTGTACAAAAATATGGGTGTAGTGGGGCCCTACCAACACCATCGGGCCCAAGTCAACCTCACGTGCAAGCTCGTGCACCTGCTGAACAACGGACGAGGCTCTGACGGCGGCGGTCCATTTCAACACGGCGATGGGCTCACCACCTGTCACGTGGGACCGAATTGTACGCGGTGAAATGTGGGCCGGTATAGGCCTCTGCCTACCCCTTCGGGGATAAAGGCGTGAGTATATGTATGTATGTATGTATGTATGTACAAAAATAACAACGGTTATATCAAAACTAATCAACAGATGTATAGATAAAGGTAGGTATCCTTTAGAATTAAAAACAGGAATTGTACGACCCATACATAAAAAAGGAAGTCTATTAGAATACGAAAATTATCGACCAATAACAATTTTACCAACGATTATTTTCGAAAATTTATTTCTACACAAATTTATGAATTTTATGATAAAAATAAAATATTAAGTGAGAAACAGTTTGACTTTCAACCAAAAAAAATACTACTAAACTTTTATCAGCATTCACAGATAGTATTTATGAACATTTGAATAAAAAAGAACATGTATTAGTCGTATTTATAGACTACAGCAAAGCTTTTGACACATTAAGACATGACAGACTTATAGAGTGCCTACATGACAGTGGAATAAGGGGTAAGTTGCTTACATGGTGCAAGGACTATCTACAAGACAGAAAGTTTGTGGTCAAAGTCGGTGACGATATCAGTGACACGAGGGGGGTAACCCATGGCACGGCGCAAGGCTCTGTGTTAGGACCCATACATTACCTAACTTATGTGAATAGTTTAACTAATTTAATAAAATCTTGTGAAATATATCAGTACGCAGATGATACATGCCTAGTAGCCACAGGGCGTAATGTTGTTGAGGCTCAGGAACTGCTTCAAAAGGAGTTCGACTTACTGATAAGATAGTCTCATGATGCTAGTCTTGTTGTTAACCAAAAAAAAACAAAACTGATGTACATCAGCTCCAGTCAAAACCTTGACATCTGTAGGCCATCACTTGTCATTCGCTGTCATCACTGTTTACATGGTTGCAATAGTGTAGTGACATCATGTTTGTGCACCGAAGTGGACATAGTAGAAAAACAAACCTATCTCGGACTTTCAATTGACAACCGAATTAACTGGAAAGATCACATAAACCAAGTGTGTGGCAAACTCAGAAGTATACTTGCTAAATTCTCAATAATTAAATATAAAGTACAGTATCAGACACTACTTATGCTTTATAAATCCTTGGCTGAGTCAATTATATCATATGGTCTGTCAAGTTACGGTAGGACGTATAAATATCACCTCGACAAAATTTACACGCTTCAATTGCGCATGCTCAAAAAAATTGTTCCAATTAAAATTAAGAAAAGATACGAACAGGATTATCATCAATTATTTAGTATGTGTAAAATTATACCCATACATGATAAAGTGAAAATGACGTTATTAAAAGAAGAATATTTTAACGAATCGCTAAAAAATGTAAAAAAGATAATTTCAAACAATAGAATAACTCGTAGCATAAGCAACCCAAAGTTGTTACTACCGAGGTACACAAACATGTATGGTAAAAGAAGATTAAAATATATTATACCACACCTTATAAATGAATTACCGATAGCAGTTAAAGATTCATTTACAAATAATAACATTAAAAATAAATTAAAATATTATTTCTTAAAAAAGTTACAACAGAACACTAATCATCCTGTATCAACATAACCGACCGGTTATGTTGCTTGTACGTTTCCCTAGGTCTTAAATGTTGGCTGAATATAAGTAGGGTAGTTTATTACCTTTTTTGTAAATGTACCCACTTGAGTAGTCATAGTTAGTAGTAAGTATGTAATTATTGTAAGATTGTTTTTAATATCTCGTGTGTTAATGTATAAGTTGTATAACCGATGTTGATGCACGGTAAAACTCGAAAGAGTTTATGTTTGCATCGTTTTTATGTAAGTACTGCATGTTGCACTGATATTTAATTAAATAATAAAAAAAAAAACATTTTATATTTAATTTTACCCTACTGCGCGACACAAAAGAAGGGTTATTGTGTCGGCGGGTTTGAATAGCAGGCTGAATGAATTGATACACAAATAAAATTAGGAAAACTTAATAAAACGTGATGTTGTAGTATAAGACAGCAATGAGGTACTTAGTATTAGATATAGATACATTCCTAAATACTTATATGGTTAGAAACCTTTCAAAACTTGGTTTCGAATGTGGCCGAAGGGTAAGGTTTTATCCTTGATATGAAGCATTCCTACGATTTGTATATTAGACTAGCTGGCCCGCGCAACTTCGTTTGCGTCACGTCACTTATGAGAGTTATGAGTGAAAAAAAGGTAGGTAGTATTAATATTTTCAGTTTTCAGATTTAAAAACCCCACATTAGAAATCTCTCAAGATGTCTTAGTCTGCTTCTGTAAGAACGGCGAGCAGCCAACGAGGCGTCTACACTTTTTATCATCCCTAAAGTAATTTATTATTGTAAATAAATGATTATACTATTAAATGTTCTAAAAGTTTCTTTTTTTTAAAGATCCTTTAATTATTGCACATAATATATATTGATATACCGAATTTCATGATTTGATGAATTTGGCGATTGATATACCGAAGTAAATGAATGTACGGTGAACTAGATATAACTCAATGATTATTTACATACATAGAATCAGTATAGTTACAGCACTATGATCATAGACAACTTTTGTCAAAACATGACATGTTTACATGATTGCTGAGCTGTCCAGAAAAAGACTTATAGGTATTATTTATGGCACCAACTTCAATATTATCTATACTTATAATAAATCTGTAAAAGTGAAAATTCTGTACATTGAAAATATCAAAAAAAATAAATGGCAGGGGTAATGTTTTTAAACTCACACGACTTGCACTACACATTATATTGATTGCGGATCTTTTTCGCGTAAACATTTTAAACTTCGCTCACCTCTCGACGTTTCGGCTATGTTACAATAGCCGTGGTCACGAGTAGACTGGGGAATGCAGCGGGTGTCATCCTCTTGTACCGTAGATCTTACAGGTACCCACATATTAGTTTATTAATAACAGTCCTTTGGTGTTCGCATTTGCTGCGGAACCTTTGCCGATGGCGTCAATATGGTGTTTATTGAAAAATTCTTCTGCGAAACTGCTAGGAAGGTAGTTTTTTGGTTTACCAAGAAGAACATTACCTGCAGATGGATGAGGTCGCAATGGGAAGTTCTATAACTCCGGTCTAAGAATTTTTCAATAAACACCATATTAACGCCAATGGCAAAGGTTTCGCAGCAAATGAGAACACCAAAGGACACCGTTCCTTATCAGACGCCGGGTGTTTACAAGGTGGACTGTAGCTGTGGAAGCTCGTATATCGGTAAAACGAAGCGAACCATCGCAGAACGAGAGAGAGAGCACATAGCAACCGTCAAGAACCACCAAACCGAAAAATCAGCGATCGCGGAGCATCTCTTACTATCGGGGTCAAATCACTGGATGGAGTTGCATGCACCGGGAGTTTTGTCCACTGAACGCCGATATTACCCGAGGATTGTTCGTGAAGCGGTTGAAATCAAGAAGCATCACAACAATTTCAACAGTGATGGGGATATAAACTTTCGGCCACATGGAACCCTGTAGTGAAGATGTGTAAGTGTGGCGAAAAACCGCCTAACATTCGTTCGGATATCGTGAGTGTAGTGTGTCGCGATCGCGACCCTAATGACTGTTATTAATAAACTAATATGTGGGTACCTGTAAGATCTACGGTACAAGAGGATGACACCCGCTGCATTCCCCAGTCTACTCGTGACCACGGCTATTGTATGTAACATAGCCGAAACGTCGAGAGGTGAGCGAAGTTTGAAATGTTTACGCGAAAAAGATCCGCAATCAATATATGTGTAGTGCAAGTCGTGTGAGTTTAAAAACATTACCCCTGCCATTTATTTTTTTTGATATTTTCAATGTACAGAATTTTCACTTCTACAGATTTATTATAAGTATAGATAATATTGAAGTTGGTGCCATAAATAATACCTACATAAAACTATGGGTTTACTTGGCGCCGTCTTTAATATGATATTGAATAAAATCTGATAAAACAAAATACATATTACTTTGTGCTAAGTAAATTTTATTTTTCAGGATTTGTTTGAAGTCGGTTTTATTTTTTATTGAATTTTTTTTTTCATTATTTTAAGTGACGGATAAACCGAAAAATATATCTATCTAGGTGAAAGTTCTCATCAATAAAAATCAATCAAGCCCAAACACAAGGTAGCTGCTGTAAATCATTAAGGAATTCCCTCGACTATCTTTCGGTTCCATCATCTGATCGACTCCAGACATTCATTAAATTGTAGTACATTAAAGCACTGAATTAAAAAGTTAACAAACGCACTAGTTGTCCCTACAATTTTCGGTGGTTGCCCTCGATTTCTCCTGAATCCCATCATCAGATCCTGATCTCGTGAAATTGGGACCACCTCAGAAGTGAACTCTATCCAACAAAAAGCAGATTTGAAATTCATCTATAATTGACGAAATATCGGTGAATATTCATAAAACATTGAGAACTTCCTTTTTTTAAAAAGTCAGTGAAAAGCTGAAGGCTTTCAGGAAATTGGAAGAGAGAAATAAGAAGAATGTCTTTTTTTTTTGTTTAACGTGAGGGAAAATCCTCGTTTAAATATGCAAATCACAATATATTAAAATGAAAGGAACTCGGGGTCGTGGGTGTTCTCAAGTAGCAAGGGGTACGATTTCCAATGGTCTCCGCTGGGTCCCGACTTATCTTTGGGGATGTGATGGCCTTCAGTCCACTCCGAAGAATCTTGTGATGCAATTTCAAGTCAGACCGCCGTCGTCTCAATGGTGAACTGATGCAGCCTCAAGGGTGTTCTATGCAGTCCGTAGGTGGGACGATGCAGTCCGTATGGTGGGTGATGCAGCCCGTAAGGGGGATGATGCAGCCCGTAAGGGGACCCTGGAATGTTCCATTGGGGGAATTAGGTTCTGTTTGTTTCTCCCAATAATCTCCCCAGAGACCAGTCGGCTCCCGTTCTGCGATGAGCAGCCCCGGAAGTCGAGAGGTCTCACAAACCCTGTTTTAAAACTAACATTAACAATTTATTTCTTTTTCAAAACCACCCTCGGCAACTCCTATATTTTCTTGAGACCAGCACCCGTCAATTTTCACTTTTCACAATTAGCTAACGTTATATTCAAATCAACTTACCCGGTCTGGGGTCTTCCTATTTGTATAATTTGGAGCTGTTTCCTCCTTACACGTAGTAATCAGTATTTAAATCTACAATATGACGAATTATAACTGTTGTGTCTAAGTATATTAACTGACGACTTTTTACGCGCGTCAGCGATTTTTAAATTTTGAAATGGCAGTCACACGAACGTCTCATGCAACGCCTTTTATACTATCGGATAGCGCCTCTGGTGGCCTAATCCATTACTAACTCAAATGTACGGCTGCTATTACGACTATAAGACTAAATATTCTGTTGTTGCGACACCTAATCGGTAGATGGCGCTTTTCTAATCATGGTTTTTTTTCCTATATTTATATTTGAATAGACTAATTTAATTAAACGTTGTTTGACAACGTAATATCGGATCTATCAATGTAGGTGTAAAGTTCTCATCAATACAAATCAATCAAGCCCAAACACAAGGTAACTGCTGTAAATTGTTAACTCCCTCGGCTGACTTTCGACTCTATCATCAGGTCGACTCCAGACCTTCATTAAAGTGTAGAACATGAAAGCACTTAATGAAAAGGTTAACAAGCGCACTAGTTGTCCCTACAATTTTTGGTCGCTGCCCTCGTTTTCACCTGGATCCCATCATCAGATCCTGATCTGGTGAAAATAGGACCACCTAAGAAGTAAACCCTTTTCAACAAAAAAAGAAATTTTGAAATCCGTCTATAATTGACGGAAATATCGCTTAACATACATAAAAAAAACATACGGACGAATTGAGAAGTTCCTCCTTTTTAGGGTTTCGTAGCCAAATGACAAAAACGGAACCCTTATAGATTCGTCATGTCTGTCTGTCTGTCTGTCCGTCCGTGTGTCACAGCCACTTTTCTCCGAAACTATAAGGCCTATGCTATTGAAACTTGGTAACTAGATGTATTCTGTGAACCGCATTAAGATTCTAATATAAAACTAAAAAAAGCAGTAAATTTTGGGGGTCCCCATACTCAGAACTGAAACTCAAAATTTTTTTTTTCATCAAACCCTAGACCTATCTATATATACCCCCCCACGTATGGGGGGTATATATAGATAGGTCTTTAAAAATGCTATTGAGGTTCCTAAAATCATTTTTTCCTGAAGTTAGAGGGGGGGGGGACACATTTTTCCACTTTGGAAGTGTCTCTTGCGCAAACTATTCAGCGCAAGAGACACTTCCAAAGTAGAAAAATGTGTGTCCCCCCCCCCCCTCTAACTTCTAAACTAAGAGAATGATAAATCTAAAAGAAATATATGATGTACATTGCATTAAAAATACCAACGAAAATTGGTTTGAACGAGATAGAGCTGGTAGTTTTTTTTAATAAGTCATTTCATTCAAAATCCCGAAAGTCGAAAATCCGATGTTTCATAAAACCTTTTTATTAAAAGTCAGAATTTCAAAATTCCGATTGTTTATAATTCCGACTGTTAAAATGCCGAATTTCGAGAAATCCGCCATATCATAAATACGAACTCCGATTATCAAAAATCCGATTAATATCATTAATACAATGTTATTTTTAAACTACTTATCGCGGTTTTTTAACACTCATACTCGGGAGGGACTTGTAAAACTCGCATTGAAGCGCTCGTAGCCCGGCTTAAGTTTCTGTAAACAATCACTGTCAGTAAGCTACTTTTGTTATGGCAGTATCCTAGTCTACTGATCTACCTCTCAAGCCAAGTTCAAGCAAAGGAACTGTCTCCTTTATTACATTTATGTTTTTGGTGGGATTTTAAATTACACGAGACCTTAACCATGTGCAAGCAAGCAGACAGGCAGACATGCTTGCAAGCATTCATTATCTTTCCAGAATTACGTAGAGTGACGAGACAAGCTTGTTACTGCAGTCGAGGAATGTTCTTCCTGCACGCTTTTAACTGATATTTCAATGTCAGTTTTTTTTCAAGTTCACAGGAGGTCACAGTCCTAAATTAACCTAACCAAATTGAATCTTCTTTTACTCTTGTCACTCCAGGTAAGGACCCTGTGATCCTTACCCGGAATGACAAGAGTTAATGATCCGAGTCGGGTTTTAACTTTATTTTTATCTTACACGAATACTCTATTTAATTCCAAAATCTTTTAATATTATAAGCTTATTATATTACTCTGTAAGAGTTTTATAAATAGTATCAATTTCTATAAATAGTGTCAAATTCTTTAACAATGAATTTTCAGAAATTTGATATTCGGAATAATGTTTTTCGGGAAAATAACAGTGCGGACTTTTGATCATTCGTGCTAATGAAATTAGGAAAACATTAAAATCAGTTCTTCTGACTTTCGGATAAATGAATATCGTCCTTTTTAATATTCGGAGCTTTGTTATTTAGGAATTATATTTTCGGGATTTTGAACACAGGAAAATTGAAATTCGGAAAAACATATTTCGGAATTTTTGGGTGTTCCCATTTTATAGAGAGGGGCTAAAATCGGAGGGTTCCTATACAATACACGTGATATTTTTACCGTTTATTGGTACGAAACTCTCCGTACATTAGTTCGATTCGCACTTCAGCTGTTTTTATTTAATAAAGTTTAATGATACAATATACAGTAATCAATTTTTTGTACTTACACCCCATTTTTACTATCTTTCGGACTGAGTAAGAAATAAGGCCATAACACAGCTGTTATTGCAAATCCGCAGAAATAGAAAATGAAGAATTTGAAATGAAACTTAATTTTATTGGGCCTCGGATCACGTAATTTTTTGAAAATATACAATGAAACACACACTATTGACAGTATAATTGCCGTGTACCACATTTCGAAAATCGGAGATTACACCAAGTAGGTACACATACGACCCGATCAATGTTTTTGTTCGCACTGGCATCTATGCATCAAGCTGCTTACATTCATGTTAGTAGTAGTCATCGCAGGGAATTAATTATATTTTTTTTCGTAATGTTGTTATTAGTTTAGTAGGTGATGCCCGTGGCACCTCCTGCATGAAGAAGATTCGCTGTATCCGTTTCCCACAGGACCGACATCCAGAACGTTCATTATTATGACGAGGACGTAATACAGGGTGAATTTTTGAAAAGGGCTTGGATGGCCAACTCCGAAACTATAAGGAATAGCTAAAAATGCTCAAAGGAGTCACGAGCCCGATTTTGATAAAACTTAAAACCTCATCATTAGATTTTTGAAAAACTAATAATCCTAGCTGGGAATCGAACCCATTGATTTTGAAAAAAAAACACCCCCTTTGTTATTACACCATACAATAGTATCGCTGTTAAGGATCAAATTCAGCAAAGTAATGATATACGGCAAATTTAAGGAAAGTTTGGAATTTTAATAGAATTCATATTTCATGTACTTACCTAAATTTTGTATCATAGTTTGTTTCGTTCGAAATCCCAGAATAGATCGTAACTATTCCGTGTTATAAATCATGCTCAGAATGATTATTTCGTGAATATTCTAAACGGAATCAATAATATTGAATGCAGTCCTTGAGGTCTCGAGTCCAGCTTGTATTGGAAACAATGGTCTACATTTTGAACAATTAATCAGTCAACTTAAGCAAAATAAATTGTATTTTGTTTAAGATGAACACTTTCCTTTAGTTTGCCGTACGTCATTACTTCCCAGAATAAGATCCTTAATAGCAACACTATCGTGTGGTGTAATAATATAGGGTGTGTTTTTTTTTTTTTCATAATCAATGGGTTCGATTTCCAGCTAGGATTATTGATTTTTCAAAAATCTAATGATGAGGTTTTCAGTTTCATCAAAATCGGGCTCGTAACTCCTTTGAGCATTTTTCGCTATTCCTTATAGTTTCGGATTTGGCCATCCAATCCCTTTTGAAAAATTCACCCTGTATATTCATAAAATTTCTGTCAGTTCAATGGATCGGTTATATTATTGAATTTTATATGTGTGAGCTTTAGATTGCTATGAACTTTTTTTTTGGTGAACCGATTGATATGAAACATACGCTAAATGTTCAGTGGAACAAACCACAACACAGTTGCTCGGAAAGTTCTGGTTAGTGCGGGCCCGGTATCCGACACGAAAGTGGAGGAAGCGAACGCGTCTTGCCAAGAGCCAGCCCTTCTTCCCGGGCTACCGAGCGGGTTGGCAGGTTGCGGATAGCCTACCGCACGTAGTGCACCACCATTACGGGAGGTGCAGTGTGTGGGTAAGGTCCCCCTCGGGGGGCCCCGGACAATGGGAAGGACCGTACCCTAAGTACTAAAAGACTACCAGACAATAACCGGGCCACCGTGTTAGTAGGCGACACGGTAGTCTATAAAGGCCTACCTGCACTTAGGCCCTGTGCGCCGGCCCGGAAACGGACGGCGACCACCGATAACAAACACGCAATGCTACCTCTCCTAACTCCACAGGAAATAGCAGCAAGCGAAACAACAGGCGCAAGAGAGCCAAGGCGAGATGGCAAGAGACCAGCGGCCCACTCCGGGCGCGTCAGGGCTGGGCCAGGCATCGGAGGCGGCTGCGGCGTCTGCTGACTAACGGAAGGCCGCGCACAAACCAGCCCGGCTTAGGTCCCCGGAGACGAGTGGAGACCGCCTCCCGCCCTCCCTCAAACACAATGACCTCCGCGGAGCACCCCAGTCAACGGCCAAAAAGGGGCGCCTCGATGAGACTATATCTCCTCGGGCTAAACCCAAAAAGCTCAGATTGGACAACTCAGGCCGGCTCTACGCAATTGTGGCGAAGAGTGAGCTGATGGTGGCAATAACATCGTCCATCGGTGCACAGCTCACACCGGAACATATGCAAGATATCGCGGCACGGCTGGAGGCACAATTAGAACAGGTGGCCTTCAACCAAGAACACAACAACTTCAGAACCACCCTCCAAGGTAAGCCAATCCACGCAAACGGGGTAGTAAAACTCTGGTGTGAAAACACGGAGACTGTCGAGTGGCTCCACAAAAACCTACACGAAGTCTCGAAAGATACTGGCCTCGGGCTGTTGCTCAAGCGACAGAATGAAATACGGTCACGACGAATACGCTGCGGGATTTTATAACCGGGAATCAGAACAGATGCGAGATGAGTGGGGTGCACGCTGAAGCTGCAGAACAAGTTGGCTGCAGTAGACCACTGACTCCTGCACAAGCTGATCCCACAGGCAACCACGGAATAAACCTTCGTAATTATCAGCTTCCCGGAGGACCTGGTACCGATTTTGGAGCAGTGCGAACGCCGCATCGCGTCTACGTTCGGGGCGGTATACGTATTGTTCTAAGGCCCAGGAGATAAGTTCATTAGGGCTCCCCCGGGGGGCTGGTGACGCTGAGAATGCCACAGTCCTATCAACCTCAACCGCAGCGGTGTAAGCAACAATCACGGCCGTGTCAAGTGCGACCGACAACAGTAACCAGCCCTCAACGTCATCGGCCCGACCCCAGCAACCATCACTGGCTAAAGAAGCTGCACTCCTGTGGCCCCCGGAAGACGGCGAGACTTTTAGCGAGGGACAGTCCTCTCCTATGTCTAGACATAGGAGAGGACTGCCCTGTCCTGTCCTGAGGATATATCTAGATATATGATTTAATATCTAAATAGAACCTTAGACAAATTTACAATTACAATTTCAGTTAGTCAATGAACAGTGATACAATAATATAGAATAGAATTATGTCAAAAAAAATACAATTAATTTGCCTTGTCACAACATTTTTTTTTTTCACCCTATCCACTGAACACAACATACCCCATACGACTAAGACATTTTATAGTGCCGTAACTTAGATCATCTAACCACAGGATGCGCCTTACTTAAGCATTGTTTTCTGCCATTGCACATGACCATTTGGTCTTTTGGCTTTATGAAAAGCCTGTACATCAGTACATCATTTTATATGATTAAACTAGTACATTACATTGTAGTTGACTGTACAATAACAATTAACACACAACAGCCATTACGCGTTTGTCGATTAATACATTTTTAAATGCAATGAAATTTTATATGTCTTTGTGTTTCCCCCTTCACTTGTATGAAAACTGGCAGAATATTTTTGTATGCGGTGGTTCGCAAAGGCTAGTCCCGTGTTATATGGTCTAAGTGCCGTAATGACACATCAGATAAGAAATCTTTAACGGAGTAATAGCATTTTTTGATTATCAAGTCACGGAGTTGTTTTTTAAATATTTTTATCTTTGGAATGGTTCTGATACACTCCGGAACATTATTAAAGATCCGCGGGGCCAAGCAGAAGAAACTGTCGTGCATTAGTTGAGTCTTACTAGCGACTAGATGCAATTTGGTCTGATGCCGTGCACGTGTACGATAACTAAATAAATCTGAATTGTTTTTCACAAATACTGCGGCCTCAAGTATACAGGGTGAATTTTTCAAAAGGGATTGGATGGCCAAATATGAAACTATAAGGAATAGCGAAAAATGCTCAAAGGAGTCACGAGCCCGATTTTGATGAAACTTAAGACCCCATCATTCGATTTTTGATAAACCAATAATCCTAGCTGGAAATCGAATCTATTGATTTTGAAAAAAAAAACACACCCTATATTATTACACCATATGATAGTGTTGCTATTAAGGATCTTATTCTGGGAAGTAATGACATACGGCGAATTAAAGGAAAGTGCTGATCTTTAACAAAATACAATTTATTTTTCATACGTTAACTGATTAATTGTTCAAAATGTAAACCATTGTTTTCAATACATAGCTGGAATCAAGATCTCAAGGATCGTACTGCATAAAATATTATTAATTCTGTTTAGAATATTCTCCAAAGGATGATTCTGAGCATGATTTAAAACACGGAATAGTTGCGATCTATTCTGGGATTTCGAACGAAACAAATTATGATACAAAATTTAGGTACATGGAATATGAATTCTATTAAAATTCCAAACTTTCCTTAAATTTGCCGTATATCATTACTTCGCAGAATTTGATCCTTATCAGTGACACTATCGTATGGTGTAATAATAAAGGGTGTGTTTTTTTTTCAAAATCAATGGGTTCGATTCCCAGCTAGGATTATTGGTTTTTCAAAAATCTAATGATGAGGTTTTAAGTTTTATCAAAATCGGGCTCGTGACTTCTTCGAGCATTTTTAGCTATTCCTTATAGTTTCGGATTTGGCCATCCAAGCCCTTTTCAAAAATTCACCTGTATATATGCATGGCAATGTCATTAAATTCATTCTCCTGAAGTATGGTTCACAGGAGTCAGGTGCATAAAAATTAAACATAGCCCTGATACATCGTTTTTGAGCAACGAATGCCCGATCGTGGTCTGTACTGTTGCCCCAAAATATCACGCCATATCGAAGAGCTGAACTAACGTACCCGTGGTAGGCTGTTATTAAGGTGGATGTATTTGTTACCTTTCTTAATTTTTTTAATGCGTATGAAAACTGGGCTAGTTGCTTGCACACATATTCCACAGTTTCCACAGTTTCAGATCGATTAACTAAAACTAATATTATAATAAGGCACTGTAAAGAAAACAAACAAACAAACTTTGTCATTTTCATACATATATATATAAGCCCCACAAAGAATAATAAAGAATTTTTCTGTTTTGTATACAGGGTTATGAAATTTTAGTTGTATACTTATTATTGGTGGAGTGTATATGCAATGAGTGTGTTTATATTTATGATGTGAACTCGTGGTTACCATTTTATGCTCTTGACGTTGAGCCCTTCGTTTTAGAGCCGAAGGTGTTTACATATTCTAGGAGCCTTGACAATGTTTACATATTATTGCTCGTGACTGTACATAAGTAAAAATATCAGAGCGCACGCACTAACTAGCTTCTGTTGCAGAGATGTATGTGCGGTGAGGCTGTCTAACGAACAGGGCGCCAACACATCCGGCGCAGTCCTGGCTTCCGTCGACATGCATGGCGCGGACTCCCCGGAGAAACAGCAACGACGAAGGTAAGTAACTCTTTGACTATCTTATAACCACAAAATTGATCGTCCTAAACTACGGCTCAGAACGGCGAAAGACGCGGTAGAACCACAGACATATAAGAATAAGCAGACGGAACATATTTTTCTAGCTATAGTTACGGTGTAACACTAAGATGATCAGTGTTACTCACCAACTAGCGCGAGGTAGCTATGCAGAGAACTCTATCCCAGGGCGCCTTATTTCTAAGTTTCCAGTCTGTGTGCAAGGGTAGGCTAGGGCTCTCACGAAAACAGACAATAGGGTGTACACACATATATTTACTAAGTACACAGAGATACACAGAGACACACAGAGAGCTTATTCACTGATAGACACAAATATCACAGGTACACAGAAGTAAAATCAGGGCTCAGGTATTAATACTACTAGGCTACACATAAGTAGTGGATTTACTGGCCTGCAGAGTGAGCTGAGTGAGAGTGACTGCCTGTTGTTACTGCCAGGTGATGACGGCAGATACCTCTCACATGAGAAGCACGTGTAGTCCGCAATTCCACGTTGTCGTACCACGTGCAGCCCACTAACTTATAGGTGCGGCACCAAATATCTCATCCGGCAACTAGCCCCGTAGTAAAAAACCCTGTCATGAAAGAAACGACAAATTAAGATCTTGGCTGCGCGACAGACGACAATCGACCCGCTTTGCAAAAGAAGAAGTGACTCACCAGTTTTCTGGGTAAAATGTAGCAAGATGCAATGCAGCAACCCAATCACAGCCCGTTAGGCCACGCGAGGTAACAAATAATCGCGCTTGAGCGAAAAACTGATTCGCGGCACAGTCTCAGAGCAAAAGCCAAAGGACCTCCAACTACCCCAAAGCAGGTCTCGGTCAAAAGTCCTGTCTTTCACGAAAAATCTTAACAAAACCCGTTCCTTTAAATGCGAAACGCTTCGTCACCGAACTTATGACATCCTGTCATTCTGACAGCAGAAATGTCACCACTGACAACCGATTAAAAAAAGATAACTCGATAAGGCTGCTTTCACATCCTAAATACTGCATCTATAGAAAATAAATGCTACAACCACCCCCCCTTTAATAGTATTTCCTGCGGATATGACACGCTGGAAATACACAATAAAGAAAACAGAAAAGTACTGACTAATAAACAAAGACAACCAGCTAGGTCCTTCAAACACCAGCTGACTACGACCATTACAATACCAAAGAAAGATCCTCCTATGTACCTAACTAGACACTGACTCGTGTACCGGTTAGGCTAAGTAACTAGAGTCTAATGCCCTTCATAGAAAACGAATGCTCCCTTTACTCACTGCCGATACCCTAACACTACCCAAGCTCTCAGGATATTGTAGAGTACCGAGAAGCGAATGAGAGAAAAACGCTCGGTGCGGTGCATAGAAGAAACTACAACGTGACAATTTAAAGTCACGCACACATATAGAAATACAAACAAAAGATTAAAATAGTCTTACATAATGATCACATAGAACTGGTTTAATAAACTAGAGAAACAGTGCTATGTAGTTACGTTAGGTATTGGAGACTGCTCCTCCCGATACTTCAGGATGTCCTTGATATGGTACTCCCCAAGATCCTTACCGTCCAGATCTGACAGCCTATATACTAAAGGGGATCGTTTAGCAGTCACCACACATTTAAGGAACTTAGGAGCTAGCTTAGCAGTAAAATTCTTGGCCTTGTTGGACAGGTAGAACGTGCGTTTGTAAACTATCTGTCCCACTTTCAGCTCTACATGCCTTTTTCTGAGGTTGTAATACTTTTCATTACGCTGGTGGGCAACGTTCAAATGTTTCCTCACCTGGTCGTAAATGCGTTGTATTTCTCTCAGCTTGACACCGAAGGCTGATGGATCGTCTACAGAGACTGAAGTAGGATGGCACGCGATATCTGTCTGCCTGTACAGCACTCCATCCCCAATAAATTCCCTACCATGTACCAAAAAGTAAGGGGTGAAACGAGTTGCTTCGTTAACTGCAGTGTTTAAAGCACACTGTATCTCAACCAAGAACTGATCCCAAGACTTGTGTTGTGACTTCACATAGCATGAGATCGCTTGAACCACATTGCGAATAGCTCGTTCCGCCTGATTAGTTTGGGCATGATACCTAGGGTTATAATATATATTAGGTACATTGTATTTAGCCAACAGATCCTTAAATGGCTTACTCACAAACTGAGGGCCATTATCCATGTAAATAGTCTTGCAGACTCCGTGCACGAGAAACACACTCTTCTCTATGAACCTCGCGACTACAGCGCCTGTGGCAACCCGAACAGGGCACAACATGACGTATTTGCTAAAGTAGTCGGAGACCACGATCAGGTGTACGTTTCTATTGCTCGAAGTGGGAAAGGGACCAAGCAGATCGACAGAGATAGCTTCGAATGGCTTCGAAACCCGCTTCGGGCTACCCATTAGGCCGGGACGAGACGTATTTACGGGTTTGTACTGCTTGCATGTTTCGCAATTCCCAACATATTCTTTGACGTCCTCGTACATCTTGGGCCAGTAATAATTTAGGGCTAACCTTTTATGCGTCTTCCAAACGCCACCATGGGCACTAAGTGTGTCATCGTGGTACTTAGAGAGCAGGGGCAAGCGATCCTCCTGAGGTACCACCAGCTTCCAGTCAAAGTTTGAAGTCAAAGAATATTTATTTTTAGTTAACCTATATAGAAGGTTGTCACGAATGTCATAATTTGGTGACTTCCTAGGGTTCTTCCGAACACTATTCATGGTGTGGTCATACCACGGGTCTTTAGTGGGTACTGCATCGAGGGAATCAATTTTGATACGAGACAGAGCATCAGGTACAACGTGGTCTTTACCTTTTCGATGCTCTATGTCAAAATCGAATTGACTGAGCCTCATGCTCCAACGTGCTAGACGACCCGTGGGATTTTTTAGCTTATGGAACCACAGAAGAGATGAATGATCCGTGACGACCGTACATTTTTGGCCTTCGACGTACTGTCGAAATTCTCGCTCAGTTGTGCTGTAGTTCACCTCGTTCTTGTTGAGAGAACGGCTACAGTAGGCGATAGGGTGCTCAACACCATCGTGAGTTTGTGTCAGTACAGCAGCAACTGAGTAAGCTGACGCGTCACTAAGAATGCGGAAGGGCATCTCAAAGTTAGGCATTTTTAATATAGGGGCAGAAACCAAGGCTGACTTTAGCAGGTTAAAGGACTGTTCAGCCTCAGGGGTCCATTCGAACTTAAGGTTCGTAGAAGTGAGTTTGCACAGAGGTTTACTAATCTTCGAGAAGTTGTTAACAAAGCGACGATACCAGCCGGCCATTCCCAGAAATCTCTTAACCTCCTTAGGGTTAGAAGGGGTGGGATAGTTGAGGATAACCTCAACTTTACCCGGGTCTGTCCGTAAGCCATGTTTGTCCACATAGAGTTCACTCCGACAAAAGTGGGATTTTTTCATATTAATAGTTAGGCCAGCATCCTTGAGTTGCTGATAGACTCTATGTAAGAGCTCTACATGCTCCTCAAAGGTGCTGGACACACAGACTATGTCATCCTGAAACGCAAATACCTTGTTGTCGAACTCGGGACCAAACAGACGGTCCATGAGGCGTTGCATCGTGGCACTGGCACCGACAAGACCGAAGCACATGGAATTGTAATGGAACAATCCTCTCCGGGGAACCGTAAAAGCAGTCTTCTCAGCAGACTGGAGTGAGTCGAATGGAATCTGCCAGTAGGCCGCACTCAGATCTACAGAGGTTAAATACTTAGCATTATTAAGATGGTCTAAGATTTGATTGATATAGGGTAAGGGGTAGGCGTCACTCTTAGACACAGAGTTCAGCTTGCGAGAGTCCAAGCACAATCTGAGGTCGCCGTTCGCCTTCTCCACCATGACCACTGGAGAGTTCCAGGCGGACTGAGACGGGGACACTACTCCCATCTCCAGCATTCGGTCCAGCTCGGCTTCCAGGGCCTTCTGCTTAAGGGGAGAGAGCGGATAATAACGCTGCTTGATCGGCTTGCTGTCACCAGTGTCAATGACATGGTGCACAAGTGAGGTCCGACCTAAACCCACCTTATCAGTGTTCAACGAGTCGAACTTTTCAATGACCTCGTTGATTACACACCTTTGTTTAGTTGTCAGGTTGTCGTAATCCTCGAGGCCACCGTTAAGGGACACAGACTCTATAGGATTATTATCACTAAAGCTATCAAGACTAATACTTTGTAAAATTAACTTATCACTTAACTTAAATTGTTGCCAGAAATCCACTCCAAATATCATGGAGGTGGTTATACCTGGGACAACATAGAACTTGACAACTCGGATAACCGAATTGTACTCAATTGGCAAAGAGATACAACCCAGACATTGCAAGTGAGTGCTGTCTGCAGTTGTAATACGAAAAGTAGGATTGATACTCACAAGATCAAAACCCAGTTCCAAGAAGATGCGGTGCGCTCCCTTACCTAGTATAGAGCAGGAGGCACCGGAATCTAGAAGGCCTAAGACATTTAAATTTAAAACCTTAACAACTAGATACGGTCTAATGTCACTATCCCGTTTAGGAAACAGGACCTTATCAGAAATAGACACAGATACAGAGTGATGCACAGAGTTCCTAATAAGGCCCTGGCCTACGCGTTTTTTGACTTGCTAGTACAGTGTGAGCAGTCTGGGGTCTTGACTCCTTTGAGACCACACCGGAAACACACCAGCTCCCTTGACTGTGTGCAGCTGTATGCAGTGTGACCGCCCCCGCCGCAACGAAAGCATTTGCGATCGTGGGGGGTAACCGGCGTCTCCACTGCAGACACCTGCTTAGCGGGCTTTTGTACACCTTTGTTCTTAAGCTGGTGTAAGTCAGATGTAATCTCAAACTTGTCAAGAGCAGGCTCATGGAAAGCGTCTGCCCTAGTACGCGCAAGCTCCAAGCGCTTACCCAAACGTCTCAAGTCATCTACAGAGTTGACATCATGCAAGGCCAGTTCCTTCATGTAGTCAGGTCTAATGTTGTGCATGAGAATGTCCAGCTGTTCCTCACTGGGCATCTTACATGACAACCTTGAGAACATGGCTTGCATTGTACATATATAGTTAACCAAGGACTCAGAGCGGGCTTGTGTACGCTGTCTTATCTCGTTCCTGAGGCGGTAATCATAATCAGGAATATCGAAGGTATCTCTAAGCTCACTAATAAGATCCTCATATGAGATGAAGTTAGCTTTGTTTGTACGGAACCAAGACAAAGCCGGTCCATCCAACAGGTCGGAGAAAGCCATAAGGAGTCTAGGCTTAGTAACCTCCCGAGCACATCTAAGTTCCTCTAATCTCTCTAAAAACACACGTACACAAGTAGAACCATCATATTTTAAGTTAAATGAACATAAGTTAAGGGGACGTTCTTTATACACTATGTTACATGTAGAACTATTCCTACTTGAACTAGCTCGCACCGAGCGGTCCTCTCTCACTACTGGTGAAGTATATTCCACCTGGTCACGACCCGAAGGATCATCACCATCATCATCCGAACCTTCGGATTCAGAATCACTACTGGGTTCAGCCCTAGCGATGATCTTCACTAGCCTACCACGAATATCCACCAGGTCGGGGCAATCCAGACCACAACGAGCTAACCTACTCAATAAGTAGTTGGCCCTGAGGGACACCCTAAGACGACTACCCTTATTAATGAAGATGTCACCTGACTGAATAGCCTCCTCCAGCTCGGACACCTTCGGGAGGCAGATCGAGAGCTCAGCCGATGCATCAGCGGGTACCGGAGCACTCGCTTTGATGCTACCTCGACGGACGAGTCGGTGTGCCGCTCTTAGCTCACTCCGAAGGCCAGACACTGTCGTTTCCGGTTCCACTGAAATACCCATGTGGGACAGCTCGTTAGCAAGTTCATCCTTTCTTAAATAATTAATATGTTTTTTCATCTGTGCCATTATGTAAAAATTTACTTACAACAATTATAAAGATAAAATGGCACAGATAGGGATCAATTACAAAGTAAAAATGTAAATTGAGTTACAACAAAGTGTACTAAGTTAGGTAATTATGTTTCAAATTGACTTTTAGAATTTAACAAAGATTAAGGGTATATTAAGAGAGAAAAGTTTCTAAATTTTCTGATAACACAGTTCAGGTTAACATTCAAAATTACAAGGTATGTACACACCTTATAAAAAAGTTTTAAGTTACACAGAGAAATTCACTAAGTTAACACAGAGAGATTCACTAAGTTTACCTTACAAGGTGAAACTATAGGATAATATATATTATATATTAATCTACACTAATAATATAATAAATATATGTGTGCACCATAAAAAAAGAACATAAAGAAGAAAAAAAAACACAATAAGAAAAGAAGTGGGTATTCCAAATAAAATCAAAAAGTTTTTCCAAAATCACAGCTATTTTTAAATTTTAGAATTTAGAATTTTGTGTCTTTTCCAGCCAAAGATGTAGGGAGCTGGAAGAAGACGAAAGGGAAGGTTTTGTGCTTAGCTGCTAGCACCACCAATTAACGTCCTGGAGCGTCTCGGACGATTCCAGAATGGTTTCGCCAGAGATAACCACCTATGCACACACACCAGACTGAGACTACCGCAGAGTAGACCCAGAGATTTGCCACTACGTTGGGAGCCAATTTGTAACACTAAGATGATCAGTGTTACTCACCAACTAGCGCGAGGTAGCTATGCAGAGAACTCTATCCCAGGGCGCCTTATTTCTAAGTTTCCAGTCTGTGTGCAAGGGTAGGCTAGGGCTCTCACGAAAACAGACAATAGGGTGTACACACATATATTTACTAAGTACACAGAGATACACAGAGACACACAGAGAGCTTATTCACTGATAGACACAAATATCACAGGTACACAGAAGTAAAATCAGGGCTCAGGTATTAATACTACTAGGCTACACATAAGTAGTGGATTTACTGGCCTGCAGAGTGAGCTGAGTGAGAGTGACTGCCTGTTGTTACTGCCAGGTGATGACGGCAGATACCTCTCACATGAGAAGCACGTGTAGTCCGCACTTCCACGTTGTCGTACCACGTGCAGCCCACTAACTTATAGGTGCGGCACCAAATATCTCATCCGGCAACTAGCCCCGTAGTAAAAAACCCTGTCATGAAAGAAACGACAAATTAAGATCTTGGCTGCGCGACAGACGACAATCGACCCGCTTTGCAAAAGAAGAAGTGACTCACCAGTTTTCTGGGTAAAATGTAGCAAGATGCAATGCAGCAACCCAATCACAGCCCGTTAGGCCACGCGAGGTAACAAATAATCGCGCTTGAGCGAAAAACTGATTCGCGGCACAGTCTCAGAGCAAAAGCCAAAGGACCTCCAACTACCCCAAAGCAGGTCTCGGTCAAAAGTCCTGTCTTTCACGAAAAATCTTAACAAAACCCGTTCCTTTAAATGCGAAACGCTTCGTCACCGAACTTATGACATCCTGTCATTCTGACAGCAGAAATGTCACCACTGACAACCGATTAAAAAAAGATAACTCGATAAGGCTGCTTTCACATCCTAAATACTGCATCTATAGAAAATAAATGCTACAACGGAAGTATAGCAATACTTTGTCCTTTTCATTTCTTCTAATTATTGTATAGCACTATCTTTGTTTTCTGTGTAGCAACATCTAACTCACACTTTGACACAGAAAGCTGACTTGTGACAAGTTTTGAAAACATCATGGCGGTATCTGTGATTGTTCAAAATGTACGACAAGTTCAAAAGTGAAAATATAATTCATATTTGTATTAAAAAGGGAAGTAAGGTTAAAAATAAAAGTGGTCAAGTGTTGTGTAAACAATTGTGAAAGTTTTGGTCACAAAATATCACCAGGAATAACTTTTCACAGGTAATTTATGTTGTAGTACGAATACGATATATTAAGGTCAAAGCCCACTTTAACGACACCGCTCCCACCCGGCAAAAACAATATAATTCAAATATAGGCTTTAAATATTGCTCTTTAGATATATTTTACATTGCCATCATCAATTAGCAGACAGCTCGCTGTCAGCGAGCTTACCGCCGTCAGACTGCTCGGGAGTGGACGCCTCGCTGGCAGTGCGTTGTAGACGAGCGGTCGGCGCGGTGCCCGCGCGCTCACTGCTAGCAGTCGCCTCACCGGCTCGCTACTAAGAGTTGCTTTAATGGAAACCGATCGCGAACTATGTCTATTGCGAAAAGCGAGAGCGGTCGGCGGGTGGACAGCTGGCCGTCTGCTAGCTGTCGCCGCGTGGACTGCTGGGTGCGTGCTAGCTGTCGCCGCGTAGACTGCGAGCAGTAGTCTTCTTTTAGGGCAGTGTTGGGTGGGAGCGGTGTTGAAGCGGAGTCGTTTAAGTGGGCTTTGACCTTTACTCTGCGATATTTATTCAAAATGTTAAAAGTTCCTTGGTAAACACGTTAAAAAGTTTTTAATGAATGTTATCAACATTTCCCATATATCGTTTGGTTACTGTCGTTACCCAGAACTAAGATTTCTTTAATTTACGTACACTTTGCACTGATAATGACATGCCAGGTACTATTCTTCTATACGGGGACGAACTCAGTTTGAAGGCCGTTTTATTTAAAAAATGTATTTTGTGTTTTACTAGTCAACACTTTTATAGTCGGTAAGTTATCAAAACTGTGCCCAAATATTTCGTCTAAAATGACTACGAATTCTATTTAACTCTTTTACTTAAACACAGGGTTTATTACTTGTTAACTAGGTATTATGTAGTAAGTATAGGCAAGTGCTGTTCCTATGGACGCTTGTACCTGTGGACACAATCGATTCCGACGAAACTAACAACCCTAAAATTATAATTTGAACGCGACCGTAAAGCTTTGTCTATGGTTAACAGTTTTGACGTGTCGCCATCTTTGGTTTCTGTGTGGTTGTTGTTATGTCGGCTGTGAAAATTTTTTGCGCCAAAAAGTAAGTTACTTTGCTTAATTTAAATGGTTTTCACCGTGAAAATACTAACAATATCGGTTTGATCGTATTTACAGTGTGATTTGTGTTGTCTATTGCTTAATTAGTTCTTTTTACATGTAAAGTAAGTTTTCTTTAAGATGTACGACTTTACTGTACATAGGTACAATCGTCTGTTGAACATGTGTACAAATATGGTATTTTAAAAAAAAGTTGATTATAGTCATAAGTATAAGTGATATTGAGACCAGACTTTTAGTTGAAGCAAGACTGATTACGCCTTAAGACATGTGATATGTTAAAAATAAAGATAAGAATACTGATTGAATGATTTAAATATATAAATGTTTTTATTCTAAATTCTGGAAAGTGTCCACATGTTCCGCACTTGTCCTACATATTTACAAGCAAGTGTAATGGTCACTTTTGCACCGAGAGAGGTCTTGGGGGGGGGGGGGGGGGGGGGGGTTACTTTATTTTCAGTATATTTTAGTTAAGTACATATTTTCATTTTTTTTAAAGGATCATAAACATTTAAGACAATAAAAAGTTCATGGTAATTTTTTGGGCTTCGAACCCAAAGGGCAAAAACGACACAGTATTACTCGGGTGTCAGTCTGTCCGTCACAAGACTGTATCACGTGAACCGTGATAGCGAGAAATTTGAAATATTCATAGACGATGTATTTCTGTTGCCGCTATAACAACAAATACTTACTTACTAAAACATGAAAAAAATAGTAATCATTAGGGTCTCTGCAACAAACGTGATATTAGCCGTTGTTTGATACGGAACCCTCCGTGCGCGAATCCGACTTGCACTTGGTTTATTTTAGACTAAAATCTAATTCCTGTTCCAAATATCACTTGTTCAGCCGCCTTTAAAGTGAAAAAGCAACATACAGAAATCCTTGATTCGGTGTTTGTATTCGGCTTTTGTGTGTGTATTGATTACGCTTTTATCCCCTAATGTTGGGTATACTTTTATGTCTGTGGATATATCGGCCAAAAGTCATCGCCTCGATGAGAAATGGAGCTGGATATGGGTGATTACTTCGATTAAAACAAATAAAAAATACATGAAAAAATATCGTTTATTTTTTTTCATACATAACGGCAATTTCATAAGTAAAGACCTAATATATAAAATTAAACTTGGAAAAAAGCAATAATTTAAAAAAAAAATCACAAAATAATATGTTTGAGTGAAATAATTTCTATTAAAGAAGAGTCATTTTTACTTATATGTCTGTGGATTCGACCCTGGATTCGTTCTAATGTCTATGTGTGCGTAATGGTTACGATTTTTTCCGCCTATGCTTGGTCTGCTTATTCTTATATGTCTGTGGGTAGAACAATAATTGATCTAACATTGGCCACAGAAGAGGTAGCAAGAACAGTCACAGACCGGCACGTGTCCGGTGAGGCCACTTGCTCGGACCACTGGTGGCTAAGGTATAACATACAAGCAGAATTGCACCACGCACCTCCACGTCGTAATCCTCGTAGGACGGACGTACAGCATTACTCGCATCACTTACAACAACGATTAAAATCACAGGTACTACCGGGCATAAAAGAAAGTACTGAAGAAATTGGTAGTCAAAGAACTAACAGACAACATACAGCTATCATATGGCTTGTCCCCAAACTGAACCCACCAATGCCAGATACAAAAGATCTGGTTGGTGGGGCCCAGAACTAGAAAGGCGCAAGAACAACATGAGGCGGCTGTTCAACAGGGCAATGAACACTTGTGCAGACCACGACTGGGACTGCTACAAAGCCGCTAAGGCAAAATACAAGAAACGACTGAGATACAGAAGTACCAAGCCATGGAGAAACTTCTGCAGTAGCATTGAAAACTGTACACAAGCTAATAGAGTCAAACTTATACTGGACAAACAAGGAACAGAGCTATCTGGATCTCGTGGCGTATCTCGACCGGGACCTGGGTCACATTGCCCAATGTGTGGAGGTGTGCTTCCGCCTGGTATCCCTTGGTGTGGCACTTCCATGCCAGAAATTAAGTTCAAGCAACGGGACGTCAGGCGGGAGCTTCAATCCCTGGATATTCAAAAGTCAAGTGGGCCGGACGGCATTCCCGCGGTGGTACTTAAGCGGTGTGGTCCGGAGTTGTGTCCGGTACTTACACGTCTTTTCACGCTTTCATCCTCCATGAAGCAAGTCCCGGTGTCGTGGAAGATCGCGCACGTGCATCCTGTGCCCAAGAAGGGTGACAGGACCGACCCGGCCAATTATAGGCCTATAGCCGTCACCTCCCTTTTATCTAAGGTGATGGAGCGTGTGATTAATACACAGCTTCTGAGGTACCTTGAGGAACAGGACCTGCTCAGTGACCGGCAGTACGGTTTCCGTCACGGTCGCTCGACGGGCGATCTTCTTGTGTACCTCACACACCGCTGGGCGGCGGCTATCGAGAGTAAGGGTGAGGCTCTAGCAGCGAGCCTCGACATCTCGAAAGCCTTTGACCGGGTCTGGCACCGTGGTCTTCTTACGAAATTGCCCTCCTATGGACTGCCCGAGAGTTTATGCGGATGGGTGTCCAGCTTTCTGGCCGGTAGAAGCATCAGGGCCGTCGTTGACGGCAGCTGTTCTGACTGCATGGCCATAAACGCTGGAGTACCACAAGGCTCAGTGTTGTCCCCTACTTTGTTTCTGCTGCATATCAATGACATGTTGTCTATTGACGGCATTCATTGTTATGCGGACGACAGTACGGGCGACACTTATTACACGGGCCGCCCCGGTATCTCTCGGGTTGCAGTGGAAGAAAGTCGTGAACAACTTGTGTCTGAAGTCGAGGCAACTCTCAATAGAGTGTCCGATTGGGGTCTACAAAATCTTGTCCAATTCAACCCTACCAAGACACAAGTTTGTGTTTTCACCGCAAAAAGACCCCATTCACTGTGGCGCCACAATTTCAGGGCACATCCCTCACCATCTCTGAAAGTATAGGGATCCTTGGTGTTGACATCTCCAGTGATGTGCAGTTCCGCAGTCACTTGGAGGGCAAGGCCAAGCTGGCGTCCAGGAAGCTCGGAGTGCTCAGAAGGGCGCGGCGGTACTTTACTGCGGCGCAAGCACTGCTTCTCTATAAGTCGCAAGTGCGTCCGCATATGGATGCTGCTGTCACCTCTGGGCGGGGGCACCCGAATACCAGCTTCGTCCATTTGACTCGGTGCAAAGGCGAGCTATGAGAGTTGTCAGCGATCCCATGCTTGCAGGTGGTGTGGAGCCTCTTAGTGACAGGAGAGACTTTGCTTCTCCGTGTGTGTTCTACCGCCTGTACAACGGTTTGTGCTCTGAAAAATTGTTTGATATGATGCCTACGGCTACATTCTATCATCGCACCGCTCGCCATAGACAGGGTATTCATCCTCACACATTGTGTCCTGAGCGCTCGAGCACGGTGAGATCTGGTAGAGGCTTTCTTCCGCGTACGCTTAGGTTGTGGAATGATCTCCCTGCTTCGGTTTTCCCAAACGCCTACAGTATGGGGTTCTTCAAAAGGGGACTTAGAAGGTTTTTAAAGAGTCGGCAGCGCGATTGTGGCGCCTCTGGTGTTGCAAACGTCCATAGGCTGCGCTGACCACCGGTACATCTGGTGGGGCCGTATGCTTGTCTGCCACTCGAGTGGTATAAAAAAAAAAAAAAAAATGGGGTTCAGACGACCTGGTCGAGTTCAATGCCGGAAAAACGCATGCGGGTGCGTTTACAGCTAAGAAGTCTTCATTCCTACTTCTACCCACTCTTCAGAGCATTACGGTTCCACTAAAGGACAACCTGGAAATCCTCGGTATAGACGTCCGGCGTGAGCTCAATCACAAAAACTACATAGAGTGTTGTATTGGGCTGGCCTCGCGGAAACGAGGAGTCCTAAATAAGGTGAGACGGTACGTCACGTCAAATCAGAGATGTTTACTGTACAAGACGCAGATTCGCCCCTGCGTCGAATATTTGGGATGAGTCCGCGAGGTACTTACTAGACGCGCTTGACACTATGCCGAGACGTGCTATCCGAATAATTGGTTGTCCTGAGGTGACGGGAGGCCTCGAACCGTTGGCGCAGCGAAGAACCATAGCGCCCTTGGCTGCCTTCTACCGAATGTATCACGGCGAATGTTCTGAAGAGCTCAACCTGATCCCGCCCTCTCCTGTCCGATCCCGAACAACGCGTGCCGGGCAGAGATGCCACTCATACTCAGTGGAGAGAATCTTGGCCAGAACAGAGCGTTTTAAAAGATCTTTCCTCTGTCGAACTATAAAAACCTGGAACGATCTGCCCGCACACGTGTTACCCTCATCTTACAACCCCGGGTTCTTCAAGAGGAGCGTAAAGAGGCACATCACAAGGCCGCCAACTTGAGGACCACTGTCAGAAGTGGTCCTCAAGTTGGCGGCCTTGTGAAAAGATTAGTATATTATTTTTACTTGTAGTAACGCATAGTTCTCACCACTCTGCACTGTGTTTGAGGGTATAGATTTTTTTTGTCGGGTAGTTGACCGTTTCGTGTTTTCGATAGTTGCGTTAGCGCTCATTAAGTTGAGATTCATTTAATACAATTTCTTGTAAGGGTTAGTTGGGAGGGCGGGTTGCTTATACTAATCTTTTCGGACGAAATGTTCGTATAATTATGATAGAACTTCACATATGAAAGTTCGTTTAATCTATACTATAATAAGAGAGTAGAAATCGTGTGTCTGTACAATTGATAAAATTAAAAAAAAAGTAGCGGGGGCGGTATAAAAACACCAATAGAGCACAAAAATGATGTTTTTAAAATTCTTTTCTGTCTGTCTGTCTGTCTGTCTGTATGAGCGTCAGGATTTCCGAAGATACTGAACGGATCCATTTGCTGTTTACAAAAAAAGATTAAGCTCAACTCGGGGGAGGCTATCAAATCAAATCTATCTATCTATCTATCAAATCTATAAATCTATTCTCTTTATAATATTAGTTTTTTTAACATGAAGAAAATCCTACAGGGATGCTATGCCGAACTCCTACTGACTAAAAACCACACATTTTCTAACTAATTCCTACGATTGGGACTCCGGGTAAGCACTCGGAAGGACGACCCCAGGACTCCCAACAGACCTCGGCTACCACTACGGCCTCGTCTATGGGTGGTTCGGGTGCTGTCCCGCATTTTATTTTAGATTATATTAGTTTAGATATATATACTATAGGGAAACATTATTTTACGGCGCAATATTCATGAGACTTTGCTGTCCATCAGTACGTACCTATCTCAGGCTGTCCACGCACGGTACTTATCTTAGGAACCGTGATAGCTAGGGTTGTTGGAGAATCGAGCTGGGGACGGAAATTATTTGTAGTGAGTCAAAAAAGCCTCAAAATAGCTCACCCGCCATTAGGTTAATGCGCCGTGAGGCAAGAATTCAATTTGGCTCATTTTGTTTATAGGTAGATACTTATTGGCAGTTTGAAAAGAGTGGCCGTGAGATTTCTTGCCAGATTCTTACTCACAGGCTCTACCTATTGGTTTGCGAATCTGGCAGTAAATGTAAATGTAGAATCATTCATAAAGACGTTCATTGTATTACTATGAACCTACATGAATAAAGATGTGTTTGTTTCTTTGATTGTTTGATTTGAGTCGCCAAATTAATATCACCCTACCATGATAATGCTGTAATGGATTTCAGAGGTTTCTTTACTGTATATCTGACTACCTCGGTGCTGCGTAAGCGACCGCCGTGTTTAGGCCTCTGGTTTCTAACCCTGGCTCTGGAGTTGGGATCTATGAATACTGGTTTCTATGCATAATAATGTATGTATGTATGGTAGAATACAAAATGATGTGATGAGCCGACGATGACGCGAGCGAAGCCGCGGGCACCAGCTAGTCATCAATAATTATACTTCACATTTCGTCCTCAAGATTAGTACCTATATTATTTTCACTTGTAGACTTTGAAAGAAGTTGTTAATAGGAATGTATCAAATTTAAACAATACATATTTGAGTAAATCAACATAATAATTAATACGTATTACATGTTTGAGTAAATCAACATAGTAATTAATACGCTTTTATTAGGTCGTCGTGTATGTAACTAACAATGTAATGGAATCTAAGGAAACTAATTTAACCATCTTCCAAGGATCGTAGCATCATGAAAATTGGCAGCTGTATGTAGTTCTGATGACAATACAATTATATGGTACTATCAAACTGATATGATGATGGAGCCGGAAGATAGGCACTGAAACTTCGATGGAACAAGTGGAATATAAGGTAGCTAATTTAACCAGCTTCCAAGGATCGTAGCGTCATGAAAATTGGCAGCTGTATGTAGTTCTGATGACAATAAAGTAATATGGTACTGTCAAACTGAAATGATGATAGAGACTGAAGATAGGCACTGAAACTTCGATGGAAAAAGTGGAATCTAAGGTAGCAAATTTAACCAGCTTCCACGGATCGTAGAGTCATGAAAATTGGCAGCTGTATGTAGTTCTGATGACAATACAATGATATGGTACTGTCGAACTGATCTGATGATGGAGCCGGAAGATATGCACTGGAACTTCATGATGGAATATCGTATTATATCTGTTTTTGGATTCGTCAGAAAAGTCTTGTAATGAACTTTGACCACGCTTAGGTTTCAAGGTTATAACAAACCTTATTTTAATTGACTTGTAAAACTTGACACGCTTTTGGGAAGTCCTGTTTATTCCCAGGAGTTCCCAGGCGGTTCAGTTGGTAGTAGATAAGGGAATATGTCCTTGTAGTTCAATAACAACAATGATTATAGAATATTTCACCTTTATTAGTGTTTCCACAATAAAAACTTACATCTAACTTAAAATTTGGTACTTATCAATATCCATGGGGATGGGATTTCAACAAGCTTCCTCCAGGACTCTCAGAACTCTTTACAGAGAATAATTATTATATATACAGGATTACGCCTGTATTTTTTATGTGAGAACTTGACATAAACTCCTGTTGCCATACAAGTTCAGGTAGGGGTTTTAATCCCAAAATTGGAGGCTCATTCTGTAAAGAATAATATATATTTTATAACACCCTCTTCAACCTATAGATATTTCCTAAACTTTCCCTTCGCTATTAATTTTTAATCCCCATTTTAAAACCCTTAATATAACAAAAGAACGTTAACCTTTTCCTAATTTTCACAAACGCCTGCCTATTATAATAAATTTACATAAAAGCACCCCACGCTTTTGCAATCAAATATTACCTATAATTGAAAAGCACATAGTTTACACTTCAGCCCAGAAATAGAGGCAACTTGAACGATCCATAATTTATTTTTGGTTTATCGTGCATTATAAAAGCGTGTTTTTCTAGGGTTTTTTTTAAACCATTTATTTATTTTACTTATCATATTAAGTAAGAAAAATACATGAATGTGAACCGTGTAACAAAGACTTTCTATCGTTAATCAGATTATAATTTTACATGCATTATAATATGATTTTAACACAAATAAAACAGAATTCTGAATTTTAGTGATAAGCAATACTACATCAATGTGAACCGTGTAACAAAGACTTTCTATCGTTAATCAGATTATAATTTTACATACATTATAATATGATTTTAACACAAATAAAACAGAATTCTGAATTTTAGTGATAAGCATATAAGCTTTTGTCTACATATTTTCAACTATTATCTATGATAGCTTTAGCTACAGATAAATCATCATTATTTATTATACCTAATTCGATTATAAAATTTACCGAAGGTATTAGAATTGCCACTCCAGCCGGCAGTGTTTCTTATGGCATCAATATGGACACCAAGTGGGTGCGCGCGCGACGCAGCTGCGTGTCGTGTGCTTGTGCGGAGAATATAATATATATGTTTACATCGACCCCACACTCACTTATGCCCGGTTCCTATAATCAACGAATCGTTATTGGCCAAAAGCTACCATTCATTTTTGAGCTACTATTAACCAACCGTAAATCACGTTCCTATAAGTTTTTGGCTCATCTACTTGCTACGAATCGTCATTAGTTAATTGCTTACCGAAGCCCTCCTTTGTCACTCGTTTTTTTACGTCATTCACGGTTGAGAATTTTTAATATTAATTATTTAATTTTTATTTTTAATTTTAATATTAATTTTTAATATTCGGACGGAACTATTTTATTACTTGCACATTTCAAATCCGTGTTGTTAGCCATTTGAAATGGCTATTGAATTGCTTTTGAAAGTAGGTATTGTTTTAGGTTTATATTGTACTTAATTTTATTAACATGACAGCAGGGTGATTTTGATATTAGATATGTTGGTAGGTACAAAAAACCTTGTATACCTACTTGTTTTTAATTACATTCTTTACAGAAAACAAAAGTTGATGTCCTAGGAAGAAGTGTCTTTGTCCACAAATTTAGTGCAAAGCATACTACTTTTTTTTTAATACTAAGATGGCAGACAAGCATATGGCCCACTAGATGTATTGGTGGTCACCGCAGCCCATGGACGTTTAATAAATTACCAGCAAGTAGACTAATGCTTCAACAATTCTCCCTTGACTGATAGAACATTTCCAAATCACTTTCTGAACTTGACATTGTAATATTAAGCCTTAAAATAACAACAAACATGTAATAACTATCGCCTTTACATACCCATAACCGGCCGAAATCGAGCGGTAGCGAAATGGTATACGGATGGTAAACTTTGACAGTTCACTGATGTTCCTTTTTTTATAGGAACACCAAAATCTACACTCTCCATACAAATGTCTTACGGATCGTAGTTGGTAGACCTCCCATTTATAGTAACGAACTAATGGTTATTTGACTTACGAGTCGTTGTTTATAGGAACAGTTTGTGGTTACGTTTGGTTGGAAATGTTACTGTTTGTTACAGAAACGAATCGTTTCATAGATATAGGAACCGGGCATTAGAGTACGTTTGATCCATCGGCTGAGAGTCTGTGTCCCTGCTGTCTTATGTGGCTTTTTAAGTCTTATAAATAAGATATCTGATTGACACAAGATACGTGTCTTTTCGATATACAGGGTGAATTTTTCAAAAGGGATTGGATGGCCAAATCCGAAACTATAAGGAATAGCGAAAAATGCTCAAAGGAGTCACGAGCCCGATTTTGATGAAACTTAAAACCTCATCATTAGATTTTTTAAAAACCCATTTTCCTAGCTGGGAATCGAACCCATTGATTTTGAAAAATAATACACACCCTATATTATTGCACCGTAGGATAGTGTTGCTATAAAGGATCTTATTCTGGGAAATAATGACATACGGCAACATAGCTGGATTCGAGACTTCAAGGATCGAACTGCATTCAATATTATTGATTTCGTTTAGAATATTCTTCAAATAATCATTCTGAGCATAATTTAAAACACGGAATAGTTACTATCTATTGTGGGATTTCGAACGAAACAAATTATGATACAAAATTTAGGTACATGAAATATGAATTCTATTAAAATTCTACACTTTCCTTAAATTTGCCGTATATCATTATTTCGCAGAATTTGAACCTTATCAGCGACACCATCGTTTGGTGTAATAATAAAGGGCGTGTTTTTTTTTTCAAATTCAATGGGTTCAATTCCCAGCTAGGATTATTGGTTTTTCAAAAATCTAATGATGAGGTATTAAGTTTTATAAAAATTGGGCTCGTGACTCCTTTGAGCATTTTTAGCTATTCCTTATAGTTTCGGATTTGGCCATCCAAGCCCTTATCAAAAATTCACCCTGTATGTAACTAATGACTGGGCAGGGCCTATAGATGGTTTGTCTCTAAAGAATGGTAAGTAAATAATGGGTTGTTTCGAGCTAGGCCGCGAAGTCTTTATTATATCCGGGATCTTGATTGAGACTAAGTTAGAACGCTGTTCTATGTTTGTAATATTGATTTTCGAAAGTGTTTGAATTCTATGTGCGGAAGTTAAAGCAATGAGATGAGAGTTTTTCTAGAAATTTGGTCTAAAGATAATGTCATTTGGATACCAAGCGTCTAAATTGTCAAGGACACAGTTTGTATCCCATGTAGCATTAAATATGGGAAGTGGTGGTCTTAATCTGAAAACTTCTCTGAAAATCTCTGAATTTTGTCGTCTTTTGATATATTCGGGCCGAGTTATAATGCGAGTGCCGATCGACAAGAATTTAGAGTTCAATATTGGGAACCGCTATTAAACAATTGGGTTAAGAAATGTATGACTATTGGAATAGAAGCACAAAAAATATCCCTATTTTGTAATTGGAAAAAAGACCACCATTTACACCTAAAATATACGTCTTATTGTTTGATGGAGTTGCTGAACAAAGAGGCCAGCATGATTTCTAAGGAGGATTGCGGCAAACTTCATCTCGATAGCGCACCCCGGATTAGATGCCTGCAACCAGGGTAATCGACGTGTGAATCTGCCGGTCCGATGTGCTCCGACGCGCAACGGAGGGTAGTTCGACAAGAAATAACTTTGTGGTTTTTGTCGATCCTCGCCTCAGTCCAACCGCGACCACGGGCGCTGCAACGTGCTCGCAACGTCGGTGAATGTAAGTAAATAGTATTTCGCGTGAAGTCCCGAATTCTATAAGTATGAGTAATAATATCTTTGTATTTAAATCTTTCTTATACCTATTATATTATTATTCTATTATACCTATTTATATATATTACTAGCAGACCAGCGCAACTTCGTTTCCGTGATAAATGAAGAACCGCTCGACCGATTTTGTGCAAACTTCGCATAAACCATCTACTAAATAGTCCAAACAAAGCCTAAACATTTGGTTTGGATAGGTGAGCCCGTTCTTGAGTTATAAAATTACAACGAAAAGTGGCATTGATTTTTATATATATAGATTTATATTTTTATACTTATTTTATTCTATATCTATGACAGATTTAAGACATGACAGTGATAGTGAAAGTTTTTATCTGGGTTCGAGCCTCTTTAATAGTTTTGTCAGTGTTCCAACACTGGCTGAAACGTTAAATTCTCGGTTTTCTGATGTATCTGAAAGTTTCAATGTAGTCCATTTAAATGCCCAGAGTATTCCCTCCCATTTTTCTGATATGCTGACTTTTTTCGACTGTAAAGACATTCATGCAATTCTTGTTTCAAAGTCCTGGTTCAGGACATATCATTCATCTTCCGCCTTCCCACTTCCAGGTTTTAAATTAATAAGAAATGATCGTGGTGGCGACGAGGTTGGTGGCGGTGTTGCAATTTATATTCGTTCTCAAATTCCTTTTCACGTCCTTGATGTGTCAGCACAGCCACCACCCCCGAATGCTGGGGAGCATCTCTTCCTGGTGGTGAAACTTAATCATTCCAAAGTTTTGCTGGGTGTTTATTACCCCCCATCTTCAAACATTAGTTTCTTTACATCCTTTGAACGTCTTTTGGAAAAACATACCCCGTCTTTCAGTCACACAGTCACACTAGGGGATTTCAATACCTGTCTCGTAAGAAATGATCCTCGCTCTCTCGCTCGCGCTTCTTCTTTTCGCCGTTTGATTCAATCCTGTAATCTTTCAATTCTTCCCCTGAATGTTACCCACCACTTTCCAGACTGTAGACCATCCCTTATAGACCTTATCTTGGTATCATCAGTGGAGCACGTCATTAACTATGGCCAATGTAATGCGGATGCTTTCTCTTACCACGATCTACTCTTCCTTTACTATAAACTTCGCCCTCCTAAGATAAAATGCAAAATACTGCGGCAGCGCAATTTTGGTGCTATGAACCTTGACAGCCTTCGTGGGGATGCTGACAGGGTTGACTGGGACTCATTATTTACATCAGAATCTATTGATGAAAAAATTTGCAGTTTTAATAAACATATCATATAGCTTTATGATAAGCATGCTCCTGTCCGAGCGATTAAAATAAAACATATGCCTGCTCCGTGGCTCACTGATGCCATAAAAAAGGTAATGGCCAAGAAAGTTGCAGCAAAATTTAAATATAAATGTCGACCAACTACATACAACTTTGAAAAATATGTCGAAAATCGTAATCACTGCAATAAGGTGTGTAGAAATGCACAACGCCAGCATATTCATGCATCAATTGAAAACGGTGCTCCACCTAAAGTGTGGAAATTCGTAAAAAGCATAGGGGTTGGAAAGTCTAAAGAAAATAGTATTCCTAAAAATTTTGACCTCGATGCACTTAACTTGCATTTTTCTTCTTCGTCCGGTTTTGGAGGGACCACCAAGACCAATACACTTAATCGTCTTTCATCACTTCCAACTCCAAATTATCCGAGTTTCTTCTTTGAATCTTTCACTAATAGTGATGTTAAGAAGAGCATAATGGCGATTGCATCAAGTGCAGTGGGTAGTGACTATGTCAGTCGTAACATGATCATACCAATCCTAGATCCACTACGCTTATCAAAGTAACGGATGACATCCGCTGGGCTATGGAGCGAAAGGAGTTAACTCTCCTAGTCTTAATTGATTTCAGCAATGCATTCAACTCTGTGGATTTCGATGTACTACTTGGTACCTTGAAGTCTATAAATGTCTCTCCTTCTGCTATCTCTTGGTTTGACTCTTACCTTCGGGGACGCTCTCAGTGTGTCCGTATTGGTCAGACGTCGCCGGAGTGGTGCGGACTATCTGCGGGTGTTCCTCAGGGTGGCGTTCTATCTCCTCTTTTATTTTCTGTCTTCATCAATTCTGCTACAAGTCTTATTTCCAGTAACTTCCATCTCTATGCTGACGACTTGCAGCTGTACCGCCATTTTTCAGCTACTGACGCCCATTTTGGAATATCATCAATCAATCAAGATTTGGATCGACTGAGTGACTGGGCTAATTCGGTTGGATTACGTATAAACCCTACAAAGTCGCAAGCTATCGTTATTGGTAGTGAATATCAATGTAGCGTTCTTCCGGTATCTGGACTAAATCCAGTTCTTCTGGCCGGCATTCAGATCCCGTACGCGGATACTGTAAGAAATCTGGGTGTAATTATGGACACCACGTTATCCTGGAGCGCTCACATTAGTGATGTCAGTAAGAAAGTGCATTTTTCATTTCACTCTCTTAAATGCCTCCAGAGTCTCCTGCCCCTGAGAACGAAAATTAGTCTTGCTCAAACTATTATTCAACCCAATAATGACTACGCTGATGCTTGCTATTTAGACGCCACCGAGGAGCTTCTTAATAAACTTGAGAGGTTGCAAAATTTATGTATACGTTTCATTTTTAATCTTAGAAAATATGATCATGTTTCCCACTTTCGCAAAGAACTCAAGTGGCTCCCAATCCGTCTTCGCCGGAACACTCGAATCCTCTGCCTCCTTTTCAATATCCTTCACAATCCATCCTCTCCGTCTTATCTGAGGGAGCGGTTTTCCTTTTTTTGCTCTCCTAATGCTCCCTGTCGCTCTAATCTACGCTCAATTCTCAAAACTCCGAATCATAAAACCGATTTCTACTCATATTCCTTCTCAGTACATGCAGTCAGATTGTGGAAATCTCTTCCGCCTGCTGTCAGAGACAGCAGAACTATAACTACTTTTAAAAGGAAAGTCCGTGATTACTATTTGTCTACACTTTAAACTTATTTATTCATGTAAGCATATTTATGTATCTAAGTATATTTATCTATATATATTTATTATATTATAATATATTTCTTATTTATATATATATTTATACATGTATTATTTATCTATTTAATAGAATTTACCTCCCCCCTCCCCTTTGTATATGTGTGTTAATTGAATCCTATCCTGTTGTTTTAATTACACACTTTTACTTTTTCTTTTCTTATTTTTCACGCTCACCTCTCGCCGGTCTGCTGGTAGATATTTCTTTTAGAAATAAGCAGTACCATTGTACCTGTGTTTCCTCCTTCTGTTTGTTTTTTTTTGTATTGTAGTGTGTACATAAATAAATAAATAAATCAAATTCTTCCTGTCTTGACTCACATTTAAAAATTTTCCATTTCTGTGAGCCTCTTTCCATCCGTTTGGAAAGAAGCACAGATTATTCCTCTACTAAAAGAAGGTAACGCATCATGTTTTTCCCACTTCCTTCCTATATCTATACTACCATTTCTTTCTAAAGTTCTAGAACGCCTTGTCTATAACCAGCTTAACACGTTCCTGTCTACCAACTCTTTGCTAAATCCTTTCCAATCTGGTTTTCGTACTGGACATAGTACTGTAACTGCTCTAGTTAATGTTACGGCCGACATAAGAATATGCATGGAGAAGGGCAGCCTCACGGTACTGTCTTTGCTTGATTTCAGTAATGCCTTCAACACTGTGGACTATGATATCCTACTCGGCATACTTAGCTCTCTTAACATATCTCCTATGGTAATTGATTGGTTTCAAAGTTACCTGATTGGGCGCCGGCAACTTATATGTGTAGAAGAATTTCTTTCTTCTTGGACTAATATTACAGCCGGTGTTCCACAGGGCGGCGTTCTGTCTCCTTTACTCTTTGCTATATTTACAAATTTAATTTCTCAAAAATTAATTTCATCCTACTACCTTTATGCAGATGACTTACAAATATATACACAGGCGCCGTTAAACCAGTTGCACGAAGCAATTGCTGCAATGAACACGAATTTGGATCGCATATGTGAATGGAGCATTAACCATGGGCTTCAAGTTAATCCCTCAAAGACCCAGGTCATTATAGTCGGGAGTTCTTGGATAACGTCACGTATCGACTACACAATTTTGCCACAAGTTATTTTTAATGGTACTCCTATTGGTATAAGCGATGTGGTCAAAAACTTGGGAGTGCATATCGATAGCACATTGTCCTGGGATCATCAGCTGCAGGAGGTCGGGCGCAAACTGTTTGCATCTGCAGGATCAATGCGTAGATTACGTAGTTTTCTCCCCACAGCCACTAAAATTGCGCTTGCCCACTCTCTTTTGCTCCCAATCCTTGATTATGCAGATGTCAGCTATCTTGATCTCACAGAGGAGCAATTCGACAGGCTTGAGCGCCTTCAAAATGTTTGTATTAGATTCATATTTAGACTACGCAAATATGATCACGTATCTGAATTCAGAAAAAAGCTCAAGTGGCTCCCAATTCGCTTTCGACGGAATACTCACATATTAGCTTTACTATACAATATACTGTTCAATACTTGTACTCCCCGATATCTCAAAGAACGTTTCACGTTCCTTCATGACAAACATTCGAGATTTTTAAGGTCATCAGAAAATTTGACTCTTTGGATGCCACAGCACTCAACAAATTTCGTGGACAAATCCTTCACTGTACAAGCGATTCGCCCGTGGAATGCTTTGCCAGTATCTTTAAGGCGAGCACAATCACTAGTATCTTTCAAGAGTATGCTAATGAATCACTTTTTGTCTATTTTATTCACGGACATATTTCACACAGCACTATCTGATCCCAAAGTAAGCTAGGAATAACCTGCTTGTGCTTTATTTCCGACTAGTACCTACTTCGTGTTTTCTTCTTAGTATGTACCTATATGTCTCTAAATACGAGTATATGATAAAGTATATCGTGTCTGTATGTATGTTTATGTATTGTATATCTATATATATAAAAATCAATGCCACTTTTCGTTGTAATTTTATAACTCAAGAACGGGCTCACCTATCCAAACCAAATGTTTAGGCTTTGTTCGGACTATTTAGTAGATGGTTTATGTGAAGTTTGCACAAAATCGGTCGAGCAGTTCTTCATTTATCACGCAAACGAAGTTGCGCGGGTCAGCTAGTTTTATATAATATGTATGTGTATTTATGTATGTTTATTTATATGTTTATAATTATAGTTATGTTGTTGGTATATGTTTGCTTCTAAAATTTGTACACTGCCCCTATCAGCTTCATGTTTTCTATCCATCCAAAGGTTGCCTGGCAGAGATTGCTTTTAGCGATAAGGCCGCCTATTGTACATACGTAGATTAAGATCTTCTTCTTTGAATATGTTCCTTTATGGTGTACAATAAAGAATATTTTATTATTATTTTTATTATTATTACAAAGGCATCAAAAACAGAATTTTTGCCGTAAATTTGATGATTTCCCCTCGATTTTACCAAGATCCCAGCATCAGATCCTGAATGCCCTGGATATGGGATCACCTCAGAAATAGCCTCTTACAAACAAATAAAAAATTTAAAATCCATCCATAATTGGCGCCGCTATCTCCTTTTTAGGGTTGCGTAGCCAATGGTAAAAACGTATATTACGCCCTTATAGATTCGTCATGTCTGTCTGTCTGTCTGTCCGTCCGTGTGTCACGGCCACTTTTCTCCGAAACTATAAGGCCGATGCTGTTGAAACTTGGTAAGTAGATGTATTCTGTAAACCGCATCAAGATTTTTATATAAAACTAGAAAAAAAGCAGTTCATTTTGGGGGTCCCCATACTCAGAACTGAAACTCAAAATTTTTTTTTTCATCAAACCCATACGTGTGTGGTATCTATAGATAGGTCTTCGAAAATGCTATTGAGGTTTCTATCATCATTTTTTTCTAAAGTGAATAGTTTGCGCAAGAGACACTTCCAAAGTGAAAAAATGTGTGTCCCCTCCCCTCTAACTTCTAAACTAAGAGGATGATAAATCTAAAAAAAATACATAATGTACATTGCTATAAAATCTACCAACGAAAATTGGTTTGAACAAAATCGAGTTTGTAGTTTTTTTTTACTACGTCATAAACCGCAATTTTCGCCTAGAAAAATCACTACCACTGCGAACGTGTTAAAAACATCAATGAAAGTTACAACGAAGTACAAGAACTTTTATATTATGTTACTTGCTGCTACGGAACCCTTCATGGGCGAGTTCAACTCGCACTTGGCCAGTATTTATTTGAAGTCGGTTAATTATACCATACAATTTCCATTTCTTTATTTTCTCGATGACAGTTGTAATTTGATAGTTTTAGTGTTGTGAACAAATAAGTAATGATATCGATCGAATATTGTATATTGCTCGAATATCGTATCATTGCCAGTACAATTCTATGGAACTAATATGGGCACAAATCATAGGACACGCCCGCGCCGCTCGAAACAATAACCATCCCCCTTTTATGATAAACAAGATGTTAGATTTATTAAAAAATGCATATTTTCCCAGTTTCCAGCAGAAACTGGGAAAAAATATTGAAAAGAACCCAAAACATTATAGCGTCGGATGGGAAATTCATGAGGCATTCCATAATATAGAAGCTCAGGAACTTATAATAAATGTTGGAGAGAGCTCATCGAGTTACCGTGACGATTCATCAGATTTGATAAAAATAAATAAATAAAGATTACCTGTCATTATAAGTATTTCGTTTCATTGTCGAGTACCTACCAATACCTATTATTTGATAACCGCTTTGAAAATTTTAAAGAAGTTGGCATTATCAAGCAAAAATTAACACGTGTAACGTCTTGTAATGAAATAGGTATAATAAAAGGTATTTATCTACTCTGATACTATAATACAAAGATTATAAAATTGAAATCAACACTCTTATGACCAACATTACGCACAGGCCAAAAAAAAAGTTTTATTACCATACAGGTCTTGTATGGACACCTATATCATAATATAACTTTTTAATCATTACGATACACCTATACAATCTCCAGCTGGAAAAAGAAGTTTGAACCTAAGAATACGGACTAACCTAGAAACCGTCTCGCCTCGATGAGAGTCAAAGTGGCGGGTGTACCATGGCGAATCATGTTGTACCACGTACCAAAAAAATGTACCTAAAATGTACTAAACTGTACCTAGGTCTAAAAAATGTGTACCCGATTCAGAACGAAATTATTTCGGAACTAAAATACACCCGCCATATTGACATCAATACGGCGGGTGTACTATAATATTTTATTACTTAACCATTATTCATAAGATATAATTACACCAAAAAATTGTACCTAAAAAGTACCTTAAGAAAAAAAAAACACACTCTTGATCCGTTGGGTAGTTTCTGAAAAATAAAACGGCTTTGTCTTCACCGAGCCCGGTATCAGATTGAATTGTCCACGGATCACGTGGAGTTGTATCCACTGGTACCTGGATCCGTTTCAATTATAAAATATATTAATATTATTAGCCACCGATCACGGTATCCGTGGCTACATGAAATAGTGTTTATTATGATTCGAAACCGATCCCTCACCCACACATTTATTTCATTTTCAAATTGGATAGTTTAGGTTAGAAGACAGCGGAGCTCCCGCATTAGCGTTTGTGGTTATTTTTTTTATAACCACCTTAACAAAACCACTCCAAATTCTAATTATAATACAAATTGTTCTGAATAAAATATACATCAAACTTACCAAGTGATTGGTGGTAACTTAGGTGGTTATAAAAAAAATAACCACGGAGGTTAATGAGGGAGCTCTGCCATTGATCACAGAATAATTTTTTTTTCAAGTGAAGCTTTTATTGATTTGGATGTTAATTGGTTTTCAGAAAGATTTATAATTTTGGTTACGGCTCAAAATTTTTTTTTTTGAAATGTACCCATCCTTTGGTTTGTTACTCATTTCTCAGAGGTACAGACGAATTTGAGAATGCATGGTCAATCCGAAACGAAATGGCTTTGCACTGAGAATTGACGCCATCTATCGGATAACATTGGAAGTCAAGTATCTAGCGTTGCCGATTTTTTTAATACCTCACACAGGAACGCGATTATTGTCAAAATAGCAACTCATTAATCTTTTGAGTAATGTAAATATGCCATGTAGTACATTTTTTGTGATTCTAAGGTGTCTATGCAATATTATATTCGAGTAAAATTGCGCCATCTAGCGGAGTTTTTGTAGTTTGGACTCAAATGTGCACGGGATTATAGATCTTAAGGGGCCCATGCAATATTGGAGGGGACTGTACATAAAACCACCATAAAAAAGTCACAGCAAAGCGTGGCAGGGTACCGCTAGTATTAATATACTTTTTGAGTGAAACGGATCCCGGTATCAGTGAATACAAACTCGACGTGATCCATGGACAATTCAATCTGATACCGGGCTCGGTCTCCACCGAGCGGCTTTGAGGAGACTTTTATTTCTCAGAAACTATCCAACGGATCGAGATTGTATTTTTTTTACTTAAGGTACTTTTTAGGTACAATTTTTTGCTGTAATTATATTTTATGAATAATGGTTAAGTAATAAAATATTATAGTACACCCGCCATATTGTTGTCAATATGGCGGGTGTATTTTAGTTCCAAAATAATTTCGTTCTGAATCGGGTACACATTTTTTAGACCTAGGTACAATTTAGTACATTTTAGGTACATTTTTTTGGTAAGTGGTACAACATGATTCGCAATGGTACACCCGCCACTTTGACTCTCATCTCGCCTCGTGATCACTGCATCAAAAACTGCCGTACTAACGCATGATTGTGTGCGTGAGCTTGCTGTCTTACACACGCCTTGCGTCAGTGTGTAGAGACGCCGGCTAAAGACACTTCCCACTTTTTTCGGGAAACTAATCATGCTAAAGCCTTATTCTATCTGCATAAAGTTCTTATGAATGGCATCATGTATGCATTCCCGCTTTACAAAACAGGGGGGGGGGGGGAGTGGGCGAGGGTTACTTATCAAAGTGTTTAGCGCCTTATGGTTGGAGGTTTTCCTAAAGGTTTTTGCGATATCACGCACTGTTTTCGAGATATGAGAATTTGAAAAAAAAAAAACTACCATGAAATCATTCTCTTCAGTGAAACTGCTGGCTGATGACCGGAACACTGGCGGCATGGACCCTTTTTGACGATTCGTTCAAAAGTTTGATGGTGAAAAGATATCTAACCAACAAATAAACCTAAAGGTGCTTCCTCACAGGGTTCATTCGCGTGTAATGTAACATTAAGAGTCGAGCATTACAGCAGTGAGGGAGGAGAACCGAGCATTGCAATGCGCACCTTGTAATGATACAAGACGAGGTTACATCAGTGAAGGCGGAGAACCGAGCATTACAATGCGTGCCTTGTAATATGCGCGCCTAGTAAATTTTAATGATTTGCTTATTAAGTTTAGGCTTTCTAAACTAACAATGAGAAAATAATATGACAACAGGTCCTTATTATAAAATTAAGGCCTATTACATTAAAATGGTACTCAGCCTACGAATAAAGTCCTTAAACGATACCCATCATGAAATTTTATGATTTCGGCGCGGCGGCCATATTGGATTGCAAAATTATCATTTGATTCGTACTCAGCATACCAAAAACCCTCTTAAACGATACCCATCATGAAATTTTGTGATTACGGCGCGGCGGCCATATCGGATTGCAAAATTATCATGTGATTCGTACTCAGCATACCAAAAACCCCCTTAAACGATACCCATCATGAAATTTTGTGATTACGGCGCGGCGGCCATATTGGATTGCAAAATTATCATGTGATTCGTACTCAGCACTCTCACTTAATTTAAAGTATGCCAAGTTTCTCGTTACTGAGTCCGAACAATTGTATAGTATTGGTCGATTTTCACTATTCTCGACTCACACTTGACCGTTTCCAAAATAGTTATTTTACGTGTCTCTAATAATTTAGTTCCATACCTATGTAATTCTTTACTTATTTAATTTGGGGAATTCTGAATTGGAAACTGGCAACACCAACAAAAATGTCAAGATGGAGTTGATTCTTTGGCGGGAATTTGAAAAGAGCGCGCACGAATTTTTTCAAATCTCTATAAATAATTAATTTTAAGTTGTAAATAGTTAAAGTCGGTGTATTTAATATCCATTTTGTAATGATAATCCTTTTTTGATAATGGAGGAGGACGAGGGAGGGGGTGCTGTTCCCCCAAACCCTAAAGTAAGGAAGAGAAAGGAGGATTCATCAAGGACTGACGGCGGTGGCGGTGAGGAAAGTGAACCACTTTATTAACCATTTTTTAAACCGTTATATCGTAGACTTTACCCAGAACATTCAACAAATATTGAATTTAACGTCTTTGTAGAAAGCAGGGAAAAAGAGCGCCTTGGGAATAAAAGTCCCATTTACCTCAACCACATCTTTGCCTCGGAAGTAAAGGGAGTGGTGGCGATTCGTCGCATAAATGCCAACAAAATAGTGGTAGTATTTAAGCAGTGCAACACAGCAAATAATTTACTTACCAATGAACATTTCCTAGACAAATACAAACTGAAAGCCTACATACAAGCCGCTCAAATTGAGCGAATCGGTATTATTAGACATGTCCCATCAAACATCTCAAATAAAGAGTTATACAGAAAATTATCATCAATATATGAAATAGTAGCAGTACGGAGATTCACTAAGAAAGTGGGATCAAATTGGACCCCACTTCAAACTGTCAGTATTACATTTCTGTCAAATACACTACCATCTAATGTTCAGTATGATTTGTTCTCATATAAAGTGTACGAATACATCCCACCTCTTCAGCAGTGCTATCGCTGCTTCAAATTTCACCACTCAGCCAAGGTATGTAACGGCAAACAGCGCTGTAGCTGTTGTGCAGGTGACCACAGCTATAAAGAGTGTGACAAGCCCAGCGAGCTTTGCTGTGTTAACTGCGGTGGCGCTCACTTGGCAGTATCTAGGACATGTCCAGTCAAAATGAGGAAAATAATTGAAAAAAAAGAAAAAATTAGCTATTCTAGTGTAGCAAAAACTAATGATGACAAAGATTTTCCTTTTTTGCCAGATAAGTCCTGGATAAATAAGCCTGTAAATAAGCCTGTAAATAAACCTGTAAATAAGTTTATTGAAACTAAGACTGATAGAACTCTGTCTGAGAAACAGAGTAGTTCATCTGATGTAATTAAACAAATTTTAGGTAATAAAGATATATTAATGGCTCTTGTCAATACCCTAGTACAATTAGGAAATAAAACAGATGATGTACCTATCACCACAACATCTATTAAGGAGATGTTATTAAAAAAATTATCATTTTAACCTATGGATTTAAGTTCTTCCAATATTATTTCTCAATTACGGATTGCACAGAACAATATACAAAGTGCCAATAGCAAAAAACAACTTTTGATAATTTTTTTACATAACAAAACTATTGATATTTGTTTACTGAATGAAACATGGTTCAAAGATAATCAACGGTTCAATTTTAGCATACCTGGTTACAATATACACTTTAAAAACTCAAGTAATAAACATAACGGTGTAGCAATTTTAATAAGACCTTATTTACAATACAATGTTTTGGATACAACTTTTTATGAGGAAATACAAACTATTGCTATCACGTTATCAACGAAATTAGGAAACATTACTATTTTAAATGTATACTGTCCTCCTAAAAGTAAACACATTCGATTGAACAGACTGCAGAATATCATAATATATCCAATCTTCCAAAGCCCATATTTGTTAGTGGAGACTTCAACGCTCATCACATTGCCTTTGGGTGTTTGTGTACAAGAGGCCGCGGCCGAGATTTGTATAATATAATAGACGATAGTGATTTATGCATTTTAAATGATGGTAGGTTCACTACAGTCGGTAGACCTTCATGCAATCAATCAGCAATTGATGTTACTTTTGTCAGTGCTAACCTGGCACCAATTTGTGAGTGGTCCATACATGACGATGCCATGGGCAGCTACCACTACCCAACAATCACTAATATCGCAATATGTGTCGACAAGTACCAAGTTAATCCTCCTGTCGCAAAGTTTCTTTATAACAAAATGAGTGAAACGGATTGGCATAAATTTCGTGATGTATCGGAATCTATTTTTGAAGACCTGTCATTGACCATTGACAGTCCAGAATTTCAACTTGATCCAATGTCTGCTTATCTGGCTTTTTGCACATGTCTGAATAAGCTTAAAGAATTACTTATCCCAAAGTTCGTTAAAACGAGTAACTTTAAAAGTAGGCCACCAGCACCCTGGTGGAATGAAACATGTGAAAAAAGCGATAAGGCATCCTACAATGCTTTAAAAAAATATAGAAGTGATCCGTCTATGGCTAACTACATTGAATATAAAAAACTAGATGCATTAAAAAAGCGAACTATTTCTGAACAAAAAAGAAGTGGTTGGAATGATTTTTGTAATAAATTTAACAGGAACACTCCGTTAAGCACTATTTGGAATTTAATTAAACGGTTTAGGGGTTTGAAGGCTGGAAATAGATCTTATAAGGATGAATTCGTACAGCCATTTTTATCAAAATTGACAGAATCCGCTAATTTGATAGAGTTCAATTCATTTTCTAAATACTTTACTGTAAATAATAATAATTCCGACTCAGTGGTCCTATTGAATGACTTTACATGGAATGAACTAACAATGAGTTTGCAATCTAGGAAAAACACAACTCCAGGTCTTGACGATTTCCCATACAATTTAATCAAAAATCTTCATAAATCTGTACAAAATCTATTCCTCAAAATTATTAATATGCTCTGGTCTCAAAAACTTGTTCCTGAACACTGGAAAACTCAGTGTGTCATTCCAATTCTCAAAGTAGATAAGCCACCTGAACTTTCAAATTCTTATCGACCCATCTCATTGTCGTCTTGTCTTGGGAAAATATTCGAAAATATGCTTAAAACTCGTATTGATTGGTATGTTGAAGATAATAACATTATTCCTCAAATTCAGTATGGATTTCGTAGAGGTCGCAGCTGCGTAGACAGCTTCACTTCTTTTGTCGCGGATTTGAAAAGAGCCAGAAATATGCGGTTAAATACTGTATGTGTATTTTTAGATGTCCAAGTTGCTTTTGACAGTGTGGACCCTGGAATTTTGGTTGAGGTCCTGACTGACAATCTAGGTATTCCTGGTCAAGTTTCAAAGTGGATACACGAGTTTTTAAACAGTAGAATATTGTATGTGAAACACAACAATATTCTGTACGGCCCGGAAATAGCTTGTAAAGGGACGATGCAAGGTGCTACCCTTTCACCCCTGTTGTACAATTTGTATACTTGTGAAATATGTAAATATATAAGTGTAGAGAATGTACAGATTCTTCAGTTTGCTGATGATTTAGTTATATATAGTTCTGATAGTCAGCTAACTAAAACAATAAACAATATAAATGTAGCATTGGAACAACTGAAAGTCTACTACCATGATAAGCTGCATTTAAAAATAAATGCTGCCAAAAGCAGTATGATGATTTTCAGTGATGACATCCCTTGTACAAATGTTACTTACAATGGTGACAATATAGATAGGGTTACTCAACACAAATTTTTGGGCGTCGTCTTAGATCAGAAATTAAACTTCGAGGAGCATATTTAATATCCAAAAACGCCTTAAGAGCCGTTAATATCCTTCGATGCTTAGCTGGCGTCTCATGAGGTGCAGACCCAAAAACTCTGTCTATATTGTACAAGGCAATTGTAAGAAGTCATTTCGACTACAGCACTTTAGCATATGTAAATAGTTCTTATGTACATAGATTAGATGTTATTCAAAACAAGGCCCTAAGAATTATTTCTGGAGCAATGTGCTCAACTCCAATTAGAGCAATGGAAATCGAAACTAAAATAATGCCTCTCATTATGAGACGGATAATGTTAGTTGAACGATATTGCTTGAAATTACTAGCATTAGAGAATAGTGAAGTTACACGGAAAATTATTCCCCAATCTATTACCATATCAGAACCGCTAACTTCTGCCGATGAACTGTTGAGAGGCATCTCCCCTCAACTAAGTAGAGTATTTTTACACATTCAAAAACAGTGCACTCAAATTAGACGACAATCCCAATGGCCATGTTACTCTCACTCAATCAATAGCATTATTTTTCCCATGACGACTGTCACTCATGAAGTTTCATGCAACCACGATATTTTACAATTCCTAGACGACAATCCTCATTATTATACATTGTATACTGACGGAAGTAAGTCTAAAGATCATGTAAGATCTGCAGTATTTGATCCACAGACGAATTTCTCTCAAAGCTATGTTTTGGATAATAATATTGTTCCATATTTACCGCAGAGGCATATGCAGTTTTAGAAGCACTCAAATTAATCTACCATCTAAATACCAGCAAACACTTGTTAATTTTAACTGATTCCTTAAGTCTAATAGAAGGTTTGAAAAACCTAAAGATTAACTATAAAACGAATTACATTCTATACCTAATTAAAGAATGTATTTATAAATTACACATGACAAAAATCGATGTTGCTTTTATGTGGATACCCTCTCATAGAGGTATAACTGGCAATGAGATAGCCGATAAAACTGCATATGAAGGGATTAATTCATTAGATGTTAAGCTAGTGGTTAGTGTCCCGCTGACAGATTACTACAGCTCTATAAATATAAAAATATTAGATGAGTGGAAAAGCATGTGGAAGAAAGACCAAGAGGAAAAAGGAAAATGGTATGGTTCTCTGCAAGAAGATATACCAAAACACCCATGGTACTGGAAATTGGAGTCAGCAAGTCGCGACTTCATAACGACCATAAACAGACTTCGATTTGGACATACCACCACTCCCTCCCACCTGGCTAGGTTGGGAATTGTTGCGTTTACTCCCGTCGCATCGCTACTATTCATTATTTTAGAAATAATTAACGTTACTGTGATCGAAAACTTCCCAGAAACGCGAGATAGCACCCAAACTCACTTAGGTGAGGCCATAGTGGTAGCCGTAGGTCTGTTGGAAGTTCTGGGTTGACTACCGAGGGCTTACCCGGGGCTCCCAACCGCAGGCTGTTAAGCAGGATACGTGTGGTTTTTAAGGTCTTTAAGAGTCCGGCATAGCATACATGTAGGAATTTCCTCACTTAAAAAAAAATTAACTGTGTGTGAGCGAACCTTAAAAGATAAATAAATAAATAGGTATTGTGTTTTAGAACTTTTTAAGAGGAACAATTTTGTAATAAATTATTTTTATGTAACTTCAACCATTTACGCAGAGGCGCAACGGATACTCTAACGATTAAATGTTTTCCGTTTTAGAAACATTTCTCATTGCTGCACCGCTCATATTAATCTTAGCATTATGTTATGTAGCCTTAAGCCATTCTCAATAAATGTACCTACTCACTATCGAACAGTTAAAGAGTTTTTGAAATCTTACCAGTATCTAGTTTCAGTAAGGCTTGCCCTGGTATGATGTGATCATGGTCCCTTTGCAGCGTGTGTCCAATTCAGCTATACTTCCGAGGTTTGATCTGTTGGTGGATTGGGATTCTCGGGCCCGTATATACCGAGGATCCGTTGGAGGCAGCGGTTTACGAAGACTTGTAGCTGGTAGCTGGTGCGAAATGTCTTATGTGACCTTCCATGTCTCGCATCCGTATAGCAGTTAGCAGTACAGTTTTAACGTTTAATTTGTTTTGAGTTTCACTCTTCGAGTCCATTTTCGCGACTGCCTACGGGGCGCAGCTGTGTGAAGGTTTTTCTAGCCTTGGCGAGTCTCGAAACGATGTAGGGTACTCTTCTATCCCATCAGTTTCTGACACGACAGGTACGTGAATAAGTGCCTCCACTACATCTCTTGCGTCGGTCGATTTTATTTTCAGTCCAGCCATTCGCTGCCTCATCTGCGCGACCTGTGCCTGCTGAGGCACAGGTCATCGGCGTCATTAAAATCCTCCAGGATATCAGGATAGTCCCCATTTTATGCCACGCCGCTTGTTATTTGCGGTATTCAGCATTATACCTACAATCTATTTTCTATGGATGGTTGTTAACTATCCTGTTATCTTCATAACGATTCTCTATGGTAGGTACAGTATGTATTTTCAAAAGAGTTTGTGAACTCTATGTTTAATTTCTTTTTCAGAATATTGATGACATTTGATTGATGTCATTTTATACACGTTACGTCTACTACATTGATACATGTAATAAAATTGTACACGCTGGTGTTTGTATATAAATTGTTTATACTGAGGAAAATTCTATACTGAGGAACAGCTTTAATCATTAAGCTCTATTTTGATTAAGCAAACAGGGCAGATTCACATGCTCAGGGCAGATTCACATGCTACTTGATGAGTATGATTAATAAATACCTCTAATTTCATAGACTTCTGTGACGTAAACAAAGTTGCGAGGGTCAGCTAGTTAAAAGATAAAACAATAGGTTTCTTCTTGCCTACTTAAAACCTATTTTTACAAATTTTATGGTAATAATAGACATTCTTTGAAATGTGCATTTATGGTACTGTTGTGACTTTTATGACACGTTTAAAGTACATAGGTATGGGATAGATGGCGCTCGCGTCTACGTCAGCGTGAAATTTTACTTCCCGCTTCCCATGGGAACATACTCCCGGGATAAAAAGTAGCCTATGTGTTATTCCAGACTATAATGTATCTCTGATCTAAATTTCAGCCTGATCCGTTCAGCCGTTTGAGCGTGAAAGAGTAACAAACATCCACACTCACAAACATTCGCATTTACAATATTAGTAAGATACTATCGGAAGAATTTAATTATCCACCGTGTATATAATATAGTGCAGTGAACAAAGTGAAAAGTAAAGTGAACGCTTTTAAAAAACAAAGACATGGCTTAAAGGTCTTGTAACCAAGCCAAAACCATTTAAAAAAAAAAAGCAAGATGGAGTTGAATAAATTAGACATGCGTAAATAAATAGATTTCATTAAATTATGATAAGTTTCGAGTTACTTACAGACATTCCTGGCTGTTTTTAAATATTTTCTGTAATTTCGACACACTTTTATTGCACAATTCGACATTTTAAACCATAAAATTTTGTCACGTGACACAAGCTTGACCCTTGACAACAGAATGTGCACTAAATGGCGGATCGGCACTTATATATAATATATATAGTTGCTCCTTGATTTCGCCGGTAACAGGTTCATGGTCATGTTTGACGCAGTTTCCAGAATGTCTGGTGGTGTACAATTACCACCATTCTCGCTTTAAGACATGATTTAACACAAAAACAAATTTATTTTACAAACAAAACCAATCTTTGTTTAATTTAAATGTAAAATGTTGGCGCCAAGGCGCAAACGTCGATTGCGCATTCGTGTTTTTTTTTTATTTTTTCAGGCTGCGGAGGCACTACTTTTTTTTAAAGTAGAGGTTCAAACTTTTTTTCCAGCTGGAGGTTCTATAGGTGTATCGTAATGATTAAAAAGTTATATTATGATAAAGGTGTCCATACAAGACCTGTTTCGTAATAAAACTTTTTTTTTGGCCTGTGCGTAATATTTGTCATAAGAGTATTGATTTCAATGTTATAATCTTTGTATTATAGTATCAGAGTAGATAAAAAAAAGTAGTGCCTCCGCAGCCTGAAAAAAAAAGAAACACGAATGCGCAATCGATGTTTGCGCCTTGGCGCCAACATTTTACATTTAAATTAAACAAAGTTTGGTTTTGTTTGTAAAATAAATTAGTTTTTGTGGTAAAACATACCACCAGACATTCTGGAAACTGCGTCAACATGACCATGAACCCGTTACCGACGAAATCAAGGAGCAACTATATATCAGAAAATGAAATCAGGTATTATAGTATGAGAGTAGATAAAGTAGTGTATGACACTGTACATAACTTGGTCTTATAACACTCGTGTGATACTATAAAAAAACTCGCCTTTATAAGAACCCTTATTATGCAACAGTGTTATAAACTACTATTATTAGGTATATTTCATTACAAGACTTGAAGATTGCCGTTCTGCAGTACTGGCCATTTCAAATCAAAATATTTTTTTTACAAGAATTTGGATAACTTCTTGGCGGAAAAGAAATTCAATACCCGAGAGGCAGTACAAAATGCCTTTGAAGAATTTGTTTCCTCCCGTCCAGCTGATTTCTTCAAGAAGGGCATCAAACTGCCGATTCATTGCATGAAAAAAATCGTTTAATTTTTTTCATACACAACGGCAATTTCATAGGGAAAGACCTAATATTAGTTAGTAAATTAGTACAAAAGTATACGGCAGTAGTAGTTTAGTTTTTACATTTTGTAAAAAAATATCGGATCTGGTTATCGTGTTATGTTTATCGATAGCTCAATCCCTATCAGTTTTTCGGAGTCAGGTACAACTTTGTACGTGCGTAAACGTCATTTTTTTATAAAATAATGCATACATAATGTAAAAAGGACGCTCGTACAAGTTTTCACAGGAGCTGTCGTCGAGCTGTCATCGAGAAAATAAAGAAATGGAAATAGTATAGTGTGGGGCCCCTACACAACAGACGTGATATTTTGGCCGTTTATTGGTACGGAACCCTCTGTGCGCGAAACCGCCAGGCTCTTTTCCCCGCTTTTATTTGAATTCTCACATCACGGAATTTGTTTAATGCCCATGAATATTTAAATTTACATTTGTATAGAGGAAGTATTCCTATAAGAAAACCATGTTTGTTTTTTTACTTAGTTGCTTGCGTAATGCACTCACACCTCTTGCGTCAGTAGTACGCCACTTAGGTACGTACGCCAGTCATGGTCGGTCGCATTGGCAATTAACCATCGGCAGTGGCGCAAGACGCAGCTGTTATGAAGTAACCTACGAAGATATATAACAAAAACCAGAATGAACGCAATATAACCTAAAACCACGATTTTTAGAAATTTGTCCACGCTAATTTTAGTCAAAGTATGATTCCGAACTCAGCAGCAAGCAGCATTGCTGCTGCTGCAATGCTGCGCGGCAGTGCTGCCTGCAGCGTTGATTCCGAGCAGGACAGCAGTGCCACGGTTATAGTATCATATTACAGTGGCAGTGCTGCGCTGCACGTGGTGTTCCATATTACTAGATTCATTACATTATTAAAAATGTAAAAAAAAAATTCCCATAAAAATACTCGAGCGCCTCAGACATTCACGGTGTTTACCCGCTTTGTATTTCTAACAACCGAGAGATGTTATTCTGACGAGTGATTAGGGGAGTATGGCCGTAGAAAAGGGTAGAATAAGAAAAACAGAAAGTTATTCGAGCGTGTCAGATATTCGAAGGGAATATTTAGAAAACTCAAAAAAGTGTCATATTAAAATATCTGACGATTTGGATGTGATCAAAAGTCATGGTAGATTTTTAAAAATGAAAAAAGAAAAGTGACCTTGAAATACTCGAGCGCATCAGATTTTTACACAAACGGTTTAACTTGATGTTCTAGTCGTCCCAAATGATAATCTGACAAATATATATATATATATTTTTTTTATAATAAGTGTATTAAAATTCACTTTTAAATATTACAATCTAGCTTATGGGCTAATAAGTAATTTTACTTTGACTTAAACTTCTAAAATGAAAATACTTATTCTAAGAAGATAATCCATTGATTTTTCTTAGAGTCTGTTAAGTTTACGTACACATTGTTCTTGTGTTCTACTCTAAACGACTAAAGTCACTTATCGCGTTCACATAGCACTACACTAACTCAAAGGGTTTAGTTCTTTTGAGTCTTCTTTTTAAGTCTGTCCAATCGAGGAGTTGGATTGCCTCAGGATTGTCATGATAGTGAAGTCTCTTTTCGTGAGCTTCTGCGAAACGTTGAATAATTTTTTTGACGGACTCCACTTGAAGGTCCCGATGGAGATCATCATTTCGGATATACCAAGGTGCATTAACTATACTTCTTAGCACTTTATTTTGAAAACGCTGGATAATGTTTTTGTTGCTCTGTTTAGTGCAGCCCCACAGCTGTACACCATATGTCCATACGGGCATCAGGACTTGCTTATACAGTAAAAGTTTGTTTGGTATTGACAGGCTTGATTTTTTTTCCAAGCAGCCAATTCATTTCGCTGTAACGTATATCTAGTTCTTGCCGTTTTTTCTTAATGTGCGCTTTCCAACGTAGCTTCACATCAAGCGTCATGCCAAGATATTTCGCTGTATTAACATATGGAACAAGCTTATTGTTGATGAGTATTGGGTAGTACTGGGGTGCTTTGTTTGTAAAATCTATGTGAGTTGATTTTGATTCATTTAAGTTGATGCGCCATTTTTTAGTCCATTCAAAAACTTTTGTCACAGCTATTTGTGCGTTAATCACGGCTTCCTTATGGGTACTTCCGTTAGACATTATGGCAGTGTCATCGGCGAAGGTTGCAATGGTGCTGTTTTCTGGTACTGGAATGTCGCCTGTGTATAGTAGGTACAGGACCGGCCCTATCACACTTCCCTGCGGGATTCCAGCTTTTATTTCCTTGAGTTCAGAATAACCATTTTCATGCCTTACCCTAAACTTTCCCGCGGATATATAAGATTCTAAGATTGCTACAAACTGTGCAGGCAGGATGGAGCTTAATTTATGTATCAGATCTTTATGCCAGACTCTGTCAAATGCCTGCGCAACATCTAGGAACACAGAGGAGCAAACTTTATTCTCTTCTAATGCATTTTCAATTATTTTTGTAATCCTATGTACTTGATCTATTGTTGAGTGTTTCTCCCTAAAGCCAAACTGGTGATTAGGGATAAGAGCTCTTTGATCAAGTATAGGTTTCATTCTTTTTAGCTAAAGCTTTTCGAATAGTTTAGAAATTACAGGTAACAAGGAGATTGGCCTATATGATGCCGGTTCATGAGGTGGTTTCCCTGGCTTTGCTATCATGATGACTTCAGCTACTTTCCAAACAGCTGGAACATATTTTAATCTAATAGATGCATTAAACAGATACGTTAATTTCACCAGCGCTTTCCGTGGCAGATGTTGGAGTACTTGGCCTGTAATAAGGTCGTAACCTGGCGCTTTTTTGATGTTCATATTTTTTCTTATTTCGAATGCTACTTCTTTTGGTGTTACTAATTTTATTTCAGTCGAATCTTGTTGGTGTTCTTGGTATGGCAACTCTTCTGACAGCCCTTCATTTGGTCGAAATATTGTTTCTAAATGTAGCGCAAACCTTTTTGCCTTTTGTTCATTACTTACTGCCCATTTACCATTTAATTCCCTAATTGGAGGAATGGGCGCAATTGGAGCTCTGTATTTCTTCATCGCCTTCCAGAGGGAGCAATTGCTGGTGCGGTCACCGGACAACCTCTCTAATGATTTGGCAATTGAATCATCTTTGTAACTTTGGATAGTTCTTGTCAATATTTTTGTTAAGTGATTTAATATATTTTTATCGGTAGGTGATCTTGTGTAGTGCCATTTCTTTCTCTGTCTCCTTTTCTCGACAATTAGGTCAAGGATTTCTTTGGGATATGTGTTACCCTTGCTCCTTATCATAATTTCGGGTGTATTATGCCATGCTGACTGCTGGATGTCGGAAGTAAATTTGTTCACTTCGTAGTCTAGTTGGTCAGCATTTCGCAGGGGCACTTTGAGTTCGATTTTAGCTTCTAAATCCGATTGAAAACTTACCCAGTCGGTTTTTATGTTGACGAAGGTGGGGTAGGTTTCTCTGAGAAGGACATTTTCGCCAAGGGTTAAGGTTATGTGAGAGTGATCCGAATTCATGTCAAACCCTTCTTCAATAGCCATATAAGTCGACGAAATATTTTTAAAAAGAAAAAAGTCTATCAAGTCTGGGATTCGTCCTATATCCGTAGGCCAATAGGTCGGTTTCCCAGTAGATATTACTTCGCATTGGATTTCATTCATAGCACTTTTTAGCACTCTTCCTTTGGTGGAGGTTAATCTGGAACCCCAGTATGTATTTTTGGCATTAAAATCACCACCGAGTATAAATCGATTACCGAGCTTATTCAGAAAAGTGACGTATTGCTCTTGTTTTAATTTATATCTCGGAGGACAATATATGGCTGCTACTGTCAGTGTATATCGCTTGGTTTCAATGCATACCGAAACGGCTTGAATATCACACTCTTCGTGAGTCATGGACGGATAGTGAGAGATATTTTCTTTTATTATCACAGTGCTACCTCCGTTTGCATTATTATATGGATGGATAGCATGATATGATATATATCCATTTAACTTAATGTAGGACTCTTTCGTACAATGTGATTCTGATATCAAACACACATCTATATTTTCTTTATCTAGGACTACTTGCAACTCATGACGACGTTTGAGCAGTCCATTTGCATTCCAAGTCATGATTTTTAAGACTTTATTCATACACGTTGATTAAAAGTAGCTCTTTTAGTGCTATTTTCAATTTTTTTAAGGCGTTCGTTAAACGTGATCATAAGGTTTAATACCAGATTTAATTTGCCTTCAATTTCCGTGTTTACATTGCGATGATTCACATTGCTATTACGTGTAATATGTGCATACGTAGCGTTTTCGCGCTTGCTTTTGCTAGATGCGCAAGGTTGCGATGCAGCCGTGACCTTAATAGGTTTTGACGTGTTTGAATCGCTAGTCTGATTCTGCAAGTGACTTTTCTTCTGAATATTTTTATTTTTAAAATTCTGTAGTTCTTTAGCAACCATACATCCCCTATAGTTAGCAGGGTGCGGTTCGCCACAATGCACACATTTTGGCTTGTCAGTTGCTGGCTTCTGGCAATCTTTCGTTAGGTGCTTGCCTACACATTTAACGCAACGCGGCTCCTTACGGCAATATTTTTGCGTATGACCGTAAGCTTGATATCTTTTGCATTGCGGTATCAATTTAGGAGTCTTTAGAGGGTGTATTTCCACTTTACATCCTAGAATACTGCTGATTTTGTAGATATTCTGAATATCTTCTTCTTTACTGAATGTGAGCATGAATAAGTTCAGTGGCTCCTTGTTGTTCCACTTAAGTTTATTCACTGCTGCTTCAATTTTATACCCCTTGTGTTGAAGGTCCTCAACAATTCTTTTGGGGTCGCAAGTGTGGTGCAGTTTTTTAGCAACTACACGAATGGGCCGATCTTGTTTATTTTCATATGAATGCCATAAACAATTATTGGAGGAAAGGTGTTTGGTGATTAACCTGTAACCTTCCTCGTTAGTGGCATTCACTTTAACATTATTCCCGCTTAACATTTTCACTGTAAATGGGTCACCTGATAACCCTTCTACCAAAAAATCGTAAATTTTTTGGTAGTTTTGGACACCATCCACTATTATTGGTGGTGGCAAAGGGGTCCTTTTTTGTTTTATTTGAGGCGCATCCTCGCAGTCAGAAGCTGATTTGGGCGGGGGTGAGGGAGATGTGTTCATTTTCCTATTTTTTCTGTTTTTCACACGAACCCACTCCGTTTCTTTCGCTAGATCTTCCTCATCCGTGCAGTATTCCACACACTTTGAGGAAGAACTTTCAGTTCCCTGTTTCGTAACAGGTTGAGGGGTTTGCTTCTGTTGAAGCAGTTCCTCGAATTGAGCCTTAAGGCACTGGAGTTGCTCTTTCAGGTCTAGAACCTGTTGTTGCAGTTCTTCATTAGCTGCTTTTTCGTTGCGGTAATGGGAATACAGCAGATGTTCATTTTCCGTTTTTAACTTAATACAAGGAGATGAAGCCATCTCGAGCACGTTTTTTGTACACTTTGTTAGCGTCACACGCGGAAGTAGGTCATGATGACTACGCACTGCCGACAGTGGGCACTGGCAGCGGCGCGGGCGGCGCTACCGATGCACTTTTATCACGCGCGGACAGATATTTGTGTTGCGTTCAGCACGTCTGCTCTGGTTGGAGGCACGAGACCTATATAAAGGAATATTCTTAATCTGAAAATTTGAAAGAAAAAAGCAATTTCCAATTTCTGAGTGGAATAAATTATTACGCATATATGTAGGTGTAATTTTATTATTATTCATTAATACAAAAATAGATTTAAAAATATTTAAAAAAAAAATCTTCATTCTCACTGGATTAATCTTCAAAAATGATTCCTCCTTGGTCAATTTCTTCTTCATTTTGTGTTTCTGTAAAAAGAAAGGGTAATTAACTTTGAAATTTTCTATTTCTTTTGTATTATAGTATTAAAAAAATACGTACCTGAATCTAAAGATTCTTTTTTTTTTATTCCACTAGAGTGGCAGACAAGCCTACCAGATGTACCGGTGGTCACCGCAGCTTATGGACGTTTGCAACACCAGAGGCGCCACAAGAAGAAAGCCTCTATTAGATCTCACCGTGCACGAGCGCTCAGGACGCAACGTATGAGGATGAACACCCTGTCTATGGCGAGCGGTGCGATGATACAATGTAGCCGTAGGCATCATATCAACCCGGTCACAAGGCCCTTGCCTGTGACGCCCCGCCGCGGTGTTATAAATGCGTGGCGGAGGGCAAGGAGGCCGACCACCGGGCGGGCAGCAAGTCCTGCGCTGCCTCAAGGCCGAGGCCCCGTCCGTCCGCACGGGGGGCTGAGAGTGAGGTGGCACGCCCGCCGCAGGGTGCGGAAATGGACGTCCATTAATGGACACCCATATCCGCATCCTGCAGGTGAATTTGAACCACTGCACTGGTGCTCAGGACCTTCTGTACCAGAGCATCAGGCAGTGGTCCATTAACATCGCAGTCGTCGCCGAGCCGTATTGGGTTCACCCGGGAAGCCCGGTGGATCTGGACGGCATGGCGACTATCTTTGGGGGGACCGGCGCGGACGACTCGCGCCTGGCGGTCATCGCTAGGGGTCCGGGTTGTGTCGCGGCGGAATACGAGGGTGTGGCTGTCGTGGCCGTTTACATTTCGCCGAGCCTCGACCAGCATCAGTTCGAGCTATGGCTCCCTGAGCTGGACGTCGTCCTCGCTGCATGCCGGCCTCGCCCTGTCCTGGTCCTGGGAGACTTCAATGCCTGGTCGCAGGCTTGGGGCTCCCGGGAAACCAGAGACAGGGGGAGGAAACTGGAGGACTAGGTCACAACACGTGGCCTAGTCATCCTGAACCGGGGGAATGTCGCAACCTGGACGCGGCGGGGGCTCAGCTCGGTCATAGACGTCTCGTTTGCGACCCCTGAGCTCGCCCGCCGTGTCCAGGGATGGCGCGTGGTGGAGGAGGAGGAGACGTTGTCAGATCACCGATATATTCGGTTCGACGTCTCCCCTCCACCAAACCTGCCGCCAGCAATTGCGAATCCCCCGGAACCGCGTTGGGCACTTCATCGCCTTGATCGGGAGGCTCTCCTGGAGGCGGCCATTGTGCAGGCCTGGATTCCGTCAGCGGACAGGCCTGCCGATGTTGATACCGAGGTGGAGTGGTTCGGGAGAGCTATGTCGCACATCTGCGAAGCGGCGATGCCCAGGGCTAGGCCCAGGCCGGCGAGGAAACAGGTGTACTGGTGGACGCCGGAAATCGCGCAGTTGCGCGCGGAGTGCGTTACCGCGCGCCGCCGGTACACCAGGTTCCGCCGGAGGCGTCGCCGCCCAGACGATGCGGCTGCCCGAGAGACGGAGCTCAACGATGGGTACAAGGAGGCCAAGAGGGCCCTCCAGACGGCCATCAAGCGGTCCAAAAAGCTGGGCCGCGATGAGCTGATGGAGACTCTGGAGCGGAACCCGTGGGGGCGCCCGTACCTTATGGTAAGGGGCAAATTACGCCCTAAGGCGCCCCCACTGACACAGAGTCTCCAGCCGGAGCGGTTGGAGGAGGTCCTGGACTCCTTGTTCCCGTCGAGAGCGGAGGAACATATTTCTCCGCGCATGGCTCCGTCTCAGGCGCCCAACGCGGAAGGCAGCGAGAACGACGTGCCCGTAGTCACCGAGGGTGAGTTAGGGGCGGCTGTACTGCGGCTTAAATCCCGCAGAAACACCGCCCCTGGACCCGACGGCATTCCAGGCCGAGCGTGGGTCCTGGCTCTCGAAGAGCTTGGGCCTCGACTAATTGGGCTCTTTAGCGCATGCCTCGAGAAAGGCCAGTTTCCCAAGGTCTGGAAGACAGGGAAACTGGTCTTGATTCGAAAGGCGGGGCGGCCGGCAAATTCCCCATCAGGGTACCGGCCGATCGTGTTGCTCGACGAGGTGTGCAAGCTCTTTGAGCGCATTATTGCACAACGCCTCGTCGGGCACCTCACACGCGTGGGGCCTGATCTGGCGGATAGCCAGTTTGGCTTCCGTCAGGGACGCTCCACCGTGGACGCGATCATGCGCATTAGAGGCCTGACGGAGGAAGCAGTCTCACTGGGTGAGGTGGTGGTGGCGGTGTCTCTCGACATCGCCAACGCATTCAACACCTTGCCCTGGAGCTGCGTCAGGGAGGCGCTTATCTATCATGGAGTGCCTCCCTACCTCCGTCGAATTGTCGGGGCTTATCTCTCCGAGAGAGCCATAACTTACCCGAGCTGGCTAGGGCCGGGTCGGCGAGATGTGTCGTGCGGTGTTCCACAGGGATCGGTTTTAGGGCCGCTCCTGTGGAACATCGGTTACGACTGGGTGCTGCGTGGTCCGTTGCTCAGAGGGGTCGGCGTAACGTGTTACGCCGACGACACCCTCGTTACGGCGCGGGGAGCAACGCACCGTGCCGCAGCACTTAAGGCCACGGCAGGGGTTGCTCAGGTCGTGGGTCGGATTCGGCGGCTGGGTCTCGAGGTCGCCCTTCACAAATCCGAGGCTCTGTGCTTCCACGGACCTCGGATGGGGCCACCTGCGGGATCCAGCCTACAGGTAGGGGGCGTCAGCATCGGCATCGAGCCCTCGATGAAGTATCTGGGGCTCGTACTCGATGGCCGGTGGAACTTCGGACATCACTTCCGAAGTTTGGTCCCAAAACTGAGGGGAGCATCGGCCGCACTCGCGCGGCTGATGCCCAACATCAGGGGACCCAACGCTCCCTACAGGAGGCTGTACCTGGGGATCGTGCGAAGCATGGCCCTGTACGGGGCTCCCGTATGGGCGGAGACCCTGACGGCCAGCAATGAGGCTAGACTGCTGAGCCCGCAGAGAATGATGGCCGTCAGGGTGATAAGAGGATACCGCACGATCTCCGGTGAGGCGGCATGTCTCCTAGCCGGGACCCCTCCATGGGACCTGGAAGCGAGAGCCCTTGCGTCACTGTTCAGATGGCGCAAGGAGGCGCTGGAGCGGGGCCAAAGGCCTGCGTCTCGAGAAATCGAGGCCCAGCGGACCCTGCTCCACCAGGAAACCGTGGAGACATGGAAGGTGCGACTTGAGCAACCAAAGGGGGGATTCGCCACAATCGCGGCCGTCAGACCGGTCATGGACGAGTGGCTGGAGAGAAGACACGGTGCTCTCTCCTACCGGTTGACACAGATGCTTGCCGGGCACGGTAGCTTCGGTAGGTATCTGTGGCGAAAACACCGGGAAACCACGGCCGAGTGTCAGCACTGCGAGGACCGCAGCGATGACACAGCGCTCCACACGCTGGTGGAGTGCACGGCGTGGGCACAACAGCGACAGGTCCTCGTAGTGGGTCTGGGCGTGGACACTCTCTCGCTCGAGTCCATGGTGCGAGCCATGCTCTCCAGCGGGAGTAAGTGGGACTGCGCCGCCTCTTTCTGCGAGCAGGTTATGCTCGCGAAGGAGGCGGCGGGCCGGGTACGGGAGAGAACTCTCCCACCCGAGTTCCGCAGTCGGCGCCCTGGGCGCCGCCGACGTGTCTTCGCTGAAGACTATCGGCCTCCATGACCGGGGGTCTGAGGACGGTGAGAGGGCCGCTCACCGTCCTTACAGAAGAAGGCCCATGACGGCAGCGTGACGTGAGCAACTCACGCACGCCCCCCCTTAGAAGCGGGGTCACACCCGAAACCCCCATAGACGCGGGATTACACCCGAACCACCCCCTGGGCGAGGCCGCAGCGGCGGCCGTAGGTCTGTTGGGAGTCACGGGACATCCTTCCTGAGGGCTTACCCGGGGCTCCCAACCATAGGCTGTTAGGCGTGGCGTGAGGTTTTTTAGTCGGTAAGAGTCCGGCATAACATCCTATGAGGATTTTCCCTCACGTTAAACAAAAAAAAAAAAAAAAAGGCATCATATCAAACAATTCTTCAGAGCACAAACCGTTCTACAGGCGGTAGAACACACACAGAGAAGCAAAGTCTCTCCTGTCACTAAGAGGTTCCACATCACCTGCAAGTATGGGATCGTTGACAACTCTCATAGCTCGCCTTTGCACTGAGTCAAATGGACGAAGCTGGTATTCGGGTGCCCCCGCCCAGAGGTGACAGCAGTACTCCATATGCGGACGCACTTGCGACTTATAGAGAAGCAGTGCTTGCGCCGCAGTAAAGTACCGCCGCGCCCTTCTGAGCGCTCCGAGCTTCCTGGACGCCAGCTTGGCCTTGCCCTCCAAGTGTCTGCGGAACTGCACATCACTGGAGATGTCAACACCAAGGATCCCTATACTTTCAGAGATGGTGAGAGATGTGCCCTGAAATTGTGGCGCCACAGTGAATGGGGTCTTTTTTGCGGTGAAAACACAAACTTGTGTCTTGGTAGAGTTGAATTGGACAAGATTTTGTCGACCCCAATCGGACACTCTGGTGAGAGTAGCCTCGACTTCAGACACAAGTTGTTCACGACTTTCTTCCACTGCAACCCGAGAGACACCAGGACGGCCCGTGTAATAAGTGTCGCCCGTACTGTCGTCCGCATAACAATGAATGCCGTCAATAGACAACATGTCATTGATATGCAGCAGAAACAAAGTAGGGGACAACACTGAGCCTTGTGGTACTCCAGCGTTTATGGCCATGCAGTCATAACAGCTGCCGTCAACGACGGCCCTGATGCTTCTACCGGCCAGAAAGATGGACACCCATCCGCATAAACTCTCGGGCAGTCCATAGGAGAAGAGTTTCGTAAGAAGATCACGGTGCCAGACCCGGTCAAAGGCTTTCGAGACGTCGAGGCTCACTGCTAGAGCCTCACCCTTACTCTCGATAGCCGCCGCCCAGCGGTGTGTGAGGTACACAAGAAGATCGCCCGTCGAGCGACCGTAACGGAAACCGTACTGCCGGTCACTGAGCAGGTCATGTTCCTCAAGGTACCTCAGGAGCTGTGTATTAATTACACGCTCCATCACCTTAGATAAAAGGGAGGTGACGGCTATAGGCCTATAATTGGCCGGGTCGGTCCTGTCACCTTTCTTTGGCACAGGATGCACGTGCGCGATCTTCCACGACGCCGGGACTTGCTTCATGGAGTATGAAAGCGTGAAAAGACGTGTAAGCACCGGACACAACTCCGGACCACACCGCTTAAGTACCACCGCGGGAATGCCGTCCGGCCCACTCGACTTATGAATATCTAGGGATTGAAGCTCCCGCCTGACGTCCCGTTGCTTGAATTTAATTTCTGGCATTGAAGTATCTTCTGATATGTCAGGTGTTATAACAATATCTTCATAAGCTTCAGGTACATCAGTATGCTTTTTTTTTATCATCAGATTATTTTTATTCTGTAATTCTTACTGGATTTCCTTCAAAATAAAATAAATAAATAATCGCGCTCGAGTATTTCACAGTGAGGTTTTTTTACAATTTTGCCACTCACCCATTTCCTTATCCATGCTAAAATCATCAGATTATTGAAATGTATTCTGTTCGGTATGCATTTAACTTACCTGGCCTTAATCTGACGCGCTCTAGTTTTTCTGAGGATTTTTTTTTACTAATCTGACGGGCTGTCCTCGGAGCACGCCCTTATATGAAGGGTTTATATATGGTAGGAGTAAATTACAAGGAATAAGGTTTCTCCTCATATAGTTTTTTGACGCGATCGAGTTACTCTTCAAATCCCCTCTTGGGCTCCCCTACTATTACGTACCTGTGGCGTAATGCTGACGCAAAAGGCATGAGTGCATGACGCAGACAAACAAGTAAAAACATACATTGTTTTTTTATACGAATACAAATGATAAGTTAAATGTTCAAGGGGCATTAAACATTTTACGAGAATATTTGAATAATACAGAATTCAAATAAAAATGGGAGAAGAGCGAGGCGATTCGCGCACAGAGGGTTCCATACCAATTAACGGCAAAAATATCACGTTTGTTGTGTTGCACACTAATATAATTTTTGTGCTACTTTTAGTATTTATTGAATAACGGCACTTGTACTGTTCCACAACACTTATTTATCTTTCACCTGACCGGTTTCGCCTGTCGGCATTTTCACTTAAATACTCGTAAACAAAAAAATCAATCAATACATATAATAAAATCGTAACAGGTCGCTGTCTGTAGGTACATAGAGAACGCAATAGAACGCAATAGAACCCAAAACAATGATTTTTAGAATTTTTGTCTGTTTGTCTGTATATCTGTATATCTGTTTGACTGTACGGTTGTGCACGCTAATATCAGTAACCCCTAACCGATTGCAATGCGGTTTTTTTATTGTGTTGAGGTTTGCTCCACTTATCATTTAGCGTTTATTTCATGTCCATCGGTTTATAAATAAAAAAGTTATAACACTTTTAAAAATCAGATCTTTTGAAAATTTTAATTGTAGGGATTTCTTTAAATGTGAGTGTAAATCTAAACTGGCGTGTTGGCTTAATCATAAAAGAGCTTAATGATTAAGACTATTTTAAAACAATTCTGAATGACTGAATTGTTTTAAAATAGACTTAATCTTTAAGCTCTTTTTAACAGACTTCCAAAAAAAAGGAGGAGGTTCTCAATTCGTCTGTATTTTTATTTTATGTTTGTTACCGGCAAATCGCTTGAACGAGTTAACCGATTTTGATGATTCTTTTTTTATTTGAAAGCTGGTGCTTCCCATGTGGTCCCATATTCAGGAAGTCAGAATCAGATGCTGTGATCCTGGAGAAATCGAAGAAAACCCTCGAATCGAGGGAATTCCTTAACGATTTACAGCAGTTACCTTGTGTTTGGGCTTGATTAATTTGTATTGGGGAGAACATTACCCCTGGACCGATTTATTTTCCGTCTACCCGTCGCTAAAAATACTGAAAAAAAAAATTAACAAAAAAAAAACCGACTTCAAACAAAAACTAAAAAAATAAAAATAAAATTAACTTAGCACAAAGTAATAGGTAAGTATATTTAGATTTATCAGATATTATTGAATGTAATACTGAAGTCGGTGCCAATATTTCTGAGAGATTTTTTTTTGTTTATAGTTTTTAATAAAACCTACCTAAACCTATAGTTGTACTTGGCACTGATTTCAGTATTAAATTCAATAATATCTGATAAATCTAAATATACTTACCTATTACTTTGTGCTAAGTTAATTTTATTTTTCATTTTTTAGTTTTTGTTTGATATGATTAAGCAAACAGGGCAGTTTCACACGCTGCTTGATGAGTCAGATGAAGAAATACCTCTCCTTTCATACACCTTATGTGACCTAAACGAAGTTGCGGGGTCAGTTAGTTACATATAAAATTACCACTACATCATTATACAAATGCCTAAAGGCGAAATCGGTCAGGTGTAAGATAAATAAATATTGTGAAACCGTACAAGTGCTGTTGTTCAATATGTGCAGCAGGTTCCACCAAGTGCCATCAATCAACAGTATAAATAACTTTTAGTATTTTGTTGATAGCAGCTCACAGTTCACAGGGTCAGATCGTCCACTGATAGTGGTGCCAGCATACCGGCGACGAATAATTATTCAATTCATATTAAAAACCTGACGAATGCTAGTCAGACTCGCCCACAGAAGATTCAGCACTTTGTAGATAGATACATATTATAAGTTGTTCAGGAATCGAGTCTCGCAGTTCTTTATTAAAGACTTTAAAATAAAGACTGTACTTTTTTATGATTTAAAAACCAATGTAAGTAGGTAGTAGAGTTACTAGCCAAAAGTTATAGTTCTGGTTCAAGGGAAAAAAGTACTCTATTAGTTTTGTTTCCCATATTATGAATTTTAATATTTTTAGTAAAATTTACTTAGCACAAAGTAAAATGTATTTTGATTTATCAGATTTTTTTCAATATCATATTGAAGTCGGCGCCAAGTAAACCCATAGGTTTATGTAGGTATTATTCATGGCACCAACTTCAATACTATATTGAATAAAATCTGATAAATCAAAATACATTTTACTTTGTGCTAAGTAAATTTTATTTTTCAGGATTTGTTGGAAGTCGGTTTTATTTTTTATTGAAAAATTTTTTTTCTTTATTTTAAGTGACGGGTGAACCGAAAAATATATCTATCTAGGTAAAAGTTTTCATCAATACAAATCAATCAAGCTCAAACACCAGGTAGCTATTGTAAATCGTTAACGATTTCCCTCGACTGTCTTTCGGTTCCATAATCAGATGGACTCCAGATATTCATTAAATTGTAGAACATTAAAGCACTGAATTAAAAAGTTAACAAATGCACTGGTTGTCCCTACAATTTTCGGTGGTTGCCCTCGATTTCTCCTGGATCTGGATCCCATCATCAGATCCTGATCTGATTAAAATAGGACCACCTCAGAAATAAACCCCTTTTTAAGAAAGAAAACAATTTAAATCCGTTTATAATTGACGGAAATATCGGTGAACATACATAAAACATTGAGAACTTCCTTTTTTTTTTGAAGGCGGATCTATTAATCTAGGTGCAAAGTTCTCATCAATACAAATCAATCAAGCCCAAACACAAGGTAACTGCTGTAAATTGTTAAGGAATGCCCTCGACTGTCTTTCGACTCTATCATCAGGTCGACTCCAGACCTACATTAAAGTGTAGAACATAAAAGCACTTAATTAAAAAGTTAACGAGTGCACTAGTTGTCCGTACAATTTTTGGTGGTTGCCCTCGTTTTCTCCTAGATCCCATCATCAGATCCTGACCTGGTGAAAATGGGACCACCTCAGAAGTAAACCCTATTCAACGAAAAAATAAATTTTGAAATCCATCTATAATTGACGGAAATATCGCATGACATACATAAAAAAAATACATACAGACGAATTGAGAACCTCCTCCTTTTTTTTTGAAGTCGGTTAAAAAAGGGATATAATAAACCGAGCCTCAAAAGTTATTATAGGCCACGGCATTTAGCTAGATGATGAGACCGCTATTTGATGTCACTTTGTAACTAATAAAAAATTAAATAAAAAATTTTAAGAACCCCCGACTCACAAAAAAAGAACAATAAAAAAACCTGTAAAAAGTTTAAAAATAACTATTATATTATGACCTATCTACCCTAAGTATTGAACCTTTATTATTATTATAGGTAGCTATATTATTTACGTATTCATATTTTTAACGAACAGTTTGTCTCGTCGGGGGGACCGCTATATACCTAAATAGAGACAGACGCACGATTAGGTTATGATTAGGTGAGCGGTCCCCGACGAGACAAACTGTTAGTTAACAATAAATTTTTAATTTAATTTTTTATTTCATGCTTTTTTTAGGAGTTTTTTAATATCAACATACGTATAGTCTATCAACAATTATTCAGAACTAATGCGAATTGCGCGGAGTTTGGTTACAGAATTAGAAATACATTCCACTCTTCATATCTTTCGAACGACTAAACCGATTTTCATAAAACTTGCGGTATCGTGATGTATAAGTTATGACCTTTCATTTGATACCCAACACGGGTATATTTGAACAAATTTAATTTTTCATCCCCACTTTCACCCCTCATATCTTTGAAATGGCTTAACCGATTTTTATAAAACATAGCCAAGAACACTCTCCCCTAACCCATCTTTCAAACAAAAGAAACAGAATCAAAACTTATAACCCTCGACGGAAACCCGGACGGAGTCGTCCGGGTTTCCGTTGAGGGTTAAAAACAGATTACGCTTACCGAACAAGAAAGTGAGGTCAAGAAAGCAAATCCTAAACGTAAAAGTGTATAATACATTATACACTTTGACTTTAGTGCAGGTATATACATTAAGTGAACATGTGGATAATGTCGTCACAAATTTTACGATTCATGAGAAATTACTCGTTACGTGTAAACAGTGTTTAGCACTGCCACGTTATAGTACTCACTTTTGAGTTTAGTATTTGCTTTCTTGGTCTTCCTTTTTGGTTTGGTGAGCGTTATCTGTCTTTAGTTCTATAATCTGTATTACATGCATACATTCTATAGAATTAGGGCATTATATAGAATACCTGAAACTTGCAGGCAAGGCAATGTATGAAAAAAAAAATAAAATAAAAAAACATTATAATAAATAAAAGAAAAAAAAAAGAATTATCTTATCTTAAAAAAAAATAAAAAATAAAAAAAAAGCATTTATGCCCGAAGGTCTGTCCCACGCTCCCGTGTTGAAACGAACTCGCTTGTCTATTTCCACCATCAGATTGTGACACCCCATACAGTCATCTTAACGTGCCTTTCAAAGCAAGGAAACTCTTGCAAATCAAATGTTACGAAGTGGTCACCCATCCGAGCACCGGCAATAGCGGTAGTTGCTTACTGCAGTGATCGTTTACAAAAGACTGAGTCAGTGGCTTCAAGTGGTTCTAGCTATTTAGGTGATATTAGTGGCCATAATTTGTTTTTTGATGGCAATTTTACTTAACTTTGATGATCCATTAATGTGGGATGAGTTACATTTTAAACATGCTGAATTAGGAAATTAGAAGCTAAGATATTAATAAATAATGTCTATTTTGATGCCATTTTTTAGTAATTTAGAAGTTCACTGTTTGAATGCATGTTACAAAATTAGATGCTAAAAAATAATCACGATGCTGAATTATATTAACAGTGGCTAATAAAGAAGTTAAACGGTGGCTAGAATCTATAAATACTGACGCTCATTAATTGTGGCTGACTTATTAATTTGGGGGGCAAAGTATTTTTTTCGGTGGCCAATAATGCTATTAAAAAGAAGTTCGTTTAATTAGCACCCTTTAAAAAATGTATTTTGTGTTTTACTATTCAACACTTTTATAGTCGACTAGCTGTCCCGCGCAACTTCGTTTGCGTGATAAATGAAGAACTACTCGACCGATTTTGTGCAAACTTCACATAAACCATCTACTAAATAGTCCAAACAAAGCCTAAACATTTGGTTTGGATAGGTGAGCCCGTTCTTGAGTTATAAAATTACAACGAAAAGTGGCATTGATTTTTATATATATAGATTAGTTATCAAAACTGTGCCCAAATGTTTCGTCTAAAATGACTACGAATTCTATTTAACTTTTTACTAATTAGACACAGGGTTTATTACTTGTTAACTAGGTATTATGTAGTAAGTACATTATTTACAAGCAAGTGTAATGGTCACTTTTGCACCGAGAGGGGTCAGGGGCGGGTTTACTTTGTTTTCAGTTTATTTTATTTAAGTAAGTAGATACATATTTCCATTTTTTTTAAAAAGATCATAAATATTTAAGTCAATAAAAAGTTCGTGATGATTTTTAGGGCTTCGAACCCAAAGGGCAAAAACGGCACAGTATTACTCTGGTGTCAGTCTGCCTGTCACAAGACTGTGTCTCATGAACCGTGATAGCGAGAAATTTGAAATTTTTACAGATGATGTTTTACTGTTGCCGCTCTATAACAACAAATACTTACTTACTAAAAACATGAATAAATAAAATAGTAATCATTAAGGTCTCTGCAACAAACGTGATATTAGCCGTTGTTTGGTACGGAACCCTCCGTGCGCGAATCCGACTAGCATTTGGTTTATTTTAGACTATAATCTAATCCCTGTTCCAAATCTCATCTGTTCAGCCGCCTTTAGAGTGAAAAAGCAACATACAGAAATACTTGATTCGGTGCCGACTTACTTTCTTTTGTGTGTGTTTTGGTTACGCTTTTTAAGCTATTGCATAGCTTCTATCGCGGGCCTTGCGTGGAGACCGAATCCAGAAATTGTGTCACGAAAATAAATCACACTCTCGGCTACCTTCGGCCACGCTCGGCCACGTTCGTGTATCTCGCACTTCATATACCAACGAGTACACGTGAGCGTTTGCATAACGTGTACCTATGTATATGAAGTGAAGTAGGGTGAAGTGGGGTGAACTGAGGTGTGTAGGGCGGAGTGAAGTGAAGTGGGGTGTGGTGAGGTGAATTGGTGTGAGGTGGGGTGGGGTGAGGTGAGGTGGAGTGGAATTTTGGCCTTTTGGACTTTAGGACTTTTGAACTTTTGTAGTTTTGGACTTTTGGCCTTTTGGGCTTTTGGACTTTTGGACTTTTGGACTTTTGGACTTTGGATTTTTGGCCTTTTGGACTTTTGGACTTTGGACTTTTTACTTTGGACTTTTGGACTTTTGGACTTTTGGCCTTTTGGACTTTTGGACTTTGGACTTTGGACTTTGGACTTTGGACTTTGGACTTTGGACTTTGGACTTTGGACTTTGGACTTAGGACTTTGGACTTTTGGACTTTTGATCTGATGGATTGTAGTGTTTTTCAGTTTTTAGTTTTGTTTGAAGTCGGTTTCTTTTTTGTTAAATTTTTTTAGAAGGTCATAGCATAGAGCAACGTGAACTGCGAACTTTGTAAAGGCACGTGTTGCTCAGTGGTCTATAGTGATGTTTTGTGAGCATTATTTTCAATTATTTACTAGGTACAACCGATCGTATAAACCCAATAGATACATACATACATAATTATATGCTCACGCCTTTATCCCTGAAGGGGTAGGCAGAGGCATATTATATGCCAACATCGAAGCGCTCGTGGCCCCGCGGACTCAGTGTTCTGTAAACGATCACTGCAGTAAGCAACTTTCACTCTGGCCGGTCCATGGATGGGTGACCATCCATGTGATCACTTTGTGACATTTATTTGAGCGTTTCCGTGCTTCGGAAGGCACGTTAAGCTGTTGGTCCCGGTTGCCAGTAAAATGGCAGTCGTTTAGCTAAGTTGAAGGCTTTATTTCAACAGCAGGCAGTCACAACCTGCGCCTGTCCATTTAAACACGGCAATACGGCTCACCACCTATTACGTGGGACAAATTATATAAAAAGGTGAAATGTGGGCATATAATATGCCTCTGCCTACCCCTTCCGGGATAAAGGCGTGACCATATGTATGCGCGCCCACTTTGGGGCGACTGGGGGAGAAACCGGTAGAATGGGGCGTCGAGCAAGATAGATAGTAGGTTAGTAGGGAACTGGTGTTATGGGCCCCGTCACGATCGATTGGCAGTTGTCAAGCACGTTAAATATCATGACGTGTACATATTATACGTAGAAGCACACACACTTGCAAAGAAATTACGCACACTGAAGCAACTTCCATTCATATTTAACGTGATTGACAACTGCAAGGCATGATCGTGTCGGGAGCCCATATAGGCCACTATTAAATGCAAAATGTAGGTGTACTAATGAAAGTGAAATGTGAAATTGGCGTACGGAAGTTGCGAGGAATGTTGCCAGCCCTAAATTGTATTTTTCTTTTTAATTCAGCATTTATTTTCTACTGTTCAAGTGATTGGCGCTAGTTCTTTTTGATTTTATTTAAAAAAAAATGTAATAGTGTCTCTGACTTACCGTCGCGTCTGGCCGTTTTTGAAAATCGGCGGTGTTTGCATGTACCACATGCGGACAGCATTACGCTAGGAGCTCGCCGTTAAATTTGGCCTCATCGATCAGAGGCTACCATACTATAGGTACCTGCCGGAAGTCGTAATCGAAAACAATAACTCGGACTATTCTAGCGAATAAGCCTGATATCGTGCTGATGGACCGGTCAGAGTCTCTGGTGTTTCTTGTGGATATCACCATCCCCTATGGCGAGAATCTCAAACGAGCCGAAGCAGATCAGAAAAGAAAGTATCTGGACCTGGCGCATGAGGTTACCGACATGTGGAGGATGATGTCCACAGAAATAATCCCAGTTGTTATATCGGTCAATGGTCTGATTCCAAAGAGCCTCTCAGACTATCTTAGGAAGCTCGGGGTTTGTGGGAACGGGGTGGTGGCTGGGATCCAGAGAGCTGTCTTGCTTGACAATGCCCGAATAGTCCGTCGGTTTCTTTCCCAATCGCCCTGATGCCTCCGCCGACTGTTGCTGACCTCGACGAGGTTGTTTAACCGTTTGTCTCTAATTTAGAGGGAAACGAGGTGTAGCCCCATCTACATAATAATATTTATTTAATTTTTTCACAAGGATCGTTTGTTCCTGTATCCTGGATAGTCCGGTGGTATTTCATTTAGGACCACTTTGGCTAATTTCTTATACGTTTGGTTCATTTGATCGTAGACTTGATTGACCAGCTCTGGCACATCCTCGGAGGTGAGACCCGTCGTGGTAATAGGCTCAAGGCACTGGATTATCACGTGCCCTGTAAACACACGAACAAACTTTGAGTAGAAAACTTTTTTAACTTTTAGTTTACTTGTTTGTAATTATAGTAATTGTATTTCTGTATAATACTATAATTTTGTGTGACGCGTACGTGCGGCTTTGTGGTCGCGCCACTGTAAATCCCAAATGGCTTGGATGAAGATATATTATTATTGGGACATTTCTGAGTAAGACTTTTGGTAACTTCTGATTGACCTAAGTTAGCCTGAAGTGGGTGCAAATTCCTAAACATCCGCTAATGGCTGAAATGCAGCAGTGCGAACGCTTGGTACCGTTCGTCGACCTGTACAACATTTCAGTCAGGTCCGCTGAGCCATTAGAGCGTGAAAGAGTACCATACATCCGTACATTCACCCATGTGTACTTATAAGCATTCTGCCTCAGTGGCGCAGTCGGTAGTGATACCGCCTGCGGCGCTGGAGGTCGTGGGTTCGATTCCCACTGGAGACAAATATTTGTGTGACCCATAAACGTTTGTCTCAAGAGTCTAGGTGTTTCTATGTATAATATGTGTGTGTTTAAAAAAGTATATAAGTATTAATTCTCGTATCCGTGGTCTGATACCTATAACAGAAGCAGGTTATTCCTAGCTTACTTTGGGATCAGATAGCGTTGTGTGAAATGTCCGTGAATATTTATTTATTTATTTATTCGTATTTATAATTTGAGGAAGCAGTAAGAATAAAAGTTGGTTCTTTTATAGTCTTATCTATACCTATAATAAAACCGTAAAGTGAAGTCTAGATGACATTCATATATATGTGTATTTACAAATACGTAAGTGATCAAGAGATAATATATAATAAATTCGAGCTAGCGTTTGCTTACCTGAAGAATTATATATTAAACAAATACATATAATACCTACATAGAAATCATCCAAACTCCGAGACAAACATTTGTAGATTACTCAAATATTTGGACCGACCCAGGAATCAACCCAGGACCTCCAGCGCCACAGGCGGTATCACTAACGATCGCGCCAGGGCAGTCTACTATTATACTATACTAGCGGACGCCACGCGGTTTCACTCGCATTGTTCCCGTTCCGGTGGGAACACGGGAATAAAATATGTATAATATCCTATGTTCACCGCAAAGAGTGTAGTTTCCCACCAGTGAAAGTATTTTTCAAATCGGTGCAGTAGCCTATTCAATACAAACAAACAATCAAATCTTTCCTTTATATAATATTAGTATAGACTATGCGAAAGTTAGTGAGTATGGGTGTTTGTTACTTTTGCACGCTCTAATAGCGGCACAAGGATAGATTATAATCTGCAGTAACACACATTTTTATCACAAGATAAGTTCCCATAGGAATTGGAAATACGAACGGGAACAAAATCTCACGCGAGTGAATCTGCGGGCATCAGCTAGTCTTTAATAATCTTTAATAGTATTCGATATGATGATCAGACATAATGGATGCGCCAGTACCGACGCATACATATTTTTTAGTTTATGTATTTAATGGTATTTATTATAATTATTATATGTCAACACTCACGCACTAAACGCATCTTACTTTTATGTATTGTCTATGGCAACACTATCCCGCCCGCTTCCTACATTCACATTCCGCCATAGCTATTGGAAGATACGCACGCACCCGTCTCTTAACGCTCCGCTCCGCTATCGGCCGCTGTGATTACCCATCATATCGCGCTACATCGCTTATCATCAGCCACAGTCTCGAGAGTTACGGTTATAACTCCTGTGTGCATATTTCGCGGTCGTGAATCAAAACCCCGAACGCAAAGCTGGGAGCAGCGCCTACCTACCAACAAGAGTTCAAGGTAAGTGCATTTCCAAGTGTGGTCCTCCGTCCGGATAGTCCATCTAACGCATTCTTTCTACTAATAATATTAATTACCTCTTTTCCTATTAAATTCACGCATACGCATATATATATTTAGTATATTACTCATAAATACTCAACGCAAATATTATATTTAACGCCACCCGCACGCATTAGAAAAGTTAATTATCTTTTCACACCGCATATTTTATATTACTCATAAGTACTCATATTCTATAACGCATTTACGCTATTTATCATAATCATATTTACCTATATATAATCAACCCGCTGGCAGGTAGCGCCCCCCGAAATTATCGCTACCCAGGACTTGGACCATCCTGGCCATGTTAGTCCGGTTGTCCGATTCTAGGCAATCATTTTGATATTTTTTGGTAATTAGGAGTTTTGGCATAAAGTAAAACGGACAATCCAAAATTAACAATTTTCTCAACCGTCATAAATTTAACGTAGTTTTCCCCAATTTCATTACAATTTCATATTATCTTTCGAATTGTAATCGTAGATAAAACTCATATTTATACGTTAATTTTATACCCACATATATTTATTTTATTGTGACGGTACTGGGCAACGCAGCCGATACATAACGGTATTCAAACGATTAACAGCTGATTGTTACGCAGACTCCATATTGGGTTTGTTCTCTGAATACTTTACCGCAAACAGCTGATTTAAGCTAACAGCTGATCGTTGTTCGAATTTTATACTTTTTCGCTGAATATTTCTATTACCTACCCACTTATATACATACTCGTATCTCGTATCAATTATATTATCATGGCTTCTAAAGACAAATCCCATAGTAAAAGTTCAGACGAAAGTCAGGTCATGATAAATTTTTTAGAATACAAAAAACAAAGTTTGTTTCACATAGTTCAAGAAGTGTACAACTTAAGTCTCAAGGTTACCGATGAAACAGTACGCATGATGTTTCTCGCTCGGGTTCAATCTATCGATAAAACCCGATCGGATTACATCGAAACTATCGATAAATTGTTAATTGAACAATTAAAAGATAATCCGCAGGTACAGCCGAGTTATAGTGTTTTTAATACATTTGATGAATTATACTGTTTCATAAAGCAAACGGAAACTACTCTGAGACAAGAACTCGACGATAAAAAGAAAAGTGATAATTTTAATATCAAATTACCCCCACTTAAACTCACAGGTTTCGATGGTACTTATGGTAAGTGGCCTATATTTTATGAAAATTTCTGTAGTGTGATACATACGAATACTCGTCTCACCAACGCCGAAAAGGTTCAATATTTGATAGGTTGCCTTTCGGGTAAGGCACTTACTGTTTGTTCAGGCATAGCTGCTACCGCACAAAATTACGATGTTATTTGGCAAGCCCTTCTGGCTAAATACCACGATACCAGGGTTCAGGCGTCGTGCTATTTAGAACAAATGTTACACCAGAAGCCAGGGCAATCGGCTGATCAGATCTTGGAGAACTTTTGTTCAGCTGAAGCAGCTCTGCAGCGTCTACCTATCACAAATTTATCAGATTTCATAATAACTCATTTAGCATTAAGCAAGTTTGATAAACCTATGCTTGAATTGTTTGAACAATCTCATAGACATTTGAGTGTACCTACATATAGTGACGTCAAAACATTTTTGACAGAACAAAGCAAACTCCAAACGCTCCGCTCACCATCACATTCCCAAAAAGGTGATTATCGCGCTCAGCGGAGTTCAACCGCCTCTCATTTAAATAAACCTAAGTCATTTTTTACGCAAACCCGCCCTACTAATTTGAAATCAGTCGATACTTCTAACATAAAAAATTGTATCGTATGTAACAATAATTCCGCTCACCCTTTGTTCAAATGTCAACATTTTATTCAAGAGACTGTTGAAACGCGAAATGAAATAGTTCGTAAACATTCCTTTTGTGTTAATTGTTTAGGTTTTCATCACGTGAGTGCTTGCAGATCTGTTAATAGGTGTTCGATTTGCAATCGGTCTCATCATAGTTTACTGTGTTATAAAAATAATTTGAACGCATCAAATTCAACAAGAAATCATGCTACCGGCAACGCATCGAGGCAGGCAAACGCGTCTACTGCGCCGTCCGAGCATTCCATGTCGACTCATGCGTCATCGGCAGATGATCCGTCCCGCTCGCACTCGCGGGAGGCGCGGTCACATAGTGGCAATATCGCGTCGTTATCGGCTGTGATCCCTCCGCCGCGTAATTCAAGCAGCGCGACCACGGTTTTGTTGCCGACTGCTTGTGTATATGCAAATTATAAATCGGATCGTATACGTTTGTTTTTGGACTCAGGGTCTATGAGTAACTTTATTACGAAGTCTTGTTGTAAGCGTTTGCACTTAACCATACTTAACGCTCCTTCTGTCATTAAAGGCATAGGTCAACTTGAAAGCCAATCTTATGGAATTACGCATTTCAAAATATATTCGCGATTTGATGCCCGCTGTTCTTATTCGGTTAGTGCACGGGTTATAGACACTATTACAGATTTTTTGCCTAACGTGGAAATTGATACAGCGGAATTAACCCATTTACAAAATTTACCTATGGCTGACGAACGATACTATACTCCGGGTGGTATAGATTGTTTGTTAGGTAATGAACTCTTCCCCATGATTTTAGGGTCGCAAAAAATTACATCCCCAACCTCATCAGTAATCGCGATAGAAACCACGCTCGGATACGTCGCAATGGGAAAGGCGCATGCTTTACCTTATTCGCTAGTGGCAAACAAGCATCCCCGCGATCGCATGTCTCATTCCTCCGTGTCCGACAAGGCCTTCTTATGTCACACTCAAGATGTGTCTCTCGAACAATTAACGCAACGCTTTTGGGAGATAGAACAGGTGCCAGATAAGAAGCACATTAGCACGGACGACGCAGCATGTGAAAAGCTGTTCTCGTCTACGTACTCACGCGACGATACCGGTAGATATACGGTTAGTCTTCCCTTTAAATACCCTCCCAGTGAGCTAGGGCATTCGTACACAATCGCCAAACGCAGGTTTTTAAATTTAGAAAAAAAGTTAGACGCTTCTAACTTACGCAACGATTATAATGCCATTATTCAAACATATATTGATCAAGGTTATCTCACTAAAGTGTCAAATAGCTTTCTAGACTCTCAAGTTTATTATATGCCGCATCGGGCCGTTTATCGCCCTGAAAAAGAAACCTCTAAAACGCGTGTGGTCTTAGACGCTGGGTGTAAAACCACGTCAGGTAAATCGCTTAACGATTTGCTTTATACGGGACCAATATTACAGAACAATATCTTTCATTTGCTTCTCAATTTGCGTATGTACCCGGTTGCTGTAACCGCGGACATAGAAAAAATGTATTTTCAAGTGAAACTTACTCAAGATCATCATACATATCAAAGAATATTATTTAGGTTCGATTCCAATTCTCCTATTGAAAGCTATCATTTCAACCGCGTTTGTTTTGGCGTCTCCAGCTCACCCTTCCTGGCAATGCGAGTCGTAAACCAGCTCGCGTCAGACTGTCGCGCTTTATATCCTCTGGCGGCTTACGAAGCTGACAATCACATGTATGTTGACGACTACGTTAGTTCCATAGAGAATGTAGATTTAGCTGAAGACACCTATAGGGAAATGGTCGCTATGTTTAAATCTGGAGGTTTTAACTTAACTAAGTGGATCTCTAATGACAATACCCTATTGTCACGTATCCCGTCAATTCATAAGAGCTGTCTCGCTGTCAAGTTTGATGAGGATCCTCATGTTGACACTAAGATCGTGGGTATGCAATGGCAACCTAACGATGACACCTTTAACTTTAAAATAGTGATCGACATGCCTTTAACATGCACTAAACGCTCGATCCTTTCCGTAACCGCGCGCTTGTTCGATCCGCTTGGAATCATCAGTCCAGTGGTCGCATACATGAAGTTGCTTATACAAGAATGTTGGAAATTACAACTGGACTGGGACGAGACGGTCCCGGGTTGCATTCTGTCTAAATGGAAACACTTTCATAGGGAGTTGTCGCGTTTATCTGAAATAAAAATACCGAGACATATAGGTTTAACATCCGCTCGTCGAATTACTCTAATAGGCTTCTCGGATGCCAGCCAGCAATGTTATGGTGCTGTTATCTATGTACGAATAGAAACGGCTGAGAACGGAAACGCTCTTAATGTGAATCTACTGACCGCTAAATCCAAAGTGTCAGATTCTAATAAAACGCTAGCGCGTTTAGAACTCTGCGCGGCGGTCTTACTCGCAAAATTAATTAATTCTGTGCGCACTGTTTTTAATAAGCGGTGTCAAATAAACAATATATTCGCATTCTCTGATTCTACGGTAACCCTTACCTGGATTCACTCTCCCGCTCATAAGTTTCAAACTTTTGTAGCTAATCGCATCGCTCAGGTAAATGAATATCTGCCTGCTTCCCATTGGTATCACGTTCGTGGGGTTGAAAATCCCGCCGATATAGTCTCGCGCCCTGTGACACCTAAAGGGTTAATAAATAACTATCTTTGGTTTCACGGGCCGAAATGGCTGTCCGCACCTATAAATGCATGGCCTGTGAAGGAATATAAAATCAATCATAACGAGAAGACAGAATTACCGGAAATTAAAATAGCTTCTCTCCATGCACATACCATACCTGTCTCCGATCACGTTCACATGATAGACGAACTTGCCGAGCGTTGCTCGAGTTGGGTAAAATTTATTCGTTCACTGGTTTATGTATTACGTTTCACAAGGATTCTCAAATCCCGCGGTATACTTTCTGTATACGATTTAGAATACGCAGAATATTATGCGGTCCGCTTCGATCAGTCTAAGTATTTTCAGGTAGAATTACAAGCACTTAAGGCTACTAAAATTTGTCCAAATCAGGCTATTTTAAAACTCAACCCTTTTCTTGACGAACAAGGGTTAATTAGAGTAGGTGGTCGACTTACTCATTCTCAACTAAATTACAATACAAAATATCCAATACTGCTATCACCTAAAGGACGTATAGTGTCGCTCTTAGTAGACCACTATCACACCGACAATTTACACACCGGTCCTGGACTAGTGTTAGCATTGACTCGCCAAAAGTATTGGATTCTTTCTGCACGAAATTTGATTCGCCAACGAGTACATAAATGTAATTTATGTTTTAAAGCTAGGCCTCGTTCTACAACTCCACCTATGGGTGATCTTCCATCCATTAGAGTTTCACAAGTAAAGTCGTTTGTGCATACCGCAGTTGATTACGCGGGACCCTTTTACGTAACTCACATAAGGCGTCGTGGAGTAAAAAGTCATAAAGCGTATATTTGCTTGTTCGTCTGTCTCACAACAAAGGCGCTCCATTTAGAGTTAGTAAGTGATCTTAGTACAGATTTATTTCTCGCTGCCTTTAAACGTTTTATCTCACGCAGGGGTCCTGTTTCAGTGTTGTACAGCGATGGAGGCACTAATTTCATAGGTGCGAAACGAAAATTGAACGAAATTTACACGCTTATACAGTCCACTAATTATAAAAATGATCTGAATAAATATCTAACTCAACATAAGATTCAGTTTCAGCACAGCCCACCTTTCGGGCCCAATTTTAATTCGTTGCCTGAAATTAATGTCAAATGTGTTAAGTCTCATTTATTTAAAGCTATCGGGAGTCAAATACTCACCTATGAAGAATTCAGTACAATATTGGTGCAAATTGAAGGCATTTTGAATAGCCGTCCGATTTGCATACTTTCTTCGGATCCATCGGATCCAACCCCCCTAACGCCTAATCATTTTCTTAATGTTACTCCGCTTAAATATTTACCCGCTGAACACATTGAACCCCTATTACCAGATAACAGACTCACCCGCTATCAATTATTAAATAGAATTGTTCAAAGTTACTGGACACGTTGGAGCAAAGAATATCTTACCTCTCTCCAACTTAGACATAAGTGGAATATGCCGTCCAAACCTGTGACGATAGGAACTGTAGTTGTTGTTAAGGATGACAATACGCATCCTTTATCGTGGCCACTCGCGGTTGTATCAGAGGTGTTTCCCGGGAAGGATGGTGTAATTAGAGTCGTCAGAATTAAGACTTCTTCTGGTGAATACATTCGTCCTGTAACTCGGCTTTGCCCGTTACCCACGCAATAACTCCTACGCTTTTGAATTATTTTTTAGTTCATAAGTTTTCATTCCTTTTATTTTTTTATTTTGTTTATTCAATGTAGAGGAAGAATCCTCTAAGCCCCCCGAAGTTGGATGCGCCAGTACCGACGCATACATATTTTTTAGTTTATGTATTTAATGGTATTTATTATAATTATTATATGTCAACACTCACGCACTAAACGCATCTTACTTTTATGTATTGTCTATGGCAACACTATCCCGCCCGCTTCCTACATTCACATTCCGCCATAGCTATTGGAAGATACGCACGCACCCGTCTCTTAACGCTCCGCTCCGCTATCGGCCGCTGTGATTACCCATCATATCGCGCTACATCGCTTATCATCAGCCACAGTCTCGAGAGTTACGGTTATAACTCCTGTGTGCATATTTCGCGGTCGTGAATCAAGACCCCGAACGCAAAGCTGGGAGCAGCGCCTACCTACCAACAAGAGTTCAAGGTAAGTGCATTTCCACATAATAATATGTACTTAGTAATACAAGAACTTACCTTTATTAAAAATATATTTCTGTTCGTTTATGAAATAGTAGGGAGAGAATACAACCGGTATGATAGGAACTTGAGCCGCCACAGCGATGTTAAAAGCGCCTCTTTTAAATGGCAAAAGTTTAGTATGATCTTTGTTTCTCGTTCCTTCAGGGCATATCCAAATCTTAGTCTGAGAAAAATAAAGTGAAGCTTATGAGCTGTATGAATTTCGAACAGGCTGAAAAGTTCCTCTTGTTGCAGTAGTTCGCCTTTCGTATATTTCAGAATCAAAACCAGTGACTTTGTGACATGTAGTCATAGTAATAACATGGTAAAATTTCAGCAAGATAGCTCAAGTAGAAGGGAGTGCTCAATCAAGTGTGATTTACGATATTTTGGTCTCAAGTGCCTAATTTCTACTTTTTGCCACAAAACAGTTTCGTATGTTAAATTAGTAATTAAATATTAAAATAAACTGTTTAAGAGTTATATAGACCATAAATACATATTTAGTGGACTACGAAGTGGAATCTACTAGCCAAAAAGATGATTTTCAGACCCTATCCATCCCAGTTCAGCGATGTTGAGATGACCTCAAGCGCATTGTTGAAAAAATTACATCTCCCTGTCTCACACCTGTGCGCAGTGCTATGGTATGGTGTGATTGATGTTTTTATGCTCAAATTGAATGGTCAGGTAGCTGTATCGTACAAACATTCTTCGATATTTATCACCAATCAACACGTCACACCTGTTGACCAATCAACACGACACAGCTGCAGAGCTTGTCGTGTTGTAGGGCTGTTAATTTTTCGATAGAGCTTCCTCGTAGTCCAGAAAAGCCATACACAGCGGGTCATTGTACTAATTTTTCTTCTGTACAATCTGCCGCCTTTTAGAAACCCGGTAGAAGAAACAAATCGCTTGCCGGCAAACTCGACGAGTTTCCGCCAGAAGTACAAGCCCTTGGATGAAATTCGCCGAGTTTTCCGGTAAAGCAATTTAGACTACTCTCGAAAACAACTTGTAAGCAGGGCTCAAAAATAAGAGAGAACAGAGCCACCACACTCCCTCTCCACGGTTTGGGTGACAGGCCCTGTAGTCATCATCGTTTGGTCCCGTGGGCTTTTTTGTCCACGATGCACAGAGGTCCGTGTTTGTGAGATGTAAGAGCACTCGATTTTCTCGCGAATCTAGAACCTAGAAGTCACGGTTCTGCCACCTGCTGTTCTTAATTTCGTTAAAAGGCGTCTTCCGAGCTGGAAAAAGATCTTAGTGCCCCAGTTCTACTTTATCGCAGCCTCGACGACACTGGTGTTGTAAGGCCCGAGGTCGTGACTTAACGACTTTTGAATTTTGAAATTTAGTACCCTCTTTTCTTCTGCCGGCGTAGGTGGCATTTTTCGTCTGATCCTCATAAGTTTGAGAGTCTCAGGCGAGAGTTCCGAGCACCTCTTTTTGCCATTCTCGAACAAACATCTTCGGGACACTTGTTGTATGTGTCGGTTTTGTTGTGAATACTGTCAGTGGTTTCCAGCTCATTGAAACGATATTAAAGTACCAATTGTAACATTTCAGATTCCAAGGTCATTTGGAGCGCATTAGGAGGAGAGTAAGCTTCATTATTCGGTCCTTTTTGCATAGAAGTCGAAATTCAGAGATGCTTGAACAAGACGGTGACCACTGCCGGTATTCATCAGAGAAACATCCCTAAATATACATTTCCTGTCCATTATGATTAAGTCTGTCTCGTTCCTTGTGATTTTGTCAGTGCTTCGGCAAGTCCACTATCTTTAGGGCCTCTTCTAAAAAGAAATTCATCAAGAAGAGTACCAGAGATTCGAGAAAGTTAATAACCATAATTATGCCCCGGTCGTTTTTGCACCCCTCTCCAAAAGGACCTATTTTCATTGCGAAGCGTTCTTGTGCTCCCACTTTAGCTTTAAACTCCCCACGAACAACGTTGTAATGAGCTTTAGTAGTGCCGTGTAATGTCGTTGGTTAGTCTTTGTATAAGTATAGCCTTAACTGAGTATCAGTGAGCCTGAGTATGAAATAATGCTGACACTGCTGATTTCGACAACTCTGCCAACGATGTCATTTTTCATTTTAAAATCGACACCATCCAATAAGGAGGTGAATTATTGGGAGGTACTTCCATCACCGTTCCGAAAGTAGAAAAGGTCGCCTGACGCAAGGGTTAGTGTGTCTTCAAAATGACTTCGGACCTCGCACAAGCCCAATGTGTTTCAGTTTAGGCGACCTAGCTCTACCTCGAGTTCAGTGAGGTGCTCGTCCAGTTTTAGAGCACTTTCACTATATGTAAACAGGATCAGTCCAGCAAAGAATCTCAGCATACAGGAGACTACCACCTGTAATGGTAGCCTCCGTATTCCGAAGACCCTATATGCTGTCGTTCCGACAGCTACCGTATTCGTGGACAGAGGAAAGCCAACGCACCAAATTACGTATTTTGCTTAAAATCCTGTAAAATTCTAGTTCGTTGAGCACCCCCTTGTATATAAGATAGGGCGCTGAAATTTTGCACATATAATAGAAATGATACGTATCACAAATCGAGGGGGTGGCCCGACCAAAAATAAAACTATTTTTTTTTCATACAGACTTGGACCACCCTACTGTGCAGGCACGGATTTCGGTGGTCGCTACCGGCGCGGCGTAGTCGCTTCGAAAATGTAATCACGTCACCGCGAACATAAATTCAACAGCAAGTGATTATTTTACAAAAAATAAATAAAAGTCTATTGTATAATAATTCACATCACAATTCATTCCAGGCTCCTTTGAGCCTGACGGATAAATACAGCTTTCTTTCTCTCTCTCTCTCTCTCTCTCTCACTCTGTGACGTAAACAAAGAAGCGTAGCAGTCAGTGTATTTAATTTTATTTAAGCTCCATTATTTTGAGGGGATCCCCGAACTTACGGGGTACCCCTTGTCGGCACGAGCGTGTATGTTAGAATGGCGTGAGAGGTGTCTGAATAGTCACAAAATTTGCACCAAATAACTGTACCTAAACTGTACTAAACTGTACCTATGTTAAAAAAAACTGTACCTCAAGCAATTCAATATAAATAGTAAATGATATGGACACGCCGTTCTGACGTCAGCATGACGCGCATAGTCGTGTACTGCCCCAACGTGTGAAAACTATGTTCTGGAACACATAAACTGTACCTCAGAAAACTGCTATTAAAAAAATTAAAATCACACGTGATATCTGTCAAATCAAGAACAAAAAAATTGTTATCGTTTTGAAACTCACACGACCGTACAGGTCGTGTGAGTTTTACACATTATAATATAATTCGGTTTTTTTTGCGTATACTTCTACCTGTTCTCACTTCTAGACGTTTCGGCTATATTGCAACATCGCCGTCATCTCGTACCGGCGATCGTACATGTACTCACATAAAGTTTTTTGTTAACACTGATTAGGGTTGCGACGCACTTCACTCACTATGTCCAAACTATTACTACGCGATTTTAACACGTTCACTGCGTGAGCTCAAAAGCCGTCTTGAATTCGAGTGCGATACGGAATATTATGCGCCCCGTGAAGTGCTTCCTTCATAGTGCGATACGGGTGTAAAAGTGCCCCGTACACCCTTATTGCTTTCTCAATCTATAACTGGCTGAAATTTTACGTTTGCTTTTGTTTTACTTCATAGTCTGATAGATTATGAAATGAGCTATGTTATAGTCTTTTCGCCACTAGATTTGGCAAAAATTGACAAAAATAAAACGAAAACAAATTATTCAGGGTCTTGTAAACCCCGTACCGCACCTGATATAATAAAATACGGGGTTGTACTGCCCCGTAACGCACAGAACTCAATTATATCGATAAAATTATAGTGTTGGGAAATAGGAAAAACGATAAATTTTATTTCTTGAATATAAACATTTATTTCAGCTTAGGAACTTTATTTAGGAACTTAGGTTACACATTTTAAAGGTACATAGTTATTTGAATTAAAAATATGTTAACTGGGAGTTATACAGCTTAGCTTACTACAATACACTGTAACACTAAATTCAAACATATTCTAAGTAGGTATGTATATATTAAACCTAATAAAGTTGTATTAAGTTTGTTTATTATTTATTTTCCTCCTTTTTAATCTGTGACAGTTGCAACATACGTCGCGATCGCTTCATTATCGATAATTAAACACTACGTCTTGTGCTAATAACAGCATTAATGCTAATGAGCTCACGACCCCGTACGGGAACACAATAATTTATACGGGGCTTTTTGAACCCCGTATCGCACTGGAAGATAAGTTTTGCTCTCTGGTCGTAACGGGGTTATTAAGACCCCGTATAATTTTAAAATAGCAACAGTTTCTTCAAACAGCGTACATGAAAAATATATATTTATCTCTCTCATACACTAAATAATTTCATAGATACAGCTCCCGCACCAACGAGCACACCCTAGATATTTTCGTCCGCACTGAACGACATCACTGCACGAGGTTCAAAAAACCCCGTAACGCAGTGAACGTGTTAACTACCTAATTCCATGTGGAGAAAAAATTAAAATCACACGTGATATCTGTCAAATCAATAACAAAAATTTGTTACTACTCATTTATTTATCAATAAATTATAAACATTGGTCAAACACTTAACAAACTATTGATACATTACCAACACTGGAAAATGGAAACACGTAAAGTAGGTAATTACCCGACCAATCGTGACGCAACTGTAGGCTTTGCGAAAGTTCTATTAGCACTGTTTTAAATTCTGTTAGTAAAGAAAACTCGAAATAAACATGCCTTCATGTATCTTCAGAAGATGCACAAACTACACAGAAACTGTTTCATGCGTAAGTACAACAGAAATAATAATCTTTCTATCTATCTATTTACCTTCACGCCAAATTCCTTGCGGGGTAGGCAGAAAGAACCGAGCGAATTTTGCGAAGAATTTTTGTTCTTGATTTGACAGATATCACGTGTTATTTTAATCTTTTTAATAGCAGTTTTATGAGGTACAGTTTCGGTACAGTTTATTAATATATGTTCCAGAACATAGTTTCCACACGTTGGGGCAATACACGACTATGCGCGCCAAGCTGACGTCAGAACGGCGTGTCCATATCATTTTCTATTTATATTAAATTGCTTGAGGTACAGTTTTTCTTAAACATAGGTACAGTTTAGTACAGTTTCGGTACAGTTATTTGGTGCAAATTTTCGTAACTATTCAGACACCTCTCACGCTAACCTGACACACACGGCCCGAGCGACGTGGTATCCCTTCGAACCGGCTATAGGGCGAGGAGGAACTCCACAGGCTTTAGTGGGTAGGACGTTTCCTTTCCGGGAACGGGAGCACCACACATAGAATCAGCTGCCCTCGAGGCTGAGATGAGACGTTGCGTACCAGTAGTTCTGCCTACAGAACTAGTCAACAGAACAGGTGGGAGTAGACGCGAACACTCCCCGCGTCGACAAAAATAAGCAGTCGAGATCCATTGTATAAATCAACTAAACCAAAATCACAGTATCCGATATGGGTTTTTATTATGTTAAGTACTAACCTTTTTTTTTATCATGACTTCTGATGTGATTTGAAGTTGTTTGTAAGGCGTCATTTCTGTCAATGAATACAACGCCCGCGAGGTAAGCGAAGAGACCGAATGGCCATAAGTAAAATACTTCTTTCCTTGCAATGGCTGTGATCTTTTTTGCTACTTCCCATATGTTAAACATTCCTGTAAAACAATAAGAAGGATTAATAATAATATTTATTTAAAAACATAGGTAGGGAAATTTTCAGCTCTCTAGCAATCAAGGTTAGATACAGCTTCGTGACGGGCAGATAGACAGACAGATGGACAGCGAAGTTTCATGAATTATACCCCTTTTTTACACTTTGGGTACGGAACCCTAATAAAAAGGATGCAAGAAGCATATAGAAATAGAAATTCCATTAAAAACATAAAATTTAATGTGAAATGAGAACCAAGTTTAATTAGTTACTAGTACTTCTGCGAAGAGAAGACCTCGCGAGCTACCAGAAACCAAACCAGAGATTTTTGTGAAGCACATGTGTTGCATATCTGTATAGGACCCGGTACGTACAGGACTTAGTTTGCAGTGGTAGTATAGTAGTGATTTTTCTAACCGAAAATTGTAGTTTATGACGTATTAAAAAAAACTACCAACTCTATCTTGTTCAAACCAATTTTCGTTGGTAGTTTTTTTTTTGATTTATCAATCTCTTAGTTTAGAAGTTAGAGGGGGGCACACTCATTTTACCACTTTGGAAGTGTCTCTTACGCAAACTATTCACTTTAGAAAAAAACGATGTTACAAATCTCAATAGCATTTTTGAAGACGTATCTATAAATACTCCACACGTATGGGTTTAATGATTTTTTTTTATTAAGTTTCAGTTCTGAGTATGGGGACCCCCAAAATTAACTGCTTTTTTTCTAGTTTTAAATAAAAATCTTAATGCGGTTTACAGAATACATCTACTTACCAAGTTTCAATAGCATAGGCCTAATAGTTTCGGAGAAATGTGGCTGTGACATACGGACGGACAGACAGACATGACGAATCTATAAGGGTTTCGTTTTCGACATTGGGCTACAGAACCCTAAAAAACACAGTGACATTTGATAAGAAGCACTGTTAAATTCATAACCAAAAGATGAAACCTGTGGCACAGGCCAGACTTGGTTGGAAGTGTTTACAAGTTGGGTAGATTGTTTGTTGAGTTCAGTGTCCGGAAATAGAGTAAAGGGTTAAAATTACGTAAAAAAATTGTATAACAAAAATTGTTTCTTTAAAGATCGCAATTAGTAGTATCCATCTTTTAAGGTTCGCTCACAAATAGTCTTCTCTTCTCTCTTAGACGGGAGTAAATACGACGGTAACATGATATTAGAATTGAATACCACACCTCTTTCTCCCCCTCTCTCTCTCCTTCTCTCTCTCTCTCTCTCTCTCTCTCTCTCTCTCTCTCTCTCTCTCTCTCTCTCTCTCTCTCTCTCTCTCTTATGTGACGCAAACTAAGTTGCGCGGTACAGCTAGTTAGACAATTATATTTATTGCCTGAAAACGGACCAGTTTAATCTCGAGCTTTAATTTACATTCCATGACATTTAATTTACATTCAATTCCCACCGAAGACAAATATTTGTGTGACCCATAAATGTTTGTCTCAAGAGTCTGGGTGTTTCTATGTATAATAAATATGTATGTATTTAAAAAGTATATAAGTATTAACATCCGCGGTCTGATACCCATAACACAAGCAGGTTATTACTAGCTTACTTTGGGATCAGATAGCGATGTGTGAAATGTCCGAGAATATTTATTTATTTATTTATTTATGACATATGACCCTTGTGGTGTAAAAAGCACAGAACTTCGTTTGTCTTTTTGACTGAGTGAGCGTAGCGAACGAAAATCTCAGTTTCGAGTAGCGAAAAATTCTAAATCTATGGTTTCGACAGTATGGACGATTTTGCTTTCGGGCGTATGTCTGGTTGTCAGTTCCGGTCTAGGGGACGCATTTCTTAACCGATGTGCACCAAACTTGGCACACGTGTTCTTTGATTCAAAATACAACTTTTGTCGAGAGCTTTTTTTGATAAGGGGGGAAATGGGGAAGAAAACGGGGGAAGATTGGTGTCGCGTTATTAATGAACGGATCTTGATGATTTTTGGCTAAAATAAGTTTAAGGAATATAATTCCTCGCAAATTGTTGTAAAAAAAAAACAAACCGGCTAAGTGCGAGTCAGCCTCGCGCACCAAAAAACGATAAAGAGTCACGTTTGTTGTATGGGAGCCCCCCTTTAAATATTATTATTATTATTATTTTAGTATTTGATGCTATAGCGGAAACAGAAATACATTATCTGTGAAAATTTCAGCTCTCTAACTATTACAGTTCCCGAGATACAGACTCTTGATGGACAGACAGACCGACGAATAGCGACGTCTCATGAATATTATAGGGTATATATATATAGGTTTTCTACCCTTCGGTACGGAACCCTGAAAATAAAGGGAGGGAAGTGCGAGTCGAAAAAAAAAGTTCTCTTGCTGCCACGCTTCCTGAGATCAAGCTTGATGTCGAACAGACGGACAGCGAAGTCTCATGAATAGGGTCCCGTTTTCACCGTTTGGGTACGGTACCCTAATAGTATTAGGGTTTATTTACAACAACAAAAAGTTATTTACGAAATTATTTTTTATTCTACGATTTCAGTTACAAAACTATAACTACTAGACAGCGCTAACGCAATTACAAACAGGATAATTAATAATTATGTTTTTTTTTCACAGTGTGACTATTTTTGCTATTTTCATTGAACCACTATCTCGTCAAACTTAGTAGTAATTGAATTGTTGGTGTCGTGATTGTCGTCAAGAATGAATGAAAACATGAATTTTGAGGCAAAAAGAGGAAGTTTCAGTCAATTTTCAGCAGGTTTTGCTGGGCCAAATCAACAATGTTTCGCTATGGCTACAACGGCAGTGATTCATGAATCATGGGGCATCAAATGACATTGATTTTTATAATTTCGATGTGCATCATGTGGTGCTATGTGTAGATACTCGTACTTACTATCGACTTTGTCTAGATAGAGCAAAATATTACATCTGCGCCGTTCTATAATTGTTCAGCTTTGCTCTGACGACCTGCTGCCCACGCTTTTTATGGAAAGTAAGGGGAGGTCACATTAATGGCATAGATTTATAATTTATCGCTACTCTCAAATTATTGGCAATTAATTTTTTTTTTCATAACCAAATCTACCAAAGGACCATTGAATTAATGAATTATTGCTGACTCCGGCTCTCACTAACCGATCGATGTTAGGTAAAACAGCATGCTTATTTGGCTTAGTTCGAGCCGCTGACTAGCGCAACCATAACACGAGGCTGTATCCCAAGAACCGTGTTAGCTAGAGAGCGCTGAAATTTTTAAAGATGATGTATTTCTGTTGCCGCTATAACAACAAATACTAAAATCAGAAAAAGAAACGGGGATTAAAGGGGGCTCCATACAACAAACGTAATTTTTGTCGCTTTTTGGTACGGCACCTTCCGTGCGCAAGTCTGACTCGCACTTGGCTGGTTTTTAGGGTTTCGTAGCCAAATGGCAAAAACGGAACCCTTATAGATTCGTCATGTCTGTCTGTCTGTCCGTCTGTCTGTCCGTCCGTGTGTCACAGCCATTTTTCTCCGAAACTATAAGGCCTATGCTATTAAAACTTGGTAACTAGATGTATTCTGTGAACCGCATTAAGATTCTTATATAAAACTAGAAAAAAAGTATTAAATTTTGGGGGTCCCCATACTCAGAACTGAAACTCAAAATTTTTTTTTTCATCAAACCCATACGTGTGGTTTATTTATAGAAAGGTCTTCCAAAATGCTGTTGAGGTTTCTAACATCATTTTTTTCTTAAGTGAATAGTTTGCGCAAGAGGGATTTCCAAAGTGGAAAAATGAGTGTCCCCCCCCCCCTCTAACTTCTAAACTAAGAGAGTGATAAATCTAAAAAAAATATATGATGTACATTGCCATAAAAACTACCAACCAAAATTAGTTCGAACGAGATAGAGCTGGCAGTTTTTTTTTAATACGTCATAAGCCACAATTTTCGGTTAGAAAAATCACTACCACTGCGAACGTGTTAAATCATCAATAAAAGTTACAACGAACTATAAGAACTTTTATATTATGTTACTTGCTGCTACGAAACCCTTAAAGGGCGAGTCCAACTCGCACTTGGCCGGTTTTTTTACTTTATTTCATTTAAAGAGAATATAATACTTTACACTTTACCTAACACGTCGAGCGTGCTTTGGTGATTTGCGACGATCATAGCACCTCGGTCCTCTGCTATAATATGTCCATCGCGTAGTATCCATTTCAAATCATATATCTTTGTAACGTGTTTCAGAATACGTGAAGCCAATCTGCAATCAAATACATAGTTAAACCAATTAAGCTGCGTTTTCTACAGCCCAAGGCGATTTACCCATAAACAGACCTACGGCTACTACTACGGCCTCACCTTGGTGAGCTGCCCCCTCACCGTCCTTAGGCCCCCGGTCATGAAGGCCGATAGTCTTGGGCTCACAGAAAGTGGCAGCGAAGTCCCACTCACCCCCGCTGGAGATCATGCCTCGTACTTTTGACGTCTACACCATGGCGTGAGCTGTGCATGGCTTGGCTCATCCACGCACAGGAGCCACGCACATCTCACGCCACTCAGGAGTTAGAACGTGAACGAGAAACACACAGTCGCACTCACAAACTTTCGCATTTATAATACTAGTAAGATTGAAAGGTAAGATAACATAATCAAAGAAAAGTAGCTTTAAAAATACGTTTTCCATTAAAAAGTTTACTGAAATATTTTACACAAAAAATTACAAAGGAACCAAATCCTACATCACTGGTATATCGATATGAGCTTGGCTGGTTGTTAGGGTTGCGTACTCAAGGGGTCAAAACGATACCCTTTTACTCAGACTTTGCTATTTGTCTGTCTGCAGGCTGTATATCATGAATCGTGATAGTGAGATAGTTCAAATTTTCACAGATGTATTTATATTGCCGTTATAACTAAACAAGAAGCCGTGAGACGGTCTCACCCAACTGCCCCTCTGTGAAAGTGAAAGTTCACTCCGATTGACGTTGTCATTTTTGTTTCATTTCAAACTTTGAACAGATGATCTACGTGACCTAGTGACGTAATATTATGCAACAGAGTCAAAGACTACAGACAAAGTCTCGCCATAAGCCCGTCTGCAATCTATTTTATAGGGGTACACTTACATTAATACGAAAAACTTAATTCCGAAAGTTACAATCACGAATCTCATAATTCCGATTTTCAAAACGAATGATTCAAAATCCCGAAAGTCAAAAATCAGATGTTTCATAAAACCTTTTTATTAAAAGTCAGAATTTCAAAATTCCGAATGTTTATAATTCCGACTGTTAGAATTTCGAGAAACCGAACTGTATAATTCCGAATCATTAAAAATCCGCCATATCACGAACTCCGATTATCAAAAATCCGAAATATCATAAATACGATGTTATTATTAAACTATCGCGGTTTTTTACACTCATACTTAAATAACTCGGGACTTGTAAAACTCGCATTGAAGCGCTCGTAGCCCCGCTTGAGTTTCTGTAAACGATCACTGTCAGTAAGCTACTTTTGTTATGGCTGTATCGTAGTCTACTGATCTAGACACGCGGCAGCGTGTCAAGCCAAGTCAAGCAAAGGAACTGTCTCCTTTTTTACATTTATGTTTTTGGTGGGATTATAAATTACACGAGATCTTAACCATGTGCAAGCGAGCAGACAGGCAGACATGCTTGCAGGCATTCATTAGCTTTCCAAAATTACGTAAGGAGTTGAGAGTGACGAGACAAGGTTGTTACTGCAATCGAGGAATGTTCTTCCTCCACGCTTTTAACTGATATTTCAAAGCACAGGAGGTCACAGTCCTAACTTAACCTAACCAAATTGAATCTTCTTTTACTCTTGTCACTCCGGGACACTCTTGTCACTAAACCCTCCAGAGAAAATTAAAACAAACTTCACAAAAAGTCGTCAGAATACCCTATAAATAGCAACATACAATGTCAATACCTAACAAGTTAGACAGACGACATCACAAAAGTAGCAGGTACTCAACGGCCGAGAGTGGCATAGAAGAGGGAATCCTGCAGGCCAAAAAAGGCAAAATAGCGCATTTCATTCATATTCAGATTCATTTGTAGAATTGCACAAGAATGCTTTACAGATAAGATTAATAATATAATAGTTTAAAAACTAAAGAACACGCTTGGATTTAGGTCACGTGATTATTTTTTTCGTATCCCATTCAGCAAACCCTTTCATTTAATACCCATATCATGGGGGTGCATTTCAATTAGCCAATCCGCCATCTTGGATGTCCGCCATGTTGGATTTAAGTCACGTGACTATTTTTTTCGTATTCCTGACAGCAAACCCTTTCATTGGAAACCCATAATATGGAGGTGCATTTCAAATAGCCTGTCCGCCATCTTGGATTTCCGCCATATTGGATTTAAGTCACGTGACTATTTTTTTCGTATTTCTGACAGCTTTCATTCGATACCCATATCATGGGGTGGATTTCAAACAGCCAGTCCGCCATTTTGGGGAGGCCGTCATATTGGATTTGTAATGACGTATTTTAGCTAGTCATGTATTGTCATGACGGGAAGTGTGTCAAATTAACATTCGAAGATTTTCTTCCATACATAGTTACAAGTGAAGCTAATAAAAGCGTGTTAAAAATGAATCTTCTACTGCAGTTCATTTCATAATCCCATTATTTGAAATCGATGTTGCTGCTCTAAAAAATACAGGAAACCGCCGAATCGTAAAAACATTTTCCCAATATTACTACGTAAAGCGATAGTTGTTTATGTACAGTTTAACAATTTATCGTGATTTTCATCTATAGAATGAAAAATAAGTAAAAAGTATGCAATATAATTATGTGATTATCACATAATTAATGCACTTTATTTTTTATTGTGGTCGCTCGTAATTTATGCCAGACATTACTGCATCTGTCATACGTGTCATGTCAATGTCAACTACGATCATTCATTTAGAAAAAAAAGAACAATCGTATTCTTTCATTTCAAAGAGTTATTTTATTAATATTGTTTGTTTCTGTGATCTACGCATAGTTTCAACTTTCAAGCCTGACTTCAACACCAAAAAGAAAACAAGAAATTGTATCAGAGAAAACCTCAAACTACGTAGGTACCTACTATGTAAATCTACTTCTACGTTGATTAAGGACGGCACCAATTGAAAGAAGATTATGTTTCTGTGTTATTGAATTTAAATAAATTGTTTACAAACGTGCTATCCTACACTCTGAAGCAATAAAGATTTATAAACAAGGGACATTCGCTTAATGTATCAAAATAAAAATCAATAAAAGGTATACAAAATCAATACATACATATATATAATCACGCCGTTATCCCCGAAGGGTAGGCAGAGGCATAGTATACGCCTACATTTTACCTTATAGTTTTATGTCCCACGTAATAGGTGCCGGTTATTTCAATAATTACATATTAATTTCATAGTTCTTAAATTTTGCTAAAATATCTTATAATTAGGTCGTGTTTACCGAAGCTTTATACCAATAGATCATGTGTCCTTTATTATGCAGTCAGTCGGCTATTACCAGGGAAACAGGGCCGGGTTTAGTCATGCATTATCTGGAATACCTGCATACATGCTTGGCTTAACTTTAGATTGTCTGACATCGAGTTTGGGGTTCATATTTTTTTTTACACAAAGCTAATATTATTAGAAGCCTTCACACGAACTTAACTTGCGGAGATTCATGGTTAACAAGAAAAAAAATAATGAAAATCATAAAAAATACCGTTTATTGGTACGAAACCCTCCGTACACTAGTTCGATTCGCACTTCAGCTGTTTTTATGAAATAAAGTTAAATGATTAACAATATACTGTAATCAATTTATTGTACTTACACCCCATTTTTACTATCTTTCGGGCTGAGTAAGAAATAAGGCCATAACACAGCTGCTATTGCAAATCCGCAGAAATAGAAAATGAAGAATTTGAAATGAAACTTAATCTTATTGGGCCTCGGATCACATATTTTTTTTAAAATATACAATAAAACACACACTGTTGACAGTATAATTGCCGTGTACCACATTTCGGAGATCGGAGATTACACCAAGTACACATACGACCCGATCAATGTTTTTGTTTGCACTGGCATCTATCCATCAAGCTGCTTATATTCATGTTAGTAGTAGTCATCGCAGGGAATTAATTATATTTTTTTTCGTAATGTTGTTATTAGTTTACTAGGTGATGCCCGTGGCAGTGTGAGCTTTAGATTGCTATGAACTTTTTTTTTGGTGAACCGATTGATATGAAATATACGCTAAATGTTCAGTGGAATAAACCACAACACAGTTGCTCGGAAAGTTCTGGCTAGTGCGGGCCCGATATCCGACCGGTCCTGTGCGCCGGCCCGGAAACGGACGGCGACCACCGATAATATTGTTTCACGCAATGCTACCTCTCGGAACTCCACAGGAAATAGCAGAAAGCGAAACAACAGGGGCAAGAGAGCCAAGGCGAGATGGCAAGAGACCAGCGGCCACCCCACTCCGGGCCCGTTAGGGCTGGGCCAGGCATCAGAGGCGGCTGCGGCGTCTGCTAACGGAAGGCCGCGCACCCCCTCCGGTGACAAAACAGCCGGGCTTAGATCCACGGAGACGAGTGGAGACTGCCTCCCGCCCTCCCTCAAACACAACGACCTCCGCGGAGGCGCCTCGGTGAGACTATATCTGCTTGGGCTAAACCCAAAAAAATTGGACAACTCAGGCCGGCTCTACGCAATTGTGGCGAAGAGTGAACTGATGGTGGCAATAACATCGTCCACCGGTGCACAGCTCACAACGGAACATATGGAAGATATCACGGCAGGGCTGGAGGCACGATTAGAACAGGTGGCCTTCAACCAACACCTTCGGAACCACCCTCCAAGGTAAGCTAATCCACGCAAACGGGGTAGCAAAACTCTGGTGTGAAAACACGGAGACTGTTGAGTGGCTCCACAAAAACCTACACGAAGTCTCGAAAGATACAAGCCTCGGGCTGTTGCTCAAGCGACAGAATGAAATACCACGATGAATACGCTGCGGAATTTTATTACCAGGCATCAAAACAGATGCGAGATGAGTGGGGTGCAAGCTGAAGCTGCAGAACAAGTTGGCTTCAGTGGACCGCTGACTGCTGCACAAGCTGATCCCTCAGCCAACCAAGGAATAAACCTTTGTGATTATCAGCTTTCCGGAGGACCTGGTACCGATTTTGGAGCATCGCGAGTCAAAATTATTGAAGATTAACCCTTAAAAAAAACGAATTTAATTTACTGAAATAATTTAGTACTTTTATTACTTTATAGAGATTACACCAATACTTAAGACTAGTTAACTCTACTGTGAGCGAGCTGGTAGTGATCACTTCTTCCACTGAAGGTGGGCTTTTATACCATAACAGCTGGTAATGGTCTTTTGTCTGAAATATTCTGTTCTGTCTTCGTTGTCCAAGGATTATTGGGGATCGATATCAAATCGTCTTTTGTTCGACGACATTCCATAACATTCTTTGTGATACCATTCCTCATATCTTCCTCGAAGTTAGTAATTATGTTTTTAATGTGTTCATTGTTTGGTGGAGCTACTTGACTGTTCTCCCTTAATTTTGAAGTCCAAGGTTTCCAGACATTGGATCGAAGAAATTTCAATATAGCTATTAGGACAATTATTATTGTCATAGCTAAGATCCAGACATACTGAATTAAATTGTGTCTTCCTTGAAGTTTCAATTCTTCCAACTGTTTTAGATCCTTTAGTTTGGCTGATATTGTCATTGGATCATAATTTAATTCTATTTCAGTATATTTTTTTGTTTCGTTGATTTCCAAGTGTGTTATAATAATCTTATCATGTGATTCTTGAGTATGAAATCTTGTAATGCCTGAAATATTGATTTCACAATTTTCTCCTGACAACAAATAAGGTCCTTTTATCCAAGACGCTTCTTCATTATTACCACAGTTAATATTTACTTCTGTAGTATTATTGAAGTACATATATACTGCTTTCGGCGATATTTCTAAAATTTCTTCTGCTGGACATATTGTTGAGACTGTGGTGCAACTCTCTGTAGATTTATTCTTTAAGAAATTAGTTTCACAGGTAGATATAAGTCGTATATTTCCTTTGCAAATTAGATGTGTTAATAAGGTACAGTCTTCTACTTCATATATTTATTTTCCTTTGTAAGCTAAAGTTACCTTTCGCATTATGGGATAGGTACAGGATGGGGTATTTTGTATAATAGGAACAATTTTTCTTGTATAATAAATCTGTGGCTTAACTAAAGGTATTTCTAATATAAAGTATACAGTGCGATTAATAATTTTACATTTTACACTAATAAATGGTTCAATAATATTAATATTACTTGATATCATTACGTTTACATTAATTTTATCAAGAGTCTCTTGTAATAATTATGAGACTGAATTATACTATAGTGATACATGTGATGTTCAGCAAACGAAATTGCTGTTGCTAATCTCTCAGCTATTTCTTGTAAAGTTTGAGCTTGTAATAAAATTTCTAAGGCAATCTTTTGATGGGCTTTATTATTATTTATTTCTACAAATTGTTTATCTATTCTATCTTGAATTTGAATAATTTTCTTAATTTGACTATTATATTCTTCTAAAACCTCATTTGTGACAGATATTTGCTTATTATAGGCTATTCTTACAGTTTCTAAATCTTTTTGAATACTATTTAAATCATCATCATCTAAATTACCAGTAATTGCTTTTATTACAGAACCTAGTCCATTTATCAAACCTCTTTTTGAACGGCTTTGTAAATCTAAATGATTACATATTTCGGTTACATGATCTAAAATTATATTAATGCGATTATACATATGTCTAACATCATTAAGGTTAAAATTTGAGAGTGATATAACATTATTAATGGTATCTCTCAGTTTGTTTTTCTGTTCCAATATAGGTTTTATTTCTAAGATGTGGATAATTGTCCACTTTCCTTCAATGATACGAGTGGGTTGCATTTCCACAAGTATGACATGTTCGTTAGGGTCTAATTTTCGGAACTTGTAAGTGAAGATAGGGATGATTCTGCAACAAGGAGTTCTTCTTTATGATAAATTCGATTGTTACTTAATTTATACTTATTTTGTGGTTCACAACTTGTTATAGTATAAGGACCTAAAAATTGAGCATTAGTTATATGTCTTTCTGCTCTACTATTTTTTAAATACACTTTATCTCCTATTTTAAAATCTGCTGATTGTTTCACCTTTTTATTTATTCGTTCATTACGCTGCTGTTTTTGCTTTTCTAATAAATCATGAACATTTTTATTTAAATGATTAACAAATTCTCTTTGTTGGACTGTATAGTTTTGAATTACAACTCTAAGATTGTCAAAATTTTGTAACTTAGGTTTTCTGCCAAAATGAACTTCAAATGGAACATGACAGACATGTTTATAGCACTATGTAATGTGTTATTATAAGCATGTGTAATGTAAAATATTTTTTGATTTTTATCCATATCAGTCTCTCGCTGTAGCCTAAATAATTCCTGAAGTGTACTATGTAATCTTTCTACGTCTGAATTTGATTTATGATGCTGTGGTGAAGTGGTGGGATTTTCAATATTTTAAGTTTGAAACAATTCATTTATTATTTCACTGCAAAAAGATTGTTCTCCGTCATGTATAACCTTTTTCGGTGTTCCAATTAATGCAAAAATTTCTGCTAATGTCTCACAAACTTTGGTTTTTTCTGTTGGTTTTACAATGGCATATTTGGATATTGTCGTTCTAAAGACATAAAATCTATGTGCCAAATGTTCATTGGTTCATAAGGGGTCTCGGTTTCATTGGCTAATGTAACATTTGGGTGTCTATCATATTTTTCTTTTTTACGAGGGTCACATTTCAGAACAAAATGTTTAATTTGTTTTCTCATTTTATCCCAGTAATATTTTTCTTTTAATTGTTTGTATAAACTTTCTATACCAGGGTGCCTATTATCTTTTAAATGATATTCTTTAATTTACCTTAATTGCTCTTCTTTTTCATGTATTTTAGATTTTTTGTATATCTAACAGGTTTAAATTTCGAATGGTCAAAATATTTCCTATAGGTTTCGGAAACTTTATAATATAATTCGTTATTTGGAATAATAAAAGCATATCTTTCTTGCAATAAATATTCTAACATAAAATCTCTAATGACACTTTCTTCTTCATTTGGAGGAATATAAAATACCAAATACCGTTTTCTCTGACTGCTTTTTTATATGGAGCATATTCAAAAATAACTCGCCTTAATGTTTTTTGTGGATATGCATCTATTATTAGAATACCTTCATCACTATCCTCTTGATTAGAATGAATGGTACCCTGTTGACTTAAATTCTCAAAACATTCGGGATTTTCTACAGAAATAGTTCTAGAAGAGTTATTGGAAATAGTAATTGTCTCGGAATTGTTATGTAACGAATTACTATCTGTATGATGAATTTCTACACGACTTAAAGCGTCTGCTACGTAATTATCTTTACCCTTAACATGTTCTATTGAAAAATCGTAATCTTGTAATTTTAATTTCCATCTTGTTAATCTTTGATTCGGTTCTTTTAATTTAGCTAACCCTATTAACGCTTTATGATCGGTACGCAATATAAACTTTCTACCATAAATATAAGGTCGAAATTGAGTTACAGCCCAAAGGATTCCTAATAATTCTTTCTCTGTTGTATTGTATTTTTGCTCTGTACTATTTAATGTTCTAGATGCATATGCTATTGGGTGGTTATCTTGACTAATTACGGCTCCTAATGCTATATCAGATGCATCAGTATTTATAATAAAAGTTTTATCAAAATCGGGAAATGCTAAAATAGGTGCATTAGATAATAAATATTTACATGTCTGTACAGCTTCAATGTAACTTTTCTGATGTATATCTATTACAGCATCTTTTTTTGTAGCTTCTGTAAGGGGTTTTACTTAAATTAGGTACAAATTTTCTATAATATCCTATAAGTCCGAGAAATGCTCTAATTTCTTTCAGAGTTTTTGGAATAGGAAATTTTTGAATAGCTTCTATTTTCTTTTGATTTGGTTTTAAACCATCTTTATTTAATTTATGAGCTAAAAATTCTATTTCTTCTTCCATAAATACACATTTATTTTTATTTACTTTTAGATTAGCTTTTCTTAATGCCTCAAAAACTTGTTGTAACCTATTTATATGATCTTGTTTATTTCTTGAATAGACAATAATATCGTCTAAATAAACTAGACATATTCCCCTAGCTATTTCCTGGCTTAATACATTATTCATCATCCTCTGGAACGTTGCAGGAGCGTTTTTTAAACCAAAGGGCATCCTCAAAAATTCGTAATGGGAATCGGATTTTTTTTTTTTTTTTTTATATTCAGCTCGCCAAATTGACGTCGCCACCAGCCTGATGGTAAGAAAGCAGTGGCGCATCTAGCGATTGGGGGCCACTTCTTACAGTGGTCCTCAAGTTGGCGGCCCTGTGATGTGCCTCTTCACGCTCCTCTTGAATGTGCTAAAAACTGTTTTTTCAATAGACTCATCATCCATTTTTATTTGATGATATCCTGAAGTTAAGTCTTACGTGGTGAAAAAATTGTTACCTTGTAATTTTGAAAATAGCTCTTCTATATTAGGTAATGGAAATTTATCAGATTTAGTTTTTTCATTTAATTTCCTATAATCTATAACCATTCGCCATTTTTGAACTCCTGACTGATCTAATTTTTTTGGTATAATATGAACAGGTGAAGCCCACGGTGATTCAGAGGGTCGAATAATATTTTCACTTAATAAAGTATTAATTTGTTTTTTTATTTCTTGTTGCTGTATTTGGGGTAGTCTAAATGGCCTCTGATAAATCGGTTCTTCATTAAAATTAATTCGATGTTTAACTTTCGTTGTTGCACTATTAGTTACGCTATCTGTAAATAAATCTTGATAAGTTTTACATAATTCTTTTATATTTAAATTGTCATCTTCTGTCATATGAAAAATAAGCAGCTCTTTTTCAGGCATACTTAATTTTCTTTCCTTTAAATCTATTGTTGCGCTTATTTGTTCAATCATATCTGTACCCATTAATCCTACTTCCTACTAATATTATAAATGTGAAAGTTTGTGAAGATGTTTGGATGTTTAGATGTTTGGATGTTTGTTACTCAATCACGCTCTAACGGCTGAATGGATCCAGCTGAAATTTGGTATAGGGATAGAGTATAGTCTGGAATAACACATAGGCTACTTCTTAACCCAGAAAATTGTTTTCACGGGAAGCTGGAACGGGAACCAAAATTCACGCGGGCGAAGCCGCGCGCATCAGCTAGTATATCATATTTATCGCTAAAATGGTAAATGTAAAATTTCATTGGCCCTTTATCATGTCCAAAGTATTTACACCAAAATGGGGTTTCTATTACTCCATTGTGAGTAGTCATTCCGTGTGAGGTCCTAACTGTAAATTTTTCGGGTTGCCAAAACTTTGAAAAATATAAATGTTGAGCATCAGGCGTTATAAATGAACGTTGACTACCTGTGTCAATAAAACTAACTTTTAATTTTGGATTTTCTGTTTCAAAATATGGAAGATATGATTTGACATGGTTAAATTCTATAATGTTTTGTCTGTTTCGCTAACCTCGCCTAAAAATTTTGGTTTTCTTGATAGAATTCCTGAGTTTCTTCAGGGGTATAATTATAAAAATAATCATCAGGATTTTGGAATTCATTTTCCTCGATTTGATTTGGTTCCTCCTGATGGTAAAATACTTCCTCTGCTACCATACCTCTGCCTAAATTAATTTGGTTAGGTTTTAATTGAGGGGCGGTTCGCATAGTCACATCGCCTGTATTTAATGTAGGTCTTCGTGGGGTGATTGCAAATTATTAAATGGTCTATTATTATTTCTATACTGTTAAATTTGTGGATGTGGTGGTCTTTGGAATACGTTATTTACATTTGGTGACCAAGGGTATCTAGTTTGAAAAGGAATATTTGGTTTATTTGCTATTGGAGCATTACCTAATTTTTGCTGTTGAGGTTTCGACTGTTGGTTAAAATTTTCGTTATTGTAATAAATTTGTTTGAAGTGAGGAGTACTTTGCGGTTGCATTTGATTAATTACTCGCGGAGCAGGTAAATAATTTGAAAATTTTTGTTTAATATTATCAAATCTGCCTTCAGCTTCTAATTGTAATACTTTCGCAACAGTGTCATTAAAATTGCAATTGCTTACATAAATTTGGTCATGAAATGGTAAGCTATTTCTCAAAGTATTTTGAGCCGTATTAATATCTATATATATAAAAATCAATGCCACTTTTCGTTGTAATTTTAAAACTCAAGAACGGGCTCACCTACCAAAACCAAATGTTTAGGCTTTGTTCGGACTATTTAGTAGATGGTTTATGTGAAGTTTGCACAAAATCGGTCGAGCGGTTCTTCATTTATCACGCAAACGAAGTTGCGCGGGTCAGCTAGTAGGCTATAAAAAACTATAACTCGACTGAGAGGTACATAACATTTTAAACGTGAAGATATTCCGTTTAAAATATTATGTACCTCTCAGTCGAGTTATAGTCACGCAGCGGAATATATCTTTTTAGAGGTAACAGTACAGCATATCAAAGTGTTGCTCGGGGTTTTTTATAGTCCTGATCTCCACGTAAACTACTTCCACTCTCTTGACACCTTACTTAGCGATTTAAGTCCTTCCTATAGTCAAGTAGTCATTTTAGGGGATTTTAATACTTGCTTGGTCAATGATGACAGCCGTAGCCACTCTTTACAGTCTCTTGTATCTTCATTTAATCTTCACCTTCTACCTTTATCTGTTACGCATCATTGTCCAAACCGTCGCCCTCATCTTCTAGATTTAATTATTGTCTCCTCCCCTGATCTTGTTGCCACTCATGGACAACTTACTGCCTCGTTCTCACATCATGACTTACTCTATCTATCCCTGTCTATGCGTCCCCTAAGTCTAAGTCACAATTTTCTGTTTTTCGCAATTTTAAAGGTATTGCACTTGAGGATTTGAGGCGAGATGCAGAGGCCATTGATTGGTCATGCGTTGTTGAACGTAATAACTTAGACGAAAAAGTACAAGACTTCAACAATATCTTAACGGCGTTGTACGATCAGCATGCACCTAAGCGCCGCGTGAAATGGAAACGGATACCTGCACCCTGGATTTCCACGGAGATCAAAGATGCAATGGCTAGAAGAGATAAGGCCAATAGGATGTATAGACGTAATCCAACAGACATTAACTTCACTAAGTTTAAATCCTGGCGTAACCGTTGTAATCGTCTGTGTAGAGATGCTAAACGCCGCCACTTTCATAAATCTCTTGACACCCGTGACTCCTCCAAGATCTGGAAGTTTCTTAAATCTAACGGTATTGGGAAGTCACCCGTTATTGATTGTCATGACATTGACTTAAGTGCTCTTGACAAGCACTTTTCACTTCCTCCTATATCTCTTGACTCGCTTGTTAAGTCAAGCACCCTAGTTAATCTCTCTCTACTGCCTCTTCCACAATGCCCCACATTTACTTTCAAAAATGTTGATGAACATGAAGTCAAAAGATCCCTCTTAACGATTACTTCTTCTGGGTTTGGTAACGATCAGTTATGTTCAAAAATGTTTACTCCCATACTTCCTAGCGTGATCCCTATCCTCACTCATATATTTAATTTCTCCTTGAACTCTGGCTGTTTTCCCAGTGTTTGGAAACAAGCACTTATTATTCCATTACCTAAAACTACAAGTCCTACACTTCTGTCCCAGTTTCGTCCTATATCCATTCTTCCATTTCTCTCCAAAGTCCTTGAACATTTAGTCCATCGACAATTATCTAATTACCTGTTGCAGAATAATCTCCTTAACCCCTTGCAGTCCGGTTTTCGGCCGGGTCACAGTACAGTAACGGCACTTCTGAAGGTAACCGATGATGTTCGTCAGGCCATGGAGAATAAATCTCTCACTCTACTAGTACTGCTAGATTTTAGTAGTGCATTCAACTCCGTGGATTTTGATGTCCTTCTAGGTATTCTCAAATCCCTTAATCTCTCTACGGAAGCTGTGACCTGGTTTGACTCATATCTTCGGGGGCGCTCGCAGTGTGTTTGCCTTAACGAGGCAGTCTCGGAATGGCGTAATCTCATTGCTGGCGTGCCTCAAGGTGGCGTAGGGCAGACCGGGGCTGGTTGACTATAGGGGTAGGTAGACTAACTATCAATAACTCGGCCAAAGCAATGGCTTGGAGCCAACCGATGACACCCGAGACTCCGCTACCTCTCCCCGCTCAGTCACTGGCAGTGCGGTGTCGCGCACGCGCACCGTTTAAGTGAAGGATACTATAGTTAAAAATTAACGTAAGTAAGTAATTATTTTCATCGTAAGGTTTTTTGTAATAATGCCTATTTATTCATGGTTACTGATTGTCAAAGAATTTATAGTGGATGTTTGATTCATGTTCTTTCTTTTATGTATGATGTTAATTGATTTCTTAGCAGTTTTGTGGGTATGTCATGAGATTGAAAATAAAAATGTGGTTCGGGGCTAGTAGACTAATGTATAACGGGGCTGGATGACCAATAATCGTACATAAAAAAAAGAACATGAATCAAACATCCATTATGATTTTTTTGACAATAAGAGTAACCATAAATATATAGGCATTATTCCAAAAACATTACGATGAAAATAATTACTTACATACGTTATTTTTCATCTTTAAATTCCTTCACTCAAACGATGTGCGCGCGCGACGCCGCTCTCTCGGTGATTTATTGTATGTGTGTTTTATTTTCAACAAAAAATAATAACTGTTTATGTATGTTGCCTTTTATCCTATTTCCTCGTAGATTTTGCCTTTACAAGTCCATAGGTCAACTTACCCCAGGCGAATAGTCAACCTACCCCAAGCATGGTTGTGGGCAGGTTGACCAGTTTTTCTTATTGTATAAGATCTAGCCTGTACCCTATATTATAATGAATTAGGCGCTTTTTGCTATATTTTTCCAAAACTTAATAGTTAACCTATGAAATAAACCTGTTTTTGAATTAATATTCTATAAAGAAATAAAAATATAAGCCTTTAAGCTGAAACCTAGTCAACCAGCCCCGGTCTACCCTACTTTCTCCTTTACTATTTTCCATTTTCATCAACTCCGCTGTTCGAGTTATTTCTTCCAACTTCCATCTCTACGCTGACGATTTGCAGCTTTATCGTCATTTTACGTTGAACGAATATAGAAGTGCCATTGCAGGTATGAATCGCGACCTGAGTGCTATTGGTGAGTGGGCTAGGTCATTTGGACTTCAAATTAACCCTAAAAAGTCTCAGGCGATGGTTATTGGTAGCAGGCAAATGCGATCAGGACTGGATATGGCCTTACTACCGTCTCTCCTGCTTGATGGTGTACCTATTTCGTATACCGAGACGGCTAAAAATCTTGGCGTTATTATGAATGGCAATTTGACCTGGGATGAACACGTCGGGGAGGTTAGCAAAAAGGTGTATTACACATTCCATACCCTCAAATATCTTCAGCCTTTCTTGCCCGTGGACATCAAAATCTCTCTTGCTCAGTCACTAATACAACCTATTATTGACTATGCAGACTCCTGCTACTTGGATGCTACTGAGGAGCTTTTAAATAAACTTGAGCGACTGCAAAATTTATGCATTCGATTTATTTTCAATCTACGCAAGTATGATCATTTCTCAGAATTTCGCAAGAAACTCAAGTGGCTCCCAATCCAACTTCGTAGGATTACTCGAATATTATGTGTTTTGTTTAATATCCTTCACAACCGCCTTTGCCCTTCCTACCTGCGAGAACGTTTTTCTTACATGCGTGGGCCTGACGCTCTTTGTAGGTCACACCTTAAATATCTTCTTACTATTCCTCGCCATAAATCTGAATTCTAGTCTTACTCTTTCACTGTTCATGCGGTAAGGCTGTGGAACGCTCTCCCGCCGAAGATACAATCTTGCCAAACTGTCTCACTCTTTAAAAAGAAACTGAAAGAACATTACCTCTCCTCTTTGCCGTAACTATCTGAACTTAAGTATATCTAAATGGGATATGTATTTATGTATGTATGTATGTATGTATATGTGTATATTGTACCTATGTATTTATTACAGTGAACGTATGTATGTGTATGTATGTACCTATATTTGTATATATGTATAGTTTAACAGTTTATATGTATTTGAGTATGTATACTATTATTTTATTTAGGGTCCTTAACTTGCACACACTTCTTAATCTTTATTCTATTTTTAACATCTCCTCTTACGGGCCTACTGGAAGAGATTTCTGTAGAAATAAGTAGGCCCTTGTACAATGCTGTTTTCTTTATTATGTTTTTCTCTTTTTTTGTAATTTGTGTGTACATAAACTAATAAATAAATAAAATAAAATAAATAGGGTTCCATTATTTCCTCTATCAACTCCTGTTTTGCAAGACCATGCTTATCAGTTAACCCTTTTTTTTTTTTTTTTTAACGTGATGGAAAATCCTTATGGATGTTATGCCGGACTCCTACCGACTAAAAAACCTCACGTAACGCCCAACAGCCTATGGTTGTGAGCCCCGGGTAAGCCCTCGGAAGGATGTCCCAGGACTCCCAACAGACCTACGGCCGCCACTGCGGCCTCGCCCAGGGGGAGGTTCGGGTGCTAGCCGCATCTTTGGGGGAGGGGTTTCGGGTGTGATCCCGCTTCTAAGGGGTTATCAGTTAACCTACTTTTTATAAAAAATAATATCTGCTTAATTACAAAAATTAAATCCTTATAACTACTTTTTCTTTTCACATTCGCTAACTCTACTAAAAGAGTGTTAAGCTCTCTATTATCAGCACATTCTAATTTTAAAGTACTTTCTATGCAATCCCAATTAAAAGCATTTTTTTTTTTAAATTATTTATTTATGTACTTACACACAAGAAATATAAGGAGTATGACAAAAAGAAAGATAGGTAATGGTACTGCTTATTTCTATAAGAAATATCTCCCAGCAGACCAGCGAAAGGAGAACATGAAGAAGAAAAAAGAAATTAAAAGTGTGTAAATAAAGGAATAGGGTAAAACTGATATAATATACATACAAAATTAACGAAAGAATATATAGGTACTTACATCTTAATAAGTTGTTAATAGGTATAAATATACAAATATGTCAAAATATAAATACATATAATATGTACTTACTTACATATACTTAATAAATACATAAATAGGTTTATAGTGTAGACATATAATATTCACGGACTTTCCTTTTGAAAGTTGTGAGAGTTTTGCTGTCTCTGATGGCGGGCGGTAGTGAGTTCCACAACCTGACCGCATGCACAGTGAAGGAATATGAATAGAAAAAACTTGAGAGGTGTCAAGGGACACCCGAATGGAACGAAGTTCCTTTCAATGAATTAGTGCAGGAATTGTAATAAAATTTTAAATTTATTGTAATTTTAAAATTTTATTGTACAAAAACAAAAACAAAAACAAAAACAAAAACAAGAATAAGAACAAGAACAAGAACAAAAACAAGAACAAGAACAAAAACAAGAACAAGAACAAGAACAAGAACAAGAACAAGAACAAGAACAAGAACAAGAACAAGAACAAGAACAAGAACAAGAACAAGAACAAGAACAAGAACAAGAACAAGAACAAGAACAAGAACAAGAACAAGAACAAGAACAAGAACAAGAACAAGAACAAGAACAAGAACAAGAACAAGAACAAGAACAAGAACAAGAACAAGAACAAGAACAAGAACAAGAACAAGAACAAGAACAAGAACAAGAACAAGAACAAGAACAAGAACAAGAACAAGAACAAGAACAAGAACAAGAACAAGAACAAGAACAAGAACAAGAACAAGAACAAGAACAAGAACAAGAACAAGAACAAGAACAAGAACAAGAACAAGAACAAGAACAAGAACAAGAACAAGAACAAGAACAAGAACAAGAACAAGAACAAGAACAAGAACAAGAACAAGAACAAGAACAAGAACAAGAACAAGAACAAGAACAAGAACAAGAACAAGAACAAGAACAAGAACAAGAACAAGAACAAGAACAAGAACAAGAACAAGAACAAGAACAAGAACAAGAACAAGAACAAGAACAAGAACAAGAACAAGAACAAGAACAAGAACAAGAACAAGAACAAGAACAAGAACAAGAACAAGAACAAGAACAAGAACAAGAACAAGAACAAGAACAAGAACAAGAACAAGAACAAGAACAAGAACAAGAACAAGAACAAGAACAAGAACAAGAACAAGAACAAGAACAAGAACAAGAACAAGAACAAGAACAAGAACAAGAACAAGAACAAGAACAAGAACAAGAACAAGAACAAGAACAAGAACAAGAACAAGAACAAGAACAAGAACAAGAACAAGAACAAGAACAAGAACAAGAACAAGAACAAGAACAAGAACAAGAACAAGAACAAGAACAAGAACAAGAACAAGAACAAGAACAAGAACAAGAACAAGAACAAGAACAAGAACAAGAACAAGAACAAGAACAAGAACAAGAACAAGAACAAGAACAAGAACAAGAACAAGAACAAGAACAAGAACAAGAACAAGAACAAGAACAAGAACAAGAACAAGAACAAGAACAAGAACAAGAACAAGAACAAGAACAAGAACAAGAACAAGAACAAGAACAAGAACAAGAACAAGAACAAGAACAAGAACAAGAACAAGAACAAGAACAAGAACAAGAACAAGAACAAGAACAAGAACAAGAACAAGAACAAGAACAAGAACAAGAACAAGAACAAGAACAAGAACAAGAACAAGAACAAGAACAAGAACAAGAACAAGAACAAGAACAAGAACAAGAACAAGAACAAGAACAAGAACAAGAACAAGAACAAGAACAAGAACAAGAACAAGAACAAGAACAAGAACAAGAACAAGAACAAGAACAAGAACAAGAACAAGAACAAGAACAAGAACAAGAACAAGAACAAGAACAAGAACAAGAACAAGAACAAGAACAAGAACAAGAACAAGAACAAGAACAAGAACAAGAACAAGAACAAGAACAAGAACAAGAACAAGAACAAGAACAAGAACAAGAACAAGAACAAGAACAAGAACAAGAACAAGAACAAGAACAAGAACAAGAACAAGAACAAGAACAAGAACAAGAACAAGAACAAGAACAAGAACAAGAACAAGAACAAGAACAAGAACAAGAACAAGAACAAGAACAAGAACAAGAACAAGAACAAGAACAAAAACAAGAACAAAAACAAGAACAAAAACAAGAACAAAAACAAAAACAAAAACAAAAACAAAAACAAAAACAAGAACAAGAACAAGAACAAGAACAAGAACAAGAACAAGAACAAGAACAAGAACAAGAACAAAAACAAAAACAAAAACAAAAACAAAAACAAAAACAAAAACAAAAACAAAAACAAAAACAAAAACAAAAACAAAAACAAAAACAAAAACAAAAACAAAAACAAAAACAAAAACAAAAACAAGAACAAAAACAAAAACAAAAACAAAAACAAAAACAAAAACAAAAACAAAAACAAAAACAAAAACAAAAACAAAAACAAAAACAAAAACAAAAACAAAAACAAAAACAAAAACAAAAACAAAAACAAAAACAAAAACAAAAACAAAAACAAAAACAAAAACAAAAACAAAAACAAAAACAAAAACAAAAACAAAAACAAAAACAAAAACAAAAACAAAAACAAAAACAAAAACAAAAACAAAAACAAAAACAAAAACAAAAACAAAAACAAAAACAAAAACAAAAACAAAAACAAAAACAAAAACAAAAACAAAAACAAAAACAAAAACAAAAACAAAAACAAAAACAAAAACAAAAACAAAAACAAAAACAAAAACAAAAACAAAAACAAAAACAAAAACAAAAACAAAAACAAAAACAAAAACAAAAACAAAAACAAAAACAAAAACAAAAACAAAAACAAAAACAAAAACAAAAACAAAAACAAAAACAAAAACAAAAACAAAAACAAAAACAAAAACAAAAACAAAAACAAAAACAAAAACAAAAACAAAAACAAAAACAAAAACAAAAACAAAAACAAAAACAAAAACAAAAACAAAAACAAAAACAAAAACAAAAACAAAAACAAAAACAAAAACAAAAACAAAAACAAAAACAAAAACAAAAACAAAAACAAAAACAAAAACAAAAACAAAAACAAAAACAAAAACAAAAACAAAAACAAAAACAAAAACAAAAACAAAAACAAAAAACAAACCCCCAACCCCTTTCCACCCCCTTCCCCCCCCTCTCCCTCCCTCCCCCCATATTAAATCCCCCCCACCCATATTACCCCCATATTAAAGGAGGGTAGAGGTACCTCTACCCTCCATAAACATATAAACGGCCGAATTGAGTAACCTCCTTTTTTGAAGTCGGTTAAAAAAGTGTCGTGACCATTTTTCGTAAGAATTTTTTCCGTCTAGCCCCCTTTCACAACGCGCGATAAGGAACTTCGTTCCAAAATCAGTTTTGTGACGAGGGAGTTTGAGAAGTAGGCGGAGGTTAGACCTGCAGGGAGCGTCAAGAGATCGAACAAATGAGAACCGCTCCCTCAGATAGGAAGGTGAAGATGGATTGTAAAGGATATTGAAAAGTAGATTAAGAATTCGAGTGTTCCGGCGAAGACGGATAGGGAGCCACTTGAGTTCTTTGCGAAAATGGGAAACGTGATCATACTTTCTAAGATTGAATATAAAGCGTATACATAAATTTTGCAACCTCTCAAGTTTATCTAGAAGCTCCTCGGTGGCGTCTAAATAGCAAGCATCAGCGTAGTCAATAATGGGTTTTATAAGAGTTTGTGCAAGATTGATTTTCGTCCTCAGGGGCAAGAAGCTCTGGAGGCATCGCAACGAGTGAAAAGAGAAATGAACCTTCTTGCTGACATCGTTAATGTGGGCACGCCAAGATAGCGTGGCATCCATAATCACACCCAGGTTCTTAACAGAGTCTGAATATGGAATGTGGACACCAGCCAATAGCACCGGACTTAGTTCCGACACCGGTAGTCTGTCACATTGGTATTTACTACCAATGACGATAGCCTGCGACTTGGAAGGGTTGATGAGTAATCCGACCGACCTGGCCCAGTCACTTAATTTATCCAAATCCCGGTTCATAGAAGAAATAGGTACCAGAAAGTGCATCATTAGCCGTAAAATGGCGATACAGCTGCAAGTCATCCGCATAGAGATGGAAGTTACTGGAAATGTGACTGGTAGCAGAGTTGATAAAGATAGAAAAGAGAAGAGGAGATAAAACGCCACCCTGAGGAACGCCTGCAGATAGTTCGCACCAATCAGAGGATGTCTGGCCGATACGAACACACTGAGTGCGACCCCGAAGGTAAGAGTCAAACCAGGATATGGCGGAGGAAGAGACATTTATAGATCGTAAGGTACCAAGTAGTACATCAAAGTCGACAGAAGTGAAGGCACTACTAAAATCAAGGAGAACTAAAAGTGTTAGTTGTTTTCGCTCCATAGCCCATCGGATGTCATCTGTCACTTTAATAAGCGCAGTGACAGTGCTATATCCAGCGCGAAATCCTGACTGAAAGGGGCTGAGGGAGTCAGAAGACGATAGAAAGACTGAGAGCTGCCGATGAACAATATGCTCAAGGACTTTGGAGAGAAACGGAAGTATAGAGATAGGTCGATAATCAGTCAGTAAGCAGGGGTTAGTTGTTTTAGGTAGAGGCACAACGTACGCTGACTTCCAAACCTTAGGAAAGGAACCAGAGAATAACGAGAAATTAAAGATATGAGTAATGACGGGAAGTATGATAGGGAGAAAAGGGAGGATCATCCTTGAGCAGATGCTATCGCAACCCGAAGCTGTTGAAGTAATGGACAGAAGAGATCTCCTAACGTCGGAGTCGGAGACAGAGACGAACTGAAAAGGAGAGGTCCGGTGCATAGGCCCATCCAAAAGTCTGAGCAAGGTAGCCCTCTTTACATCTGCATCCAAGGAGACCGGCGGTTGAGAGAAGTGCTTATTTAGAGCAGTGGTGTCGATGTCCTTGGAGTCAGAAACTGGAGATATGCCTTTGCCCACGGACCTAAGAAATCTCCAGGTGTCAGCCGAACTCCGACCGTTAAGAGAATCGTAGAAGTGGCGTTTTCTTGCATCTCTACACATCCGACTGCAGCGGTTCCTCAGAGACTTAAAAGCTACAAAATTTTGTTCTGAGGGGCTATTCCTAAATCGCCTCCTAGCTCTATCTCTACGAGCCATTAGGTTTTTTATAGAATCGTTCAACCAGGGAGCTGGGTAATGTTTGATTCGGACACGTTTAACCGGGGCATGCCGGTCGAATAACTCAACAACTGTAGTGTTGAATATGTTGACCATTTCATTGACGTTAGCGGAGTTAAACACCAACGACCAGTCAGCAGAGCCGGCATCTCTTTGCAATGCCTCCAGATTCATACCCCTGAAATTACGAAGGAAACAGATTTGTTGCTTACGTTTAGGGGGACGAACACGATAAGAGAGGAAAAGTAAGTCATGTAAGGAAAACGGAGCAGGCAGCTGACCATGTGAGCCCACATCGTCAGGGGAGGAAACTAGGATGAGGTCAAGTAGTGAAGGTTTGCAATCACGGGCATGGTGAGTTGTAGAGAGCGGTAAAACATGTAGGTTATATGCAGACAATAAAGATAATAATTTACGAGAGCGGCTGTCATTTTTTACCAAAACAAGTGTTAAAGTCACCCATTATGACTACGTGACTATAGGAAGGAGTGAGTTCATGTAGAAGGTGATCAAAAGAGTTGAAATAGTCTATGTGCATATCAGGGCTGTAGAAAACTCCAAGGAGAAGCTTAGTATGAAGTAAAGAAATTTCCAGAAAGAGATGTTCAGCTGATTCGGTGTAGGCATTAGGAGATGCACTAACAATCTTATGAGGAATGTTAGCACGTAAGTAGATTCCTACACCGCCACAGCCTACACCAGTTCTATCGTTTCGAATTAAAACATAGCCTGGAAGTGAGACCATTGTAGATGGGATAAATGGCTTAAGAAATGTTTCAGATAAAAGGATAGCATCAAGAGAGGAGTTGCTAAAAGACGCCAGAAAATCGGAGTAGTGGCCTTTACCACTCTGTGCATTAATATGCGCTAGATTGAGATTCTTGGGATGGTTTGAAGATAAAGAGGAGAGATGATCGTGCAAGGTCAGAGAGGCAGAGGAATCAACATCCACGCTGTGGAAACTATCGGAGCCAGAAGAACACGAAAAAAAGCTGCTGTTTAGGTTGCAAAGGTCGTCCGTATTATGCATAGTTCAGAAAAGAAATAAATATATAGATCTATAATAATAAATAATATATATAAATAAATATACTGTGGAAGAATAAAAAAAAAAATATCTTGCTCACTCACTCGCTGATAGTGGCAGAAATTTTCACAAGATAACGTCACATATTTTATAGAGAACACATTAAAAAAAAAAAACCATAACACAGCAAAGGAAGCTTTTTAAAGAGTCGAGTGTAAAAAAAAAAACAACTTAATTCCCTCACGCATCCCAGCTACAAAGTTATGTCATTGACATCAACCCTACCAAATATAAGCAAGGCGAAAGTGTGGAGCCGGCATTATCCACAAATGACACGGGGTGTCAGTGTCACTGTCATATGTCAATGCTTCACGTTCAATACGAATACATAGTTATAGTCCGTTCATAGTTAATTTACCTCTAGCTGTGAGGTTGGCTTCCCCGATTTTCGTGTTACCACACTAAGATTTTTTTCTACCATGTACTCCAACCTTATTAAGTCGATACTTATTTTCTTCTTTTGCTGCCGTTTTTTCGGGCGTGGAAATTATTTGAGATGTGGAAGCAGCACCTGTGCCCTCTTTGATTACGATGATGAGTGTCTTTTTTGAATTACATATCCATTTTATGTAAATAAAAATGAAATTTAAGGAGAATCTTTTAGTAACAGAACTACGTCTTTAGTAATGTTAATTATACTGACTAATGGATATTTACATAAAAAAAAACTCTCAGGCTTAACGGTTCCATCTTATAATCTCCCCTAGTATGCGGTAAAATGTCTGAAGCTGGCACTCATAGGGGGACTTTACTGCAATACCAACTTACAGAAAACGATCTGTCAGAGGTAAATAAACTGTGAACGGACTATACCTACTCTTACTATTTAAACAGTTAATAATTTTACAATTCAGGTATTACATAAACAAGTTTCAAACATGGTGTCTCTAAAAAGTGAAAGTCAAGAATGTAAACAAAGCAATAGCGGCCAAGATACAAGATACAAAACAAAAGAACAGGATGCATGGGGCGAAACGTGACGATTATCACTAGAACCAAAGCAAAATCTCATACGCGGCGACGGCTTGACTTGCCTGCTTTCAGTGGTTTGGACGCCTCACCAGCCCCTGAAGATGCGGCAACAACAGGCTGTGAAGACCTGTCGGTCTCTGTAATGGGGCAGGGATATTGACGGATAACGGTGTCAAGCTCAGCCATAGATTCCAATTTCCGAAGAGTTTTATCTGGAGTCAGGATAACTATCTTGCCCTCAGCCGACCAACAACTCCTCACGCCGAAGTGCTGTCTCGCGGCCGTGAAGACATGATGCCGTGCCTTGGTCAGAAATTCTGAGATAGTTATTTTCGTACCTTTAAGGGAAGTTTTACTGTCCCACACTAGGTGACGCTGCTGCAGTCCGTGGAATCTAACAAGAACCGGGCGAACCTTCCCTTTTGCACCACCCAGTCTATGACAAATGTTAAGGTGTTGGAGTCCAACTTCAGGAATCTTCATGTCAGATGAAATAACATGGTGTATAGCCTCATGCAAGTTTTAGGTGTATAGCAACCAAAGGGGGGATTCGCCACAATCGCGGCCGTCAGACCGGTCATGGACGAGTGGCTGGAGAGAAGACACGGTGCTCTCTCCTACCGGTTGACACAGATGCTTGCCGGGCACGGTAGCTTCGGTAGGTATCTGTGGCGAAAACACCGGGAAACCACGGCCGAATGTCAGCACTGCGAGGACCGCAGCGATGACACGGCGCTCCACACGCTGGTGGAGTGCACGGCGTGGGCACAACAGCGACAGGTCCTCGTAGTGGGTCTGGGCGTGGACACTCTCTCGCTTGAGGCCGTGGTGCGAGCCATGCTCTCCAGCGGGAGTAAGTGGGACTGCGCCGCCTCTTTCTGCGAGCAGGTCATGCTCGCGAAGGAGGCGGCGGGCCGGGTGCGGGAGAGAACTCTCCCACCCGAGTTCCGCAGTCGGCGCCCTGGGCGCCGCCGACGTGTCTTCGCCGAGGACTATCGGCCTCCATGACCGGGGGTCTGAGGACGGTGAGAGGGCCGCTCACCGTCCTTACAGAAGCAGGCCCATGACGGCAGCGTGACGTGAGCACTTACGCACGCCCCCCCCCCTTAGAAGCGGGGTCACACCCGAAATCCCCCATAGACGCGGGATTGCACCCGAACCACCCCCTGGGCGAGGCCGCATTGGCGGCCGTAGGTCTGTTGGGAGTCACGGGACATCCTTCCTGAGGGCTTACCCGGGGCTCTCAACCATAGGCTGTTGGGCGTTACGTGAGGTTTTTTAGTCGGTAAGAGTCCGGCATAGCATCCTACGAGGATTTTCCCTCACGTTAAAAAAAAAAAAAAAAAAGGTACGTATGTTGATTTGCCCTCCATACTAGTAACAGAACTAGGGCCTGGTTCACTACCTAAACTAGTCTTAGGTGTATATACAAACTTCGGGGGTTTTAGGAGCGGAATTTTGAAAGGAATAATGCTACTTGGTACTTACAAAATGCAGATGACGACTGTTCTGAGTATCAGCATTCCCTTCGTTAATCTTGACTTATTTATTTGCAGGTTGCCCAGTATTCAAAGACTTAGAAGTCACGTGCCTTTACCTGGCGAATTTGGAGACTTTTATCTCGAAAATTCTTGAACGAGATAAATACACTTTATTAGCTGGGCCCCACGTTGGGCGCCAGTCAAAATTATTGAAGATTAACCCTTTAAAAAAAACGAATTTAATTTACTGAAATAATTTAGTACTTTTATTACTTTATAGAGATTACACCAATACTTAAGACTAGTTAACTCTACTGTGAGCGAGCTGGTAGTGACCACTTCTTCCACTGAAGGTGGGCTTTTATACCATAACAGCTGGTAATGGTCTTTTGTCTGAAATATTCTGTTCTGTCTTCGTTGTCCAAGGATTATTGGGGATCGATATCAAATCGTCTTTTGTTCGACGACATTCCATAACATTCTTTGTGATACCATTCCTCATATCTTCCTCGAAGTTAGTAATTATGTTTTTAATGTGTTCATTGTTTGGTGGAGCTACTTGACTCGCGAACGCCGCATCGCGTTTACTTTCGTGGCAGTATACGTGTTGTTCCAAACCTAAAGGTGTCCTGTCGATCAGTTATCGGGTTTGTCTGTTGTGTCGGGTATATTTTAGACTGTGATATTAGTATTTATCACCTCGTAAAGGTAAAGAATAAAAACAAACAAATAATTTTGTTATTGCTAGTAAATTATACCCCCTCGAGGTTAGCGTACACATAAAGCAACATTTTAAGAGTTAATAATCTAGTTATTCGAGAGATTTTGTACGAGTAGGGGAAACTGTTCACTATTCGTACGTGGGGCACATTCATACATTGAGTATAACAAAAATACTAACCGACATACAAACGCGCCTTTGCATGTGTACATAGACATACCGACTGCCATGTTGCTAGCAAAGTATCGTGCCACTCTGTGTGAGGCAATAAGAAGTAACGTGTTTTCGCACTAGGATAGTAAAATTTTTACTGAAGTTTAAATCGTACTGGCAAGTAAATTTATTACGTTTTTTTTTAAATAGTCAGGATTCATTAATGTTCACACTGTTTAATTTTGAGTTTTCATTGTTATATTTCTTTTACTAACATTGATTTTGTATTCAACTGTAATTTATATTTAGTCAAGGTCTGGGGCACATTCGGACATTTCAACAGGGGACGCATTCGTACGCGTTCGAATGCTCCCTTTAGGTCTTTTTAACCACAAACACTCACATAAATTTTATTTTTTAATAAATTTTAGACTGTATTTTTTTTAATTATGATTCGTTACAATAATTACGGATTTTTTAATTTAAAACGATCAGCAATATAATTTTTATTTAGCAAATGTTATAATTGATATCAAATCGCAGGTTCATGGTACAGATAAAAAGAAAAGATAAGCATAGCTATTAAATGGATGAGAACGAATAAAAAATTATTTAAATTTACACATATTCCATATTCCTTAAAAACAGAAAGATTAAAAGAGAAAGAAAATCAAATGAATTTCGTATTATGCAGAGAGCCTGGAAAAATGAATTATAAAACAAAAATCGAATCTTCTAATTGACAAAATATATAAAAAAATATGAATAACTAGCAGAGCCCGCAACTTCGTTTACGTCACATAAGGTGTATGAAAGGAAAGGTATTTCTTCATCAGAGTCATCAAGCAGCGTCTGAAACTGCCCTGTTTGCTTAATCATAAAAGAGCTTAATGATTAAGTCTATTTTAAAACAATTCAGTCCGCACCGAAGGAATTGTTTAAAAATAGTCTTAATCATTAAGCTCTTTTATGATTAAGCCAACGCGCCAGTTTAGGTTCACTCACATTCAAAGAAACCCCTACAATTAAAATTTTCAAAAATCTAAGTCTTAAAAGTGTTATAACTCTTTTATTTCTAAACCGATTTACATAAAACAAACGCTAAATGTTAACTGGAGCAAACTTCAACACAATAAAAAAACCGCATTGCAATCGGTTGAGCGGTTGCTGAGATTAGCGTGCACAACCGTACAGACAAACAGATATACAGATGTTGGGTCTTGAAGGATCTTCAATAAGTAGACTTTCTTGACCTTTTATAATGTACTTTAATTACAATATTCTACAATAACTTGCTACTATAAAATATCTTCAAAAATATGAGACACGCGTGTCGCGTGGATAACGTTCCTTGGTCGAGTGGCGCGTGGTGGGGCTGGCAGTGGCGCGAGGCGGCCGCCGGCCGCGGCCGGTTGTGTCCCGAACATACTCCCGCACCTTGAAAGCTCCAGCTTTCAAGCAGGTGGAACAGGAGTTAATTCTTCGTCAGACAGCAGCGAGCAGATGCATGAAATGGCACGACGTATAACTCCTTTGTTTGTGAATATATCGACAACTCTGCATAAACCGTCAGTGCCTTTATGTAATTTGGTAATCCGCCCGAGAGGCCAGGTCATAGGTGGACTTTGGCCTTGCTTTATTAGAACAAGCTGGCCAACTTCTAAGTTTGGAACGCGCCACTTTGTGCGCTGTTGAAGTTCTGCTATATATTCTTGGCACCATCTTGACCAGAAATGCTGTCTGACTTGTTCGATCCGCGCGTACCGCTATAAGGCGTGTGGGCTGACATCTCCGAAGTCCGGCGCTGGCAGTGACGTCAGTGGTCTTCCAATCAGGAAGTGCCCTGGGGACAACGGGGAAAGGTCGTGAGGATCGGATGATAAAGGGCATATAGGACGCGAGTTGAGAATGGCCTCAACTTGCGTAAATACTGTAGCTAATTCTTCAAAAGTGAAATGGTAATTGCCTATAATACGTTTTATATGATACTTGGCTACTCTTACTGAACTCTCAACAAGTCCCATGAAATTTGGGGAATAAGCAGGAGAAAATTTAAATTGTATGTTCTCATTAGCAAAACACTCTGATACAGAATTACAATTTTGTAATAAAAATTGCCCTATTTCTTTACTGGCCCCAACAAAATTCTTCCCATTATCAGAAAAAACCTGTAGGGGTTTACCTCTTCTTGAAATGAAACGCCTTAAAGCTAAAATAAAACATTGGGTGCTTAAATCACCAGCGATTTCTAAATGAACGGCCTTTGTTTTCATACAACAAAAAATGCATAAAAACGTCTTAATTACTTGGCCACCACGCCCTTTTTTACTTATAATATAAAATGGTCCGGCATAATCTACCGCTACCACTTGGAAAGGAAAACCGGGAGACACCCGCTGTGATGGGAGATTACCCATAAGTTGGGAGGCAACTACTCCCTTCAAGCGCTTACAAGTTACGCATTTCCTAAAAATCTGGCGGGCTAATTGTCTACCACCTATAGTCCAATATTGTTCGCGAACGCCTGAAAGAAGCAGCTGAGGCCCAGCATGCATTAATTTAATGTGAAAATCTTCAAAAATTAATTTACTTAACTGATTATTACTATCTAAAATTATGGGATATTTCTTGTCGCTATGAAAAGATGAGTTTGATAATCTACCACCAACACGTAGGACTCCCTGTTCGTCTAAATAGGGATTTAATGATAGTAAATTAGATTTTCTACTTAAAGATAACTTATTTTTTAATTATTTCTTCAAAAAATGACTTAAGCTGTGACATTTTTATAAGTTTTATATCAGCATTTTTCAACTCAATAACATTCAATGGACCTGAAAATTTATTTTTTAATTATCTACAATTGTGTATGAAACGCAAAATATAGGCAAATGTTCTTCTTAATTTATTAAACTTTGAATAATTTTCAATAGGAAAAAAATATGCGTCGTTAACTGTAGCACTCAAAACTTTAATTGTATTTTTTATTTCAGGAACATCTGATAACGAATATATTTGTATATTTTGAGAAGGCCACTTGTCTTCATCACTCAACAGGAAAGTAGGTCCGTACCACCACAAATCCGCCGCATTACTCGTAATTTGTTCGGGTAATAGTCCTCGCGATGCTATGTCGGCCGGGTTATATGGCGAAGGGACATACCTCCACGATGAGTCACACGTTAACTCGCTTATCTCAGCTACTCGATGAGCTACAAATGTTTTTAATTGATATTTACTAGTTTTATGTATATTTAACCATGATAATACAACTTTAGAATCGGTCCAATAATGTATATTGTGTATAGTACACCTTAATGAATTTTTTACCTTATGACACAAGCGACTGGCTAATAAACAACCTAACAGTTCTAATCTCGGTACGGTCATAACTGGCTGTAGCGGAGCAACTTTTGCCTTAGCGCACAAAAGATGCACTGAGACGCCGTTATCACTCTCACAGCGAACATAGATACACGCTGCGTACGCTTGTATAGAAGCGTCGCTGAAGCAATGAATTTCGACCTTATTAGCAGTTGGACACATGACATACCGATCAATTTCGAATGAATTTAATATACTCAAACAGTTAGTAATTTTATGCCATAACAATTTTAAGTCATTAGGTATTTCGTCATCCCAGTCTAACTTTAAACACCAAAGTTTTTGTAATAGTATTTTTAACGTTATCGTACATACACTCAGCACGCCCAGTGGATCGAATATACTGGCCGTAACTGACAGGATAGCACGTTTGGTGCAAGCTAACGTATTTTCTTTACTTAATGACTTCGAGCAATTAATAGCCAATTTATCTGTGGTAGGATTCCATTTTAATCCTAATGTGGTACACTCTTTTGTGAATTCTACACTTGTCTGATCTTGAAACAAATCAGGATTATCAAAAAGGTAAGTACAATTCGACTTTATTTTTCTTAAATTCATTTTGGCTTTTAATAACTCCTCTGAAACAGACTTTAATATATATTTAAGCTTGTGTATATCATCACTTCCGGTAACGAGATCATCGACATAAAAATCATATTTAATTATATTTTTTATTTCACTATCACTACATGAATCCGCGATTTCAAACAAACAACGGATACTTAGAAATGCCGAGGACGCGATTCCGTAAGTGACAGTGTTGAGCCGTAGATATTTGATGGGTTCCGTATCATTATTTCGCCATAAAATGATCTGTAAATATCTATGACTGTCCTTCAAAAAAACACATCTGTACATTTTTTCTATATCTCCTATAAAACATATCTATGTTGACGAAACCTAATTAATATAGAAAAAATGTCTTCTTGTATAGTGGGGCCAACCATCAAAATATCATTAAGTGAAAGACCAGAAGTTGTCTTAGCAGAACCATCGAATACGACGCGACATTTTGTAGTCTCGCTGTTCTCGCGAAGAACTGGATGATGAGGTAAAAAATAAGCAACTTCGGGTTTTTTATTTCTGATAAGTGACCCAAATTCTCATATTCATTTATAAATTCACAATATTGTTTCTTTACGTGAGGTTGCCTTTTAAATCTTTTTTCTAATTGATAAAACCGTTTTAGAGCTGAATTAAATGAGTCCCCAAATTTTTCAGGGTTTTCTCTGAAAGGCAAACTCACACAAAACTTACCATCACTTAACCGGTAAGTATTTTTCAAGAAATGATTTTCACACGCTTCCTCTTCTTTAGTCCATTGAACGCGTGATGACATTTCTTCAATTTTCCAAAACTTTTCTAACTGAACCCTAATTTGCTGACTAAACTGGCAATGTATTTTACTTACCGTTTTCATATTGTTTTGACTACACATGGCTGGTCCTACAACTAACCAACCGAAATGAGTATTAATATGGGTTATATTGTTATATTGTAATATGGGTTTATTTAAACCTAATTTTATTTGTTCAGGTCTGACTAAGTCCCAAAAGACGTCTGCCCCTAACAACAATTGTACTTCAGAGGGACGATGGAATGACTTGTCAGCCAATTTAACATGTGGAGGAATATCAAATAAGCTAATATCTATTTCTTCTGAAGGTAAGTTACTCGATATTTGATCTATCAGCAAGCAATATATTTGCTTCCTGATTGATCTATTTTTAGATTGAATAGTTACCTTAGCTCTTCGTAACGCTGTAAATGAAATGTTATTAATACCTGTTACATTCACGGACGACACCTCTTGACATGGAAGCCCTAATTTTTTATGTAATGAATTGATCATGAATGACGACTGACTTCCACTGTCGAGCAATGCGCGAACGTCAAAACATTGGTTAGTTTCATTATCCACAATTTGTACCATGGCTGTTGATAGCAGCACCTCGGCTGCCATACAGGAAGATAATGAGACTGGACATGCACTCCTACTTTGTACTGACGGCTCACTGCTCACCTGAGCAGTGCTAGGCTGTACGGTACTCGTTGGCGCTGAATTAGATTGCGCAGTACCGGCCTTTTCATAGTTATTACTTACAAACTTTTTGTAGTAAGGTTGATGTAACAGGAAATTATGTCTACGACCACATGCCTTGCATGGACGTGAACGGCATTGATATGCATGATGACCACCACGAAAACAATTAACACAAACCTTTAATTTAAATATTTCTTTCATTCTCTCTTCAGGTTTCATGTCTAAAAACTTTTTACAGGTAAATAAGCGGTGCTCACTATTGCATAATAAACAATTTAACTTAGGGATATCCTGGATCGCCGTATTGGAGGCAGAAGCAACAAATGCTTTATGAGTTTTATCTAATTTATTTGTATATTTTATTCTTTCAGATTTTTCAACATGACTGCTACTCCGAGGCAACGACTCCAGAATATCAGCTCGACTCCGTAAGAACTCAAGGAAGCTATCAAGTCGCGGTGACTCAGATATAGTGTTTCTATGTTCCTCCCATTTTAGAAGAGAAACTGTATCCAGTTTTGATGAAAATATAAATATTATTATTGTATCCCAGGAGCTGGTGGGTTCACCTAGACTTTCTAAAGCACGTAAATTTTTTGTTATATGATCCACCATACCTCTCAAATCCCTTTCCGATTCCTTCAAAATATTTTGAGTATTAAATAAAGCCTTCAAATGATTACTAATTAATTGTTTTTTATTGTTATACCTGTCGCATAAAATTTTCCAGGCAGTGGAATAGTTAGCAGAACTGATTTCAAGAGACTTTATGACAATAGCGGCACTACCCTCCAGCGAGGTGCGCAAATAATAAAATTTATTAATGTCGTTTAATGACTGATTATCGTGTACGATTGATTTCAAAGTGTCTCGATATTCCAGCCATTTGATCACATTGCCGTCAAAAGTGGGCAATTTAATTTGTGGCAACTTTATATTTAATTCACGGCAACATGAATTAGTACTTTTGGACTCTGATAAGTTGTCTTCCGCGTCACTAAACTTTATCTTATTAGAATCTAATAGTGCTTTAGAGGAACTTATTAAAGCATAGAATTGATTTTCATATTCGACACGGTTGGACATCTCATCAGATTCCGATAATATCTCAATTTTACTTTGAATAATTTCAAAGTCGCTAAAGGCTGACTCGAACTTCGATAATCGTAAATCTAATTCATTAATATTACTTTGCGTTATGTCTAAAATATTATTAAAATCGTTTAAGTAGTTTTTGAAAATAGTAATTTTCCCTTTAATGGCACTACGTTTCCTAACTAATTCTTTGAATTCTGTATCAGACATGTTTTAAACTAATTAATAAAGCAATCACACGCTAAGAAGTACAAATCGAAATTATAATAATTATTTTGTAGGTGGGCTAATACCGGGCCCGGGTTCAGAACCGGTTTGTCTCGACGGTTCGAGAACGTTCTAGAAGCCAGCTACTTAATACGTTAAGTATTATTTATGCAAATTAAGCCAATGATAATGTAACTATCATACAGACAAACAGACAAAAATTCTAAAAATCATTGTTTTGGGTTCTATTGCGTTCATAAAGCCCCCCTATAATATTTTTTCTTATTTATCTTCCATGTACAGACAGCGACCTGTTACGATTTTATTATATGTATTGATATTGATATAGTAAAGAAAGAAGAAGTTATTAAGTAGTTTGCAGGGACTAAATTACCAACCAATAATTAAAGAAAATAAAATTAAGGTAGGTACTTACTGGATAATGCACAATTAATTTAAATGTGATATCGGGAAATGAAAGATAATCGTTATGTTTTGGTAAAATTTGAAACACCTTAGGCCGTTGTTATTTAGTGTCGAGTAAAGTACACTCAGTTATGAAATTTGCAAATATGTCCGAAAGTGTTTTATCTTCGGAAGAAATCGGGTTCATCATGATAATTCCTTTTTCATTACATAGAATGAGACTACAAACACAAAAGGAGACATAGTCTAATAAACAAAGTGTGTACGCTACACACTTGGTTTATTAGACTATGTCCCCAGGTCCTCCCTAACCATTCGGCACATCTAGAACGACTAGACTTAATGATCCTTTCAATTAATTGAAATAATTTAATTTACCTTAAGCCCGAAAGTGACAACCAAAATGTGTAATTACTTACTTACAGTTTAAACCAATTTTTTTTGTTATTTTTCTAAAGAACATATTTTGATTAGGAGTCAAGTTAAATGTCATTAAGATAGTTCTGTGATAAACAAATTTTCTTATCAATTTAATACATTTTTGGAAGATTAATGGGCTTTTTATTTACCATGTATGAATCTACCCCACGCGTATGAAAGTACCCCACCTACAGTACGGAAGTACCCCACCCATGGGGCGCGTTCGTACAAATATCTTATCGTCGAAAAATTGCTATAGTCCCTTAACCGTTTGACATAATAGTTTCAGAAAATTTTGTAACTAACTACAATATATTTTCTACATTTAGGGATATAAACGAGGCAATTCTGACTTATAGTCGTGGAGAAAAAAAATAAAAACAAAAATCCGTACGAATGGTGAACAGCTTCCCCTACCTATATTCAAATTGATAAATTGATAACAATATATACTTTTATTTTTTTAAATTCACATGGTTTTCTTTTTTGGTTTTTCTTTTGATCTCAGGTCGAGAAATGACATGAAACGGTGTCACGTCTGACATAACTTGGTTGACATTAAACCACCCTGAGAAACTGATTGGCTTACAGATTCCTGGATGACAGATACGAGTTATAGCACAGATTACTAAATAGTTTGTTAATAGGCAGTTTTAGTTAAAGAGTCAGTTTAGTTAAGTTGCTTAAAATTATTTTCCTCAACGTCGATAGATAGCTTTGTACGGTTTTGTGAACCGCGATATGGTTTCGTTCACACATTTGCGTAAATGTTTTGCGAGTGGTAATTGCAGTTCTTCTACAGTACAGTTAGTTTGTGTTTAAATAGGCACATATTCTATGGATATTGGTTAATTTTGAGCAATCTGTAGACGGGTTTCTAGATGATAATCGTTTTACGTATTTCGTGGTTATTATGTCTATGTTAAGTGTGATAGAGTTAATGTGTTATAATCTTGAGTGGTTCAGCAGTACTCTTGGTTATTAAAGATATAATGGTTCCCGTTGTTGAGATTGATACCTGGTTACTACAAGTAGTTAAGCGAAAGTTAAAAGGTTTATAGTTGTTGAGATTGATAGCAAGTTAGAATTTGCCATTGTTCAGGTAGATAGTTTGTTATTGTTTAAACGAAAGTAAATTCCTAATGTTCAGACAGTTTATTATTGAAGCGAAAGTTAAGATTTCCCACTGGTCATATAAATAGTTTGATATTGTTTAAAAGAAAGTCGACAGGTTTTTCATTGTTCAAATAGATAGTTTATTGTTTAAGCGAAAGTTAAAAGAGATTTGCCACTGTTCAGATACAGTTTGTTTTGCCACTGTTCAGATAGATAGTTTGTTATTGTTTAAACAAAAGTTAGTTTCATATTGTTCAGATAGTGTATTATTTAAGCGAAAGTTTAAAGATTTCCCACTCTTCAGATAAATAGTTTGGTTTTGTTTAAACGAAAGTCAAGAGGTTTTCCATTGTTCAGACAGATAGTTTATTGTTTAATTGAAAGTTAAAAGATTGTTCAATTACAGTTTGTTATTGTATCAACTAAAGCTATAAGATTTTCCGGTGTTCAGATAGTTTGTTATTGTTTAAGCGAAAGTTAAAAGATTTCCCATTATTCAGGTATACCGTTGGTTACTATTTAAGTGAAAGTTAAAAGACTTGTTCAGGAATAATGCCATACTAGTAAGCGAAACTTGAAAGGACTTCCTATTGTTGAGATTGATTGCGATGACTTTTGACGATTGAAAGTGGAGAAAGTTCATTTCTTAATTGATGAAGTTAGTTACATAGAAATTCTTGAAGAGAAAATATTTAAATCGTGATGGGTTATCTTTCACTACAGACTAACTGATGTTCTAATTTGTAAATGTATTAGATATTATAAAGTTTCTGATAAATGAAAGTTTCTGAAATTTTGTAAAATTGACTACTACTACTGCTACTACTGAAAACTAGAACATGGTAAAAATGTTTTTTTTTATACCATTGATAAATTTTATTGTATTGAGTTACATTGGATTGGTTAAATTGATCTAATTTATTTAGAAGGTTATCACCTGCTCAGTTGAATGTTAAATTTATTTATCGATTTGCCATTGCATTAAATGGGTATTCTGTGACATTAATCTTGACGGGCAGAGTGTAAGGTTTCACCAGATGCGTGTATGGGGTCATACACGTCGTCAGGATGGACGAGTCTAAGGTTTCGTTGTTTATGCCTGGATTTTTGCAATGGCAATGAAGGAAGTTGAATAGTGAACGAGTGGGGAATGATTATAAATAGCGGCAACGCCATTTTGTGGGGCTCAGTCGTAAACTACACGTCGCTAGATACAAACGTAAAAGTGTAATTGGACAATGGGGAGTATTCTGCCCTATTTAAGCTAAAAAAGGGTTAAGCCACATTTCGTCATTTTTGAGTTAATAATACAAAGTGACACAGCGCAAAATTCTCTACATTTCCCTCTAAGAACCATACCTGTATCATTATTTATTACGGAGATACAGAGTGTCAGCTAACCGTTAAGTGACACATTTTTTATAGTTTGCTTAGTTAAAAATTAGCTAACCCACAAGACTAGATTACAACAGGGGTAAAGTATCATAACTTCACGAAATCTAAATATTTTATGTTTAATTTTCTTGGCTAAAATAAAGTTATTCATTAATGCTAGTCTTATGTCCAGTTAACATCCTATAACTCAGCTAAAGACTAGCAAAGTTTCAGCTAATATCACAACGAAGCTAAATTATAAAAGGGTTATCATCAAAAACTTTATTAAAAAACAGTTATGATCCTTTTACCCCTTTATAAGTAAATAAAACAAATAATTTTAAACATAATAAAAATCAGCAAATCGGGGTTAAACCTCATTACTAGACTAGAATAAAGTTATCTGGTGTTCACATTTCATCACCGGGCATCTCGGCTAGTGTATTTAGACTTGATTCCTGTCCTAACAAGAAGTTCGGCAATCGAAATATCTATCTATACATATAATAAAATGATAGAAAAGCTAAAACTGTACATTGGAAATATTAACAAAAAAATACTCGCCGGGTGTTCTACATAAGATACCGAAGCTGAAAATATAGTTAGAATTTTTTTTGTCTGTTTGTCTGTTTGTCTGTTTGCTTTGCTTTGTCCGGAAGGATCTCGAAAAGTACTGAACAGATTTGGTTCAAATTTTGCACAAATATTACTTAGGGGTGTGGTCTTAAAATAGGCTATATATTATCACGCCACATATCCTAGGGGCTAAGCAGAGAGCAATGAAATGTTTAAACCGTTGGATTGATTTAATTAAAACGCAGCAGGAATATTAGTAGGAGATAGGTTTTACACTCAGACAACATATTATTACGCTAAATTTTTTAGGACCTCGGCAGAGAACAATGAAAATCTGTTTGTGTATTTTTGCAAAATACAGAAATTACTGAATAATTTTAATTAATCTTTTATTTGAATAGCAATCTAGAGGTTGGATCTTTAAATAGGCTATATATTATCACGCTACATATCCTAGGGACTAGGCAGAGGCTAATGAAATATGTAAGTATGTGGATTGATTAAACTAAAACGTTGCAGTAATATTAGTAAGAGATTGGTTTTACACACCGGTTACATATTATCACGCTAAATATCTTGGAGGCCCGGTAGGGAAAAATTAAATTCTGTGTTTGCTACGATATCCAGACGACTGATATACATACTTATATAATTCTAAATACATACATGTTATACATAGAAAACACCCAAACTCCGAAACAAACATTTGTGGAACACACAACTAATTGGAACAACCCAAAAATCGAACCAAGCCCTCCGGCGCGACAGGCAGTATCACTACACCGACTACGCCACAGAGGCAGTCAATGAAATTATATTTCATATTCTTTCATATAATTATTCTAACGGCTTGACAGACACAAAATATATTTGTTTATGTATTTACGGGCAACAATCAAAAGTACCTAACTGTAAAGATTAGTAGTAGTAATTTATAGGCTTGATAAAGAACAATAATCAAATTCATTAGAGTACGTGTTTGTTTTTAAATATGCATTTAGTATATAACATAATAAGTAAGTTTATCAGTTTTCTAGATCTCATAGCTCACACTAATATAAATCAAATTTCAGGCTACGCTATACTATTGTACAAGCCATGTAGTAGTATACTTTTTTATAACGTGAAGGAAAATCCATCGTGGATGCTTTGCCGGACTCCTACCAATTAAAAAAAACCTTACGTAACGCCTAACAGCCTATGGTTGGGAGCCCCGGGTAAGCCCTCGGAAGGATGTCCCAGGACTCCCAGCAGACCCACGGCCGCCACTGCGTCCTCGCCTAGGAGGTGGTTCGGGTGCTATGCCACGTCTTTGGGGGTTTCGGGTGCGATCCCGCTTTTAAGGGGTGGGGGGGGGGGGGCGTGAGTAAACGCCTTCGGCGCGGACTGAATTATTTTACAATAGCCTTAATCATTAAGCTCTTTTATCATTAAGCCAACACGCCAGTTTAGATTTACCCTCACATTCAAAGGGATCCTTGAATTCTAGGTTTTGCAAAAGTTGGGATGTCTCTAATTCCTGAACTAGAAAACCTTTAACATGGAAACTTGTGTGAAACATTCCTTACGGTATTCCCTTTATAACACTAAAAAAAAAATTTGGAATCCGAAAACGCATTGAGAAGTAACAACTAAAAAACCGTTTTGTCTTTCATCCCTTCTCCCAAAGGAACCGCGCAAAATATCGAGATCAAAAGTATCCTAGAACATTCCTCGGATTATAAGCTCTGATTGTACTAAGTTTCATTCAAATCCATTCAGTAACTTCGGCGTGATACTTATTCGGAATACAGACAGACAGACACACATGAAAAATGTAATTTCATTTTCGGCTTCAGTAGACTCTCGACCCTCAACAGTTTTATTATATGTATAGACTAGCTAACCATCGCAACTTCGTATACGTCACATAAGATCTATGAAAGGAGAGGTATTTCTTCATCAGACTCATCAAGCAGCGTGTGAAACTGCCCTGTTTGCTTAATCAAAAAAGAGCTTAAAGATTAAGTCTATTCTAAAGCAATTCAGTCCACGCCTTCGGCGCGGACTGAATTATTTTACAATGGCCATAACCATTAAGCAGCTCTTTTATGATTAAGCCAACACGCCACACAAACGTTATTTATAATGAACATTCTTAAAACAACTTTACTGAAAAATGTTGAGCTTTGGCTACAGTGACATAGGTACATAAATTAAATCACCTTAAACATAATAAGTACATGCATACGGTCACGCCTTTATCCCCAAAGGGGTATCGAGTCATATTACATGTTTACCTTTTTTAATTTGTCCCACGTAACGTAATAGGTGGTGAGCCGCATTGCCGTGTTGAAATGGACAGGCGTTAGTACTGCCTACTTTTGAAAATTATTAAATCTATAAGGTCTTCAACTTGGTTTAACGACTGCCATTTACTGGCTACCGTTAGCGTTAGTGTTATCGTCTCAACTCTTCCGATTATGCGTAAAGTTTTCAGTCTGTGGCCCTAATCTAACAAACGTTTCGTATTCGCGCTTCACCATACTACTTACTCTTATAATTATTAAAGGGACTAATTAATAAACACGTACGTCATACCGGCCTTGGACCCACTAAAACCATGAGGTCTCTTCCTATCCATCTAGCGCAGTCCTAAGGTATCCTTTAGTGGGCTTACCCGGGGCTCCCAATCGTAGGCTGTTAGGTAGGATACGTGTGGTTTTTAGTCAGTGGGAGTCATACATTCGTACATTCATGTGGGATTTTCCTCACGTTAAAAAAATCCATCTAGCGCATAACTCCCCGGGTAAGTTGGAGGATGTCCTAAATTTGTTCCCAAATTTTGGTTACGACTTATCCTAGAGGCTCAAATAGAATACGGTTCAAACTTTGCTTATAACATAATTTCCACGCGGACGAAGTCGCGGGTAACAGCTAGTAGTAAGTATAAGAAGAAATTAGTCACGAAATTCTGTAGTTCTAGGTCAACGGGAAGTAGGTACCTACATTAACAATTTTGATTCTTATAATACTGTTGAAATATACGTTTCTTTGCGACATAAACAACCTTGACTTTTCCTAATTAACTTCATAGTTTGACGTTTTTACAGCTTCAAGGAACTCATAGACTTGTATATAATGGTGTTAAGTTCAAGTTAAATACCTCTTCGCATTCACGAGATAAAGAAAGGGTCTTGACACTCAGGCGGACGGGCGAACGGATGGACGGACGGACGGATGGACGGACGGACGGATGGACGGACGGACGGATGTACCTACTAAACCCTCGTTGGGCTAGTCCATCTCGACTCGCACTTGTCCTATGTTATTTCTGTAACTTTTTGTAGCCAGGTTTTATAAAATAAGTTTATTTGGCATTTTAGTTACCCACGACTTTAACAAAATTTGACATTGTTTGTTATGAGTCGGGGGACACTTTACTTTCTACGATCTACGCTGCAATCATGGGAAACCACTTTCGCTTCTTCTGCCTTTATAAGTATCTTTATACATGATCTCGGTTAAGGGTACTCTTGACCAGACCTATGCTCAAAAATTATCGATTTGATCAATTTGACTACCCCGGGGTCGACCCCTACTAGTTTGTCCATTCACTCTCGATTCATAAAATCTGTTTCGGCAGTCTGTCGATTTTCCATCCATTCTCTCCACATGTCCGAAACAATTATGCATCACCTTCTCTATCTTAGTCACAACATCTTCTGTTAATGTTCCCAGATTACACTACTTCTTTCTGTACTATCGATATCACTCCAGCTATACTTCGCCAGCTTCTCATTCACTGCATTAAATTTATTTTTATATATCTTCTGCCACACTCAACTTACAGCTTAGAGACAAACACTCCTTTTGTAAAGTCATCCTTCACTTTTTAGACACGTTTTGACAGCCTCTGACCCTTTCTCCTGCTCCGAAAGGTGTAAATGGCTCATAAAGGTGTAAATCATTCACTTGATTTCCTGCCAAAACTCTTCATTCAATATCACAGTCACACTTTCCATCTCTTACAAGTTTTGAATCCATGTATAAAAACTCTTTCACGTGTTCCACGCCTTTTCTTTCCATAAATATCGCGCAATTTATCATACATTTCTCTCTTTCGAAAACCATTACTTGCCTCTTGTTTACATTCACATTCATATTAATAAGTAATATTACCCACCAACTGCAACTCCTTCCCCGATCATGCGAGTATTACCTTATCATCAGTGTTTATGAGAAATTTGCCAGTTAGCTCAATCTTTTTTAATCCATAAGCGCTCCTACAGTTCCTACAAGCAACTGTCCATGTGTATAGGTTAAACAACCACGGTGTGAGACAAGGCTGTGTAACGTCACCCGAGGTACCGTCACCTTTTTCGATCGGAAAAGATTTTGTGCAAGCTCCATTGATTCTGACACAAGCACCGGAACCCTCATAGCGAGATTTTAATGGTCGTATCAAGTTGTTTTTCACTTCATGGACAGTGTTGATCTCATTCCTCACTACTTTGTCATAGGCTTTTCCAAGTCTACGAAGATGCAATAGACTTTTTGCCAAAACCTCTTCAGCTGGGCATCGTAAGGAAAAGACCCTGATCTGTGTATTCCCTTCCTTTATCAATATATTGTTCATATCGTAATATTTTTTGTTCCTCGATTTTATGAAACTTGATCTCATTTTCATTCCTGTTTGACAGGAAATAATTTTAATACATAAGTTATACTTTTAATTTAAAGAAAAGATTTTGATTAAGTAGACATTGTATGAAAATTTATTTTTATACACATTTTTTCTCAAATAATCATTCACCTTTGCTTAGCTATAACTAAGTTAACAGTGATTGAGAATTTGGTAACTTATTTTTAGCTAAGTAAAATTCTATTAAATTCATTCTATATTTCCAAAAAAGTCATAATGCTTAGTTAAATAAACGTTAAAATTCCTTAGCCATAATCTTACTTATGACTGTAAACCGCATTTTTATACTGAATACTTCGTTATACAGCAGTAAAGCAGCTTAGCGCGTTTAAAGCAAAGTATTGCTAAAAAACTTTAAAGCAATTTATAAATAACTAGCTGACCCGCGCAACTTCGTTTGCGTGGTAAATGAAGAACCACTCGACCGATTTTGTGCAAACTTCACATAAACCATCTACTAAATAGTCTGAACAAAGTCTAATTTGGTTTGGATACCTAGGTCAGCCTTTTCTTGAGTTATAAAATTACAACGAAAAGTGGCATTGATTTTTATATACATATATAGATAACAGTTACACGAAATTACTGCGCTAAAAATAGGTTAGGGTATGGTTAACTCTGTTTTAGTAGCGTAACTTCTCCGACTTTGACACTAAGCTGCTTAGCTAAAAGAAAAAAATAGCTTTTTAGTAATAAAAATTACAATACTTTTAGATATAAATAACATCATTTACAAGCCTTCGATATAAGCTACAGATATATCCAAGAAATCTTACATAAACTGCCATAGTTTTTGAGAGACATCAAATCGCATGTTTTTTGATGATATCTCAAAATCGACTTGTTGGGGTTAACCCTATTTTAGCTTAAGTAGGGCAGCATTGTTGGCAGTTGAAGGTGAGCGTTTATGCGCATTGTAAGGTGGCCACCTCAAACCTACAATCTGGGTCGCAAGTCCCAGACACTGGTTGCAATGTTCTTCCTTGTGCCACGCGGTGTATAGGCTTCCCTAGTTATAGTTACTTAGTTAAGTGAAATGAAGAAGAAGTGATGATATCTGTGTTTTCTTCTGAGGTTCTACATGTTAGAGAGGCGCAATGATATTTCCCTTCATGTTCTGTTTAAAAGCTTGGGGTTTTTAGAGAAGATACATGCTGACAGAAGGTTTCACATTTCTGTGGTTCGAAAGAGAAACGATTTTTGCATTGCTAGATTCTGGCGAAGACTCTCTTCATTGTGTGCGATGGTACCTGGGCCCAGCCTGTGTTATTTATGATCGGAAGAAGAGAGCGGAGTTAAGTTGTTGCACTGGTCTTTACCTCAACTTGGTGGAATCGGTCTATTAATTAAAATCTAGGTATTGTTCAAGGCTGTGGTTCAAGGCTGCCTGTTACCTCAGGACAGTCTTTATTGTGTGTTAATTTATGTATCACATGGCTGCAAGTACAGATGGAGTATAAGTACGTACTGCTCGCAGTTATCCAACAGATGAGAGCAGTTATTCTTAACGACGAATCTGCACAATGTACAGGAGATTCTCTTTGATGTTGAGCATGGAAAATTGCCAGCCTTTTTTCCTTATCCAGGATTTCAAGTTTCTTTGTGGCTGGCCCAATACAGAATCCTGGTCACCAGAACATAGTGTGACAATGATTCCCAAAGATTTACTGAAGGTTGATCGATGAACTTTGGCGTGTTCTGACATTGGTTCTCAAGTTGGTGGCCCTGTGATGTGCCTTGCCACGCTCCACTTGAAGAACCCTGAATTGTAAGATGAGGGAAACACGTTCGACCCCTCGGGGTTTAGGCGACATGCGTTACTTCTCATGGAGCTAACGTTACACCCTGAGGGTACCGAACCTGGGGATCACTTAATCTCCGCCCCAGTAGGCTGAACCAGCAGCCTGAGTAAAGTCCCTGGTGCTGTGGTCGTGCCGGAGGAGGATACCGGAGTGGACGCGGGCACTAAATTGGGGGGGGGGGGGACCGGGGGCCCTTCCGTACTCCGTGCCAATCTTCCACATTACCTTTGTCTGCCTTTGGTGAGTTGGAGCCTCGCTTAGTCTCCTGCGCCAGCGGCACACAGGCGCCCCCTCAACCTTCTTAATTCCCCTTTATTAAAAAAAGCAACCATGGCTGCAAAAAAGAATAATAAAAGGTATCCACTGCGGCATCGGCGTCCACACTGGGATGGACTGCGAGAGTTCTATGCGTCGTACCCGTGGTGGCGGCTTTGTTTTGCCTCAGAGGATCTGGATTCCTGTGCTGTAGCAGTCGCTGAGGGGATCTTGGAGGGTATGGAATGCTAATTTCCCAACCGCTGGATCCCTGTAGGTGCAAAAAAGCGACCGTGATTCAATCGGCTCTGCAGAGAAGCTCTAATGCAGAAAGAATCTGCCTACAGAGCTTGGACCACGGCTCGTGCAAGTTCAGATCCAAACATCTCTGAGGTGAAAGGCAAATTAAATGCCGCCTCGAGGTCCAGTAAAAGAGCAATTGTCAGGGCCAAGTTCGATTTCGTCGGCAGAATTAACGAACGGCTAGCAGGCTACCCTTCAGGAAGTCGTGAATTTTGGACGCTTGCCAAAGCTGCTGAGGGAAACTTCTGTCGGTCAGGTTTACCACCCTTAGTTCTTTTTTTGTTTAACGTGAGGGAAAATCCTCATGGATGTTATGCCGGACTCCTACCGACTAAAAAACCTCACGTCACGCCCAACAGCCTGTGGTTGGGAGCCCCGGGGAAGCCCTCGGAAGGATGTCCCAGAACTCCCAACAGACCCACGGCTGCCACTGCGGCCTCGCCCAGTTACCACCCTTGCTTAAACCCGACGGTAGTTTGGCCCAGAGTGCCAAGGAGAAAGCCGACCTTTTGGGTAATCTCTTTGCCTCTGACTCGACCATGAGCGACGGGGGTGCTTTACCGCCGGGCATTCCGAGTTGTGGCACTTCCATGCCGGAAGTTAAATTTACACAGCGGAATGTCCGACGGGAGCTTCTATCCCCGGACGTTCATAAGTCGAGTGGGCCAGACGGCATTCCCGCGGTGGTACTTAAGCACTGTGGTCCAGAGTTGTGTCCGGTACTTACACGTCTTTTCACACTTTCATATTCCATGCGACAAGTCCCGGCGACGTGGAAGATCGCGTATGTACATCCTGTGTGACAGGGCCGACCCGGCCAATTACAGGCCTATAGCCGTCACCTCCCTTTTATCCAAGGTGATCGAGCGTGTAATTAATACACAGCTCCTGGGGTACCTTGAGGAACACGACCTGCTCAGTGACCAGCAGTACGGTTTCCGTCACGGTCGCTCGACGGGCGATCTTCTTGTGTACCTACCACACCGATGGGCGGCGGCTATCGAGAGTAAGGGTGAGGCTCTAGCAGTGAGCCTTGACATCTCTAAAGCCTTTGACCGGGTCTGGCACCGTGGTCTTCTTACGAAATTGCCCTCATATGGACTACCCGATAGATTATGCGAATGGGTGTCCAGCTTCTTGGCCAGTAGATGCATCAGGGCCGTCGTTGACGGCAGCTGTTCAGACTGCATGGCCATAAACGCTGGAGTACTGCAAGGCTCAGTGTTGTCCCCTACTCTGTTTCTGCTGCATATCAATGACATGTTGTCTATTGACGGCATTCATTGTTATGCGGACGACAGTACGGGGGACACTTGTTACACGGGCCGCCCCGATATCTCTCGGGACACAGTGGAGGAAAATCGTAAACAGCTTGTGTCTGAAATCGAGGCTACTCTTACTAGAGTGTCCGATTGGGGTGGACAAAATCTTGTCCAGTTCAACCCTTCCAAGACACAAGCGTGTTTTTTCACCGCTAAGCAAACCCCAATTACTGTAGCGCCGCAATTTCAGGGCACATCTCTTTCCATCTCCAAAAGTATAGGGATCCTTGGCGTTGACATCTCCAGTGACTTTCGGTTCCGTAGTCATTTGGAGGACAAGGCTAAATTGGCGTCCAAGAAGCTAGGTGTGCTCAACAGGGCGCGGCGGTACTTCACTGCGGCGCAAACACTGCTTCTCACTCACTCTCTCTATAAGTCGCAAGTGCGGCCGCATATGGAGTACTGCTGTCACCTCTGGGCGGGAGCACCTGAATATCAGCTTCGTCCATTTGACTCGGTGCAAAGACGAGCTGTAAGAGTTGTCAACAATCCTGTACTTACAGCTGGTGTGGAACCTCTTCGCGACAGGAGAGACTTTGCCTCCTTATGCGTGTTCTACCGCTTGTACAATGGTATGTGCTCTGAGGAATTGTTTGATATGATGCCCACGGCTACGTTCTATCATCGCACCCCTCGCCACAGACAGGGAGTTCATCCTCACACTCTGCGTACGGTGCGTTCCAGCACGCTTAGATCCGATAGGTGTTTTCTTCCGAGCACGCTTAGGTTGTGGAATGACCTCCTTGCCTAGGTTTTCCCAAACGCCTACAGTATGGGGTTCTTCAAAAGGGGTCTTAGAAGGTTTTTACAGGGTCGGCAGCGCGAGTGTGGCACCTCTGGTGTTGCAAACGTTCATAGGCTGCGGTGACCACCGGTCCTTCAGGTGGGCCGTATGCTTGTCTGCCACCTTAGTGGTATAAAAAAAAAGACACAGAAAGAATCTTTTGAATCCTCAGTTCTGACGAAATTTCTCTCCACTGTGTATGGATGGCACTTCTACCCGAGACTTTTCAGCTATAAATGCACGCGCCTGTGTCTTTCTGGCGTTGAAATCGACCTGCCTGAACCGTATTCGGTAAATGCGACTCAGGTAATAGATCGAGATCCACCATGATTAGCCAACGTCAACTCTTTCTAAGACGGTAACAAATGTTTTCTTTATTCGGAGGTATTATCTCGCTTGATCTGTGAGATATTCCACGACACTTTTTGTAAATATAGCTTTGCTGACTACTAAAAGAAATTAAACTTAAGTATTTGTCTAAAATGTGTCATACATTGTTTTACAGAATCGTCAAAAGCAAGTACGGCGTTAGTAAGCTTAAATAGGATATTAGCCCTTTGTGTAATAGCGAGTAATATGTAGTCCATTCGTAATTCCAACCATTTATTATTATTCATCATGCCACTAAATTACATCTGTGGGTACGTTTTTGAGATTTTGCCCTCACGACATACAGAATTTAATTGTTCACTGCCAAATCCCTAGGCTAAGTAGCTTGATAACAATATGCATGACCGCGTGTAAAAATTGAACTAAATCTATTTCGTAATCATGTGTTTTGTCTGTAAATTCCTACAGATTTTAATCCTTATCTACCAAGCCCTTAAGCTCAATAGCGTGACTAAATTATTACAATAGACTTACGGTCTTATTCATAATGACGTATCAGAGGTTTAATAAGCCGTTATTAAAGGATTGTCTAAAAGTGTTATTCATAATCGTTTATTAGCGCTAAAACGTTGTTTAACCTTCGATAAAGTGACACTATTTTAAGAGGGCTAACATATTTCGCGCCACATATTGCTCAGAAACCATACTTTTCATTGCATTTAAAGTCATTAAATATTTATCGTACAAACATGGTATTCACAAACATACTTAGTAAATTTAGCTCTCTAAACGTTTATTAAAACATATTTTACCTAACAACGGATTACATATGGTAATTATCAATGAAAGTGAAACAGGTTTTTCAAATCATACGATTTGCATAGTTTTCGATGCTTAAATTCATGTCAAATTACTCATAAATTTAATAAACAAGGTATACGAAGCAATTGCAAAGGGGGTTGGCTATCTGTTTGTAGAATAACCTGATATCAGGTCGGTTCCTTTTTTTAGAGAAAAATGACTGTAAAGTTTGCTCTATTAGTGAGAAATTTCACAAAAATAAAGTTGTCTTTTCACCAGCTTCTGTAGTTTAAATCATTATGATAATTATGTAATATTATGTCAGAACTTCTCCTTTGACAATAAAAATATTTCTTTTTATGTAACTAAATACAGATTTTTTTTTACAAAGTATTTTGTGAACCCCTATAAATGCAGATACGCGAATAAATACGATTTAGTACCGCCGAGAGGCTCTCAGAGAGTGGTCATGTCGCTCGATGTTCCATTTTTGAATACGAAAAAATGAACAAAAATAGTCTAATTCTCGCGTGACCAAACAATCTTAGTACTTTGTGACGTATAATATAATATTTATAAATATTTATGGTCGATATACAACGTGAAATTTTGTATAGTGCAAAGCTCAGACACCCGGACTAGAGATTCGCTTCGAAATACTGTATAAAAATAATTAAATGAAACTAACGAAAACTGACCAAGTTATAAGCTTTTACAGTTGCACTATTTTCTTCACGAACAGCGTAGGTGTAGGTATTACACGCAAGGCAGGTAGTCACTATTCGTGTAGTATTGATAATAACACATTAACACACCATTTTCATAAGTGGTCATTATGGAACACCTGTGAGGAACCAGACGAGGATTGGGACGGCTATAAAGCCGCTAAAGCAAAATACAAGTAGCGACTGAGATACAAAAGTACCAAGTCTTGGAGAAACCTCTGATAGAGTCAGACTAATACTAGCCAAACAAGGGACAGAACTGTCCTAATCTATAAAGAAACCTGACGGCGCAGCGGCTTGACCCACACATGAAAAGAATTATTTATACTGTTGATTGATGGCACTTGGTGGAACCTTTCGGCATTTTCAAAGGCAAATTAACATTATATAATGACCACTAAATCACTTAATTACTCGAAAACAATAAATTAATAACATATAAATTACCACTACATCATTCTACTAAGGTTAACTATCATGAAAAGAAGCCGAGAGTATTTTGATACAAACGCAGTTCCCAGAATGCCAATTGCTGCAGACACTCATGTGGCTGGTGGAAAACGTATCCACAGAAGAAGTCCAGTGGGAGTTCGCAAGGCCTGTTCTAATCTATTCTGTCAACTTTCAAAAAACTGAATGGGTAATTAACAGCTTCAAGTCCTTCAAATCTCCAGGACAGGATGAAGTCTTCCCTGCAGTGATAAAATGGGGGAGGACACAAGTTGATATTGTCAGTTACATAGTATCTATACGCCAGACAATGAATGGGACTGTGACCCAGACTGTGGAGAGAGGTCTAAGTGATCTTTATACCAAAACCCGGTAAAGGGATTATGTTTGTGATTCAGACCTCTGGTTATACAGACCGATAAGGCCTTCGTCTTTCCTGCTAAAAACTCTGGAAAGATTGTGTGACAGAGACAAACGAGGGACGGCCCTTCAAAATAAGCCACTGCATTCCAACCAACGCGCATAATGCCCCCGGCAGGTCTACAGACTCAGCACTACATGCAGTGGTACACAAAATAGAAGAGGTCATCCAGAATCAATCAATCATTGTGCCTCGGCACTTTCATAAACATAGAGCGGGCTTTCGACAGAAGAAGCATAACCACGGCACTGGCAAAACACCGAGTATACACGGTAGTCAGTGAATGGATAGATAACATGCTAAACAAACTTATTTTAAAGCTACAGACAAGTAGAAACCAGTGCGCAGCCATGGCCAAAGGTTGTCCGCAAGGGGGCGTGGTCTCACCACTGCTAAAGAACCTTGTTGTAGACGACCTAATAACCAATCAATCAATCAATTTAACCTAGAACAGTCCCTATATACATGGATGTGGAACAAGCCATAGCAGATGGTAAAATTAAATTATGGAGAAAAACGGATCTGTTTACAAAGCATGACTGGTATTTTAAAATCCAAGGCCAACTTCAAATCAAGTGAGAAGCTGCGTTTATTTTATCTTCTAGTGATCTTGTGTATATAATAAATATTTTTAATGAATTGTATTAAAATTACTTTCAGTCAAGCCAACATTTCTCGATTTGCGGTGTAGACTGAACACTAATTTGCCCATAAGCACAGTAAATATTTCGCAAGACGACGAGGTCCGGACTACGAGGATGGAACCTAAATTGTTAAATTTTTACGACTAATGTCTGTTGCCCAAAATGATTGCGCCTAGAAAGAGCCGATAAAATAAAATAAAATAAAATTTATTAGCTTTGAAATTTAAAAAAAAATAGGATTGTCAACATTTTTTCGGAAATGCTACAAACTGAGAAGAACACCCCAAGAAACTCAGTTCGGTCCCTCCCAAAATTCATCTTAGTAGGTATCTAATAATCAATCAATGCCGATACGGAATGGCTTTTTCTTGGCGGTGTGCATTGTTATGCACATACCTCTTAATAAATATTTGGTTGTTGTAAATGAAAAACACCTACTATCAATTAAGATTAGATTTAGATCCCATAGCTCAAGCTTATAGCTTAGTTTGGGCTAGATGATGTTGTGTGAGAATATCCAACAATATTTATTGTTATTTATTCAAAATATTTTAACGTTCCTGCCAGCACTGAATCTGCAGTAGGCAGCAAAACATCGTACCATGCCAAGCGCCTGCGCATTGCTACGTTAATATTATTGTTTTTAACTATGATTATTGTCAAATTTAAATATTTATAGTGTAAAATAGAATATTGTCCATTACTTTCTACAATTTTCGTATATTTAGATACTTTAAAAATAAACTTGTGGACCGTTTTCATGTATGTGTGTATTATATACTATACTATCTTCACGCCAAATCCCTTGCGGGGTAGGCAGAAAGATCCGAGCGCCACACGGCACGCTCTATACACACCTCACTTGCTTCTTCAACTTCCATTTTTCTTTTCATGTATGCACGTCGGTTCCTTCGGTTCGGTATTTCTAATTGCAATATTGATATTAGTTAGGTAAATAAATGTCAACTTTATTAATTTTATGATGTCAGTGTCTATCACTACTTAATATCAATCAATTTGCAATAAAATAATCAATAATTATTAACTAATATTACTAACATAAAAATTAAATTAAAAGATTGAACGCTTAGACTAAGAATATGACACCGGTAATACATCAAGGAAAACAAAAGTATCAAACTTGTTAGTAGCAACAATTGGCACTATACGGCTATGTGCGCCGCGCCGGCTGATTTCTTACGATCGTAAAGAAATTTGAAAACCGAATTTACGCTCTTAACGAAGCGGAGACCCTTATTTAAACCTATTATAAGCATTCGATTGCAAAAAACATGGCCGATTGCGGTCAGCTGTTTCTGGTTTTGACGTTTCTAGACAATAGGACAAGAAATGTTTTAAAGACAGTGTTACATTCTCTTCGGGGGTCGTCCAATGACCACGTTTTTTGAACTTATTTAATTAAATAAAAATATTTGTAATTAAGTATGTTAGTTGTTATTAAATTATTATTTGATATGTGGAGACATAATAAAACATTATAGGTTATGAATTCAAATATGTAGGTACTGCATAGTAAAATATAAATACAAAGACATAAATACATTATAGTCACGAACTCACGACATTTTCGTCAAAGTGGTAGGCAGAGGTATGCCTCTGCCTACCATTTTGACGAAAATGTTGTATACTATGGTATATAACCATATTTTAACTTATAGCATTTTGTCCCACGTAATAGGTTGTGAGCCACTTGGAAATATACAGGCACAAGTTGTCACGATCCGTTATTGAATGTTTTTGTCTCATTCTGTCAAATTACAGTCAACCGGGACCAGCAGCTTAACATGCCTTTCGAAGTACAGAAACAGTTGCAAATAAATGTCACAAAGTGGTAATCTGGTGGTCACCCCGGGATCGTTTAACATGCCTTTCGAAGCACAGAAAGACTTGCAAACAAATGTGGTGTTGGTCACCCATCCAAGGATTGGGCATAGTGAAAGTTGTTTACTACTTTAATCGTTTATAAAATACTGTGTCCGCGAGACTACGAATGCATAAATAAAATAACAATAGAAAAAATATCAATAGAGTACTTATCAAACCACCTTTGGAGCCTAACGTGATTAATGGACGGCCCCTTGACTCGAAGTATGACATTGAATTGAGTTATGACATTCTTCTTCTTTTAATGAATGGCCCTCCGTTTATTAACGATTTTGCCAGTCTCCAGTAAAATAAATAGATACAAATTAAATCCGTAAAAAATGGCGATACGCCAGTCTCAAGTCAATCTATTTCGAGTTAGGGCGAGGCCGCACTTGCGGTTATCACGGCGGTTTCTAACCTCAAAATGTCAAAACATTGACTTGATTTCATTGATTTTGACAGTTTGATGACATTTCGAGGTTAGAAACCGCCACGGAAAAACGCAAATGCGGCCTCGCACTTATGACATTGTGTTGACAAGATAATTTTGGCAGGTTCGCATGTTTTCTTTTTAAAGCTTGTTTTCAATTACAAAATCTTATTGAAATCACATTTTTTTCTGTATATTGGCAATATTAAGTACGATAAACCTATTTTAGTTATCAGAGCTTTATAAAACATACATACATACATACATAACATCACGCCTGTCTCCCAACGGGGTAGGCAGAGACTATGACTTTCCACTTGCTACGATTCTGGCAAACAACTTTCGCTTCTTCAACTTTCATAAGTGTCTTCATACATGCTCTTCGGTTAAGGGTACTCTTGACCTGGCCTTTTTTCAGAAGATTATCGATTTGATCGATATGAGTATGCCGAGGTCGACCCCTACCAGTTTGCTCATTCACTCTCGCTTCATAAATCTATTTTGTCAGCCTATTTCCATCCATTCTCTCCACATGTCCAAACCATCTGAGCATCCCTTTCTCTATCTTAGTCACTACATCTTCTGTCATACCGAAATGTTCCCTTATCACACTTTTCTTTACTTTATCCCTCAATGTCACTCCAGCTATACTTCGCAAACTTCTCATTTCCACTGCATTAATTTTACTTTCATGCTTCTCCTGCCACACCTTTCAGGCAGCAAATCAAGTGAATGGAGCCATTCACACCTGCTTTCAATACCATGCACAAGTGTAGGGACAAGCACTCCTCTATGTACAGCCATCCTTGCCTTTTTAGACACGTTCTGACTGCTCATAAAGGTGTGAATGGCTCCATTCACTTGATTTCCTGCCAAAACTCTTCTTTCAATATCATTGTCACACTTTCCATCTCTTGCAAATTTTGAACCCAAATATACAAACTCTTTCACCTGTTCCACGCTCTTTCCTTCGATCGATATCGAGCAATCAGACATACATTTTTCTCTTTCAAAAACCATTACTTTTGTCTTGCTTACATTAACATTCATTCCTCTACTTTTAAGCGCATCGTTCATTATATTAACCATCAATTGCAACTCATCCGCCGATGATGCCAGTATTACCTGATCATCAGCATAAAGGAGGCATTTGACGGTTAGCTCATTCATTTTTAATCCATACGCGCACTCTTGTAGTTCTTTCAAGCAACTGTCCATGTATAGGTTGAACAGCCATGGTGACGCTACACAGCCTTGTCTCACACCTTTTTCGATGGGAAAAAAGTCTGTGCAAGCTCCATTGATCCTGACACAAGCACTGGAGCCCTCGTATAGAGATTTCAAGGCTCGTATCAAGTTGCTGTTCACTCCATACATAGACGGTGTTGACCACAGTTCATTCCTCACCACTCTGTCATAGGCCTTTTCCAAGTCCACGAAGATGCAATAGACTTTTTGACGTTTTGCCAAAAACTTTTCAACTAGGCATCTTAATGAAAAGACCTGATCCGTGCATCCCCTTCCTTTCATAAATCCTGCTTGTACATCCCACATTTTTCCTTCAGTTTCATTCATCACTCTTTTAATCAAAACTTTCGTATACAAATGAGCAAGCTTATGCCGCGGTAGTTTTTGCACTCTTGCTGTGACCTTTTACCTTTGTACAGCGGCACTATGACAGATTTGCGCCATTCTTCTGGTACTCTGCCATTTCGCCAGCAAAGATTAAAAAGGCGGTACAGCTGGCAAGCTACCACTTTAAAACCTTTGCGCTCGGTAAGACTAATTCGTAGTGTGCCTAACTCGCGTTACGTCTAAATGTCATTTACAATTCGCTTTCAGCCTAATTAGCTGTATGCATAAATAGCAGTTGGTCTATTTCGTATACGGACTACTTCGGCATATATCTAAATCTTAGTTGGTCTACGTCGCGTTATGCCTAAAATATTAATTGATTAAAATTCTTAATTTGTACATAGATGAAATCGTTCCCTTTTGTGTGTCACGCAGCTGTAAGGATATTTAGACTTTTTAATGAATAATATCAGTTTCATGTTATCTATACATTTTTTTTAACGTGAGGGACAATCCATCATGGATGCTATGCTGGACTCCTACCGACTAAAAAACCTCACGTAACGCCCAACAGCTTATGGTTGGGAGCCCCGGGTAAGCCCTCGGAAGGAGGGGTGCTGGGAAGGAAAACCTCCACGTGGTGCATCCTGGTAACGTGGACGACGACGTGAGCTTCGCGCGAGGCGCACGTCGTCGCCCATGGCCAGTAGTCCACTAAAGAGGGGGGACCTTTATGGCTGGTTTGTAGTTCTCCGCATGCGCTCTCTTATGCAGAGCGTACTTAGCGGAGAAATCTCAGGGCGACGAGTACTTCGCCACTGAGCGATCAGTGGTGAAGTACACGGTCCCATGGGGACCATCGTTCGGCCGAGCCGTAGGCACGGTGGCTCTTTGGAGTTGTGAGGAAGAAAACCTCAATAAAAATTACCCCGAATCCTACGCTCTGACGCCCGGCAATGGGATGCATCGCTGGTGGGAACTCAGTGCCTAGGACGTTACTCCCAACTTTCCCATCCTCACATCCATTCCCTCATCCCCACTCCCACCCCTACGTTGGCGGACATTAAGCGTAAAAAATCACCTCACTCTGGCGTTGCAAATGTCCCTAGAATACGGTGACCGTCTTCCATCAAGACTAAATCTCTAAAGAGGCTAAGACTAAATCTCAGTAGGTCTAGTTATTATTTGACCTATTTACCTGTTGGCCTACATCGCAGTAGGTCTAATTCGCGTTATGCCTACTTCTTCTTTTGACTAGTCATTACGCGAGTTAGGCGTACTGCGAATTAGTCTTACCGAGCGCAAAGGGCCACGACCCGCTTTCAGCATCTCGACAGAAATTCTATCAATCCCAGCAGCCTTTCCTAATTTCATACTATTCAACGCTTCACCCACAATTTCTTCCATACTTAAGTGGCTTTCATTGTCAAGTTCATTCATTTCCGAAACATGAGTCTCCATTTGCATATCCTCTTTTTCAAATAAACTTTAAAAATATTCCTTCCACGTTTTTAACACACATTCCTCTCCTGTCAAATAAGCCGGCCAAGTGCGAGTTAGACTCGCCCATGAAGGGTTTCGTAGCAGCAAGTAACATAATATAAAAGTTCTTATAGTTCGTTGTAACTTTGACTGATGTTTGGAAATTGCGGTTTATGACGTATTAAAAAAAACTACCAGCTCTATCTCGTTCAAACTAATTTTCGTTGGTAGTTTTTATGGCAATGTACATCATATATTTTTTTTAGATTTATCATTCTCTTAGTTTAGAACTTAGAGGGGGGGGGGGAACACATATTTTTCCACTTTGGAAGTGTCTCTTGCGCAAACTATTCACTTTAGAAAATAACTATGTTAGAAACCTCCATAGCATTTTTAAAGACCTATCTATAGATACCCCACACGTATGGGTTTGATGAAAAAAAAATTTTGAGTTTCAGTTCTGAGTATGGGGACCCCCAAAATTTACTGCTTTTTTTCTAGTTTTATATTAGAATCTTAATGCGGTTCACAGAATACATCTAGCTACCAAGTTTCAATAGCATAGACCTTATAGTTTCGGAGAAAAGTGGCTGTGACACACGGACGGACAGACAGACGGACAGACAGACAGACAGACATGACGAATCTATAAGGGTTCCGTTTTTGCCATTTGGCTACGAAACCCTAAAAACGATTATAAATAAAGATTTTTAATAAACCTTTATTAAGCTTAGTGAACGTTTTAACTAATATAGGTTTAAACGTTCGATAAGCGTTTTATTATGAACTAGCTGACCCTCGCAACTTCGTTTACGTCATATAAGGTTTGTGAATGGAGGGGTCCTTCTTCATCAGACTCATCAAGCAGCGTGTGAAACGGCCCTGTTTGCTTAATCATAAAAGAGCTTAAAGATTAAGGCTATTCTAAAACAATTCAGTCCCCGCCTTCGGCGCGGACTGAATTATTTTACAATAGTCTTAATCATTAAGCTCTTTTATGATTAAGCCAACACGCCCGTTTAGAATTACCCTCACATTCAAAGAAACCCTTGAATTCTAGGTTTTGCTAAAGTTGAGATGCCTTTAATTCCTGAACTAAAAAACCCTCAACATTGAAACTTGTGTGAAACAATCCTTAAAGTACTCCCTTTATAACACTGAAAAAAATTTTGGAATCGCATCACGCGTTGAGAAATTACAACTGAAAACCCATTTTATCTTTCATCCCCTCTCCCGCAGGAACCGCGCAAAACTTTGGGATCAAAAGTATCCTAAAACCTTCCTCGGACTATAAGCTTCAAGTGTACCAAGTATCATTTAAATCGGTTCAGTAGTTTCGGCGTGATACTTATTCGGGATACAGACAGACAGACAGACAGACAGACAGACAGACAGACAGACATGAAAAGTTTAAATTACATTTTCGGCTTCAGTATCGATTAGAGAACGCCCTCCAATTAAAATTTTCCAAATATCTTCCATGTACAGACTCTCGACCCTCAACAGTTTTATTATAAGTATAGACTAGCTGATGCCCGCAGCTTCGCCTGCGTGAAATTTTGTTCCTAGACTATAACATATTATCTCTGTAGGCACCAAATTTCAGCCAGATCCGTTCAGCCGTTACAGCGTGAAAGAGTAACAAACATCCACACTCACAAATATTCGCATTTATAATAATACCTAGTTAGATAGATTTCTAATTAACAAATTCATAATACATTATAATATGAGCTAAGTAAATTTATTTATTTATCTACTCTGATACTATAATACAAAGATTATAAAATTGAAATCAATACTATTATGACAAACATTACGCACAGGCCAAAAAAAAAGTTTTATTACGATACAGGTCTTGTATGGACACCTATATCATAATAAAACTTTTTAATCATTACGATACACCATAAACAATCTCCAGCTGAAAATAAGTTTGAACCTCTACTTTAAAAAAAAATTATGTCTCCAGAGTAGCGAAAAATCCTAAATCTATGGTCTCCGCAGCCTAAAAAAAAAAAAGAAACACGCATGCGCAATCGATGTTTGCGCCTTGGCGCCAACATTTTACATTTAAATTAAACAAAGTTTGGTTTTGTTTGTAAAATAAATTAGTTTTTGTGTAAAAACATGTCTTAAAGCGAGGATGGTGGTAATTGTACACCACCAGACATTCTGGAAACTGCGTCAAACATGACCATGAACCTGTTACCGGCGAAATCAAGGAGCAACTATATATCACAACAAAATGAAATCAGGTATTATAGTATGAGAGTAGATAAAGTAGTGTATGACACTGTACATAACTTGGTCTTATAACACTCGTGTGATACTATAAAAAAGCTCGCCTACGGCTCGTTTTTTTAAAACACACTCGTGTTATAAGAACCCTCATTATGCAACAGTGTCATAAACTACTATAAATACATTTCTTAATTCAATTGCAATACTACTACTTGACACAACTTCTCTTCTAAGCAATTGACATCTGAACTTAGTTCCTTCTTCAGGTAGTTCCAGCCTACGACGTTTGGATAAACCGAACTACTGGGCTTTGTCCTCCCAATACAGATGGTCCAACCAAGACTTGGTAACGTAATAACAATGTAAATTTCATCAGCTGAGCGTTCAGGTTCATTGTAATGGCTCTTTTCAGTCCTGTCGAATGTAGTCTACGTAGAGGCCATTCCCGTATCTTACAAAGACTTTGTGAGTTTGTTTCCTGACAGAATGCAGTCGGCACTATATGTAGAATAAAGTTCATGCCTCCCATGACCAGTCGCTGATGGATTTTATTGACCAGTGGATACTACCTGAAGCGTGGTCTTTCCTTTTTTCTGGCTAGCCATCTTAGAATTTTCTTCTGCTTTTCACAAATGTATTTTTGTCACACAAAATTTGAATAAATTTGCAATAATACTTCCATAAAGCATATTTGGTTAATATTATACCAAAATAGCGGTTTTTATTTAACTTTATGGCTATGTAGTAAAATCATCTGTTTGAAGTTTGAAATAAAACATAAACGAAAACGTCAATTGTATTGAACTTTCACACATTATGTGTCAAAATAAAAAGTAATTTAAGTCTAAAATAAGAGTATTTAAGGAGTATTGATATCAACTCCGGAGAAAATCAGCACCAAAATAATTTACATTCCCTTTTTAGCTCGTTATAGTATAAATTTGAAAAAATTACGAAACACGTCTTGCATCAATTATGCTGATAATGCTATATACCAAATTTTAAGTAGATCCGACCAAGGAAACACGTCGTCCCATACAAACTTTACCCTCCTTTTTTATACCTTTGGAGGTGGAATTTGCAAAAATGTTGAAATTACTTTTTTTATATTGTAACAAACAACGCTCATGCTTAGTGTCATCATCGTACCATTAACCGTTTAATCAATAATTGATAATAACTTTGGGTCTAGGGATCGAACCGCAAAATTAAGTTTGGTTTGAATTCTATATACTTTTCCGGGATAAAAAGTACTCAGTGTGGTGCCCAGGCTATTAAAGAATAATTATACCAAGTTTCATCGTAATCTAACCGGTAGTTTTTGCGTGATGCCTGAACAAACAGACAGACAGACAGACAGACAGACAAAAAATTTATTAATCACATGTTTGGGTTCGGTGTCCATCTAGTAACACCCCCTGCCATTTATTTTTTTGATATTTTGAATGTACAGAATTTTCACTTCTACAGATTTATTATAAGTATAGATAAGAGCCTTAATCTTTGAGCTTTTATAATATAGCAATTACGTTACCTTATAATAAACCTTACATTCATAGGAATTCAATTGATCGGTAATTTTACAGTATTTTTAGATTGATATAACTTTTTTGTTTATGAACAGATTAACATGAAACAAAGACTAAACGCAAACAGCTATGCAATAAAGAAAACCGCATTGCAATCGGTTGATCGGTTGTTAAGATTAGCGTTCACAAACGTACAGACAAACAGATATATAGACAAACAGACAAAAATTATAAAAATCATAGTTTTAGATTCTATTGTGTTTATTAAGATATATAAAAAACAATCTATATATTGTTTTTTATATATCTTCAATGTACAGACAGCGACCTGTTACGATTTTATTTTATGTACTAGCTGTTGCCCGCGGCTTCGTACGCGTGAAAATTGTTACAATGCCAATTTGATTGCTCTCTGCTTAGCCCCTAGGATATGAAGCGTGATAATAAGGTAAAGTCACCAGTCATGGACAGTATAAGCGAAGTTTTTTTTATTTTTGCTTTATCGTTTCTTCATTTTTCTATTTACATTCTTTGGGATTTGGCATTAAATTAAAAGTTCTTTTCTCAGTCAATATGCAATGTTTAAATTCAGTTTAGTACTCCGTGTAATAAAATATTATAAAAAAAATACAATCCTACTTAGACACCAGTCATGGACTGCAATAGTCCAGTGAAAGACACCCAATTATGGACATCATCTAATTATGAACATCCACCTATGGACAGTAATATCCCAGCTAGTTATGGAAATGTAAATAATCAAGTAAAGAACAAAATATTAATTATTAACGAAATGCTTATCTTTAAGTCAACCGCCCGGCCATGTTATTTGAATAAAAACAAACAATCATCTAATTTATCAATACCGATCAGTCTTATATGTCAAGACAGTGCGGGCGGTGCTACGGTCACTCGACACGCGGAGAGCGAGTGGTCCTAACGGCATTCCGGCGGTGGTGCTGAAAAAAAATGCGGCCGAAGTGTCACCAGCGTCAGCGCTCCTGTATGGCGATACAGGAGCGCGGACTCCTACTCTTCAGGCGAAGTGCCCGAGGCTTGGAAGGTGGCGAACGTACAACCGGTCCCCAAGAAAGGGGATCGGTTGGATTCTGCCAACTATCGCCCCATAGCCGTCACCTCAATTATCTGTAAAATATTTGAGCTGTGTAACGTTGTGGAACAACGGGTGCAGATATTGATTAATATTAGAGTATTAAAATTGAAATTTAATGAAAATAAATGAAACCGCCATCTGCCGACAACGAGTCTCATCTACACAGCTCTGACGTTACCAAGTGACGTCAGACGTAGGGACCCGAATTGCCGCTAGAGGCGCTGTACAAAGATATAAATACGACCGCGCGCGAATTTCAAAGCACCATTATTCGAAAAATTAAAATATACTGGTCGCGAAGGCGTATGTGTGTCAGTAAATATATTTAATCGAAATAAAGATAAGTTATAGGGAGCGAAATACTCCCTGAGTAAACAGTGATTTAGCTGCAAGCGTCAATTACCCCATCATTGGGTGAGTTAAATTAATTATAATGTAATCTAGATTTTAAAACAGTGAAAATTAACGGCTGTTGGTCAACCCTCTTTTAGGGAGGTAGTTGCGGGGGTGTGAAAAAATGTCTCTGTAAAATTAGAGTATAAGCAAACATTGTAAGGCACCCGATTCCTGAAATGATTAACAGGGATCGGCTGTCTTAGCAATAGTCGGGAAAAAGGGTTCCGGCTAAACCGTCATCTGGAACATTCCAGGGTCCACCCTGCGGGTTCCAAGCAGGAACGTCCACCCTACGGTATCCAGAGAACCACCTTCGGGTTCCAAGCAGGAACGTCCGCCCTACGGGTTCCAGAGGTTCACCCTCCGGGCTACGGGAAAGATTTTACTCTCCGGGTTGAAAACACCGTGCCAGACGAAGTTGTGAACGGCACGGCTACATCAACAACTGCAGCATTCTACAGGAAGACCAATACTAAGATAAGTCGAAACCCTGCGAAATCCTTCGGGAATCGCTAAAATCCTTGCTGCCTGAAGTTACCACACCCACGACCCCCAAGTGCTTAATTTAAATAAATTATTGATTTTCATGTTCTAAATTCTATAGTATTATTTCTCTCTTCTCCTCTTCCTGAAAGCCCATAGCTTTTCAGCTGATCATCAACAAAAAGCTCATGAGTTACCTCGAGGATCACTGGCTACTCAATGGTCGACAATACGGCTTTAGGCCACAACGGTCTACGGGTGACCTCCTGGCGTACCTACGTGACGCAGGTTTGGGGTGAGGCTATGGAGAGGCACGGCGAATCGTGTTCTATAAGCCTCAATATCGCGAAAGCATTCGATAGAGTGTGGCACGCGTCGCTGCTTTTCAAGATTCCGGCGTATGGACTACCACACCAATTGTGTAGTTGGATGGCCAGCTTATATTAATATGGGTCCTCTTTGACAGCCAGGCTTCCTGTTCTATGCAGGTTAATGCCGGGGTACCACAGGGATCTGTGTTGTCACCAACCCTCTTTCTTCTGCATATCAATGACATGCTGTTGCTCGGGAGGATTCATAGCTATGGAGACGATAGCACTCTGCACGGTAGTTACTCGGCGCACCCAGCGGCAGGGAGAGTCGACGTTGAGGAGAGGAGATGGCAACTTGTGGCTGATCTTGAAGGGGACCTGGACGGCATTTCGCAATGGGGATCGAAAAACCTGGTTGAGTTCAATGCCCGTAAAGCACAGGCGTGTGCGTTTACAGCAAAAAGATCTCCTTTCCTACCCTTACCCTGTCTTCAGAATATGACGATTTCACTTGGGGACAATCTGGAGCTCAATCAAAAATATCATATTGAGCGATGTATTGGGCTAGTCTCGAAAAAACTAGGAGTCCTAAACAAGGTGAAGCGGTTCTTTACGTCACACCAGAGTGTCTGCTGTACAAGACGCAGATCGTCCTTGCTGCTCACACCTTTGGGACGACTCCGCGAGGTGTTTGCTTGACGCGCTGAACTCTATGCAGCCTGCGGCGTTCGGCGATTTTCAACTGCCAGGAGGTGACAGAGAGTCTGGAGCCGTTGGCGCAGCGAAGAACTATTGCGTCTTTGATCGCATTCTACCTTATCTATCATGGAGAGTTTTCTGAAGAACTCTTCAATCTAATCCCGCCCTCTCCTTTCCGATCCCGAACAACGCGTGCTGAATAGAGGTGCCACACTCACACAGTGGAGAGAATCTTTGCTAGAACTGAACGATTCAAAAGATCGTTTCTCGCTAGATGTCACTGTGACTTTCCATCAGACGGCGGCATTATTTTGGTAAGCTAAATATAAAAAGTAACTGCTGGACCAAGATTGCAATCAATGGGACTTTTTACAGTGATTTTTTTGTGTAAAGTTATTCTTGGGACTCCGTATTTTGTAACGGCAACAGATATTTTCTCACCTTTCCTGACATCTTCGATGGCCTTGGCCATTTGTTCTTTTCTGTAGGCTTTTCTTGGGGCCATTTTTAGGATGAAAATAAATTTGTTTGTATTAGAAATAAGTTGAACCTATTATGGACATCCAGCCATGGACAAAATAGACTAATAATTTATTGCAGATTATTAAAGAAACATGAAGATATACTAAACCAGATGTATGATACATAAAAATATAAAAAAGTAAGCAAATTCTTTGTATGGACACTCTTGAATAATATCCTATTATGGACACCGGTAAATTTTATTATTAGAACGCCATTAAAATTTTGGGTATATTGTAAAATTAATGTATTACTGACACCGCGTTACTAACAACCCCTTTGATCGCTATCAAAATGACTGTTGGTTGTCAAAAACAGTTGGTGTGACATCTAAAATATTGGCACAACTGATCTGTGTTTTCATTTGAAAATAAATACTTCGGGTTTGCTTAATAAAGTAGGTTAATTCAAAAAATGTCCATGACTGGTCCGCGTCCATCATTGGTGCCGTTACCTTATATAGCCTATTTTAACCCCCTAACCCTAGGTAATATTTGTGCAACATTTGAATCAAATCTATTGAGTACTTTTCGAGATCCTTCCGGACAAAGCAAAGCAAAGCAAACAGACAAACAGATAAACAGACAAATAGACAAAAAAAAAATATAACTATATTTTAGGCTTCAGTATCTTATGTTGAACACCCAGCGAGTATTTTTTTTTTATATTTCCAATACAGTATTGACTTTTCTATCATTTTATTATATGTATAGATATTGATATTAATTGATATTGATTATTTATCAACCTACTCAGCAACTCTGACATCAATGAATGATATATTGCAACCATTTCTCCGACTCTATGGACAAATATTTAATCTGAATATTTATCCACAATTGTGGTACCCAGCTATACAAATACCAAAAGTACGATATAAATACCTACTCGATGGTCTTTATTTTTAATATTTAAAGCAATTAGTATGCTAACTTTTTCATAATATTTTATTATAAAGTGAAAAAAGACAACTTGGCCCAGACGGGACTTGAACCCGCAACCTTTGCCTAATCCAGGGCAATGCTCTAACCAATTGAGCTACGGGAGCCGTACTGATACAAGTTGAAAATTTTCACCTTATTGTAACCGCCATTTAAGAGTATGGCACAGAGCCATCTATCGAGCTACTTAGCAACTCTGATATCAATGAACGATATTGCAATCATTTTTATACATTGATTTGATGTCTCCGACTCAATCTATCGATTTTTAATATTTAACCTCCTGGGGCCCAGGGAACTTTTTAGTGCAAAAGTAAAACAAAAACTATCCCAATTTACTATTTAAGGCATAAAATGACTGAAAACAATAAAATAAAAAATCTCATTTGGAAAATGTAGATTTTCTCAATGTCATATATATATGACACTAGTTCTTAATGCGAACGTATTTTTTTATCATATATACATGACATTGGGTATTAATTATTCCTTGATGTACACATTCTATAACGAAATATAAGTAAAATGTGAATAAAATAATATAGGCAAAGGTTGCGGGTTCAAGTCCCGTCTGGGCCATGTTGTCTTTTTTCACTTTATAATAAAATACTCGATGGTCCATCCTCCTCTTCCATATGCCCATTTCCTCTAAAGAGTATTCAGTCATATACGTAGGTATACCTCAACTACAAAATTTTCCTCTGAATTCGAGCATAATCTCGTTTTCATCTCAAAAAGAGACACAAACGTGACGTTAAGTCGAGATTGACGAATGGCAAATTGAGCATGGGTTTCGTTAATGCGCTCCTAAAAGTATAATTACGTTATCAGATGGGGAAAAACTTTCTCGGGTAAAAGCTTCTCTGCTTTTTGTATCACTGGTAGAACAGCAACAAATTTAGGTGAGGCAAATTACCTTGTTTACAAGCGGATCCCCTAATCCTACTTATAATAATATAAGATTTATAAGGTTAAAACTTTGTGAAGAAGTTTTTTACTCAATCACACTAATCCCTGAACCAATTTGTTTGAACATTGGTATACAGATCAAAGATAATAAGTATATAGTATTACATACAGATAGGCAACTCCCCGCCTCCGACTGAGCAAGTTTTGCTGCCACAGCTGTCATAATAGTTGGAGAGTATTTTGAGGGAACCTTACAAACATTCAAGCTCTATACAAACATAACGTGTTTTTAGTGTAGATGACAGTATTGAAAATGAATCATTAGTATGGAATTTTCGCCCAGTGCCAATAAATAGGTGTCGTTCTAGGTCCAAAAATAGTTTCTGTGGGAAAGGGGTACAGGATTATTATCCTGTACCCCTTTCCCATTTACAATTACAGAGCAAAATTTAATGTTACAACAACATATGTCCCACTGAAATTAAATTACTGAGCGAAATTAGACTACAGAAGGATACTTAGAGAGTTACTTGAGCACATTTTCTTAGTTTTTAGGCTTCCATACACAAGGGTAAAAACGGAACCGTATTTATTACCGAGACTTCGATGTCCGGCTATTTCTATTTTGTCTCATCATGAATTTTATTGTGGTAGGAACATTTTTTTATTTTGGTATGGAACCCTCCTTGCACGTTCCGACTCGCACTTGTCCGGTTTTCTGAGGTTTTATGTTCAATATTAAATACGGACGGGGCGGGTCCGCAAAATGCACAAAAAGACATTTAGGATTTTGGAAACATTCAAGAACTTACTTCATAAAATGACACTAAAATAGAACCTTAAATTCGCAATAGATGAGGCTACATTTACACCGTGCGCTTTTTACAAAATAATTATTTACTTGCGATAAAACCTCTGAAAATCATCGAAATTTAACTTTGTCAATTTGATTATTTCTCCTATTTCGATGATTTTTAATAACTTTGAGAGGTGTTTTTTCTAATGTAAATAATTATTTTGTAAAAAGCGCACGGTGTAATTGTAGTTTCATCTATTAAGAATTTAAGGTTCCATTTTAGTGTCATTTAATGAAGTGAGTTCTTGAATATTTCCGAAACCCTAAGTGCATTTTTTGCGGACTAGCCCCTTAAAATACCTACTCACAGAATGTTTAGTTATATGCTAAAAATAAACAATTTAATTACTTATAATAAAATGAACATTTAGGAGGGCTCTCATAGAAAAAACTAATCAAGTTTGTCCGTGCGCCAGTCCGACTCGCCCTTGACCGGTTTTTTAATCGAAAGATCTTGCTCAGACTAAAAATCTCACGTTTGTTTCATCATTATTCTGTTGAGTCAATCGAATATAAAGAACAAAAATAGAATAATCAAGATCAAGAAAGGTTTATTTCCGTGAGATCATTATTCTAAATGGCTGCGTTTTTTTATACCACTAAGGTCTAGGCCCACCAGAAGGACTGGTGGTCACCGCAGCCTATGAACGTTTGCAACGCCAGAGGCGCTCGTACGGCAATCTCTAATTGATACTGAAGCCGAAAATATATTTTTTTTGTCTGTTTGTTTGTTTCCCGAATAAGTATTACGCCGAAACTACTGAATCAATTTGAATGATACTTGGCACAATCTGAGCTCATGATCCTAGGATACTTTTGATCCCGATATTTTGCGCAGGTTCTTTGGGAGAGGGGTTGAAAGACAATTTCTCAACGAGTAGTCCGAATTCAAATATTTTTTAATGTCAGAAAGGACTTTATGGATTGTTCCACACCAGTTTCAATATTCAGGGTTTTGTAGTTCAGAAATTCGAGACATCTCAACTTTCGCTAAACCCAAAATTCAAGTGTTAATAAAATTTTAATGTTATGGTCATTCTAAATTGGCGTGTTTGCTTAATCATAAGCTATTTTTTGATTAAGCAAACAGGGCAGTTTCCCACGCTCCTATGAGTCTGACGAAGAAATACCTCTCCTTTTATAAACTTTATGTGACGCAAACGAAGTTGCGAGGGTCATTTAGTATTGAATAAAACCACTAAGCAACATTAAATTTTAAATTTAACTGGTGTCACCTTACTATGTACGTTCTCAAGGATATTTGAATTGAGCTCACAAACAAAGAAATACTCATCATAAATATTTATGAGAACGTTGTGAGGCGAAACCGATCAGGTTTTCAACGTCATTGGTGAAATAGACATGGCTCAGAGAACAGCAAATGGTTGCATAGGTCGTCGTGTATGTAACTAACAATGTAATGGAATCTAAGGAAACTAATTTAACCATCTTCCAAGAATTGTAGCGTCATGAAAATTGGCAGATATATGTAGTTCTGATGACAATACAATAATATGGTACTGTCAAACTGATATGATGATGGAGCCGGAAGATAGGCTCAGAAAACAAGTGGAATCTAAGGTAGCTAATTTAACCAGCTTCCAAGGATCGTAGAGTCATGAAAATTGGCAGGTGTATGTAGTTCTGATGACAATACAATAATATGGTACTGTCAAACTGATATGATGATGGAGCCGGAAGATAGGCACTGAAACTTCGATGGAAAAAGTGGAATCTAAGGTAGCTAATTTAACCAGCTTCCAAGGATCTTAGCGTCATGAAAATTGGCAGATGTATGTAGTTCTGATGACAATACAATAATATGGTACTGTCAAACTGATATGATGATGGAGCCGGAAGATAGGCACTGAAAACAAGTGGAATCTAAGGTAGCTAATTTAACCAGCTTCCAAGGATCGTAGGGTCATAAAAATTGGCAGCTGTATGTAGTTCTGATGACAATACAATAATATGGTACGATATATTCGTATTCTTATTACATGATTACTACATATTGTACTAAACATCTCGGAATGCCGAAACTTTAAGGACCTACCTATGAATTATCTAATAGAGATCCGTAACGGTTATAGGTTTGCTCCTATTACGCGGGCGTCACGATAACTGGCAAAAGTGGGTGTTGAAAATGCGTAGGCGTGACTTTACTTTTCAAGTATGCATTTCAATTAAAGTCTATACTTAATCGTTAATACATTTCCGAAATTTAAAATGATATTAATAATAGTAAAAGTCACAATAGATAAAAAGCGTAAATTAATAGTTTATAAACACGCTTTTATAAATGTGACCTTATCCTTAATCTGACAAGACATCATGCAGCTTCCGCCAGGAAAGTCTTTCCTGTTCCAGCGCCCCACGCTTTTAAAATCAAATATTATAACTAAAAGCACATAGTTTACACTTCAGCCCAGAAATAGAGGCAACTTGAACGATCCATAATTTATTTTTGGTTTTTTCGTGCATTATAAAAGCGTATTTTTCTAGGGTTTTTTAAACCATTTATTTATTTTTAGAATTTACCTACTAAAGTCGAATTTTTAATTAGCCGAAGTCAAGTGACAGCAGCTAATGTCACTTCGTCATACAAATTTAGAAACATTGTTTGAAGAAGTGACATTAGCTGCTGTCACCTGACTTCATCTAATTAAAAATTCGACTTTACATCACTCTGTGGGGGTAGAGGTTCATGTTAAATCCACTTCTAGTTTGAATTTAAAAAAAAAAGTAATCATCTTTGGACAGACAAAAAAGCCTGTCAAGTATAGTCCGTTCATAGTTAATTTACCTCTAGCGCTGATGTTGGCTTGCTTGATTTTCGTGTTCCCATATTAAGATTTTGTTTATCCCATGTACTGTAACCGTAAAGTCGAAACTTATTTTCTTTTTTGTAGCCGTATTTCGGGCGCGAAAATTATTTGAGATGAGGAAGGAGTGACTTCGTCCTCCTTGGTGATGGTTATGAGTGTCTTTTTTAAATATCCATATCAATAAAAAAAAACTTAAGTACAATCTTATAGTATCAGAATCACTAGTTTAGTAAAGTTATGTATAGTGACAATTAGATATTTACATAAAAAAATAATTGTTAGTGCTAACGTTTACATCTTATAATCTCCCCTATTACGCGGCAAAATGTCTTAAGCTGGCACTCATAGGGGGACTTTACTGTAACACCAACATGCAGAAAACGATCTGTCAGAGGTAAATAAATTGTAAACGGACTATAGGTATCGTCTTGAACGGTTTGGCTAGGACATATTGTTCAGGCACGAAATGCCTGATCGGTTTTTATACTAAAACACCAATTCACTGTCTCACAACAACAACAAACTGAGCGGGTTACTTTGTAGAATTCGTCCTCCGAATAGCACTTGGGACGCCAAAGTGCTATTCGGAGGTCATTTTCAGATGACTTTTATTAGTGAACACCAAGGTTACCTGAAAATGATGAAGGAATACAGTGTGGTTTTATTCAGTTCGATTTAAACATAATTCACTATTTTAGCATCAGGTGATTGAATTGTGTAAAAAGTGATGATTCCGACTTATTAAGGTTTAGATACTGGAAATAACTGTAACCAAGATTGGAATTGTTTGTTCTGAAAAAAGTACCGAAGACGTCAGACAAATTAAACTAAAAGATATTTAATAAAACTATATCCATCAGGTATCTACAAAAGCTATTGGAATTTAAGGTCCACTTTTATTGGACTCAATGAATGAGTATGACATAGGTCCCTATCAATATCTTATGATTTTCGGCACAGTTAACAGTGGCTGTCGTGTGATCTGTCAACCCAGTAAGAAAACCTGCGCCAGCTCCTTCAACACTTAATACAATTTAATCATCAGTATAATAGAGCGATTGATAGAACAGTCACTTCAGATTATCTTTGGTGATGAAATTGCCTCTCAAAACAATTCAGTAGTCGGTGTTTAATAAATGGTGTACATGGGTGTGCCCTTTACGGTGCGCAATTTTTGATTCGCTCACGACTGATTATTCCAGCCCTCGCTCAATTCTGGGGCGGCCTTACCATTTTGACGTTCATTTCTCATTTTAGAGATACGGCATGATTTGCAGGCGACTTCGCCGCTCTATCTGTGGATCTCTAGCTCAACGTGTTTGACCTGTCACGCGTGCGAGAACGTCCGTAGACGTATAAAGTTTGCCTCCGAGGCTGAGCCCTCGTATAGTTTAAGTCGTATAGTAACGTCATCGGTGTAGCGACTAGCTGTGCGGGGCCTGGGTGAGATACCCAGGAGGATAAAGAATAGATTAAGCATAAATAGATAGTGCATTAAGGATATATAGATAGCAGGAGCCAACATGAGGGACCCAATACGGACATCCCATGATTGCCGTCTTCCACAAAACCTTGTCTTTGACAAGCAAACCCACATCACTCTCACTTCACAACATTCTTTATATTATGCTGGGAGGGCAGCCACAGTTTACTTCAACCTTAAAAAAAGCCTTAAACAGGATAATTGGCCATCATGTATTATCAAGGGCCCCAGAGTTATCCGGAGATACTGCTTGCATTAACTTGCATCTCTCAACTGTCTACTGAACTTAGGCCGCGCGTAAGTGGACCCACGATAGGTCGCGCAAGGTGGTAGGCGCGCATTCAAGCATCACTCGTTCTATTAGGGCCCTAAAGACTAATTTGTAGTAGTAAAAACCGGTCAAGTGCGAGTCCGACTCGCCCATGAAGGGTTCCTAGCTATTTTTCTAGGTGATAATTGCGGTTTAGGACGTTAGGTTTAGGACGTTGCAAAAAAAACTACTTACTAGATCTCGTTCAAACCAATTTTCGTTTGCAGTTTTTATGGCAATGAACATTACATCATTTTTTTAAATTTATCATTTTCTTAGTTTAGAAGTAACGGGGGACACATTTTTCACTATCAGTGGACGATCTGACCCTGTGAACATACCAGACAGACTGACGGCGAAGTCTCATGAATAGGGACCCGTTTTTTACTCTTTAAAATTAAAAAACATGTATAAGGTCGAATTGAGAAACCTGCTCCTTTTTTGAAGTCGGTTACAAATACGGTTGACTGATTGACACTTCTCAAGACCAGACGTTTGATGACGATTGAAAAAACGGAACCCCTATAGATTCGCCATGTCTGTATGACATGACGAATCTATAGGGGTTCCGTTTTTTGCCATTTGGCTACGGAACCCTAAAAGTGAGTAATAAAATAGGCATTTTATTTAAAAGCAAAGAAATAATTAATTAAAAACACATTTTATTTGAATCGCTGCTATTCTACAAAAGATAGCAGCACAATCAATTGTATAGATTTTGTTTTTTTATAATAATAATTATTAATTCAATTAACAAACATTATGCAAATTACGAATATTGTCCTACAGGTATATTATTAGTTCACAAGTTAGAGGGGGGGGCACATTTTTCCACTTTGGAAGTGTCTCTTGCGCAAACTTCTGTTTAGAAAAAAATAATGTTAGAAACCTTATTAGCATATTTAAGACCTATCTATAGATACCCCACCCCATACGTACATACCTAAGTATGGGTTTGATAAAAAAAATGAGTTTCAGTTCTGAGTATGGGCACACAAAATTTATTGCTTTTTTTCAAGTTTTATGTAAAAATTCTTTAAAAAAACATTGAGTTTCTGTTATTACAATCATTATTACTTTAAATCCAATTGTAGCCTTTGCCTCTGAGCTAGGCTAATAGCATGTATTTCATATTTCACTAAGCAGCTGCTCCCACCCTGATTACATGATAAATAATTTATAATAGGACTGAGCTAATAGTAGTTTATGATACATACATATGGTCACGCCTTTATTCTCGCCCATATTATATGCCCACATTTCACCTTTGTATTATTTGTCCCACGTAATAGGTGGTGAGCCGTATTGCCGTGTTTAAATGGACAGGCGCAGGTTGTGACTGCCTGCTGTTGAAACATGTAGTTGTTTATGAATCTGTTGCATAATAAGGGTTCTTATAACACGAGTGTGTTTTAAAAAAACGAGCCGTAGCGTAGGCGAGTTTTTTTTTAGTATCACACGAGTGTTATAAGACCAAGTTATGTACAGTGTCATACACTACTTTATCTACTCTCATACTATAATACCTGATTTCATTTTCTGATATATGTATAGTTGCTCCTAGATTTCGCTGTTAACACGTTCATGGTCATTTTTGACGCAGCTTCCAGAATGTCTGGTGGTGTACGATTACCACTATCCTCGCTTTCAGACATGTTTTTACACAAAAACCTTTTTATTTTACAAACAAAACCAAACTTTGTTTAATTTAAATGTAAAATATTGGCGCCAAGGCGCAAACATCGATTACGCATGCGTGTTTTTTTGTTTCCTTTCGAATCGGTCACCTTCGCCGGCTGCGGAAGCACTACCTCTTTTTAAAGTAGAGGTTAAACCTTCTTGGTCCAGTTGGATGGTTGTATAGGTGTATCGTTATGATTAAAAAGTTATTTTTTCATGCAGTTGCTCAAAAAGTGACGTATTACAGGGACGTATAGCGTTCGGGATGTGGGCTATTACACACCCGTGCTTTTTCTTTACCTTTCCCGCACTCGTGCGTTTTCTTTCCCAACTGTCAAAATAATGTCTATTAAAAATAAAAAAACCCAACAAAACTTCATAGAAGTTTTAGTGATTCATGGAAATATTTCTAAAAAAAGATACTAACTTGTTTCAATGTCAGATTAAAAGTAATTTTAATTAAAATTTAAACATAAATTAACATAATAATCGGCAAAATTAAATAAATAAATATAAAAAAAATTGGCTGTATGAACTGCCATAGTCTCTGCTTAGGTAGGTATATACCTATTCTTTTACGGTTGGCGCCATTTTAGACAATTCAGGTTTATTGTGTTTTTATTATTTTAATTAATTGCTTAATTTTTTCGCAACTGTATTAAAAATAGTTGTTCAATACAACGTGCGGGACTGTTATTTCAACTCGTTCCGACTGTCTACCCTGGCCTTCGCAGCTTCGGCTCGGGTCAACATCTGTCGGAACTCGTTGCACAACAGAAATCCCACACTTGTATCGAAAACTACTATAATGATATAGGTGTCCATACAAGACCTGTATCGTAATACAACTTTATTTTTGGCCTATGCGTAATGTTTGTCATAAGAGTTTCGATTTCATTCTCATAATCTTTGTAGGTATTATAATATCAGAGTAGATAAAATAATAAAATACTATATATTTAATATATTTTTTAATTTTTCTGAATAATATTATTCAGAAAAATTCAAAAAATATAATATAATTGAGAGTACGATATTATTATGCGTTATATATATTACTAGCAAATGTCACGCGGTTTCACCCGCGTAGTTCCCGTTCCCGTGGGAATACGGAAATAAAATATAGCCTATGTTCACCGCAAAGAGTGTAGCTTTCCAACAGTGAAAGAATTTTTCAAATCGGTCCAGTAGTTCCGGAGCCTATTCGTTACAAACAAACAAACAAAAAAACAAAAAATCAAAAAAACAAATCTTTCCTCTTTATAATATTATTAGTATAGAGTATAGATTAAACACTGAGTGTTTGTGTGTGATGTTGAATTTGAGTGAGTGGCTGTGCGTGTGTTGTTTTTTAATACTTCTTTACTGTTTCAATCGAACGCTGAACTAACTACTCACAGAGATCAGAAAACAATCAGATTTCTGTGCAACTACTACTATAGCATTTTTCTTTAGTAGTAGTTGCACAGTTCATATCTGTGTTTTGCATCCTTAGAGCATTTAGCTAGTATGGGATCTTATTGTGCAGTATGTTCTGAAGTAATGTGTCTGGTCTCTGTAACTTCCTTAATCAATGCCTTATAAGCTGCGGTCATCTTTTCGTGAACTTGTTCAGCAAGAACCAGCACGTCATCTTTGGTAAGTCCTGTCGTTGGAACTGGTTCCAGGCACTGCATTATAATGTGACCTGTAATCATTTAGCACCATATAAGTTATAAGCGACTCCGTTCATCACCACCTCGAGCATAACTGAATTTAATTTTGTCAGCTATCAGTAAGCACGTGCGTCGCCTTATCAGAAACATAAATATGACTGCCTCGGTGGCGCATTCGGTTGTGTAACCGCCTGCCACGCTGAGGGTTCGATTCCCTTGTCGGTCCAAATATTTGTGTGATCCACAATTAATGTTTGTTTCGGAGTTTGGGTGTTTTCTATGTAGGTACGATATGTACGTACCTATGTATTTGGAAATATATAAGTTTGTCTATCAGTCGTCTAGAACCCAAAGCAGAAGCTTATATTAGTTTAATTTGGGCTAGATGATGTCGTGTGAGAATATCCACACATATTTATTATATTTATAGGATTCCGTACCTAAAAGGAAAAAAATTCTGAACCCTTATAGGATCACTTTGTTGTCTGTCTGTCAAGACACTTTATCTAGTGAAAGCGTAAAGATATGGAGTTGAAATTAATGCCATATATCAAAATCTATAGAACCTTGATTCTGTATTAAAATCCAAATTCTAGGTTAAAGCAAAAAAAAGTTACGGCTACTTATATAGTCGAAAACGTGTATTTCGACACTCCCAAAGGAATCAAAATTAATAGGGTACTTCCAGGTAACCTAGAACTATGAAATTTGGCAAATAATATCCTGATAAACTCACATATATAGAGAAAAAATTTAAACCTGTACATTTGTGATGAAATCATAAAAAAGCGGTGTTTAAAGTCAGCATAATCAACAGTAATTCACAAATGCTCTGCCATTTGCACCTACTGATTTGCCAATCTTTCGTAAACTTTTCGAATAGTATGTTTACAAAGCATTAAGATTAGGTTTTCACGAACTCAAATATTGTATATTACAATTATTTAAACTACTAAGGTGAAAAACAAGGATACAACTCACGCTCATCTTATTTTTTGAACTGTTAATAATAAGTTTATTATTGAATTTCATCGTGTTTTATAATAGTAGCTATTGCCCAATGTTTGTATTTTCGTTATCTCGACGTAGAGCTAATAAAATATGTTTAGGTACTGATTACAAGAACAGAGAGATAAATCGCACTCTTTAGTCTTTTTAACCGACTTCAAAAAAGGGAGGAGGTTCTCAATTCGTCTGTATGTATTTTTTTAGTTAACACAAGTCACAGCCAACACGTACCTGCCTTTAATCTAAACAATTTGTGTTCGATTTCTATGAATGTTTCAAGTTCTTAAATTAAATCACTTTTAAAAATTAATCATAAAAGAGCGGTGTAGTGGTACAAAGTGATTATTTTCGAATAGAAGGGATGAAAAAACTATACACAGGTATAATTAAATCATGAGAAATGGTAAACGTAATCAAAACTCAGAGATTCGATTTACGAATTTCTTGTTCCTCGAACAATTGAATTGAATAAATAATGTGTAGTTTGTATAGACGGAGGGGCTGACGGATGTATGGAACCCTCGGTGGGCGTGTCCGACTCGCACTTGTCCGGTTTTTTGTTCATTATAGAAACTATCAGTCATCAGTCAGGCGTAGTTTCAGTCAAAGTTATATTTTTGATCATTCTTACACAGCGTCATCTAGCCTGCCAGTCTTCATCAGACTAGACGCAGGTAAACAAACCATGATAAAAGTAAGAAAGAAAATTATTAGCGGACTTCTTATTCTTAGCCTAAAGCAACAAAATATTTTGATAGGCAGGTCTTACCTTTATCGAAAGTACATTTCTCATGATTAATGAAATAGTACGGCGAGAATATTACAGGTATGATGGGTACCTGGGCATCTACAGCTAGATTAAATGCGCCTTTTTTAAATGGCAGCAGTTTTGTGCAGTCATTGTTTCTCGTACCTTCAGGAAATACCCAAAGCTTTATCTGTCAAATATATTTAAAATGTTAAATAAGGAAGAATCTTGTATTTATTGCTTAAAAATTACACTGTACCTAATCTATTATCATACTTATTGTTTATAAGCATAAAATCGAAAAACAAATTGAGTAAGAGACCAATCCCAATTTACGCCACATCACGCTTTGCTGCACCTTCCGCATTCAGTCTCTGTCCTATTCCAGGTCGTCGTTATGTTTTCCGAGTCGCGGTCTTCACTTACAGACCTTACTCCACTTCCGCTACGCTAACCTCAACGTCGACTATCATATTCAATATTGACAGTGTGTGGTCCGCGATTAAGCAGTTCAACTGACCTTTTCTTTGACTAAAAGGTCTCTAGTTACTTGAAGTTGTTTATAAGCACCACCTGATTTATTTCTATCCAAAAAGACGACTCCAGCCAAGTAAGCGGAAGGTCCGAATGGAACAGCATACAGTAACTCCTTTTTTGCTGTTACAGTTATCTTGTATTTCACCGTATTCCATAAATGGCTCAGTCCTAAAAATGATAGTTCATAATTATTATCTTTTAAAAACAGAAAGTAAAAGCCACTGATGACATTTTAAAATAAATCTGTTCAATGGTTCATAAATCATTTGCTAACGGTTTTCTTTAGTGCTGTAGATTTGAATGAATACGACTTAAAACGACGTTGTATAGCTAGACCACATAACTCAGTCCTCGCCCAAAGACAATAAAATCATTATGTTGTATGAGACTATAACTTAGGTACTTATTAAGGTTCAGTGCCTCAATGGAAAAAAACGGTACCCATATAGAATCACTTTGTTGACTGCCCGTCCGTCCGTCTGTCTGTCAAGACATTTTATCTCGTGGATACGTGAAGGTATTGAGTTAAAATTAATACCATAACCGCCACAAGCGCCTGTCTATTTCAACACGGCAATAGGCTCTAGGAGTAGTCTACTCAACCAAAAAATATGAATTTTCATTATCTGGAGACCAGAATACAAAGTATTCCGGCTATATTAATGCCACAAAAATGTATCTATCCTTTTTTTAGAGTTTCGTAGCCAAATGGCAAAAACGGAACCCTTATAGATTCGTCATGTCTGTCTGTCTGTCTGTCCGTCTGTCTGTCCGTCCGTGTGTCACAGCCACTTTTCTCCGAAACTATAAGGTCTATGCTTTTGAAACTTGGTAACTAGATGTATTCTGTGAACCGCATTAAGATTCTTATATAAAACTAGAAAAAAAACATTAAATTTTGGGGGTCCCCATACGCAGAACTGAAACTCAAAATTTTATTTTTCATCAAGCCCATACGTGTGGGGTATCTATAGATAGGTCTTTAAAAATGCTATTGAGGTTCCTAAAATAATTTTTTTCTAAAGTGAATAGTTTGAGCAAGAGACACTTCCGAAGTGGAAAAATGTGTGTCCCCCCCCTCTAACTTCTAAACTAAGCGAATGATAAATCTAAAAAATATATATGATGTACATTGCTATAAAAACTACCAACGAAAATTGGTTTTACCGAGATAGAGCTGGTAGTTTTTTTTTAAATACGTCATAAACCGCAATTTTCGGTTACAAAAATCACTACCACTGCGAACGTGTTAACACATCAATCAAAGTTACAACGAACTATAAGAACTTTTCTATTATATTACTTGCTGCAACGAAACCCTTCATGGGCGAGTCCAACTCGCACTTGGCCGGTTTTTTTACCACTAAAGTGGCAGACAAGCATTCGGCCCCCCAGATGTACAGGTGGTCACCGCAGCCTACGGACGTTTGCAACACCAGAGATGCCACGATCGCGCTGCCGACCCTGTAATAATAAATGTTAATTACATACATTACTTTGATAATGTGCATTACCTATAGTATCCAGCAAGCTTTGATGATTGCCGATAAGGACAGCGCCTCCATCTTCCGATAAATATTCCTTATTTCGTATCTCATACTCTATGTCCAATAACTTATCTATCGATGCTACGAGATATGTAAACACTCTGAAATCAAAGAAAAGTTTATAATATTACTCGAATAACAATATTATACCTATGTTAGTATGTTCAACTAACTATGATTTTACATTTTTAAATATGGAAAAAGAATTGGTTTCGAGCAGGATTCGAACCTGCGTCTACGGCGATCCGTGCCGACGCGTTATCCACCCGCCACCGAATTATTTATTGGTTCCGAGTAGGTTTCGGTGGTGGGTGGATAACGCGTCGGCACGGATCGCCTGAAGACGCAGGTTCGAATCCTGCTCGAAACCAATTCTTTTTCCATTTCAGTTAGCATACTAATTGCTTTTCCAAAATAATCTTACCTATGATTTGCCTCCTTACTATGAGCCTAGTTTTTTTAATTTTTTATTTACGAGGGTACATGTATTAGGAAACGTAAGATAGAGTACCTACATTATATTAGGAAAACACGCTAAGCCGTTGGACGTGGTTGTCAGGAACATGGCAGTTGTGTGTGATTTGAAGGTAACTATTTATCTAAATTATGCAAATGTCAGCGGCCTCCATTATATGGAATACGTATCGTTTTAACGCGGCATGTAAGACCATGGAACTCTTTATCCTCCGCACTATTTTAATAAAAACCAGCAAAGTGGCAATGGTCAAACTCGCCCATGAAGGGTTCCGTAGCAGCAAGTAACATAATATAAAAGTTCGTTGTAACTTTCATTAATATTGTGGTAGTGAATTTTCTAGGCGAAAATTGCGGGTTATGACGTATTAATAAAAAACTACTAACTCGATCTCGTTCGAACCAATTTTCGTTGGTAGATTTTATGGCAATGTACATCATAATAATATATTCTTTAGTAACATACTATAAAAGTTTTTGTAGTTCGTTGTAACTTTCATTGATGTTTGAACACGTTCGCAGTGGTAGTGATTTTTCTCGGCGAAAATTGCGGTTTATGACGTATTAAAAAAACTACCAACTCGATCTCGTTCAAACCAATTTTCGTTGGTAGATTTTATGGTAATGTACATTACCTATATTTTTTTTTAGATTTATCATTCTCTTAGTTTAGAAGTTGGAGGGGGGGGGGGCACATTTTTCCACTTTGGAAGTGTCTCTTGCGCAAACTATTCACTATGGAAAAAAACAATGTTACAAACCTCAACAGCATTTTTGAAGACCTATCTATAGATAGGTACCCCCACAAGTATCGGTTTGACGAAAAAAACATTTTTGAGTTTCAGTTCTGAGTATGGGGACCCCCAAAATTAACTGCTTTTTTTCTAGTTTTATATAAAATGTTGATGCGGTTCACAGAATACATCTACTTACCAAGTTTCAACAGCATAGTTATAGTTTCGAAGAAAAGTGGCTGTGACACACGGACGGACAAACAGACAGACATGACGAGTCTATAAGGGTTCCGTTTTTGCAATTTGGCTACGGAACCCTAAAAACGCATCTAAAAAAGTCAAATATCGCGCAAACGGATACTTAAATAAAAGAAATCGTCCGAGCAACCTGTCAATGCCCTTTAAAATAGATATCTAATGATATTCCACCCAAATCTGTAAAGGCGAGATAAAAAAAATAATCCCTGATTAACGTGTGTGCGAGATGCCCCAAAAACATAATTCATGATTTTATTTTATCGTCGGTGTTGTCGTAAACACACATCCATGCAAAGTTTCATTATAATAATTGGCTTACGTACTCACTATATTTATTGACATAAAATAGAGTGTACATTAAGGTGTTGATTACAATGTTAGTCCTTCTATTCGACCTCAAAGAGGTACGTGAATTATCTTAGTGAGTATTTACAGTTTAGACTGAAATTACAATGTTACTTTGAGGAGCTGGCGAACAAAACCGGAGTAGTCCACTATAATCCAAAACAACTTTTTTTCGAATCGTGATGTTTTGACCCACTTTCGTCGATCCCTGTTAATATTTTTAATCAAAACCAGATCTAAGGAGACAAAAAGGCTTTGAAAAGTGCATTTTCTAACGAAACCGGATTAGTCCGATATCTACCTTGAAGATTTTAAAATTTCTATCTATTTAATTCTAAAGCAGACTTGTCCTATAAAGTATAAATTTTTTTCAACACATTTTAATCAAACCCGGATATGTCCAGCAAAAACAAAACACGTAATTGTGTGATTGCGTTGACGATTGCGATTGTCTGAAACTAGGTAATATTACTGAAGTTGTTATCAGATTTTTTTAAAACAATTCAATAAACCTTGTGCTTTAATTTAAAGTTCCTCTATTATACAAAACCGGATTTGTCCGACACAAACAAAATCGGACTTGTTACAAGTTTGCAGTCAAAAACCGGATAAGTGCACCCTTTTCAAACAAAATCGGTTTAGTCCATTAGATTTAGACTATTAGGATCGATCTAATTATCATTGACAGGATTATTGTAGTCAATGAACCTGATATTATTGGTAATCACGTGGTAATGATCGATCAGGATTATTTTGGTATCATAGTGATTTTTTGTTTCAGTTTCATAGGACTGCACACTTGAATAAGGAATGTGGTTTTAATTAGAACTCGATGCTTACTCGTTCACGAATTAAAAGAATTCCGAATCCGTCTCTCCTTTGCAGAATCTTGTTGCTACAAGAGAACGCCCTTTTTGTCCTTTCCGTTTGTTTTTAATGTTCTTCGCTGCAATTTCCGCGTAAGCACTCCTCTAGATGTCAAAATACTGACACGTACCATCACTGCTACCGGAGTAAAGCCACGCACAATGCCTGGTCGCAATAAATCGCCCTGAATTGCATAATTGTTTGTATATTTGTATGCAAAATGCTGTCTGCGCACGGTTTTTTTTTAACGTGAGGAAAAATCCTTCATGGATGCTATGCCGGACTCCTACCGACTAAAAAACCTCACGTAACGCCCAACAGCCTATGGTCGGGAGCCCCGGTTAAGCCCTCGGAAGGATGTCCCAGGACTCCCAACAGACCATTCTTCAACAGATCCAGTAAATCCATAAACCAACTTTAATTTTAATTTGTAAATTGTAACTATAAATGACCACAAAAATAAACTTCGAGTTTTATATAGGAGGAGCTGGGGAAAAAAACCGGAGAGTAGTCCGCGTAAAAGAAATTTACACAGTGGCCAAAAGACTAGTATCAATATACGGATGTGATTAATAACATACCATTGCACAAATAATGTAGGTGGTTTAGGTCTATTATAGCATGAGTAACCATTTTTTATTTACTTTTATATTCTACAATTATTCAAAAAATAAAAATGGACTAAACCGATTTTGTTTGAAAAGGGTGCACTTATCCGGTTTTTGACTGCAAACTTGTAACAAGTCCGATTTTGTTTGTGTCGGACAAATCCGGTTTTGTATAATAGAGGAACTTTAAATTAAAGCACAAGGTTTATTGAATTGTTTTAAAAAAATCTGATAACAACTTCAGTAATATTACCTAGTTTCAGACAATCGCAATCATCAACGCAATCACACAATTACGTGTTTTGTTTTTGCTGGACATATCCGGGTTTGATTAAAATGTGTTGAAAAAAATTAATACTTTATAGGACAAGTCTGCTTTAGAATTAAATAGATAGAAATTTTAAAATCTTCAAGGTAGATATCGGACTAATCCGGTTTCGTTAGAAAATGCACTTTTCAAAGCCTTTTTGTCTCCTTAGATCTGGTTTTGATTAAAAATATTAACAGGGATCGACGAAAGTGGGTCAAAACATCACGATTCGAAAAAAAGTTGTTTTGGATTATAGTGGACTACTCCGGTTTTGTTCGCCAGATCCTCAAAGTAACATTGTAATTTCAGTCTAAACTGTAAATACTCACTAAGATAATTCACGTACCTCTTTGAGGTCGAATAGAAGGACTAACATTGTAATCAACACCTTAATGTACACTCTATTTTATGTCAATAAATATAGTGAGTACGTAAGCCAATTATTATAATGAAACTTTGCATGGATGTGTGTTTACGACAACACCGACGATAAAATAAAATCATGAATTATGTTTTTGGGGCATCTCGCACACACGTTAATCAGGGATTTTTTTTTTTATCTCGCCTTTAGCGATTTGGGTGGAATATCATTAGATATCTATTTTAAAGGGCATTGACAGGTTGCTCGGACGATTTCTTTTATTTAAGTATCCGTTTGCGCGATATTTGACTTTTTTAGATGCGTTTTTAGGGTTCCGTAGCCAAATTGCAAAAACGGAACCCTTATAGACTCGTCATGTCTGTCTGTTTGTCCGTCCGTGTGTCACAGCCACTTTTCTTCGAAACTATAACTATGCTGTTGAAACTTGGTAAGTAGATGTATTCTGTGAACCGCATCAACATTTTATATAAAACTAGAAAAAAAGCAGTTAATTTTGGGGGTCCCCATACTCAGAACTGAAACTCAAAAATGTTTTTTTCGTCAAACCGATACTTGTGGGGGTACCTATCTATAGATAGGTCTTCAAAAATGCTGTTGAGGTTTGTAACATTGTTTTTTTCTATAGTGAATAGTTTGCGCAAGAGACACTTTGAAATTTGAAAGTTTTGCAAAAAATGATCGAGAATTTCGACCCAATTTTACACAAAATTATTGAAATAGATTTTACATTCAATGCTTGAAAACAATAAAAAAATACATAAAATAACGATAGATTGTCATCATTACAGTATTTATTCTTTGTATTTCATCCAAATGTATGGGCTTGGCGCCGCGCCGCCGTGACGCCGACGGCGCGTAAAAATACAATGAATGTTCGTTGAAAATAACTATTTTAGGTACAAAATCTTTATGAAATACACAATCTACGAATAAAAACTCTAACCTAGTCACGATTTTGTTAAGTTTTGAAAGTAAAAAACACCAAACACAAATGTAATTACACGCAACACAGTACCGGTCGTCGTCACTTAGCCGCGCGGAATGGTGCGCGATGGAGGGCACTTTTTAAACGAGAATCATGAGGTGCAGCTGTGACAGACAGACATACAATGTACTACATACTTGTCCCGTTTCTGTCTAAGAACACTCCATAAAAATTTGAGCAGGATCGGGATAGTACAGCCTGAGCTAGAAGAGCCCGAACTGTTTGAAGGAAAAGTGTTCAAATATTGAAATCAACAGATGCGGACATTTGGAAAATGTCGCGTATTTTGAATTCAACAGTTGAAAGGACTATCTATCTAGAAGACTTGATTCGACCATTTTCTAGAACTGGGCCGGGCACCTGTAACACTTCGGAATCTTCAAGTTGCTGATGGAACATTGCGGCCACTTGATTGTGTCAATGCAACTCGCCAAGACAACAGAAAAATTATGTCTGAGATTGCATGCACTGATACGTATAATAAATAGGTAATTAATTTCTATATTTTATTGTCATACAAAGGAACTTTGCACCTTACTTTTGAATAAGACTTCTGGAAAATTTGAAATTTAGGTGGGCATAGGTTTTCTAAAAAGTAAAAGCGTTTTTACTTCGCTAATTACAATATTTTGGTACTTACTTTTGATTGTTGGCATCTTTCCCTTTCAGTAAACTGTAAGGTATAGTCACAGCTGCAGCGAAGGACGCACTCAAGTAGAATATGGTGTAATTGATATAAAATTTTACTTTGCTTGTACAATGCTGCTTGAGTATATAGGCCAAAATACACACTATGCTGACTACAAATACAATATACAACATAGTGAACGACTGTCTGCAACTACGCTCATATCAATACAAGCCGTCATGGCAAACTGTACGGTATAATCCGTGCGTAACGAGAATGTGCCGAACCTATCAAAGTCTATGGAAAGTTACCGATTTCAAGTAGCGTTAGCATAAAGTTTCGAAAAATATAATGTGAAAGTTTGTGAAGATGTTTGTTTCGATATCGTGATTTTAGATATATTATGGGTTCCGTCTATTTAATCTATACTAATATTATAATCTATAGGTACTTCTATACTAATATTATAAAGAAGTAAAGTTTGTGTGTTTTTTATTTGTTAAATTGTAAGGGGTAATCTCGGGATCTACTGAACCGATTTTAATTTTTATTCACCAATGGAAAGCTACGTTATTGTGGAGTGTCATAGGCAATATAGCATCACGCTACAACAAATAGGAGCGGAGCAGTAATATTAAATGTTTCAAAAACGGGGGAAAAGTTATTCCTTTTGAGAGCTTCGTTGCGTGTGCTGCGTAAATATTATTTTATAGTTATGTAAAAAATATGTACTACAAAATAGTTTCTCTTAAAAAAGTTCTAAAAAATTGCGCGATAGCATGTGTCTATCTGTGGGTTGGTGCACAATAACCATTTTAATGGCAATCAATTTTTTTCTACAATAATGCCACGGGATACCTCTTTCATAAACGAAATTGTTTTTAAAAATAATGCGACGGGAATACACCCAACGAGAAACCTTTCTCTCTCTCTCTCTCACACACGTAGTACAACTATTTTATAACACACGACGAAGGTCAGGTCAAAGCCTAATCAGAATGTTTTGTAAACATACTATTCTTTATGTTTACGAAAGATTGGCAAGTCAGTAGGTGCAAATAGCTCAGTATTTTGTTAATTACTATTTATTTTGCCAACTTTAAACACCGTTTTTTTTTGTCACAAAAGTGCAGTTTTAGATTTTTCCCTATATTTGTGGTTTATGAACATACTATTTGCCAAATTTTAACCGGAAGTACCCTATTCATTTTGATTACCTTGGGAGTGTCGAAATACACGTTTTTAACGGTATAAGTAGCCGTAACGTTATTCTGCTTTAATTTAGAAATTTGATTTTTATACAGCATCAAGGGACTATAGACTTCGATATATGGTATTACTGCTCGTTCGCTCTAACTTTGCCGCTCGGCTCCATACTAAAGTCGAATTGTTAATTATACGAAGTAAATTAACAGCAACTAATGTCACTTCTTCCTACAATGTTGCATATTTTCTATGACGAAGTGACATTAGCTACTGTCAATTTACTTCGTATAATTAACAATTCGGGTATACGCCTCTACGCCAGCGGCAAAGTTAGAGCGAACGGGTAGTAATTTCAACTTCATATCTTTACGCATTCACGAGATAAAGGGTCTTGACTGACAGACAGACGGACGGACGGACAACAAAGTGATCCTATAAGGGTTCCGTTTTTTCCTTTTAGGTACTTAACCCTAAAAACGTATATAATTAGAAGTTTTCAAATATTTATCTTTTTATTTCAATTAAAATAATGTTTTTTTGATAATAATAAATTTATATTAATATAATCCCCCTCGCGGTTTAGGGGATACGCGTTACTTCTCATGAAGCTAACTTAATATCCTGAGGGCACAGAGTTTGGCTTCTTCAATTCGATCCCTAAGATCTAATATCTTAGGGATTAACGAACGAGCATACATTAGGAGGAAGGGTATAACGGAATTCCGTTCGGTGAGCAGCCCGCCTGGGGCAGTACCTCCACCCTACAGAAGACCGCGGTAATAGTAACCTTGCTTCGTGCTGGGTTATGTTCTCCGTCGGTTAGCAGGGTTCCAGTGCTCATTGGGGTGACTTTGTGCCGGTGGCGGTGAGACCAGAGGCTCATCTGTCTCCATTGGCTAGCATAGGCGCGGAATATTGGTACGGCGGTCAGGGAAACCCGGTGAAACGGTTGACCGCTGACCGCCCGCAGGCTGTACGGAACCCGAACCTGGGGATTACGTCATCTCCGCCCCAGGAGGCTGAACCAGCAGCCTGTGTAAAGTCCCTATTGTTGTAGTCGTGCCGGAGGAGGATACCCGAGTGGACGCGGCTACTGCATTGGGGGGGGGGGGGGGGGGCTTCCGTACGCCGTGCCAATCTACCGCACTACCTGTGCCTGCCTTTGGGGAATTGGAGCCTCGCTTAGTCTCTTGCGTCACCGACACACAGGCACCCCCTACCTTTTTTTTATTCCCTTTCACATACCATCATGGCAAAAGGTCAAATAAGAAAAATGGTTTCCACAGCGGCTTCGTCGTCGTCCACACTAAATGTGGACTTTTGCAACATCAGAGGAATGCACTCAAACATCAACGTGATCCACCGCCACCTGGAATCTGCGAGACCGAACTTATTTTTCCTGACGGAGACTAAGATATCTTGCCCGAAGGATACATCTTACTTGATGTAGCCTGGCTATAAGCTGGAGGCTAATTTCAGGCGTCAAGCTGGGGTATGCATGTTCGTACGGGAGGATATCTGATGTCGCCGTCTCAGTGACCTGGAAGACAGGGACCTGTCACCATATTGACTGGTTGGGTTCCGTGTGCACACTAACTTTGCGGGGAAAGCTGCTCACGAATTTGCCCTGACCTACGGTTTCTCCCAACTGGTACAATCTCATACGAGAATACCAGATAGGAAGAACGAGCAAAGTGCATTGCTGGACCTTCTGCTGACTACGCGGCCTGACGGATACACCACATCAGTGGATGCACCACTTGGTTCATCGGACCACTGCCTCGTTCGGTCGCGAGTGCCTCTCGCAAGGCCTGAACCACCTCGGCCCAAGAAATGGCGACATGTGTGGCACTACAAGTCAGCAGACTAGGGTGGACTTCGAGAGTTCTTTGCATCGTACCCGTGGAGGATGCTTTGCTTCACTTCAGATGATTTGGACTCCTGCGCTGCAGCAGTAGCTGAGGGGATCTTTGCGGGCATGGAATGTTATATTCCTAACCGCTGGATCCCGGCAGGAGCTAGGAAACGACCGTGGTTTAATCGGCTTTGTAGAGAAACTAGGATGTTGAAGGAAACTGCCTACAGAGCTTGGACCACGGCTCGCTCCAAAATTATGCGGATTCCATTTCGACTATTACTTGTACCATTATATATCAGTTTAAACCCTTTACCGATCTGACGCAATTTAGCACCCTTCCACCTTGTTTCCTGCACATAACATATGTTGATAAGGCGTCGGTGTAGCACTCCACTGAGTTCTGCACTCCTCCCAGTCATTGCACCGATGTTCCAGGAAGCAACTTGCAGCTCGAGCATCGGGGCAACGCCGCGCTGTTTATTGTTTCCGTCGCTTTCAGGGGACGCCTTAGCATTCATCGCACATTCAACATTTGCGTCGCTTGAGGGGGACGCCCTAGTACCATGCCACCATCTCTACTGCACCATCGTGCCTGATAGTGCAACTCCATCAGGACCCGGTTACTCCATTACGTGGAGTTGGCTCGCTGCTGAGTATGCCTCTTCCGCTTGCTCCACCGTACCAATGGTTTCCATCTCCGCCTTTGCAACCGTTGAGGACTTCACCCGTAACCCTGGGCATGGGTCCCGCGTTATACCCCGCGATACTGGGTCCCTGTCTGAACTTGGGCACCTGCTCACTCTGGCCTACTAAAGGTAGAGGTGCCCACTCCCGCGACGTGGACGCGCCATACAGGAGTTACTCCAGTGGGTTACAGAGAATGTTGCTCTATCCCTCCTGAAGCCGGGTTAATGAGCTCGTATATTATCCGAGCCCAAAGGCTTGTATATTATCCGAGTCTAAAGGCTTTAGTATGTAGTCCTTAATTTATTATTTCTCAATTTCCGGTCCTAGCGAGTTTCGGTAAACGTAAAGAGAAAAGTTCAGTTTGTTTACGTGCGGTCTCTGTTTCGTTTCGTGCATTACTTATTTTTGTGAACATCAGAATGCCGGGTGTACCTCAATAAACAGAGATTCCATACACATGAAAACATTGATCTAGCAATGTGAGGAATGTGCGTAAAGTTCGAAGCAATGTGCTTTTAAAAAACCAAAGTTATTTCAGAAAGTTAGTGAGCCGCCAGCCTTATATCAGAAAAAATAAATAAATATTCACGGACATTTTACACAACGCTATCTGATCCCAAAGTAAGCTAGGAATAACCTGCTTGTGTCATGGGTATCAAACGGATATTAATACTTATATACTATTTAAATACATACATATTGAACATAGAAACAACCAGACTCTTGAGACAAACATTTATGGGTCACACAAATATTTGTTTTCGGTGGGAATCGAACCCACGACCTCCAGCGCCGCAGGCGGTATCACTACCGACTGCGCCACAGAGGCAGTCAAATGACGGAATGAGAATGACGGGTGTATTTTTATTACGAGCAAATTGCTTACTACCTAAAGATAAAAACCTTACCGTAGCAATGATCCGGCAATGTGCTCTTGAACGTACCAAAGCAGAATCAGATGCGGTGAAAGGTTTAAAAGTAATTTTGAAAATAAATTTTTAACGCCTGCAGATTTTATATGGGCAATCCGACGAATAGTGTAATAGTATGGAATCCCACTATAGAACGATATTCACCGGGCTGTTTAATGGATGAAAAGTATTTTATATTTAACTAGATGATGCTCGCGGCTTCGCCTACGTGAAATTCGGTACCCGTTCCCGCTTTCCGTTTGAACTTATTCCCGGGATAAAAAGTAGACTATGTGTTATTCCAGACTATAAGCTATCTTTGTACCAAATTTCAGCCCAATTCGTTCAGCTCTTAGAGCGTGATTGAGTAACAAACATCCAAACATCTTCACAAACTTTCACATTTATCATATTAGTAGGAAGTAGGATACCGTGTATGTATAATACGATGAATCATAAAATGTATTTGATATATCATAGAACTAAAATAAAAATGCATAGGTACCCACATACTGCGGATGTGATATTTAAGCCTTAAATGCATGTTTTTTTTTATTTTTCAATGAAAAAATATACGTATCATCTCAAGAGTACAGAAATTACTGGAAAAAAATAAAAAAAATATCAAAGAAGGTTTAGTCCATTAAATACCTCATTTTTTCTGTGTAGGATGTAGCCTACATTATGCACTCCAAGTAAAAAGAGTATGTATGTCAGACAGTAGATCAGGGGTTCCCAAACTTATTGGTATCACGCCCCCCTGCTGTTAAAATTAATATGCCCACGCCTCCTCTCAGCCCAGGGAACAGCAAGTGGGCTCGCCAAACAATTTAAAAATAAAATAACAGTAATTATTATTTTTCTGATTTTAGTAGGTATTTGTTGTTATAGCGGTAACAGAAATACATTATTATGTGAAAATTTTAGCGTTCTAGCTATCGAGGTGCCTGAAATACAACCTCGTGACGGAAAGACAGACAAATGGACGGCGAAGTTTCTTGAATAGGGGCCCGTTTTGGCCCTTTGGACACGGAACCCTGAAACATACAGTTATTAAATAAAATAAGGGTAGGTAATAAAGTTTATAAATACATCTCCGACCTCCCTCTTATTTACTATTCCACTTCTTTGAGGGATGAAGAGACACGCCACCATCTTGGCCTGCTTCTGTAAGACTGGCGAGCAGCAAACCCGTCGTTCTCAGGCCCTCGGTCATGAAGGCCGGTAGTCTTAGGCGTATTTATCTCCCGCTCCCACCACGCCACCTTTTTTTGCACGCAGAAAGACACAGCTTGGAACCATGGCCCTCAACACGGTCTTGATCGTGAGAATGTCCACACCAGGCCTGCGACCAGGTCTTGGCGTTGCAGCGTCCATGCTGAGCACCGTCAAAATATGCGGCGCCGTGTCCTCGCTGCAGTAACCGCAGTGCTGGCACTCAGGTGTTACCCCCCTTGTGTATGCACCACAGATCTATGACACGCGGTAGGTGAGGCTACAATGAAGCCTCTTAAGCCACTCGTCCATGATCGGCTTTACCACCTCGATAGTAGTGAGTTCCCAATTTGACAGCTCAGGGTACAGGCCTACCTATGGTATCACTGCATCTCCTCCAGGGCCCTCGCCTTCAGGTCCCATGGAGTGTTCCCAGGTAGGAGACATACAGCCTCGACGGAGATCGTGCGTTACCCTCTTATTATCCTGATGCCAGCGATTCACGGTCAGACTTACAAAAGGTCACTTCTTACAAAAAGAGTCAAAGATAGATGTGCTTGCATGATTTTGACAAGATTCCCGATTGTGAATTTAATAGAGACTAGCTGACTTTTCGCCTTCGCCTTCGGCGCGGACTGAATTATTTTGCAATACCCTTAATCATTAAGCTCTTTTATGATTAAGCCAACACGCCCATTTATATTTACCCGCACATTCAAAGGAACCCTTGAATTCTAGGTTTAGCAAAAGTTGAGATGCCACTAATTTCTGAACCACAAAACCCTCAATTTGAAACTTGTGTGGAGCAATGTTTAAAGTACTCCCTTTCAAACACTAAAAAAATATTTGAAATTGGACCACGCGCTGAGAGCTTACAGCTGAAAAAGCACTTTATCTTTCATCTCCTCTCCTGAAGGAACCGCGCCAAATATTGGGATCAAAAGTATCCTAGAACCTTCCTCGGATCATAAGCTCAGATTGTGCAAAGTATCATTAAAATCGATTCAGTAGTTTCGGCGTGATAATTATTCGGGATACAGACAGATGACAGACAGACAGACATGAAAAAAATAAATTACATATCGTCGTTGCGCCTGACAAGTTCCATATGTGCATTTCTTTGATTTTTCGATTTTTGCATAATTATAATCTCCGTCTAAATCTACATGTGCTAGTAAAATCCGTTGTGTAATATTTAGCTTAGAACCGATTATGCCATATTCCGTATGTGTTTTGAACGTTGGAGAAAATCGTGATGTGCAAACAACACGCACATTGGAATATGCGATACTGCAAAACCACGCGATAACATGATAAACATGTACCAGTATGGTGACAAACATGGTGTAAGGTGACTTTAAATATCATTTTAATCAGTATTAAAAAGAAAAGTGTGTCGAAATTCGTAATTAATGTATTTTTTATTATTATTATTTGATAAGTTTTGGTGTGAATAGAGTCCTACCAACAGCATCGGGGTGTTTCGTTGTGGATAGAGTCCGACCACGCCGCCGCGCCGGTCTCACCTGTGAGTGGTGTTCCTGCTGATACAGATGAGGTCATGACGAAGAGAAAAACAAAGCACTATACTAAACCGTCTAGTCAATGCCGTACAGTAACACTCAAAACATCTTACAGTTTATAGAAAGAAAATGCCCTCAGTTTCCGACGCTTCTGCTGTTCAGGTCGCAGTAGCGGTCGGAACAATGGCAGGGGGTAACTGCAGAAAACGACAGGCTACCATACGCGACTGATCCTGACTCCGTACAATGACGCAATTTACACTCCACAGCTGGACGAGCATCTCACCAAATTCGAGACAGAACTGGGTCGCATAAAGTGGCACATAGTAGGATTGTGCCAGGTTAGAATAGGACAGGCTAATCTTAGCACTACGTGAAATGCTCTATTTTTAGGAAAGTGATGTAAGGACCTCCGACGGTGGTGTCGGTTTTGTGGTGAAAAAGTACCTCATTAGCAAAGTGTGTAAATCAGCAGTGTATCGGGGACATAGCGAAGATATTACAAGGCACTGCCAAAGCTCACTACAATGTTATTATCGGAAATTTCCACGCCAAAGTGGGGGATATAACATCACGGCAAAACCGTGATGCGGCGAAGGACCAGGGGCACATACTTGTCAATTTTTTCTTGAGTCTCAGGGTCACTTCTTGGTGAATTCTTTCTTTAATATGAGGCTCCCCTAGAAGTAGATTTGGTGAAGCCCCGACAAAGTCTTAATCAAATAAACGGATAATAATTGATGAGTTTGTAATTGACATTTGATTGATGGTGGTTTAATCCCGGTTGTGATCACTGACTGGTCCCAACATCTCTAAACTTAAACATAAGCGCCAATAGAGGCCAGGTTATAAAGTCTACTCTCCTACCTACTACTCTCCACATAGAATTGGGATCTAAAAGGTTCCGATTGGAACTTCGAAGTCGTTTCGATTTGCTAGAAACCACTGACAACGATAAAACCGACACTGTGGTCAAAACGCTATAACAGGTTGATCGATCGAAGATTTTTATCCACCGTCCTGCTAAGACGCAACCTCAGACGTAATAACACCAGTATCGTCAAGGCTAAGATTGAGCAGAACAGGGGCACTAAGGTCTGTACCCAATAGCTCAAAAGCAGCAAACAGCCACAGGTAGCAAAATTGTAACCTCAAGGTTCATTTCATTAACATTCTCGAAGAATTCGAGTGCTTTTACTAAGATCTCTAAATAACACGAATAATATAGCCTACGTAACCTAGTGAAGAGGGCCACAGGGCCCCATTAACATGCCAACGTACCAGATATCAGCCAGAGCGAGGTCACCGTGGCTCTCGAGCAACTCAAAAATAATAAATCGCCTGGAGAGGACGGAATTAATAAACAACTCCTTAAACTTGGTGGGGCTCCAGTCCTTAAAGTGTATTTAGTTCAATACTCCGTCTGGAACAGACAAGACATAAAGTGCCGAAGGGGAACAGACCAGCTAAAGTAGGGAGAGGGAGTTCCGTGACTCCGATCTTTACAAAAAGTGATAAGACCCCCAGTCACCTGTGCGTGAGCCACGTTTACAAGTTGTTCTCAAGAATAGTGCACAAATCTCCTCACCGTAAAAAACGACGTAAGTTGGATAGCATCAAGATCAAGTTCAATGAGAACGTCATGCTGGGACTTGCAGTGGTTCAGGAATCGAGGCTTGCAGTTGTCCAGGAATCGACTTACCTTGAATCCTAATTTAAAACGATGTTTTCCGTCAGAAAATCAGAGTGGTCGACATAGCTCTCAGAGCATGCGTTTTGATGGTAGGTACACATCTATAGAAGAAACGATGACTGATGGCGCAAACGAGTTTTGAAAAGGAAACTGAGCTTGATGAACGTATGATAGAACCGCCCCCCTCCTTATGACCCGACCACTTGAAAAGGTTACAGAGAGTGACTGGATGCGTTTTTCGCATCCTGTCACAAGACCGTATGATCTGGCGTAATTGGCGATAGGCTGATTGGATTACCTAATTAAGAATATACATACACAATGAGCACGGTTTCACCAATTATTTATAAGTTTAAGCTGCACCTATTTTGTAATGCACACTGCATTGGGCTAGTGTATGTGGGTTAAGGACTTTATAGAGGAGTTTATATTGTGCCTTTTAGGTATTTTAATATACTTCTTATTTAACTTTTACGATTAAGGACAAAAATTTTATTTAATACTAATTACATTACAAAAAGACTGACCAATAATTATGAAACCGTAAGTTGTAAAATGAATTTTCAATACAAAAATTTCACATAAGGACTAGTTTTTGAGAAAACAATGTTAGCATTATCCCTTATGTGCATGAAAATGGCACATGAATGATTTGCATGCACAGTGCCAAAACAGGTATGTGCAGATTTGCAGAGAAAAAAATTATATCTTCAAATATAAGCAACATTTCAAATCAAATGTATATTTTTCATATGTAAAAAAAAATGGTCATAATATAGCGTTTATAGATTTTTGATTAAATACACAATTTTTGAGAAAACATGTTTTTTTGAGTTTCCCAAAACCTTGTAAAAATCACATATGGAACTTGTCAGGCGCAACAACAATATTCGGCTTCAGTAGGTACCGATTACAGAACGCCCAACAACAACACACTTAAATTAAATTTTTTAAAGTATCGTCCATGTACAGACTCTCGACCCGCAACAGTTTTATTATAATGTATAGATAAAAAAAATGCACAACGTAGATTACTAGCAAAATTTAGGTTGCTTCTAAACTTTTTTTTTATTATTGTAACCAATGCTACCCACGAATATTAATAAAAAAAAGGTATAAGATTTGAGATAATTAACCCAAAATTGTGTCTTAGCATCTTTTCAAAATGTCCATAGCTTGCTCTTGTGATGCCACTCTAATCTAACCGCGCCCCCCTGCATATCGACACCAGAAGTATCAATTAATGTAAGGGACAAAACACGGTTTTTCAGGAGAGCCAAAAAACGATTTTATTTTTATAAATCTGTCTGTAATTTTTTACTGTCTGGTTCGATTTTAATTGTGTCAAGAGTAAAGTTTCTTAGAATTTCTTCTTCTTTCATGCCATAAACTCAAGATTTAGGAATGTCTACTGGTTTCCAAAATAGCGTGTCCGTTACATTAAAAAAATATGTTTAGTTGTACCTTACGTTACTGATATTTTATGTTTAAACAAATGACTAAAGTGTAAGTAGCAAGAGACTATGGAAAATCACATGCAAATGAATTGTAAAGGACTTCACTTTAAGACTTTTGATGATATTTGATGTAACTTGGTACTGAAGGTTATCGAAAAGAATTAAAAAAAAACCGGCCAAGTGCGAGTCGGGCTCACGCATGGAGGGCTTAGTACCAAACAACAGTAAAATATCACGTTTGTTGTAAGGGTGCCCCCTTAAATATTATTATTTTTCTGATTTTAATATTTGCTGTAGACCCAAAAATTACTTTGTGGTATTTTTACTACAGGGATTTTTTTTTGCATGTTTAATATTGGTATGAATAAACATTAAAAGATAAAAACTAAAGTTTTCGCACTAAGGTGCCCCGACTAACCCAGCTGGAGAGGGTCTAGGTCTCCCTGTTTCCATCAGGAGTTAAGGGACATATTGCTTCGTATGGCTCCGTCTCAGGCACTGGACGGGGATTACTGTTAGAACGATGTGCCTGAAGTCACCAAGAGCGTGTTAGGGGCACCTGTGCTGCGACTTAAAAAAGCACCAACTCCGAACCCGACGGCATTCCAAGTCATGCATGGGTCCTGATGGCTCTCGAAGAATTTGGGTTCTTACTGATAGGGCTCTGATGCTGCACTAAGCATAGCTCGAAAAAGGTCAGGGTGTAGCTATAAACATATTATTGCAGAGAGCCTTGTTGGGCACTTCACACGAGTGGTGCCAGATTTGACGGATAGCCAGTTTAGTTTCCGTTGGGGGCGCTCCATCGTGGACGCTATCATTTGTGTCTGGGGTCTGACAGAGGTAGCGATATTGCGGAAAAGGTGGTGATGGCGGTGTCTGTTGACATCGCCATAGCTTTCAACCCCTTTCCCTGAAGCTGCGTTAGATAGGCACTCATTTATCATTATAGTGTGCTTTTCTACTTACGTCGGAGTTTCGAGGCTTATCTCTTCGAGACTTAGTAGTATATAATTGTACCTTCTGGACCACAGATAGTTCAGCACCGCTTCACTATCTGAGGTCCAAAAGGATACAATTATATTATCTCCATAATCACATAACTCACCCACCTGCCCGTTTAACGAAACTCCAACCTTCACGCGCACCGATGTATTTGCGGTGCAAAAATGTGTACGCGTTCGATAATCGCATAAAATATCCGATCACTATCATCCCATGTCGTTAGCGAACCCAATGTATCTAGAACGCAATGTATGTTCACACCTAGACACATGCATTCCAATGTATTGCTGTGAAAAATGTTGTGAAAAATTCACAACATTTACATCGGCTAAAATATCATAAGCAGAACAGTGACCTAAGGCAGGTGTCTCACCGACAACGAGAGAACGAGTAACTATCGACTATTTTCTCGCTCAAGAAACGTACAATAGATATACATTCCGTGTAAACAAAAGAGATGCGTATACAAATAGTTCATCGCTGACTGTTCACACTGCTGGCGAGCACTCGCTTCACTAGTTTGTTCGTTTTGTTTCTCGCTCAGCGATTCTCGCTCTACTCGTTACTCGTTCGTCGATGCCGGTGAGACACCTGCCTTACATAGACTTTGTTGGAAAATAGAATAAAACTCTGTATTGTCAAAATATACTTACCATTTATTTATATTAATTCAACGCATTAAATTTAGGGGTTTCGTCGAACAACTCGTCCACAGATGCAACTAAGCTTTGCAGCTTTCGCCATTGTTGGGAATCTTGTTCAGCCTGGAATTTGATTCGGACCAACGCTTTTTTCCATAGCTCCAAGGCTTCGGTGTCGCGAACGTCGTTTGTGCGGTAGACCTTGAGATCCACGTAGTATTCCCCCGATGTACTTGCTGATCGGCGCTCCGTACCGTTCGCAACTCTGTTCACGAAGTACGACGACACCACCGTAGGACTCTCTAAGGACTCCTCGCTCCGTTTACTAAGCCCAAATATGTCCACTGATGGCTTAATCTTTTTTCTGAAACAAATAATATTTAATTACTTTTGGTAACATAGATTACGATTACGTTCCTGTGAATTATCATAGAAACCATGAATTATATACGAAACATACTTTAAACATTATTGCATATATATTATATTACTGTCACTGGAAACAGATATTGGTTAAAATAATAATAATTACCTCATACTGACAGGAGATTTTCTTGATGTTGATGGTTTGTTTCTTTTCCCGCTTTTATTGTTCGATCCCTGGGCATTTTTGGAGCTAGTAAAAGGGTGATCATACTCTGAGTCAGACCTGTAATTAAAATATAATTTATCAATAAAAGAAATATATCATTGTCATCATCATAGCTCAGTCCTGAGTGCGTTTAGTGCCTGGGCTTTGATGTCGCGAGATTGCTTTCCTACTTTTATTCCTCAGTGAGGTGTACTGTTTGATGTAAAACAGTTAATATCTAAAAAAGAAATGCTAGCAAGACTGTACGAAGTCATCATCAAGTATTAGCTATACTGAGTCCTAGGGTTCGTTCAATACTTGGCTTCGATATACTTGCCTGGATATACTTGGTGTTACATAAGGGTATATCAAGCCGAAACAGATAGCATCAGCTAGTCGTTTAGAACATATTTTGATGTAATTCTAACAACGAACCAATAAAAAAGTGAATTACTATACCACTGCAGAGTTGATAATATTTATCCTGTTCTGTCAGTAACTTTTTTGATTGGTTCGCTGTTGACACAAATCAGAATATGTTCTAAACGACTAGCTGATGTCACCTGTTTCAGCTTGATATACCGTTATGTAACATTCTGTATTATTATTAGGAAAGCATTTTCCTAAATACAGACAAAATCTAAAACAAAAGAAAAATACAATGCAAAAAAGACTGTGTGAAGTCACCTCTAAGTGTCAGCCTCTCATCGGAATACTACGTGATGCTATAATCATCATCATAGCGCTAGTCTTGGTTGCGTTCAATGCAGGATCCGCTTTCCTACTTATATTCTTTGTGATGTACATACATACATATGCTCACGCCTGTATCCCCGAAGGGGTATGCAGAGGTGAATAATTCACCCACATTTTGTCGATAATCACAAACATATCTTTGTGATGTGTGAATGAGATATATATCTGAAAATATACAAGAAAAACAAACAAACAAAAAAATTAGAAAAAAAGAAATACTCACATTTTAACGAAGTTCGCAGAACTTTAAATATAAGTAGAAATATTACAGCCGAGCGTGTCCAAAGATTTCAACTTATCGTAAGCGTATACTAATGCGTTGTATAAACGTTAACCAAAAAGCAGTACATTATAAACAAATCCAAACGTAATACGAAGTCTAATTTAAAAATATATGTAAGCCGTTAAGAAATTGTGAAAAAACTAAACATTTTTATTTGTACGTATTGTAATCAATAAAATAGGTATGACTTGTTCAGTCATAATTTGTAATAATGCAAAAATACTTAGGGCTGCCACGTTTCTATCACATAATTTGCATACAATCACTTACTATAAATATTCTGGGACAATACATTAAACATGTTTATATATTTCTAAATACATACATATATTAAGCGTCGGTAGCGTAATGGTTAAGGCGTTGGACTTGGGATCGGAGGGTTTAAGAGTCCTGGTGTTTGCACTACCGACGTGAACCCATTCTTAACACAAGCTATTTACCTCAACAGGAGGGTTCACCAGAACACTAGTAATTTGGTTACTAGTAGTCTTTAAAATAAAATAGATTATTTACACCCACACACAGAATAAACCATCATGCACATGCATATGACATAAAGTTTTACCCTGAGTGGGGTATCGAACTCACGACCTGTGATTTCGCAGTCAGTGTCGTTTTATTGTCTGTGTTGATTTAACTATATTGAATTGATAAAGTATAACAACCCTACAAAAATGGCCAGGCTGCAGAGATTGTATTTGTGAGTGTATGGTATGAGATGAGTGAGGTATGAGGTATATTGGTTTGGACTTCTGAATGGTAAGAGATTTTCCGGTATCCGGTGATGGCAATAGGCTTGCCTCCTATTACGTAGAAAACATAATGTATGTAACCCTACAAAATAGCTGATCGAATTAGATTTTAATGTGTTGGCTTAAATATTCCATCAGATTTAGCAAAATGAATAAAGTTGTAATACAATACGACACATTGTGCAATTTAAAACGGATGTTTTAGAAATAATATGATACTTCAATACATTAGACACCAATGCTAAATTTATTTGGTACTTTTATTACGAATGGTGAGCATTGTATTGATACCTAGTAATTAATTCTCATTAACAAGTATATGAAATAAAACTAGTGTTTGGTATATTCAAATGAAATATTTATTAACCAATAGTAAATTGTTTCCTGGAAAACAAGGTAAGTTTTTATTTAATTATGAAGATTTTAAATTGAAGCTATATTATTATTATAATTTCTGTAAATTAATCAAATATTTTTGTTTCCCATAGATCCATAACTTGCACAATCGTATTTTGAGGATACCGCAATCGGTCAACGAATATCTTGGTTTTGGTTGACATATTATATAGAATCACGCCTTTATTCCCACGCGATAGGCAGAGGTGTTATTGATATAAAAGAGTAATTAAATACAGGTATAGTTGTTTTTATATTATTATTATTTTATTATCATACTATTTACTTAAAAATATAATTTACTAGACGATTCCCGCGGTTTCACCCGCGCAGTTTCCGTACCCGGGGGAATACGGGAATAAAATATAACCTATCTCATAAGTTGGACTACACGGCTCACGGTGTGCCAATATAATTTAAAATCGGTTGAGTAGTTTAGGAGTCCATCGCGGACAAACATCGTGACAGGAGATTTATATATTTTACGATGTACATATATAAGGTTAATAATAACATGAAATTCTATTTCAGGTGATGAATTGCAAAATATTTGCATCCAAGGACACATTTTACCAGTATTAGAAAATAATATCCGTTAAGGCGATATTTATTACAGCATGTAACATGTGCCATTCTTGTTTAAATGCAGGTATAGTTGATTTTAAATTATTATTTTATTATCATACTATTTACTCAAAAATATAATGTATGTAAGTACATATAAAGATAATAATAACATGAAATCCTATTTCAGGTGACGAACAGTGAAATAATTGCATCCAAGGATACATTTTACCAGTATTAGAAAATAATATCCATTAACCGATATTTATTACAACGTGTAACAGGTACCATTTTCATCTCTCTCTATCTGAGCGCAAAATACTTGTTGCATCCAAAGTTTTCATCTTGAAGCCCGAGTACGCTTTGAGTTAGGTACTGATTTTACTATTTTGATCATTGAATAGTCAAAAATTATTTATTTTAACAGATTATCCAATATTTTATTTAATTATTTGATACAATTAGGTAGATTATATAATATTATTACTACTTTATTTTTTAAAATGCCCTTTTGTTCAATTTGCAATATTGAAACTAACTCTAAACGATGGACAAGTCACTTACGAACTAACAAGCATAAAAACAATAGCTCTGTTCGTATAAGTAAAAACGTAGAGATTATAGGTTCAAGTTTTAAAGGACGTATTGCGAGTTATAGAGTAATCTCTTCGAAAAATGAAGCGAGTCCAGAATCTTTTCTTCTGAATATTCATGACGATGTAAAATCTTTGATACAATACGCTCTTCAAACACATTTATCAATTAAAATAAATATGGAACTTTTTGCAAATTTTTTATTGTTTAAAAATGATATGCAAGAACTTAAATCTTTTGCCACAAAAAATATTATCGTACATTTAAATTATAATTTTAACAACATTTATCAAAATATTGTATCATGTTTAATGAAAAAAATAGAAGAGTTTCAGGAAAAAGATAGCGGATGGTCATTTTTGAATAATTCGCATTTAGAAGTTAACGTTAATAAATACCAACCCCTTAGCGGCTCGAAATATTTACAGTTACCAAAATTTATAAAGAATAAAAAAGCATGTTTAAATATTAAGAATAATGATAACTATTGTTTTCTGTGGTGTATTGTAGCTGCTTTGTATCCAGCCACCCAGCACTCTGACAGGGTATCATCGTATCCTCATTTTATTAATATTCTAAACATAAATGGAATTAATTTTCCTATCACATTTGCTGACATAAATATTTTCGAAAAAAACAACCCTTCCCTAAACATTTATGTCTATGGTATAAATAATGGTAGGACTATTGCAGGTCCTTTATATAAACCGGAAAAAAATAATATTGGTTCAAAAATTATACACTTATTATATTTGGAAAATAGTAACTCATCTCACTTTTGCCTTATAAAGAACCTGTCTCGTCTTGTTAGTAATCAAATAACGAGACATCATAGTAAGCTATACTTTTGTGAAACATGTCTTTTATTCTTTCAAAGCCAGGATAATATCAATCAGCACCTATGTAGCGGAGTTGTGACAATATTACCTGATAAAGGAGCAGTGATAGAGTTCAAAAATTATAATAGAAAACAAAATGTACCATTCACTATTTATGCAGATTTTGAAACGCTACTTGAACCAATTTGCAGCGATCAAACTGAACCTAAAAATACAACATCTTTACAACGTCACATACCTTCAGCTTTTGCATATAATCTTGTTTCATCGTACCGTAATGGTGATAATGAATTTAGAACATATCGCGGTATTGATTGTGTTCAAAAATTTATAGATTTTTTAACAAAAGACGTCAAGAGAATTTACTATACATTAACTCAAAATGTTGAGATGATTTTTACAGAGAAAGATAATATAGAATATATGCGAGCCATGAAATGTCACATATGTGAAAACCTTATATGGAATAATAAGGTCCGGGATCATTGTCATTTTACAGGTCAATTTAGAGGTGCAGCCCATCGACATTGTAATTTACAATATAAAATACCTATCTTCATACCGGTTTTCTTTCATAACTTATCAGGCTATGATTGTCATTTATTTATTAAAAAATTAGGAGAAATACCCGGCAAACTAAATATTATACCTAAAACCAAAGAAAAATATATTTCTTTCACCAAGTTCATCCAAGTTACTGATAGAAATTTCGTGCAAATAAGGTTCTTAGACTCGTTCCATTTTTTAGGCACTAGTTTAGATAAACTTGCAAAAACTATGAAAACGCAAGATTTTATCAATTTGCGTTCTCATTTCCCTAATTATGATCAATTTCGTTTGTTAACGCGTAAAGGTGTGTATCCTTACGAGTACATGAAGAGTTGGAAATGTTACGAAGAAACAAGCCTCCCTTCAAAACATTATTTTTTTAACTCTTTGTGTAATGAAAACGTTTCATCTGAAGACTATGCATATGCTGAGTTGATTTGGAATGAATTTAGTTTAAAAAATTTAGGTGAATATACTGATTTGTATTTAAAAATTGATGTACTATTATTAACTGATATCTTTGAAAATTTTCGTAAGACTTGTAAATTATATTATAAACTCGATCCAGCATTCTATATCACCGCACCAAGTTTATCCTTTGACGCTATGCTGTTAAAAACAGGGGTCCAATTAGAATTAATATCGGATTTGAGCATTCTGCGAATGATACAAAGCGGTATTAGAGGCGGGTTGTGTATGTGTTCCCATCGTTATACAAGCGCTAATAATAAATATATGTCCTCGTATGATATGTCAAAACCGGAAAAATTTATTGTTTATTTAGATTGCAATAATCTTTATGGTTATAGTATGTGTCAGTATTTACCTCTATCAAATTTTAGATTCTTAAATCAAAATGAAATAGATCAATTAATCGTGCAGAATATTAGCGACAATGCTGAATGGGGTTATATATTGGAAGTTGATATTTTCTATCCTAAATCACTGCACAGCTTGCATAATGACTTACCTTTTTGTGCTGAAAAATGCATTCCACCTGGTGGTAAAACAAAAAAATTAATTTCGAGTTTATATAACAAGTATAATTACGTTATACATTATGTTCATCTAAAAAAATGTTTAGAGCATGGATTGATATTACGAAAAATTCATAGGGTCATTACATTCAAACAAAAACCCTATTTGAAAGATTATATTGAATTAAATACACAATTGAGACAAAAAGCTACAAGTGTATTTGAGCAAGATTTTTTCAAGCTGTTAAATAACAGTGTTTTCGGGAAAACACTAGAAAATACCGAAAATAGAGTGAAAGTTCATTTAGTTAATACTTGGAACACTACAAAAAATATAACAAATAAACCAATTTGCGCAGAAAAGCTTGTAAGTAATCCCTATTTCCATAGTGCAACAGTTTTGTCAGAAAACCTAGTAGTTATTCAAATGAAACCCGATCAAATAATATTAGATAAGCCGATATTTATAGGCTTTAGTGTCTTAGAACTATCCAAATCTCACATGTACGATTTTCATTATAATATAATTAAACCGTTCTACCAAAGTCGTGTAAAACTTTGTTACACGGATACAGACTCCTTTATTTATGAGATTAGTACGAATGATTTTTATACTGATCTTAAGTTAAGTTTTCAACGATACTTCGATACTAGTAATTATTGTCCACAAAATAAATTTATGATACCCCAAATTAATAAAAAAATTCCTGGGTTGTTTAAGGACGAAATGGGTGGAAAAATTATTTACGAATTTGTAGGCTTAAGATCAAAATTGTATTCGTTAAAAACGGAAGATAAAATAATAAAAAAGGCTAAAGGTATCAAATCTTACGTGGTACGTGATTTAACTATCATTGATTACGAGAACGCATTATTTGATGGAGAAGTAATACGTAAGAAACAATTGTTATTTAAATCGATCAAACATCAATTATTTACCCAAAGAGTCGAAAAAATAGCACTCTCTAGTAACGATGATAAAAGGTTGATATCTAATTGCAACGTTGAAACTCGAGCATGGGGACACTTTTCTATTTTAAACGGTTAATAATAACAGCTGTGTGGTTGTTAGCGTAGTAGAATAGTGCCACCCCATCTCTTCCTATGCGGTGTTGGACAACGTGACTAAGGGATAGGGCTGATAAACATCTAACACACACACACACACACACATACATAGGTTTCACACTCTCACAAAGACATTGATTGAAAAACCCAAATCAACAACTCAAGCGTACCCTGGACTCCCAGGTAAAAGTCTTGGATGCAACTGAGATTAAGCGCTCAGATGAGAGAGTCTACGAGTATGTGTATAAAAAAATAAAATTTAAAAACTTATGAAAATATTATCAACTAAACTAACTAAAACTGTAAAATTTATATGCTGTTTTGTATTATTATAAGTACCTAATCTTAAGAAATTAAACTAAATAAAACTGAGAAATTTGGAATAAATGCATTATTTAAATATAGTATTCTGTTTTTTCTTTAATTTCCTAATACATTTGCAATACCTACTATCATGTACTATGAGAGATTTTCGCGGTCGCGGGAAACCGCTGTCGCGCTGGCTATGCCCACCATGAAACTTGTATGTCAGGATCGTAGTAAGTGGAAATCCTTAGTCTCTGCCTACCCTGATGGGAAACAGGTGTGAAAATATGTATATGTATGTATGTTATGATGTCTTAAGTTACATACTTCGAAGTAAAATTTCTTAGAAATGTGAAATAGGATATCTACGGTTAGTAGTAGTGGACTATTGAACATTCTGAAAAAAAATCTTCAAAACCTGGGACCTTGGTAGCGACAGTCACAACCTCATAACACCTGATGATATGCATCATCATTCACGTTACAACACGTTTACAATTCATAAAAATTTCGCAACTTAAGTAAGTACATAACAATGTGCATTAACATCATTCTTAAGACATGTTTGAACATGTTCGTCATAGTGAACGATGACACTTGCAAACTTGTAGGGAGTATCTCGTTACAACTTATTGCAAAATAAACTAAATCAACAGGTCAGAACTTGAATTAATACGTAGTACAGTGTATGTGTCACTAGCGGGTCATGTTTCTATTTAATTCACCTTTTACTCATAATTACATTCAGTTTCATACTTGTTCTCTTTACATTCACACAAAGCAGTCTTTTAATTAATAATGTTGAAGCAACAGCAGTGCATCTCTGAACCTCAAACCAGTTACTTTGCTACAAGGAATAGGAGGATGCCAAAATACGTAATTAAAATAGATGTACTAGAAGCTGAAGATACATCAGATAACGAAGTAGAAATACATACAAGAGTGAAAACCCAATATATTGTTTACGATCAGTGGGATGAAATATATTATAAAACAGAGAAATTACTGAGCCAAATATTTAAAACGTTAGAAGATCGTGGCAGAGGAGGACGAGGCCAACCAGATATACCTCAACATTAATACATTATAAATAATGGCAGACGCATATGGTGACGGTATTGTTCAATACGCTCAAGACCCCTTTGACTTCTCACATATTTTACCTCTTTCACCTACGCAAGTTGAACCAAAAAGAAGAAAACCAACTATTTGTAGAAAATCTAAAAAGACAGCTCATAAATCTTTTGTAATCAGCAACCAACCAAAAGGAGTCAAGCTAATTCAGATAAAGATCTTGGACATCACCAGCGACAAAGACAAACCTTCGTTGCCGTTTTGTGAAGATAGTGACAGTGTGATACTTAGTGCACAATACGTAGTTCATGATACAGTTGATGAAATCATGGACATGGCTGAAGGTATTATTAAGAAAATATCTAAGAAAATTCATGGTGATAGCTTATCATTTTAACTAATGTGTTTTTAGTTTTAAGTAAGTTATACATCACCTTAATACTTAGAGATGTACTGCTGACGCTTCAACATTTGTACGCGTCATTTTATATCATTGTGTTAGGTTTAAGATCAATGTAATTTTTTGAGACATTAAATAAATGGTATTATGATTAAAATTTTTTTTTCATTTCAATTTCGACTTGGGTAGGAAATAGTATGAAAAACAAACACAGTTTAGTAATAAAACATTTATTCGGTTTATTAAACTTATGAAATACAAAAAATATTTTCTAAACACCATTGTTTAATACACAATACATTCCTTAAAGCACAATAGTTCTTATGAGCAAAACAATTATACAAAAATAGATCTTTACAGTAAAGATCACTAAGAGTCTTTAAGTTAGGAACACTTTTATTTCCACATATGTCAGAAACATTATTATGACCACATAGCTCTTGAACCCAATTAATTTTCTCACTACCTTTAACAAGAACCTTTTTTTCCTTCAAATAGGGTTTGATTATTCTAGAAAATTCTCTGTAGTCTATATATCCTTCGCTCCAGCGGTAACCTCTATTCCTTTCAATCCACCAAATGTGTCTTCTTTCTTCATCAGTTAGCGAGGAGAACGGGTAAGGAGGTTTTATTAAGAATATATGAGTATGTTCCAACGTAGCTACAGCTAATTCTTTGACTATAAAGTTATTATAACGATCTTTAAAACCCTGAACATCTACTATAATAGTATTTTTGTTCATGATACCTTTCTCACGATGCTACTTAACGGCTTATACTCGATTATACAGTCGTTCAATATAAGACAATATGCTGAAGTTTGATCTGGTATATCAATATCACTTTCAATTTCCACTCTAACATCCACAACAGGACCTGATTTAAGATTATCTGGTTGTCTAGAACAATCTACTACAAATAACGGAGCAATATTTTTAAATTGTTTCTCATTTAATAACGGCTCGGCGCGACGTCCATAATACGACTGTTGAAATCTAGTATATTGTTCATATATTAAAGCAATTCGATTATTCGAGAAACTTGAATTCAAATTTTCATAAGGGAAGTAGGTTGAATTTAGGTATACTCTAACATCACGAACATCACAGTGATCAAACTTAGACATATCCAATTTAGAATTATTTTTTCTATTTGTTTGCAGACCAATAATAACAAATCTTGGTTTTTCTATTTGCGACGATGTTTTTATGGACCAAGTATGCTTAGTAGTTTTTGGTAAAGCCGGATATTCATATAAATCCCAATTCCTAAATATCATCTGGAGTGGTCGATCTTTTTCTAACAGTTTTAACATATTTATTTTTTCCCTATCGGACACTTTGACATGTGGTACACGCCATATTATTTTATTTATAATAATATCTTCTACAGTTTCACCATCGGTAAGTTTTAGGGCGTTCAGATTAGTATTACTTTGTAACAATATTAATTCATGTTTGCTGTTTATCACTACTTTCTTGAAATCTTCTGCAAAACCAAGAATGTTACAGAGGGGTATAGAAGCAGAAAAGCTTCCCCCATTTGCACTATTTATGCCTTCGATATTCCACCCCCAAGCATTAGATGCTTTAGCCTCGTTTTCGTTCATTGATATTAATGATTTCATTGTGGTAGTTATACCAGCGTTTTTTATTTTATCTATTTCCACTCCATTTATCTCATACCTTATATCTTGAAACAAGTAAAGTAGACTATTGTTTGTGAAATGAACGCTACTGACTCTTTCCTTCGAATTTCCACCCTTGTTTACAACAACAGTTCCTTCCAAAAACAAAGTGCTTGCTGATGGTAATATATACAAGTCTTGTTGATTAATAGGTATCCTGATTTCATCGCTTCTATTGAAACTTGTTACGTAAGGCTTGTAAGAGTGAAATTCAATTCCTTCCACAGCGTTGTTGTATGCAGGAGTGGACAAAACATCTAGTATATTCATTTCAACAAACCGATCGCTTTAAGAAATGCTTTATTATTGTTATTCAATTTTATAACCCTTTTGGACCGAGCTCTTATTGGTTTGATAGTTTTAGTAGAACTGTTATTTTTAGTTGGATGTACCACATATTTATTATAATCTATCATTGTTTTCTTCTGATATGTAGATACAACTGCACTTCTTCACCTCGCAAATTTATTAAGTTATTATTTATATCCAACAACCTTATATGTATGCAGCTTATATTGGTTTGATTTATTGGAAAGTAGATTGCGTTTTTCGGAATTTCTATAATCCTGTATCCAGGTGGAACATTAAGTGCAAATTCGTGTAAGATGTGACTGGATTGACCGTTTATATAAGAACCGCTAACTATGTCACATTCAATCCTTATGACAGTCGTTGGCAAAATGTTTACTGGAAACTCTGATACATGATATTTATTTGCTTCTAAGATCTGCTTTTTAAATCCCAATAAACTTCCAAATGTATCTTCTTTAGTAAAATCTATAGTTGATGTACAAAATAACACAGTTTTTAAGGTGTTGTTATTACAATTGAGTTTTATAGATGCATCTTTTATCTCAGTTTTTAAATATTCACTAATATCTTGTAATTCATAGGTTCCTTCAGGTATCTCAATAACATTTTTAGAACCATAGTATAATTTATTGTTTGTATTATCAAAATTTGGAATAGAATTATATGTAGAGAAATGTAATAATGCACATTCATACTCCTCAGCTAATGGCAACGTGTCTGGATAATAGGTAGATAATACCGATGAGTTTCCAGTTATCGATAAGGTGAGTGACATCTTGCAAATGATGGAAATGAAAGAGTGGTATAAGATTTATAGTATTTTTATTCAAAGTCTTATAATTATAATAAAGATTTATAGTATTTAATCCAAAAAGTTTGCAAATAACTTAAACACATATGTCCACAAACTATTGTGTTAAATTGTTGATATCTATCATAGTTATAATGAACATCACAGTTCTTAAAATATAGCATTAATTCTCTTGGCGGTTTTAAATCACCATAGCTATCAAAATATTCACAATAATTGTTTATTTTAACATAAGCTACCCAATGCGTTCCATCATTTCTCGAATTATCTAGGTTAACTATAGCACATTCAATTCGTTTAGGTGTTTTTGGTAACTGATCCTTCATATAAACTCCTCGAAAATGTGGAATACAATGGCCATACTTCTGAATATCGATATTAGTTAAAGCGCGATTAGGTAGCTGATCAATTAGTTTTTTGATGGATTTATAAACAATCCCTGACCTTGCTTATGCGGTTTAATGTATAGACCTTTACCTATTGCTATAGCCTCCATAGTTTTATTATGACGTTCAGTTTCTTGTAATTTTTTCTGACCGTGTTTATAATCATTCACAGTTTTTGCTATACCAGCTGCACCACCAGCTAATGCTCCTAAAGCAGATAAACCAGCAAAAATTGGGATTAAAGGTAGAATGCCTCCAGTTTTTGGTATAGGTATCATTCGAGGTACTCGAACTTTTGGAATGCATGGAACTAATTTTCGGGCAACCATATAAGCTATATTTATTAATGACTTATCATCTTTAGGTGAGAGTTTTTTGATTTTTCTTTTTATTTTTTTAACAAAGTTATTAAAGGTCTTAACACCAGCACCAGACTTCAATTTAGCTTTCATAACTTTGTTTACTATCCACGAACTAATCTTTTCCCCTGTTCGAGCATCTTTTGCTTTAAGTCTTTGCTTAGCCATATCTATAAGACGTAAGTCGGCTTTTTGACGGTAAGGCAAGTCTGTGTAGTTTGCGTATGCAATATCGTGATGCATACAAGCTTCGTCTAACTTATTTACACCTTTATCACCACGTAGTAATCGTTTCGAAAGCTTTGTTCCTGGTCCACAATAGTTATAACCAGGTATGTGTAGTTCGAATGGTAAATGATTAATGATATTGTTTATTAGTCCACCACCTTGCATCGTCCAAAGAATAATGAATATACTTTAAAATTACATATCACTTATATAATTAACTCATTCCACTATTGCAGTCTTATCAATCCAACTATTCTCTTTGTTATTTAAACCCAACCATTTTACAAACAGTTTGTTTCCTTTCTTTTTTAATACCTTTTCTATCAAATAGACACCAGGACAGGACGACTTTTGAAGCTCTTGTTCGTAAAAAGTTCCTAATATGACTTGTTTTTGATTATCTTCGATGCGATATGTTATTGGTACAGTGTTATTTATCTTTTTTATAGTAAATAATTCTGTTGACCAGTTAGGAGTGTATCCTTTCTCAAATATATGTTTGTACTTACTAATTCGAACTTTGTCACCAATTTTAAACTTTGGACGACATTTTTGGACTACCTTTATCATGGAATTCATAATATTATTTTTAATGTTAGTTTCATTAAACTTATTGACATTAACAGGTGCAATTTTAATAGTACGATGTTTTGTGTTGTTATATGTCTTCACAATACCGTTCAAGCCACCATCTATCCACTTATAGTGTCCGTTCAAGCTAAAGTATTTGTACAATTTATTTTTAATAGTTTTAATAACTCGTTCTACAATTGAAGCCTTTTTGGTTGAAAATGTAGAGTAGTGATTAATATTATAGTTCTGTAAAAGCTTTTGTAATGTAGAATTATAGAACTCAGTACCCATATCAGTTTGCAGATGATTTGGTATCCTGTGATTAGAAGAAATTATTTTTTCAAATGCAAGAGAGACATCATGTTTGGATTTAGTTTTTAATGGTTCCACCCAAACGTACTTGGAGAAGCAGTCAATAACTATTAAAATATAGTTATATCCTTTATTAAAGGTTTTTAGGTTTTGCATATCAGCTAAATCTGCTTGCCACAAATCATCAATACCTTTTAAAATTACAGATCGTCGAGGAAAATTTTTTCGTGCTGCTTTATGTATTTCATTGACGATTTGTTGTTTCGTCATTTTAACAAACTTTAAGGGCTATGTTTTTCGATCTTTTAATACAGATTGAATTGCGTCTTGAACTAGTCTATCAACTGCTTTTCTTGTGTAAAATTTGCTTTCCAAATGAGTCTCTATCTCAGACATTATTGTTTTTAAAGCTTTCTCTATGTGAGTTTTAACACTATTTGGAATAGAACTTTGCAATTTTCGTAAGTCATTCATTAGTACACCTTTCAATTCATCTACATATGCCTTATTTACTGCATCATCTGCGTCTTGAGGAGGTTTAACACCTTTTAGCCTCGATGTCTTCAAGTCATAATCTCCATAATCAGATTTTATTAATGCGTTATCATTAAAATCAAGTATTTCTGATATCCGCATTCGCTTATGAATATAATGTCCAAATTTGTCTACATTCATATTAAAGGTGTATTATGTTGAACGGTATATAGTAAAATGACATACATATAACATTAGTAGATCTATTTATTTAATGATTTTGCTTTCACGTAGTTCTTCAATGATAGATATTATTTCATTGTCTAGTCCTGTGTTACCGGCATCTCGAGAAGCAATTAATAACTTTAATCTATCAACCAATTCATTGGGATCATCCCAATATACAAAATCTGTGTTTTTTTTCCACATTTTTGTTAAAGGTAATCCTTTTCCTACTTTCTGTCTACAACTTGGACTTCTACTTTCTTGATCGAAAAGTGGTTTAATAACTTGCAAATATTTTTGTCCTTTTATTACTTTTAATTGGTTTTTTTGAATCGAAATCACGACGATGTGCATTCGTTACAAGTAACATTGTCTTATAATTTTGCTTGTCACAGTCATTAACCAAGGTCAGATCAATGTCTTTTTTTAACAGTAACTCTCGCAACCCAGGTGTACTTTCGTATTTGTGTCCGGCTACAGTAATAACTTTATCCCCAATAGTTATGTTAGAGGAACCCAACATTAGCTTTCCACGTTCATTTCTTATACCAAATGGAACATCTGATAGTACTTGTGAAGATAACGACCAAGATGATGCATCTGGATTAGTACCGACTAATGACTGAAATGAAGAGTCCGATGAGGGTTCCGATTCGTTACTAGCAATACTGCTATCATCTGTTTCTTTCATATCTTGGTCTTGTGGTTCTTGGGGTTCTACTTTTTCCTCCTTTTTTGTTAGAGCTAAGTGGTTATTGGTGTTGGCTATTAAATTGAGAGATTCTGTGACAGGTTTAAAAACTGTATCAAGAGCATGCTTATTATTATCTTCAAAATCCTTCATTTTACGTATTTTTTTCTTGACAGCTTGTGTCGCATCAACAATTTGTTTTTTCAATGATTTATCCATTATGTAAAATAGGTGGTAATCGAATAAAAATCAATTAAAGAATAACAATAAACAGACTGCAGTCTACTTAAATATTCAAATTTCATCTAATAATACAAATGTGTCAAACGTTTTTCTATAGCAACCATTGTTTTTAGAACAATCTTTATTAATTACCACATAATCAAAAGGTTCTTTCCATATTAAGGAACACATTTCTCGAAATTTCAACCATGTCATATCGGTGTTAACATGTTCTTCATAAACATGTTTCAAATTAACTTCATCTTGCTTAAAAAGCACAATTAGGTTAGCATTATCTCTTACAAGTTGTTTAGGTATTTTGGTATAAGTTTGATTTAAATAAAAACTATCAATCAATTTATGTCTTCCCATGGCAAAATAATCACGCATATTACTTTGATTTTCACATGCTACATCATCAAAAATAATCACAGAATTTGGTTTTGCATCTGAAACTTTTAAAACGTCATCATTTGTCTGATATTTATGAAGAGTGATACCTGGTACTCGTTGTAAAACCTTTTCTAAAAAGATGTACTTTGGTTGATGTAGAGTTTTAGAGTATACATAAACATTTTTAAATGTCAAGCCATTTTCATGCAATAGAAGACCAATTAATAAATTAGTTTTTCCACAATTTGATGGCCCACAAATGATGCAACGTACAGTATTCGGTAATAATTCTCCATGACGTAATTTGTTTTTTGTCAAATCGTCACAGATTGTATTGACCTGTAACGATTGTCTTTGTTTAACGAATTTCATGTTTGCTATGCAATACTGATGGACTCATAATGAAAAGATGAATTTATAACATAAATATTTATTATAAATTCATCTTTTCTTTATAACCCAACTGGTTACAGAAAACGTTGTGGGTTATAAATGGTAAGTAATGAACATGGAGGGAGCTACAGCAAATTTTATTTTTTATAATAATGTTAGGTTAGGTTACATTTTTAAAATGTGGAATATTGGGCGAGTTCTGTTCCACGTGAGCGAGGAGCGGTAGCGACGATGCGAACTTAAAGTGGAACAGAATGCCCAATATTCCACGTTGGAGTTTCGTTAAACGGGCAGGTGAGTTATGTGATTATGGTGATAATATAATTGTATCCTTTTGGACCTCAGATAGTGAGGCGGGGCCGAACTATCTGTGGTCCAGAAGGTACAATTATATACTACTGACTTGAATAAGCTACCGGCTAAGATAAGGGGTATCGTGCGTTATTTTGGAGGAATCGGTCCACTTCTGTAGAACCGCGGTGATGGTGCTACTCGGTCATTTGCTCGAAGGGTTCGACGTAACGTACTACGCTGATGACACCACGTAACAACGCGAAAATCTACTCACCGAGATGTGGCCCTAAAAGGAGTTTCTCGAGTTCTGGGTCGAAGATGGTGACTGGTTCTGAAGGCAGTCTCTTACAAAATTCAGGTCCTGTGCTTTCACTGACCTCGGGAGGAGTCACCCACGTAACCCAGCATACAAGCAGGGGGAATTAGCGTCGATATCTAGCCCTCTATAAAGAATCTTGGAGTCGTACTCGATAGCGGGTTGAACTTTGAATACCATTTCCGAGACATGATTCAAAACTGAGGAGGGGCAACGACTGCACTCTCGCAGTGTTTGACCAACATTAGGGAACACAATGCGTCCTGCACACTGTCAGGAACTCATGGAGATATGGAAGGTGCAGACTGAGCAACAAAGGTGGGAACTGGCTACTAAAAAAAACAGCATAACAATGGAACCTCAAAAACGCGGATTAGCACCATTCTAGCTGAGTGCTGAGCTGCGGTGACGAGCTCGTCTACACGGGACCCTGAAACTTCCTTCCGAGGAGTTACCCGGGGCCGCCGCCCATACCCCGGTAGGTGGAACCAAGAAAACATTTAAGTTTTCACTCAAAATTGTAGAAATTATGTGAGACAAGTAGTAAATTACCCCTAAAAGGTTAGCAAAATGAGTTAAGGTAAGGGACATGTTGTATAAAATTACCGATCTGAGGTCTAAGGTAAGGGTCAAAATCATTTTGTATGATGAGTTACTTTACTTGTCTGAGAAGAATAAAATCTAAATGGCCCATAAATCAATTTTTTTGTTATAAATCGTTTTAGACAGTCCTAAAATTTGTACTGTAAGGGACATTTTTTTAACGATAGAGACATTTTGAGTATACCAATCGATAGAGCTCGAAATTCTGAATCCAAAGATATATATACCTCATTTTCGCCAAAATGTCCCTTACGTTAATTGATACTTCTGGTGTCGATATGTCTTCGCACCTCCCCAGGAAGGCGCGGTCCCCCACTTTGAAAACCAATGCAGTAGATATATATGTCGCGTGGTTTTCTACAAAATTTAAACAATTAGATTGTTTTATTATTTATTATGGTATTTTCTAAAACAATTTTTTCTCATAATGTAAGGTAGAGAAAAATAACATTTTTTCACAATGGTTTGGATAAAACCAGAACACTAAGGCATTTTACATGTTACTTTTATCAAAAAAATGGCCAGAATGTTTCTTCTGATGGTAAAACCACGGAAACACCTATTTTTCTTTTCGCCCGTATTTCCTGCTCTGAAGAAGGGCTTGGTTTACCTAATTTTTATTTCCCAAAAAATAATGGGTTTCAGCTACTTCAAGACGAAAGGTACCCAAGCTCTGGACGCAAAAAAAAACAAAAAAAAAACCAATTGATGACCAGCTATAGCGCAAGGTGATTTGCACAGTTATCATTTACAGAAAATGTGTTAGCGGGGTTACGAATGCTTACTTCGTAGTTGAGACACATATGTTATAACATTTTATGAAATGATAATATTACGTAGCATTTTAAGAAAATATAATCTCAATATACCTATATGTTAATATTATTATGACTATTAACATAATTAATTAAGCCATTTGTCAAATAATTGTTATAAACTAAGTACATTCAATAAGCAATAACGTTCCGTTCATGGAGTGTTTCATTTCCCTTTGTTGACTACTTACTAAAAGATTGTTTCTCTGTCGTAAATTAGGAACGCTGTGTTCGCGCACTAATGTATCTCTGTCTACAACCTCCGTAGTTTTTATTGTAGCATTAAATAGGCAGATCACTGAGTCGCCCACGTGAGGGTCACTGTCAGAATATTCTTTTTATATTCTATAATAGAAGGTAGGAGGGAGAGCAACCCACTACATAGCCTGAATTTGTCAATCTTAATGCATCGAGTCAACGATAACTCCAACAAATTGAAACGGATGCATGGCGAACAGAACTTCTTTCTAGAAAGGAATATAAGACATATAAAATTGATTGTTGATATTATTTAACGCTTGGTTCTGGCTGGATTTCTTTACTGTATTATAGTGACATTTCTGTCCGACACGCTTAACTTAATCGCGCCGAAAGGCAGCAATTATGTTAAGGAGCTCTTAAAACACTCGCCGTGATAGATTTGGCAGAATGCAGATGAAGCTAATAAAAATTTCGCACGATAATATGATAATATTTAATACTAGACGATATGCGGTTTCACCCACGTTGCTCCCGTTTCCGAAGGAATACGGGTGTTAGATTCGTCTCGTAGAGGGAAGGTATATCAATACATACATACGGTCACGAGTTTTATCCCCGAAGGGATAGCCAGAGGCATATTCTGTAAGGAGGGTATTAGCTAACAAGTTATGAAATGAAAAGAAATGAAAATGAGATAAAAATATCTTTATTCTCGTCAAGATTTCTGATTCTACATTTACCGCCAGATTCGCAATAGGTAGAGCCTGTGAGAAAGAAACTGGCAAGAAAACACACAGCCACTCTTTTCAAAATCATGTCCTTTACAATATATAATCTAATTTCATTATCACGCCATTACAATTCATAGCAACACGGGTCATAAACAATCTTTATAAATTGTTCAGCAAGATAGTACATACATATACATTATGTTCTAAATCACGCCACAGTTAGTTTATGAATACCATCATTACAAACAATCAAATCGATCTATGGCAGTCCAGCACTGCTGGATGTAGACCTCTGCTAGTATACAACATATAAATTACACATCACATCGGATCAGATAAATTACATAAGTTATTAATGAAAAACGTACCCTTAAGACGGCTGGCGACTGACTGTCCTGACCTAACATTATGTCTCGTATAGGTATATATTAAACTTTTGCCGCCCAAACAGCACTACACTGTTCACCCTTGTAAACAGTGTCAAATAAAATCCTCATACATTGAATTAAATGAGGTATTCTAACAAAGTAACATCTAAAACAACTTAATTTAATTATAAATGTGAAACATCATAGTCTCTATTCAGTAATTACATTTAACATACATTACTACATGTAACGACTACCGATATTTACCAGAAACTTTATAATTTGATTGATAAAGCAAAATAGTTAATCAACACAGACTCTTACGATTTCTTTTCACGAAGACTATTCTTAACCTGATCATAGTCATTTAATTATTATTCTACAGTTTTACATAATATATCAATATGCTATGAAACAATTATTAATTAATTAGTACTACACAGTTTCTCAAAAACTGTCGTGAAACGGAACTTTATTTTTTATGTTGGCTAAATTGTTACAAAGTACTGCCATCTACAAAAGCTTAAAATGTTTACCGTACAATAAAACAATGGTTCTATCTAACGGGTTGCCATATGAACAGCACAAATACACTATTTTCTACTCTTTTTTTGCCAAGCTGTAAGCCGCGAACCAGCACGGTCAACCAAGTAATTTACATAGGTATAAGCATTTCTATCACGGGCACAAAATATAGCTTATGCTAGTCAAGGTGAATGTAGCTTGCTAATGGTGAAAGAATTTTTGAAATCGGCACAGTAGTTTTATCATTAAGTTTATTCATTACAAAGATACACAAAAAAATGCAATTTTTATAATAATATTATAGTGTAGATTACTTCAGTTAAGTACGTAAAATTAAACGCATCGGCTCTTCTAAACATACTTTGTTAGTCATAATGAGCACATTTGATACAAATACGTATTAAAATTGGTACATACACTATAATCCCATATCTTTGCTAGACATAAACATCACTAAATGCATTTACTAGACATAAATGACGCATCTGCTGCACATGGGAAACAATTTTTCGTATTTTTAATTGATGAAATTAATTTATTATATAAATTTAGTATCGCACATGCAAAGCTGACATTACAAGGAATCGAACAAAACAAAAACATTCAGAAAATTCTTATTAGTTTTAGAGAAACAACAAAAAAAGCGAAAAAAGTTGTGGCTTTTTCTGGTGGTTGAAAGATAGTACGGTGTTCCTACAGATCACCTGACACAGCTCCTCGCGGGCCACATGTATGGATGTTTTGAAAAATATCTGTGTTGGGTTGCAGGCATTGAGCCAGAGACAACGTGCTACTACTATGGAGACGTCTTCCTGGATACAAGTCAACACGATCCACGCTCGTTTTTTTTTTGCACGACGTAGAGTCGCAAAGTTTCTTTACAGTCTGCTGTGGGTTCTGCTATGTTAGACATCGAAGATTAGTAGTTTGCCGCCTCCTTTGCCCAGGCCATTGTTTCCAAAGCAATGACGGATACCGACACAAATTTGATAGCAAATCAGCTGGACTTAATGGTAATTGATAAGACATTCTTAAGAGGGTTAACATATTTCGCCCCACGTTTTGCTCAGAAACCATACTTTTCATTGCGTTTAAAGTCATTAAATATTTATCGTACAAACATGGTATTCACTAACATACTTAGAAAATTTAGCGCTCTAAACGTTTTATAAAACATATTTTACCTAACAACAGATTACATATGGTTAATATAAACGAAAGTGAACAAGGTTTTTCAAATCATACGATTTGCATCGATTTCGATGCTTAAATTCATGTCAAATAACTGATAAATTTAATGAACAAGGGATACGAAGCAATTGCAAAAGGCCTAGGCTATCTGTTTGTAGAATAACCTGATATCAGGTAGGTTCCTTTTTTTGGAGAAAAATGACTGTCAAGTTTGCTCAAATACTGAGAATTTTCACCACAATAAAGTAGTCTTTTCACCAGCTTCTGTAGTTTAAATCATTATGATAATTATGTAATATTATGTCAGAACTTCTTCTCTGACAATAAAAATATTTCTTTATAAGTAACTAGATACAGATTTTTTTTTACAAAGTATTTTGTGAACCCCTATAAATGCAGATACGCGAACAAATACGATTTAGTACCGCCGAGAGGCTCTCAGAGAGTGGTCATGTCGCTCGATGTTCCATTTTTGAATACGAAAAAATTAACAAAAATAGTCTAATTCTAGCGTGACCAAACAATCTTAGTACTTTGTGACGTATAATATAATATACTAGCTGATGCGCGCGGATTCGCCCGCGCGAATTTTGGTTCCCGTTCCAGCTTCCCGTGAAAACAATTTTCTGGGATAAGAAGTAGCCTATGTGTTATTCCAGACTATACTCTATCCCTATACCAAATTTCAGCTGGATCCATTCAGCCGTAAGAGCGTGATTGAGTAACAAACATCCAAACATCTAAACATCCAAACATCTTCACAAACTTTCACATTTATAATATTAGTAGGAAGTAGGATAGTAGGATAGTAGGATATAAATATTTATGGTCGATATACAACGTGAACTTTTGTATAGTGCAAAGCTCAGACACCCCGACTAGAGTTTCGCTTCAAAATACTGTAAAAAAAAATTAAATGAATCTAACGAAAACTGACCAAGTTATAAGCTATTACAGTTGCACTATTTTCTTCACGAACAGCGTAGGTGTAGGTATTATACGCAAGGCAGGTAGTCACTATTCGTGTGGTATTGATAATAACATATTAACACCCCATTTCATAAGTGGTAATTATGGAACACCTGTGAGGAACCAGACCAGGATTGGGACGGCTATAAAGCCGCTAAAGCAAAATACAAGTAGCGACTGAGATACAGAAGTACCAAGTCTTGGAGAAACTTCTGCTAGAGTCAGACTAATACTGGCCAAACAAGAGACAGAACTGTCCGTATCTATAAAGAAACCTGACGGCGCGGCGGCCTGACCAACCCATGAAAAGAATTATTTATACTGTTGATGTATGGCACTTGGTGGAACCTGCTGCACATATTCATTAACGGCACTTGTACTGTTCCACAACATTTATTTATTTTACACCTGACTGGTTTCGCCTTTCGGCAATTTTCAAAGGCAAATTAACATTATATAATGACCACTACATCACTTATTACTCGAAAACAATAAATTAATAACATATAAATTACCACTACATCATTCTACTAACGTAAACTATCATGAAAAGAAGCCGAGAGTATTTTGATTCAAACGCACTTCCCAGGATGCCAATTGCTGCAGACACTCATGTGGCTGGTGGAATACGTATCCACAAAAGAAGTCCAGTGGGAGCTCGCAAGACCTGTTCTATTCTATTCTGTCAACTTACAAAAATCTGAATGGGTAATTAACAACTTCAAGTCCTTCAAATCTCCAGGACAGGATGAAGTCTTCCCTGCAGTGATAAAATGGGGGAGGACACAAGTTGATATTGTCAGCTACATAGTATCTGTACGCCAGACAATGAATGGAACTGTGACCCTGACTGTGGAGAGAGGTCTAAGTGATCTTTATACCAATACCCGGTAAAGGGTTTATATTTGTGATTCGGACCTCTGGTTATACAGACCGATAAGCCCTTCGTCTTTCCTGCTAAAAACTCTGGAAAGATTGTGTGACAGAGACAATCGAGAGACGGCCCTTCAAAATAAGACGCTGCATTCCAACCAACGCGCATATTGCCCCCGGCAAGTCTACAGACTCAGCACTACATGCAGTGGTACACAAAATAGAAGAGGTCATCCAGAATGAATCAATCAATGTGCCTCGGCACTTTCATGAACATAGAGGGAGCTTTCAAAAAAAGAAGCATAACCACGGCACTGGCAAAACACCGAGTATACACGATGTCCGTGAATAGATAGATAACATGCTAAATAACTCATTTTAAAGCTACAGACAAGCGGAAACCAGTGCGCAGCCATGGCCAAAGGTTGTCCAGAAGAAGGCGGGGTCTCACCACTGCTAAAAAACCTTGTTGTAGACGTCCTAATAACCAATCAATCAATCAATTTAACCTAGAACTGTCCCTATATACATGGATGTGGAACAAGCCAAAGCAGATGGTAAAATTAAATTATGGAGAAAATACGGATCTGTTAATACAAAGCATGACTGGTATTTTAAAATCCAAGGCCGACTTCAATTCAAGTGAGAAGCTGCGTTTATTTTATCTTCTAGTGATCTTGTGTATATAATACATATTTTTAATGAATTTTATTAAAATTACTTTCAGTCAAGCCAACATTTATCGATTTGCGTACACCGCAAATCGATAAATGTTGGCTTGACTGAACACTAATTTCCCCATAAGCACAGTAAATATTTCGAAAGACGACGAGTACTGGACTACAAGGATGGAACCTAAATTGTTAAATTTTTACGACAAATGTCTGTTGCCCAAAATGATTAACCCCAGAAAGAGTCGATAAAATAAAATTAAATTAAATTTATTCCCTCTGAAATTAAAAAAAAATAGGTTTGTCAACATTTTTGTGACTCTACTGGGGGTTCGGAAATGCTACAGACTGAGAAGAACACTCCAAGAAACTCAGTTCGGTCCCTCCCAAAATTCATCTTAGTAGGTATCTAATAATCGATCAATGCCGATACGGAAGGGCTAATTAATTAGCATTTTTCTTGGCGGTGTGCATTGTTATGCACATGCCTCTTAATAAATATTTGGTTATTGTAAATAAAAAACACCTACTATCAATATTAAGATTAGAGTTAGATCCCATAGCTCAAGCTTATAGCTTAGTTTGGGCTAGATGATGTTGTGTAAGAATATCCAACAATATTTATGAATTATTTATTAAAATATTTTAATGTTCCTGCCAGCACTGAATCTGTATTAGGCAGCAAAACATCGGACCATGCCAAGCGCCTGCGCATTGCTACGTAAATATTATTTGTTTTTAACCATGTGTATTGTCAAATTTAAATATTTATAGTGTATTATAGAATATTGTCCATTACTTTCTACAATTTTCGTATATTTAGATACTTTAAAAATAAACTTATGAAACCGTTTTCATGTATGTGTGTATTTGTAATTTCAATATTGATATTAGTTAGGTAAATAAATGTCAACTTTATTAATTTTATTGATGTCAGTATCTATCACTACTAGAGTCGAAATATTTCTTTTATTTATTGAGACAAATGTTACAATAAAGCATAATAACTATTTACAATATGAATAAAACTAAACTAAATCTAAATAGGGCCCCGGTGGCATTGTGCCCAAAAAACTGGCAGCATTCCCCTCTTGAACGGCGATGCTTATTCGTTGGGAGAAATAACTGCCAGCCCTTAGGTCACTAGTTGACTCCACAAGGCGCTTCTTCAAAATTTAAAAAACTTTATGCCCATGAACCTAGGGTCTCGACACACACACACACTACTAAATATCAATAATTTTGCAATAAAGTAATCAATATTTGTTTTAAGCTAACACGCGTTGAACACATATTTTTATACAAAACGGGATTTCGCGTGGCACTATTTTATTATTAATTAAAGGTTTCGGTACCTTCACTTTCCGAGGCGACCTCGGGACCACGATAGGTGTAACCCTGTCGAAACGTCGAGGAAAGTGAAGGTACCGAAACCTTTAATTAATAATAAAATAGTGCCACGCGAAATCCCGTTTTGTAAAAAAATAATCAATAATTATTAACTAATATTACTAACATAAAAATTAAATTAAAAGATTGAACGCTTAGACTAAGAATATGACACCGGTAATACATCAAGGAAAACAAAAGTATCAAACTTGTTGGTAGCAACAATTGGCACTATACGGCTATATGCGCCGCGCCGCGCTGATTTCTTACGATCGTAAAGAAATTTGAAAACCGAATTAACGCTCTTAAATAATAACCGGTATTTGCTGTTGTAGTATCACTTTGTAACTCAGTATCACTGATAGGCAGGCGCTTTAGTTTTTTAATGGAGAGCTTCTATCTAAAAAATCGACATGATCCTACAGCTCGTTTTCAGAAGACGTACAAATTATAATTTTTAATCTTGCTTATTATCTAGAGAAGAGTGCCATCAATATGCGAGGTATATATTTTAGTCGAATATTGAGCTGTAATACCTGAAAATGGAAAACTAAAATATAATTACCTTTTTAGTCCACGTGAGGATCAGTAGATATTGCGCCTACATTGCATTTCCATGGTAACTTACGATTTTATTTATAGTAGAATGAACAAAAATATCGTATTTTTGGGTTCAAGCTATTTTCTAACCATTTCTACAAAATGTGTTTAGATGAATCGCCGTGCAAGCATATAAGACAGAAAGAAGGAGTTATTTTTGAATAATTGAATAGTATGGTAAGTGAGCAATGTACCTCTAAAAATACATAACAAATTAAAAGCTTATATGCACCTCTCGGGCAATGTGCATTGAGAGATACATACATAAAAACCGTTCCATAAGTTTATTTTTATGGTATCTACATTTACGAAAATTGTATAAAGGAATAGCCAGTATTATATTTTACATTATGAGTGATAGTTATCAGTATAAAAATTCAATAATAATAGTAAAAACAACATTATTCACCTTGCCATGCACAGGCGCTCGGCGTCGATCCGATATTTTGCTGCCTACTGCAGATTCAGTGTTGTCAGGAACACCAATATATTTTTTCTTTTAAATTATAGAATATCTATATTCACAATAACCAAAAATTATACGTATTTAATAATTACTTTACTTTCCAGATTTTAATATTCAGGTATAGGCATAACAATGCACACTGCCAAAAAGAGGGTTAAGGATATTTTTTTACTTTTCAAAACATTACCTTTCATTTAATTTAATGTTACAATAACTCTAATTTTGGGGAAGTTGTTAGTTGTTAGGTGCTTAATTTATTATTAGGTAGAGAATAATTTGACAACTCTTTTGAAGTGAACAGATTATATAGATAGGTATTAGGGCTTCAATTCCAGACTACCGAATTTCTCGGGTGTGGTTGTGGTGGGAATATTAAATTCACCTTATATAATGTATAATGACTAATGTGAACTGAGATTGCATATTTTTAGGTTTATCATAAATAAACGATGACATAAAACACTTGTAGTTTAAATGTTTCTTTACACTATTCGTCGGATTGCCAGTATGAAATCTGCAGGCGTTAGAATTTTCTTTTCAAAATTACTTTTAAACCTTTCACCCCATCTGATTCTGCTTTGGTACGTTAGAGAGCACATTGCCGGATCATTGCTACGGTAAGGTTTTTATCTTTAGGTAGTAAGCAATTTGCTCGTAATAAAAATACACCCGTCATTCTGATATCAGGCTGGCGGCTTACTAACTTTCTGAAATAACTCTGGTTTTTTAATTAAAAATACAACTTTAATTTTTATGTTCGAAAAATGGGTTCCTTTTTTTCGAAAATCTCTATTCTGTGGATGAGGCTACATTACTGTTAGGAAGTTCATCAGCTGTGTAAAGAAATGGGATAAAATCTGAAACACGCAGTATATTTAAATAAAGAGGAATAATAATAATGTTTATTTAATTTCTTTCACAAGGATAGTTAATTCCTGTATCCTGGATAGTCCGGTGGTATTTCCTTTATTTATTTCACATAAACATTATAAATAAATAAATATTCACGGACATTTGTAAATATGATAAATAGAGAAATATAATAGAAAATTAGTACAAAGGGTATGCTTATTCTTTTTTATTTTTTTTCATTTAGGACCTCTTTGGCTAATTTCTTATACATTAGGTTCATTTGGTCGTAGACTCGATTGACCAGCTCTGGCACATCCTCGGAGGTGAGACCCGTCGTGGGAATAGGCTCAAGGCACTGGATTATCACGTGCCCTGTAAACACACGAACAAACTTTGATTATAGAACTTATTTGTTTGTAAAGATAGTAATTGTATTTTTGTGTAATATTATAAATTGTTGTGGCGCGTACGTGCGGCTATTTGGTCGCGCCAGTGCAAGTCCCAAACGGCTTGGATGAGGATATATTATTACTGGGACATATCAGAGGAAGGCTCTTAGTAATTTCTGATTGACCTAAGTTAGCCTGAAGTGGGTGTATATTGCTAAACATCCGCTAATGGAAGTGCAGCAGTGCGAACGCTTGGTACCGTCCGTCAACCTGTAAAACATTTCCGTCAGGTCCGTTGAGCCATTGGAGCGTGAAAGAGATCCATACATCCGTACATTCACCCATGTGTACTAAGCATTCGCATGTATAATTTGAGGAAGCAGTAAGAATTAAAATTGGTTCTTTAATAGTATTCGATGTAATAACTAGAGATAATAATATGTACTTAGGGTGGACTCGACCAACATGGAGTCAGAGAAAACTTGTAGGATATCTTCTACTTATTACAAGAATAAAGTGATTTTCCATTTTACCCACAACTGACATAAGCATAACGTAGCTATGGTAACCATACTCAAGAGTATAAATACACGGACGATTTCGGCGGTGTCACAGCTATACCAATGAATACAGACGTATACTAGAAGAATAGTTTCTTAGGCTGCTCTGAAGACAAACTTTCTGTGACACAAACTGCCGCTTGGCGGCGTTGCAGTCGCAGCGCGGCAGCGATTTTTAATTTTTAGTAGCAAAAGAGTAAAATAAATTAGGTATTGTAAATATCTACTTAATATAAATATATTATGTTTTGATTTAAAACATGTGAAATATATTTTTTATAAATAATCCCTGAATTTAGTCGATAATAAACGTGAAAATGTGCCTACTAAAGGGTGTCTCAATAAGAGTGCACTTTTTAAATTTAGTGCTATTTTTTTTTTGTGCATGTGGCGACTCTGAGATTTGACAGCTTACACATTTATTTGTTACGATTAATAAAAATGGAGCGCTTTTCGAAAGAACAACGCGTAATAATTATGAAAACTTATAACAAAAATTTGGAAAGTTATGCCGAGACCGCTCGCAAACTACGAACAATTTTCAGTCGAGAAAGTGCACCTAATGTGTGACCCATTCGAAGAGTTCTCAAAAAAAATGAAGAAACTGGGTCGGTAATGGACAGTTAGACTCCTGTGCTTCTGTTGTGTGCGGACGGCATGTGGTTTCAGCAAGACGGCGCGGCGCTACCTGCTACACCTCGCATGAAACAATCCATTGCAGCAACGATTGCCGGAAAAAAATATCTCAATAAATTCTGATGTGAACTGGCCACCAAGATTTAACGCCGTGCGATTTTTTTCTTTGGGGTTTTCTCTAATCGCAGGTTTAAGCGAATAAACCAGAAACAATGCCTAAGCTCAAATCCGAGATCCAACGAGTCATCGGTGCGAAACAGCCTTATCTCTGTGAAAAAGTCATTAAAATTTTCATGAATAGAGTAATGGCCTGCCATCAGAGCCGTGGAGGCCATTTGACGGATATTTTGTTCCATACTTAATCGGAACATGTCTTTTTGACAATTCAATAAAAAATCACAACTCTCTCAAAAAAATATGTTTTTTTTACTAAAATGAAAAAGTGCACTCTTACTGGGACACCCATTAGTTTTCACTAACTGCGACAGTGAAATGCGACGACAGCGCCGCCAAATGGGAACTACACGAGCTGAGGGCATGCCCCCAACAAAATTGGCACAAAAAATCCTTAAGAACGTTTGACGTTCTTCTAGTATACGCCTGTATTCATTGGCTATACCGTGAAAAAAAGGTTCCAACCCACGAGATGCCATTAAAATAAATTAAAAAGAAAAATTAGGTGTCGGTTGTGGTGTCAGTTGATATTCCACGTATTATCCTATAAAATTCGATTGTAATGGTTTCAAACCAAGGTCGAAGAAACAGTTGTACAATAGAATTTTGTCGGATTTTTCATTCCTTTATCATTATTTTGATACAGAGTTATGGGCGCTTATTTGGGGCTGGTTACCCGTGTGGTCCCTATTTGATACGGAGTTCTAATTATAGCGGAACCCACAAGTAATTTGGAAAAACGTAAATGAACAAATAACAAGTTTGTATATTTTACATCTTCAAATTATTGAAGGTGTAAAACTATGCCAGATATAGGAACACTCGTATAACTTCGAGTTTGGTCGAATCCAGCCTTAGTAATATAAGAACTTACCTTTATTGAAAATATATTTCTGTTCGTTTATGAAATAGTAGGGAGAGAATACAACCGGTATGATAGGAACTTGAGCCGCCACAGCGATGTTAAAAGCGCCTCTTTTAAATGGCAATAGTTTAGTATGATCTTTGTTTCTCGTTCCTTCAGGGCATATCCAAATCTTAATCTGAAAAAATTAAACTTTACAAATAAGGTAAGGCTTAAGAACTGTATGAACTACGGAGAGGCGGAAAGTTGGGTATTTCAGATGCTATCCCGTATCCCCATGAATATTTGATTTTATTTTATTCAAAAAAAGGTATTTTAGGCAATTTGCCCTTTTAATATGTTGTATATTGAACAACTTTTAAAAAAAGCCGTTGAACTTTAAAAAAAAGCCAGTTGAACTTTAAAAAGCCAGTAAATTTTATTGGCACTTTAAAATTGCCAGGCGAGTGCAAAAAAAAAATACAATAAAACGTAAAAAGGTATTTTAGAACAATGTATTATTATTTGTACCCAAAAAAACAAGTTTTAAAAGACAGATCATTTTGTTGGAATTTTCTATCTGCCAGGTGTTAGGAATCAAGCCCAAACACAAGGTAACTGCTGTAAATCGTTAAGGAATTCCCTCGACTGTCTTTCGGTTCCATCATCAGATCGATTTCAGACCTTTATTAAATTGTAGTTTTTTTTTTTATATTTAGCTCGCCAAATTGACGTCGCCACCAGCCTGATGGAAAGCCGTGGCGCATCTAGTGATTGGGGGCCACTTCTGACAGTGGTCCTCAAGTTGGCGGCCCTGTGATGTGCCTCTTCACGCTCCTCTTGAAGAACCCGGGATTGTACGATGAGGGAAACACGTGTGCGGGCAGGTCGTTCCATGCTGTTATAGTTCGACAGAGTAACGATCTTTTGAAACGCTCAGTTCTGGCGAAGATTCTCTCCACTGTGTGTGAGTGGCATCTTTGCCCGGAACGTGTTGGATCGGGATCGGAAAGGAAAGGGGGGGAACAGGTTGAAGAGCTCTTCAGAACATTCACCGTGATACATTCGATAGAGGGCAGCCAAGGACGCTATGGTTCTTCGCTGCGCCAACGGTTCGAGGCATCTCGTCACCTCAGGACAACCAATTATTCGGATAGCACGTCTCTGCATAGCGTCAAGCGCGTCTAGTAAATACCTTGCGGAGTCATCCCAAAGGTGAGAACAGTATTCGACGCAGGGAAGAATTTGCGTCTTGTACAGTAAACATCTCTGATGTGGCGTGAAATACCGTCTCACCTTATTTAAGACTCCTAGTTTCCGCGAGACCAGCCAAATACAAGTCTCTATGTAGTTTTTGTGATTGAATTCACGCCGGACCGTCTATACCGAGGATCTCCAGGTTGTCCTTTAGTGGAACCGTAATGCTCTGAAGAGAGAGTAGGGGTAGGAATGGGGACTTCTTAGCTGTAAACGCACACGCCTGTGTTTTTCTGGCATTGAACTCGACCAGGTTGTCTGAACCCCATTGGGCAATGTGACACAGGTTCTGGTCGAGATCCGCCACGAGTTGCCGTCTCTTCTCCTCCACGTCACCACGCCCCTCTGCTGGACGGCCAGAATAGCTCCCATGTAGCGTACTATCATCCGCATAACAATGAATATACCCAAGGGACAGCATGTCATTAATATGCAGAACAATGAGAGTTGGGGACAATACCGATCCCTGTGGTACTCCGGCATTTACCTGCAAAATGCAGGAAGCCGACCATCACAGAGAACCCGTATTTGTCGCCCGTGCAGGGAAGCTGGCCAACCAGCGGCACAACTGAGACGATAAACCATATGAGGGCAGCTTGGAAAGAAGCAACGCCTCCCATACCCTATCAAAGGCTTTAGCGATGTCTAGGCCAATAGCCAGAGATTCGCCGTGCCTCTCCATAGCCTCACCCCAGGTGTGTGTTATGTATGCCAGGAGGTCACCCGTTGATCGTTTCGGCCTAAAGCCATATTGACGATCGTTAATTAGCGAGTGATCCTCCAGGTAGCGCATGAGCTGTTTGTTAATAATTAGCTCGAACACCTTGCAGATGACGGTGGTTACGGCTATGGGACGATAGTTGGCCGGATCAGACCGATCCCTTTTCTTGGGGATCGGTTGGACATTCGCCTCCTTCCAAGCCTCCGGCACTTCCCCCGACGAGAAGGAAAGGCGTGTGAGCGTTGGAGACAATTTGGCTGCTTAGTAGGTACTTTAAAGCACTTATTTTAAAAGTTAACATACGCATTATTTCTGTACCTATACAATTTTCGGTGGGTGCCCTCGATTTTACTTGGACTCCATGACCAGATCCTGAACTGGTGCAAATGGGACTGCCTCAGGAGTGAACTCTATCTAACAAATAAACTTTTTTTGAGATCCGTGTATAATTGACGGAAATATCGGAAAATATACATAAAAAATATATAGAGTCGAATTGAAAACTTCCCCCTTTTTGAAGTCGGTTAAAAACAGTTTCTGGCATAAATCGGAAATATTTGTATTGTTTGCTCTGTCAAAGTTCTGACTCTAATGAAAAACCTCATCATTATAAATCATGTACGTCACGTGACCCCGTCAGACCCAATAGCATCGCGGAAAACAAAACTGCGAAAGTATAACTCACTTTAAAAATTGTTATAGCACCACTAACTGCAAGCTTATCGAAAACTTTTAGATCAACTGGCAATTAGAAAGTTCCAACAAAATGACTTGAAGTTTAACAATGAATTTCGATAAATTTCTACCATTAAGAGGGCAATAAGTTTGACGCACGTTTGCAAGTAATAATTGAGGGCCTGCATGTATTAAATTATTATGATACATATGAAAAACAAGCTTTGTTAAGTGATGCTTGCTATCATAAGAATAAGGTGAGTTGTCCAACCTTCCGCCTACACGAATAATATTATTTTCATCTAGGAATGGGGACAAAGACAATAAACGATTTTTATTTAGTAAAAGCTTCCAAGCCTTCAGAATAAAAAACTCCTCAGGAAACATTTCAGATTGAGCTTGACGAATGATAACATTCAGTGCGTTTTTTAATTCGAAAGTAGAAAAACGACCGGTAAGTGTATCCTTTTTAGTTTTTAATACGCTTTTATTAGGTCGTCGTGTATGTAACTAACAATGTAATGGAATCTAAGGACACTAATTTAACCATCTTCCAAGAATCGTAGCGTCATAAAATTGGCAGATGTATGTAGTTCTGATGACAATACAATAATATAGTACTGTCAAACTGATATGATGATGGAGCCGGAAGATAGGTACTGAAAACACGTGGAATCTAAGGTCGCTAATTTAACCAGCTTCCAAAGGTCGTAGGGTCATGAAAATTGGCAGCTGTATGTAGTTCTAATGACAATACAATAATATGGTACTGTCAAACTGATATGATGATGGAGCCGGAAGATAGGCACTGAAACTTCGATGGAAAAAGTGGAATCTAAGGTAGCTAATTTAACCAGCTTCCAAGGATCGTAGCGTCATGAAAATTGGCAGATGTATGTAGTTCTGATGACAATACAATAATATAGTACTGTCAAACTGATATGATGATGGAGCCGGAAGATAGGTACTGAAAACAAGTGGAATCTAAAGTAGCTAATTTAACCAGCTTCCAAGGATCGTAGGGTCATGAAAATTTGCAGCTGTATGTAGTTCTGATGACAATACAATAATATGGTACTATCGAACTGATGTGATGATGGAGCCGGAAAATAGTTTCTGAAAACAAGTGGAATCTAAGGTAGCTAATTTAACTAGCTTCCAAGGATCGTAGGGTCACGAAAATTGGCAGCTGTATGTAGTTCTGATAACAATATAATAATATGGTACTATCGAACTGATCTGATGATGGAGCGGGAAGATATGCACTGGAACTTCGTGATGGAATATCGTATTATATCTGTTTTTGGATTCGTCAGAAAAGTCTTGTAATGAACTTTGGCCAGGCTTAGGTTTCAGGGTTTTAACAAACCTTTTTTTAATTGACTTGTAAAACTATGCAATGGAATCTCAGGTAACTAATTTAACCATCTTCCAAGGATCGTCGCGTCATGAAAATTGGCAGATGTTTGTAGTTCTGATAACAATACAATAATATGGTGCTGTCAAACTGATCTGATGATGGAGTCGTACGATATGAACTGTAACTTCATGATTGAACATCGTATCATAGCTGTGTTTGGATTTGTTAGAAAAGTCTTGTAATGAACTTTGACCACGATTAGGGTTTAAGGTTATAACAAACTTGTTATATTTTGAAGTTAATATTGAGTGTAAAGATTGACATAGGTACCTGCATGTTACGTTTTCACGCCTAAACCACTGAACCAATTTTGATGAAGTTTGTTATAAAGATAGTTTAAGTTTAAGAAAAGGACATAGGCTACTTTTTAACTGACTGCGCAAAAGGAGGGTAATGATTTTATGCGATAACAACTTCTACGCCGAAGAAGCCGCAGGGAACAGCTAGTAAAGGTATAAATGTTGTAACTAAAAAATATAAAATAAATAAATAGTTTAAAAAACCCTAGAAAAATACGCTTTTATAATGCACGAAAAAAGCAAAAATAAATTATGGATCGTTCAAGTTGCCTCTATTTCTAGGCTGAAGTGTAAACTATGTGCTTTTAGTTGTTATATTTGATTGTAAAAGCGTGGGGCGCTGGAACCAGAAAGACTTTTTTGTAAGCAAATTCCTATTAATACTAATCCTTTTATAATAAAAATCCTGGCGAAAGCTGCATGAGGTCGCACAAGAGCATAACATTTATGCTGCCAAAGGGAACGCCTCTTCTTTCAGGCAATTAAGTAGATACATGAGGGGAATACGTTAAAAGTGGCAAAATGTAGAGTTCTTGTTCGAGAACGAGATATCTTTGGTTACCTTTGATAACCCGCTTGGGGATATATGCGTTTGTATTCTTATTACATGATTACTACATATGGTACTAAATTTCTCCGAATGCCGAAACTTTAAGGATCTACCTATGAATTATCTAATAGAGATCCGCAACGGGAATAGGTTTGCTCCTATTACGCGGGCGTCACGAAAAACTGGCCAAAGTGGGTGTTGAAAATGCGTAGGCGTGATTAACTACTTTACTTTTCAAGTAAGTGTGTTATGTATTTTAATTAAAGCCTATCATAGTTAATACATTTCCGAAATTTAAAATTATATTAATAATAGTAAAAGTCACAATAGATATATAATAGCGTGACAGTGTAAATTAATAGTTTAAAAACACGAGAAAAACACGCTTTTATAAATGTGACCTTATCCTTAATCTGACAAGACATCATGCAGCTTCCGCCAGGAAAGTCTTTCCATTCCGTTCCAGCGCCCCACGCTTTTACAATCAAATATTATAACTAAAAGCACATAGTTTACACTTCAGCCTAGAAATAGAGGCAACTTGAACGATCCATAATTTATTTTTGCTTTTTTCGTGCATTATAAAAGCGTATTTTTCTAGGGTTTTTTAAACCATTTATTTATTATTTGTATAAATTTTAGTATGTGGGAAACTATTCTTTGTATTTTATTTAGTCTAGAATATTTCTTTCTGTATTAGGTTAGATATTATGTTACAATTTTGATAATTATTTTTTGATTGATTTATAGATAAACATATTTCCCCGCTCCTCTCCGCTCCGCTCCGCCGCAGTAAGGGCACGGTGAGACGCGCGTAGGCAGAGCGATGTTGGGAATAGGTTCGATTCTCAACAGAGTACCTGTTGGTGAGCTTGAGTATGAGGTATGCTACCTGACCTGAAACACTGTTGACTTACACAACGCTACTAATGACTCTTTTTTCTCAATAAAACCGACAGCGCCCTCAGAGGAGGTCTTTCCATCACCCTCTTGGAAGTAGAACAGGTCGCCTGATACATGGGCTAGCGTGTCCTGCTCCTGACTTCGAACTTCGCAGAAGCAGTATGTGCCAGTTTTTGCAACCTAGATCTACGTCGAGTTCTGTGAGGTGTTTTTACTTTTATACTATAACTAGCTGAGCCCGCAACTTCGTTTACGTCACATAAGGTGTATGAAAGGAAAGGTATTTCTTCATCAGAGTCATCAAGCAGCGTCTGAAACTGCCCTGTTTGCTTAATCATAAAAGAGCTTAATGATTAAGTCTATTTTAAAACAATTCAGTCCATGCCTTCGGCGCGGACTGAATTGTTTAAAAATAGTCTTAATCATTAAGCTCTTTTATGATTAAGCCAACACGCCAGTTTAGGTTCACTCACATTCAAAGAAACCCCTACAATTAAAATTTTCAAAATATCAGATTCTTAAAAGTGTTATAACTCTTTTATTTCTAAACCGATTTACATAAAACAAACGCTAAATGTTAACTGGAGCAAACCTCAACACAATAAAAAAAACCGCATTGCAATCGGTTGAGCGGTTACTGAGATTAGCGTGCACAACCGTACAGACAAACAGATATACAGACATACAGACAAACAGACAAAAATTCTAAAAATCATTGTTTTGGGTTCTATTGCGTTCATAAAGCCCCCCTATAATATTTTTTCTTATTTATCTTCCATGTACAGACAGCGACCTGTTACGATTTTATTATATGTATTGAAATTGATTGATTTATTTGATGTTAGAAAGGAAGTAGGTACTTGAATGGTCCCATATAAATTTCAGTATAGTGAATTTTGTAGTTCCGTAATTAGACATATCTCAACCTTCACTATACCTAAAATTCAAGGAAATAAGAAGGAATGTAAGGTCATTCTAAACTGCTATGTTTGCTTTATCATAAACGAGCTTTAAAACTAGTACTTCTGCGAAGAGTCAGTTCACGAGCTACCAGAAACCAAATCAAAAAATTCTGTGAGGCACCTATAATATGTGCCGCATATCTGTATAGGACCCGGAACGTACAGGACTTAGCTATCAGGCAGGTCACATTATTGACGCTGTGGTAATCGAACAGATATAAGTAGTCTGCCTGCTTTCAAACATCCATGGTCATTCCTTGAATAGTGAAAGTGAAGCCCCGCCGCCTCACAACGATTGAAAGCCTCTTTTATGGCCTCCAAAGTCTTATCAAATAGTTGACCCCCGATTCCGTAGTATTTCTCAATGTAACTGATAAAATTGGAGCATTCCCTTCTTACCGCTGTGGCCTACCCTCACTTTTCATAAAAAGCGTGAGGAGCAGGTCGTAAGAGCATATCTGAACAATCATAGAACGGCGCAGATGTAATTGCTCTATCTAGACAAAGTCGATAGTAAGTACGAGTATCTACACACAGCACCACATGATCAACATCGAAATTATTAAAATCAAAGTCATTTGATGTGCCATGATTCATGAATCACTGCCGTTGTAGCCATAGCGAAACATTGTTGATATGGTCCAGCAAAATCTGCTGAAAATTTACTAAAACTTCCTCTTTTCGCCACGAAACTCATGGTTTCATTCATTCTTGACGACAATCACGACAACAACAATTCAATTACTAATAAGTTTGACGAGATAGTGGCTCAATAGCTTCGCGTTAGTAATCGCGTTAGCGCTATCTAGGTGCGCCTTCACACTAGCGTTTTTCCAGCGTAGGCGTACGATGGACGTATGCGCGGCGGATACGTGACGGCAACGCGACGTATACGCGACGCATACGCCGCGTTACTGGGGGATCGTGTACAATCCTTTTGACAAGCGACTTATCCTCGGCATGGAAATGATTGCTACTAGAAAATAATTATCTTAAGAGTATATTTGACTTCATAAAAATTGAGCAAGATGTTATTTGACGAAGCAATTATAATGCGAAATATAATTTGCGATTCTTTTAGGAAATGAAACTATGCGATAAGTTTTTTGGGGAGTGAAAATTGACGAAACAAATTCTGCCAAACGGCAGGATTATATGCTGAGTGGGAATTACATGATAATTTTGCCATCCAATGGCCGCCGCGCCGGAATTACAAAATTACATGATGGGACGATACCCATCATGTAATTTTGTAAATTTGTAATTTTAAGGGGTTTTTGAGTATGCTGAGTACGAAATATGTAATTTCGTATGCATCGTTTTAATTATTGTGTAATTAATGACAGAAATCGATGTAAAAAAATAATAGCATACGGTCCCGAGGCGCCAGCCCGGGTAGTTTTTTCCGAACCACGAACAAAATTTTATTCGCAGTTCGCACCAGTCTTCTTTTTTAAAAGTAAAGCCCTCAATAGTGTTTCCTGGTCAGTATCTATTTTGTTAACGATGATACCAAAACGCCAACGAAATTGTGTGACGCTAGCGCGGCGTATACGCCGCGCATACGTTGTAACACTCTGCAATACTCACTAACACATTATCCATACGTTGTAGTTTAGTATTTTAATTTTGTCTCGTGTTAACTAGGATTTCATCAATCACGAAACAATTATGATAACACGGGGACATGATATTCATATCTTGCTGTTGTTATTATTCCATATTTACTTTCATTTACATATTAAGTTCATAACAAGAATTTCGCAATATAAAACGTCTTTGATCTGACATTGTCATTTTGACAGATGACAGTGACTGATTCTTATCGACCAAAGGTTTTTCAATAAAAAAGGAAATAGTTTTTGTTAGTTTACAATAAATCTACGTTAGAATAAATATATATTAAATTAATAACCCGATTTAGAACTAATAACAATTTTTGTATAGTTTATAAACGGGTCAACTCCGGAATGGCCATGCCAAAAGCACGTCCCGTGCTACGTAAAGCATTGTTTCGAATGAAAGATTCAATATTTACTTAAAGTATAGGATTACTGATAAGTAAGCTTATTTTAGCTTCTGGTGGTAAAATGTCACTAATACTATAAAGTCTTAATCGTGCGACGCGTGTGACGATTAGGGAAATAAAAAAGTCACGAACGGAACATAGTGGATGCGTTGAGTGAAACCAACCGCAGAGGTAGCTGCACGGTGACTGGCTTTTCTGTAGGCCGGAAACAAAGATGGAGACGCGTGGCATTTTTTGCTCTCGAGTGAGAAGACACGTAAGGTGTCTCTTCAAAAGTAACCCATTCTACAACAAGACTCGCAAAAAGGTATTTATAAATTGTATAATTAGTTATTCGAAACTGCAAATTATGATATACGTGCTGAATACTAATGACGCGTAATTTTCCTCTTGCACAGCGGGTATTAGTAGAACGCTTCTTGCCAGAACGAATCTTCTTGGAGCGGGTTCTCGAGAGATGATTCTGCACCTAGCTAACAAATCCGGCGATTGCCCAATGGACCGCATGATTTGGTAAACGGTGCTTGCGCCGCAATTTCATATTTTATTTTTAAAGACGCCACATTTTTTTCTTCACAACATTGCACCAACGAGTGACACCTAGATTTCCCTTGTACAACCCCAACCCCCCAACGTGAGGTCGATTACTGAACCTCTGGGACTATCTTCACGATCATCCATCGCAAGTTTGCACAACGTGTTTCATCCCCAGTAAGCCTGCATAACGGTCTGCCTACACAACAATTAGCGTGTAACTAGTTTACTTAGCTGTTAAACTGTACTACTAGTGCAAACCTGACTGGATCCATTCCTAAGTAACTAGGTTAACATATATTTTTAGATAACCACGTGACGAGGTAATGTTTGGTTTATCGTATCAAATACTATAACTTCATTGCATCTCGGCGCGAGAGCCGATCAGATCATGAGATCTGATGCATTTAGCAAGTAAGTAAAGTGTTTGTAGACATAAGTGTCCTTACCCTTGCCATAGGGTTGATGCATCCTGCATTGGAATGCAACATATTTAGATTTAGTAGTGCATACACACTTCCACGAAGCCCGTGGTTTACTTTTTGTGGATTATTAAATGTGGTGACAATCATACATTCTGACTTTTCTTTCACGAACTCATTGCAACAGGGTTTTACTAGCCAGACAATACGGCCCTTAACCGAAAAGGTCCGTTGTATCTCCGGCTGCCGTTATCCAGGTAACCTTCTTTTATAACAAATTACTGTAATTATTTTTATGTATTTAGATTCATATTTTACGTATTAAAATAATTTAGGAATTATTGTAGCGAGGGACTCGGGAAGTTCATACCGACACCCTTGACTCCCGTTACGTTACAACATCCATCGAACGCCTACGCTAGTGTGAAGGCACACTAGTAGTAATAGTTTTGTAGCAGAAATCTATGTACCTATAATAAAACTGTAGAGGGTCGAGAGTCTGTACATGGAAGATATTTTGAAAATTTTAATGGTAGGGCGTTCTCTAATCGATACTGAAGCCGAAAATGTAATTTAAATTTTTTATTTATTTATTTATTTATTTACACTTTATTGTACGCCAAGTAATAAATTATGGTACACAAATTTAGTGCAAGAAGATGTACAATGGGCGGCCTTATCGCTAAAAAGCAATTTCTACCAGGCAACCTTTGGATGGAGAAAGTTGATTGAAGGTAATGAGTGATAGTTCTTAGGCGTACTCTTAGATAGATTATAACTTTATAATAAAAGATACAAAAATTTCTACATAATATAATACAAAACACATAGATATTCAGAATAAATACATCATAATAAGTATATATAAACACAACATACATAAACACGAATATACATATATACCTATATACACATGCGAATATATATATATATATATATATATATATATACCCATAGATACATATATATATATATATATATATACTACACACCTATTATAGAGATAGATAGTGATCCTTCACCATTTTTTTAAATTGGATTATCGTCTGCGCTCGTCTTACCTCTACTGGAAGTTTATTCCATAGGCGTATAGCCGTAACTGTGTAAGATTTGTCATAGAATGTTGACGAGTGAGACGGCATTTTTAATATTAGGTTTTCCGATGACCTCAGACATTTCGAATGCGTATTGTGGAGGAACTCAAAACGTTCCTTTAAATAGGAAGGAGTCGAAGGGTTAAATAAGATACTATACAGTTGTGAAAGAACGTGAGCATCCCGGCGAAGTCGTATTGATAACCACCCAAGCTGCGTTCTGAATTGAGAAACATGGTCATATTTGCGTAAACCAAAAATGAACCTTATGCAAACATTTTGAAGACGCTCGAGTTTGTCTAAATGGTATTCGGCAAGATCAGGATAGCTGACATCTGCATAATCGAGTATGGGCAACAGTAGCGCCTTTGCAAGCGCAATTTTGGTGGTCATAGGCAGAAGACTTTGTAGCTTCCGTAATGAGCCCACCGATGCAAACATCTTACGGCTCAATTCTTGCATCTGTGGCTCCCATGACAACGTAGAGTCCATGTATACTCCCAAGTTCTTAACCTTGTCACTAATTGCAATTGTAATGTTGTCAAATGTTACCGGGGAAATACTTGTCCACACAATTTTCGATTTCATTTGGGAACTGCCCAAGACAGCGACTTGTGTCTTGCTAGGGTTGACTTTGAGCCCAAAAGATCTACTCCACTCGCTGATATGACTCAAATCCTTATTTACAGACTCCACAGCATCATTTAACTGTAGAACTGGTGTCTGACAGTATATTTGCAAATCATCTGCATATAGGTGGTAAGAAGAAGATATATGAGTTGAGATGGAATTTATGAAAATTGAGAAAAGTAAAGGAGAGAGAACGCCGCCCTGGGGTACGCCAACAGTAGTATTACACCAATTTGATAAAGTGTTGTCAACACATACACGTTGCCGGCGACCACACAGGTAACTTTGAAGCCAATCGATCACTGTTGGAGATATGTTCAGAGAGCGGCAAACATATAGCAATACATCAAAGTCAACGGTATTGAAAGCATTGCTAAAATCCAGCAAAGCAAGAATTGTTAACTTTCCAGCTTCCATACCGGACCTAATGTCATCAGTAATATTGATCAGAGCTGTGGCCGTACTATGACCAGGACGGAAGCCGGATTGAAAGGGATTAAGAACATTATGTTTACAGAGGAATCTACTGATTTGTGAGTGTACCAGACGCTCAAGGACTTTGGATAGGAATGGGAGTATAGATATTGGCCGGTAGTCCGTGAAAGTTTGGGGTTTAGGTTTTTTAGGTATAGGAATTATGTGACTGCTTTTCCAAGAAGTTGGGAAGACACCGCTAGAGATGGAATAGTTAAGAATGTAACATATAATGGGAAGGAGTTCATTGAGGATGGGAAGGATCATATTACGACTGATGCAGTCAACACCTGTTGCATTCGATGAAATTGATATAATAGCTCTCCGAACATCACATGCAGTGAAGAGATCAAAGACGAGTTGTGGAAGTCGGGTTTTGGAAGAGATGAAAGAAAATCAATTGTTTGTGCCTTTGTTCTCCCATCAAAGTTGGAAGAGGCCGCGAAGTGTTGATTTAACAAATCAACATTTATATCCTTTGGAATTGTGTCTTGTCGTTTACTTCCAACCCCCAGAGATTTAAGAAATTTCCACACTTTACCTGTGTCTCCATTTTGAATATTATTGTGAATGTGTTGGCGTTGCGCTTTCTTACACACCTTATTGCAGTGATTTCGTATGGAGACATATCTGTTGTAGTTCTTTTCGTTGGGTCTTATTTTATATTTAAATTTAGCAGCTGCTTTTTTATGTATAAGATCTTTGATGTCAGCAGTGAGCCATGGGGCAGGAGGGTGCTTAATTTTAACAGCTCGAACAGGCGCATGCTTATCATAGACTCGAATAATGTTGGTGCTGAATATATGTACTTGTTCATCTGTTGACCCCGAGGTAGTAAGAGGACTCCAATCAATGTTATAGATATCCTGACGAAGGCTTTCGAGATTCATGCCACCAAAATTGCGCTGCAAGAGGACTTTTCGCTTAGCTCTAGGGACACGGATTTTGTAGGAAAGGAATATCAAATCGTGGAGAGAGAATTCGTCAGCTGGATATTGACCATGCTTAGCGACGTGTTGACGGGAGGAAACTAATATAAATAATTTAAATTTTTCATGTCTGTCTGTCTGTCTGTCTGTATCCCGAATAAGTATCACTCCGAAACTACTAAATTGATTTGAATGAAACTTGGTATTATCAGAGCTTATAATCCGAGGAAGGTTCTAGGATACTTTTGATCCCGATATTTTGAGCGGTTCCTTTGGGAGAGGGGATGAAAGAGAAAATGGTTTTTTAGTTGTAACTTCTCAATGCGTGGTCCGATTCCAATATTTTTTTCAATGTTATAAAGGGAGTATTTTAAGAATTGTTTCATACAAGTTTCAATGTTGAGGGTTTTGCAGTTTAGGAATTAGAGACATCTCAACTTTCACAAAACCTAGAATTCAAGGATTCCTTTGAATGTAAAAGTAAATCTAAACTGGCGTGTTGGCTTTATCATAAAAGAGCTTAATGATTAAGGCTATTGTTTGACAATTCAGTCCACGCCTTCGGCGCGGACTGAATTGTTTTAGAATGGACTTAATCTTTAAGCTCTTTTATGATTAAGCAAACAGGGCAGTTTCATACGCTCCCACGAGTCTGTTGAAAATATACCTGCCCTTTCATACACCTTATGTGGCGTAAACGAAGTTGCGAGGGTCAGCTAGTCGTAAAATAAAATTTTAATTTCGTAAATAACTTTTTGTTGTTGTAAATAAACCCTAATACTATTAGGGCTCCGTAGCCAAAGGGTGGAAACGGGACCCTATTCATGAGACTTCGCTGTCCGTCTATTCGTCAATAAGCTGTATTTCAGGAATCGTGACAGCAAGAGAACCTAAACTTACACAGATGACGTATTTCTGTTGCCGCTGTAAAAACAAATACTAAAATCAGAAAAATAATTAAATTTAAAGGGGGCTCCCATACAACGCACGTCATTTTTGCCGTTTTTGGGTACGGAACCCAGCGCTTGCGAGTCCGACTCGCACTTCTCGCCCTTCATTTTTAGGGTTCCGTACCCAAAGGAAAAAACGGGACCCTATAATATTCCTGAGACTTCGCTATCCGTCTGTCTGTCTGTCCGTCACGAGTCTGTATCTCGAGAACCGTGATAGTTAGAAGGCTGAAATTTTCACAGATAATGTATTTCTGTTTCCGCTATTACATCAAATACTAAAATATTAATAACTAGCTGATGCCCGCAGCTTCGTTTGCGTGAAATTTTGTTCCTAGACTAGACTATAACATATCTCTGTAGGCACCAAATTTCAGCCAGATCCGTTTAGCCGTTACAGCGTGCAAGAGTAACAAACAACCACACTCACAAACATTCGCATTTATAATAATAGATACCTAGTTAGATAGATTTCTGATTAACAAATTCATAATGCATAATAATATGAGCTAAGTAAATTTATTAATTAAATACATTTCTATTCAATGGCTAAACTACTACTCGACACAACTTCTCTTCTAAGCAATTGACATCATAACTTAGTTCCTTCGTCAGGTAGTCCCAGCCTACGACGTTTGGAAAAACCGAACTACTGTAGGCTTTGTCCTCCTAATACAGATGGTCCAACCAAGACCTGGTAACGTAATAACAAGGTAAATTTCATCAGCTGAGCGTTCATGTTCATTGTAATGGCTCTTTTCAGTCCTGTCGAATGTAGTCTACGTAGAGGCCATTCCCGTATTTTACAAAAACTTTGTGAGTCCGTTTCCTGACAGAATGCAGTCGGCACTATATGTAGAATAAAGTTCATGCCTTCCATGACCAGTCGCTTAGGGCTGCTGACAATCTTTGTCGTAAGAATTGAGCGTAGATGGTAACATGTGGTGTTATTTTAGTGACCAATGGATACTACCTGAAGCGTGGTCTTTCATTCTTTCTGGCTAGCCATCTTAGTATTTTCTTCTTCTTATCAAAAATGTATTTTTGTCACACAAAATTTGAATAAATTAGCAATAATACTTCCATAAAGCAAATTTAGTTAATATTATACCAAAATAGCGCCTTTTATTTAACTTTATGGCTATGAAGTAAAATCATTGGTTTGAAGTTTAAAATAAAACATAAATGAAAACGTCAATTATATTGAACTTTCACAAAATATGTGTCGTAATAAAAAGTAATTTAAGTAAGCTCGAATAACTCAAATAAGGTGCTGACCATGGCAAAAAGCGTCTTCGAAAACTGCGCTATCTGTCATTATATCTCACCTAAATGTGGTGTAGTCCATCTTATATATAACTTGCATCAAAAATTGGTGGACTATACAGAGGATGACCATTGCATCATATTGGTTGGAGAAGAAGATTTCAAAAAATCTAATAAATATCACGATTTGATTGTAAATATAAGAAACACACTACAGAAAATACAGCACACTAATGTTGTAATTTGTGCGCCAACTTACATCCACAGCTACTACTCTGTGTTGTATAACGGAAGGGTAGAATTGTTTAATAAACTATTGTATCTTGATATCCAAAAACACAAATATGCAACTTTGCTAGACTCTAATTTAGGCCTTACTAATGATTGTACCATGTTTATTAGGCCCAGTGGTAAGTTAAATGACCGTGGAATGAGAGATATTATTAACAGGGTGCAACGTTGTATATCTTTTAACTTTAAGCGGGATGATTCAAGGGGGGAATCCCACAAGGTCGATTTAGGAACGTCTATCATGCCCCATCACTCTGACTTTTTTCGTGCATAATCAAAGACACATTATGCATATTAACATTGCCGGTCTCATAAGTAAATCTGATAGACTTACAGTACATCTACAGGAACTTATATTGAATAGACATATAAATATTGACGTGTTGTGTGTTACGGAGCATTTTATGATGTGTGGGGATGAACATTTGTTGCATATACCTGATTACAGGCTAGCAGCATACTTTTCGAGAAAGCATGACAATAGGGGTGGAGCATGCATCTTGGTTAAGAGTGGTCTGGCATACACTGAATTGTTGGACATTGCAAAATTCTCTGTTTCCGGGAGTTTTGAATGTTGCGCCCTAAAATTGACAGAGCAGAGCATTATAATACTCTGTGTTTATAGAACTCCTTATTCCAGCAACATTGACATTTTTTACAAACAGTTAGATATGATTTTGAAGAAAGTTTGCAATAATAATAAAAATAAAATTATTGTATGTGGTGATTTTTATATAGATAGGTTAAAAGGAACTAAACTTGCTATCGAATTTGAATACTTCCTATTGAGTTACAACTTAAAATTACAAGTCAATCAAATCACAAGACCTAGTAGTGGAACTTGCATTGATAATTTGGCACACAACTTGGTACATAAAACCAGCGCCGAAGTAATAGACCTAGCTCTTTCTGACCACACTGCTCAAATCTTGGGATTTAAATCGAGGAACCCTTATCAGTTAAAATCATGGCGCAAAACCATTAACGATATTTCTATCGAAAACTTAAACAGATTTAATGATTATCTGCAGTGTTTGAGCTTCTCAGAGGTATATGAAACTGAAGATCCTAACGTCGCTTATGACGCTTTTATGGAGTTGTTTCACCTTCTGTATAAACTATGCTTTCCTTTAAAGACCATCCCAGTTAGATCAGAGAGGGCCATCAAGTGGGTATCTCGTGGTATTCGCATCTGCAGTAAAAAACAGCGTCGTTTACTTTGGATAAAACGATTAAAGCCCAATGCAGAAAATAAAATGAACTTTCTGAATTATACACAACGATTTAAAAAAATTATTAATCTAACCCAGAAAGCTCAAAATAACCATCTCATACAAAATTCTAAAAATAAGTCGAAGACGGCGTGGCAAATAATTAATAGATGCAAGTCAATCCCGGAGCCCATTACACATATTAAAACTCCGAATTCGACGACAACAACAGATCCCAAGGAAATAGCTGAGTTGTTCAATAGTTATTACATTGATAAAGTTACAGATATATCTTGGAGCGCGCTGCCAAGTTACTCTAAAAGTATTCCGCAGAGCCCTCACTCACTATTTATAGCACCAGTTATCCCACAAGATGTACACAGAATAATAAAGACACTAAAAACAAAAAAAGTTTTGGTTATGATGGCATTTCAACTAAAGTAATAAAATATTGTGCTAATAGTTTAACCGGTCCATTATCACACATAATAAATGTAAGTGTATCAGCCGGTATATTTCCTGATAGCTTGAAAACGGTAGTTGTGAAACCTGTACATAAGAAAAACAGCAAAGACGAAATGAGCAACTATCGTCCAATTGCATTAACTTCAATTTTTTCAAAAATAATTGAGAGACATATAAATGACTCCATATACAAATTTCTGACTAAATTCAATTTACTTTGCGATGAGCAATATGGCTTTAGAAAAAATAAAAATATTAATTTAGCAGTTTTTAATTTACTGAACATAGTCATGACCAATATGGATACTAGAGTCCCCATAAGTGCTATATACACAGACATGACAAGTGCTTTTGATTCAGTAAAACATGAACTCCTTTTGGACAAATTATCTGCATATGGAATTCGAGGAAATGCATTGAATTTAATAAAATCCTACTTGCACGGTAGAAATCAAGTCACGGAAGTAACTAATGTTTGTGTAAGAACTAAATGTGAACGCAAGTATACGTCTTCCTCTAGGGTCATTAAATTTGGAGTACCGCAGGGAAGTGTAATCGGACCTTTATTATTCTTGCTCTATATAAATGACCTTCCTCGCCAAATACATCACCCGATGGTTTTATTCGCTGATGACAGTACAGCTTTAATTAAATGCATGACCAAAGAAAATTACGAAACTGACATTAACAAATCAATTAAAATTATGACGAACTGGTTGACAAGAAATAATCTAATAATTAACATTAGTAAAACTAAAATAATGCACTTTTACCAAAGACTACACCCTAAGACATTGAATATCTATATATATAAAAATCAGTGCCACTTTTCGTTGTAATTTTATAACTCAAGAACGGGCTCACCTATCCAAACCAAATGTTTAGGGTTTGTTCGGACTATTTAGTAGATGGTTTATGTGAAGTTTGCACAAAATCGGTCGAGCGGTTCTTTATTTATCACGCAAACGAAGTTGCGCGGGTCAGCTAGTATCTTATAATAATGAATTAGTGGAGAGGGTAGAAATTGCAAAATTTTTGGGTATTTTAATAGACTCCCAATTGACTTGGAAGGCACAAGCAGATGATATCTGTCGGAAACTGAGTAGATATGCTTATGTACTGTACAATCTAAAAAACAAAGTGAACACTAAAACAGTATTAGTAGCTTACTATGGTCTCGTTATCTCCACGTTAAGGTTTGGGATAATATTTTGGGGAAACTGTAGTGAAAGAGAGACCATATTTAAATCTCAGAAGCGCTGCATAAGGTCTATGTATAATTTAAAAGTAACAGATAGCTGTGTTACTATATTTAAGTCAAAAAAATTGCTAACACTTCCTTGCCTCTATATTCTTGAGATGGCACTCTTTGTAAAAAGCAACAGAGATCTTTTTAATACTCTGGAAAATACCCGCATTAGAACAGCACCAATGCGATCACAATACCACGGTTTATTAACCACAGGAGGGTTTCACACTGCGCTACTAAAGAAAAGCGTTCTTGGTATGGCACCAGTAATTTATAACAAAATTCCTACCAGTATAAAAGAACAGCCTCTTGCAGCTTTCAAGCGGAAACTCACTGCATTACTTTTGAATAAGTGCTATTACGCCTTGACAGAGTTTCTAGATGATAAACTTTAGCCAGCTCTAATATTTAATGTAATGTATTGCAAAGTAACTTAATGTAATGTAATATAATGTAGTATAATGTAGTGTAATGTAATATAATGTAGTGTAATGTAATATAATGTAATATGCACTTACTTTATAATAAGAAATTAAAATATTAGCAATTAAAACTGAAATGTAATAAATATTTGTATGCCACATTGGTAGAATGTATAAGGAACCTAAAGAATTGTTTCAACACCAAATTGTAACTACCTACATTCTTTACAAATAAATAAATATTATTATTATTTCCTTTATTAATTACAACACATATTCAATATATTTTTAAATACACTTAAAATATTATAAAAAAAAATCTATTTAAAAATATATAAAATAGCAGCCCACCGGTATCGGATACAGGGACCAAGATACCGGTGGTTAGGACTCCAGAGACAGAAACCTCCTCACAATACGTGCCGTATCGAGGAGTACTGCTTTCTGCATCTGGCCCTTGACCCAGCTACCTAACGAGAGCTTCTTAAGATGTTGGTCGAGGCTCTTGGCTATAAGTCCGTTCACTGAGACAACTATCGGGACAATGACTGCCGAGTCCACCTCCCACATGTCAACAATCTCGCGTGCTAAGTCCAAATATTTAATTTCTTTATCTTTTTCAGCTTTTACGAGATTGCCATCATGAGGGATTGTGACATCGACAATCATTACCTTGCGCTCAGACCTGTCTATCACCACAATATCAGGTTTGTTAGCAATAACAGTCCTGTCTGTGATGATAGGCCGGTCCCAGTACAATGTGATAGGACCATCTTCAAGAACTGGCACAGCAACATACTTATAGTACGGAACCTCAGCGTCCACCAGATGGTATTTCAGAGCAAGCTGTTGGTGAATAATCCTGGCTACTTGATTGTGCCTGTGCAAGTACTCGCTGTTAGCAAGACGAGAACAACCGGAAACTATATGTCTGAGGGACTCACCTGGTTGGTGACACGCTCGACAAATGTCGATCGTGCCGTCCCTCATTATTATTATTATTATTATTATTTAAGTTTAAAATAAGAGTATTCAAGGAGTATTGATATCAACTTCGGAGAAAATCAGCCCCAAAATAATTTACATTTCCTTTTTAGCTCGTTATAAATTTCAATAAAATACGAAACACGTCTTCCATCAATTATGTTAATAATGCTATATGCCAAATTTTAAGTAGATTAGACCAAGGAATCGCGTTGTCCCATACAAACTTTACCCTCCTTTTAATACCTTTGGAGGTGGAATTTGCAAAAAATGTTAAAATTAGTTTTTTTAAATTATAACAAACAACGCTCATGCTTAGTTTCATCATCGTAACGTTAACCGTTTAAGCAATAATTGATAACAACTTTGAGTCTAGGGATCGAACCGCAAAATTAAGTTTGGTTTGAATTCTATATACTTTTCCGGGATAAAAAGTACCCAGTGTGGTCCAGGCTATTAAAGAATAATTATACCAAGTTTCATCGTAATCGAACCGGTAGTTTCTGCGTGATGCCTGAACAAATAGACAGACAGACAAAAATTTTTTTAATCACATATTTGGGTTCGGTGTCGGTTTAATAACACCCCCTGCTATTTATTTTTTGATATTTTGAATGTACAGAATTTTTACTTCTACAGATTTATTATAAGTACTAGCTGAGCCCGCAACTTCGTTTACGTCACATAAGGTGTATGAAAGGAAAGGTATTTCTTCATCAGAGTCATCAAGCAGCGTCTTAGACTGCCCTGAAGGCGTGGACTGAATTGTTATAAAATAGACTTAATCATTAAGCTCTTTTATGATTAAGCCAACACGCCAGTTTAGGTTCACTCACATTCAAAGAAACCCCTACAATTAAAATTTTCAAAATATCTGATTCTTAAAAGTGTTATAACTCTTTTATTTCTAAACCGATTTACATAAAACAAACGCTAAATGTTAACTGGAGCAAACCTCAACACAATAAAAAAACCGCATTGTAATCGGTTGAGCGGTTACTGAGATTAGCGTGCACAACCGTACAGACAAACAGATATACAGACATGCAGACAAACAGACAAAAATTCTAAAAATCATTGTTTTGGGTTCTATTGCGTTCATAAAGCCCCCCTATAATAATTTTTCTTATTTATCTTCCATGTACAGACAGCGACCTGTTACGATTATATTATATGTATTGATAATAATATTTAAGGGGGGCTCCCATACAACAAACGCGATTCTTTACCGTTTTATGGTACGCAAGTCCGACTCGCACTTAGCCGGTTTGTTTTTTTTACAGCAATTTGTGAGGAATTATATTTTTTATGTTTTAGCCAAAAACCATCAAGATCCGTTCATAAACAATGCGACACCAATCTTCCCCTCTTTTCTCTCCCATTTTCCCCCTTATCAAAAAAAAACTCTCGACGAAAATTGTATTTTAAATCAAAAAACACTTGTGCCAAGTTTGGAGAAAATCGGTCAAGAAATGTGTCCGCTAGACCGAAACTGACAACCTGACATACCCAAATTGCCCAAAAGCAAAATCGTCCGTACTGTCGAAACTAAGACTTTTGTTCGCTACGCTCACTCAGTCAAGTAAGTCTATTGTAAAATAATTCACATCAAAATTCTTTCCCAGACGAAATCTTTTCATTTCTACGTGCGCCTTTGAGCCCGATGAATAAATACACCTTTCTCTGTCTCTTTCTGTGACGTAAACGAAGCAGCATAGCAGTCAGTGTATTTAATTTTATTTATGCTGCATTATTTTGAGGAGAGCCCCAACACTACAGGACGCACCTTGTCGGGACGACGTGGTTAATTTTTATGGATATCCGTTCGAACCGTTTATAGGGCGAGGAGGAACACCGCAAGCTTTCGTGGGTAGGACGGTTCCTTTCTGGAAACGGGAGCTCCACACACCGCCCTAGCTGCCCTTGAGGCTGGAATGAGACGGTGCGTAGAAGCACTCCCCGCGTCAACAAAAAAAAAGAATTCGGTCCCATTATATAATCAACGTACGTCGGGGTGACCCGCTATTGCCGAAACTCTTCACAGCCGTGTTGGAGGAAGTATTCCGTAAATTAGATTGGGACACATGTGGACTGTATATTAACGGAGAAAAACTGTCTCACTGAAGATTTGCTGATGACTTGATAATCCTCTCGCCATCGAGTGATGGACTAAAGGTCATGCTGAACGATCTAGTTAGAGAAAGTGGCAAGGTGGGGTTGGTCATGAATACATAGAAGACTAAGGCTATGACCAATGGTAGGGAAGAGACCATCTTGGTAAACAACATTCCATTAGAATATGTCCGTGAATACATTTATTTGGGCCAGATAGTCTCTCCTGAAAATCAGACCTCAAAAGAGATGGACAGACGCGTTGGAAATGCCTGGAAACGGTTCTGCAGCCTGAAGGAGGTAATGAAGAACAGAGATATTAACATAGCCATCAAACGGAAACTCTTCAACACCAGCATACTCCCTGTACTTACATATGGCTGCCAAGCTTGGGCGCTCACCAAAGCAAACATTAAAAAACTAGAAACCTGCCAAAACTCAATGGAGAGAAGTATGATGGGGAAAAAAATATCGGACAGAATAAGAAATGAAACTATAAAGAAGCACACTAAAACAAAAGATGTCACAGTAACAGTAAAAAAGTTAAAGTGGAAATGGTCTGGCCATACTGTGAGAGGAAAGGAGAAATGGTTAAAATCAATCATGAACTGGTTTACAAGGCATAGAAAGAGGAAAAGAGGCAGGCCGGCTATAAGATGGGTGGACGATATCAAATCCATAGCAGGAGGCACATGGACAAGAACTGCGAAGAACAGAGATGAATGGAAAAGTTTGGAGGAGGCCTTTGCCAATAAGTGGCATACAGACACTGTAGTCGATGCATCAAAACAATTTTATTAGGTTAAAGTGAAGTTAAACAATTTTTAAGTGAAAATATAGAAATAAGATACCTATTGTAAAGTAATAGTGTCTGAAATAAAGGCTATTATTATTATTATTATTATATATATAATCAACTAAACCAAAATCATAGTATGCTATACAGGGTGAATTTTTGAAAAGGGCTTGGATGGCCAAATCCGAAACTATAAGGAATAGCTAAAAATGCTCAAAGGAGTCACGAGCCCGATTTTGATAAAACTTAAAACCTCATCATTAGATTTTTGAAAAGCCAATAATCCTAGCTGGGAATCGAACCCATTGATTTTGAAAAAAAAAACACACCCTTTATTATTACACCATACGATAGTGTCGCTGATAGGGATCAAATTCTGCGAAGTAATGATATACGGCAAATTTAAGGAAAGTTTGAAATTTTAATAGAATTCATATTTCATGTACCTAAATTTTGTATCTAAATTTGTTTCGTTCAAAATCCCAGAATAGATCGTAACTATTCCATATTTTAAATCATGCTCAGAATGATTCTTTGGAGAATATTCTAAACGGAATCAATGATTTTGAATGCAGTACGATCCTTTAGGTCTCGAATCCAGCTATGTATTGAAAACAATGAACAATTAATCAGTTAACGTAAGAAAAATAAATTGTATTTTGTTAAAGATGAGCACTTTCCTTTAGTTTGCCGTATGTCATTACTTCCCAGAATAAAGTCCTTAATAGCAACACTATCGTATGGTGTAATAATATAGGATGTGTTTTTTTTTTCAAAATTAATGGGTTTGATTCCCGGCTACAATTACTGGTTTTTCAAAAATCTAATGATGAGGTTTTAAGTTTTATCAAAATCGGGCTCGTGACTCCTTTGAGCGTTTTTCGCTATTCCTTATAGTTTCGGATTTGGCCATCCAATCCCTTTTGAAAAATTCACCCTGTATACCCATATCGCATACTATGATTATAATATATTTATAATGTTACTAACCTTTTTATTTATCATGATCTCTGAAGTGATTTGAAGTTGCTTGTAAGCACCTTTGGCGTCCTTCCTGTCAATGAATACAACGCCCGCGAGGTAAGCGGAGAGACCGAATGGCCATAAGTAAAATACTTCTTTCCTTGCAATGGCTGTGATCTTTTTTGCTACTTCCCATATGTTAAACATTCCTGTATAAAACAATAAAAAGAATTAATAGTAATCTTTATTTAAAAACATAGGTAGGCACAATCATTACTTTAAGGCTGCAATGTTCGACCTTGACAAATCCTAAGGCAATTCGAACGATTGCAGCGTACGCTTTTACTGGATTTCATTCGATTTTAATATATTATATTACTGTTATAAAATCTGAGGGTTTTTAAGAAAAAATCTATGGGTAAAATATTGTTCTGTACTATACTATCTTCACGCCGAATCCCTTGCGGGGTAGGCAGAAAGGACCGAGCGCCACACGGCACGGTCCATACATACCTCACTTGCTTCTTCAACTTTCATTTTTCTTTTCATGCATGCACGTCGGTTCCTACGGCTCTTGACACCACCTTCAACCATCACACGATCAATTTGGTCGTGGTAGGTGTGATGTGGCCTTCCCCGACTCCTACGTCCATCCAATTTTGCGAGCCTTTTTGGACGGCCGAACAATGCAGACGTGTGCGTGATTAATTACGATATATCGTGGATAATAATTATTTAGAACTAATGTAATAAAGTGCAACGTAAGACTAAAAAGTGTGCCGTGAACGTAAAGTGTGTTGTGGACGTAATTGCGACTATTTATAAAAACTTAAATCAATCTCTGTGCAAAATGATTTAGATTTAAAAAGTGTTATAACATAGACTATGGCTAACCCACAATCCAGCCCGTTTAGCCGTAGTCAGTTGATAAGAAGAAGTCCTCCACCGACACCATCCCGACAGGTTGATGCCCCAAACTCTGTCCAACGGCCGGGAAATGAAGCACCTATGGAAGTCATTTCTACTCCGGAAATCCAGAAATGGTTAGACTCTATTGATGGAATTTTGGACGAAGTTTGCACTATTGTTGGGGACGGAAAAATGATCAGAAATCGCGAGTTGTTAATCTTTGCCGTAAAGTTACGAACGGGACAGCCAATATGGCAGTGGTATACCAGTCGCTGAAGCAAAAAGCTATCCAGGCCCATGACAAAATGATGCACTTACAAGAAAAACTGAATCTAGAAAATTCATTAGAACATTTCAGAGAGGTCATGGAGTCTAAAGTCAGAGCATCTGAGACCTCACTGTATGCAAATATGGTTAAGAAGAATTCCGAGACCCACATCCGTCCAGCTAACCTTAGTGCTGTTGCAATTTACCCAAGTGGTAAGTCCAAAACTAGCGAAGAAACAAAAGCCCTAGTACAAAAAATTATTTCACCCGAAGAGCTCAAGTTACAAGTGCGTGGCCTTAGGAAAGTTCGGAACGGGGGTGTGATTATTAGCACCGAGGGGAAATCTGATATTGAGAAATTAAGAAACTCGACCAAGCTAGTGTCCTCAGGCCTTACAGTCCAAGAACCTGCCAAACGTCAACCCCGGATAGTTATAATTGGTGTCCCTGTAGCCCTCACTGAGAAGGAAGTATTTGAGCGCATTTTTGAGCAGAACTTGACCGAAAAAATACCTAGTCTTATTCGAGAGTCCTTTTTGGAAACGACCAAACTGAGCCACAAATCGGGCAAGAAGAATTTGTCCACTTGCAATTATATAATTGAGGTATCTCCAGCGATCAGAAAGGTCTTGATAAACCAAGGCCGTCTTTTTCTCGATTGGACGTCATGCCCCGTAAGAGACTTCACTACGGTGACTAGGTGTTTTAATTGCCAGCAATTTGGGCACTCAGCCAAATAATGTCGTGAAACTACTCCAACTTGCTACCACTGTGGGGAAGTAGGGCATTCCCATAAGGAATGTACTAACAAATCGACGACACCAGTTTGTGCGACGTGCAAGAGATTTAAAAGGAAAAGTGATCATCAGACAGGCGATGAGACCTGCCCAGCACGTAAATACGCCGAATCAAACTATATTAATTCTATAAACTATGAAGGCGCCTGAGAGCGCCGCCTATACATAAATTGTAAGCACTTTATTTTCTTTTACTTAGTATTATGACATCCGATCAACTGATAAATGATTTAGACAGCTTTTCCGTGACTGAGACCTATTTCTGTAACATAGAGGACTGCTAAAAAATTCCTCCCAACAGAGGGCAAAATGCTAACATTACTAACCTAAAACATTCGTAGCATAGGTAAAAACATGAACGGCTTTGAAGTGGTATTACATGCTTTGGGAATGAGTTGTGACATCATTGTACTGACCGAGTGCTGGCTAGAGAGCAATAGGGACAATTTACCATCCCTGGAGGGATATGCAACACATACATCCAGTAACTATATAAATCAAAATGACGGTTTAGTGGTATATGTCAAAAATAACTTAAGTACAATCGTGGAAGAGCCATTACTGCAGGGATGCAATTGCCTCTTGTTTAAATTGCAACCCGACACACTAATCATTGCAATCTATCGACCGCCATCACAAAGCATTGAATTTTTTTTGGATTCTCTAGATTTATTATTAAAACAGTACTCATCTTTTAAAAACATTGTACTCGTAGGGGACATAAACATTAATATTGTCCCCGAGCATACCGAGACCGAGACACAGAAACAAAAGTACCTTAATATGTGTTCTTTTCATGGCCTACTACCTACGCACTCTGTCCCAACTTTCAAAACCGGATCATGCATGGATCATTTCATTATAAAATCTAAGAACATATCGAAAACATTTATTACTAACTCCTGGGTTACGGATCATCGCACGATATTACTAACAATAGAATTACGTATGCCTAGAAAAATCTGTTCAAGCAAATTTACCCGAATCAATATGCTCAACCTTGATAAAGACATACGCTGCATAAATTTAGACCCAGTTTACGCATCAGACGATCCTAATGCCACTATTGACTATTTAATTAATTCATTACAATCAGCAATACTTAAAAATACTGTCACTATAACAACCAGTGCTAAATATAATAATATTAAACCTTGGATTACGCCGGGCCTTGTTCGCTGCATAAGGCATAGAGATAGGCTACACCTAAAGCTAAAACTAGCCCCTGACAGTGAAATTTTGGCATTAACATACAAAAGGTACAGAAATTTTTGCAATAACCTTTTAAGAAAATTAAAAATACAATATAATAGACAACAACTTCAAAAGGCAGGGAACAACACTAAATTGATTTGGAAATTTATAAAAACAAATACTTTTAGGTCAAAGCCCCGCGAATCATCACTCGAACTACTGCCATCGGACGTAAATCCATATGGTACTATTAATGCAATTAACAACTTCTTTATTAATGCTGGAAAAAACATGGCAGAAAGCACTTTGAAACCCAAAAGGACCATTTCTAACTTGACTCCCAATGATTCAAACGTGACACAAACAAGTGCACCATTAAATTCTTTTGCGTTATTCAACACTGACACTGAGGAAATTCTTCGGCTAATAACCGGATTAAAGGATGCATGTGCTACCGGGTGGGATAATATACCTAATAATGTACTCAAAAGATATAAGTATCTAATTGCACCCCCTTTAACTCATATTTTTCAACTTTGCTTAACATGTGGGATTTTTCCTAAATCACTAAAAAGAGCTGTGGTCACCCCGATTTTTAAATCTGGAGACAAGACTAGTGTCTCAAACTACAGGCCTATTTCCGTATTGACAGGCCTATCAAAAATCCTGGAAAAAATTATTAATAATAGATTAATGGCATATCTAGAAAGAACTAAATTACTTTCAGAGTGCCAGTTTGGATTTAGGCCTGAGAGGTCAACTAACCAAGCAGTTTTTACACTAACCGACTACGTCGCTACCAACCTGGATAAAGGTATGCATACTGTTGGGATCTTTCTGGATATTTCTAGGGCTTTCGATACTATTTCTTGTACCGTACTACTACGGAAACTCGAGTCCTTTGGAATTAGAGGCACCCAACTACTCTTATTCTCTGACTATCTTCGAGACCGACAACAATGTGTCAAAATAGGAAAATATACAAGCGCAGAAGCGAAAAATAGTGGCTACGGAGTCCCGCAAGGTAGTGTACTGGGAGGGACCCTATTTTTAATATACATGAACGAACTATGTAGCATGAAGCTGAAAAATGGTATGGTGATCTCTTATGCTGATGACACAGCGCTTTTGTTCGCAGCAAACTCGCGAGACGAGGTTTTTCAACACGCACAAAATGGTTTTAACTCAGTAAATAATTGGCTCCAGGACCATCTACTAACATTAAATATCCATAAAACAAAATACATATCGTTCACAATGAGTAACACTAACAAATCCACTACTAACCTAGATATCTATGCACATAGCTGTGGACTCGCTGACACTGCGTGCCCTTGTCCGACTCTCATTAAAAACGATGATTTAAAATACCTAGGCGTAACAATCGATAAAAATTTAAACTTTCGAGAACATATTACCTTGCTTTGTAACAGAGTGCGCAAATTGATATACATATTTAGGAATCTACGTAACTTATCAAAATATAAATTAATAAAACAGGTGTACTTAGCGCTGTGCCAATCTATTATTACGTATTGTATTACTTCCTGGGGCGGTGCCGCGAGATCCATCTTGCTCCCGCTGGAACGATCCCAAAGAGCTATCCTTAAAGTAGCCACCTTTCGACCTTTTAGATTTCCCACACATCAACTAAACATTGCATGTGAAGCACTCACGGTGCGCCAACTGTTTATACTGAACACTATATTACACCAACACTCCAAACTACCTTTGCTTGCACCTAAGTCGGACAGGAGACGTAAAGAAGTAATATTCACGCATACACCACTCAGACATGCCTTCACAAATAGATTCTATGTGTTTCTGGGACCTTATCTATATAAAAAACTTAACAAAATACTAACCATACATAATCTAAACCATAGGAACTGTAAGATTAGAGTTATAGAATATTTACAGACCCTTGATTACGAGGACACGGAAGGGCTGTTGGAAATTTTAAAATAATAGGATATTTCGTAGCATAAATATAAGCATAATTATTAGCATAATTATTTTTATTTATTAACTATTAATTTAATTTTATTTTATTTACTTTAGACTTGTATTCTGGAACAGTTACACGTCAGACATCCTATTATAACTTAGATACTTGAAATGTAAAAAAAAAACAGAACAGGTGTAGTCTGAAACACAGGTTTTTTTAAAACCTAGATCAGATAAAGCGCTACTATAAAATGGAACCAAATAGCATTACTGACTGACCATTCGCAAAATTTCGTGGAAAATTGTAAATTAATTGCATTCTAGAGATATATACTTTAAGATTTTATAAAATAGATATAAGCCTACATTGTAATCTTTTTGTAAACAATTTTTGAAATAAATAGTATTATTATTTCTCTTTATTTAAATACATAACTTATAAATTACATTTTTAAATATACATATAAAAAAGAGGTACATTTAAAAATATAAAAATAGTGTCCCACCGGTATCGGGTACAGGGACCAAGCTACCGGTGGTCAGGACTTCAGAGACAGGAACTTCCTCACAATACGTGCCGTGCTCAGAAGAACTGCCTTTTGCATCAAGCCCTTGACCCAACTGCCCACCGCAAGCCTCTTAAGGTGTTGGTCGAGGCTTTTGGCTATTAGTCCATGCACAGAGATTACTATCGGTACAATAATAGCTGAATCAATACTCCACATGTCCACCATCTCGTGGGCTAAGTCCAAATACTTAGCTTGTTTATCTATCTCAGCCTTCACGAGATTGTCGTCATGTGGAACAGTGATATCAACTATTATTGCAAGGCGTTCTAGCCGATCTATTATCACTATGTCAGGTCTATTTGCAATAATAGTCCTATCAGTGATAATAGATCGGTCCCAGTACAACGTGATATGGTCACTTTCGAGAACTGGGTCAGGCACATATCTATAATACGGTACCTCCGATTCAATAAGGTTATACTTTAAAGCAAGTTGTTGATGGATAATCTTAGCTACTTGGTTGTGTCTATGCAAATACTCACTATTGGCAAGACTAGAACAACCTGAAATAATATGCCTAAGGGATTCTCCGGTACGGCGACACGCCCGACATATGTCAACCGTACCATCCTTTAGGATATACTTTCGGTAATTATTAGTCATCACCACTTCATCAGTAATTGCAAAAACTAAACCTTCAGTTTCTCCAAAGAGGTCACCGAATCGTAGCCAGGACACAGAAGATGTTAAATCTATATCTGACCCATACAGGGCCCGATAAAAACGACCATGCAACTCTTTACTCATCCATATATCCTTACGATCATTAAGACTCTGTATCACAGGTTTATGCCAATTCTCTTTAGCCAGAGCAAGCGGGGTAAGTCCGTTGTCAACCATAACCACATCACGATGCACATCCGCGTCAGCGTTAAGGAAATATTCCCTGAGGTTGCACACCTCACGGTTATGGAGGGTCTTGGCATTAAGTAAACCACGACCCCCACACTTCCGCGGTATGTACAACCTCATCACTGATGAACGCGGATGATGCATTCGGTATGTGGTCAGTAACGTACGGACTTTCCTATCCAGGGCTTCAAGTTCTGTCTGAGTCCACCTGAGTATGCCAAAGGAGTACATCAAAACTGGCATGACCCAATCGTTATAGGCGCGCACCTTGTTACCACCTGATAAAAGACTTTTTAGTACTTTTTTCAAGCGGCCAAAGAAGCGCTCCTTAAACGATTGTTTCATGCCAACTTCACAGATGCCTAACGCCTGCGACATACCCAGGTATTTATATGATTCGGTTGCGGAAAGACATCCAAGTCTTGTAGAATCTGAAAGTTCTATTCCTTCAGATTCTATTATCTCGCCTCTGTTTACATGCATGACCGCACATTTGTCAACACCAAACCCCATCCTGATAGAATTACTAAAAACTTCTGTTATCTTTAGTAATTCCGTCAGTTGCAGTTTGTTGGATGCAAATAGCTTCAAGTCATCCATGTAAAGGAGGTGGGATATAACTTGGCCATCCCTTCGCAACCGATAGCCTAGCCCTGAATTCTCCAAGATAGTACTTAAAGGATTCAATGCTAGGCAAAACCATAACGGACTGAGACTGTCACCCTGGAATATACCCCGCTCAATCCTTATAGGCACGCTATTCCCACAAATCTGTCGACATCCTGGATAGCACAAGACTGTCTTCCATTGCCCCATACATGCCTTAATGAAGGCACATAGAGTTGCATCAATTTTATACAACTCCAGTACCCTCAAAAGCCATGTATGCGGCACGGAGTCAAAAGCTTTCTTGTAGTCTATCCAGCATGTCGCCAGATTCTTGCGGTTACGGCGTGTCTGTTGGCTAATGGCCATATCAATTATTAGGAGCTCTTTAGTGCCACGTGACCCACTTCTGCATCCATTCTGAGAGGTGGACAGGATAGAATTGTCAATCAAATGCGACGATATTTTCTCTCTCAGAATAGATGTTAGAAGTTTGTAGATGGTAGGAAGACATGTAATTGGTCTATAATTCTTAGGGTCTGTGGCACTACCAGATTTATACAAAAGATGGGTCACACCAGTAGTGACAAAATTTGGCAACGACCCCGACTCCAGGCATGATTCGAATTGAGATGCCAAACGTTCATGTGAGCTCTTAAACCATTTGAGCCAAAAGTTGTGCAATGCGTCTGGCCCCGTCGACTTCCAATTCGGCAGCGGGCGGACTGCACTGGCGATATCATTTGGTGATACATTAATTGGCTCCATGGTCTTAATTGGCTCACATAAACGTTCAACATCTCGCATCCAATCACCCTCAGTGTGACCAACGGGCATCGACCAGATGTTGCGCCAGAATGAAGTAGTGACATCATCATCCGGTCGATGCACTTCGGCCCCATTAGAGTCACGATGCTCCCAATCTCTGTAGACCCATCTTTTGTCCCTCTGGAATGTGCGATTTTGAGAATATCGATCTACTCTTTTTTTATATCTACGTACTCGATTTGCCCACGCATAAATTTTTTGCTTCAGGTAGTCTATGCGTTCTGTGACTCGGGCTAAAAAATCTCGAGGTCTAATGTTAGTCCCCGAGAAAGCCCGGGTCACAAATCGCATGACTCTGGGGCGAGTATTTCCCAACCTGAAGCAAAGCAGCCTGCCAATGAGTGCCCTAGTTTCGGAAATACGACGCTCAATTCTACCCTGCCAGGCCGGCACTGCTGGTTTTGGTCGTATAACAATGCTATCATTCGCAAATGTAACATTTGCTATACGACAGGCAGCAACGGCTCCGCAATACAGAACTGAGTGTGTATCACCGAGATCTTCGCTATTATCGAAATAATCCGACAATAGCGAATCCAGGGCACACACTAAAGCTATATTTTTTCTATGTGTGGGCAAACGTGGTAGTCGTGGCCTAATTTGTGCTGGCATAGATCGATATTCTCGCATGGCACACTCTAAAGCACTCCGTAATAATTGTTCATTGTAATGGGTACTTACATTTGTAGCACTGGTATTCATCACATCATCGTTACCGTTATTTAATTGTACTATAGGAGTTGAAATTTGTGTCTCAGGTAGCGATGACGTTGATGACTGACCGAGACTGCTACACACGTCCGAACGTAGCCTCTCAAGTACGGTAGAATCCAACAGATGACATCGTTGAATTGCCCGCACTTGATCCGATAGACGCTGTGCTGACACGTTGACTGATGGCTTAAGTTCCTGAAACAGAGGCAGCATTCTCACACGATACGCAGTGAGGTTAATTCCCCCCTCTGTAGCCATGAAATATGCCCGCATGACGTTCTCATTCAATGAATTGGACCATCGCATGCGGTGCACATCACCACCGGAGGCGGGGGCCCTATTCGAAGCCGGTGGGCCTCGGGGTCCCAAGCGAGACGGTGGCCGGCCTCTCCCCGGCCGACGTACGGGTGTTGGCGACGTCGGCGGAGAGAAATACTCATCACTCGATGTTGAGCTATTATTATTATTTCTCTTTATTTAAATACATTAACATATAAATTACATTTTTAAATATACGTATAAAAAAAAGGTACATTTAAAAATATAAAAAATAGTGTCCCACCGGCATCGGGTACAGGGACCAAGCTACCGGTGGTTAGGACTTCAGAGACAGGATCTTCCTCACAATACGTGCCGTGCTCAGAAGAACTGCCTTCTGCATCAAGCCCTTGACCCAACTGCCCACCGCAAGCCTCTTAAGGTGTTGGTCGAGGCTTTTGGCTATTAGTCCATGCACAGAGATTACTATCGGTACAATAATAGCTGAGTCAATACTCCACATGTCCACCATCTCGTGGGCTAAGTCCAAATACTTAGCTTGTTTATCTATCTCAGCCTTCACGAGATTGTTATTATTATTATTATTATAATTTCGCGTTGTATATCTATTTTGTCATTCTTTCATCTCCCATTTGTTCCATATGCCCGAACCATCGTAGCATTTCCTTACCTTAACACCGACACTCTCTTTCAGACCAACTCTCTTTCTTACATCTTCATTCCGAACGCGATCTGCGAGCGTTACTCCGCAGGTTTTGCGTAGCGCGCGCATCTCGACCGCGTTTATTCTACTTTCATGCGTTTCCTGACATACCTAACTCTCGCTTCCATACGTTAGCGTAGGAATCAGCCCCGCCTTGTGTACTGCGAGCTGGGCCTTTTGACTTAAGACCTTGGTACCTAAAAGTTTGCCTAACGCTCTGTTCACACTATTGCCCGCAGTTACCCTCTTTTCTACATTATCCCTGCTAAATGCACATCCAAGATATACAATCTCATCCACCTGTTCCAGCACTACATCATTTACAGTTATCCTGGCATTCGTTCTGTCCTCTTCTCTTTCGAATACCATCACTTTTATTTTAGTCGCGTTCAAATGTAAGTCTCTCATTAGACAATCATCTTTCATCGATGTGACTATTGACTGTAGTTCTGATGGTGATTCGGCTATGAACACGGCATCATCTGCATACAGCAAACAGTTCACAAGTAGTATTCGCAATCCAACATTCATCGATCTTACTCTCATAGGACAATCTTCCAGGTACAGGACAAACAGCAGAGCCGACAGCACGCAACCCTGTCTGACGCCAGTGTCGACGTCAAACCAGGAAGACAGGCTGCCGCCCACCCGCACACATGCCGTACATCCCACATATGTAGACTGCACAGCACGAAGCAGCGCACCATCAATCCCGCATCCTGGCAATATATCCCAGAGATCCTTCCGTACAACTCTGTCAAATGCTTTCTCCATGTCCACAAAACCGCAAAAAACCTTCCGGCCTACAGCCAGCTGCTTCTCTACAATGTTGCGGAGCGAGAAAACTTGGTCCATACATCCCCTTCCATTTCGGAATCCACCCTGCGCCTCCCACAGTAATCCGTCAGATTCCACCCTCATTCTCCTTTCAATAATTTTGCCATACACTTTAGCTGCTATACTGATAAAAAAAAAGAACAGCCGAGCTGACGGGAGCATAGGCTACGACCAAAAAAACTCTCGTGATCCCCAGTTTTATACGTACCCACAGGAGTCTTGGGCCTGCCAATCCATAATCTTTCACTCCAGAAGCCAAACGGGAGGAGAGCAAGACACCCACTCCCTTACTGGCATGATCCTCTTGGTCCACTCCGGACCACAAAGCAATTATTCCGCCAGGAAGATCATCGATGCCGCTCCCCTTCCGCTTAGTCTCTGTGACACACAATACATCCAGGCATCGCTCTTTTATTACATCTATCAATTCATTCATCTTACCTTTCATACCACCACGCACATTCCACGTGCCTATCCGGCACTCGGCTCCTCGCAGCCTCGCGTGAAGGGTGGCGGCCCCCTTTTATGAGGCTTGGTGATAAAAAAATTGTAAACAGGTGTGGATTTGAACATGTTTAAATGAGTATTCAAGTCTGATTGTATATATTTTTATTCAAGGTCGTCTAGGTCATCCTGGATGACGTAATCGACCTAGCCACAGAATTGGTAGGTTATCTATTTTATGACAAGTTTTATGAGAATTAAACTCATTTATTTAGATAAAAAAGTACATCACTTGTGAAGATTTTTGCAATATTTCTTATTTTTCGAGAGCGATTTCGATCGAACAAAGCATTCCTAATCGTGTTTTGATACGTTAAAAAAGCAAGAGTATCTAATAAATTACAATTGTAAGGAAACTAGTGCAGTAGTACTAAACGACTTTATTTTAAATTTGCCAATACAAGATAGAAACAGAAAGGAAACGATCCGCGCAGGCGTATACGTTTCGTACATAAGCTAAATGTAAGTATATAGAGGCCCGGTATCGTGCGCACTATATATTTACCCTACCGAAGTGGATAGATTAGGTAACGAATACATAAATTCACCGATCTTATATGTGGCAGTCGGCAACGACACTATAGCGCGATTCAGTTTTAGCGGTTAACGCCATCTATTGAGCGAAAGCGTAAACTATAACGTAACTACATAAGACTTAATGTTACACAATGATGTATATAGTTTTATTAGATTAAATCGAAGAATATTTCCTAGTATACCTAAAGTTCACCCCAAGATGAGTCTCTTTCGAACATACAACCCTTAAGTCTATTATATAACACGTTTATCGCCGACAATAATTTTGTAATATTTGGATACATAAATGAGATGCCGGTCATTTTGACCGACCATGGCGATAAATGACTTAATTAATTTATTTATTTTGATGTTGTGTGAATTGATTGAAGATATTTTGATCATGTATTTCTGTTGCCGCTATAACAAATTAAGGGGGGCTTCATATAACAAACATGATTTATGCCGCTTTTGGTAAAACACCTTCCGTGCGCGAGTCCTACTCGCACTTGGCCAGTTTTCTGCTTTTATTTTATTTAAGGAGAAGATAATACTTTATACTTAACCTAACACATCGAGCGTGCTTTGGTGATTTGCGACGATCATAGCACCTCGGTCCTCTGCTATAATATGTCCATCGCGTAGTATCCATTTCAAATCATATATCTTTGTAATGTGTTTCAGGATCCGTGAACCCACTCTGCAATCAAAGTGTTCAATAAAAACCCTTCTAATAATATCATCTAACCCCGGAATCAATTAAATACATATATAAACTAATTAAGCTGCGTGATTAACCCATTAATTGATACTCCTTCCAGCGCTTATGAGTCCTATCAAGACTTTGTCGGTAAGTAAAATAAAGCCTTTTCGGATTGCACGAAATATAATCCGAAATCTCTACAAAATAAGTCACATTAAAGCAGCACCAGGCCTCCGTCACTCGCTATAAGTCGTGTTATAAGCACCTACTCCTAAGTATAACGTAGCAGAACTAACGTGGCCGACCGGCAGAGGGCTGCCACACGCCAGACCGAGCGAAGTGCGCACAGAAAATGTACATTACCCGCGTAAAATAATATTTCGCTTTATTAAGTGTTGCCTTTTTTTTCATGTTACTTCTTACTAATATTCTTGAATTAAATGCGAAAGTGTTGGAGTGCGGATGTGTAGATGTGTTGATGTTTGTTACTCTTTCACGCTCTAACGGCTCAACGGATTTAGCTGAAATTTGATACAGGGATAGATTGTAGTTTGGAATAACACATAGGTTACTTTCTATCCCGGGAATAAGTTTCCATTGGAAGCGGGAAAAGGAACAATCTTTTACGCGGGCTAAGCTGCGAGCATCAGCTAGTTATAATATAATTCTTATGTAATGAAGAAGAACTTATAAAATATAATAAAGTTTCTTTTTCAGACACTGTGTTTATTGTTTTTTGTAGTTAAATGTATTTTTGTTCCGAGCTTACAACCCTAATGTTGACAATAGTTGTCACTCGATGACACAATCATACGGTGTGCGCACGAAACTCGACTCTCGGAATACGTCGTAGAGAATGTTTTCCACTGTAGCGATATGTTTTAGCTAATATTTTTGAGGTTAAGTATGGGAGTGATGTATCTGTTACGTAGTAACTATTATTTAATCTGTGGCAGCACTGCGCCACCGAGACAATCTGTCTTAGTGGTGGCATTCTCAGTAGAAAAGGAGGTCTTTTCTAATGAGTGAGTAAACTTTCCTAAAACGCAAAGTAGCAAAGTAAGACTTTTCTCCTACTAAATGAATTTTTTTTTGAAGATGATTTGATGTTTGTTACTCAATCACGCTTAAAAGCCTGAATGGATCTAAGAAGTGTCAGAAGTGGCATTATTACATACATTATTTCAAATATTTGTGTGACCCATAAATGTTTGTCTCAAGAGTCTGGGTGTTTCTATGTATAATATGTATGTATTTAAAAAGTATATAAGTATTAATATCCATGATCTGATACCCATAACACAAGCAGGTTATTCCTAGCTAACTTTGGGATCAGATGGCGCTGTGTGAAATGTCCGTGAATATTTATTTTATTTATATAAAAATATTGCAGAACATCGCCCACATACTTAAAAAAATAGTAAATTTCAAACACTTAAAAAATTTGCAGTGCAGTGTCCATAAACTTAGAATATTTCCGTGAATTCCAAACACTTAAAAAAATTGCAGTGCAGCTTCTAAAGACTTTCTACTTTTCGTGAATTCATACTACACTTAGAAAGCTGTCGTGAATTCAAAAAACATTACCCTCCTGTCTTCGGCAGTTCGGGTAAAAACACTTAAAATATGTACAGTGTAACTGTTCATTGACTTTGATTTCAGTACAATCGCAGAATTTTATAAATTTTGTTGAATATATAACTTGATATTCTTTTCGGATTACGCGTGTGCATAAAATTTGTAGGTTATCAACATCAAGATTTAAATAAAAATAAAATTTGTAGGTTATCAACATCAAAAATTGTTGCCCCGCAAATTGATTTATTGGACAAATTGATTAAAGATGAAAGAAGTTTTAAGAAAACAGGAAAAGACATAATTAAAAGATCATTAATAGAAACTTGGTTAGAATCAGATGAAGATTTGTGGAGCAAGATTAAGTTGAGACATAAAGAAGTGTTGAAAAATACATCTAAAGATCAAAGAGATGAAGAAGATTACCTTTAAAACGATTTATACGATCAATTTCATGAACAATAATATAGGTATGTCATTCAGGATTTTACGGAAGGACATGCTGCAAACGTCTAATAAGTACTATATTTACTACTATGGAAACTCAAACGAAGAAACCTGCTTTATCAGATTCGTAAAATAATGAGATTGTCAAATCACCAAGAATTGAATTTTACTAACTGCATTGAATGGCAGACGTTCTACGACATATTTTTGTCAGTGATACATAAGAACACAAGCCTACCATCAGTACAGAAATTACATTACATCAAGTTGTCTGTCCAAGAATCTCACAAACAATGAAAATATCAAATGAGCTAATGTGTTAAAAATTACCTACTTGGGCCTAACAAGTTGAGTTTTTAGAATCTAGGTTTAGACTTTAGATGCTTAGAGATGATTGAAAGCAGTTACATATATAACAAAAATAATGTACATGTTTCGAAGCAGACAATGAAAACAAAGGATTTTAACACTTTAAATTAAATCTGGGCATGTAGTACGTAAGCTAGGCAGAAGTAGGTATATTATTATTACTCTTTTGGGGAAACAGGCGTGAGCTTGTATTATGTAATTATTGATGTACAGGTACCTAGTTTTGTTATCTTATGGTTTCTGTTTGATTTATTTGTAGATGGTTTCGAAGAAAAATTCGAAGATATCTCTGTTTAGAAGTGATAGTGATCACGATTCATACTCTGATGTACAATAGGGAATATTGGCCAGATAATAATTATGAACCCACTGGAAATGAATCCAGTAGCAGCAGTGACTCTTGTGTCATATTTGACGTTCCTGAAAGACAAAGACAATATCGTCCAGACATTGGATTCGAGAGTGGTAGTTCTAATAAGAGATAATAGCGAGGAGCACGAGAGGAGCCGAGTGAAAAAATTGGATCAGCACCCAGTAACGTCGACAGTGATGATGATTCTGAAGTTCATCATCAACACAAGTTCCATTTATTAAAAACTTTGATTTTCTTTACTTTGGTTTCATTTGATTTTTATTTACAGGCTATAATGATTATGATCGTACATATGTCTACTGCTTAGTCGCACACTTACGTGCTGCCGTAACTAGACTGTAATTTTTTAATACACATCCGGCGGTACGCCTATTTTGTGACACGTACATATATGTACCTTACTTGTGATTTATGATGCATCAGTACGCTTATTTCGTTGTACGCATATAGGCGTACTGTCATTACGAAAACGACAACTTATGTCCCTACGTGTCACAAAGGATATATACGAGGTATTAAATTATATAAAAAATTTTAGTGCTAAATACTATAAATAATAAAGACGTCCGGCCCGAGCTCAATCACAAATATCATATTGAGCGATATATTGGGCTAGCCTCAAGAAAACTAGGAGTCCTAAACAAGGTGAAGCGGTTCTTTACGCCAAACGAGAGGTGTCTGCTGTACAAGACGCAGATATGTCCTTGCGTGGAATACTGCTCTTACCTTTGGGAGGACTCCGCGAGGTACTTGTTTGACGCGCTGGACTCTATGCAGCGGCGTGCTATTCGCATTATCAACTGCCAGGAGGTTACGGAAAGTGTGGAACCGTTGGCGCACGAATAACTATTGCGTCTTTCGCTACATTCTACCGTATCTATCACGGTAAGTGTTCTGAAGAACTCTTCAACCTAATCCCGCCCTCTCCTTTCCGAACCCGAACTACGCGTGCTGGACAGAGGTGCCACTATCACATAGTTTCGCTAGAACTGAACGATTCAAAAGATCGTTTCTTTGCGAACCATAAAAACCTGGAACGACCTGCCAGCGCACGTGTTTCCCTCCTCTTACAATCCTGGGTTCTTCAGGCGGAGCGTGAAGAGGCACATCCTGGTGGCGCCAACTTGAGGGCCATTTTCTCTTATCTTACAGACTGGGACGGTGGCCCACAATCGCTAGATATCGCTGTGACTTTCCATCAGACGGCGGCATCATTTAGGCGAGCTAAATAGAAATCAAAAAAAAACAAAAAAAAAAACAGTAGTACAAGAAGAGAATAGGAACCATATTTCATATCCATGCCATGCTGTAATGGTTCTCATCACATTTGTCATTGCAAGCAATTTGGAAGCAAAGCAGTTCAAGACAGATATGAATTTATTTAAAGCAAAGGCTTTGCTTCAACTGTCTCGGATCAAATCATTCTATAAAAAAACCGGCCAAGTGCGAGTCGGACTCGCCCATGAAGGGTTTCGTAGCAGCAAGTAACATAATATAAAAGTTCTTATAGTTCGTTGTAACTTTGATTGATGTTTTAACACGTTCGTAGTGGTAGTAATTTTTCTATCCGAAAATTGCGGTTTATGACGTATTAAAAAAAACTACCAGTTCTATCTCCTTCAAACTAATTTTTGTTGGTAGTTTTTATGGCAATGTACATCATATATTTTGTTTTAGATATATCATTCTCTTAGTTTAGAAGTTAGAGCGGGGGGGGGGGACACTCATTTTTCCACTTTGGAAGTGTCTCTTGCGCAAACTATTCACTTTAGAAAAAAATGATGTTAGGAACCTCAATAGCATCTTTGAAGACCTATCTATAGATACCCAACACGTATGGGTTTGATGAAAAAAAAATTGAGTTTTAGTTCTGAGTATGGGGACCCCCAAAATTTACTGCTTTTTTTCTAGTTTTATATAAGAATCTTAATGCGGTTTACAGAATACATCTAGTAACCAAGTTTCAATAGCATAGGCCTTATAGTTTCGGAGAAAAGTGACTGTGACACACGGACGGACAGACAGACAGACATGACGAATCTATAAGGGTTCCGTTTTTGCCATTTGGCTACGAAACCCTAAAAATGCAGACAGACGACAAATTGTAGGAAATTTGGCATAAAACATCACACACTTTGCGCGTTATCAAGGACGACGACACTACTCCAAACATGACAACATCAAACACAACGGTTGGATGTGCTCATCGATCTAAAACAGCAGAAAACGCTATAGCAATCACCTCTAACGCATAGGTACATTGTAGTAAATTTTTCAAAGAATGGACAAAAATTAAGCTACTATATTTTGTTGGCAACGGCTGTCATCAAGGCAAAGTCGAGGATCGGGATCAAATACAATATTAGGGCTTTATTGGATCAAGGCTCTGATGTCTCGTTTGTTGTTTTTATTTACGTTACCATCACACTTACTTGGGACTTATTGTAGATAACCGTTTTAACTGTCGCTATCATGTAAACTCAGTAAGCGAGAAATTGCAGGCTATTCTGGTCAAATTGTATATCTTAAAACTAAAATTCATATTTGCAGTGCTCTAGCAGAGTCCGTAATATCGAAGGTATGGCATCCCCAGCTATGGTAGAACCCATAAAACACATATTCATAGGATTTTAAACATACAGGTTAGATTTCTAAAACTCATAGTTACCAGACCAAATAAGGCAAAACTACAAAGAAAACTTTTTTAAATATTGTAACATTATCCGCAGTTAGACGAAAATGAAAATGAATATACTAATAGAACAACACAATAACAAAGAAGCACAAGTGCCTATTATCCCATAAAACAACCACAAGAAAAATTACTAAAAACTACTACCGTCGACGGACAATAGAGTTGGTTCCGACGATAATGATCGAAATATTATTAGGTATGTCACGAATATTTGCGAGAGATAAATAATAAAAATTATATCACAACATATAAAAATTACTACAGCAAAATCAAACAGCCTGTATAAATTTATTAACTCTCACTTCGCTTCGCTAGCAAAACAGTTCTATGCGCGGTGCAGCGGGGACGCCTGCATCACAAAATATTAAGGATATAAATACTATTCGTACTACTATGCATTGCACACTAATATCAGTCGACCTATCGTGTCGTATATTCAAGCGAATTGATGCTTACTGTTAAACGCATATGGTCTAATACGTAGTATGCGCTAAACTCGTTGCTAATATACTATTAAATTGTAAGTTGTTAAACTAAGTATATAATTATAATAATACCCACGTACATATTTATTATGTCTAGAACGTAAGTTTACGGATATGTTACTTCTGTTGATAATAAAAACAACTACAGTAATAAATAAAGATGAAAGATACTTTGACAGATTGCCACGCACCAACGATCATCCAAAGTTGCATGGAAAAGGCTCAACTACTAAGATAAAAAAGCTTAGAAGAAAATCAGAGCTGTATGAAGAGTATCGAAAATTTGTTGATGAGTATAAAGACTTAGAACATATTTTGAAACCAGTAGAGCCAATGGATATTGACAATGCTAAGGCTGTATGCCTTCCCGATCACGCGGTTGGTTGGGAAGACAAGGTGACAACTAAAGTACCTACACGTTGTTTTTGATGTCTCGTACAAACGTGTCAACAATGTGGCATTAAACGACAGCCTGTCAGTAGGTCCTAAATTACAAGAGAATCTGAAACACTTACTCATGCGTTGACGAACACACAAGAAAATGCATCATAGCTGATTTAATCAAAATAGCAGTAATAGCGAATTGTTGTTTATTGGCAAATACAAACTTCGCCTTGACACCTCCATAATAATACAAAGGGAAAGCCTAGGTATTTGCTGGAACAAAGCAACAGAAATTTTGAGTATTCAGTAAATTTACCTGCAGTCAAAGATAAATTTACCAAACGGCAAGTGTTGTCCGACATACCAAGGTGGTACGATCCCACAGGGTGGATTGCACCTGTTGCAGTATTTTGGGACGCTGATTTGAATTAAGATAAAAAAGAAGAATGGATTACTTTCAGAAAAGTCATGAAGCAAATAAAAGATATATTTATCCCCAGATGGCTGAAGTAAGAACCAGGACTGAAGAAAGAGATTCATACTTTCTCGTCTATGTCAGCTTATGCAGGAAGTGTGTAGCATGGGCCTGCGTGGTTGAAAAAATGTTTTTTAAAGAAATAAATTATATAAGTACAAGTCATGCATGATGAAGATAAAGTCAAATCTCTACGGGATAGATTAACATCATTATCACAAATGTTAAATGTTGTATAATACAGCAGAAGAATTTTAAGCTTAAGAATACCCAAAGCAGAGCAAGGATCCTTCTGACGATTTCCTTGTCCAGGTTGCCCTTGACGACATAACCCGACACCGCTGCAGAGCGTTCAAGACTGCCCAGGTTTCGACTGAGTCGAAGGTTTTCTCGTAGTCCACAAAAGCCAAACACAGCGGCTGATTGTACTCGTTCGTCTTTTGTACAATCTGCCGAACAGTATGGATGTGGTCTACGGTACTGAAGCCTTTACGAAACTCAGCTTGCTCCTTTGGCTAAAACTCGTCGAGTTTCCGTCCTCACATCTGAGGAACTGTCGAGCGTGTTGGAACAAGTGGAAGCATGTGTCAATTCGCACCCTATAACAACATTCAGTGATGATCCAAATGATTCTCTACCACTGACACCTGGTCACTTTCTGGTAGGGAAACCCTTACAAAATGTCACACATGGTGATAGTAAAGCTGTTAGTTCATTAGCTAGATGGAGGTTATTCACTAAAATGATAAATGACTTTTGGCATTATATATGCGGTACAAATGGACTATTGAGTCCCAAAAGTCCAAAAGTCCAAAAGTCCCAAAAGTCCCAAAAGTCCCAAAAGTCCCAAAGGTCCCAAAAGTCCCAAAAGTCCCAAAAGTCTAAAAGTCCAAAAGTCTAAAAGTCCAAAAGTCCAAAAGTCCAAAAGTCCAAAACTCTAAAAGTCCAAAAGTCCCAAAAGTCCCAAAGGTCCCAAAGGTCCCAAAGTCCAAAAGTCCAAAAGTCCAAAAGTCCAAAAGTCCAAAAGTCTAAAAGTCCAAAAGTCCAAAAGTCCAAAAGTCCAAAAGTCCAAAAGTCCAAAAGTCCAAAAGTCCAAAAATTCAAAAGTCCAAAAGTCCAAAAGTCGGGATTAACTTCCTGCGGGAACAAATTTTACGCGGGTGAAGCTGCGGGCATCAGCTAGTATTCTTATATAGAAATAATTATACTAGCATAGTTGATAAAAAATGCTATGTAATAGCTTTACCGCGGCAGTCCCCGAGTGCCACACGTCTTTTTTTTTTGTATAAATGAGTAGAGCAAGCAGGCATCTTCTCAACTGTATACTTAATTGTTACTTTTACGACGTGAGCTGTGCCATATGAATCTTTTAAAAATATTCAAATTTAGCAAACTTTTTAGTTTTTGGGATCTGTAGGATACATAAATTCTTGATTCTTGGCACTTGCTGGAACTTGTATAACACAAAATAAATCCTAACCTACTATTCCATAACTTTTATTTTAATTTCTCAAATTGTGAAAACTAAGATAATAGTTGTGGAATAATACAGCGATAGATTTTTTGTAATGTATCTGTAGTATAGTCACACACATTTAGGCTCGTACATAAAATTTGTAGTGTTTACGTACGAGCGCTGCAAATTGTCTCAACTACTTACAATTACAACAGTTAAGGATAATTATTTTTTGTTAGAGTCAAGCATCTGCATGTCATAATTAACCTTTAACTGGGGACATGGTTTTTTTATAACATAACTGGTGACGAGCGGCCTGACAGGCCGCTGTCATTATTGGTCTATAATACATTATATTAAAATATGGTAGGTTATCCTAATGTTTATTTTGTGTTAAATTAAATATTAAAGTAAAAATTAAAACAACGTCATGTAGTCTAAATATAATTTTAATTAGAAACTGGGTAGTTACAAAGTTTTGGATTTCTGTAATTGAAAAACTAGAATCGAGATCAACGATTGCTTATAAAATAGTAAAAATCAACATAAAGTATAAAATATTTGTTTTTTTAAAAAGTTCAAACACTAATCAACTTAAAAAAAAATTAAACTCTTATCACAAGTGTCACGTCTCAAAAATGACAACTGTCTATCTTTAGTATTTTTATTGACAGTTATGGCATAATTGCTTCGCACACTGCAAACACACATGTTTATCGCATGATATACATTCGTCACTGTCACTCTCTGCAATCTTATTTTCCTGGTGTATTATATCATATATACAGGTTCTTCGTCTTCCGAAGCATTTTCTTCCGTCTCCGAGTTGTGGTCGCTATGCTCCGTGACATAATTTTTGGAAAAGTCTTCAGCTTCCGATCCACTTGAGTTTTCTTGTGCTAAACCAGTCTACAATTCGAGTAGGCACTACATTTTTGGCAACAACCTCTCTACGCTTTTTTCTAGGAAGTCCAGAGTCATTCATAGTAAGAAATATCTAAAAAAAACGCAATACAACACTACAGTGTAATTCCAAAAAAGTTACGTAAGTGGTGACATAAGGTCTGAGCGGCCGCCCGAGAATTTTCAATCGATCTAACTTACCGATTTGGGCCTGTCCGACGCAACTATCCCCCTCTAGGGCACTGCCTACACTAAACTCGAAGCTACTCAGGCGCTCAAACATGGGAAATGCGGGGAAGGGGGTGATATGATGTTTCGCTTACGCAGCTCGGCCTGTGAGACCGCACGTCACCAGTTAAAGGTAACTAAACTAGCTGATTTCCGCAGCTCCGCCCGCATGATAGGTATTTTGTTTCTGGTCCCATGGGAAGTGATTCCCGAGATATAAATAGCCCATGTGTAATATCCAGACTATAATCTATTCCTGTAAGAAATTTAAGGCAGATACATATTAGTATGATTGAAAGGAAACAAATCAAAGAAAAGTAGCTTTTAATAAACGTTTTCCATTAAAAAGTTGCCGTTATAACTAAAAATTGTAAACAAATATTTTTGAGGAGGGCTCCCATACAATGAACGTGATATTTTTACCGTTTATAAGTAAGAAACCCTCCGCTCCGTTTGCAAATTCGACTTGCACTTGAGAGCTGTTTTATTTTATAAACATAAATTATTTACAATATACTGTAATCAATATTTTGTACTTACATTCCATTTTTACTATCCTTCGGACTGAGTAAGAAATAAGGCCATATTACAGCCCCTAGTGCAAATCCGCAGAAATAGAAAACGAAGAATTTGAAATAAAACTTAATCTTATTGGGCTTCGGATCACGTAACTCTTTGAAAACATACATTAAAACACACACTATTGACAGTATAATTGCAGTGAACCACATTTCGAATATTGGATTTTACACCAAGCACACAAACGACCCGATCAATGTTTTTGTTCACACTGACGTACATTCATGTCAGTAGCAGTCATCGCAGGGAATTAACTGTATTTTTTTCGTAGGCTTTTTATTAGTGAACTAGTTAATGCCCGAGGCTACGCCGGCGTAAAGAAGATTTTTGCCGTACCCGTTTCCCACAGGACCGACATTCAGAACGTTCATTATTATGATGAGTTTACTAAATATTCTAAGGATGACGTAATATCTTAATAAAATTTCAGTCAGTTCAATGGATCGGTTGTTCTTTGGTAAACAGATTGATATGAAACAAACATTAAATGTTCAGTGGAACAAACCACAACACACCAGTAAAAGAGAGCATGCAAATTAGTTAATCCGTTAAGGTATGATTCCGCCTCCTCAGTGGCAACACTGCTGCCGTTGCAGTGCTGCTTGCAGTGAGATTGGAATCACCACGGGTTCCCATTCATTCTGTTTAGATTTATATTGGAATACGTTTCGAACTTAGCAGCAGTGTCGTGACTGCAATGCTGCGGCACTGCCGCGCGCCACTGACGCCTTACTGCTGTGATAGATCAGTAGCGACGTCACCGTCGCAGCTGTAGTAGGTAGATACGTTAATTATTTATTTATCTGATTTAAAAGGGGAAAAAATAACTGACTTTTAGCCCCTCTCTATAAAATAGATTGCAGAGGAGCTTATGACGAGACTTGTGTCTGTAGTCTGTGACTTTGTTGCAATAATTTACGTCAATAAGTCACGTGGATCATCTGTTCAAAGTTTGAAATAAAACAAAAATGACAACGTCAATCGGATTGCACTTTCACTTTCACAATAAACGTTAGAGGGGCAGTCGGGTGAGACCGTCTCACGGCTTCTTGTTAAGAATTTATATCCATCTCTGTATGATAGCGGTCATAAAAAATATCGTTATAATTTAATCGAACATTTAAGTTACTTCATAATATGAAAAGATATCACCATGTGCAGCGCAGCACTGCCACGATAATAATACATAATGTAATAAAATAAATACATATGATGAAATGAAAGAAAAGTCAAAACTGTACAGTGGAATTATTTAAAAATTAGTACTTCTGCGAAGAGTAGACCTCGCGAGCTACCAGAAACCAAATCAAAAAATTCTGTGAGGCACTTATTATACCTATGTGTCGCATATCTGTATAGGACCCGGTACGTACAGGACTTAGCTATCAGGCAGGTCACATTATTGACGCTGTGGTAATCGAACAGGTATAAGTAGTCTGCCTGCTTTCAAACATCCATGGTCATTCCTTGAATAGTAAAAGTGTAGCCCCTCCACCTCACAACGATAGAAAGCCGCTTCTATGGCCTCCAAAGTCCTATCAAATAGTTGACCCTTTCCGTAGTATTTCCCAAAGTAAATATCAAAATTGGAGCATTCCCCTCTAAATTACCGCTGTGGCCTACCCTCACTTGCCATAAAAAGCGTGGGGAGCAGATCGTCAGAGTACAGCTGAACAATCATAGAACGGCGAAGATGTAATTGCTCTATTTAGACAAAGTCGATAGTAAGTACGAGTATCTACTACACACAGCACCACATGATCAACATCGAAATTATTATAATGAATGTCATTTGATGTGCCATGATTTATGAATTACTGCAGTTGTAGCCATAGCGAAATATTGTTGATATGGTCCAGCAAAACCTGCTGAAAATTGACGTAGACTTTCTCTTTTCGCCTCGAAACTGATGGTTGCATTCATTTTTGACGACAATCACGACAACAAGAATTCAATTACTAATAAGTTTGACGAGATAGTGGCTCAATAGCTTCGCGTTAGTAATCGCGTTAGCGCTATCTAGGTGCGCCTTCACACTAGCGTTTTTCCAGCGTAGGCGTACGATGGACGTATGCGCGGCGGATACGTGACGGCAACGCGACGAATACGCGACGCATACGCCGCGTTACTGGGGGATCGTGTACAATCCTTTTCACAAGCGACTTATCCTCGGCATGGAAATGATTGCTACTATAAAATAATTATCTTAAGAGTATATTTGACTTCATAAAAATTGAGCAAGATGTTATTTGACGAAGCAATTAAAATGCGAAATATAATTTGCTAAAGATTCTTTTAGGAAATGAAACTATGCGATAAGTTTTTTGGGGAGTGAAAATTGACGAAACAAATTCTGCCAAACGGCAGGATTATATGCTGAGTGGGAATTACATGATAATTTTGCCATCCAATGGCCGCCGCGCCGGAATTACAAAATTACATGATGGGTATCGTTTAAGGGGTTTTTGACTAATCGAAAGTGCTCAATAATTCCCTTCAGCCACTTTGGTAACTATAATGGTTCATAACCAGCTACGAAACAGTAATTTTTTTCACCGTGTTATAACCAGTTACTAAGAAACACCCCTTCAGCCACTTTGGTAACTATATGATTCATAACCAGCTACGAATAAGTAATTTGTTTCACTGTTTTGTAACTAGTTACTAAGAAACACTTATATTTTCTATTTTCGTAATTTTTCATAACCAGCTATGAAAATATACTGTATTTCAATAGCTTTGCGCAAAAATGTAAACAAACACATTTGATCCTATATATCCATAGTTACTTGCAATTGAGTATTCACCCTGATTATATTCCAGTATCCAGGAGTCATACAGTGTTCTTACAATCATTTCGACACCAAATAACTTCTTTATGATAGTTTATTTTCATTTAAAATACCTACTCAGGATAGTAAAAAATTCAATGATTTGTCATACTCATAGATTTAGAACGAAAAATCCTAAATCTATGGTCATACTATATTTTTCTACTCATCTGTCTTAGACAACGATTGTCAAAACATGACATATTTACATTATTGCCAGATCGGGAAGGATTAGACTATATTTATACTTTTTCGTCTCTGTGTGTAAACATTGACTAAAACCTTTTTTCTAAATGCTGGTTGTTATCGGCCTTATCTATTTATAGATATCTAATTACATCGCAAACAAATGCACATCAAGTGTGTATATTATTAAAATAAATAATATTTGTGTTTATCCTAACGATACGATGGAATTCTTCCCTACGAAACGACAAGGCACAAAATTAATATTTGAAGGCCGTGAATACCATAAACGCAAAACATAATTATGTTAATGGCAATACACTTTGGCAATGCATTTATATCAAGAAGTGTAAAACAAATCTAACAATAAGTACTGAAAATGTAAAAATTAAAGAAAATTCTCACAGCTCAGATTGCTTGCATGGCAAGATGTAAAATTCCCGAAAAGATGTCACAAATGAAGAAAAAAGTTTGTGAGAATTATGATCCTATTCAAAAACAGTTTGAAGAAGTAATATGTTAACTTAAGGACGGTGTGGATTTACTTGATGTGGAGTTGCCTAAATTTGAAAATATTAAAAGCGGCTTGTACAAAGCTAGAAATAAACAACTGCAAATCCCAAAATTACACTATGAACTACCAAAAGATGTGAAAGCACCCGAGAAGTTTAATAAGATCCTCTTAGCTGACTACAACGATGACATAGAATTCTTTTATTCAGCTCGCCTGATGTTTAAAGCATTTTGAACAAAACTGACATATATATTCTGGATGGGACTTTTAAAGCTTGTCCACCACCATTCAAGCAGATAAACAGTATTCATGGTTACAATGTTGATACGAAAAAAGTTATACCCTTGTTTTTTGCCTTTCTCTCTAATAAAAAACAAAAGACTTATGAAATATTATTTGCTATAATCAAGTCGCGATTGCCAACATGGAGTTCAACCAAGATGTTACTCGATTACGAGAAACCAGCTATTAGGCTTAGCACGCTCTGCGATTAAACGCCCGCGTTTTATCGCAAGCCTGAAACCGCAAAAAAATGTAACACATAGCTTTCTATACAAGCGCACGCATTACTGACTTTTTTCAGTGACTGATTTTAAAAGGGATATTTTTAAATGCACATCTGTTTAATTTTTCTGCACACTAGGTAACTCCACTAATTTACTGAACGCAAACCAGAAAATCAAATGCTGTGCAAAAAAACCAATTGATAAACTAAACATGTCCTACTTAAAAAACTAAAATTTTACACAAAACGAGATGACCTTTTTTATCGAATTTAAACCAAAAAATTCGTTCTTACACCGGATATAAGATTTGCTAAACCAAAATACGAATTGCTTATCAAAAATACTTACTTGCACTCAAAATTTTACAATCTTATAACGGAATAGGTTAGGTTAGGTTAGTTTTTTATTTTTTTTATTAATAAAATTTAATTTTGTAAAGATGACTGATTAAATTGGGTTTTAATTAGAATAAAAGATGTTCATAAAAGTAAATTAGGCGATGGTTTTCTTAAAAAAAGTTTTAATAAGTTTGTTGAGCTAAGGAATTTTTAGATATACGATTTTGATAATAGTGATCTGTTCAGTAAAATAGTTCTGCAAACACCTTTAAACAGTATATTGAATTTGACTTATTTAGTGTGCACAATTAGTGTGCAAGTCAGTATTTTTGGTTTAACTTTGTAATATTTTGTTCGAAAAAAGGGAATAAACAGATATCGATTTAAGGCCGCGTGGGTCAGATTTTGAGTTTTTTGAAACAATCCTAGTCAAAAAGTAAAGGGTTTTTAAATCTGAAAAATATATATATAATAGTTAAGGATATAAGCTAAACATATTCCGAGCCCGTTACACGATCCAATAAATTTCACTAGATAGAAAAAAATCCCAAAGTTGACTCTCTCAGAAAAGTTTTTTCAAAACTGTGGCTAAACTATTAACATTTTATATATTTTTTTTGCACTCAATTAAAGGTATTAAGTTTTTATACACATTTTCCGAGCGTTTTTCTGTAAACAACTATTTACATAGTTATCATGTACGAATATCTACCAATCGCAATAGAATTGCGCCGCTGACGGCCGATCAGTCTCGCCCTGGCGCTTGTGGAGGCAGGACCTGTGTCAGTTTTTTTCGCAACTATTTCGTAATTATTATGCCAAATTACGTTGAAATCGCGCCACAGTATAAAAATATCAGTAATGGGCAAAATGTAATTAGATTAACCGTTACAAATACATACGCGACTCATGGTAAAAATGTGATGATCTTTTACTTTTTAAGTGTTTTCACGACATGGTAACCAGCTACCTAATGCATTAAAATGTCTACGAATTACATGATAATTTCGCAATCCAACATGGCGGCCACGCCGTAATCACAAAATTTCATGATGGGTATCGTTTAAGGTTTTTTGGTATGCTGAGTACGAAGTACGTGATAATTTTGCAATCCAATATGGCCGCCGCGCCGTAATCACAAAATTTCATGATGGGTATCGTTTAAGGGGTTTTTTGGTATGCTGAGTACGAATCACGTGATAATTTTGCAATCGAATATAGCCGCCGCGCCGTAATCACAAAATTTCATGATGGGTATCGTTTAAGGGGTTTTTTGGTATGCTGAGTACGAATCGCGTACTAATTTTGCAATACAAGATGGCCGCCGCGCCGTAATCACAAAATTTCATGATGGGTATCGTTTAAGGGGTTTTTTGGTATGCTGAGTACGAATCACGTGATAATTTTGCAATCCAATATGGCCGCCGTGCCATAATCACAAAATTTCATGATGGGTATCGTTTAAGGGGTTTTTTGGTATGCTGAGTACGAATCACGTGATAATTTTGCAATCCAATAGGGCCGCCGCGCCGTAATCACAAAATTTCATGACGGGTATCGTTTAAGGGGATTTTTAATATGCTGAGTACGAATCACGTACTAATTTTGCAATCTAACATGGCCGCCGCGCCTTAATCACAAAATTTCATGATGGGTATCATTTAAGGGGTTTTTTGGTATGCTGAGTACGAATCACGTACTAATTTTGCAATCCAATATGGTCGTCGCGCCGTAATCACAAAATTTCATGATGTGTATCGTTTAAGGGGTTTTTTGGTATGCTGAGAACGAATCACGTGATAATATTGCAATCCAATATGGCCGCCGCGCCGTTTTCACAAAATTTCATGACGGGTATCGTTTAAGGGTTTTTTTGGTATGCTGAGTACGAATCACGTGATAATTTTGCAATCCAACATAGCCGCCGCGCCGTAATCACAAAATTTCATGACGGGTATCGTTTAAGGGGTTTTTAGGTATGCTGAGTATCACGTACTAATTTTGCAATCCAAAATGATATTGGATATTGTACTGCATATTGGCCATATTGGATTGCAAAATTAGTACGTGATTCGTACTCAGCATACCAAAAACCCCTTAAAAGATACCCGTCATAAAATTTTGTGATTACGGCGCAGCTGCCATATTGTATTGCAACATTAGTACGATAATCGTACTCAGCATACCAAAAAACCCCTTAAACGATACACATCAATCATGTACTAATTTTGCAATCTAATATGGCCAATATGCAATACAATATCCAATATCTTTTTGGATTGCAAAATTATAATGTGATTGTACACAGCATACCAAAAAATCCCGAAAACGATACCCATCATGAAATTTTGTGATAACGGCGCGGCGGTCATATTGGATTGCAGAATTAGTACGTCTAAAAAAAACCCCTCAAACCATACCCGTCATGAAATTTTGTGATTACGGCGCGGCGACCATATTGGATTGAAAATTTAGTAAGTACGTGATTCGTACTCAGCGTACCAAAATACCCTTTATACGATACCCAACTTGAAATTTTACAACGGTGGTGCGGTGGCCATATTGGATTGCAAAATTAATCCGAAATTCGTACTCAGCATACCAAAATACCCCTTATACGATACCCAACATGATCTTTTACAACGGTGGTGCGGCGGCCATATTGGATTCCTAAATTAACCCGAAATTCGTACTCAGCATACCAAAATACCCCTTATACGATACCCAACGTGAACTTTTACAACGGTGGCGCGGTGGCCATATTGGATTGCTAAATTAACCCGAAATTCGTACTCAGCATACCAAAATACCCCTTATACGATACCCAACATGAACTTTTACAACGGTGGCGCGGCGGCCATATTGGATTGCAAAATTAACCCGAAATTCGTACTCAGCCTACCAAAATACCCCTTATACGATACCCAACATGAACTTTTACAACGGTGGCGCGGCGGCCATATTGGAGTGCAAGAGTATTAAATTAGTGTGCACCATTTTAATTCATATTAATAAATTATAGGAAGCTGTCGCAAACGTGGCAGCCCTAAAATGTATCCCGAACATGTTCGGGACATTCCTTTCCGCGTCTTGTCCCTTGTCCCCCTCACGATTGACCTGACTAGACGGCTTCGTCGGCCGACTGTATAATCTGCCGGCTGTGGTATTGATTTGCTTGAATGTATGATAATTACAAAGTAATGAATTACAAAGTAACTAGTTATAAAGTAATCTAATTACTTTTTAACTAGTTACTTAGTAACTAATTAACCGGAACATCCAAAGTGTTTAAATTACAAAGTAATTAATTACTGAGTAATTAGATTACATTGTAACTTAATTACATTGTAATTCAATTATTAATTGAATTACTTTTGTAATTAGTTACGCCCATCACTGGTGGTTGGATTGCATGGAACGACACAGACTAAAAAAACTTGTTCGGTTTACTGTGAGTTAGTTAACCGCGTGCCAATTTGCAACTGTGCAAGACGTGATCAGAGTTAAGAAGTTATTTATTTAACTCAGAGCTTACTAACTCTATATTTATATATTTAACTCGACTCTCCACGCAAGTGGAGCCGCAGCAAAAAATGTTATTGAGGTTCCTAACATCATTTTTTTCTAAAATGAATATTTTGCGCAAGAGACACTTCCAAAGTGAAAAAATGTGTGTCCCCCCCCTCTAACTTCTAAACTAAGAGAATGATAAATCTAAAAATAATATATGATGTACATTGCCATAAAAACTACCAACGAAAATTAGTTTGAACGAGATAGAGCTGGTAGTTTTTTTTTAATACGTCATAGACCGCAATTTTCGTTTAGCAAAATCACTACCACTGCGAACGTGTTAAAACATCAATCAAAGTTACAACGAACTTTTGTATTATGTTACTTGCTGCTACGAAACCCTTCATGGGCGAGTCCAACTCGCACTTGGCCGGTTTTTATATATATAGATTAACCTGTCGAGGAGGCGCAGGGTGGTTTCCGAAATGGAAGGGGATGTATGGACCAAGTTTTCTTGCTCCGCAACATTGTAGAGAAGCAGCTGGCTGTAGGCCGGAAGGTTTTCTGCGGTTTTGTGGACATGGAGAAAGCATTTTTATATTGCTAGGATACGGGATTGATGGTGCGCTGCTTCGTGCCGTGCTGTCTACATAATGTGGGATGTACAGCATGTGTGCGGGTGGGCGGCAGCCTGTCTTTCTGGTTCTCTGCTGTTTGTCCTGTACCTGGACGATTGTCTTACGAGAGTAAGATCGATGAATGTTAGATTGTGAATACTACTTGTGAACTGTTTGCTGTATGCAGATGACGCCGTGCTCATAGCCGAATCGCCATCAGAACTACAGTCACTAGTCACAACGATGAAAGATGATTGTCTAATGAGAGGCTTACATTTGAACGCGACTAAAACGAAAGTGATGGTATTCGAAAGAGAAGAAGACAGAGCGAATGCCAGGATAACTGTAAATGATGTAGTGCTGGAACAGGTGGATGAGTTTGTATATCTTGGATGTGCATTTAGCAGGGATGGACGGTACACCGTTGATGTAGAAAAGAGGGTAACTGCGGGCAATAGTGTGAATGGAGCGTTAGGCAAACTTTTAGGTACCAAGGTCTAAAGTCAAAAGGCCCAGCTCGCAGTACACAATACGGTGCTGATACCTACGCTAACGTATGGAAGCGAGAGTTGGGTATGACAAGAAACTCATGAAAGTAGATTAAACGCGGTCGAGATGCGCGCGCTACGCATAATCTGCGGAGTAACGCTCGCAGATCGCGTTCGGAATGAAGATATAAGAAAGAGAGTTGGTCTGAAAGAGAGTGTCCGTGTTAAAGTAAGGAAGGGCATGCTACGATGGTTCGGGCATGTGAAACGAATGGGAAATGAAAGAATGACAAAACAGATGCAACGCGAAAGTAGATGGACGTAGGAGTCGGGGAAGGCCACGACACACCTACCACGACCAAATTAATCGTGTGTTAGTTGAAGGTGGTGTGTGAAGAGCCGAAGGAACCGAAGTGCATGCATGAAAAGAAAAATGAAAGTTAAAGAAGCAAGTGAGGTGTGTATAGACTGTGCCGTGTGGAGCTCGGTTCTTTCTGCCTACCCCGCAAGGGATTTGGCGTGAAGATAGTATAGTATAGTATAGTATAGTATAGTATAGTATAGTATAGTATAGTATAGTATAGTATAGTATAGTATAGTATAGTATATAGTATATAGTATATAGTATATAGTATATGGTATATAGTATATAGTATATAGTATATAGTATATAGTATATAGTATATCTATATATATAAAAATCAATGCCACTTTTCGTTGTAATTTTATAACTCAAGAACGGGCTCACCTATCCAAACCAAATGTTTAGGCTTTGTTCGGACTATTTAGTAGATGGTTTATGTGAAGTTTGCACAAAATCGGTCGAGCGGTTCTTCATTTATCACGCAAATGAAGTTGCGCGGGTCAGCTAGTAGTATATAAAAATCAATGCCACTTTTCGTTGTAATTTTATAACTCGAGAACGGGCTCACCTATCCAAACCAAATATTTAGGCTTTGTTCGGACTATTTAGTAGATGGTTTATGTGAAGTTTGCACAAAATCGGTTGAGCGGTTCTTCATTTATCACGCAAACGAAGTTGCGCGGGGCAGCTAGTATAGTATAGTATAAACTGTCGAGAATACGCCTCTGCCCAAGGTAGAGATGCCAGAAAAAAAAAGGTACATCATCGAATATTAAATAATAATAATACTTAATATTATTAAATAATAAAATAAGAATTAAATAATACACTAATGGACGGACAGGCGGACGGACGGATGGACAGACGGACAACAAAGTGATCCTATAAGGGTTCCACTTTTCCTTTTGAAGTACAGAACACTAAAAAAGAACAATAAAAAAACCTGTAAAAAGTAAAAAAATAACTATTCTAATATGACCTATCTACCCTAAGTATTGAACCTTTATTATTATTATAGGTAGCTATATTATTTACGTATTCATATTTTTAACTAACAGTTGGTCTCGTCGGGGGGACCGCTCTATACCTAAATAGAGACAGACGCACGATTAGGTTATGATTAGGTGAGCGGTCCCCGACGAGACAAACTGTTAGTTAACAATATGAATACGTAAATAATATAGCTACCTGTAATAATAATAAAGGTTCAATACTTAGGGTAGATAGGTCATAATAGAACAGTTATTTTTTTACTTTTTACAGGTTTTTTTATTGTTCTTTTTTTGTGAGTCGGGGGTTTTTTAATTTTTTAATTAAATTTTTTATTTCATGCTTTTTATAGGAGTTTTTTAATATCAACATACGTGATAGTCCGATTATTCCCAGTTGTTCCGTTGAAGTAGTTCCGTGGCGGAACTAGTGAGACTTTTTTTCCCAGTTGTCCCGCGGAACAAAGCATCAATAATTCAGTTCCCATTAGTTCCGCGGAACAAAGTAGAAATGAAAATCGTGTATAGTCTATCAACAATTATTCAGAACTAATGCGAATTGCGCGGAGTGTGGTTACAGAATTAGAAATACATTCCACTCTCATATCTTTCGAATGGCTAAACCGATTTTCATAAAACTTGCGGTATCGTAATGTATAAGTTATGACCTTTCATTTGATACCCAACACGGGTATATTTGAACAAATTTAATTTTTCATCCCCACTTTCACCCCTCATATCTTTGAAATGGCTTAACCGATTTTTATAAAACATAGCTAAGAACACTCTCCCCTAACCCATCTTTCAAACAAAAGAAACAGAATGAAAATCGGTTCATCCGTTTGGGATCTACGATGCCACAGACAGACTTACACACATACACACACACACACACACACACACACACGTCAAACTTATAACACCCCGTCCGGGTTTCCGTCGGGGGTTAAAAAAATAGCTCCCATACAGTAAACGTAACTTTTAGCCGTTTTTTTGTGGAAATAGCTAATTTGCCATTAGCTAATTAGCGAATATCATGCTCAGTAAACGGAATTTACATTTAAAAAGTAATAACAGTGACATAAATTCTCTACATACTGGAAATAAGCATAAATTATGTACACACAATGATAAACTAATGAGCGGCCACGAATGGGTACAAAGTAGTTAGTAGAGATTTGAAGGCAACTATATATTTCACAAGAATGCCTATTTATAAAATGTTGTAAAGTTTACCTGTCGGGAACAGGTTTATACTGCATTTTATTTTTGTTTATAATCAGGTGACACTCAAGTTTGTGTCTCTAACTGATGGACTGTGGTCACCTTAGCCCATGAACGTTTGCAACACCAGAGAAAATTTCTTGTTCATTTATCAGTAGAACCAGTTGCTGAATGAAGCTGACTTCGGTGGTATAGGTCTTGAAGAATTATTTCACATCAAACTCCAGATAACGCATGAGGTGATGAACTTAACTGGTAAGGTTTCCAAATGACTAGTTGCCGCATTGTTATGTTGGATAACAAGGCTATCCTCTCAGCCAGAAAGAACCCAAACGTCTGGTCACGAGAAGCGTCAACCAGTCAACCGTATTTATATCAGACTTCAAAAAAGAAAGATATTACTCAATTCGACCATATATGTGTTTTTATCTATATCCTATGTTGACGGGGTCGGATCGTCCGCTCATAGTGGTGCCAGCATGCCGGCGTCAAATAATTATTCAATTTATAATAAAAAAAACTGTACGAAACGAGTAGACTAGACTAGCGTCAGACTCGCCCACAGAAGATTCCGTACAAATTTGCAGATACATATCTTCTCTTATATATAAAAATCAATGTCACTTTTCGTTGTAATTTTATAACTCAAGAACGGGCTCACCTATCCAAACCAAATGTTTGGACATTGTTCGGACTATTTAGTAGATGGTCTACGTGAAGTTTGCACAAAATCGGTCTAGCGGTTCTTCATTTATCACGCAAACGAAGTTGCGCGGGTCAGCTAGTTAGGTATAAATAGTTCAGGAATCCAAGTCTCGCAGTTTTTGACTAAAGATTTTAAAATAAAGACTGTAGGTACTTCTTATGATTTAAAGACAAATGTAAGTATAGTTTTCAGATTTACCTAGTATATTTGAAGTAGAAGTTACTTGTCAAAAGTTATAGTTCTTGTTCAAGGGGAAATTCTCTAATAATTTTGTTTCCCTTGGGATTTTCAATATTTATACATTTTTTGTGGCATAAACAGTCATAACAATTTATTGCGACAGCAAATTTGAGCTTTCACTGCTTGAAGTACGGAACCCCAAAAAATCGAAATCATAGCTAAAAATAAAAGTGGTATTGTGGGTTTTTTCAGTTGTGTCTAAATACCTATATATTTTTTACTTCCTATTCAGTTAAAATTTGTAGCATAAAATATATTTTAATCTTTTGAATTTAATGTTTTTACCCGAACTGCCGAAGACAGGAGGGTAATGTTTTTCGAGACTATGTATGTATGTATGTCCGGCTTGACAGATTTTGACATGCGAGGTGTCATTTGATTTGTCGTGATTGTGTGAGTGACACCAGGTACATTAAAATTTCTAAAAATCAACATGGCTGACTTTTGGCGCTAAGTGCGAGGCCGCATCTGCGTTTTTCCGCGGCGGTTTCCTAACCTCAAAATGTCATCAAACTGTCAAAATCAATGAAATCAAGTCATTGTTTTGACATTTTGAGGTTAGAAACCGCCGCGATAACCGCAAATGCGGCCTCGGCCTAAAATGAAAACGTTGATTTTTTTTCTTGCACGCTCTACAGCCTCAACGGATTAACGGATTTTGACATACAAGGTGTCATTTGATTCGTCTTGATTGTGTGAGTGACACCAGGCATATTAAAATTTCTAAAAAATCAAAAAGGCAGACTTTTGGCGCTAGAACGTAAGGCTTGATAATTTTTCTTGGACGCTCTACAACCTGAACGGCTTGACGGATTTTGAAATACAAGGTGTCATGTATTCCAAATAATTAAGTTTATTTAAAACTTTTTAGTTATATTAGTAGTGGAGTTATGAATTTTCGTGTAAACCTTAATTATTATATTTTTGGTCATATTTACGGTGCTACTCAACCGATTGCAATCAAATAAATGCAATAATTTAAGTCTGACCAACGCCTTATAAACACATACTATCGCATCAAAATCGGTTCAGTAGTTTTGCGTTCATCGCAGTATAATAATTATTATAACGCCAAAAGTCCGCCATTTTGATTTTCCATGAATTTTATTATACCTGGTGTCACTCACACAATCACGACAAATCAAATGAACAAGCTATGGGAACATGTAGCTATTAAACCACCACTCGCTTGGCGTAGCTTCTTCCCGCCTGCAAATGTTGCCGACAAAGTAAAACAGTAAGTAGCTAAAGAAATCACAAAAAAAAATGTAAAGCTTGTTTTTTGCTTTTCAGTTATATGTTTATTTGACAGTCGGTTTTTTTGTATTCTAAATAATTAAGTTTATTAGAAGGTCTTTTGTGATGTTTTGAGAGCATTATTTATAATTATTTACTACAACCGTTTATACTCACCAGAATAGTTTATAATAGTTTTTTGTAGTTTATACTACCATTATGAATGTTTTTTTTACGTGTGCAAATCCACATGGGTGTTATGCCGATCTCCTACACGGTGACCTTTCATCTGTCTACGGTCGGACTCTGGAGTCCCGAGTACGCTCTTGGAAAAATAACCCCAGCCCCAGGTCACAGAATACCTAATATAAAAAAAAATAATAAAATGCATTATTCGGAATGCACAACAAACTATAAAAAAAAAACTGTAGAAAATGTACAATGTGCGTGCCCGAAAAGGTCGTTCTCAGCTATATTGCTGCACTCAGGTTAATGTTAGGCAGTGTTGGTTTTCAGATGACGCCTTTACAAGGGGGGCCGTGCTGAAAGCGTTTGGTTGGTTCGGCCCTCTTTTCATGAGCTTTTCTCCAAAAATACAGAGGTACATTGAAAAAGAAAGCGGTACATATGTTTTTGGTGATGAGTAGATACAGTAGATTGCTATACTCCGAAGTTGTAAATTTCGGGAGGGCCGAGCCACCCAAACGAACGTTGAAAAATAGATAGTAGCTGATTCTTAGACCTACTGAATATGCATATAAAAATTCATCAAAATTGGTCAAGCCGTTTCGGAGGAGTATGGTAACTAACATTGTGCCACGAGAATTTTTTGAAATTATTTATGAAGTTGTATTTCACGTAAGTGCTTATCAGTGATTACTTGTCTTATCTTTACTATTATAAAATTTGTAAAAATTACCGTTTTGAAAATATTGCGTAGAATCAACTTCGTATCTGTTTGTTTATTGGTTTAATCGATATTGACGCAATGTCGAGGGTATGAAATTAAATCTATAATAGATAAAGCATCCCACTTTTTTGGGTTCCGTACCCAAAGGTAAAAACGGGACCCTCTTCATGAGACTTCGATGTTCGACTGTCTGTCTGTCTGCCTGTCGGTCATGAGGCTGTACCTCAGGAACCCTGATAGCTAGAGCGCTGAAATTTTGACAGATTATGTATTTCTGTTGCCGCTATGACAATAAATAACAGATGACAACAAATAATAATAGGTGGATGCTGGTCTACTATTTTTTCCTGGCATTCTAGGCACATTGGGATGTCCCAATGTGCCTAGAATGCCAGGAAAAAATTACTCCTCCTTTACTCCTAATACTGTCATAATATGCTTGTTTAGGCGACAGTTACTTGATGGCTATAGTACAAATCTGCTTTTTTCGGTAGTTCATTGGTATTTTGACAAAATCTCACCTAATATTTGAGGAATTTGTTCCATTATATGTATAAGTAAATCTTTTGTAAGGTATAAATTGCAAAACTTTTTCGTCAAATAACTTCATCTTTGAAATCCTTGAAAACTTTGAAATCCAGGGCCGATAGAGTAAAGTGGTGAATATTTGCGTTTTCTATTGTTGCTGAAGTCATTGTTTATAGTCAGTTCTTCATCATCCCTGCTATCACCACTACTACATCCCGGTACGGTACATCGCCTTGTTTCTTGATAAATAACTTCGATATTTCTAGGTCTATATTTTGGGCCATGTGTGGGATTTCATGAACTCCTCCACTCCCTCATAACAGTGACAATGAAGAGAGCGAGTGGTATAATTGTCAAGTCACATTCAGCATCATTATCACTGAACTCTAAAATGGCTTGAACGACTTGCTCAAGATCATATTGACGTTAAAACATAATATTTTTTGCATACACATGTGGCCATTGTACTCAATCGAGTACCTACACTTGTATATATTTTCCCAAAAGTCAGGCAAAATAAAAAGAATATAAGTAAGTATTTATAAATATTGTAAACAACTATATATGTCACCATATTTTGCACACAATATGATATTTGAACATCGATTTAAAAAAATACTGTTGATGCAAAGGGCTTGTCTGCGCTATCTTGAAAATTTTTAATGTGACTGAATCAAAAACACAAAAAAAAACCATATACCCCCTTCATGTTACAATGATAAATACGTGCATATTATCCTCTATTTATTTATATTAAAAGAAATATTGTAGCATGGGTTATGTATACTAATATTATAAAGAGGAAGATTAGTTCTTTTGTTTGTTTGTTTGTTTGTTTGTAACGAATAGGCTCCAGAACTACGGAACCGATTTTAAAAAAATCTTTCACTGTTGGGAAGCTACACTCTTTGCGGTGAACATAGGCTATTATTCCCGTATTCCCACGGGAACGGGAACTACGCGGGTGAAACCGCGTGTCGTCCCCTAGTAATTTTATAAATTAAAATTGTTTAACCGTACTCAATAGAATGGACTTAATCATTAAGCTCTTTTATGATTAAGCAAACAGAGCAGTTTCAAACGCTCCAATGAGTCTGTTGAAAAATACCTGTTTTCATACACCTTATGTGGCGTAAACGAAGTTGCGAGGGTCAGCTATTACATAGGTATATAAAGTTACGTAAAAAATTTAATTAAAAATTAATGAAAATACCTACGACTGTTAAAAGTAGTTCAAAAAAGGATAAAATAATTTAAAAACGCCCCCGCCCTCAAAATTTAAAAACCCCCGACATAAAAAATACCTCCACAAAAGTTATAATAGTCTTGACGTGTCGGCGGACCTAGGATCGTTCCGATTACATGTGGGATTGCTTTACCAGTTAGAGGTCCCCCGACAATGGTGTACATTAAAAAAAAAATATTTTGATTTTTTTATTTTTAAATTTTCAGAGAGCAATATAATTTTAAAGATTTGGAGGTTTTTTTTTTATGCTGGGGGTTTTTTTAATTTTAAGTCAGGAGTTTTTAAATTAGTTTATCGTTTTATCAATTACTTTTTAACCGTCGTGGGTTTTTCAAAGATTTAATTCTATTTTAATTTTCGTCACCGCTGATGAGTTGTCACCGTAACACCTATCTAATAACATGCACCAAGCAAACCTGAACCCATAACTGAAAACTTTTTCAAAATCCGACTAGTAGTTTTGTAGAAAAAAAATAAACGGTTAAATTGAGTAACCTCCTCCTTTTTTGAAGTCGGTCAACAAACATCCTCTCACCATTAACAAAAAACGCATGTTTCGTCCGTTTCGTCGTGGGTAAATGAAAACCGCATCAAAATTGATTTTCATTACAAATAATGTTTGTTGCAGCGCCCCCTGGTAAGTTATCACTGTAACACCTATCTAAGAGTCTTCACCAATCAAAACCAAACCCATAACTGAAAACTATATTAAAATCGGATTAGTTAGTTTTTTTTTTTAAGCTATTGCATAGCTTCTATCGCGGGCCTTGCGTGGAGACCGAATCCAGAAATTGTGTCACGAAAACGAATCACACTCTCGGCTACCTTCGGCCACGTTCGTGTATCACTTCATAATTTTTTTGTTTACGTCAATTATGAACTCTGCAGTCGTTATAATTATTATGTCAAATAATCCAAAATTGATGTTTGTACCCAGAATCGATCTTGCGCCTTCTGCGTCCCGATCCGCGTCTTAACCACTCGACCAAAGTTGAATCAAGAGTGCTGGTCGAATTTAGAGTTCTTAATGTGAAATGACAATTTCGATGCTGTCAATTACATTAGTTGCTGTCAATTTACTTCGTCTAAATAAAAATTCGACTATAGGTGTATAGGTATTCATCATCTATGTACAACAGTGAACTGTACTCGTATAATTTGTGTAAAAAGTGTTTCAAATATGAATAAACAAAGTGCATTTATTAATGAAGAAAGTCACGAAAAATAGTGAAAGAAAATGAGTGAGTACTCTATAAACATACATTTTATTATTATTATCACCAATGCAGTATTATTTTTTGTTTTGTTAGTTTATAGGTATATAATACTGCTATAAAGATAACCAAACCCGGGAGTACATTCCCATGGGAAGCGGGAAGAAAATTTCACGCTGACGTAGCCGCGAGCGCCATCTATCCCATACCTATGTACTTTAAACGTGTCGTAAAAGTCACAACAATACCATACATGCATATTTCAAAGAATGTCTATCTATGTATTATATAAAAAAAAGTCGGGTTTTCCTTCCTGACGCTATAACTCCAGAACGCACGAACCGATTTCCACGGTTTTGCATTCGTTGGATAGGTCTCGGGCTCCGTGAGGTTTATAGCAAAGAAAATTCAGGAAAAATTCAACAGAAAGCGGGAAAATCATTTTTCACATACAGCGCCATCGCGGGCGAAGCTGCGGGCATCAGCTAGTTATTACCATAAAATTTGTAAAAATAGTTTTTAAGTAGATAAGAAGAAACCTATTGTTTTATCTTTTAACTAGCTGACCCTCGCAACTTTGTTTACGTCACACAAGGTCTATGAAATTAGAGGTAGGTATTTAGGTATTAATCATACTCATCAAGTAGCGTGTGAATCTGCCCTGTTTGCTTAATCAAAATAGAGCTTAATGGTTAAAGCTATTCCTCAGTATAGAATTTTCCTCAGTATAAACAATTTACATATTTTTGGACTTTTGGACTTTTGAACTTTTGGACTTTTGAAGACCCAAAAGTCCTCAAAGACCGAAAAGTCCCAAAAGTCCAAAAGTCCAATAGTACAAAAGTCCAAAAGGCCAAAAGGCCAAAAGTCCAAAAGTCCAAAAGGCCAATAGGCCAAAATTCCAAAAGCCCAAATGTCCACAGTTAAGTAGGTGCTTGGTACTTTACTTTGTTGAACATAGGCCTTAAAATCTTACTTCTTACTAATATTATAAATGCGAAAGTTTGTGAGTGTGGATGTTTGTTACTCTTTCACGCTCAAACCGCTGAACGGATCGGGCTGAAATTTGGTACAGAGATACATTATAGTCTGGAATAACACATAGGCTACCTTTTATCCCGGGAATAACTTCCCGCGGTAACAAATTTTACGCGGGCGAAGCTGCGGGCATCAGCTAGTATTCTTAAATAGAAATAATTATACTAGCATAGTTGGTAAAAAATGCTATGTAATAGCTTTACCGCGGCAGTCCCCGAGTGCCACACGTCTTTTTTTTTTTTTTTTTTTTTTATACCACTAAGGTGGCAGACAAGCATACGGCCCACCAGAAGGACTGGTGGTCACCGCAGCCTATGAACGTTTGCAACACCAGAGGCGCCACACTCGCGCTGCCGACCCTGTAAAAACCTTCTTAGACCCCTTTTGAAGAACCCCATACTGTAGGCGTTTGGGAAAACCGAGGTGCGATGATAGAACGTAGCCGTGGGCATCATGTCAAACAATTCCTCAGAGCACATACCATTGTACGGGCGGTAGAACACGCATAAGGAGGCAAAGTCTCTCCTGTCGCGAAGAGGTTCAACACCACCTGTCAGTATAGGATCGTTGACAACTCTCACAGCTCGCCTCTGCACCGAGTCAAATGGACGAAGCTGATATTCGGGTGCCCCCGCCCAAAGGTGACAGCAGTTTTTGAGTAAGGTTTAACATTTCATCAAATTTTTACATTGATTTTCACAAATAATGTTCGCTGCAGCGCCCCCTGGTGAGTTATCACCGTGACACCTATCTAAGAACATTCACCAATCAAACCTGAACCCATGACTGAAAACTGTATTAAATTTCGACCAGTAGTTATGGAGGAAAATGGCAAAATGTATTTGCACAAATAAACAAACAAACAAACGTCCTCACCACCCAAACGCATATATACCGTCTCCGTTCCGTCGTGGGTAAAAAATGATTTAATACAAAATTGTTTCTCGTATAAAGTTCTAAAAATGTCATCTTTTAGGGTTGGTTTACAATAAAAAATTTTAACAAAAAAAAAACCGACTTCAAACAAAAACTAAAAATTGAAAAATAATGTTGAATGGAGTGCCTTTGAATAGAGTACATAAATTTAAAGACCTAGGCCATATATTGACCTCTGACCTCAAAGACGATGAGGACATTGCTAGGGAACGAAGGGCGCTGTCGGTTAGGGCTAACATGATTGCTCGCAGGTTTGCACGTTGTTCTAATTCAGTCAAAATAACCTTATTTAAGGCATATTGTTCATCTTTTTACACGTGCAGCCTGTGGGTAAGTTACGTCCAAAAATCGTACTACGCCCTTCGAATACAATACAATAACGCGTTCCGGGTATTAATGGGGCTGCCTCGGTATTGCAGCGCATCAGGGATGTTTGCTGAAGCTCGCGTCAATAATTGTTTTTATACAATAATGCGAAAGCGATGCGCGTCCCTGGTGCGCCGTGTGCGAAGTAGCCCCAACCGCGTCTCGATTGTGCTTACATCAATCATTGTTGCAGGCTCACTAGGTCGGTAATGAGACTGCAGTTCTGATTGTGATAGGCACATGCTGATGTATTTATTATTTTTGAAAAATTTACTAATATAGGTTTAAGGTCATTGTTACTAAAATTTTGAGTCATTGTTACTTCAATAAATAAATTTTATTATTATTATTATTAAAATTAACTTAGTACAAAGTAATAGGAAGTAAATTTAGATTGATCAGATATTATTGAATGTACCTAATACTGAAATCGGCGCCAAGTAAAACTATAGGTTTAGGTAGGTATTATTAATCTCTCATAGAAAAATATTGGCACCGACTTCAGTATTACAATCAATAATATCTGATCAATCTAAATTTACTTCCTATTACTTTGTGCTAAGTTAATTTTATTTTTCAATTTTTAGTTTTTGTTTGAAGTCGGTTTTTTTTGGTTAAAAGTTTTTTTTTCATTATTTTTAGTGACAGGTAGACTGAAATTATATCAGTCTAGGGGTAAAGTCCTCCCCAATACAAATTAATCAAGCCCAAACACAATGTAACTGCTCTAAATCGTTAAGGAATTCCCTCGATTTGGATTCCGTCGAGGGATTTCTTCGATTTCTCCAGGATCCCAGCATCAGATTCTGACTTCCTGTATATGGGACCACATGGGAAGCACCAGCTTTCAAATAAAAAAAGAATTTTCAAAATCGGTTAACTTTTTCCAGCGATTTGCCGGTAACAAATATAAAAAAAAAAATACAGACGAATTGAGAACCTCCTCCTTTTTTGGAAGTCGGTTAAAAAATGTAATTGCTTTTTCTTCTGCGACGGGAAACTTCTCTCTTCCTCCTCTCTCTCTCTCACGTACTAATGAATATTATCGACGTGACGCTACTGGAGTAAACGCAAAGCGACGGTAATAAATGCGACTGAAACAGGTGATATTGCTCTCTATGATGTGACGCAAACGAAGTTGCGAAGGTCATCTAGTCTATACATATAATTAAACTTTAGTATTTAATAAAACCACCGAGGAACATTAAATTTTATATTTAACTGGTCTCAATTTACTATGTACGTTCTCAAGGATATCTAAATTGGGCTCGCAAATAAAGAAATGCTCATCGTAAACATTTATGAGAACGCTGTGAGGCGAAACAGATCTGGTTTTCAACGTGAAATAGGCATGGGTCTGAGAACGGCTTAAAGAGTTTTTTGACCCTGAACTGCTTGCATGAACGTAATTTATGACATGCCTAGTATTTATCTACTATACTGTATTTCAATAGCTTTGCGCAAAAATGTAAACAAACACATTTGATCCTACATATCCATAGTTACTTGCAATTGAGTATTTACCCTGATTATATTCCAACATCCAGGAGTTCTTACAATCATTTCGACACCAAATAACTTCTTTTTAATAGTTTATTTTCATTTAAAATACCTACTCAGGATAGTAAAAAATTCAATGATTTGTCAAACAATATTTTTCTACGCATCTGTCTTAGACAACGATTGTCAAAACATGACATGTTTACCTACATTATTGCCAGATCGAGCAGGATTGGACTTATACCTACCTCAATCTATGGGGGTAGAGGTTCATGGTAAACAAATAAATATTCACGGATATTTTTACACAACGCTATCTGATTCCAAATAAATAATATACATAATATGTTAAATCCACTTCTAGTTTGAATTTCAAAGTGCTATTCGGAGGTTATTTTTAGATGACCTTGTTGAACACCAAGGTTACCTAAAAAATGTTGAAGGAATACCGTGGAACGTACTCAAAATAAAATATTCTTGTTTAATTTCTTTAAGATCATCTTTTATTTTACAGCATTCTCTGAAGTAAGGGGTCTGCTAGCCTTGGCCAACACTTTATAAGCCGTGGTCATCTTGTGCCGAACTTGTTCAGCAAGAACCGGCACATCATCTTTAGTAAGTCCTGTCGTTGGAACTGGTTCGATTCACTGTATTATAATGTGACCTGTAAGCATTATGCACCGTTTATATTATAAACTAGCTGACCCTCGCAACTTCGTTTACGTCACATAAGGTTTTTGAATGGAGAGGTCCTTCTTCATCAGACTCATCAAGCAGCGTGTGAAACGGCCCTGTTTGCTTAATCATAAAAGAGCTTAAAGATTAAGGCTATTCTAAAACAATTCAGTCCCCGCCTTCGGCGCGGACTGAATTATTTTACAATAGTCTTAATCATTAAGCTCTTTTATGATTAAGCCAACACGCCCGTTTAAAATTACCCTCACATTCAAAGAAACCCTTGAATTCTAGGTTTTGCGAAAGTTGAGATGCCTTTAATTCCTGAACTACAAAACCCTCAACATTGAAACTTGTGTGAAACAATTCTTAAAGTACCTACTCCCTTTATAACACTGAAAAAATTTTTGGAATCGCATCACGCGTTGAGAAATTACAACTGAAAAACCATTTTATCTTTCATCCCCTCTCCCGCAGGAACCGCATAAAACTTTGGGATCAAAAGTATCCTAGAACCTTCCTCGGACTATAAGCTTCAAGTGTACCAAGTATCATTTAAATCGGTTCAGTAGTTTCGGCGTGATACTTATTCGGGATACAGCCAGACAGACAGACGGACAGACAGACACAGACATGAAAAGTTTAAATTACATTTTCGGCTTCAGTATCGATTAGAGAACGCCCTCCAATTAAAATTTTCAAACTATCTTCCATGTACAGACTCTCGACCCTCAACAGTTTTATTATAAGTATAGATTACATCACTTGGCTCAAATCTACTCGGGCTAATTTTAGATTTGTCAGTGATAAACTTGACTGATCTTTTAGTAGAGTAGAGTACCCTATTTGCGAAACCAGAATTCCTGGGTTTAATTTTCCTTATATGATGAGCACTTTGGTTCATTCTTTGTCCGTCAAAATTTGCTGCTGCTTTCTTTTGAGGTGTCTAATCATAAAAATACTGACATCTGAAGAATGTGCACAATACAGAAATAGATTAAGAAGACCTCGCATTAAGAAGAAACAAACGGTTCGGTGGATAAGTCTAACCTTTATCGAAAGTGCATTTATCATGATTTATGAAATAGTACGGCGAGAATATTACAGACATGATGGGAACCTGCGCCTCTACAGCAAGGTTGAATGCGCCTTTTTTGAACGGCAGCAGTTTTGTCCAATCATTTTTTCTCGTACCTACCTTCAGGGAAAAGCCAAAGCTTTATCTGTGAAAAATAGGTATACAGTTTGTTTATCAGCAATAGGTAGTGTGAGTTCCTTTAGAAAGATTTTATATGTATGATACATAGATCAATGTCAATGGACGGAAAAAGTCAAGCTAGATTTTAGCTAAATATCATTTAGCAAAAAGAAAGAATCTTAGTACAATTAATTAAGTGATATGTTTAAATTTTTTTAAATCTATAGGTATATTCATACACAAAGCGGAAACCTATTACCCATTTATTAAAAAAAAATCCCATTCGGTTGAAAGAGAAATTTATCAAATTTATGAACTTTAACGTATCATTAAACTTCGTTAAACTTTCAGAAAGGAAATACCCACATAAAGCTATATAGTATACCCCGAAAGAGTTTGCGTCACTGTTTAGATGGTGCAAGGAGGCGCTGGAGAGGATACACGGTGCTCTCGCCTACCGTTTGTCACAGATACTTACCAGGCACGGTAGCTTCGGTAGGTAACTGTGGCCGGGAAACCACGGCCGAGTGCCAGCACTGCGAGGACCGCAGCGATGACAAAGCGTTCCACAGTCTGGTGGAGTGCACGGCGTGGGCGCAACAGCGCCAGGTCCTCGTAGTGGGTCTGAACGTGGACACTCTCTCGCTCGAGACCATGATGCGAGCCATGATCTCCAGTGGGAGTATGGGTCATTTTCGTGAAAGAAGCGGCGGGGCGGTAACGGGAGAGAACTCTCCCACTCGAGTTCCGCAGTCGGCGGCTTGGGCGCCGCCGACGTGTCTTCGCCGAAGACTATCGGCATCCATGACCGGAGGCCTGAGGACGGTGAGAGGGCTGCTCACCGTCCTAACAGAAGCAGGCCCACGACGGCAGCGTGACGTGAGGGATTCACGCATGTCCCCCCCTTAGAAGCGGAATCACACGCCCCCCCCCCCCCCCCCTAGGCGAGGCCGCGGCGGCGGCCGTGTGTCTGTTGGGCGTCCTGGGACATCCTTCCGAGGGCTTATCCGGGGCTCCCAACCATAGACTGTTGAGCGTAACGTGAGGTTTTTAGTCCGTAGGAGTCCGGCATAGCATCCATGAGGATTTCCCCTCACGTTAAAAAGAAAAAAATTATAAGTCTTGCTTAAATAAAGCTGTTACAAAGTTTAATGAAATCGGTGAATCAGCATATTGATAGAAATATTGGCATGCAAAATACAATATTTGTTGTTATGGCGGCAACAGAAACACATTATCTGTGAAAATTTCAGATCTCTTGCTATGTCCATTCATCCTCGTGATGGAGATACAGAAAGACAGACAGATGGACAGACAAACAGACAGACTCACCGACAGCTGCCTGTCGGTCAGTCTGTCTGTTTGTCTGACGGACAGACAGACAGAAGGACAGCGAAGTCTCATAAATAGAGTCCCGTTTCTTAGGGTTTCGTAGCCAAATGGCAAAAACGGAACCCTTATAGATTCGTCATGTCTGTCTGTCTGTCTGTCCGCCCGTGTGTCACAGCCACTTTTCTCGGAAACTATAAGGCCTATGCTATTGAAACTTGGTTACTAGATGTATTCTGTGAACCGCATTAAGATTCTTATATAAAACTAGAAAAAAAGCAGTAAATTTTATACCCCATACTCAGAACTGAAACTCAATTTTTTTTTTCATCTAAATTGTAACCCATACGTGGATAGGTCTTCAAAAATGTAATTGAGGTTTCTAACATATTTTTTTTCTAAAGTGAATAGTTTGCGCAAGAGACACTTCCAAAGTGGAAAAATGTGTGCTCCCCCCCCCCCCCCCCTCTACCTTCTAAACTAAGAGAATGATAAATCTAAAAAGAATATATGATGTACATTGCCATAAAAACTACCAACAAAAATTGGTTTGAACGAGATAGAGCTGGTAAGCTACCAGCTTTTTAATACGTCATAAACCGCAATTTTCAGTTAGAAAATCACTACCACTGCGAACGTGTTAAAACATCAATCAAAGTTACAACGAACTATTAGAACTTTTATATTATGTTACTTGCTGCTACGAAACCCTTCATGGGCGAGTCCAACTCGCACTTGACCGGTTTTTTACCTTTGGGTACGGAACCCTAAACTTTATCCACTTTTCATACATTCATATTTACTAAGAAAGTAACGATTATTACACTCAAAATTAAAGTACTGCTCGTTCGCTCTAACTTTGCCGCTCGGCTCCATACCAAAGTCGAATTTTTAACTAGACGAAGTAAATTGACAGCAACTAATGTCACTTCTTCATACAATGTTGCGTATTTTCTATGACGAAGTGACATTTGCTACTGTCAATTTACTTCGTCTAATTAACAATTCGGGTATACGCCGCTACGCCAGCGGCAAAGTTAGAGCGAACGGGTAGTATGTAAGCATCTTTTTTTGCGAATGGACCACCGTTCTGGGAATCTCTGAATCGATGAGCTGCAAAAAAAATAGACTTTGAGGGTACACTACAAGGAAACGGTTGGACTAGAAAGATAAAACTACACGTTTATTCTTTTATGTCGGTAGTGGGTAGGCACTACTGTTATAATTTATACAGTGTAGCAATAAAAACGTCAACCTACTATTATACCATACGTGTAAAGACTATATAAGTCTTTACACATATGATTATCTTTATACATATGAATACAGTCTAAGCGTCAAACATATATTATTTACTACCCGTTCGCGCTAAGTTTGCCGTTGGCGTACAGGATGGTGTAGAGGCGTAGTATGGGAGGCGACCAGCAAACTTGGAGCGAACGGGCAATACGTTGATTGTTCAGACATAGTAAAAAGAGAATATTTTATACCTAGTAGATACTTACTGTGGTTTTGGTAAATACTATCCCTCATCTTATCGTTAGGTCCCTCGCAACCTACAACCTAGCAACTTTGGGGCACCGAGTTCATTTCTCATAGACATTCATTACCAAAACAGCCGTGATCTAACTTACTGGGCCTTTGCTAGATGACACCTACCTGTAGCTACGTAGAAGAGGACTGGAATGGGAGATCTCCTATATGACTACGGTTAGCTACTGTACTACCTCTTCATCAGGTAGCAAAATGATGGCAGCTGTTGGCTTCAGCCGCTTCGCTCAGCATCAACCTTATGATTTCACCATGCCCGTCAGTGAATTATTCGGTTGTGTATTTTTATAAATATAATATAGATAAGACAATACTTGTAGGAACTTACCTTATTTGCCGTCGTAGTAGCCGCAATTGACATCTGGGCATTTTATTTCTCTTCGCTTTGTTTTTATCCATATTCACTAAGTAGTCACTAATCACTATATTAAACGATATTTATTTTAAAATTATTTATTTATAAACAATAACGTATGTACTTATCTTATATTTACAAATGACAACAAAATAAAATTTACAGATTTATTGCAACTACTTCAAAACTCAACAAAAACTAGAAAATTAAAAAATATATAAAATGATCGATTCGCGCGAACGAAGCGGGTCACGGATGACAGAGCGACACAGGTCCAACCCAGAAGAGCCCTGTCAGGCGTATGAAGTGATTGAAGTGTACGCTAAATGCCTAATTTTTCTAGATTCTACACTTTTATATTTGGTGTTTAACAATAAAATTAAATGTCGAATATTGTTCATAAGATCAATATCAATCAATACATATAATAAAATCGTAACAGGTCGCTGTCTGCATGGAATTTAAATAAGAAAAAATATTATAGGGGGGCTTTATGAACGCAATAGAACCCAAAACAATGATTTTTAGAATTTTCGTCTGTTTGTCTGTATATCTGTTTGTCTGTACGTTTGTGCACGCTAATCTCAGTAGCCGCTAAACCAATTGCAATACGGTTTTCTTTATTGTGTTGAGGTATGCTCCACGGCTTAATTATAAAAGCCGAAGGTGTGGACTGAATTGTTTTAGAATAGACTTAACTACTGATGTTTTTATGAAAAATGGATCTTTTAGGACATGTGAGTGGAAAAGATCCATTATAGGTTGTGGTATACGAATAACATCTAAAGGGTAAAATGTATAAAGTAATTTAATAGTTTTCAAAACAAATGAAGATCGGTAAAACAAATGAAGATCAACGAAACAATTGATGATCGGTAAAACAAATGAAGATCAAAGAAACAAATGAAGATCGATCAAACAAATGAAGATCAACGAAACACATGAAAATCGGTAAAACAAATGAAGATCAACAAAATAAATGAAGATCAACAAAATAAATGAAGTTCGGTAAAACAAAAGAAGATCAGTAAAACAAAAGATCGACAAAATAAATGAAAATCGGGGAAAAAATGAAGGTCGGCGATACAAATGAAGATCGGCGAAACAAATGAAGATCGAAAACACAAATGAAGACCGATAAAACATATTATGCAGATCAATAAAAAAGACTATAAGCAAGTTTATAAGGTCAAAAACCTCGCAGCCATATTTTGTAATCTAGATGCGATTGCCATTCAAAAAATTTGGTGCAAGCAATTCTCGACCTTGATGACACATAAAAAAAATGTGCTTTTTGGCGTTTATAGACATCTCTGAACGAAAATATGTAAAAAATAAATAAATATTATGCATGTTCACAAGGTCGATAATAGGCTTGTGTCCACTAAGAATAAATCTCATTGATGTGTGTTTCTAAAGACTATGTCCAATATATAAATATCAAAAAGTAATATAAATTGGTACACAAATTAAGGATTACTATTATTTTTAGAAAATAAGATTGGAAAAAATAGGCAATCAGTCACGTGACATCAAACACCACTATCAGATAGTGTGACGTCACAGTTTGCTTTTTACGTTTGACGCACTCTGGCAGTCTCGAGTCTTGACATCTTGTGTCACACACAAGTCGTGTCATCTTGTGTAATTGTTTAGATTCTCATACGTTTTCATAAAATACAATAGATTTCATTTCATACAGGCGTGATTCAGGCACTACACAGCACTTGTAATACGACGGATTCATTTTAAATTAATATGGAAAGCAGACGAACGCTAACTTATCATTGTCAAACACCTGTCAAACAGTGATGACAATGGAATTTTTTTAATTAGTTTATACAGGCTTTGGTTACATACATAGACCATGTGCCAAAATGATGCCAACTCCTACGGAATGTTCCTCTAAAAACCAACTACAAATTCCCAGATTCCCCTAAATATCGATTAAAACCCCTAAACGTTTCCTTTTTCTACTAAAACTTTTAATCTCAAAACAAATAATCATTTGTTTTGAGTTTTCAATGGAAAGAACTCATAAAAAAAGGATTACATTTTCTTTTTGTTTTGTTTGGCATCAAGTGACGTCACACAAGACGCCATGAGCGTTTTCGATACAAATTAAAATTCATTTTTAAAATCACAAAATAATCTATGTAAATGATTGTTTTAAATCAAAATATTACTTTTTTGTGATCATATAGATATAAATCTACAAAATTAAATGATTTTTGAAATTTAGGACACAAGCCTATTGCTTGCGCTTTTTTTTTAATGTTTATCGCATCTAGATTACAAAAAATGGGTCCAAGCAAATTTCCACCTTTTATGAGCATGGATAATATCTATTTATTTTTTATATATTCGTGATCAGTGAGGTCTATAAACGCCTACAAGCACATTTTTAGATAAGTGTCAATTGCTTGCACCTATTTTTTTGAGTGGCCATTGCATCTAGATTACAACATATGGCTGCGAGTAGTTTTTGACCTTATCAACCTGCTTATAGTCTTTTGTTTTATTGATCTACATATGTTTTATCGGTCTTCATTTGTTGTTTCGATCTTAATTTGTTTTGCCGATCTTCATTTGTTTTGTTGATCTTCATTTACTTTGCCGATCTTCATTTGTTTTGTCGATCTTCATTTGTTTTGTCGATCTTCATTTGTTTCGTCAATCTTCATTTGTTTTACCGATCTTCATTTGTTTCGTTGATCTTCATTTATTTTGCCGATCTTCATTTGTTTTGTCGATCTTCATTTGTTTTGTCGATCTTCATTTGTTTCGTCAATCTTCATTTGTTTCGTTGATCTTCATTTGTTTGATCGATCTTCATTTGTTTCGTTGATCTTCATTTGTTTTACCGATCTTCATTTGTTTTGAAAATTATTTAATTACTTTATAAATTTTAACTTTCAGATGTTCTTCGTATACCACAACCTATAATGGATCTTTTTCCACTCGCATGTCCTAAAAGATCCATTTTTCATTAAAATTACTTTAAAGTATTAAAGTGGACATGATATGTCCACAAAGATCCATGATGGATCTTTTTAATGGATTTTAGTGGACAAAGGGGAACGGCCCTTGCCAAGGAGTTTTAGTGTGTTGACGTGAGGGATTCACGCCCTCCCCCCCCTTAGAAGCGGGATCACACCCAAAACCCCCAAAAGACGCGGGACAGCACCCGAACCGCCACCTGGGCGAGGCCGCAGTGGTGGGCGTAGGTCTGTTGGGAGTCCTGGGACATCCTTCCGAAGGCTTACCCGGGGCTTCCAACTATAGGCTGTTGGGCGTTACGTGAGGTTTTCTAGTCGGTAGGAGTCATTAGCATCCATAATGGATTTTCCCTCGCGTTAATAAAAAGGGAGTTTTTGTGAGTATTCCCAGTGCCAACACGATCAGGTGCTGGGTGACCCTCACACTGTTCCACGCCTAGCTCACGTGGATCGTCTGTAAGCGGATCATTCCTTGTAAAAAAAAAAGAAAGAGTATTTAATAGTAAGATATAGGTCAATTACCTAATCTATATATATAAAAACAAGAACTGACTGACTGACGATCAACGCACAGCCTAAACCGCTGGGTTTAGAACCATGAAATTTTGCACAAAGGCTCCTTATGTGACGTAGGCGAGCAATAAGAAGGGATTTTGGAAAATTCAGCTCCTAAGGGGGTGAACAAGGGTTGCAAAGTTTGTATGGGACAACGTGATTCCTTGGTCCGATCTTCTTCAAATTTGGCATGAAACATCTTTAACTGAATTAATGGGAGACGTGTTTTGTATTTTATTAAAATTTATCTTTTAACATGGTTAAAATGGGGTTGAAAAATATTTTAGGAGGGATTTGCCTCATAGTTCATATTAATACTCCGTAGTCGGTACATACTTTTTTAATTATTTTTTTGACACATTGTCATGTTTGACAGCTCAATTCGATTTAAAAAAGTTGTCGCAATTTTTGATAAATGTCAAAAAAATCTAATAATAATTTTTATCTACTCTGATACTATAATACAAAGATTATAAAATTGAAATCAATACTCTTATGACAAACATTACGCACCAGCTAAAAAAAAAGTTTTATAACGATACAGGTCTTGTATGGACACCTATATCATAATAAAACTTTTTAATCATTACGATACACCATAGACAACCTCCAGCGGGAAAAAGAAGTTTGAACCTCTACTTTAAAAAAAAAATTTTGCTTCCGCCGTCTGAAAAAAAAAGAAACACGCATGCGCAATCGATGTTTGCGCCTTGGCGCCAACATTTTACATTTAAATTAAACAAAGTTTGGTTTTGTTTGTAAAATAAATTAGTTTTTGTGTAACAACATGTCTTAAAGCGAGGATGGTGGTAATTGTACACCACTAGACATTCTGGAAACGGCGTCAAACATGACCATGAATCTGTTACCGGCGAAATCAAGGAGCAACTATTTATCAGAAAATGAAATCAGGTATTATAGTATGAGAGTAGATAAAGTAGTGTATAACACTGTACATAACTTGGTCTTATAACACTCGTGTGATACTATAAAAAAACTCGCCGACGGCTCGTTTTTTTAAAACACACTCGTGTTATAAGAACCCTTATTATGCAACAGTGTCATAAACTACTATAATAAAACTGCATGTTTTATTGATTTTTGCTCTTCATTATGCGTAATTGCCTTCATATTCTGTATGTCAAAAATACATTTGTGAGAATGAAAACCTGTACATGGCTGGCTAGGGAATCATGAAAAAACAGTTCTAGGTAAGATGTACACGGTTCATCAGAGTATTTATTACTATCTTCGCTTACTTTCTTATTATATACCTATACTCATACAGGGATAATACAAACGATCAGAGACGTTATAGATGAATATTTAGCAGATGAAATCTACAGTAAATGTCTGGTCATAATAGGAGAAACTGTATTAGTACGGGTTGCCTCAGCCTCGAAAGTTTGAAGACTTACACATCCAGAAATACGAGAAAGAAAGAAGTTCAGATATCAATTCCTTAGCAAAAGCAGAGAATGCTCTCTAAACCAATTAACAAAGACATTAGGTATCAATTTTTACAAAAATATAGATTTACTTCGCTCAAAGTACGTATTTTGATTTATTTAGTTAGAATTATATCTACTTATACATATAAAAACAGTACTGTAAAGTGCCGTGGGCTGGCCACAGAAGACTACAGACGACGGCAGACGGAGCAAACGAGTTCCAAAGCGGGCATCGCGACTTGGTCCACCCGCCAGATGGACCGAGGACCTAGAAGAGGTCGCAGGATGTATGCTGAAGGCGCAGGACGTACCTAAATTAGGAGAGGCCTACGTCCAGGAGCGAACATGCTGATTTGACTAATATAAAAATAAAAACTGACTTAGATACCTGATCGAGATCTAGAACCTTGAAATTAGATTAATGGCATAGTTGCGCACAAAGAAACGATTTTTAGGGTTCGTGCCCTTAAACGGGACCATATTTATGAGACTTCGCTGTCCGTCTGTCTATCTGTCCGTCATGAGGCTGTATCTCAGGAATCGTGATAGCTAGAGAGCTGAAATTTTCAGATGATATATTTCTGTAGCCACTATGACAACAAATACTAACGTCAGAAAAGGGGGGCGGGGTTTAAGGGGGCTCCCAACCAATAAACGTGATGCTTTGCTGTTTTTTTGGTACGGAACCCTCTGTTTTTCCACTCCGACCAACTAAACCGGACAACCGTTGTTCGGAAAGGAACTCATTAAGGGACTTTATTCTTATCTATACTTTATTCTTTATTTATTTCCTCTGTGCGCGAGTCCGCTTCGCACTTGGCCAGTTTTTTATACTACTAAGATGGCAGACAAGCTTACGGTCCACCTGATGGTTAGTTATTGTAGTGGACTAATTCGCATAGTGAACGTTTGCAACACCAGTGGCGCTGCTGCATGTCGACCCGTATTTCCCTTGGCATCCAGTAGAGTCACGGGAAAATAAAATATCCCGTAACCCTACTAATAGTGCTCTCCGGAGGGCTTCGAATTAGGTTCGTTTACAATAACCATTTTAATGAAAATCCGATTTGTGCCAAAATAATACAACGGGAATACACGCGAAAGAAAACCACGCGATAAGAATAGAAGCGACGGGGGACCTTTCAATTTCTCTCTCTCTCTCTAACGCAAACGAAGTTGCGCGGGTCAGCTAGTAAAATATATACTTACGTATACATGGTAAGCAATTGTACTTAGAAACTTTTCCAAAGAGGTGTTTCAAAGTATTTCATATTCTCAATTGACTACATATTCATGTAAATGTTAATTTGTATGTACGTTAAGTATAAAGGTGTATTATTATATTCTATTCTAATATTTTTCAAATTCCATGTTACCTTGGACACAGAATAAGTAGTAGACACCTACTAGCACAAAATACTTTAATATTTTATGCTACTAGCGTCTTGGAGTGAAGTCGTTGACCTGTGAGGTACGATAGGTCACACACGTAAAAATATACTTATGACACCACTTTCTTCATTTCTGAGAAATTACGATTTGTACTAATTTGGATAAAAAATTTAGAGACAGTGATGATAAACTCGCTTGGAAAATATAGGAAGATAAAGTTATTTCTCAGATTTTATTATTATTTACATTTCAGCGATAAACTACTACCGCTAAAGTATTTTTCTTTTATATGTAAAAGGACCGATGTTCTGAAGTAATGTGTCTTGACCCTGTAACCTCCCTAATCAATGCCTTATAAGCTGCGGTCATCTTTTCGTGAACTTGTTCGGCAAGAACCAGCACGTCATCTTTAGTAAGTCCTGTCGTTGGAACTGGTTCCAGGCACTGCATTATAATATGACCTCTGTAAGCATTGCAAAATATAAATAAGCACACTTTATTTATCCCCACCTCAGACCTAGTTGATACTAGTTAACCGACTTCAAAAAAAAGGAGGAGGTTCTCAATTCGCCTGTATGTTTTTTTTTAACCGACTTCAAAAAAAGGAGGAGGTTCTCAATTGTCTGTATGTATTTTTTTTATGTATGCTAAGCGATATTTCCGTCCATTATAGACGGATTTCAAAATTTATTTTTTTGTTGAATAGGGTTTACTTCTGAGGTGGTCCCATTTTCACCAGGTCAGGATCTGATGATGGGATCCTGGAGAAAACGAGGGCAACCTACGAAAATTACCCCCTTTCCCAACCGACCACCTGAGTTATCCACCTGGTTGGTCAGTTAGGAATAAAAGTTCCTAACCACCCACCTGGGACTGTATAAAATAAATAATGTTCATAATGTCCACTTTATCAATAAACCCACATGTCTATATGGCAAAACAAATGCAGATCAGCAAAACAAATGAAGAGCGACAAAACAAATGAAGATCGACAAAACAAATGAAGATCAGTAAAACAAATGAAAATCGACAAAACAAATGAAGATCGGCAAAATAAATGACTGTCGGATAAACAAATGACCGTTGGATAAACAAATGAAGATCGACAAAACAAATGAAGATCGTCAAAACAAATGAAAATCGACAAAACAAATGACGGTCGTATAAACAAATTACGGTCGGCAAAACCAATGACCGTCGGATAAACATATGCAGATCAATAAAACAAAAGACTAGGAAAAAATATTTGCAACCATATTTTGTAATCCAGATGCGATTGCCATTCAAAAATATAGGTGCAAGCAAATCTCGACCTTAATGACACTTCTCTAAAAATGTGATTTTAGGCGTTTATAGACATCACTGATCAATAATTTACATTTGTTTTGTCGCTCTTCATTTGTTTTGTCGATCTTCATTTGTTTTGCTGATCTTCATTTGTTTTGCCATATAGACATGTAGGTATATTGATAAAGTAGACATTATGAACATTATTTATTTTATACAGTTCCAGGTGGGTGGTTAGGAACTTTTATTCCTAACTGACCAACCATGTGCACGAGGTGGGTGGTTAGGAAATTTTATTCCTAACTGACCAACCAGGTGGATAACTCAGGTGGTCGGTTGGAAACGTGGGGAAAATTATAGGGATAACTAGTGCGCTTGTTAATTTTTTAATTAAGTGCTTTAATGTTCTACATTTTAATGAAGGTCTGGAGTCGATCTGATGATAGAGTCGAATGACAGTGGAGGGCATTCCTTAACAATTAACAGCAGTTACCTTGTGTTTGGGCTTGATTGATTTGTATTGATGACTACTTTACACCTAGATTGATAGATCCGACCTGAAAAAAAAAGGAAGTTCTCAATGTTAATAATAATAATAATAATAATAATAATACCCTCGTGGACAGTCGTTATCTTTTCATGGGATTAACGCATCCCTATGAGGGCATAGTAGATTTGCTTTTTGAGTCATCCACTTTTTGAGATCAACAAAAAATATCTTACAAGGTTATAGAAAAGCACACATCCGCAGGGCAGCTTGTGGCGAGCTGAATGTGCGTGGCTACACATCGGTCCCGATTCCTCAGAGTTTTGTTGCGCTCCTCGACCAGTTAGCATTTAATGGGCTAACGGGAGACTGTACTCCCGGGAGTGCAGCAAATCTCAACTCTGGCTTGCCTTAATTGGCTGGTCAGAGGGAGGAAGCCAGAGCTATATGCTCGGGGGTGGAAGTGTCATTTTCAAGGGCATAACTACGGGGAAACCCGCTCCGGGTCTAACCCGCGATGGCGAAACCGGCGCCGCACCGCTCGACACCCCTAGCCTCTCACACCGGTGTTGCCCTCTGTCGCCTTGCAGGCCTACGGGCCTATGGCGATTGTATAGGGGGCCCATCTAGTGAAGTGGCGAGTCACCGTCTGCCAATGTTTTAATAATAAGATATTGAAATGGCAGACGCCGTCTTCATCCATAGATCAAATCACCCAGTCCATTTTAACCCCCAATTCAATAGCCCATTTTGTAGTTTAGCATATTTTACAATAGTTTAGCTCCCATTGTAGGCAGTCCATTGCCGTTCTTCTACATAAGGCGGTTGTGAATTGTCTGCAGTGGGGGTCCCATTGCCCAATACATTAAAAGTCTCAAAGGGCCTCTGCGTGTTGGACCAATATGTCCCCATGTAAGCCTACCAAAAGACCGGGTATCTTCAATAAAAAAAAGAAGATACCCGAGAAAAGAAGAGACATAATAATAATAATAATAAATACTTTATTGTACACCATTAATTAACAAATTACAGATATTGCTTATCAACTAATGTACAATGGGCGGCCTTATCGCTAACAGCAATCTCTTACAGGCGACCTTTAGATGGATAGGACTGTATTGAGCTAGAGTGTGGGAAGTTTAATGGTGACAAGTCTTTGTCAAAAAAATGTAGATATACATACTCACTGATACACTACACATATACTCAAATAAACATTTACATACACATATCATACATATATACAATATATACTTTCTATATTATAAATATAAATACCTTCCTATATACACATACGTAGATACTTAGATTCATATGGATAAATAATATTCTTTTACCTGTGTTTTAAACGAAGTTAAGGATTGAGCTCGCCTTACAGTTACCGGGAGTGCATTCCACAAACGTGCAGCTTGAACTGTGAAGGATTTGTTACAGAATTTTGTAGAATGCACCGGTATGTGTAGCTTCAAGTTCTTTGATGACCTTAGGAACCTGGAATGCGTGTCACTAAGAAACTCAAAACGATATTTGAGGTAAGAAGGAGCTTGAGGGTTAAAAAGTATGCTATAAAGTAAAGAAAGTATATGAGTATTCCGACGAAGGCGAATTGGGAGCCACTTGAGTTCTTTGCGGAAATTCGAGACATGGTCATATTTACGTAAGCCATAAATAAACCTTATACAAAAGTTTTGAAGGCGCTCAAGTTTATTTAATTGCTCCTCTGTAAGATCAAGATAGCTGGCATCTGCATAGTCCAGAATTGGGAGTAAGAGAGACTGCGCCAGCGAGATCTTTGTAGTGGTTGGAAGAAAGTTACGTAGTCTTCGTAAGGAACCAGCTGAAGCATACAGTTTACGACTGACATTCCGCAATTGAGGATCCCAGGATAAGTTATTGTCAATTAAGATACCCAAATCCTTAACACTGTCACTAATAGGTAATGGCATCCCGTTAAAAATGACTTGTGGAAGCTGTGCCCACTGAACACGAGAAGTCATCCAGGAACTACCCACAAGAATGACTTGTGTTTTAGCCGGATTCACCTGTAGGCCATAGTTAATACTCCATTCACAAATTCGCTCTAAGTCGCTATTTATGACAGAAATGGCCTCATGCACAGCACTGAGTGGTGCTTGAGTGTAAGGCCCTTCGTACACTAGGCTACGCAAATCTTCGATACTAATGTTGTCAACTTATGTCGCGAATATTTGGTAGCGCACGAACCGTACACACGAGATATCTCAAGACGCAATTTTGTCTATTCTGCCACTGTAGACATAGCGACAACACGTCTCAGACTAATTTAATTTACGAAATGTCTGACACAAGTGACGAAACTATGATTTTGGCTTACTATCTTTACTAAAAGCAAAGAAATCGTCGTAATAGGAAATACTGCGTTCAACCATATAAAAAAAAAAGTAAAGTGTAGACTGTTTGTAGCTACAAAAAAATTACAGCAAACAGATACTTGTCCAGTTTAACCCTTCCAAGACACAAGCGTGTATATTCACTGCTAAGAAAACCCCATTTACTGTACCGCCATAATTCCAGGGCACATCTCTCACTATCTCTGAAAGCATTGGGATCCTTGGCGTTGACATTTCCAGAGAGGTTCAATTCCGGAGTCATTTGGTGGACGAGGCTAAGCCGGCGTCCAAGAAGCTCGGTGTGCTCAGCAGAGCGCGGCGGTACTTTACTGCAGCGCAAACACTGCTTCTGTATAAGTCGCAAGTGCGGCCGCACATGGAGTACTGCTGTCACCTCTGGGCGGGGGCACCAGAATATCAGCCTCGTCCATTTGACTCGGTGCAAAGGCGAGCCTTGAGAGTTGTCAACGATCCTATGCTTACAGGTGAAGTGGAACCTCTTCGCGACAGGAGAGACTTTGCCTCCTTATGCGTGTTCTACCGCCTGTACAATGGTGTCCTGAGGACTTATTTGATATGATGCCCACAGTTACGTTCTATCATCGCACCGCTCGCCACAGACAGGGATTTCATCCTCACACTCTACGTCCGGAGCGTTCGAGCACGGTTAGATCCGATAGGGGCTTTCTTCCACGCACGCTTAGGTTGTGGAATGATCTCCCTGCCTCGGTTTTTCCAAACGCCTAAAGTATGGGGTTCTTCAAAAGGGGTCTTAGAAGGTTTTTACAGGGTCGGCAGCGCGAGAGTCGCTCCTTTCGTATTGCAAACATTCATAGGCTGCGGTGACCACCGGTCCTGGTGGGCCGTATGCTTGTCTGCCACCTTAGTGGTATAAAAAAATACTAAATTCAAATTGAATATTTATGTCAATTGTTCTGCCATCTTGGAAATCGCAGCGACATTAGTAGCGACGATCTCGACCGGCAGGTAGCGCGCGACTGGCGTCGGCGACGAATGAACAAAATGTCGGCGACGCATGTCTGTGTACGAACCTCTTTGAATTTGTATTGCGGTAGTCGCTTAGAGACCAAAATCTTTGGGTATCGAAGATTTGCGTAGCCTAGTGTACGAAGGGCCTAAATCTGCAAATCATCTGCGTAAAGGTGGTAGGACGAAGTTAATTGTCGAGTTATTGAATTTATAAATATTGTAAACAGAAGAGGAGATAAAACGCCACCCTGCGGTACACCAACTGATACTTCACACCAAGAAGAGACAACATCATTAATGCAAATACGTTGTCGGCGACCAGACAGGTAACTATGAAACCAGTCAATCACTGTAGGAGATATGTTAAGCTGTTGCAATGTTATATGTATGTTCACCGATATTTCGTCAATTATAGACGAATTTCAAATCTGATTTTTGTTGGATAAAGTTCACTTCTGAGTTGGTCCCAATTTCACCAGGTCAGGATCTGATGATGGGATTCAGGATAAATCGAGGGCAACCACCGAAAATTGTAGAGACAACTAGTGCGTTTCTTAACTTTTTAATTCAGTGCTTTAATGTACTACAATTTAATGAATGTCTGGAGTCGATCTGATGATGTAACCGAAAGACAGTCGAGGGAATTCCTTAACGATTTACAGCAGCTACCTTGTGTTTGGGCTTGATTGATTTGTATTGATGAGAACTTTCACCTAGATAGATATACATATGTGTTCACCTGTCACTTAAAATGACGAAAAATCTATTTTTCAATAAAAAATAAAATCGACTTCAATCAATTCCTGAAAAACAAAATTTACTTAGCACAAAGTAATATGTATTTTGATTTATCAGACTTTTGAATTTGATTTATGAGACTTTGAATAAAATCTGATAAATCAAAATACATATTACTTTGTGCTAAGTAAATTTTATTTTTCAGGAATTGGTTGAAGTCGGTTTTATTTTTTATTGTGTTATGTCAAGCTTGATAAATCTCTTGGTCTCGTGGTTAGAGAAGATTGTCTACAACAACGGGGTTCGTAGGTTTAATTCTTCTTATGTCATTAGGTAATTTAGGTATTTATGGTATGGTTGTGCCGCTTGCTGATCAGATACTTACTTTTCATAATTATACTGTAGGTGCGCGTCACAAAGGACTACTGCCATGTTACAGAACGCTCGCAAATGAAAGGTGGTCACCCAACGAACGACCTGCCAGTCCTAGTGAAAGGTGCTTCACGCTGTTATCGTTTAAAGAACATTGAGTCAGCGTGGCGTAGTTACGAGCTCTGCTACAGTAATATTCCTCTTTAATTTGTATACCATCATGATGGGAGAATTGACTAAGAAAGAGAAGTCGACTAATATGATCTAAATAAATAAAAAAACAAACATTTTGGTGGACAAGTCTTACCTTTATTGAAGGTACATTCCTCATGATTTATTAGTACGGCGAAAATATTATAGGTATGATGGGTACTTGCGCCTCCACGGCTAGATTGAAGGCGCCCTTTTTAAATGGTAGCAGTTTTGTGTTATCATTGCTTCTCGTACCTTCAGGAAACACCCATAGCTTTATCTGTGAAATATACGTTCTTAACATCATTTTGTACATAAGCAAAGACCTGGTATTTTTTATACAGGTGGCAGTCAAGTTGGCGTGACCACCTGATGGAAAGTGGTCACCGAGGCCTATAGGGTCTAGTGTCATAGAATCCATTATTTGGAATTGACTGGTACGATAGACTCAGGTGGAGGAAAAAGTGTACTTGGATCGATCAATGGACTCATTCAATGGATCCAAGTGGACGAAAGGCTATAGACGTTAGCAACACCGGAGGCACTACACTCGCACTACAACTTTCTAATATCTATCGGACTAGGAAAGCCTCTATCGGACCTTACGAGATGAACACGTACCATGATAAAACGTAGCCGTGGGCATCATATCAGACAATTCCTTAGAGCACAAAACGTTATACAGGCGGTAGAACTGGCACAAGGGGACATAGTCTCTCCAATCGCGAAGGGGCGCTACGCCGTTGACAACTCTTATGGCTCGCTTTTGCACCGAGTTGAATGGACAAAGCTGATAATTCAGTTGCCCAGCCCAAAGGTATTAAGTATTTTATGATAACGGCGCCAGTTTCTTCTCTTGTTCCCTCGTGCATCGGGAACTTATTCCGAGGATAAAAAGTAGCTGTGTTAATCCAGACTATATTTACCGTTCTGGTAGAACCTTTATAATATTTGTAAGGATTACTTACTCAGAACTAAACTTTTAATGACAGTGCTCGCTCCGCTTTTAAGCAGTTCAACTGACCTTGTCTTTGACTATGAGGTCTTTAGTGTCTTGCAGTTGTTTATAAGCACCAGCTAATCTTCTATCCAAAAAGATGACACCAGCTAAGTAACAGGAAGGTCCAAACGGAACAGCATATAACACCGCTTTTTTTACTATTACAGTAACATTATATTTCACCATATTCCATATATGAATCATTCCTAAAAATTTATAGTCTATATTTTATAACTATGAATTCAAAGTTTTCTTAGTCATGACTTCACGCGTGAACTGCTGGACTGATTTCGCATTTTTTTTGTTATCTATTTTGTAAATACAGAAAAAGTTCGGTATGAAAGAAACCTTTAAGAAAGTGGCGTGAATAAGAGAGAACTTGAAAACTTTAACGAGCATAATTCATTTTTAAACCTTATGCGCCTGATATCCTGTCAGTCGTTTGCGATTGACGCGTTTAAATTATATTATTAACAGATGCATCAGTTAGAAGTATATTGATATCTGAATGATTTAAATATTATTATATCTGAAGGCTTCCATTTTTAAAAAGTAAAACAGATCCTTATTTCTTAAACTCCGCTGTCTGATGGTCAACTGGCTATATCTCATGAGCTGCATACTATTATATTATCTTTGTTAATAGCTAGACAGATGATGTATTTCTGCTGTCGCAATGAAAATACTAATCTCCAGAATATGCTTATAACAAAAAATAGTAAATAAGGGGCTACCTCTACAACTAACGCGAATTTTCGTGGCTCCCATACAACCAACAAACGGAACAATTTATTTGGATCACTTTGTTGCCTTTGAGCCAAAACCATTGAATGGTTTAAGATGTACGTTGATAAAGCAGCATGTTGGAGGAAATCTTACTCGTACAGTTTTGGGTTGGTCGTTTACATCTTTTTAAATATTAATAACATGTTCGTTTTGTACGTTACCTAAAGTATCAAGAGCACTTTGATGATTTGCGATAAGGATAGCACCTCCAGCTTCTGATAAATATACTTTATTTCGTATCTCATACTTTATGTTCAATAACTTATGTATCGATGCTGCAAGGTTCGTAAATACTCTGAAATTAATGAATGGTTTATTTAAGTACCTATATGAATTTTTGTTATAACTTACAACTCACATAACCCTCGCTTGAAATATTTCTATGAACGTACAGGATTACGACCTACATCCGAGAGTTCGGAGTCCTGGACATGCCTTCGGAATTAACCCTAGGACTCCCACCACAGTTGAGTGTTATCCCGCTTTGTTGGTGGTTGCATCCCACTTCTTTGAGGATTGAAGAGACACACCACCGTCTTGGCTTTCGCTTCTGTATGAACGGCGATCAGCTTACTCGCCGTTCTCAGACCTTCGGTCATGGAGGTCGGTAATCCTGGACAAATATTAGCCTGCGGTGACTCTGCTGCCGACTGCGGAACTCAGGGGCAACGATTCTTTCCGGTCCCCTCCCTGGCGTCTCTTTCGCGAGTATGACTTGCTGGTGAATTTCCACACGAAAAACTGGACGTTCCTTACTCTTTCACACTCTAACGGCTGACGTATTTGGTTTGATTTAGTTTAAGGAGAGATTTTAGTAAAAAAAACCAATGCTACTTTTTTCCTGAAACGAGTTCCTAATTGGGATACGGAATGGGGAACAGATTACCACACAAAAGGCGCCGCGGGCATTATCTAAAAATAAATAAAAATTTGTCATATTTATGGGGCTCAGTGCTCATAGGTAGGTACTTACTTTTGATTACCAATATGTTTTCCTTTGAATAAAAAATAAGGGAAAACCACAGCTGCACCGAGGGACATAAATAGGGAAAAGATGATAAAATTAACATAGTATTTAACTTTATTTGCACAATTATCCATAAGCTGCTGTAGTATATAGGCCAAAATACACACTACACTGAATACCAACATAATATACCACATTGAGAACTACAATTTGCAAATGCACTTACTCTACTAAGCAGTATATTTTATAATCATTTAATAGTACACGGTTCGATAATAAATAAATGGGAATTTGCTATAAATACTAATCTGCCATCCATAAACTACAATGTCGTTATCTGACAAAATGAAATGTACAGTTTTAGATATGACTCAAAAACTAAATATAAAATTTTAATCTTTTTCATTATCTTACTTCTTACATATAAAATGTTGTCTTGTCCCGACTGATTGATTGACTGACTGATTCATCAACGCAGAGCCTAAACCACTGAACCAACAAACTTGAAATTTTTGATAGTAGATGCATTTTATGATGTAAGCATCCACTAAGAAAGGATTTTTGGAAATTCTGCTACTATAGGGGTAAAATAAGGGATGAAACTTTGTATGAAAGTCCATCATATTCAGAGTTAGATGCACTAAATTTCATAAACCTGTGTCTTTTAAGAATTAAATGAACACGTGTATCAGCGTTTTTCAAAATTTAACTAGTAAGAATTAGTGATTAAAGTTTGTATGGAATATTCGTCAATTTTAAAGTTAGGAGCTCTATTGAATATATGCGACACATGCCGATGACGGGGGTAAGCGCAACGGCAAAAAATTATATTACTTAAACTATTAATACAACACTTCTGTCTTTCTCACTCTCATGTGACGCAAACAAAGTTGCGTCTTTAAGAAGTAAATGAACACTTGAATCAGCATTTTTCAAAACTAACTACTGAGAGGGTAAAATAGGTTTTAAACGTTCGTATGAAAATTTCGGCATTTTGAAAGTAGGAAGCATGAAAATTTGTACCCAATGCACCCTACAGAATACTATACCTAAGGATCGTGCGAAGTATGGCCCTATACGGGGTCTCCGTATGGGCGGAAATCCTGACAGCAAGCAATGTGGCTAGATTGCTGAGCCCGCAGAGGGCGATGGCCGTCAGGGTGATTAGGGGATACCGCACGATCTCAGGTGTGGCGGCATGTCTTCTAGCCGGGACTCCTCCATAGGACCTGAAAGCGAGAGCCCTTGCATCACTATTAAGATGCGACGCGAGCTATAAAAGGGGGATTCGCCACAATCGCGGCCGTCAGACCTGTCATGGACGAGTGGCTGGAGAGGAGACACGGTGCCCCCTTCTACCAGTTGTCACAGATACTTACCGGGCATGGTAGCTTCGGTAGGTATCTTTGGCGAAGATACCGGGATACCACGGCCGAGTGTGGTGGAGTGCACGGCATGGGCGCAACGGCGCCAGGTCCTCGTGGTAGGTCTGGACGTGGACACTCTCTTGCTCGAGACCATCTCCCACTCTTTTTGCGAGCAGGTCATGCTCGTGAAAGAGGCGGCGAGGCGGGAGCGGGAGAGAACTCTCCCTCCCGAGTTCCGCAGTCAGCGGCTCGGGCGCCGCCGACGACGTGTCCTTGCGGAAGACCATCGGTCTAGCATCCATGAGGGATTTTCCCTCACGTTAAAAAAAAGCATGAAAATTCGTACACCTACGTATTTTAAGATATAAATTTTATTACTAAGAGGGTAAAATAAGTCCTACCTAATAAACGTTTATATGAAATACTAGTGGTACCCTGCCACGCTTCGCCGTGACTTTTTATGGTGGTTTTATGTACCTATGAGAAATGAGTAACAAACTAAATGATGGGTACATTTAAAAAAAAATGTGTGCGTGTAGGTACACACGTAAGAAGTGAAACTTCTTCATAACCTAATTTTTCGAAAGAAATGTCATGAAATATAAGGAGTTAGTAGTCCAAAAGTTCAAAAGTCCAAAATCAAAAAGGCAAAAAGTCAAAAGTCCAAAAGTCCAATAGTCCAAAACTCCAAAACTCCAAAACTCCAAAATTCCAAAAGTCCAAAGTCTAAAGTCCAAAACTCCAAAACTCCAAAACTCCAAAACTCCAAAATTCCAAAAGTCCAAAGTCTAAAGTCCAAAACTACAAAATTCCAAAAGTCCAAAGTCCAAAACTCCATAACTATAAAAGTCTAAAAGTCCAAAGTTCAAAAGTTCAAAGATCCAAGAGTACAAAGTCCAAAACTCCAAAACTATACAACTCCAAAACTCCATAACTCCAAAACTCCAAAACTTCAAAACTCCAACTCCAAAAGTCCAAAAGGTCAAAAACCCAAAACTTCAAAAGTCCAAAAGTCCAAAAGTCCAAAAGTCCAAAAGTCCAAAGTCTAAAAGTCTAAAGTTCTAAAAGTTCAAAAGTCCGAAAGTCCAAAACTCCAAAATTCCAAAAGTCTAAAGTCCAAAACTCCAAAATTCCCAATGTCCAACAAAAAGTTCAAAAATAACATGCAAAACATATCTGACCTCTTTATTAGGTAAGTACTCTCTTTTTAACCGACTTCAAAAAAAGGAGGAGGTTCTCAATTCGTCTGTATGTATTTTTTTTTATGTATGTCAAGCGATATTTCCGTCAATTATAGACGGATTTCAAAATTTCTTTTTTTGTTAAATAGGGTTTACTTCTGAGGTGGTCCCATTTTCACCAAGTCAGGATGTGATGATGGGATCCAGGAGAAAACGAGGGCAACCACCGAAAATTGTACGGACAACTAGTGCACTTGTTAACTTTTTAATTAAGTGCTTTAATGTTCTACATTTTAATGAAGGTCTGGAGTCGATCTGATGATAGAGTCGAAAGACAGTCGAGGGCATTCCTTAACAATTTACAGCAGTTACCTTGTGTTTGGGCTTGATTGATTTGTATTGATGAGAACTTTACACTTAGATTGATAGATCCGACTTAAAAAAAAAAGGAAGTTCTCAATGTTTTATGTATGTTCACCGATATTTCGTCAATTATAGACGAATTTCAAATCTGCTTTTTGTTGGATAGAGTTCACTGCTGAGGTGGTCCCAATTTCACCAGGTCAGAATCTGATGATGGGATTCAGGAGAAATCGAGGGCAACCACCGAAAATTATAGGGACAACTAGTGCGTTTGTTAACTTTTTAATTCAGTGCTTAAAGGTACTACAATTTAATGAATGTCCGGAGTCGATCTGATGATGGAACCGAAAGACTGTCGAGGGAATTCCTTAACGATTTACAGCAGCTACCTTGTGTTTGGGCTTGATTGATTTGTATCGATGAGAACTTTCACCTAGATAGATATATTTTTCGATTCACCCGTCACTTAAAATGATGAAAAAAAATTTTTCAATAAAAAATAAAACCGACTTCAAGCAAATCCTGAAAAATAAAATTTACTTAGCACAAAGTAAATGTATTTTGATTTATCATATTTAATTCAATATAATATTGAAGTTGGTGCCATCAATATAATACCTACATAAAGCTAAGGGTTTACTTGGCGCCGACTTCAATATGATATTAAATAAAATCTGATAAATCAAAATACATATTACTTTGTGCTAAGTAAATTTTATTTTTCAGGATTTGCTTGAAGTCGGTTTTATTTTTTATTGAAAAATTTTTTATTATTCTGAATGCAAGGAGGCCGCAATCAAACTTCTCTTATAAAACATCAATCTGGTACACATACATACATACATATACTCACGCCTTTATCCCCGAAGGGGTAGGCAGAGGCCTATACCGGCCCACATTTCACCGTGTACAATTCGGTCCCACGTAACAGGTGGTGAGCCCATCGCCGTGTTGAAATGGACCGCCGACGTCAGAGCCTCGTCCGTTGTTCAGCAGGTGCACGAGCTTGCACGTGAGGTTGACTTGGGCCCGGAGGTGTTGGTAGGGCCCCACTACACCCCAATCTGGTTGGTACCTTCTAAATAGGTTGTTTATAATATTTTGTTCTGAAGCTGGCAGAATATGATTAAAAAAAAACGACCAGCGCCATCTATTGGAAAAATCACTTTTTAAAGCTATTTTATTCTTATTGCTATTATGATAAAAGTGTATAAAGTAGCCTAAAACCATCTCTGAATCCTATTGTATATCGTGTCCAATTTTGAGCTCAGTCGTTTCAGTAAATTTTGAGTTTTTACATACATACATACATACATATCATCACGCCTGTTTCCCATCGGGGTAGGCAGAGACTATGGCTTTCCACTTGCTACGATCCTGGCATACCACTTTCGCTTCTTCTACTTTCATAAGTGCTTTCATACACGCTCGCCGGTTAAGGGTACTCTTGACCTGGCCTTTTTCCAGCAGGTCATCAATTTGGTTACCATGCGTACGCCGAGGATGACCCCTACCAGCTTGCCCATTCATTATCGCCTTATAGATCTGTTTAGTCAGTCTATTTTCATCCATCCTCTCAACATGTCCAAACCATCTAAGCATCCCTTTTTCTATCTTTGTCACTACATCTTCAGTTATACCACATTGTTTTCTAATCACGCTATTCCTTTCTTTGTCCATCAATTTCACTCCAGCTATACTTCGCAGACTTCTCATTTCCACTGCATTAATTTTACTTTCATGCTTCTTCTGCCACACCCAACTTTCACTACCATACATAAGTGTGGGGATAAGCACACCCCTATGCACAGCCACTCTCGCCTTCTTAGACACGTTTTGACTGCTCATAAAGGTATGCATCGCCCCATTCACTTGATTTCCTGCCAAAACTCTTCTCTCAATATCCTGGTCACACTTTCCATCCCTCGTAAATTTTGAACCCAGGTATACAAATTCTTTCACCTGTTCCACTCTTTGCCCTTCGATAATAATAGGGCAATTCGTCATACATTCCTCTCTTTCAAAAACCATTACTTTAGTCTTACTTACATTCACTTTCATTCCTCTACCTTTCAGCGCCTCATGCATAATATTAACCATCAACTGCAACTCCTCCGCCGATGCAGCTAAGATCACCTGATCGTCAGCATATAGGAGGCATTTGATGGTCAGCTCGTTCAGTTTTATACCACACGCACTCTCTTGCAATTCTTTCAAACAACTGTCCATGTACAGGTTAAACAGCCACGGTGACGCTACACAACCCTGTCTCACACCCCTTTCTATATTAAAGAAGTCCGTGCAAGCTCCGTTGATCCTGACACAAGCACTTGAGCCCTCATAAAGAGATTTCAGTGCTCGTATCAAGCTGCTGCTCACCCCGTACAAAGACAATGTTGACCATAGTTCATTTTTTAATAGATACTTAAACGCACACAACATTTTTATATAATTATATAGATTCGTCACTTTCAAAGTTAGAATCATGAAACGTCGTACACCAGTAGAATACTCATAGGTAAGATTTTTAATGTGTATTTGCGCTACATCGTTAGGTATATATCGGAAGGCACGATTTCCACGCAAGTTTTCAAATTTAGGTCGCTATGACATACAAATTATATGGAATACGAAATTTTCGCGGGCGAAGCCGGGACGGGTCAGCTAGTTAATCTGAGTGTTAAAAGAATCTGAATGTGTGGATGTATAGATCTGTTGATAATGTTTTTTCCCTTCTACAAAGGTAAAGGACGTTTATATTGGTTTATTAGTCTCTCACACACTAATGGCTGAATGAATGAAACTTAATTTGGTATAGGGATAACCCCTTACTTCAGCCCTTGGTCTTAGTACCCTCTTGGTTTTGAAGACTGAATCGTCGTGAGTTGCGCAGCGTACATTGAGATGAGATATGTCAAATATTTAGAAAACTTATCAATACTATTATTTACATGGTAATGTGTATGTTTACAATTGTATACATTTATTTGATTGTGAACATAATGTGTCTGGCTTTTTTAGATCTTAAATTAAAACATCACAGTGTTGAAAAATTGGTTAAGAAACATATAGATGTCAATGTTAGGATTATGACTTTCCTGGCATTATGGATGTTTAAAGTGAAAACAAAGTATATTTGCATGATGGGCAGGTCTGCGGATGTCAGGTACGGTCATCTGTCATACATTGAATTGAAATACCAAATGTTTTCAGAATTAGTATTAAGAAGTAACAAATTCAGTACGGTGGCTTGGGTGATTTGTTCAGTCTGTGATCAGGGAAATTTTGTAAGTATGATGGTGTGTGACTGCCGGTGTTGTCTCCTGATTGTTACTGGGGTGTTGCTGGTCTTTGTGAGTGATCTTTTACTATTGTACACAGGACAGCTATGTTTACAACTGACCTCTGAGGTTATAAGTGCCTATATTCATAACGCTCACGTTTTATTTATTATGTTGTTTGTTGAAATTATTTATAATGATAAAGTAATATTGAATACATATAAATTACATTTAATTATTGTGAGAATATCTTTAATGGGCAATTTGCAGATGGGGAAAATGTTAAGGAACTTCAATTTTTCTACAGACATACATTACAAATTTTGTGACTACTATTTACATTTTATATTTACAATACCAAACAATATAAATGACTCATAAGAAAAGTATAAAGTTTGGTTTATTTAATGCAGGTTCTTTAGGTAACAAACATGATGAATTCCGAATAGCTATGAACCATCATTCTGTTGACATTATGGCTGTCAACGAGACATGGCTGAATCTTGACGGGGAGGGTAAGGCTCCGTCAGTCCCCGGGTATAGGTTGAGACACACACCCAGACCAAAAACTATTAAAAGGGGCAAGGGGGGTGGAGTTGGGTTTTATGTCAGGAATGGATTTAGTGTTAGGACAGTGGGACATCCTATAAATCCTCAAGTGGAGGAATTTTGGGTGCGCTTTACTTCTATAGGTAAAACAATTTTGGTTGGCACAGCCTATAGACCCCCTTGGCAGAGTATTGATGTGGTGTTGGATAGTTTAACTGCAAGCATCTGTGCACTCGCACCCTATGACCACATAGTACTCTTAGGTGATCTGAATGTGCATTATGTGTAAGCCAGAAGAGTCGGCCACTAAAGAGTTGATTCAATTCTTGCGCTATACTAACATGCATCAAGTGGTGAATGAACCAACACATTTTGTGGGTGGGAAGAGCAGTATAATAGATGTTGTATGTTCGGACCTAAATATTCAAAATGTTATAGTGAGCTATGTACCGGAGCTGGGCCATCACGCTATAGTGACATGCCACTCAACCCTTAAAAGAGTTAAGGAGCAACCTAGAATGGTTTTATATAGGTCATTGGAAGGCATAGTGATGGATCTCTTTACGAGAGATTTGGAACATGTCCCTTGGCGCATGTTGTCAACTCAAGAGAGAGTTGATAGTATGGTCGAGGGATTTCCCAATGGGTTCTGCACCTATTTAATATTCATGCACCGGAGAAGAAAAAAATCTTTAGAATTAGGAAAACCCCCTGGATTACAGATAATGTAATGTTGCTTTTTAAACTGCGTGACAGGGCGAGAGTTTCATATCAGAAATCCCAATTAGAGTACAAAAAAAGATATTACCTGGATCTCAAACATCAAGCAGTAGTGGCTCTACGTAATGAAAAGTTAGCCTACTTCTCTAAAAATATTAATGATAACATAGGTAATCCTCAAATTCTGTGGAAAAATTTAAAAAAAGACATACTACCTTCCCAAAAAAATTCTGGTCTACCTGATCATTTTAGTGATCCACACTCTATAAATAGGGCGTTCTTGGATTTGCCGGTATGTTGTCCAGTTACACTTTCAAAGCTTAGTTATTATGAATTCCACAGATATAACGATGCTTCAGATACTTTTGAACTTAAGACCGTGACACAAGAAACTATATTGACAATTATAAATGGTATTAAGACTAATGCACAGGGTATTGACCACATCAGTGCTCAAATGTTGAAACTGACATTGCCAGACTCATTAGATCTTACAACCAGGGTAATCAACAAGTCCATTACTACTAGTACATTTCCAGAGCTGTGGAAGTGCTCCCTAATAAAACCTATACCCAAAACCAGCAACCCATGTTCCACTAAAGACCTTCGCCCTATTAGTATTATGCCATGCTTGTCTAAAGTGCTAGAAAGGGTTGTATACATGCAAGTGATGTCATACCTTGAAGAACATGACATTCTTCCTGACAAGCAATCTGGCTTTCGTAAGGGACGGGGTACAGCCACTGCATTTAGTGACGTAGTTGGAAACATTCTGGAGGCCAGGGACCGTGGGAAGGGTACTGCATTGGTTCTTTTAGACTACTCAAGGGCTTTTGATGTTCTAGATACATCACTTCTACCATCGAAATTGGCTTATTATGGTTTCAAACCGGGAGCAGTGAAGTGGTTTGCCAGTTACCTCACAAACAGATGGCAATATGTTGAATTGCACAAGGAGGACGGATCGGTGCTGGCTTCGCCCCCGCTACCGGTGACTAAGGGAGTACCACAAGGATCTATTTTGGGTCCCCTTTTGTTTATTCTGTACACAGCTGATATAGTAGATTCCTTTCAGCATTGTGGGTATCACATGTATGCTGATGATACTCAATTATACTATTCATTTGAGCCTTGTGATACACTGTTGGCTGTGTCTAGGATGAATGAGGACTTACAGAGAGTAGTTGAATGGTCAAGGGAGCATTCATTGATTTTGAATCCTGTCAAATCTAAGTTCATGATTTTGGGTAGTTCAAAGCAAATTGAGTCAATTCTGGCATATGACCCTACAATAGTTTTAAGTGGACAAAAAATTTTGAGAGTTGGAGAGGCTAGTAATCTTGGCCTAATTATGGATCCAGAGTTAAGGTTTGAGGCACACATTGATAAGACAGTGAAGAACTGCTTTTATAGACTGAAGATTCTTTATAATATTCGTGATCACACTAGTGTGGCAATCAGGAGACAACTAGTTGACAGTCTCATACTGTCTAAATTTGCATACTGTGATGTGGTGTACGGTTCTTGCTTATTGGCTAGAACCAGAAAACTTATTCAGAGGATGCAAAATGCCTGTGCTAGATTCTGTTTCAGTATACCTAGGCGGGGGCATGTCACGCCATTTTTAAATAATAATAATATGTTAAAAATGGAGGCTCGGAGAAAGGCTCATCTGGCCAGTCTGCTTTTTGGTGTGTTAAAAAATAAAAAACCGGCCTACCTTTATGAAAAATTAACTTTTAGGCAGAGTCATTTCAATTATCCCATTAGGTCAACCACAGGCATTTTATCAGTGCCAAGACATAAGACTTCATCGTTTCGAGGGTGTCTAAAATATGCCGCTATGAAGATTTGGAATGACCTGCCACCGCCATTTAGGGTCCTAAAATCAAAATATACTTTTAAAGTTAAATACAAGAACCTCTTGTTATCTGAACAGAAGAGTACACAGTGAGAGTGATGGCACTGGGTGGTTATACTCGTATACCTACTGGCTATAATTTGCATACATTTTTATTGTGAAATGGGGATGCTCGTCGCTTTGCTTACATGAATTTTGGTTTCCGGTCCCGTTGGGAGCATACCCAGGGTAAAAGTATGTTTATGCAGATTATAAAGTGTTCCTGTACAGAATTTCAGCATAGTCCATTTGGACAGTGATTAAGAACCAGAAAATTAAAAAAAAAAAAAAAAAACACATTTATAATATACATATGTAAGCGAGTGGTAGGATTTCTCTTTCCTTTGATATATTTCCTTTTAATACACATTGAACAGCATTACTTGTGCTGTATCATGGCATTCGGTTGCCTTTCTATGCCTTTTTGGGGTTGCGGTAGGGCCAGGCCGCTCGGGGTGGATGTTGTGGTTAGTGTAGGTGCTGTTGTTCAATATTTCCTTTTAATACACATTGAACAGCATTACTTGTGCTGTATCATGGCATTCGGTTGCCTTTCTATGCCTTTTTGGGGTTGCGGTAGGGCCAGGCCGCTCGGGGTGGATGTTGTGATTAGTGTAGGTGCTGTTGTTCAATAGGTGCCAGTGGTGTTGTTCAGTGTGTGCAGGAGATTCCACCGGGTGCCATCAATCAACTGTGTAAATAAATAATAAATAATATTTATTTTGGATTACAGCTTTGTAAATAAATAAATACTTGTGGAAATTCACACACAACATCATCTAGCCCATTTTTAAGCTAAATTATAAACTTGTGCTATGGGATCTGGACGGCTGATGGACATGCTTATGTATTTGTAAATATAAGGGAAACTGGGGACACTTGATCCCCCCTTTTGTTTTTTATCCCTAATTTCTATATTGAGTATCCGTTTAAAAAACCGTTGGTACTAAAATACGTGAAATTTATTTGCTTATAATTGCTGTAAGTGCCAAAGATATGAATATCTAAATTTAGTAGTTATTTGACTAAAATCAATAATAAGGAATCGTACCATGTGTCCCCTATATACGTAAGACTTGATCCCCCCAGTTTGGATGACTTGATCCTGGGGGAACAAGTCTCCCATATTTAGGGTCACATGATACCTTTACTAAGGAGTTAAATAAAAAAATGTCTTGTCTGTTTATTCATTTTCGAAATCACATATTTCTTCATATATCTATCTATATCACGGTTTATTGGTAGCGCTCGTGGCCCCGCGGTTTCAATGTTCTGTAAACGATCACTGCAGTAGCGACTTTCACTAAGAGCCAGTCCTTGGATGGGTGACCATCCATGTGATCACTTTGTGACATTTATTTGAGCGTTTCCGTGCTTCGGAAGGCACGTTAAGCAGTTGATCCCGGTTGCCAGTAAAATGGCAGTCTTAAACCAAGTTGAAAGCCTTTTTAGGCGGTTTGAAAAATTTTAACAGCAGGCCACCACACTTGATTGCTCCACCGACCAACGGTTCTCCTACAGAGATGTGGCCAGCCCACTGCCATTGCAAGACGCATGCTTCTGGGAGCTATGTCGAACACTCTAGTTCTCTATCGGGAGAACATCGTTCCAGATTTTATCCCTCAGACACATCCATACATAGCATAGCTCATTCAATTGCTCGCTGTGCGACTTAAAGGGGATGGGCTAGCTTTATTTTCGTTCCCTGGCACCATTTTTCGGGCACCTTCTCTGGTTTTGTAGGCTTTTGGCATATTGTTTTGCAATGAATTGAAAAAAAAAAAGGTAGGGGACACTTGAGCCAGGTGGATCAAATCTCCCATAATAAAGTGTACCAAGTATACCCTGAGCTATTTGAGGTTATAAACAAAAATATTTTCAAATGTCTATAATATTACCTCTTTATTACGTAAAGAACTGCTAATAATATAAATAATGGCTCGTATTAAATGCATACACACTTAAAAGTCCTATTTTAAATAAATGTTTAGTCACAATAAAAACTAATCAAAATTTTCTTTCTGCCGCAACAATTACTTACTCGCCCGCCATTTGCCAAAGTGTCAAATATGATGGGTTTACCATCTTTAGAAAGTTATCGTGTACCATATACAATCGATATTGCCACTATATAACTATTAAATAACATTTTATCAGCACTGAAATTAATTAATTTATTAAATAACATTTTATCAGACTTGGCTCAATATTATTGACCATGTCCGGAGACTGAAATAAAATGGGTTTTTATTAGCAGTGATTTTAAAGCCGCGTTCGCTGGTCCTTGTGTTCTTGATGTTTTCGTTGGTGGTAATTTATTAATACAGATCAGTGTTTCGCTGACTTTCTCGTATGGTGGCGGATGTGGCTGTGACTGCTTGAGTTGTAATTGTGTACATAATTGTTTATTTTTATTGTTATCTTTTGGCTTAAGTGTAGAATGGTAACTGGAATTGTTTGGCAGTTTCGGATTCTGTAATACTGACTCCATGGGAGTGTTATTGTTTCTGAAATTGTATGTTGTAAAGAAAAGATGCTGTCCTGTTGTTTTGCAATAAACATTTATTTATTTATTTATTTAGTTTTTTTTTTTTTTACATGTGTACCTCAATTTTTGATTCCCGTCAGGTGATTATCCCGGCCCTTGCAAGCCGTTTCTCTCTAGAGCACCCTTATCATCTCGGTGTTCATTTCCCATATTAGAGGAACGGCTTGATTTACAGGCGACTTCGCCGCTCTATCTGTGGATCTCTAGCTCAATGTGTTTATCCTGTCCCGCGAGAAAGTCCGCAGGCATCTATATTTTGCCTCAGAGGCCGTGCCCTCGTATAGTATAGTAAGGTAATCGATGTAGGTTGGCAACTAGCTGTAAGAAGCCTAGGCATGGCATCTGAAACCAATCGTCCATGAGCAGGAGTCAACGTAAGAGACCCAACGCAGAGCCCTGTGGACATTCCACGGTTGCCGTCTTCCACATAACCCTGCCTCCGACGAGCAAGTCCACACGCCTGTCAGTTGAATTGTCGGCCTACATTCTTGATATTATGTTAGGGGAGCAGCCACGGTTCCCAGCCTTAAGGAGTAGCATTGGTCACCACGCGTTTTAAGAGCTCCAGAGATATCCAGAAATTCTGCTTGCATAAACTTCCTTCTCTCAACTGCCTACTGAATGGAGTGCCTATACGTAATCGCGACAAAATGCAGGGTGCGAGTTTTGGGGTGCGCCGCTTGATATTCACGATGAGCGCGTTAACGTCAATTTTTCTTTATATTTAGCTCGCCAAATTGACGTCGCCACCAGCCTGATGGTAAGTCGTGGCGCATCTAGCGATTGGGGGCCAGTCTCACAGTCCGTAAGACTTTCGACAGTGGTCCTCAAGTTGGCGACCCTGTGATATGCCTCTTCACACTCCTCTTGAAGAACCCGGGAATGTATGATGAGGGAAAAACGTGTGTGGGCAGGTCGTTCCATATTTATATAGTTCGACAGAGGAACGATCTTTTGAAACGCTCGGTTCTGGCGAAAATTCGCTCCACTTTGTATGAGTGGCATCTCTGCCCGGCACGCGTTGTTCGGGATCGGAAAGGAGATGGTGGGATCAGGTTGAAGAGCTCTTTAGAACATTCGCCGTGATACATTCGGTAGAAGGCAGCCATGGACGCTATGGTTCTTCGTTGCGCTAACGGTTCGAGGCTTACCGTCACCTCAGCACAACCAATTATTTGGATAGCACGTCTCTGCATAGCGTCAAGCACGTAGAAGAAGTACTTAAGTACCTCGCGGAGTCATCCCAAAGGTGAGAACAGTATTCGGCGCAGGGGCGAATCTGCGTCTTGAACAGTTATGCCCGCTTTCCACTGCGAGCGAGTCGGACCCATTACGGACTTCGCTATACTCGTAACGATGATTTTCGATACATGTCATGTCCGCTTTGGTGGAAGGACATGTATGAAAATCGTCGTTACGAGTATAGCGGAGTCCGTAATGGGTCCGACTCGCTCGCAGTGGAAAGCGGGCATAAACATCTCTGTAGTGGCGTGAAACGTAAAACGTCGCACCTTATTCGGGATTCCTAGTTTCCGCGAGGTCAGCCCAATACAGCTCTCTATGTAATTTTTGTGATTGAGCTCACGCCGGACGTCTATACTGAGGATCTCCAGGTTGTCCTTTAGTGGAACCGTGATGTTCTGAAGGGAGGGTAGGGGTAGGAATGGGGACTTCTTAGCTGTAAACGCACACGCCTGCGTTTTTTGGCATTGAACTCGACCAGGTTGTCCGAACGCCATTGGGCAATGCGACCCAGGTCCCGGTGGAGATCTGCCACGAGTTGTCGTCTCTTTCCCTCCACGTCGCCTGGCCCCTTCGCTGGACGGCCAGAATAACTCCCACATAACCTACAGAATAACAGAAGAATTTGTATGGAATCGAGTCACCGCCACCTAGCTGTAAACGCGGGAAACTTGTGTCGGCTCCATACAATTTTATAAAAAACGCGTGCGCTTCACCGATGACACGTTAAGCGCTCGCCAAAACTAGCGCTCGGGTAGGCTAGCATTAAATTCAAGCATCACTCGTTCTAATGGGGCTTATAGGGCTAATTGTAATGACTAATTCGTGATAATAAAAAAAGTCGGTTAAATAAGTAATACAATTATCTATGTAGTAAATACTTCTTTACTGTTTCATTAGAACCCCTCTTTTTCCGTAGTACGGTTGTTTTTGTCCGGCAGCCGGACAATGGAAGAATTGTTTTTTCGATTGTCCAGTGAAGATACTGATTGAGCGGTTGTACACTTTCAGAACTGTACTTTGGTCCGGTTGACGAAAAAAAAGTCCAGAAAATCTATTTTTCTTAATACAATTTATATTGTCAGTAGTACCATCAATGGTACTTCAGCGAGTAAACACGGGATGAAATATTTTCCCTTTGCAGTAAATATGTAAGTACATCAATGTCCAAATAGTTTCAGATGAGGAAATTTAATAGACAATATTTTATCAAAAAGATTGTCTACCATAAGCACTAGATCTTCCGTGGTCCGGTCAACCGGACTACGGAACAAAATACTTTTTCCGTTGTGCGGTCAACCGGACCACGGAAAAAACAATTCTTCCATTGTCCGGCTGCCGGACAAAAACGACCGTACTACGGAAAAAGAGGGATGAACGCTAAACTACTAGTTAGAGGTACCAGAAGACAATCAGATTTCTGTGCAACTACTACTAAAGTATTTTTCGTTGATATCTGTGTATTGCATTCTAAGACCATTTAGCTAGTATTGTATCTTATTGTGCAGTATGTTCTGAAGTAATGGTCTATTCTCTGTAACCTCCTTGATCAATGTCTTATAAGCGGCGGTCATCTTTTCGTGAACTTGTTCAGCGAGAACCGGCACGTCATTTTTAGTAAGCCCCGTCGTTGGAACTGGTTCCAGACACTGCATTATGATGTGACCTGTAAGCATTCATGCACCATATAAGTTACAAGTGATTCCGTTCATCACCACCTCGAGCATAACTAATTTTAATTTTGTCAGCTATCAGTAAGGGCGTGCGTCGCATTATCATAAACATAAATTATAAACCAATCAGGCATAGTTTCGACCATCGAGCCTGCCAGTCTTCATCAGACTGGACGCTGGTAAACTAACCATGATAGAAGTAACAAAGAAGAATAATAAGTCGACTTCTTATTCTTATCCCAAAGGAACAAACATTTTGATGGGCAGGTCTTACCTTTATCGAAGGTACATTTCTCATGATTTATGAAATAGTACGGCGAAAATATTACAGGGATGATGGGAACCTGCGCCTCTACGGCTAGATTGAATGCGCCTTTTTTAAATGGCAGCAGTTTTGAGCAGTCATTGTTTCTCGTACCTTCAGGAAATACCCAAAGCTTTATCTGTGAAATATTTTGAAAATGTTACAAAAAAGGGAAAAATCTTTTACTTTATTGCTTAAAAAAGACTGTATCTAATCAATCAATCAATCAATACATATAATAATATCGTAACAGGTCGCTGTCTGTACATGGAAGATAAATAAGAAAAAAAATATAGGGGGGTTTATGAACGCAATAGAACCCAAAACAATGATTTTTAGAACTTTTGTCTGATTGTCTGTATTGTGTGTCTGTATGTCTGTATATCTGTTTGTCTGTACGTTTGTGCACGCTAATCCCAGTAACCGCTTTACCGATTGTAATGCGGTTTTCTGTATGGTGTTGAGGTTTGCTCAACTTAACATTTAGTGCTTATTTCATGTCAATCGGTTTATAAATAAATAAGTTATATCACTTTAAAGAATCATTTATGTAGACATATGAATCTAAAAATGGGTAAATCTCAACTGGCTTGTTGGCCTAATTATAAAAGCCGAAGGTTTTAGAATAGACTTAATCTTTAAACTCTTTTATGATAAAGCAAACAGGGCATTTTCACACGCTGCGAGTCTGATGACGAAATACCTCTCCTTTCATACACCTTATGTGACGTAAACGAAATGGCGTGGTCAGGTAGTTATCTAATTTAGTTACTTAACTAGCTGTTGAGCTTCGCACGCGTAAAATTTGTTCCGGTGCCCGCTTCCCGTATTTTATCCGCTTGGGGGTAGAATTTCTCAAAATCCTTTCTTAGCGGATGCCTACGTCATAACATCTACCTGCATGCCAAATTTCAGCCCGATCCGTCCAGTGGTTTGGGCTGTGCGTCACTATGTCAGTCAGTCAGTCACCTTTGAGTTATATATATATTTAGATTTTATTTATCAGTATAGAATCGTAAACAATTTGAGTAAGAACATCCAAATCAAATCAGCTTATGGCAGTTTACTGCGGAACATAGGCCTCTTCCAATTTACACCACACCACACTTTGCTGCACCTTCCGCATTCAGTCTCTGTTATTTTCCAGGTCGTCAGTTTAATCTGGCGAGTGTGCATCCAGCCTTGTTTACCGATTCACGGTCTTCAACCCCAGAACTCACTTCACTTTCGCCACGTTAACCTCCACATCGACCATTAGATTTATGATTGATAATATTATTTAGTCCGCTTTCAACTGACCTTTTCTTTGACTAATAGGTCTCTGGTTACTTGAAGTTGTTTATAAGCACCATCTGATTTATTTCTATCCAAAAAGACGACTCCAGCCAAGTAAGCGGAAGGTCCGAATGGAACAGCATATAATAATTCCTTTTTTGCTGTTACAGTAATTTTGTATTTCACCGTATTCCATAAATGGCTCAGTCCTAAAAATGATTCTTAACATAACATTTTAAACACAGAAAGTAATAGCCAAAGATAAAATTTTAAAAGAAATCGGTTCAATGGCTCATAAATCATTCGCCAACGGTTTTATTTTGTGGTGTAAATTACTTATAAAACTTTGACTTTGACGTTAACTTACTTATAAAAGTTCAGTACCTCAAAGGAAAAAGCGGATCTTCGAAGACTATCGGCGTCCATAATCGGGGGCCTGTGGACGGTGAGAGGGCTGCTCACCGTCCTTACAGAAGCAGGCCCATGACGGCAGCGTGACGTGAGGGATTCACGCACGCCCCCCCTTAGGAGCGGGATGACACCCGAAACCCCCAAAGACGTGGGATAGCACTCGAACAGCCCCCGGGCGATGCTGCAGTGGTGGCCGTGGGGCTGTTGGGAGTCCTGGGACATCCTTTCGAGGGCTTACCCGGGGCTCCCAACCATAGGCCGTTGAGCGATATGTGAGGTTTTTTAGTTGGTAGGAGTTCAGCATAGTATCCATGATAGATTTTTCCTCACGTTAAAAAAAAATGCCACAAGAATGATTCTATCTCGCTTCGGCCGCCTAGAATGTTTATTACATATACCTACTTTGATAATGTGCGTTACCTATAGTATCCAGCGAACTTTAATGATTGCCGATAAGGACAGCGCCTCCATCTTCCGATAAATATTCTTTATTTCGTATCTCATACTTTATGTTCAATAACTTATCTATCGATGCTACGAAGTATGTAAACACTCTGAAATCAAGAAAAGGTTTAAATATTAGTCGTATAATCATATTAAACTTATATTCAGCTCACTATGAAGCAAAAGTATTTTTAAATTTATTTATTTTTTTATTTACGAGGGTACATGTATTAGGAAACGCAAGAGAGAGTGTATCTATAAGAAAACACGGTAAGCCGTTCGGTCGTGGTTGTCAGGAACATGGCAGTTGTGCGTGATTTGAAGGCTTGAGAAATTCAACAGCAGGTAACCACAATCACAAAGACACTGCTTACAGATTTCACAGACATGAAGTCAAAGATTTTCAAAGTTGTTTTCGATACTGATTTATGAAACTTCTTACGGCGCACTTCAAACCTACCCTAGGTGAAAAAAAAAAGTACATACATGAGATTGCATTTACCTTATTATTTTGTGGCAATACGCTCATCTCCAATCATGTGGATCTAAATTAGTATGGTGAAATTCAGGATGCCTCTGTCTACCTAGTGACCAGAGTATTACCAGAATAGTCAGGGCATTTATGACTGTAGAAGTTGGGAGAGTGTACAAGTCGATTTGAGAAAAGACTGCAGACTTCGATATAACCACAGTCTTCATACAAGTTATAGTAAAGACGGGCTCATCTATACATTAGTTTTCAAGACATTTCGAGGACGCTCACTCAGTCGAAGTCAAGAAGGTTAAACACTTGTCAAGGTAAGACGTTTTACGCAAGATGCCTTCCTGTGCGTTTTCGAAGTATAAAAACACTACCCTAAAGTAATTCTAAAAATGTATGTGTGCATGTCGTGTCGTTGCTGCCGTCTACTCCCACCTGTTCTGTTGACAGAACTACTGGTATTTTTTTCCCATTAGTTCTGTGACTTATAAAACTATGCTTTACACCTGACTTTCGTAAACTATTCTTATCAACTGTTCTGTTGAGTAGTTCTGTTGGCAGAGCAACTGGTAATTTTTGTTCCCATTAGTTCTGCGACTCATAAAACTATGCTTTTACACATGGCTAGTCTTTCGACTATTCCCACTAGTTCTGTTACTTAGTATTACTAACAAATGAAGGTCAATGAAACAAATGAAGATCGGTAAAACAAATGAAGATCGACGAAACAAATGAAGGTCAATGAAATAAATGAAGATCGATCAAACAAATGAAGATCGGTAAAACAGATGATTTATTCCATCTAGTCCTACCAGTAGTTCGAGAGGCGAACTGTTTGGATTTTTTTAATCCAAATTGTTATACTGACGGATCGAACTATTTGGAAACGCGAATTTTATTCCCAATAGAACTACTGACTCTGATGTACAGTGAAACAAAAAAAAAATTTTTTTTTTATAAAATACAAAATGAAAATTTTACAAGTGAACACAAAAAAGCAAATAACACCCAAATGATGCTTATAAATGGTGATATCTGTAGGACATAGATGAATCTAAGGCGAAAGAGGTGGTATTTGAAATTTTACCTGAAAATTTCTAAACAATGTCCTACAGATATGACACCATTTATAAGCATCATTTGGGTGTTTTGAATATGTTGATCCCTCAGTATGCTCTCTCCTGTTCTGTTTTTAAATGGGGCCACTCAATTTTCAACTTGTTTTCTCAAAACACTGTACAAAGCGGCATCATCTTTAAAAACTTTTAATATTTTTAATAAAGTGGCCTTCTTCCTTCTACATTCATTGTTAATTTTTACATGCCAACCTTCTATAAAGTTGTTTGTGCGGTGAGTTTTACCAAAAACACACCAGGTATCGATAAAATTACTATCTTTCATCCAAAACTTATTCATGTATGATACCAGTAAACACATTTTTTTGTCATTTACGTCAATAAATTCTTGAATGTAACTCCATCCCGAATCTATTTTATCCCTTGGAAGTAAGACAAAGACAAAGACATTTATTGCATAAACTGTGTGAAAAGTTCTTACAAAGCGTTTAGTATCAACAGTCTGCCCAATCGGGCGTTGCAATGTGAATTACTTAAATTCTATCATGCACAATGGTCAAACTATTTTTTTAGAAAAATATTCTTGTAGATTATAAAATACATTTTCAATTAACCATTTCCTCAACGCGCCCTTAAACGGCTTAGTCGAGTTTCTTCAGTGCTATTGGTAAATGATTGAATACACGTATTGCGGTCACAAAGTGGCTGGCTGTAGGGTAAAACTGCACACAATGCAACAATCCGTCGAGTTCTTTTATTCTTTACAAGCTGCAGACTTTTGGCTATTTCTACTCGTTGCTTAAATTTGACGGTCACACGCTTATATTCTCTAAACCGTATGTGTTAGACAGAAATCTTTTAAAATGGTGGATAAAACAGCTAATAAGCTATAAAATACATGAAATTTGTTGCAATAGAAGTAAATATTCATACCAAAAATCAACACGAAAGGTCAAAATCAGGGTCATTTTTCGCATTCTACTCGTGTCACACTTCCCGATTCAGTTGAACATTAGGTTACTGCTTCACCAAATTTCCATAGATTTTGAAGTTACATACACTAAATTCACCGTAATAACATACACTACACACACCGTACTACAAAAAAAATCTTGTAACTATTATTTAGAACTTAAAACACAATATACGTCGGTCACACGAATGTAGGTACTTTAGATTTGCGTAGTAAACGGTTGACTGTTGATCAAAACGACCGCCCCAATAACAAAACTCAACGTAACTGAACGTTATTGGTGGACGGGCATCGCAAGAGTGCAACGTGCTTCATCTGGCTCCATCAGAAAAAAAAATATCGGTAAGTTTCTACATTTGACACTTAGTTCGAGTACTTTTCGTGGGTGACTTTTTGTACATTGTATAATAGCTATTGAAGTCAGAGTCAATTCATTAAAACCGCAAATAAATTGAGATATTTATGTAGTATTTGATTTAAACCGTAACGGCTAAACTTTGTCAGAATTCGAAAAAAAGAATATTTACGTTACCTTCGTGTCACATCCTTCTGGCGTTTTACCCACGAAGGTGAGTTTATGCCACGAAAGTGATCTTTGACTAGTTTCAATAACAGTGGTACTCGTTTAGATTCGTATTGTAGTATGTAGCGGAATGATAACAGAACAAATAACTGGGTTTCTACAATCATGGCGAATGACAGAGCATTCTATTACATTCCGTGCGATGAACTTTTATAGAAGTAGAAATTCTACCGGACGTTATGCCAGATCCAAACCACAGTCCATACCTTCTAAAACTCACACCGTACCTGCTTACCCGTCTAGTGCTAGGCGCCGCCCCGGGTAACTAATTAGAAAGATGTATCAGGGTACCTGTCAGGCTTAGGCTATCACCGTGGCCTCGCCTACGGGTTTGGGTGTTATCTTGCGTCTTTTGGGTTGGTTCAGGTGCAATTCCGCTTCTTGAGGCGTGCAGCAAGCTAAAAACTTTCACGTCATGCCAATGTTTTGGCTCTCGAGACGTAGACCTGTGACCCTTCGAGCACCTTTGTGCGCTATTTAAACGAAGACACAACGGCCTTCACATCCAAGTCTCAAGGACAGATCCCGGGAAAGAGTCATGCCACTTAAAGCTTATATCGACTTAAAAACATTTAGGCAGTACTCGTCGAGTTTTCCGGCGAAGCGGTTTGTGACTACTCTCGAGAACAACTTGTAAACATGGCTAAGGAGTGAGATGGTCTGTAATTCTTCAGCAAGGTCTTGTCAACTTTTTTGAAAAACAGAGCCACCGCACTTCGCTCCACGCTTTAGGTGTTTGTACCTGTTGGAGGACGGAATTAAAGAGACTCGTCAGCTCTTTCAGAACTGGAGTCCCGCCAGCTTTAAGAAGCTCAGTCGTAATTTTGTCCTCTCCAGGGAATTTATTGGTTTTTATTTTGTCCCATCGGTTTGTTTTCCGTGATGCATATAGGTCTCTATAGAAGCTCTTAACTTCTTCGAGAATCTTGAACCTCGAGGTCACGGTTTTGCCACCCGCTGTTTTCAATTTGGTCAGACGGGGTCTTTCGAGCTGTTGCGCAAAGACTTTAGTACCCCAATTTTGTTCGATCGCTGCCTCGACGATGTTGGTGTTATATCGTCTGAGGTCGCATCGTAATCAGCTTTCGGATTTTGATGTTTAAATCTCTCTGGTCTGACGAAGACGTATTCAATGATGGCGTTTGCCGTCTGATTCTCATGAGGTCGAGAGTCTAGCGCAAAAGCTTGGAACACCTATTTTTGCTTTTTCCAGACAGAACTCGGGAGACTTGTTGTAGCGTCCTGACTACAGTGTCGGCCTTATCGTGATCGTTGCCAATAGTTTCCAGCAGATCGAAACGATTTTGGAACTCAAATTAAAACTTCTCGGCACACAAAACTATTTGGAGCGCAGTAGGTCGGAGAGTAGGCTTTATCATCCGGGCCCTTTCGGCGCGGAAGTCTAAATTCAGAGATGCTCGGACGAGTTGGTGATCACTTCCGGTATTAAACCTGTTGATCACTGAGACATCTTTAAATATACACCTCTTGTCCGACATGATGAAGTCTATCGCGTTCCTTGTGACCTTGTCGAGGCTTCGCCAAGTCCACCTTCTAAGGGGCTTCTTCTTAAAGAATGAGTTCATCAAGAAGAGCCCCTGAGCCTCGAGAAAGTCGATAAGCATACGCCCCGGTCATTTCTACGCCCCATATCAAAAGGTCCGATTTTCGTTTCACGGCGTTCTTGTACTCCCACTTTGGCATTGAAGTCCCGCATCACAACATTGTAGTGAGTCTTGGCAGTACATTGTAATGCTTTTACCACGTCCTCGTACACGGTCTGAACTGCCTCGTCAGTGCTTCTCGAAGTCGGGGCATAGGAACACCTGAATCACCTTCAGGGAGTACCTGTTGGTGAGTCTCGGTATTACGTATGATTACCCCAGAAGAAACACTGCTGATCTTCACAATGCTGCTAACGAGGTTCTTTTTCACCTTAAAGCCGACATCGCCCTCGGAAGAATGTTTTCCATCACCTTCCCGAAAGTAGAATAGGTCGCCCGACGCAAGGGTTAGCGTGTCCTCCCCCTTTCTTCGGATTCCGCACAACCCCAGTATGTGCTAGGTTATGCGACCCAGTTCTACCTCGAATTCGGTGAGCCGATCGTTTAGCCGCAGAGTGCTTCCATTATAAGTAGCCAGGTACGGACAATCTCACACAACATCTTACTTTGTGATCAGATAGCGGGGTGTCTCCCATTAGTTCTATAGAAATGTGACGTCATAGAACTGTTGAAACATTTTTGTCCCTGTTTTTCTATGATAGATCAGATGCAACTAAATTTGTCCCATTTGTTCCATAGAACTACGATAGAACTGTTAAAACATTTTGTCCTATTTGTTCTATTTTGTGATCAGTCGTTATAGTCGTTACAGTCTTGGCTGCTGAGCTTTTCTTTGCCGATAAAATTAAAAAACATAAATTTCTTAAGATTTACACCAGTATCGTGAATACACTAATTAGAGAGCTATAGACCCTCGTTAATGTTTATTGAGTGAATTAATATATTTGTTATAAGTTGTTCCGATATAGGACTAGGACACTAAGGTCCAGTGTGGCGGGGGCGTTGTATTAGGTACCTCATAATATGTAATGTCAACATTATGGGAATTCAACATTTTAAAAATTCAACCTAATGGTCCGAAAGGTAAGTATGTATGTAAGTAAAACTGGTTATGGAAATAGGAGTTGGAATAAAAAATGTGTGAAAGGCATTTAGAGACATGTAAAAAGGGAACTTGTAGAACATGGAGATCGAGGTTTCCAATTAAGCAAAAGTATTATTTTTTCTATGGAACAAATGGGACAAATTTAATTGCATCTGATCTATCATAGAAAAACAGGGAGAAAAACGTTTCAACAGTTCTATGACGTCACAGTTCTATAGAACTAATGGGAATCACCGGCTATTTGTGTTAAATGTCCGTGAAAATTTATTTATTTATTTATCATCTAGATAGCCTAAATTAAGATAATATAAGCTTATGCTATGGAATCTAGATAACTGATAATTTGCTACTTTGTGCCAAAGAGATTTACTGTATTATATGGTTCCAGAATAACTTTTACGTCAAAAGCATGTGTATAGGACCTGGTAATTGTTTTTAGTTAACTAGCTGGTACCATATAACTGCCGAATGAACATATTAATTTATAATTAGTATTTAAATAATGATTAATAATGTCTGTAAAGCTACTGCGTCACCTTCGTGGATCGTCGTGTCACCTACGTGGGATCTAATAATTCAAAACGTTATTTTTCCAAATCTGACTCAGAATTTAACTTGTTGACTTATATATGTTACTTATGTTACCGAACGCTTTGTGTTTGTTTACAAAAATAGTTGAAATAATCAGTATTTAAAATTTACCATGAAGGTGACGATGAGAATCGTAAAAAGTAGAAATAGCCTTTTACACTTTCTCCAAATACTATTTCAAAAATGATAATAACAGCCTTTAGTTGTGATTTCCGGAAATACTGCTAACATAGCATTGGACGACGGTTGCTCAAAATCGCTGGTGAATTTTGTAGGTGACCAATCCGGAATTTGAGATTTAATCATTTCAAACAACGCCACATATGTTTTTTGTGTTCTTTCCGACATCAGAGCGTAGATCATGGGAATTATATTTGTATTTGTCGATGAACTACCGATATCACCATGCAAAGTGTAAATTTGCTTAAAAGGTTCAGGACACGCTCGAAACGTTCCATCGCCAAGAACATGTTTTACATTTTTCAAGAGTTGTCTGGTTTCATCTGTACAAAATACTAAAATACGGACATTATCGCAGCAGTAATCTCCCAGTAGAAATGACTGATCCCGAGGAGGAACAATGACATCCCCAACATTTTTGAAACATGTTCTTTGCATACCAACAGCATTGTTCCTTTTGTTGTAAAAGGTGCTTTTGACGGAAGTAAAAGATGGAATTTCTCATATTAAATCAACTCGCGAGTCTTTGATATCTACTAAAGTTTGTTTGTAAATAGTTGGTATTGATTCCTCAGGTTGTTTAGCAACCTTTTCTTTACATTGATGTATTTTTAAATCTATGTCATTTTTGGCAAAATTTGGACTACAGTTATTACTATGCATTTTCGACTTCCGTATATTGTTTTCCTGAAAACCAACAAAAACATAATTGACATTTATAATCATTTTCACAAAATTATTTTAGCGTCAGAAATACAGCAATACGAAATAATACAGTATTTTTCAAAACGTTCTTATTTGATTCTTTTTAGTTTCGAACAAAATAGAATTTTGAACTAGAACTAAGTATCTAAACTTTCTCCTAAATGTAACAAATACTTTTCAGAAAACTGCATCAAAATCGGTTCAGCCAAACAAAAATATACAGACAGACGGGTAAAACAGAGAACCTCCTTTTTTAAGTCGGTCAGAAAAGAAGCCCATATCTATCTACGTACGAAATTCCATCCGTGCTTCAAAGAATTCAAACATCAAAACATCATCTGCAAACCTTCCCCGTCTATAAATATTAGCAAGCTTTTACCTGCAATGTAACTGAACCAACGCATTTATTACTTTTGCTTGAAGAACATTTCCAAATTTGCTGACCATTTCGATACCTCGGGGCTCAAAAGGCGTAAGCGCCAAAAGTCGATTTTACAGGAGAGCAAAAAAACAAAAATAAAATTTCTTTTTTTGCCATAACTTTTTCGATTTTTGACCTATATAAACCATTCTAAAACCAAAAGTCTTAAATTTTTGTGATGCAGGTCACTGTATAATTATATTTCTAATAAATTTAAAAGCAACGAAAATAGCATTCCTATACGCCCCGAAAATTTTTATGTTTGGGGCGTTTACACCCCAAAAATCAATGGATGTATGATGAGTGATGGTTGTAACCGTCAATTTCAGGAAAGTGGACCCTAAGGGAAAGTAGACCGAGTGGGATACTGAGTAGACATTTCATGAAAGTGGACCATTAGGTCCACGGTAGTAGCGTGAAAGAAGAATTTTTGAGTAAATTGAGCGGGAAGTTTGAAAATTTAGTTAAAGAATGTGAAATATACAAATTATGGAAGTCGATTAAGGAAGGACTCGTTGAAGTGGCAGTTGAAGTATGCGGGGTATGCAAGAGGAGTCAAGGATGCCAGGTAAAGAGAATGTTTGCAGAAGTTTTGAAGGTTCTGTCCGATAAGAAGAAAGCGTGGTTAAACTGGCTGGCTGCAAAAGCCAATCAGAGAATGCAAAAGGCAACGGATGAGGATGTAAAAATGGCCAAGGATGAGTATAAAAGGTATAAGCATGTCGCAAAAGAGGTGATAGAAAGAAAGAGAGAGGATGATAGGAATGTATTTCATAACCGGTTATCTGATAACTTCCAAGAAAATATAAAATTCTTTTGGAAGTCTATAAGATCAATGAGGGCTCAAAGACATCACAAATAAAACACATCAGAAATCGGGAGGGAAGTTTAGTGAGAGCAGAAGAATGTGTGCTAAAAAGATGGAAGGAATATCTTGAAAGTTTGTTTGAAAAAGAGGATTTACAAGGAGAGACCCATGTCTTGGAATGGAATGAAGTTGATGATGAAAGCGATTTAAGTATGGAAGAAATTGTGGAAGCGTTGAATGGTATGAAATTAGGAAAGGCTGCTGGAATTGATAGGATTTCTGTCGAGATGCTGAAAGCGGGACGTGGCGTGGTAGCTTGCCAGCTGTACCGCCTTTTTAACCTTTGCTGGCGAAGTGGCAGAGTACCAGAGGAATGGTGTAAATCTGTCATAGTGCCGCTGTACAAAGGGAAAGGGTCGCAGCAAGAGTGCAAGAACTGAGCAAGCTAATGGCTTGCTCAGTGTCGTAGGCAAACTATATGCAAAAGTGCTGATAAAAAGAGTGATGAATGAAATGGAAGGAAAAATGTGGGATGTGCAAGCAGGATTTCGAAAAGGGTGCACGGATCAGGTCTTTTCCTTACGATGCGTAGCTGAAAAGGTGTTGGCAAAACGTCAAAAAGTCTACTGCATCTTTGTAGACTTGGAAAAGGCCTATGATAGAGTGGTGAGGAATGAAATGTGGACAACACTGTTCAAGTATGGAGTAAACAGAACCTTGATACGAGCACTGAAATCTCTGTATGAAGACTCCAGTGCTTGTGTCAGGATAAACGGAGCTTGCACAGACTTCTTTCACATTGAAAAAGGTGTGAGGCAAGGTTGTGTAGCATCGCCGTGTCTGTTTAATCTGTATATGGACAGCTGCTTGAAAGAACTGCAAGAGTGTGCGTATGGTTTGAAAATGAAAGAGCTGACCATCAAATGCCTCCTATACGCGAACGATCAGGTGATATTAGCTTCATCGGCGGAGGAGTTGCAGTTGATGGTTAACATAATGCATGATGCGCTTAAAAGTAGAGGTATGAAAGTGAATGTAGAAAAGACGAAAGTAATGGTTTTTGAAAGAGAAGAAAATATAACGAATTGCCCAATTTACATCGAAGGGCAAAGAGTAGAACAGGTAAAAGAGTTTGTGTACTTGGGGTCAAAATTTGTAAGAGATGGAAAGTGTGACTATGATATTGAACGAAGAGTTTTGGCAGGTAATCAAGTGAATGGAGCCATTCACGCCTTTATGAGCAGTCAGGATGTGTCTGAAAAGGCAAGGATGGCTGTACATAGAGGAGTGCTTGTGCCTACACTTATGTATGGAAGTGAAAGCTGGGTGTTGCAGGAGACGCATGAAAGTAAAATTAATGCAGTGGAAATGAGGAGTTTGCGAAGCATAGCTGGAGTGACATTGGTGGATAAACAAAGAAATTGTGTGATTAGGGAACATTGCGGCTTGACAGAAGATGTAGTGACTAAGATAGAAAAAGAGATGCTCAGATGGTTCGGACATGTGGAGAGAATGAATGAAAACAGACTGACAAAAGAGATTTATAAGGCGAGAGTGAATGGACTATCTGGTAGGGGCCGACCGCGTCGCACTTATGTCGACCAAATTGGACACCTTTTGGAAAAAGGCCAGGTCAAGAGTACTCTTAATCGGAGAGCATGTATTAAAACACTTATGAAAGTAGAAGAAGCGAAAGTGATATGTCAGGATCGTGGCAAGTGGAAAACCATAGTCTCTGCCTACCCCGTTGGGAAACAGGCGTGATGTTATGTATGTATGTATGTAATTGTTAGACGTATATCATTTTATTTTAGAGTACAGTAATGTTTAAGGGCGTATCGAGCAAGTTGATTCTTTAAAAATAGATATGTTCGGGCGTAAGCACAATTATGTTACTAGGTAATGTCGTTTACTACCCTCAAATTTATTGATCATTAGGAGTAATTGCTCTTACGACCCAAACCTAAAAAAAATATGATGTAAAATGGTAGGCGTAAAAACATTTGTATCATCTACGGTGTCGTTTACTACCCTCGCGTTTATAAACAGTAACAGTGGTCGCTGTTACGACACAAAAACTAAAAATATCTGTTTTATTTCCTACAAAAAATGGGGTCGTAAATACCATTTTTTTGCGAATTGGAAGACTTTAAATATACAGATCGATAGAGGAGAAAAATATAAGTAGGACTGCATTAAAAACTCAATTTCGCCAAAATGGCGGTTACGCCTTTTGAGCCCCGAGGTATCGATTTGCATAAGTTTTGTTTTTGTAATATTGGTGTCCTGCACAAAGCAGCACCGTACCCCTTCCTCTCTTTAAAAACACAAGACTCGATTCTTCTTCGTTTACTTCCATCTTTGCTCCGCAGCCACACACGTATTATTTTATTTATTAAATTATATGACAAATAAAATGAGTGACGTATACCTACTTCATAATTTGTTTATGTTAGTTTACAGTGATCCTTCACAGAGGATTGATAAGAAATAATAAAATAGACAATTTCCTCTCCAGACACGAATACATTTCTAGATGACTGTACAATTATATTCACAATAGTTCTATTTGGAATAAAATTCGCATTTCCAAATAGTTCGATCCGTCAGTATAACAATTTGGAATTAAAACTACTGGTAGGACTAGATGGAATAAAGGAGAGCGACATACCAAATGAAGATCGGCAAAACAAATAAAGTTTAAATAAAGTTTCTTTTCTTATGTAAAAAGTGTATAGTAATTATAAGTTGTTTATAATATTTGTAGGTATTATTTTAATTTATATTATTCACCTTAGCCTTCAAACCTAACCTATCCAAATCGGATTGCATTGTTGATGATTTAAAATTGAAAAGCATAAAAAAAAAGATCGGCAAAACAAATGAAGATCGACAAAACAAATGAAGATCGACAAAACTAATGAAGATCGGCAAAACAAATGAAGACCGATAAAACATTTATGCAGATCAATAAAACAAAAGACTATAAACAAGTTGGTAAGGTCAAAAACTACTCGCAGCCATATTTTGTAATCTAGATGTGATTGCTATTCAAAAAAATAGGTGCAAGCAATTGTCGACCTTAATGACACTTGTCTAAAAATGTGCTTTTAGGCGTTTAAAGACATCACTGATCACAAATATTGAAAAAATAAATAGATATTAGGCATGCTCATAAGGTTGAAATTCGCTTGGACCCTTTTTTTGTAATCTAGATGGGATAAACGTTCAAAAAAATAGGTGCAAGCAATTCTCGACCTTATGAACATGCGTAATATTTATAGATTTTTTACATATTCTTGATCAGTGACGTTTAAAAACGCCAAAAAGCACATTTTTTTAGATTTGTCAATAAGGTCGAGAGTAGCTTGCACCATTTTTTTTGAATGGCAATCGCATGTAGATTACAAAATATGGCTGCAAGTAGTTTTTGACCTTATAAACTTGCTTAGGGTCTTTTGTTTTATTGCTCTTCATTTATTTTGTTGATCTTCATTTGTTTTACCGATCTTCATTTAATTTGAAAATTAATTCATTACTTTATACATTTATTATTTTTGACGATGTTCTGCACTACATAAGCAGTGTACTGCGGTCGGCAGAACTAATGGGGCATAAAATACCATTAGTTCTGCCAACAGAACTACTCAGCAGAACAGGTGGGAATTGAATTACCATTTGTTCTGTGGACAGAACTAATGGTAAAAAAAGTTACCTGTAGTTCTGCCAACAGAACAGCTGGGAATTGCATTACCATTTGTTCTGTGGACAGAACTAATGGGAAAAAAATTACCAGTAGTTCTGTTAACAGAACTACTCAACAGAACAGGTGGGAGTAGAGGGTTGCTGCAATATCTTTGTGTGTAAACTAGTCTCACTTTTAACCGACTTCAAAAAAAAGGTTCTCAATTCGACTGTATGTTTTTTTTTATGTATGTTCACCGATATTTGTGTCAATTATAGACAGATATCAAAAATTATTTTTTTGTTGGATAGAGTTTACTTCTGAGGTAGTCTCATTTTACTAGGTCAGGATCTGATGCTGGGATCCAGGAGAAATTGAGGACAACCACTGAAAATTGTAGGGACAACTATTGCGTTTGGTAACTTTTTAATTAAGTGCGTTAAAGTACTACAATTTAATGAAGGTCTGGAGTCGATTTAATGACGGAGTCGAAAGACAGTCGAGGGAATTTCTTAAGGATTTACAGCAGTTACCTTGTATTTGGGCTTGATTGCTTTATATTGATGAGAACTTTACACCTAAATAGATCGATTTTCAGTCCACCTGTCACTTAAAATAAAGAAATAATATTTTTAACAAAAATAAAACCAACTTCAAACCAAAACTTAATAATAAAACTTGCTTAGCACAAAGTAAAAATTATGTCTTTTGATATACCAGATTTTATTAAATCTAATTATGAAGTCGGCGCCATTAATAGTACCTACCTAAACCTGTGGGTTCACTTTGTGCCGACTTCAATATGATGTTTAATAAAATCTAATAGTGGAGTGCATACGCTGAAATTGCAGCGAAGAACCATACATTTAGAATTTGAAGAACAATAAAAACAGACTCAAAGGACAATGACGCGTTCTCTTGTACTATTTAATAAGGAAATGTGCTAAGATTCTGCAAAGGGAGAGACTGATTCGGAATCCTTTTATTTCGTGAACGAGTGTAGGCATTGAGTTGTAGTTAGAACCACATAATTCAAGTCTGCAGTCCCTTGAAACTAAAAAAATACACGTATGGTACAAAAATAATATGCTGATCGATCTTATACCGTTTTCGTGATAATCATGTGATTACCAATAACATCAGGTTCATTGGCAGGACGTCAATGATTTAGATCGATTCCAATATTACGGCTTAACAATGACCTTGCGTTGTGTATAGACGTATTTAATGTTATTAATAACATTAGATAATTTGCTGAATCGTGACCTCGTTCTTACCAATAATCGGAAAGTGGGACAAATGAGTACATGTTATATAATTATAATGAATTTGAAATAAAGAGTAAGTAGGTAATAGAGTAGAAAAGACACCAAACCAATACAACGGACGGAAGTCCATTCGGAAGACGCTGCAGCGTCAAAGTCTACGCCACGTCCAAACGAGCCCCGACTAGAGGAGGATAGGATAGAGGTCGTTTCAACGCCAATCGCAGTACTGGATGTCCGCCATTGAACAAGCTCTAAAGGAGGTATGTAGTATAGCTACAGAAGGAAAGCTTAATTCAGACAAGAAGTTAAGAATTATTGTACTATGCCGATTACGGCATAGTACATTAATTCTTAACTTATTAACTTAAATATTAATTAGCCATGGAACTTCCCACCAGTTGTAAAATACCTTTTACCTTACAGTTGAAAAAAAAAAGTGGGTAATTGCTACAACAACAACATTTTTTAGAGCTCTTGTGAATTTAATTAATTTAATATTAGTTATTTGATTTTGAATAATTAGTTTCAAGTACAATCTAATGCTAATATAACACACTCACCTGCTGTGTGTTATCTCCTATCAATATCACCAACTTCTCAAGATATTCACAGTTTTATTTTCAAACACTGAGATGGAGGCAATGAAGGATTCTTTTGCTGCAACTATGAGTGGGATTGCGGATCGGATCCAAACTCACCTAATCTGGTAAGTCTGACTTCGGACTTTGCCAAGTTCAAGACCTTTGTGCTGAGTACAATATCAGCATTTCATACTCAAATGGAGTTTTTAGCACGTGAGATGGATAATGTTGAGATGCGGAGTCGTCGTAAAATTTTGTTGATACACGGCATTCCTGAAGAGCAGTCTGAACAGACGTCACAGGCTGTGATCAAAGTTTTTACCAGCCACTTGAAGTTGTCAGATGTAGGTGTTAGTGACATAAAACGTTGCCAAAGGATGGGGCGCTCTACGAGTACAAACAAGCCAAGACCCATTTTAATAAAGTTCGTGGAGTTAGCAGTCCGTGATAAGGTGTGGTTCACTAAAACCAAGTTAAAAGGCACTGGAGTTACACTTTCGGAGTTCCTGACCCGCACCAGACACATAACTTTCATGGCTGCACGTGAACGGGTTGGTGTGTCCAAGTGCTGGACCCGGGGAGGCCATGTCTTCGTACTGAGCCCTGATGGTACACGGCATCGTGTGGCTTCTCTGAGTGAGCTCAATCGGTTAGAGTGGGACGTACAGAGGGTCGTACCCACAGCGAAGGTTGTGACGAAGTCCAGGCGAGCCCCCAATAAGAAATAATCCGGTCTGAAATATCACTCATTATATTACCTATTATTCTCGTAGCATTACTCCTTAGATATCTTGCACTCAATGCATTCTCTTGTTAAATATTCACATATTTTTCACATATATCTGACCGTTTCTATTAATTTATTGTATGATGTCAATATACTGGTTGAATTTATAGTCGTTCTGGACCCGAGAGGGGGTTACTCGGAATCAATAATGGAACCATTTCGGAGTGTCAAACACACACACACAGCTGTGCAGGTTATAATAAAAAAATGACTTCTATGTAATCTTTATCACTCGTTCGAGTTGAAACATTAGTAGCGCTTCGATTATTCATTGAACTTTTCAATGAATGAAACTCCGAAACCCATAGGTACCTACGCCGCGGCGCGTGCTTCCATGTGATCAGTTCATTGACCGAATGCATCGTTTCGATAATAATAGGTACTTAGATAATAATAAAGGACTCCAATTTCTCCTTCATACTTTACGCGGGCTTAGGACCGTCGGAAATACTTTAATATTGTTCTATTTTACGGTGAATTAATAAGGTTTATGTAATAATAATGAAAATAAACACGAACAAATAGGGAGTATTTCCGGCGTATTTAAAAAATTGGAGCTATTTACAAAATAATCAACTTAAATACCTAGACCTACCTATTCACAGTTTATTTACACTTCCCTGTACCTTAGCAACTGCTCAAAATGGAGTCCAGAACGTTCGATACACAAACGGGCACGTTTTAGGCTATTGTCTTTTAGTTTATTCAATGTGTCTCTGTCACTTTTCACTATTTCAAAGGCGTCCACTATCGCACTGCGTAATTCATCACGAGATTCGTACTCTCGAGTGTAAACTAATCGTTTATTTCCGACCACAAATAAAAGTCGATCGCGACGACAATACTGCGCGCGAGTTATAGTCGAACTGCGCGCCGCTGTCGCCGGTCGGCGGCGCGGTCGGTCGAGCGTATTTACCTACCTACAAGACGTAACTAGTCGAGTACCTACCGACGTTACTTGGCAACGAGTCCACGTGGACCGATGCGTTCATGCGTTGTGATTGGTCGAATTTTCCCGGCGCGGTGACTCTTCTAACTGATTGGAACGTTAGACATTGAATGAAAAATTGTAGTAGAAAATCGTAGTAAACGTATTTCGTGAAATTTAAAGGAATAACCAGGTGTTCTCGTTTTGATTATGGCAAACGATGTAGATTTTGACATTTTCGTAATTTTTTATTGTTGATTTTCAAATTGACAGTGCCGATCGGTTCTGTTATCGAAACTGGGCCTAAACCTTTCCGTTCCAAAACGACTATAAATTCAACCAGTATTGTGATTAGCGGAACACTGCATTCAATTTGTTTGGTTATGTATGGTACTTGCGGTTCTGGTTCAGATAAAACTTTTTTTTTTTTTTGGAAGGAAAAGGATTGTATAGGATGGGCTACAATATTACTATACTAAATCTACATTTTAATCATATTTAATTCTATGAAATTATATGAATAAAAAGAAGCGCTCATGGCCCCGCGGACTCAGTGTTCTGTAAACGATCACTGCAGTAAGCAACTTTCACTATGGCCGGTCCATGGATGGGTGACCATCCATGTGATCACTTTGTGACATTTATTTGAGCGTTTCCGTGCTTCGGAAGGCACGTTAAGCCGTTGGTCCCGGTTGCCAGTAAAATGGCAGTCGTTAAGCTAAGTTGAAGGCTTTATTTCAACAGCAGGCAGTCACAACCTGCGCCTGTCCATTTAAACACGGCAATACGGCTCACCACCTATTACCTGGGACAAATTATACAAAGGTGAAATGTGGGCATATAATATGCCTCTGCCTACCCCTCCGGGGATAAAGGCGTGACCATATGTATGTATGTATGTTAATTCTATGAAGGAAGCTAGTACATTATATACATCACGATTACTTAAATATAATAAACACTGGATAGATGTAGGAAAAGGCACATGGATCTTAGACAAATTTAGGAAGAATTCGGAACGATCATATAACAAACAGGAGAAGAAAATATGATTTACATCACCATATTCTCCACAAGGGCATAGTGGGCTGTCAACAATACGAAATTTATACAAATTGGCAGGAGTGCAAACATGACCTAGTCTTAGTCTACAAATGACGGTAGTAGTCCATTTGTTGTAATGTATTTTAGCAAACCATGGTTTTGCTGGTATAGTTGGTTGGATGGAACGAAAGAATTTCCCCTTATTTTCGTCAGCTATCCAGGATTTGCGCCAAGTGTTAAATAGGTAGGATCTAGGTAAAGACATCAAGTCATGCCAGTAGTTTGCATACGGAAAAATGTCTCCATCTACAGTTGCTTCTTTGGCAAGTTGGTCAGCCGCCTTCTCGTTACCAAAAATACCAACATGACTTGGTATCCAGCTGAAAACTACACTATATCCTAGGGTGTTACATTTAGTTAACAGTTGGCGTATTTCAAAAATTACTGTAGTCTGGATATTAGCTTTAAAGGGAGAGCGAGATAGAGCTTGTAAGGCGCTCAATGAGTCGCTGAACACAATCGTCTCTCGTAGTTTAAATAGAATAATATATTCTATAGCTTTTAATATGCCCATGCATTCACCGGTGTAGACAGAGGATTCAGGTGGCAGTTTAATTTTTTGTGTAATCCTGTATTGTGAATGGTAGACTCCCACACCCACGCAGCTATTATTGGAGTATTTAGATGCGTCTGTGAATATTTGATGCCAATGTTTCCAATCTTTATCAATAATTTCGTTAAAGTCTGAATTCTGATTATTATTGTTTTGTTTGATGCCTATATTAAAATGAATCTGCGGTTGGACGACAAGACAGGTGTATGAAAATTTATACAATGGTAAACGATCCCATTGATGCGTTTTTGCTTCGAGATTTTTAAATTTATTAAAGCTCTTTATTAAACCTGGAGTTTCTTTATGTGTCCAATACTCAGAAAAGCCTATCATCTCCGAAAGTTGTTCTACTTTTTATATAGGGGATGGTTTTTGAGTTGTGTGTTGCGAAAAAAGAACCTATCACAAATGTACTGTCTTCGAAACTTGAGAGGGGGATCACAACATTCAACCTGTAAACAGTTGATCGGACTGGATTTCATACTACCTGTAATAATTCGTAGTGCTTTTGATTGTATGTTGTCTAACTTTTGCAAAGTGCCTACATTACATGGTTCTAATAAGAAGGTTCCATAATCCAGAACACTCCTTATCAAGGCATTATATATAAGTCTCATAGTAAAGGGGTGGGCGCCCCATCGGACCGCAGAAAGACATCTTATAATATTGAGGTTACGTTCACACCTTGCAGTGATGTAATTACAGTGAGGTAGACCAGTGAGTTTTGAGTCTAAGATTAACCCTAAATCAATTTTTTACCTGATCCTTAACTGGTAACGGTATATTTTTATAAAGAACAATAATGGGTGGCAGGATCCGTTTTCTACTGAACAGAACTACTGTGCTTTTTTGAGGTGATAAAGTTAGACCGTTCCCGTCAAGCCATATATTCAGAGCATTTAATGCTGTGGACAGAGACTGATTAAGGTCTGTTATGGAACACTCTGAGACATAGAGAAGTAAATCATCTGCGTATTGTGATACATTAACACTATTATATTTTCTAACGTATGAATCTAAATCCGAGGAATATATATTATACAATAATGGGCTCAAAACAGAGCCTTGGGGTAAACCCTTCCATACTGTTCTACAAATAGTTTTTGTATTTACATCAGGTGAATACTGGAGAAATCTTTCAGACAACATATTTATAATAAAATTAGCTAAAAGCACGGGTACATTTAATTTTGCCAATTTTAATTTTAAAATACTTACGTTGAAAAGCTGCTAAAACTGATTCATTATTCGTAAACGCTAACCTAATGTCTGTGATAAAAGTTCCTAAACTGTCAATAGTAGATTTGCCTTTTCTAAAGCCGTGTTGATTATCCGATAGCAAGCTATTAAATTCTAAAAACCATTCCAGTCGGTTTTTAACTAGATGTTCAGCTATTTTAGCTAGTACAGAGGTTAGCGCTATTGGACGATACGATGTAGGGTCTGTTCTATCTTTATTTGGTTTTGGAAATAATAAAAGATTTTGAGTCCTCCATGATAAAGGGATATGACCTGAGATCATTATAGTGTTTATGATTGACAGGTAATAATTTAGGCTATCGCTATTGAGGTGTGTGATGAAGGAATAAGGGATGCTATCTTCCCCTGGGGCGGAGTCTTTTAGGTTTGTTAGTACGTGTTTCAACTCAATGTAGGTAAAAGGGGAATTTAAATCTTCAAAGTTGCTATTATGTGGTATGCTTAGTGTGTATGAGAGGCCTACATGATAGTCAGGAACAGATGGGGGAGCCAGTCTATCCATTATCTGCTCAACTAGGTCTGGGCTAATGGTTTGATTTGCATCATTATTGTAGCAGGATCTATATTTTCTAATATTTTGCCAGACAGTGGATGGACTGACATCTGGGCTCAAGGATGAGCAGAAGCTTTTCCAGCCATCAGTTTTTTTGTTTCTAAGAAATGCTTGTGTTTCCCTGGCTACTTGTAAATAGTTATTAAAGTTTTCATTAGTCATGGACAGACAATATTGCCTCTCTGCCTCTTTTCTCTTTTTGATTGCTCCTGTGCATTCTTCATCCCACCACGGTGGGGATGGTATTTTATTAGGGCCTGAAGATTTTAATGGAAATACCTCATCAGCTACTTTAACTAGCAATTTTGCAAATAAGTCACAACTTGATAAAATATTTGAGGATGAGATGTTGGGTAATTCAGATATCTTTTGCTCTACTGTGGATTTATATAAGTCCCAGTCTGCATTGTGTAACTTATGTTTTATCCGTGGATTTTTGTTTTGTTTCAGAGGTTTTCTGAATGGCAAAGTTATCATAATTACAAAATGGTCACTACCATGAGTTGATTCCGTAGTGTTCCAATCTAAGGAGGATGCAAGATCAGGAGTGCAGATAGATAGGTCTGGAGCTGTAGGAGGATCATCCAGGCATGTTGGAGTCCCTGTATTTAATATACACAAATTATGATCTTCAATTAATTCTAATAATTTATTTCCATAAAAGTTTGTCAAAGGAGAGCCCCAAGACTGGTGATGTGAGTTAAAGTCACCAAAGCAAATAAAAGGTTTTGGTAAAAAATTGAATAAACTATTGATTTCATTAAAAATATTTAAACTAGGACGAGAAAAATATGTACATACATAACAAATATTATTTACAGTAATAGCAATGACAGAAAGTTCATCACTATATGAAGGAAGGGAAAGGATAGAATAATTTACATTGTTTCTGATGAGTATGGCAACTCCACCATATTCATCAGATCTGTCACTTCTCAAGCAAGAGAAGCCAGGAATTTTAAAAATAGAGTCCTGCTTTAGCCAGGTCTCCTGAAGGCAGATAACAAAGGGATCATATTTATTAATTATATTAATCAGTTCATGTTTTTTGGGCACTACACTGCGACAATTCCATTGAATTGCTACTGCTCTGTGATCCATTATCATTAGATATTTTATAAAGAATTTCAAGTATTATGGCAACGTTGGACGGTGAAATTGTGGTATTTGATTGTGATAGAAGTTGAAATAAAGTATTAATCATATCGGCTGTATTATTGGTATTATATTGATTATTCCTAAAGACAGGGCCAGGTGTAGTGGTGGGATTTTTTATAATCTCATTATGAGCAGCATGATCATAACCCTTAGAAAATCGTGGAAGGGTTCTGGGTTTTAAAAATACTGTTTTTCTGTAGGATTGACTGCTATTAATTTGTGTATTGTTATCCTTGTCAGAAGATGTATTATGGGTTGTTAAAAATGCCTCAGCATATGATTTTTTAGTTATGGGGGGATGTAATTTTACAGCCTCCATATAAGAAATGCAGGTTTTGCTGATTGTTTCTGTAATACCTTTTTGTCTGTCAAACTCCAGGCATTTCTTGGAGTTAGCTAGATGTGAGCCTTTACACAGAACACACCAAAACTCATCTTCGTCTACACTACATGTATCACCCGAGTGTCCTCTACCACATTTGAAGCACCTACTTTCTGATCTACATTGGCTCTTAACATGTCCATACCTACAACAGTTGTAACATTGTACGGTTGGGTAAATATATAAATCTACTGATAATGCAGTATAGCACATAAAAACTCTTTTAGGGAGAACTTGTCCATCAAAGGTTAGTACTACTGTACCAGTATTTTCAAAATTATTTACATTATTTAAAGAAGTTTTTTTGCGTATTCTTCTAATTTTTATGATGGATCCACAACCAATAGGGACAGATAACTTAGTAATAACTTCCTCATCTGTCCAATCAGTTGGAACCCCTCTAATAACACCCATACGGGTTATATTATAAGTAGGTATGAAGGCATTAAACTTTTCTAACGTCAGGCACTTATTTGTTATAAAATTATTCGCATCAATGTGATTAACAAATGTAACACTGACTTTGTTACGTCCAATTCTTTTGAGGCTACCATTCACAATCCCATGGATATTATTCTTTTTAAGAAACCTACCAAACTCTACGGGATGTAAATATGCACGGCTATTTTCAGCAGTTTCTTTTTGTACATTTACAACAAATGGCGCTACATCTGTACTGTTATAATTAGGTCGACCAATATTAGCACTAGTGGTGTTTTTGTTGTCTAGGTCTTCAGTTAGAGGTTGTGATTGTGAGGTTTGTGAAATCGCATTAAGTTCACATTTGCAATCCGTACTTTTTTGCAATTTAGAGCCCTCTTTCCATTTTGGCTTTTTCTTGTTACAACTTAGGCAAACTACTCGTGAAGCGAGTCGTTTGCGTTTAGTGTGGTTTTCTAGTTCCGTTGACAGAGAGCAGTCAGAAGATTCTATACAATTAAATATTGTTGGACTCGGACTACTAATTAATTTGGCGCCAGACCCCCCACCGGGGTCGGCCGGCTCGTCCATGGAAGAAGGACGACAATTACTCCTACATATATATAATACAAAGAAAAAACTTACCCTAAATTAGTTGAAATATACACTATCTATACAAACTACAGAAATAACAAAAACTACTATTTTACACAATCCTTTCTCAACAATTATAAAATATTTTTCAATTCTAATAAAAAGACGCGTCCTCTTCGTTCAAAGTTTCCCGCTCTTTTTTCCAGATAAAACTTTCACTTTTCTTAAAACTTGAAAACTGGTGTGATGTGTACATAGTAAATGACAATAATATTAAATAATACTTCTTGACTGCCTCTGTGGCGCGGTCGGTAGTGATACCGCCTGCGGCGCTGGAGGTCGTGGGTTCGATTCCCACCGGAGTCAAATATTTGTGTGACCCATAAATGTTTGTCTCAAGAGTCTGGGTGTTTCTATGTATAATATGTATGTATTTAGAAGTATATAAGTATTAATATCCGTGGTCTGATACCCATAACACAAGCAGGTTATTCCTAGCTTACTTTGGGATCAGATAGCGTTGTGTGAGATGTCCGTGAATATTTATTATTATATTATTATTATTATACTTGACTTGACAGAGTTGATAGTTAAGTTCATTCAGTCAATTGTTTTTTTTAACTTTCATCTGTCGAGTGCGAATGGCCTTTAACCCATGCAGCCTAAAAAAAGTGCAGCGAGTGCAAAAATATTTTAATTTTTTAAAATCTATTTTTCTTTAACTGTTTTGTGAATATTATTTTATTTTAGTTTTAACACAAATAGCGGGTGGACAGAAAACTTACAGTGCAAAATTATTCTCATTCTTTTTTTGGTAAATTTCATTGTAATATTATTTTTTTATAATTTTATTGTTTATATTTTATTATTTTTGTATTTTTATAAATATCTATATTTATTATGTTAGATGCATATGAATTCAGCGATGATGACTTAAGTTACACTACAGCGAACAGCATAAATGATAGCTTTCGGAGCCAATACACTCTGCCTCAATTTATTGAGTCCCAGTTTTCCGATGTACCCAAGAATTTTAATGTAGTCCATATCAATGCACAGAGTATTCACGCACATTTCCCAGAGATGCTGACTACTTTTGATTGTAGAAATATCCACGCTATTCTGGTTTCGGAAACGTGGTTAAACACCTGTCTACCTTCTTCATCTTACACTTTACCTCACTTTAACCTTATACGTAATGATCGTTACACTTCCACTACAGGTGGTGGTGTTGCAATTTATTTGCGAGACAATATTACCTTTAATATTTTGGAAATGTCTCCTCAGCCACCGCCTGCAGATGCTGGGAAATCAATATTCATCGAGTTGGAGCTTTGGCATACCAAGGTTCTGCTTGGTGAGTATTATTCCTCTTCATCTGCAATCAATTTCTTTTCTTCCTTTGAAGACATAATGGAACGTCTTTCACCATCATTCAACCATACAATTGTTTTGGACGACTTTAATACTTGTCTTCAAAAACAAGATCCTCGCTCGCGTGCTCGCGCCTCTACTTTCACTAACATTGTAAACTCTTGTAACTTGTCTATCCTGCCTCTAAATGTCACTCATCACTTTCCAAATTGTACTCCATCGCTCATTGATCTCATCCTTGTTTCTTCCACTGAATTAGTTGTTAAGCATGGACAATGCACAGCTGACGAATTTTCGTACCATGACCTAATCTATCTTTCTATACCTTATTATATAATAACCTTCGTCCTCCTAAATCCAAACCCAAAATCCTTATGCAGCGTAATTTTGGTGGTATGGACCTTCATAGGCTACGTGAGGATGCATCAAATTTGGACTGGGGTTCTCTATTAGCTACGGACTGTACTGACGAGAAAGTCAGCATTTTCACACACAAGTTAATAGACCTATACGACGTACATGCCCCAGTCAGGGCCGTAAAAGTGCGATACTTGCCGGCACCTTGGCTTACAGCGGAAATCAAATCCCTCATTGCAAAAAAAGCTGCTGCCAAGTGTAGGTTTAAGCGTAGGGCTACATGCGAGAACCGTGAAAAGTAAATAGCTTTGAGGAACCTCTGCGGCAAGGTGTGTAGGAAAGCGCAACGCCAACATATCCATAATTCGGTCCAGAACGGGGACCCTGCGAAGATCTGGAAATTTCTTAAAACAATAGGGGTTGGAAAGCCAAAACCACAAGTCCTTCCGAAAATTCTGGATATTGATTCATTAAATCAACATTTCTGTTCGTCTTCAAATTATGATCCATCTAATAAAGCAAGTACTTTACAGTATCTTTCATCGCTTCCAACTCCTTCCTTTCCACCGTTTCTTTTTGGACAATAACATTTACTATGGCCGGTCACGGATGGGCATCCGTGACCGGCCATAGTAAATGTTACTTATTAACTGCTTGTGATGTTAAGAGGTGCATATTATCGCTTAGTTCCATCGCAGTTGGTACAGACTGCATAAGTCGAAACATGGTCGTGCCTATTCTGGATGAAATTCTTCCTATTTTGTGTCATCTCTTTAACCACTCCTTAACCTACAGTGTATTTCCGACAACGTGGAAAGAGGCACAAATTGTCCCCATTCCCAAAAAGCCTAATCCTGCATCCTTTGCCGAGTATCGTCACATCTTCATTTTACCTTTTCTCTCAAAAGTCCTAGAAAGGCTTGTTCATATCCAACTTAGTACATTTCTTAACAGAAACCTTCTCCTTAACCCTTACCAATCAGGATTTCGTCCGGGATATAGCACGACTAGTGAGTTGGTCAGTATTACTGACGATATTAGGCTGGGCATGGAGAACGGAAATCTTACTGTACTATCCTTACTCGATTTCAGCAATGCTTTTAATACAGTGGATTTCCAGATCCTGCTTGGCATACTGCGCTCGATTAACATATCTCCAACAGTTATTGATTGGTTTCACAGTTACCTGTTCGGGCGACGTCAGCGTGTACGCATTGAAGAAACATTTTCTTCTTGGTGCGACACGACTGCGGGAGTACCACAGGGTGGCGTTCTATCTCCTTTATTATTCTCAATTTTCATAAATTCCATCTCTAAATCTTTACTATCATCCTACCACCTTGATGCAGATGATCTACAGATCTATATGCAAGCTCCGGTCCATGAAATTACTGAAGCTATATCCATAATTAACTCGGATCTACGGCGAATATGTAAGTGGAGCAAGCAATATGGTCTTAGCGTGAATCCCTCCAAGACTCAAGTTTACGTTATCGGCAGTCCCAATATGGTGTCACGATTGGACGGGGTTCAACTGCCTGACATAATGTTTAACGGTATTGCAATACCCAGTAGCGCAACAGTTAAAAATCTGGGAATTATGATTGATGGCACGCTATCCTGGCGTCCCCAAATACAAGAAGTCAGCCGGAAAATGTTCGCATCTGCAGGGTCTTTGCGTCGACTACGCAATTTTCTGCCAAATAACACTAAAATTACGCTTGCTCAATCTCTCCTTCTCCCTATTCTAGATTATGCCGATGTCAGTTATCTCGATATCACAGAGGAGCAACTTGATAAACTTGAGCGCCTTCAAAACTTCTGCATAAGATTCATATTTGGATTACGCAAATATGATCATGTATCTGAGTATCGCAAACAGCTCGAGTGGCTTCCAATTCGTTTTCGTCGGAATGCTCATATCCTCTCTATGCTTTACAGTACACTATTCAATTCATGTTCCCCAACTTATCTCAAAGAACGATTCATGTTCCTTAATGACACACATTCAAGATCCTTGAGGTCGTCGGAATCCTTGGTATTGGCTATGCCTATTCACTCTTCCGGTTTTTATGATAAATCTTTCACCGTACAGGCTGTGTGATTGTGGAATGCGCTGCCTATAACGATTAAAAAGGCACAGTCTATGGTTGCCTTTAAGCGCATGGTGAAGGAACACTATTTAGCCCGGTAGCATGTTCCTAAGCTTGATATGTTGTTTCCACACTGAAATGTATGCATTTAGGTATGTATATTTGTATGTGTGTATATTTATATGTATGTATATTAGTTTGTATGTATATTAGTATGTATGTATATTTGTATGTATGTATTTTTGTATGTAGGGATATTTGTATGTGTATATGTGAGATGTATCTATAATATGTACTTAGTTCTTTGTTTATTTACATACCTACTGGTATGTTTTATTGTTTTGTATCTTATTATTTCTACACCTAAACTACCCATTTGTCTTATAATCTATATCTTTCTCTGTCCATCCCAAGGTTGCCTGGCAGAAATTGCTATTTAGCGATAAGGCCGCCCTTTGTACAATATCTGCAATTATTTATTTCTGTAAAGTATAACATGGTGTGCAAATAAAGTTTTATTCTATTCTATTCTATTCTACCTTGAAGTTTTTTATTTTTTTTATTTATTATTAACATATAATACATACTCACAATCTATAAATAGCAAGCCAAAAAAAAAATTCAATAAAAAATACAACCGACTTCGAACAAATCCTGAAAAATAAAATTTACTTTGCACAAAGTAATATGTATTTTCATTTATCAGATTTTTTATTCAATATCATATTGAAGTCGGCGCCAAGTAGGTTTAGGTAGGTATTATTCATGGCACCAACTTCAATATAATATTGAATAAAATTTGACAAATCAAAATACATATTACTTTGTGCTAAGTAAATTTTATTTTTCAGGATTTGTTCGAAGTCGGTTATATTTTTTATTGAAATTTTTTTTTTCAATATTTTAAGTGACGGGTGAACCGAAAAATATATCTATCTAGGTGAATGTTCTCATTAATACAAATCAATCAAGCCCCAACACAAGGAAGCTGCTCTGTAAATCGTCAAGGAATTCCCTCGACTGTCTTTTGGTTCCATCATCGGATTGACTCCAGACCTTCATTAACTGTAGTACATTAAAGCACTGAATTAAAAAGTTAACAAACGCACTAGTTGTCCCTATAATTATCGGTGGTTGCCCTCGATTTATCCAGGATCCCATAATCAGATCATAACCTGGTTAAAATGGGACCACCTCAGAAGTAAACCCTATTCAAAAAAAAAAATCTAAATATATATATAACTCAAAGGTGACTGACTGACTGACAAAGTGATCTATCAACGCACAGCCCAAACCACTGGACGGATCGGGCTGAAATTTGGCATGCAGTTAGATGTTATGACGTAGGCATCCGCTAAGACAGGATTTTGATAAATTCTACCCCCAAAGGGATAAAATACGTGAACGGGAACAAATTTTACGCGGGCGAAGCGGCGGGCATCAGCTAGTCCGTCTGTAATTGACGGAAATATCGGTGAACATACATAAAACATTTAGAACTTTCTTTTTTTTTTAAGTCTGATCTATCAATCTAGGTGTAAAGTTTTCATCAATATAAATCAATCAAGCCCAAACACAAGATAACTGCTGTAATTGTTAAGGAATGCCCTCGACTGTCTTTCGACTCTATCATCAGATCGACGCCAGACCTTCATTAAAATGTAGAACATTAAAGCTCTTAATTAAAAAAGTTAACATGCGCACTAGTTGTCCCTACAATTTTCCTTGGTTGCTCTCGATTTCTCCTGGATCCCTTTATCAGATCCTGACCTGGTGAAAATGGGACCACCTCAGAAGTAACCCCTATTCAACAAAAAAAAAATTGAAATCCGTCTATAATTGAGGGAAATATCGCTTGAAATACATAAAAAAAATACATACAGACGAATTGAGAACCTCCTCCTTTTTTGAAGTCGGTTAAAAACCACTGAGGCTTGTCCGGCCTGCCACATTCCACTTTGCATTTTTGTTTTTAAATAAACAGTAATTCACATAATAACCGCTTCACTATAATACTAATCACAACACAAAGCATCCTTCACAAATTACAAATAACAACATGAAGAACTTTTTTAACATTGCAGTACAAAATACATGTTTACTTTTGCAATTGCGTTAGCAATGACATGGCGGCAGCGCGTCACCACACCGCCTTGAACATTTTTTTTTCTTAGTACCCACATTACTAATATCTGATCTATATAGTTTCATAGTAAAGTATCACAACCAATTCATTTACAGGTTGTTTAAAAAAAGTGACATTAATTGTACCTTAACATGACTTTGGGTTATAATTCTTTTAAAAGATGAGTCTAATTTATTAAGTAGCCGTGGAACAAGATACGTGTTGGTTCTCTCACCGTGGTTATTCACTGCCCCAAAAGTTACCAATATATTTTTAGTTTTTTGCCGCGTTTGTATTTTGTGTGTTCCTTCAATCTGTTTATCTTTGTTGAAAAATTGTTCTTTTATGATACTATAGGCAACTTTGGAATGTATCGGAAGTACTTTACAGTGCTTGACCAATTTGATGTGATCATTTTATACTGCTCTCGTATACCAGGTTACAATTTTTGAAATCCTTATTTCCAGCTGTAAGATGCAATCTAAATAGTTAAGTGTAAAGCTCTTCAGACCAGTACTGCTCGTTAGACCTTACAAGACCAAGTAAACCTAACTACAACTCTCCCAGACTTAAGCACACAATAGAAGAGACATCTAAGCATGCAGCTATACATGTTTTTGCCGATACGGTCAAGGGGACTAACAGTTTCCTACCCAAGACAAGCGTAAGGTCTTTGGCCATATATCCCAAAAAACAGGGAAAGTCTAGTGAGGAGACAAAGACTTAAGTCCAAAAAAATATCAGCCCTGAAGAAATGAAGCTGCATGTAAGGGGCGTGCGAAAAACAATAGTCAAGGTGACATTGTTAAGTTAAAAGAGTCAACCAAACTTATTATCTCGGGCCTTATCGATGATAATCAGCACAAAAGGAAACCAAAAGTGATAGTTATTGGAGTACCGGGTTCCATGCAGGAAAAAGATATTTATAGTGTATAATACAGCCAAAACCTGATGGATAGAATACAGGACAGCCTTGAGACTTTCTTGACCTCAATAAAATTTAAACCACAAGTCGGGTAAGAAGGATGCTGAGACCTGCAATTACGCACTTAATAGAAGAACTGGCACCTATACGAAAAGCCCTCATAACTAAATATCGGGTATTAGTTAATTGGTCTTCCAGCCCAGTCAGAGATTTCACAATGGTCACACGATGCTTTAAATGCCAGCAGTATGGACATACAGCTAACGCATGCCGATAGATATCACATACCTGCGGATATTGCGGGGTCCAGAGGCACTCAATAACAGAATGCACAAAGAAGGCGGAAGCACCAAAATGCGCAACTTGCTTTCGCTTCAAAAAGCCCTACAACCATAGAACAGGAGCGCCGGACTGTCCAGCAAAATAAGTGGCAGAAAAACGGTACACTAATTCTGTTGATTATGGAGGCGCCTGAGAGCGTCAATGAACTTAGACACTATCTCTCCTCTTTTCCCCTTTTATTTTTTACTTTGCTTTATTAACTATTATGTACATGCCTAGTTTCAATTAATCATAAAGTAAATTACAATGACTCATAACCTGACAACTTCATTCATCGGCATAGCGATATCATACGCAAACGACACTGTCCTCCTCTTTTCCGCTGAATCTGCGTTAGTAGCGTATCACTTTTTTTCGTTGTTTCGTTTTTCGATCTGCAATTAGCCCCCTCGGCTTAATCAGATTTGGTGACAATGTTATTAGATGCTTCGAGAGTGCACATTCTCTGATATGGCCTCTCATACGCGACTAGCATCAATTTAAAAAAATAGAGAAAATATTATTTTCTCTATTTTTTTTAAATTGATGCTATATTCTTTTCAGCCGATATAAGGAGTTATTTGTGTCTATTAGTTTTGCAGCTAGATGATTTCTGTGCAGTTTAAGTCTCCGCCTATAGGCCGCAGCAGACCTTTCTATCTCTTCCTTTATCGTTGGAACGCATAGATACTGATGTTCTTTCGTGTTTCATGAACCATGGTGCATTGCTTAGAGTTTTTAGAACGTTGTCCAAGAATCGTTGTAGTATTTCTATATTTGCGTGACTCGCTGATCCGCGAAATTGAATACCAAAAGACCAAACGGGTTTCAATAATGTATTTGTATAATAAGCAGCTTATTTTCTACACTTAGTGTCGACTTTCTACCCAGAAGCCAGTACATATATATTATTGTCTCAAAATTTTATATTTGCCTGTTCTTTTTTGGCCTTTATATGATCTCGCCAGGTTAGTCCATAACTAAATATTTGACTGTGGTATGCTGTAGCAGCGTAGCTCCATCGAGTGTCACAGCTGAGCAGTCCCATCTGCTTAGGGTAAATGATACATGGACTGGCTATCCAAATCACCGGACTGGCCCACTCAAATTCTCCACTTCTTCAGCCGTAGTCCAATTTTGTCGAGGCATTCCTGAAGTTTAGTGGGAGCTATGTTTGGTCTTTATTACAGGAGAGAACAGCAGTGTTATCTGCATAGGTTGCTGTCACCACTGCTTCAGAGATGGCTAGGGCAGCGGTAAATATTGTGTATGAGACCGGGCTCAACACTTAACCCTGAAACACGCTTGCTTTTGTTTCGCAGACGGATGAAAGATAGTCGTCACATTTAATCTTGAATTTTCGGTTTTGCAGATAAGACTTTAAGAGCTCGTATGCAGTGTTTGGCAGGTGTTGTTTTAACTTACATTTTGTAATGTAAGTTAAAACAACACCTGCCAAACATGTTTGTACAGTTACAACAACAGGAGGCCATTATGCCTCACTCGGTATGCCTGCTGTATGTCAATGAATGCAGCAGAACAATATTCTTTCCTCTCCAGTGTTTGTCGTGTTGTATGAGCTTACCGATGTATCTGTTCTGTCGTTCCATGGTGTGAACGAAAGCCAAATTGGTGGTCTGGTATAACTCTTTGTTCTTCAAGGATTGGAAGAAGGCGCGTTAGGACTAGTTTTTCACCATCCTTTGACAGTACGAGCAGAAGACTTATGGGCCCTTATGATGCAACTTCTGTTGAGGGCTTGCCTAGCATGGCAACCATGTTAATAATGGACACTATTCATATTTTTGGAAAATATTGTAGCCGCTAGGATTGTCAGTAAAACAATGCCCTTCTTCCGTAATTGTTTCAGTAATCCTACAGATATGAGATCGAATTGGTGCTTTTTTCTGCTTTAAATGAGTAATAGTTTTTTTTATTTCAGCTGGTGTAACGGGTCTCAATGGCGAAGACATTCTTCGGTCTCTGTGTGATTAATGTCGGGTTCATTGGGTTTGAACAAATCTTTTAAGAAGCCAGCAAACAACGCAACTTCATCATGAGGTTTTTGTGGCCGGTTGCCATTAGCTTCTTTTAAAATGGTATGTGTTCAGTTGTTCTGCTGCATTAAATGTTTTGGTCACTCTCCAAAGGGAATAGTCGTCAGCTTTATATGGAGACAGAGTTTTAGTTTGTCTTGCAAGGTACTATTCTCATTATCTCTAAGCTTTTCTTTTAGAACCTTTTGAGTTTTATTGAGCGCCTTTTTGACTTGCCTATTCCTACTAGTGTGCTACTGGCGTCTTAGTCTTCGTTTCATAGCTATAAGCTCCTTTATTTCAAGAGGAATGTCTTGGTATTTTGATTTGGAAACCAAGAATGGCGTTGAAGCGTATCACTGATTGTACTATATTGGACTTGCCATAAAAAAACTATGAACTGACTCTGATATGCGTATTATTGAATATTATTGTCCTCGATTTGTATTAAAAAAATGATTGCGTTAATTTCCCTAATTACGAGTCTTAATTATTTTTACTTTCCTATAGGTTAAGAAATTAGATAATTATACATACCTATTAGTATTATAACATTCATTACAAATAGTTCATCGTAATAACTAAAGCAACTAAGATTATTCTAAACTAAATATTTTAAATTTAAATTGCCTTCAAGCCCGAAACACATAAATACCTAGTTCAGGCGCCAACGGTATAATTTAGTTGTCCAATATAATTATGAATACCATTACGTAAATTTAATAACTGTCATACTGAATTTCGAAGTTCAAAATAGCGATGAACTGTAGCCCTAAAGTACCGAAACGCGACTCACGTTAGTGCGAAAGTGCGCCACATCGATACCCATAATTTCGAATGTTTTCCACCGCGAAGCACGGTAGTGCGAAAGTATTCCACATCGATTCACACATTGTCGTATGTATTCCAGCGCGAGGAGAGCACCCTGGTGCGTAGTAGTGGAGGTCGCTTGCTCCCAGAGAACATCGGTCGCTGGAGAAGGTCGGCTTGCGACGATCTCTTTCAGGAGTGCGCAATTACGTTGGAGGATCCTTCCTCAAGCGCGCATTTCACGCAGGCGAAGCTGCGGGCATCAGCTAGTTTAAATATAAAGGTGCAAAGTCCCTTTGCACAATAATACTAATAATATAATAATCATTTTTCTGTTATCTATGCGAGTATTTGCATTGACACGATCAAGTGACCGCAATGTTGCAAATCAACTTGTAGATAGTAACATGCCGTGTTATACTATACATACTACCTGAAGCGTGGTCTTTCATGTTTTCTGACTACAAACTTCTACACTTTTTAGAATTTTCTTCTTCTTTTCACAAATGTATTTTTGTCACACAAAATTTGAAGAAATTAGCAATAACACTTCCGTATAGCATATTTGATTAATATTATACCAAAATAGCGCTTTTTATTTAACTTTATGGCTTTGTAGTAAAATTATATCTTTGAAATCTCGAATCTTCGAAGTAAAACCATTTATCATAAATGACAACGCTTTCACAAATTATGTGTCAAAATAAAAAGCAATTTAACTATAAAATAAGAGTATTTAAGGAGTATCGATATCAACTCCGTAGAAAATCAGCCCCAAAATAATTTACATTCCCCTTTTCGCTTGTTATAGTATAAATTTCAATAAAATACGAAACACGTCTTCCATCGATTATGTTAATAATGCTATATGCCAAATTTTAAGTAGATCGGACCAAGGAATCACGTTGTCCCATACAAACTTTACCCTCCTTTTTTATACCTTTGGAATTTGCAAAAATGTTAAAATTACTTTTTTCAAATTGTAACAAACAACGCTCATGCTTAGTTTCATCATCGTACCATTAACCGTTTAAGCAATAATTGATAATAACTTTGGGTCTAGGGATCGAAACGCAAAATTAAGTTTGCTTTGAATTCTATATACTTTTCCTGGATAAAAAGTACCCAGTGTGGCGCCCAGGCTATTAAAGAATAAATATACTAAGTTTCATCGTAATTGAACCGGTAGTTTTTGCGTGATGCCTGAACAAACAGACAGACAGACAGACAAAAAATTTTTTAATCACAGTTTTGGGTTCGGTGTCGGTCTAGTAACACCCCCTGCTATTTATTTTTTTGATATTTTGAATGTACAGAATTTTCACTTCTACAGATTTATTATATGTATAGATATAGATAAGACTACTGGAAATCAGGGTATAGATTTTCTAAAAAGCTAAAAGCGTTCTTATTTTTGCTACTTACTTCTGATTATTGGCATCTTTACCTTTCAGTAAACTGTAAGGTATAGTCACAGCTGCAGCGATGGACGTACACAAGTAGAATATGGTGTAATTTATATAAAACTTTACTCTGCATCGATAATTATCAAATTGCTGCTTGAGTATATAAGTTAAAATACACACTATACTCAATACAAATACAATATACAACATAGTAATTGACTGTTTGCGAGTATTGCAACCACGCTTATATCAATATCTCCAACCGCAACCACTTGCGCAACAACGTGAATAATCCCGCGGAAATATTTGCGAACCTGGCTTAGTGACCTCATGCCAACTGTACTGTTTATTTCGCGCGTAACGAGAATGTGCAGGTCCTTGTCAAAGTCAATGGAAAATTATTTCAAGTAGCGTTAGTCCAAATCCACACTGAGTCATTGGCGGAAAATAGTATCGCCATAAAGGAAAAAAAAAAAAAAAAAAAAATAGCGTTAGCAAATAGTTACGAAAAATAAAATGGGAAAGTTTGTGAAGATGTTTGTTATTCGATATCGTGATTGTGCATATAGTATTTAGTATTTATTTATTTATTTATTTTATTGTTAGTATTTAGTGAAAATATATGGGAAAGATAATAAAATAATTAACTGAAAAAAAACACTAGGGGGAGGGCACCTTGCCTGTGTTCCGGGGGTAGCCCATTAGATCACGCCTGCGTCAGCCGCTTTCTACCCCTTCTGCTTACAGAAGGGCACCCGAGAGCGGTAAAGGTGTGGGCGTAGTCTTCAGCACCTTAGGAAGTTTCGGTTTGGCTTCCCTGAGGAGAACCACGGACGCGCGGGGCGCTCCTTGCCGAATCGACGTAATCGATGTGTATAATCCTTGGATATCCTTCGGCTCGGCTACAGGGTGAAAGATAACACCGCGGTGTTTTATGGGTAGGACAGTTAGCTGGAGCCGGGATCGCTACACACAGTCCTAGCTGCCCCCGCAGCTGGAATGACGGCACGTAAATGCATTCTCCGCGTCAAAAAAAAAAGAAAAACAAAAAGAAAAATAAAGCTCTAAAGTATTTACTAGTACTGGAGATCGTATACCGTTTACTTCAACCCTCTGAATTCTATTGCTCAAATAAGAAGTCATGAGGTCGAGAGCTCTATTCCTGACACCATAGTGGCGCAACTTTTTGACCAGAGTTTCGTGGTGAACACAATCGAAGGCCTTTTTTTTTTGATGTGAGGGAAAATCCTCGTAGGATGCTATGCCGGACTCTTACCGACTAAAAAACCTCACGTAACGCCCAACAGCCTATGGTTGAAAGCCCCGGGTAAGCCCTCAGGAAGGATGTCCCGTAACTCCCAACAGACCTACGGCCGCCACTGCGGCCTCGCCCAGGGGGTGGTTCGGGTGCAATCCCGCGTCTATGGGGGGTTTCGGGTGTGACCCCGCTTCTAAGGGGGGGTGTGCGTGAGTTGCTCACGTCACGCTGCCGTCATGGGCCTGCTTCTGTAAGGACGGTGAGCGGCCCTCTCACCGACCTCAGACACCCGGTCATGGAGGCCGATAGTCCTCGGCGAAGACACGTCGGCGGCGCCCAGGGTGCCGACTGCGGGACTCGGGTGGGAGAGTTCTCTCCCGCACCCGGCCCGCCGCCTCCTTCACGAACATGACCTGCTTGCAGAAAGAGGCGGCGCAGTCCCACTTACTCCCGCTGGAGAGCATGGCTCGCACCATAGCCTCGAGAGTGTCCACGCCCAGACCCACTACGAGAACCTGGCGCTGTTGTGCCCACGCCGTGCACTCCACCAGCGTGTGGAGCGCCGTATCATCGCTGCGGTCCTCGCAGTGCTGACACTCGGCCGTGGTTTCCCGGTGTAATCACCACAGATATCTACCGAAGCTACCGTGCCCGGCAAGCATCTGTATCAACCGGTAGGAGAGAGCACCCTGTCTTCTCTCCAGCCACTCGTCCATGACCGGTCTGACGGCTGCGAGTGTGGCGAATCCCCCCTTTGGTTGCTCAAGTCGCACCTTCCATGTCTCCACGGATTCCTGGTGGAGCAGGGTCCGCTGGGCCTCGATTTCTCGAGACACAGGCCTTTGGCCCCGCTCCAGCGCCTCCTTGCGCCATCTGAACAGTGACGCAAGGGCTCTCGCTTCCAGGTCCCATGGAGGGGTCCCGGCTAGGAGACATGCCGCCTCACCGGAGATCGTGCGGTATCCTCTTATCACCCTGACGGCCATCACTCTCTGCGGGCTCAGCAGTCAGTAGTGGAATATTGGGCATTCTGTCCCACTTTAAGTTCGCATCGTCGCTATCGCTCCTTGCTCACGTGGGACAGATCGCCCAATATTCCACATTTTAAAAATGTAACCTAACCAAACATTTTTATAAAAAATAATTTATAAAATAAAACTTGCTGAAGCAAATCACCATCTCAACCTATCGCTGTCCACTGCTGAACATAGACCTCTTTAAATGATTTCCAGCCAGACCGGTTCATTGCCACCTGCATCCAATGAGACCCAGCAATTTTCACCAGGTCGTTGGTCCAGCTGGTAGGTGACCGTCCCACACCGCGCCTGCCGGTGCGCGGCTTGAGTGGACAAGGATCTTTTTGCCCCATCGACCGTCCGATCTTCGCGCTATGTGGCTGGCCCATTGCCACTTCAGCTAACTAATCCTGCGAGCTATGTTAGCAACATTAGTTCTTCTACGGATGTCCTCATTCCTGATTCGATCACGTAGAGAAATGCTAAGCATAGCCCTCTCCATAGTTCGCTGCGCGACTTTGAGCCGTCTGAAAAGACCTTTTGTGATGCACCACATCTCAGAACCATAAGTCATCACGGGTAATACACATTGGTTGTACACCTTTGTTTTAAGACACTGAGGCTGAAGCAAATAGGTATCTTTTATGTTTCAACATACGTCAAACGTAAACACATCACTCATATCAAATTTCTCAGTTTTAGTTAATTTAATTGTTGAATATTATATTACTTTCCGTTTCCGCTTAAACATTTCAACAACAAGATTTTTGTGAAATCATCCATTCATCATATTTTATGTCTAATTAATTTTATGTGATCGAATTCTTTTCCTGTTTAAATTGGATATAATGTTATCGGACTCTTTTCCTGTTTGAATTGCATATAATGTTACATTCATAATAAATAATTTTCAACATACCTAGTATAAAAAATGCAACTGCTGATATTTCAAATAACAGCTTTTGACTAAACGTGTAAGAATATATAATTATATGATACAAATGCTTATGTGTTTTCAAATTAACAAGACAGCTAGCGTCATCTAATGGTCAGGGGAGTAAATGTTTCAACAAGTGTGTCCAATATCTGTTAGATGGCGCTGTGCCTCTCTCATTATTGTTTTTCAGCGTCTAAAATATTACATATAAATAAAATAAAAGTGTGTGTGTGTGTGTGTGTGTGTGTGTGTGTGTGTGTGTACTTAATTTTAAACAACAGCTTTTGACTAAACGTGTAAGAATAATTATATGATACAAATGCTTACATGTGTTTTCAAATTAACAAGACAGCTAACGTCATCTATCGGTCAGGGGAGTAAGCGTTTTAACAAGTGTGTCCAATATTCGTTAGATGGCGCTGTGCTCAATCTCAAAAATAATTTAAATTGTTTTTCAGCGTCTAAAATATTTTCTATCAAATAGACACCAGGACAGGACGACTTTTGAAGCTCTTGTTCGTAAAAAGTTCCTAATATGACTTGTTTTTGATTATCTTCGATGCGATATGTTATTGGTATAGTGTTATTTATCTTTTTTATAGTAAATAATTCTGTTGACCAGTTAGGAGTGTATCCTTTCTCGAATATATGTTTGTACTTGCTAATTCGAACTTTGTCACCAATTTTAAACTTTGGACGACATTTTTGGACTACCTTTATCATGGAATTCGTAATATTATTTTTAATGTTAGTTTCATTAAACTTATTGACATTAACAGGTGCAAATTTAATAGTACGATGTTTTGTGTTATTATATGTCTTCACAATACCGTTCAAGCCACCATCTATCCACTTATAGTGTCCGTTCAAGCTAAAGTATTTGTACAATTTATTTTTAATAGTTTTAATAACTCGTTCTACAATTGAAGCCTTTTTGGTTGAAAATGTAGAGTAGTGATTAATATTATAGTTCTGTAAAAGCTTTTGAAATGTAGAATTATAGAACTCAGTACCCATATCAGTTTGCAGATGATTTGGTATCCTGTGATTAGAAGAAAGTATTTTTTCAAATGCAAGAGAGACATCATGTTTGGATTTAGTTTTTAATGGTTCCACCCAAACGTACTTGGAGAAGCAGTCGATAACTATTAAAATATAGTTATATCCTTTATTAAAGGTTTTTAGGTTTTGCATATCAGCTAAATCTGCTTGCCACAAATCATCAATACCTTTTAAAATTACAGATCGTCGAGGAAAATTTTTTCGTGCTGCTTTATGTATTTCATTGACGATTTGTTGTTTCGTCATTTTAACAAACTTTAAGGGCTATGTTTTTCGATCTTTTAATATAGATTGAATTGCGTCTTGAACTAGTTTATCAACTGCTTTTCTTGTGTAAAATTTGCTTTCCAAATGAGTGTCTATCTCAGACATTATTGTTTTTAAAGCTTTCTCTATGTGGTTTTGAACACTATTTGGAATAGAACTTTGCAATTTTCGTAAGTCACGGATTAGTACACCTTTCAATTCATCTACATATGCTTTATTTACTGCATCATCTGCGTCTTGAGGAGGTTTAACACCTTTTAGCCTCGATGTCTTCAAGTCATAATCTCCATAATCAGATTTTATTAATGCGTTATCATTAAAATCAAGTATTTCTGATATCCGCATTCGCTTATGAATATAATGTCCAAATTTGTCTACATTCATATTAAAGGTGTATTATGTTGAACGGTATATAGTAAAATGACACACATATAACATTAGTAGATCTATTTATTTAATGATTTTGCTTTCACGTAGTTCTTCAATGATAGATATTATTTCATTGTCTAGTCCTGTGTTCCCAGCATCTCGAGAAGCAATTAATAACTTTAATCTATCAACCAATTCATTGGGATCATCCCAATATACAAAATCTGTGTTTTTTTTCCACATTTTTGTTGAAGGTAATCCTTTTCCTACTTTCTGTCTACAACTTGGACTTCTACTTTCTTGATCGAAAAGTGGTTTAATAACTTGCAAATATTTTTGTCCTTTATTACTTTTAATTGGTTTTTTTGAATCGAAATCACGACGATGTGCATTCGTTACAAGTAACATTGTCTTATAATTTTGCTTGTCACAGTCATTAACCAAGCTCAGATCAATGTCTTTTTTTAACAGTAACTCTCGCAACCCAGGTGTACTTTCGTATTTGTGTCCGGCTACAGTAATAACTTTATCCCCAATAGTTATGTTAGAGGAACCCAACATTAGCTTTCCACGTTCATTTCTTATACCAAATGGAACATCTGATAGTACTTGTGAAGATAATGACCAAGATGATGCATCTGGATTAGTACCGACTAATGACTGAAATGAAGAGTCCGATGAGGGTTCCGATTCGTTACTAGCAATACTGCTATCATCTGTTTCTTTCATATCTTGGTCTTGCGGTTCATTGGGTTCTACTTTTTCCTCCTTTTTTGTTAGAGCTAAGTGGTTATTAGTGTTGGCTATTAAATTGAGAGATTCTGTGACAGGTTTAAAAACTGTATCAAGAGCATGCTTATTATTATCTTCAAAATCCTTCATTTTACGTATTTTTTTCTTGACAGCTTGTGTCGCATCAACAATTTGTTTTTTCAATGATTTATCCATTATGTAAAATAGGTGGTAATCGAATAAGAATCAATTAAAGAATAACAATAAACAGACTGCAGTCTACTTAAATATTCAAATTTCATCTAATAATACAAATGTGTCAAACGTTTTTAGAACAATCTTTATTAATTACCACATAATCAAAAGGTTCTTTCCATATTAAGGAACACATTTCTCGAAATTTCAACCATGTCATATCGGTGTTAACATGTTCTTCATAAACATGTTTCAAATTAACTTCATCTTGCTTAAAAAGCACAATTAGGTTAGCATTATCTCTTACAAGTTGTTTAGGTATTTTGGTATAAGTTTGATTTAAATAAAAACTATCAATCAATTTATGTCTTCCCATGGCAAAATAATCACGTATATTACTTTGATTTTCACATGCTACATCATCAAAAATAATCACAGAATTTGGTTTTGCATCTGAAACTTTTAAAACGTCATCATTTGTCTGATATTTATGAAGAGTGATACCTGGTACTCGTTGTAAAACCTTTTCTAAAAAGATGTACTTTGGTTGATGTAGAGTTTTAGAGTATACATAAACATTTTTAAATGTCAAGCCATTTTCATGCAATAGAAGACCAATTAATAAATTAGTTTTTCCACAATTTGATGGTCCACAAATGATGCAACGTACAGTATTCGGTAATAATTCTCCATGACGTAATTTGTTTTTTGTCAAATCGTCACAGATTGTATTGACCTGTAACGATTGTCTTTGTTTAACGAATTTCATGTTTGCTATGCAATACTGATGGACTCATAATGAAAAGATGAATTTATAACATAAATATTTATAACTACAAGTAGTCGAACCCAACTGGATACAGAAAACGTTGTGGGTTATAAATGGTAAGTAATGAACATGGAGGGAGCTTCAGCAATTTTTATTTTTTAAATTATTTTTTATAAAAATGTTAGGTTAGGTTACATTTTTAAAATGTGGAATATTGGGCGATCTGTCCCACGTGAGCAAGGAGCGATAGCGACGATGCGAACTTAAAGTGGGACAGAATGCCCAATATTCCACTACTGCAGTCTAGCCTCGTTGCTGGCCGTCAGGGTCTCCGCCCATACGGGAGCCCCGTACAGGGCCATGCTTCGCACGATCCCCAGCTACAGCCTCCTGTAGGGAGCGTTGGGTCCCCTGATGTTGGGCATCAGCCGCGCGAGTGCGGCCGATGCTCCCCTCAGTTTTGGGACCAAACTTCGGAAGTGATGTCCGAAGTTCCACCGGCCATCGAGTACGAGCCCCAGATACTTCATCGAGGGCTCGATGCCGATGCTGACGCCCCCTACCTGTAGGCTGGATCCCGCAGGTGGCCCAATCCGAGGTCCGTGGAAGCACAGAGCCTCGGATTTGTGAAGGGCGACCTCGAGACCCAGCCGCCAAATCCGACCCACGACCTGAGCAACCCCTGCCGTGGCCTTAAGTGCTGCGTCACGGTGCGTTGCTCCCCGCGCCGATACGAGGGTGTCGTCGGCGTTCAACGTTACCCCTCTGAGCAACGGACCACGCAGCACCCAGTCGTAACCGATGTTCCACAGGAGCGGCCCTAAAACCGATCCTTGTGGAACACCGCACGACACATCTCGCCGACCCGGCCCTAGCCAGCTCGGGTAAGTTATGGCTCTCTCGGAGAGATAAGCCCCGACAATTCGACGGAGGTAGGGAGGCACTCCATGATAGATAAGCGCCTCCCTGACGCAGTTCCAGGGCAAGGTGTTGAATGCGTTGGCAATGTCGAGAAACACCGCCACCACCACCTCACCCTGTGAGACTGCTTCCTCCGTCAGGCCTCTAATGCGCATGATCGCGTCCACGGTGGAGCGTCCCTGACGGAAGCCAAACTGGCTATCCACCAGATCAGGCCCCACGCGTGTGAGGTGCCCGACGAGGCGTAGTGCAATAATGCGCTCAAAGAGCTTGCACACCTCGTCGAGCAACACGATCGGCCGGTACCCTGATGGGGAATTTGCCGGCCGCCCCGCCTTTCGAATCAAGACCAGTTTCCCTGTCTTCCAGACCTTGGGAAACTGGCCTTTCTCGAGGCATGCGCTAAAGAGCCCAATTAGTCGAGGCCCAAGCTCTTCAAGAGCCAGGTCCCACGCTCGGCCTGGAATGCCGTCGGGTCCAGGGGCGGTGTTTCTGCGGGATTTAAGCCGCAGTACAGCCGCCCCTAACTCACCCTCGGTGACTACGGGCACGTCGTTCTCGCTGCCTTCCGCGATGGGCGCCTGAGACGGAGCCATGCGCGGAGAAATATGTTCCTCCGCTCTCGACGGGAACAAGGAGTCCAGGACCTCATCCAGCCGCTCCGGCTGGAGACTCTGAGTCAGTGGGGGCGCCTAAGGGCGTAATTTGCCCCTTACGATAAGGTACGGGTAAAATATAAAATAAATAAAATAAAATAAAATTTATTCCCTTTGAAATTTTAAAAAAATTATTTAGGTTTGTCAAAATTTTTGTGACTCTACCGGGGGTTCGGAAATGCTACAGACTGAGAAGAACACCCCAAGAAACTCAGTCCGGTCCCTCATAATCATCTTAGTATCTAATACAGTTTTTTTTTTAATGTAGAAAGGAGCAATTCGTTTCACTACCAGGCAGTCTTGTCTTCTAGAAAGTCTTTAATGCTATAATAAGCTTTCTGGCACAATTTAAGTTTTACTAGTTTTTTTAATTTATTAACTGACAAACCTGTTATGGCTGTCGGCAATGTATTGTACATTCGAATACAATTGCCCGCAAAAGAATTGCTTATTTTATTAAGCCTAAATCTAGGTACAGCCAATTTATTCTTATTTCTTAAGTTTAGGTTATGGATATCACTATTTTTAATAAATTTACTGTTATTTTTATGAGTATATAATAAGTTTTCATATATGTACTGTGAATACACAGTAAGGATGTTGATATCCTTAAACTTTTCTCTTAATGACTCCCGAAACCCCATACCATAAATAGCCCGGACAGCCCTTTTCTGCAACACAAAGATACATTCGATGTCGGCAGCGTTACCCCATAATAGTATGCCATAGGTCATGACACTGTGGAAATAGCTAAAGTAGACAAGACGCGCTGTTCTAATGTCTGTCAGTTGTCGGATCTTTTTAACGGCATAGGCTGCAGAGCTTAGTCTGCCCGAGACTTTCTCGATATGAGGCCCCCACTGCAAGTTGGAGTCTAACTTTATGCCCAGAAAGACAGTTTCATCGACCAATTCTACTTGATCATCCCTAATCCTAATACTGGTGTTAACGAGCCTAACATTTGGCAAGGTGAATCTAATACATTTTGTTTTAGTTTCATTTAACAATAAATTATTAGCGTTAAACCAGTGGACTACCCTAGAGAGGGCATTGTTTAGGGTGCCCCACGGGTTCCGCTCCAGAGTCTCCATCTGCTCATCGCGGCCCAGCTTTTTGGACCGCTTGATGGCCGTCTGGAGGGCCCTCTTGGCCTCCCTGTACCCATCGTAGAGCTCCGTCTCTCGGGCTGCCGCATCGTCTGGGCGACGACGCCTCCGGCGAAACCTGGTATACCGGCGGCGCGCGGTAACGCACTCCGCGCGCAACTGCGTGATTTCCGGCGTCCACCAGTACACCTGTTTCCTCGCCGGCCTGGGCCTAGCCCTGGGCATCGCCGCATCGCAGATGTGCGACATGGCTCTCCCGAACCACTCCACCTCGGTATCAACATCGGCAGGCCTGTCCGCTGACGAAATCCAGGCCTGCACGATGGCCGCCTCCAGGAGAGCCTCCCGATCAAGGCGATGAAGTGCCCAATGGGGTTCCGTGGGATTCGCAATTGCTGGCGGCAGGTTTGGTTTCCCGGGAGCCCCAAGCCCGCGACCAGGCATTGAAGTCTCCCAGGACCAGGACAGGGCGAGGCAGGCATGCAGCGAGAACGACGTCCAGCTCAGGGAGCCATAGCTCAAACTGATGCTGGTCGAGGCTCGGCGAGATGTAAACGGCCACGACAGCCACACCCTCATATTCCACTGCCGCCCATCTGGCTCTCATCTGGCCCCTAATTTACGTGGTGCCCCTAGCCGGGTCGACGGAACTGAGCCGGGCACATGTAACATCTCAGAATCTTCAAGTTCCTGATGGAACCTTGTGGCCACTTGATTGTGTAATGCAACATTCACTCATACTTAGACAACAGAAAATTATGTCTGAGAGGTTTAATAGGTATGTGGCATGGACTATGTTATAATATAAGCATTCCAACAGCAAGGCGTCAAATGAGCGACAAGTTTTTTTTCATTCCTTCTATTCGAAAAGAATCACTTTGCACCACGATAACGGGGCGCAAAATAGCTCTTTTCTGTTAAGAGCTTTTTAGCGGGCGGCAAAGGATTTGAATTTGGAACTTGAAAATTTCATAGAAATCGACCGCAAATATGAATTACTGGCTGGTAAGTGTTGGCTTGGCTGCACAGCGCGGTGTCCTGAGCTAACTAAAAAAGAAATAGCGCCATTTATCTGTTCGTGTTCGTCATTATTAATGTTCTTGTAATCAGTAAACTCATTTTATTGTATTCTGCAAATATAATAAGTTTTACGTCAAGTTATGAAAGTGACAATCCATGAACTCCTGGAACAATAACTATAGAAGGTAACTACGTCGTACAAAACTTAGTATACGCTTTTCTCATAGAAAGGGAATGAAAAGTAGAGTATATTACTCGAGGGCAAATTATTTTTCCCCTTGGGCGGTGTACTTTGAATCCCTTACTGCGCTCAGGATTCTACGTTAGAATCCCTCGCTATGCTCGGGATTCTATTCTAGAATCCTTCGCTTCGCTCGTGATTCAAAGTAGCGCCCTCGCCGTAAAAATACTATTTTGCCCCCTTGTAATACAATCTACTATTGAAAACTAGTAAATACCTCTTCACCTTTGTATATCACTAGTTTGTAAGTATCTTATAATATATTTTAACCGACTTCAAAAAAGGAGGAGGTTCTCAATTCGTACGCTATGTTTTTTTTTGTATGTATGTTACGCGATAGCGGCGCCAATTGTGGATGGATTTCGAAAATTCTTTTTTTGTTTGAAAGAGGTTACTTCTGAGGTGGTCCCATATCTATGGTATCAGGATCTGATGCTGGGATCCAGGAGAAATCGAGGGCAACCACCGAAAATTGTAGGGACAACTAGTGTGTTTGTTGACTTTTTGATTAAGCACTTTAATGTACTACAATTTAATGAAGGTCGATCTGATGATGGAACCGAAAGACAGCCGAGGGAATTCTTTAACGATTTACAGCAATTACCTTGTGTTTCGGCTTGATTGATTTGTGTTGATGAGAACTTTACACCTATATATACTTTTCGGTCCACCCGTCACTTAAAATAATAAAATAAAATAAAAATTTCAATAAAAAATAGAACCGACTTCAACCAATTCCTGAAAAATAAAATTTACTTTACACAAAGTAATATGTATTTTGATTTATCAGATTTTATTCAATATCATATTGAAGTCGGCGCCAAGTAAAATAGTTTTATGTAGGTATTATTCATGGCACCAACTTCAATATTATATTAAATAAAGTCTGATAAATTAAAATACATATTACTTTGTGTTAAGTAAATTTTATTTTTCAGGAATTGGTTGAAGTCGGTTCTATTTTTTATTGAAATTTTTTTTTTTTCATTATTTTAAGTGACAGGTGAACACATATGTATATCTATCTAGGTGAAAGTTCTCATCAATACAAGTCAATCAAGCCCAAACACCAGGTAGCTGCTGTAAATCGTTAAGGAATTCTCTCGACTGTCTTTCGGTTCCATCATCAGATCGACTCCAGACATTCATTAAATTGAAGTACATTAAAGCACTGAATTAAAAAGTTAACAAACGCACTAGTTGTCCCTACAATTTTCGGTGGTTGCCCTCGATTTATTCTGAATCCCATCATCAGATCCTGACCTGGTGAAATTGGGACCAACTCAGAAGTGAACTTTATTCAACAAAAAGCAGATTTGAAATTCGTCTATAATTGACGCCATATCGATGAACATACATAAAACATTGAGAACTTCCTTTTTTTTAAGTCAGATCTATCAATCTAGGTGTAAAGTTCTCATCAATACAAATCAATCAAGCCCAAACACAAGGTAACTTCTGTTAATTGTTAAGGAATGCCCTCCACTGTCTTTCGACTCTATCATCAGATCGACTCCAGACCTTCATTAAAATGTAGAAAATTAAAGCACTTAATTAAAAAGTTAACAAGCGCACTAGTTATCCCTACAATTTTCGGTGGTTGCCCCCGGTTTCTCTTGGATCCCATCATCAGATCCTGACCTGGTGAAAATGGGACCACCTCAGAAGTAAACCCCATTCAACAAAAAAAATAAATTTTGTAATCCGTCTATAATTGACGGAAATATCGCTTAACATACATAAAAAAAAATACATACAGACGAATTGAGAACCTCCTCCTTTTTTTGAAGTCGGTTAAAAATTTAAATAAAAAATAGAACCGACTTCATACAAATCCTTAAAAATTAAATTTAGGTTCATCATCATTTCTTATCAATCCTTTTACTTAGCACAAAGTATATTTTGATTTATCAGATTTTATTCAATACTAGCTGACCCTCGCAACTTCGTTTACGTACGTACGTATGTACGATTTCTTCATGAGTCTCATCAAGCAGCGTGTGAAACGGCCCTGTTTACTTAATCATAAAAGAGCTTAACGATTAAGGCTATTGTAAAATAATTCAGTCCGCGCCGAAGGCGTGGATTGAATTGTTTGATTAAGCCAACACGCCCGTTTAGATTTACCCTTACATTCAAAGGAACCCTTGAATTCTAGGTGTAGATAAAGTTGAGATGTCTCTAATTTCGAAACTACAGAACCCCTTAACATTGAATCTTGTGTGAACCGACCCTTAAAGTAATCCCTTTCCAACACTAAAACAATATTTGAAATCGGACCACGCGTTGAGAAATCACAACTGAAAAACTGTTTTGTCTTTCATCCCCCCTCCCGCAGGAACCAAGCAAAATATCGGGATCAAAAGTATCCAAGAACCTTCCTCGGACTAAAAGCTCGGAATGTACCAAGTATCATTCAATTCGGTTCATTAGTTTTCGGCGTGATACTTATTCGGGATACAGACAGACAGACAGACATGAAAATTTAAAATTACATTTTCGGCTTCAGTATCGATTAGAGAATGCCCTACAATTAAAATTCTCTAAATATCTTTCATGTACAGACTCTCGACCCTCTACAGTTTTATTATACAGGATGTTGATCTGCATTTGTGCATTACTTGCACACATGACTGTACTGCCTACACTCGTTGATATTTCGGGATAAAACGAGACACCTTTTTTTACACTTTTTTTTTCTGCTTAAATTCTTTTCTATTTGCTACGGGAACTCTACTGCTTATACTAAACCAATATTAAGTGAAAAAATGGGGCAGTAAAATTAAGTTCTTAATAATTATTAAATAAAATAAATTTAAAAAGCAACTCGTATGAATCGGTTCTAAATATTCTAATAATACTATTACCTACATAGGTACATTTTCACCGTTCATTCAAAACCGTTTCTTCTTTGCCAACAGTTTAGTAGGCACATACAAATGTGTAGGCATAGGCAAAGGAGGCGGCCAGCGGTGGCGGCGCGGCGCGTGTAAGTTACCCCTCCAACCCCCGCGCAGGAGCGAGCGGCTCAGGCGGCGCCTTTGATCGGTGAATTTGAAATTTTGAATTAATTAGTCGCTCGCCCGCGTTCAGCGTGAGTATAACCACTGTATACTGTAGTTTGACTCGGCCGGATTTTAGAAATAAATGCCTACAGCCGCGCGGTACGTAAGCATGCGATAGGGCTGCCCGCCTACAGTATTTTAATAATATGTGCCTACTTTGACTTTCTATTTAGTATTGCGATTGTAAATATGTACATACATAGATTCATATAGTCACGCCTTTATCCCTGAAGGTGTAGGCAGAGGCATAGTATACGCCCACATTTTACCTTATAGTTTTACGTACGCGTAATAGATAGTGAGCCTAATGCAGTTGATTTTTTTCAATCCGCCCACAAGGCCGTCAATTTGTATTAAGGATTGTTGTTTTACTGACAACCGGCTTTCATTTCGAGTAAATATGTACCTTTTTTATTTAAACAATTATACTTTGTGAGTAATAATATAATATCCCCGCAACGGCTGGCGGCGCGGGGCGGCGGCGTGGCGGCGCAGCACCCGTTATCTACTAACGATTGAGTGAGACGGGTGTAGAAATTTGAAAACGAGTAAGCGGCGTAGACAATAATAATCGGCTCATCACATGTTTCGTCAGTGATAGAATCACGGAATTCTAGTCTTTATAATCATTGCGTTAAATTTTTGATTTACAAAATTAAAACTATTTTCGATTTGAAAGTACTAGTCAGTCTCTAGTAGGTACACTAGTACTTTTCGTACATTGTCAAGTTGTTTTAAACTTTGGAAGTTCTTATTTGTCTCTACACGCATGTAATAAAAATCAAAGGTAACAAAAATGCTGTCAATTTTTTTTTAATCATGGACATTTCACACAACGCTATCTGATCCCAAAGTAAGCTAGGAATAACCTGCTTGTGTTATGGGTATCAGACCACGGATATTAATACGAATATACTTTTTAAATACATACATATTACACATAGAAACAACCAGACTCTTGAGACAAACATTTATGGGTCACACAAATATTTGTCTCGGGTGGGAATCGAACCCATGACCTCCAGCGCCGCAGGCGGTATCAATACCGACCGCGCCACAGAGGCAGTCATACGGTGCTAAGTGTACTGTAACATCGGTCATCCACAAAGAAATGAATACTCTTGAAACATACCTAAATCATTGCTCTCAATTAAATAACTACGAACTGACAACGGAACTAAATGTACTACCTACACGTACTAGAGGTCTGAACTAGTTTTTTTTTGGATATTGTACTAATATTATATTGGATCACACCGTTCACTGACTGAGCAAGCTCTGAGCAAGTCTAGTTTTAAACACAAACATACCTACTTCATGTAACTACCTAGTTCACTCGTGTCAATCACTTTGTTTAACTTTAGTCAACTAGTAGTATAGTACCAATTAGTTCTTAAGTAAAATCAATTTAATAGTCTTACCTTTCGGAGTTTCCAGGTAATCTAAAAAACGTTATCTCTGGGTGCATTATTGACGAATTCATGCAACCAAAACAAGCACAATAGACTCTAGTTGTCATATTAAATATTTTTAGTAAATAAAACACTCGCGGTTACTATTTAAAAAACGACACATTCGTCTACTGGGCACAATCGCGACTGCGGACGCTGCTTGCGTGCTGAAAGGCCTGCCGAAAACGAGAATCGTAGGTATAGCTTGCGCTTCGTCCGTTTGTAGGGAGCTACAATACTGGTTAAACAACATATATTTATACTGTGGTATAACCGCACGCGCCGATATCTACGTAACGTCCGTAACAACACCGGTAACGATGTCAGAGCGTTACAGTAACGTTGAGTTGGTGGAAATGGTGCGCCTTTACGTTATTTCTAATAATAACGTTGTTGATGCAATTCGCATGTGTCGGGGAAATGTTTCCAGACCGACCAATACCATCTCGTCGCATGATGCTTGCCGCCACACAGCGCTTAAGGGATCACCGACAGTTCGAGGTTCCTCGACATGCACAAGGTCGTGGTACACAAGGCCTATCATCTGATCGGCAAGAGCAGATTCTCAATAATTTTGAGGAAGAACCTCGAGCCAGTACGCGTGAAGCCAGTCGCCGTTTCGGTGTTCATCATACCACAGTGTGGAAGCTGCTGAATCGCGAACTAATGCATCCGTTCCATTTCCGACGTGTTCAAGAGTTGCATCCGCAGGACAATAACGCTCGGACAGTTTTTTGTCACTGGCTCCTTGAACATCAGGACGTGAACATTTTGTGGTCCGACGAATCATTGTTTACGCGCGTGGGCGTTTATAACGTCCACAATGAACATTGGTGGGCTCACCGACAACACAACCCACATGTTACTACGCGGGACTCGTTCCAGGTCCGGTTTAGTCTGAATGTGTGGGCTGGTATCATCGGTGATCATCTACTTGGCCCATATTTTATTGACGGTCGTTTGAACAGTGCTAGATGCTAGAGTGCTAGAGATGCTCGATGACATTCCACTCGCATTTCATAGGGACTTGTACTTCCAACAGGACGGTGCGCCACCTCACTATGGACGCCAAGTGCGCGAATATTTAAGTGAAGTGTTTGGTACGCACAGGATAGGCCGTGGTGGACCGGTAGCCTGGCCGCCGCGTTCACCCGACCTAACGCCCTTAGACTTTTATTTGTGGGGAGATATTAAAAGACTTGTTTACAATGAAGACATTGTGAGTGTTACACAATTACGTGAAAGAATTGTTTTGGCATTTGAACAAATAAAAACAAATGTGCTACATAGTGCTTCGCAGCTTACAACGCAACTTAGTGCGCCGCGCCAATCTGTGCATAGACACTGGGGGTGAGCATTTTGAACAATTATTGCGTGTTACATGATTTTGTAAATAGGTATTTAAGCTTTGATTCTCAATTAATTCTGTAAATAAGTTGATTTAAAATTTTTAACTACGCCAGAAATGCTTCATTTCAGAATACTTTTCTCATACCTAATGTTTACTAACAGTACTTAATGTTTTTGTTTGCAATTGCATGATAAATAGCGTGTTTCTGCCGGTCCTAAGCCCTTGAAGTAGGAAGGAATCTTTTAAATCAACATAAACTCATCATCAAATCATTAATATCAAATCAAAAAAGTACATAAAGGTCACCGAACTTGTCAGCTGGAACTAAAAACTCATGAAACCTAATAACTAATGGCTCCTCTACACTGCCCGCAAAGTTCATTGGCGAAGTACTCTAGAAACTTTGTCTAAGTTCGAAAAAAGTGCGTCACTACACACTCAGTGGTGTCAGTAGCCTGCGCACGCACATTGCCGCCGTTTGTAACGAACAAAGAAATTTGTATGGCAGAGTTTCCAGGAACAACATAATTTGCTCCTGACCACTGTTTGACGCTGATAATTGGATCACATACACCAAAGCACTAATTATAGCTTAAATCACGCGCCGGCAAAGCACCGGCACACACGATGTCGGCCAAGTAGTGTAGAGAGGTACTTCGTGAACGCACTTCCCGCATCTTTGGGCCCATTGACTGAGGCGCAAAAATCGACAGCAAATAAAGTCGCCTGAGGGGAGGTATAGTTTTTGACGAGGTAAGCCGAAGTGCCTCTTTACACTATCGTATTCATTTAACTTCGTTCAACTTCGCGGGCAGTGTAGAGGAGCCATGAGATGCGATACGTAGCCGCATTATCTAGGTACCTACTATTGTCTAGCTTTAAGCCCAGGCCACACCGCCAGCGGGCGGGCGAGCGAGCTAGGCGGGCGGGTGAAGTGAGATATTGAAGTTATGCAAACTACGCGACATTGCCGAGCTAAACTATGGGGTTTACACCAAAAACTACATACGGAAGGGCGAACCGGGTAGTGTGGATGAGACTAGACACGTGGACACTGCTATTCGAATGACAAGCGACGACTAGTCTGAGTACCCGAAACGGGGAGGACGGTAGTTAAGCTAGCGAAGCGGGCGCGCCTAACGACGAAAACGAGTAGCTTCGCTCGCATCAGCCACGTAGGTTATTCGGCAGCTCGCAGTGTGCCTAGCTCGCTCACCCGCCCGCTGGCAGTGTGACTTGCGCTTTAGCGTTGGCTCGGCGACGTAAACATTAAATACACGGGTGAAGATTTTTTCTTCGTAAATCATATTTCACTAAAAACAGGATTTTTGGGGTTTTGGTTATCTACGTATGTTTGTGTTGCTTGCAATCGATAATACCTATAGTACACTACGCACTGAAGGAGGCTTGTGCACGACCAAATCAACAGCTTGTATGTATAGATAATATTGAAGTTGGTGCCATTAATAATACATACCCAAACCTATAGGTTTACTTGGCGCCGACTTCAATATGATATTGATTAAAATCTGGTAAATCAAAAAACATATAACTTTGTGCTAAGTAAATTTAATTTTTAAGGATTTGTATGAAGTCGGTTCTATTTTTTATTTAATTTTTTTATATTATGTAAGTACTGTTAATGTTATGAGTGTAATAGGCATATCGTAAGTTGCTCAATGTATGTTTATTACGAATCCTAGACGTGAGAACCTATAATTGGCTTACTGATACTAATTTAAATGTTTTACTTAAGTTGAATAGTGCTGTTGGTTCTCCATAAATGAATAAAAAAATAAATAATTATTAATTAGTATTGTTGTACAAAGGAACCTTACTTTTAAATAAGAATTCTTGGAAATTTGAAATCTAGGTAGGTATAGATTTTCTAAAAAGTAAAAAGCGTTTTTAAGTCCCTAATAATTATTTTTGCTACTCACTTCTGATTGTTGGCATCTTTACCTTTCAGTAAACTGTAAGGTATAGTCACAGCTGCAGCGAGGGACGCACTCAAGTAGAATATGGTGTAATTGATATAAAATTTTACTTTGCTTGTACATATATCAAATAGGAGCTTGAGTATATAAGTTAAAATACACACCATACTCAATACAAATACAATATACCACATAGTGAACGACTGTTTGCAACTCCGCTTATATCAATACTTGTTTTATTTCCAATGATTTACAAAGTACAGTAAACACCGGTCAGTACAAAGTAGCGTTTAGACCGGTTCATGTTATGTAAGCAGCTGTTTTAGATGCACTCTATTGGAAACTCACCCTTAACTGCATAGATAACAGTTGCATTTATAAATCAAGGTAGGTTGCGTGATTTACAAATGCGTTGCGACTATTGATAGGCCAAAATGACTTCCGATATTTTATAGTACTCGTACCTGCAATGTTATTGCTTTTGTCTATAGGTACTTTCATTATAAAGAGAAAGATTTGATAGTAAGTTTGTTTCCATTGCATAAGCTCTGAAACTACCGGACAAAAAAACCTAGCAAAACCTAAATCCGGCGGCATGTACATGTAGCCTTTAAATTAAGAGTTAGGCAGAGGCATACTTTACGTCTACATTTAACTATTAGCATTTTATATCACGAACAGGTGGTGAGACATTTGCCATCCTGAAATGGATAGGCACAAATGTGCCTACGCACTTAGAAACTTTCAAATAGTCCATAAGGCTTCAATAAGGATCTCTCTAAACTTGCCTCTCGATCACGGTTTTGTAAACGAACATCACACAAAATGGCCATCCATCTTACGTCCAGCCACAGCGTGAAATGCTTAACGCAGTGATCGTGAATAGAACACGCAAACTTGTTTCCTTCAAATGAGATTCAATTAGATACAGACTTTGACTGCCATCGCGGCCTCACCTTGGGTTTAGGGCCTCATCCCGTGTCTTTGGAGGGTTGGTTCAGAGGTTATCCCGCTTCCTGGAGCGTAAGACGTGCGTGAAACTGTCACATCATGCCGTCTCGTCTTGAGCCTGTTTACCTATTTATCCAATTGTCTTTCTAAATTTTATGAGGAAACCGTGCCATTGCACCGTCTGTGCAGGAAACCATGGAATTACTGACTGGGCGTGGTCGGGTTGGCTACAAGTAAGGACACGGTATCAAAGTCGGACTTGCTCTCCAGACTGTCGGCAGAACCGAACCGACTTCCTACTCAGGACATCAGTATAAATGCTTTATTAGGCTTTAGGCTTTATTATTATAATAAACATAATAAACTTTATTGAAAATCAGTATACATGCGTCATGCATGATCGAGACGAGCTCGACGAAAATTTCAATATTGATGCTATTCTGCCAAGACCAGTTAAATACACAATGATGCAGATAAGTCAATTGGAAACTTTATGTACATTGTTTTGTTAAACACTGGCTTTCATTAATATTATTGTATTATTTTTAATGCATTATTTATCCTAATCTAGAAGTTAAGACTTAGTTGATTCGATTATCCTTATAAAAATAGATTAAAATGAAAAAATATCTCCGAGAGAGCTGGAGCAATTTGGCTGGCAATTATCAAAAATGATTATTTGATAAATTTAAACCTGTTCATCAATTTGTAGTAATTGATAGAAGCAGAAATTCATTTTACCATTAGACATTATGTAGAAAATGTTGTGTCTGTTGAACGTCATCAGAAGAACAGAAAAAAAAGTGAGACTTAATTTTAGTAATTTTTGCCAGACGAGTAAATTATGGATATTTCATTTATTCTTTATACAAGTTGTAGATCTGCATTAGTGCAATACTTGCACACGTGACTCTACTGCCTACACTCGTTAATATTTTGTGATAAAAAAATGTTTTTTTCATGTCAAATTTGATTTTATTTACAAAGGAACTCGGCCTGTACCCACTGGCCAATTATACGTGAACATAAATTTAAGTAAGTACCTAATAATTAATAATAAATCTAGTAAGCGTTATATATACCAATCGATTCAGTTTTTTAGGATCTATCGTCTGCCAACATCGGCTAAACGCAAAATCCCATAGTTTCAGAGATATTCTGTACAAATAACGGCTAGTTTATCCATTTCTGTATAACGTCGCCAGACAAATACGATTAAATTGGTATAACGATAAGTTTTCGATATTACTTATGCTAAATAATTATTAAACACGTTGAAGATCGCGTTCGATTGGCGTCGTGGAAGATCGCGTATGTACATCCTGTACCCAAGAAGGGTGACAGAACCAACCCGGCCAACTACAGGCCTATAGCCGTCACCTCCCTTTTATCCAAGGTGATGGAGCGTGTAATCAATACACAGCTCCTGGGGTACCTTGAGGAACACGACCTGCTCAGCGACCGGCAGTACGGTTTCCGTCACGGTCGCTCGACGGGCGATCTTCTTGTGTACCTAACACACCGATGGGCGGCGGCTATCGAGAGTAAGGGTGAGGCTCTAGCAGTGAGCCTCGACATCTCTAAAGCCTTTGACCGGGTCTGGCACCGCGGTCTTCTTACGAAATTGCCCTCATATGGACTACCCGAGAGATTATGCGGATGGGTGTCCAGATTCTTGGCCGGTAGAAGCATCAGGGCCGTCGTTGACGGCAGCTGTTCAGACTGCATGGCCATAAACGCTGGAGTACCGCAAGGCTCAGTGTTGTCGCCTACTCTGTTTCTGCTGCATATTAATGACATGTTGTCTATTGACGGCATTCATTGTTATGCGGACGATAGTACGGGGGACACTTGTTACACGGGCCGCCCCGGTATCTCTCGGGACACAGTGGAGGAAAATCGTGAACTGCTTGTGTCTGAAATCGAGGCTACTCTTACTAGAGTGTCCGATTGGGGTGGACAAAATCTTGTCCAGTTCAACCCTTCCAAGACACAAGCGTGTTTTTTCACCGCTCAGCAAACCCCAACTACTGTAGCGCCGCAATTTCAGGGCACATCTCTTTCCATCTCCTAAAGTATAGGGATCCTTGGCGTTGACATCTCCAGTGACGTTCAGTTCCGTAGTCATTTGGAGGACAAGGCTAAGCTGGCGTCCAAGAAGCTAGGTGTGCTCAACAGGGCGCGGCGGTACTTCACTGCGGCGCAAACACTGCTTCTCTATAAGTTGCAAGTGCGGCCGCATATGGAGTACTGCTGTCACCTCTGGGCGGGAGCACCTGAATATCAGCTTCGTCCATTTGACTCGGTGCAAAGACGAGCTGTAAGAATTGTCATCGATCCTGTACTTACAGCTGGTGTGGAACCTCTTCGCGACAGGAGAGACTTTGCCTCCTTATGCGTGTTCTACCGCCTGTACAATGGTATGTGCTCTGAGGAATTGTTTGATATGATGCCCATGGCTACGTTCTATCATCGCACCGCTCGCCACAGACAGGGAGTTCATCCTCACACTCTGCGTCCGGTGCGTTCCAGCACGGTTAGATCCGATAGGTGTTTTCTTCCGCGCACGCTTAGGTTGTGGAATGACCTCCCTGCCTCGGTTTTCCCAAACGCCTACAGTATGGGGTACTTCAAAAGGGGTCTTAGAAGGTTTTTACAGGGTCGGCAGCGCGAGTGTGGCACCTCTGGTGTTGCAAACGTTCATAGGCTGCGGCGACCACCGGTCCTTCTGGTGGGCCGTATGCTTGTCTGCCACCTTAGTGGTATAAAAAAAAATAAAAAAAAATTTTTTCGACCAAAACTGCAGATAGTCGGTTTTGGCAGAATAGCGCCGATATAGGTATTTTACCTGCTGGGAAGAAAATAGCAAACATTATTTCAACAACATTTAATGTTGTTATTATGTTAGTTTAATAAACATATTGATGACTAGCTAACCCTTGCAACTTCGTTAACGTCACATAAGGTGTATGAAAGGAGAGATATTTCGTCATCAGACTGATAGTATCTAGTAAGTGAAACTAATACCCTTAGTCATTAAGGTCTTTATGATTAGGCAAACTCGCCAGTTTAGAATGAGACCCTACATTCAAAGAAACCCCTGAATTCTACGGTTAGCGAAAGTTGAAATATCTCTATTTCTGAAGTACAAAACTATATATTATATAAACTGTATATTGAAACTTGTGTGGAAGATTGCTTAAGGGGAGTGGTTGACAAAGTTTGCGAAAAAGAGGTGCAAATAAAGACGTTCTTCTCGGTATTAGTATACGAAAAATGACAGCCAAAAGTAGATTTGAAATCTACAAGATGTGTTCCAGAGGATGGTTTCATCAGAAATTGTGTATTTATTATAAATAACTAGTAAAACATCACTGAAATAGCCCATCATTTTTTAGAAGAAGTCGTTGTATGACATCTATTTATTAATGAATGATAATAAAATTTATATCAGAGACTAAAGAAAACATAGACTTCTAAAATGGTTTTCTTCAATTTTCAATTAGTATAAGTTTTAACTAATTATAACTAATAATGTATTCAAAGAATACATCACATTGCTTGCTTCCCCGCGCTCGCCCGAAAATCTAGTGCGGGGGGAGTCGTGTTGCTAGACGGACGTGTGTCGCTCTGGTCTGCAAAATATTCTCGTAAAATGTTATATTTTCCTTCATGTACAGAGTAATGCGCAACAGAGCCAGAGCCCGAGTTACACAATGCATACTGCATTACATGAGAATGTAATGCATTTCAACTTATTATTCGTATTGTTTTATTAAATTACTTCGAAAGGTAATCATGCTTATATTGTAAGCGGTACTTAATCATTTCAATATAAATAAATGAAGAAATATTAGTGAACATTCGCACACAACTTAAGCTATTATAACCTTGTGCTAAAGGATATAGACAACTGATGAAAATTCTTATAATATATTATAGTTATTATTAACACACTGCTTTTTTGAGACACTGCTCTCAACCTAAGCTGATAGAATTGACTCTTTTAGCTTATTACGTCTTGTGGGTCGCCACAAGTAGGCACCATCTGCCGGCAAATTGGTTAAGGTATAAAAGTGAATAAAGTGAGTGCCCGCCGAGTTTCTTGATATTCTATATCTATACATAATAATAAAACTGTTGAGGGTCGAGAGTCTGAATATGGAAGCTATTTAAAAAAAAAAGAACGCGTTCTCTAATCGATACCTACATTAAGCCAAAATTAAATTTAAAATTTTCATGTCCGTCTGTATTCCGAATACGTATCACGCCGAAACTACTGATTTGAATGAAAATTGATCCGAGGAAGTTCAGGAGTTAGAGACATCTCAACTTCTCTAAACCTAAAATTCAAGAGTTCCTTTGAATGTGAGGATAAATCTAAACCTGCGTGTTGCTTTATCATTTTTTTCATTCAAATCGATTCTGTAGTTTCTACGTGATACTTATTCAGGATACAGACAGACAGACATGAAAATTTTAAATTGCATTTTCGGCTTCAGTATCGATTAGAGAACATCCTTATATAAAAATTTTCAAAATATCTTCCATGTACAGACTCTCTACCCTCAACAGTTTTATTATAAGTATAGATAATTCAGGCCGCGCCGAGGGCGTGGACTGAATTGTTTTAGAATCTATTCTAAAATTTTCCACGGGGCTTAATCATTAAGCTCTTAACTATAAGAGCCTAATGATTAAGCCCCGTTTTATTATTATGTTTTATTATTATTGAAGGATGTTCTCTAATCGATACTGAAGCCGAAAATGCAATTTAAAATGTTCATGTCTGTCTGTCTGTCTGTATCCCGAATAAGTATCACGTAGAAACGACAAAATCGATTTGAATGAAACTTGGAACAATTAAAGCTTATAATCCGAGGAAGGTTCCTGGATACTTTGATTCCGATATTCTGCGAGCTTCCTTTGGGAGAGGCGATGAAAGACAATATGGTTTTTTAGTTGTAATTTCACAATGCGTGGTCCGATTCCAATTTTCTTTCAGTGTTATAACGGTAGTACTTTAAGAATTGCTTCACACAAGTTTCAGTGCTGAGGGTTTTGTAGTTCAGGAATTAGAGATACCTCAAAGTTTTCAAAACCTATAATTCAAGGGTTCCTTGGATTGTGACGGTAAATCTAAACAGGCGTGTTGGCTGAATCATAAAAGAGCTTAATGATTAAGGCTGTTGTAAAATAATTCTGTCCGCGCCGAAGTCGGGGACTGAATTGTTTTAGATTAAACTTAATCTTTAAGCTCTTTTATGATAAAGCAAACAGGGCCGTTTCACACGCTGCTTGATGAGTCTGATGAAGAAGTGCCTCTCCTTTTGCAAACCTTATGTGACGTAAATGAAGTTGCGAGGGTCAGCTAGTTTTACAATATGCTTAATCTTTAAATTCGTTTATGATTAAGCAAACAGGGCAGTTTCACCCGCCGGTTGATGAGACTGATGAAGAAATACCTCATGTTTCATACACCTTAAGCGTCGTAAACGAAGTTGTGAGGGTCAGCTAGTTACATATATACATATGGTCACACCTTTATCCCCGAAGTGGTAGGCAGAGGCATATTATTATGTCCCCACATTTCACCTTTTTAGAATTTGTCCCATGTAATAGGCGGTGAGCTGTATTGCCGTGTTGAGATAGACAGGCGCAGGTTGTGACTGCCTGCTGTTAAAATTAATCAAGCCGCCAAAACGGCCTTCAACTTCGCTTAACGACTGCCTTTTACGGGCAACCAGGACGGCTTAACGTGCCTTCCGAAACACGGAAACAACGCTCAAATAACTGTCACAAAGTGGTCACATGGATGGTCACCCATCCAAGGACCGGCCATAGTGAATGAGCTTACTACAGTGATCGCTTACAGAACACTAAGTCCGCGGTGCCACTAGCGCTTCTTATTTATACATAACTAGCTGACCCTCGCAACTGCGTTTACGTCTATTTTTGTTTGTTTGTAATAATAAAATGGAATGAAATTTTGTTCCAAAAGTAACAAAAGTTTTAAGCGAGTGGAAGACCCCCCTTTCTGGATTTGTAATAATTTAAGTACAAAACAATGAATATATGAACATTCGTCTTTGTGAATTCGTCACATTTAAGTTTTACGTAATGATCAATCACATTTTTTGCAGTGTATTTTTACTACACTTAAAAACAAAGGAAAATTGAAATACAAACGTTCCTTTGTTTTTAGTTTTCTTTTCGCCTCTCTCTATAAAATAGAGTGCAGAGGGGCTTATGGCGAGACTTTGTCTGTAGTCTGTGACTCTGTTGCATTAAACTACGTCATTAGGTCATGTGGATCATCTGTTCAAAGTTTGAAATAAAACAAAAATGACAACGTCAATCGGATTGAACTCTCACAATAAACGTTTTAGAGAGGGGCAGTCGGGTGAGACAGCTTCTTGTTTATTTGGTGAAGCGAGGAACGCATTTCCGCTACTATTTTCTTCTTCTTCCGTGGTTCTTTTACTCTGATGTCTCTGTAGTTGCGCTACTCTATGTTAGCGAGTCATATCGCTCATTTGCTCAAGGTCGTTAGCCCTGGGTATGGACTCTAACGCTAAGAAAATATTTGAAGTCAGTCCACGCATTGAGAAATTACTACTGAATAACCATTTTGTATTTCATCCCCTCTGTCAAAAAGAACCGTAAGCTCAAATTGTGCTAAGTATCATTCAAATAGATTCAGTAGTTTGTGTGTGATGCTTATTCGGGATATAGACAGTCAAATTTAAAAAAAAATACATTTCGGCTTCAGTATCGATTGGAGAACGCCTTCAAAATTTAATTTTTCATAATATCTTTCATGTACAGATTCTCGAGCCTCAACAGTTTTGTTATAGGTATGTATGTAGTATGTAGTAGAAGTATAGATGATAGCTAGCACTTTTCATCATACAACATACATAGTGGCTGATTCTAGGCTGATCCCAGTGAAGAAATAAATAATCTATTTTTAGATTAATTAGTTTTGTATTCGGATATTTCGTAGATTTTACACTATATAAAACTTCGAATATACATGCAGTGTATGACATTATATTGTATGACATTGCATTTGCTGTTTTTATAGGAAGTGATGTAACGCAAGAAAGGTTACTCCCAAACCATACAATTATATTATTTGTCTACAAGATGATATTTTCTTTATTTTCATGTGACCAGTAAGACTATGGTTTATATTCTTTGCTCAAATTCTCGTAGGCTGCATTCATTTTATCATACACTTGCGTAACAAGAGCCGGTACATCATCCTTAGTGAGGGACGTCGTCGAAATAGGTTCTAGGCATTGAATTATGACACGACCTGTAAATTACGAACAAAGTTGATTTACAACAGAAGAATTTCTAGAATTCATAGAAAACATAAGCCATTAATAAATTGACGAGATTTTCTCTCTCGTCTTTTTATTCTCCTGGATGGATGGATCCTGCGCGAACCGTACCAGATAGCTTGGTCTGGACTTGGTTTACCACTGGTCCCGCTGTACCTACCCATTCAGGACCAAGTTGATTTATATTCAGACCACAAAATAATAGTTATTTATGATACAAGTCTGGTATGTTGGTCATTACGCTCGAGGTGATATTGCAAGGAAACCTAGAATGTAATGGCCAAACCTCACGTGTGTCATACGACGTTTTTCATCACACTTACGAGTACAAAAACAAATATTATAATTATTCGTACTCAAATAAATAATGCACACGGCACAGTCGGAATGTTTGTTAAGAATGGCGCGCTGATATTTTTTTTCTGCGCGTGGCGTGTTATCTATTGGAGCGTAGGCACGGACAATAACGCTAAACAGCCAAAACGCAAAATGTAAAAAATCTATTTTTTTTGTATTTATAAATTAGTTTCACGTTGAATTATTGATTAAAGTAAATGAGTTGTTGAAAATTTATCATATTCAAGGTGGTACACTTCTTTTTTTTTATATGAAATAGTGTTAAGTTTCGTTTCAACATGAACGAAACGTAGGTATCTAAGTTGAAACTTTTTTCCAAGATTTCAAAATTAAACTTTAACCCAGTTAAGTTAAGAGCAAATACAATGCATAAATAATATCTTTCAGTAAGGTACAAACTTAATTTGACGGAATAAATAAAACACTAGTGCGATCAAGAAAAAAAAACACAAGTGTTTAATACCATGGTTTATGAGTGTCAAAGCCATGTAATAAAAACCAATTTATGAGCAAGGGTGTTGAAAATTTAATTAAATACATAGGTACAAAAGTCGCGCGATGCATTCTCGATGGGGCACACACAACCGAATCACTCGTGTTGAAATTTAAGCAGCCTCAACGTAGCTTAATGACTGCTATGGTATTGACAACGGGATTAACGAGGTGTCGTGCCTTCCAAAGCACACATCGAAGGGCCATAGTGAAAGATGTTTACTACAGTGATCGTATACATAGAGGTATGATTACGAACTCAGCAGCAAGCAGCACTGCTGCCGCTTCAGTGCTGCGACAGCACCACTGGTCTCGTACATTCTGTATAGATTTATATTAGAATTAATTCCAAAACAAAAATGTTGATGTCAAAATGTCAGTTCTTTAGCTATCATGGTTCCAGAGATATAGCCTCGTTACGGACAGACAAGACAGACGGTCGGCGAAGTCTCATGAATAGGGTCTCATTTTTGCCCTTTGCGGAATTACTTTCGTACACGGAACCATAAAAATGGATTGTAAATTGTAAAATAAATTATTTTGGTTACTTTTTATTTCGATACGAAAAATATAGAGGCATCTATAAAATAACCATTTTCCCGGTTTTTTTACCCTTTTTTAAATAGGTACGTAAATAATTTATCTGATTCAAAAGAGGAACAATATATTGACTTAATGGATTAATATCCACACCTTTATACCATGGTAAAATGGAAGGATAATCCCACGTGTAGCGCAGCACCTCAGTGGCAGCACTACAGCAGCAGCAGTGCAGCTTGCTGCCGAGTTCGGACTCATACCATGACATTGAGTCAGCGCAGTTACGAGCACTTATATAATATGAAAGAGTATTATTATATAAAATAGTAAAGTTAGTATTATTGCCAAATGTTTCTTCTTACCTCTGCTGAAAGTAGACGTCTTCCAATTCAAAAAAACGTATGGTGAGATCACAATAGGTATGATTGGTACTTGAGCCTCAACAGCAAGATTGAATGCTCCCTTTTTAAACGGCAGTAGTTTGCTGTGATCGCCATTCCTAGTCCCCTCAGGGAAAATCCAAATCTTGTTCTGCAAATAAAATATATATCCAACTTGAAATAAAACATTTTTCTTTCACAAATATTCGATAGCAAAACTTTGTAAACGTAGATCAGGATTTTTGGATGTTAGTGACTCATTTACGCTCTAACTACAGAAATGAACTGGCTGAAATTTGATACAGATTATTTAAAATTTCATTTCGAAAATATTTTCACATGGGAAGCTAGACTAGAACGAGAACAAAATGACATAATGGCGTAACTTACAGGCGAATGCGTTAAATAACTGAAATACCCCTTTCCTTCTATTTTTCGGACTGCCTCTGTGGCGCAGTCAGTAGGGATACCGTCTGCGGCACAGGAGATCGTGGGTTCGATTCCCACCGGAGACAATTATTTTACAATAGCCTTAATCAGTAAGCTCTTTTATGATTACGCCAACACGCCAGTTCAGATTTACCCTCACATTCAAAGGAACCCTTGAAATCTAGATTTTGCGAAAGCTGAGATGACTCTAATTCCTGAACTACGAAACCCTCAATATTGAAACTTGTTTGAAACAATCCTTAAAGTACTCCTTTAATGACACTGAAAAAATATTTGTAATCGGACCACACGTTGAAAAGTTACAATTAAAAAACCATTTTGTCTTTCATCCCCTCTCCCAAAGGAACCGCGCAAAATATCGGGATCATAAAGTATCCTAGAACCTTACTCGGATCATAAGCTCACATTGTACTAAGTTTCAAATTCAAATCGATTCAGTAGTTTCGGCGTGATACTTATCCGGGATACAGACAGACAGACATGAAAATTTTTAATTACATTTTCGTCTTCAGTATCGATTAGAGAACGCTCTACAATTAAAATTTTCAAAATATCTTCCATGTACAGACTCTCGACCCTCAACAATCTCTTCTACATCTCTTCTCTTCTCTACTATTATAAAATACTAGCTTTTGCCCGCAACTTCGTTCCGGAGGTGATTTTAACATAAATCGATTTTGACCTGTCCAATGTACAGGGCTTCTAGTAATACATAAGTCAAGCTTTATTATCATTTTCGCTGGACAGGTCAAAGTCGATTATTATCTCGCGAATGAAGTTGCGGGCCAAAGCTAGTATGTTATAAAATGCATAAAGTAAAGACTCTAGGTAGGTACCTATACATTTAATTATCCTATCTTAAACATTATTATAAGCATGCATGAAAGATATAATCCGTTTATAAATAGTTTGAAGGCCTTTTTTTTTATGTGAGGGAAAATCCTCATGGATGTTATGCCGGACTCCTACCGACTAAAAAACCTCACGTCCCTCACGCCCAACAGCCTATGATTGTGAGCCCCGGGTAAGCCATCGGAAGGATGTCTCAGGACACCCAACAGACCTACGGCCGCCACTGCGGCCTCGCTTAGGGGGTGGCTCGGGTGCTATCCTGCGTCTTTGGGGGGGGGGGGGGGGGGGGGGGCTTGGGTATGATCCCGCTTCTAAAGGGGGGCGTGCGTGAGTTTCTCACGTCACGCTGCCATCATGGGCCTGCTTCTGTAAGGACGGCGAGCGATCCTCTCACCGTCCTCAGACCTCCGGTCATTTATGTTAGCTTTGAGGCCGCTGTGGAGTATGGCTTATGCGGAAAGCTCTGCGACTTAAGAAAACGTCCAACTGTTTCAAACCGCACAATCTCCGTGGCTAGTTCACATTAACTCTACGTGACGTTAAATAATTGTAATTTGCCCATTGTTTGTAACGCGTTACAAACAATGGGCAAATTACAATTTTTTTCTTGTTTCCACGTGTTTTTGAATGACTATAATCGTTCATGGTGATTTGGTATGCCAGACTAAATAAATGACAATAATTTATCAAGATGAAGATGTAACTTCACGTTACATCTACGGAACCCGTTGGCGCAGCGAAGAACTATTGCGTCTTTGGCTGCATTATATCGTATCAATCACGGTGAGTGTTCTGAAGAACTCTTCAACCTAATCCCGCCCTCTCCTTTCCGTACAACGCGTGCTGGACAGAGGTGCCACTCTTACACAGTGGAGAGAATCTTCGCTAGAACTGAACGATTTAAAAGATCGTTTCTCTGTCGAACCATAAAAACCTGTAACGACCTGCCAGCGCGCGTGTTTCCCTCCTCTAACAATCCTGGGTTTTTCAAGCGGAGCGTGAAGAGGCACATCATAGGGCCGCCAACTTGAGGGCCGCTTTATAGTCTTACAGACTGGCACGGTGGCCCCCAATCGCTAGGTGTCGCTGTGACTTTCCATCGACCGGGGCGGCATCATTTTGGCGAGCCAAATATACAAAAAAAACCCTCTGTAAATGGGTCCGACTCACAATTGGTTTGCTGAAACAGATCGTTTAATTTGTTTTAATATTAGTCACAGTTTGCAGAAACAGATTGTTAAATTTGTTTTAATATTAAACAGGGAACCATGGGACATCCTTCCGAGGTGTTAACCGATACCCGCCGTAGACAGTCGTGAGACACTGTGTTATGTTGGTCGGTAGGTGTCCGGTGTATACCCGTAAGCCGCGTTAAAGAACTTTGTTCAAAAAAATGCAACGATTTAATAAAATAAGCCGAAAATAAACATTAATTCACCTTGTTTACTATCATGCGGTCCTTGCTAACTTGAAGATCATTGTGGGCACTTTTGGGGTTTTTTCTGTCTATAAATATACCTCCGGCAAGGTAAGTAAATATACCGTACGGTCCATAGTATAAAACTTCCCTTTTCAGAATAAAGCTAAAGTTATATTTCACCTGTCGCCATATTATTGCACCCACTGTAAAAAAATAAGGCCAAAGAAAGGCTGAAGACAAACTAAACTTTACATAAGATCACATCAGACGAACACACACATAACACATATATTATTATGATTAAATGAAACGTTATGAAACATGGTAATGAAGCTGACTCTAGTGTCTGTGCTAAAGTAGCAGACAAGTTTACGGCCCACCTAATGGGAAGTGGTTATGGCCTATGGAGGTTTGCAACACTGGAGGCGCTACACATACACACACGCTACCGATCCAGACGCAGGTTGTGATGACCCACTGTTGAAATTTTGCAAGACGCCAATTATAGGCGTCTTGCAAACGTAAAGCCAAGCCTTATTATAAGGCTTGGCTTTACGTCTGCCATGTTACTGACAACCGGGTGTAACGGCTTGAAAAATATCACATCTGCTATCTTTTTTTAAGAGTTCAAAAAGTATAGCAGATAATACAACATCCCAGGCTCTAAATACAGGTATGGCCTGCAACTATGAAGTTGCTTACTTCAGGTTTGTTATTTATTATCTTCTTGGTACTAGTTTAATATAACCTTATACCTTGCTTCAATTGTATATTAATAAGATACCTAAATGATCAAGAACGCTTTGATGATTCACGACGACTACTGCACCTCCATCTCCAGTTAAGAAGTGTGCATCTCTTAACTGATGTTCCAAACCAAGCAACGGATTCACTAATGCCAGGAGATTAAAAAAACATCTAAAATCATAAATCATTGCTTATAAGCAGAATCCACCTTAACCTTGTTACAATTTTTTTAACATTTGGAATTCCTGATGAATGCTAAGTCGGACTCCTACCGGCTAAAACCATACGATTCCCTACAACCTGATTACGAATGACGCAACGCATTATCTGGTCAGCTTTTTATACACGAGACTGCCTTGTAGCTTGAAGCAACCAACACGGGTAAACGCCCCAATCGGGGCAATCAGACTGGTCACTGTTGGAAGTCCTGGGGTATAATTCCGAGGGCTTACCCGGGGCTCCTAACCGTAGTATGTTAGACGGGATACGTAAGGTTTTTTAGTCGGTAGACATCCATGTAGGATTTTCCCTCATATATATAAAAATAACTAAAAATATCAGACCGGTCATGGATTATGTAGCTAGAGAGGAGCCATGACTATTCTCTTACCGGTTGTTACAGATAATTTATCGGGGTACCTATGGCGAATACAACGTGAGATCACGGCTGAGTGCCAACACTGCGATCAACGCAGCGAGGACACAGCGCTCGATTCGGTGGAAGAGTGTTCAGCGTGAGCGCAACAGAGCGCCAGGTCCTTGCGGCAAGTCTGAACGTCAACGTTTTCTCGTTCGAAACGCGCAAGCCACGATCTCCAGCGGCAGTAAATGGGACGCTGCTGAGTCTTTCTTTGAGCAGGTTATGATTGTGAAGAAGGCGACGGAGAGCGAGTGAGTAGATAACTCTCCCTCCCCGAGTTCCGCAGTTCTGCGGCGAGGGTGCCGTAGATTATCTTCGCCTAAGTTTTAGGCTTCTATAAAGGGGTCTAAAGACGGTGGGAGAACTGCTCGCCGTCCTTACAGAAGCAGGCCTAAGATGCCCGCGTGATATGTGAGTTTCATGCATGCTACATGCTTCAAGAAGGGGCATAAAACCCGAACAACTCCCAAAGACGCGGAGTAGTACCCGAACCGCCTAGATGAGGCTGCGGTGGTAGCCAAAGTCAGTTGGGAAATCTGGGCCATCCTGTCAAGAGCCTTATATCCTCGTGTAGTTTTATTCGGTAAGAATTCAGTAAAGCATTCATGAGGGATTTGAATGGGATGAAAAGTATTGGTTCGTCTTGGTAATTCAAATGATCTTAGATAGGTGAAGTGAAAAAAAATAAACAATATGATGACTCAACTATAGTTTATGGACAAAAAGTTAAATTTTTGGTTAATTATTAATTTTGGTATCAAATTAAAGGGCTCATTACGAGGATTTAATAACGGGGTATCTTATCTATATTATTGTTGAAGAATATGAAAAAATTGTAACGAACGTAACAACAATGCAATAATTAGGTATTAAAATCATATCCCGGCTGTAAATAATATAAACTGTACAGGAAAAATCAAGTTCAGTTCAAGCAGACAAGTTCAGTTCAAGACTACAACAGTCGGAACAGACAGGATCAGCCCTATACTAAGTAGACCAGTCTAGTATTTTTATATTCTTGAAGCGATTCTCATAAAATACTTTTAAAGACATCGAAAATAAAATATTGAAAAATTATTTTTGTAAGTAGATACTTACTTAAAATGTCCGGTATATTTCGGTTTGATCAAACCAAAAGGTATCACTAAACTTGCAGAAAGGCTTGTCCAAATAAAAAATATTAAAAATTTAAAATAAAATTTAACTTTATTTGGACCTGCATTTAATAGTTGTTTTAGTAAGTAAGTTAAAGTACACGCAGTAAAAATGAATACCATGTACGACATTTTGAGAGACAATCTTCGACTACACTCGCTAAATTGATTCTGTCATATTTTTTGTGAAGCACTGTTCGGTAAATAATTATATTATACTTAGTCCATTGTTGTTTTTTATACAACAATTTAATTGAAATAGCATTGTTTCTAGTATTTCCTGTTAATAATAAATTATATTTATATCGCTCACTGACTACACAAGGGTCATAAATAAAAAAAAATGATTTGTTTTATTGCAAATAATTATTAAACCTATACCTAGTAATAAAATTAAAACACCAATTTGTTTTCGCTAACGCTTTGTGTAAACGTTATATTTTTGACTTGAAATCTCAATGTAATGATTGTATTTAGGATAACTAGTACAAAATCACAGGGACATCCTTCCGAGGGCTTCCCCAGGGCTTCCAACAGTAGGCAGTAGTAGGCAACGTGTGGTTTTTAGTCATAAAGAGTCATTCATGACGGATTTTTTACCATTCGGACGCAAGTCGGACTCGCACACCCAGGGCTCCGTGCCGGCTTTTCCCGTTCAGGAATCAAATCTCGCAGTTACACCTTACAAGAAACTCAGGAATCGACTTTCGTAGTTTTTCATTAAGTACGTTCGTAAAATGCTTTTTTTTTGATTCCGTTACAAATGCACAGATTTTACAATTTTTCCTGTGTTCCTGGTACAAGAGGTTATTACTGTCCAAATTTCATGGTTCTAGGTTAACTGGAAGTAAGTACCCTATGTATTTTGATAGTCTTGAAAGTGTCGAAATACACGTTTTCACTTCTTATGCTCGTAAATAAAATTTCTTGTTTATGCTGGGTGTATGCGGACTAAAACAACATTTTATGCTCTAGTGCATAAAGTTCTTTTTCTTCTTCTAAAACAATATGGCCATACTAGACCGTAGAGACGCTACCATGAAGATCGTGTTACTCTATGAACCAAATATAATAAAACGCTATTAAATAACTTGTTTTTTTTGTTACATTTAATTTGTACTTTCTGTGTTCTACATAAATTAAGAAACATTAAAAATCAGATAGTATTATGAGTGAAAAAATATTATAAAATGAACTTATGATTAGGCAGTATAGGTCTCGTTACCCATGCCTAATGCTTCATGTAGAATGATTAAAATTGTTCAAATGTTACTTTTAATTTTAATTAAAGACTTTTATTTACAATATCACTGTTTCATTTCCTTGCAATCGAAGTGAAAAGCAGAGTGTATAACTCGATCATAAAACCCATTTTATCCTCGACTTAATATCCACCCTCGCCTTTGGCTCGGGCGGATAAACGTCTCGTATAAAATGGCTTCTTTTATGCACTTGTCACACAATCTACTATTTAGACGAAATGAGCGGGAGTAACTTTTTTCAGAGTTAACAAAGACGTTTGATTTTTTACTGCTTTAAGAGACCATAGACCTTAACATATATGTTATCAATTTTAACTCGATACCTTCACGCGTTCACGAGATAAAGGGTCTTGACAGACAGACGAACGGACGCACGGACGGACAGACGGATGGACAACAAAGTGATCCTATAAGGGTTCCGTTTTTTCCTTTGAGGTACGAAACTCTAAAAAGAATAACTAATACTACTACGTACAGAAGTTTCACTATCGATTTTTCATTTAATCTATCCATCTATCTATATCTATCTATATCTATCTATACCTATAATAAAACTGTAGAGGGTGGGATGCGGGGTCCTACTAACATCTTAAGGACCCCAATGGGTCGGATCCTCCTCGTGGTGCATCCTGGGCAACGGAGTAGCGACCACTCCCCTTCCTCTGTGGGGGAGTTGTGCTACTCTGGCTAATTCCGGCCGAGGCGGGAGTAACCCACCTGTGGGTTGCTCGGTGGTGTGTGTTGCTGCCGGCCGTGCCGTTATTCACGGCCGGCAGCAGCAATGCTGGGTCGCCGTCGCTTCGCCACCTTGCTGGCGAGACGATGGCGGCAAAGTAGGAGAGGCACTGCGTGGGGGGCGGGAGTTTGGGTAAATGCTCCCGCCCTGCCATGCAGTTCGGGCTGCCGGCCGTGAGTAACGGCGCGACCGGCGGCAACAGTGCTGGGCCGCTGGTTGGCAAGGTGATGGCGGAAAAGCGGGAGGTGCACTGTACGGGGGAGCGGGAGTAACGGATAATGCTTCCGCTCTGCCGTGCAGTTCGGGGGCGCCGTGGTGAGGAGTCACTGCGCGCCCCCGATTGTTTCTTGACCGTGGGCGTAAGGTCGGGGGACCCCGCCCACCAACGGTCACATGGCGGTGGGCACCTTTCCCGTGTTCCGGGGGTGCCCATTAGCGCACGCCTGCGCCAGCCGCTCTCTGTCTCCTCTATTACAGAGGGGCGTTCGAGAGCGGTGCAGGCGTGATATTCAGCTCCTTAGGGAGCTTTGGGGAGCCGCCCATCTGGCTCCCCCGAGGAGAGCCCCGAATAAACGGGGCGCCCCTAGCCGGGTCGAAGTGAATAATCTTTTGATATCCCTCGGCCCGGCAAAAGGGTGAGGAGGAACACCGCGGGGTTTAGTGGGTAGGACGGTCCATTCCGGACCGGGCCGGGAGTCCCACACACCATCCCATCTGCCCCCGCAGCTGGGATGAAGGCGCGTAAAGGCGTTCCCTGCGTCAACAAAAAAAACAAAAATAATAAAAAAAAAAAATTGTAGAGGGTCGAGAGTCTGAACATGGAAGATATTTTGAAAATTTTAATTGTAGGGCGTTCTCTAATCGATACTGAAGCCGAAAATGCAATTTAAATTTTTCATGTCTGTCTGTCTGTCTGTCTGTATCCCGAATAAGTATCACGCCGAAACTAATGAGCCGATTTGAATGATACTTGGTACATTCCGAGCGTATAGTCCGAGGAAGGTTCTAGGATACTTTTGATCCCGAAGTTTTGTGCGGTTCCTGCGGGAGAGGGGATGAAAGATAAAATGGTTTTTCAGTTGTAATTTCTCAACGTGTGATGCGATTTCTAATATTTTTTTTGTATTGGAAAGAGAGTACTTAAGGAATTTCTCGACCCAAGTTTCAAGATTGAGGGGTTTGTAGTTCAGAAATTAGAGGCATCTCAACTTTCGCCAAAACTAGAATTTAAGGATTCCTTTGAATGAGATGGTAAATCTAAACGGGCGTGTTGGCTTAATCATAAAAAGTCTTAATTATTAAGGCTGTTGTAAAATAATTATATATTTATAAGCTCTGATTGCTCTAAGTTTCATTCAAATCGATTCAGTAGTTTCGGCGTGATACTTATTCGGGATACAGACAGACAGACAGAAAGACAGACAGACAGACAGACATAAAAAATTTAAATTACATATTCGACTTCAGTATTGATTAGAGAATGCCCCACAGTTAAAATTTTCAAAATATCTTCCATGTACAGACTCTCGACCTTCAACAGTTTTATTATAAGTACTAGCTGACCCTCGCAACTTCGTTTAAGTCACATAATGTGTACGAAAGAAGAGGTAATTCTTCATCAGACTCGTCAAGCACCGTGTGAAACGGCCCTGTTTGCTTAATCATAAAAGAGCTTAAAGATTCAGGCTATTCTAAAACAATTAAAGCTGTTGTGAAACAATTCAGTCCGCGCCGAAGGCTCTTTTATGATTTAGCCAACACGCCCGTTTAGATTTACCCACTCATTCAAAGGAGCCCTTGAATTCTAGGTTTGGCGAAAGTTGAGGTGCCTCTACTTTCTGAACTACAAACCTCTCAATCTTGAAACTTGGGTCGAACAATCATTAAAGTACTCCCTTTCCAATACTAAAAAAATATTTGAAATCGCATCGCGCGTTAAGAAATTACAACTGAAAAACCATATTTTCTTTTATCCCCTCTCCCGCAGGAACCGCGCAAAGCTTCGGGATCAAATGTATCCTAGAACCTTCCTCAGACTATGAGCTCGGAATTTACCAAGTATCATTTAAATCGGTTTAGTAGTTTCGGCGTGATACTTATTCGGGATACAGACTGACAGACAGACATGAAACATTTAAATTACATATTTGGCTTCAGAATCGATTATAGAACGCCCTACAATTGAAATTTTCAAAATTTCTTCTATGTATAGACTTTCGACCCTCAACAGTTTTATTATAAGTACTAGTTGACCATCGCAACTTCGTTTACGTCACATAAGATCTATGAAAGTAGAGGGATTATTTCATCAGACTCATGGGAGTGCATGAAACTGCCATGTTTGCTTTATCATAAAAGAGCTTAAAGATTAAGTCAATTTTAAAAAAAAAACAGTCCACGCTATCGGACGCACGCGGACTGAATTATTTTACAATAGCCTTAATTATTAAGCTCTTTAATTACTAAGCCAACACGCAAGTTTGGATTTACCCTCACATACAAAGGAATCCTTGAATTATAGGTTTTGCGAAAGTTGAGATGTCTCTAATTCCTGAACTACAAAACCCTTAACTTTAAAACTTGTGTATAACAATCCTCAAAGTATTCTTTTTATAACACTGAAAAAAATTTTGGAATCGAACCTTGCGTATAGAAGTTACAATTAATAAACCGTTTTGTCTTTAATACCCTCTCCCAAAGGAACCGCGCAAAATATCGGGATCAAAAGTATCCTAGAACCTTTCTCGCACAATAAGCTCAAATTGTACCAAGTTTCATTCAAATCGATTAAGTAGTTTCGGCGTGATACTTATTCGGGATACAGACAGACAGACAGATAGACAGACAGACAGACATGAAAAATTTAAATTACATTTTCAGCTTCAGTATCGGTTATAGAATGCCCTACAATTAAAACTTAAAATATCTTTCATGTACAGACTCTCGACCCTCAACAGTTTTATTATAAGTATAGATAGATAGACTAGCTGACCCGCGCAACTTCGTTTACGCCACATAAGGTGTAAATAAAAATAAGTATTGTTTCAAAAACACATGGGATCTTTTGAAACTGCCCTGTTTGCTTAATCATAAAAGAGCTTAAAGATTAAGTCCATTCTAAAACAATTCAGTCCAGGCTTTCGGCGCGGACTGAATTATTTTACAATGGGCTTAATCATTAAGCTCTTCTTCTATACATATAATAGAACTGTTGAGGGTCGGGAGTCTGTACATGGAAGATATTTTGAAAATTTTAATTGTACTGCGATCTCTAATCGGTACTGAAGCCGAAAATGTAATCAAAAATTTTCATGTCTATCTGTCTGTCTGTCTGTATCCCGAATAAGTATCACGCTGAAACTACTGAAGCGATTTGAATAAAACTTCGTACAATGTGAGCTTATGATCCGAGGACGGTTTTACGATACTTTTGATGCCGATATTTTGAGTGGTACCTTTGGGAGAAGGATGACAGACTAAATGGCTTTTTTGCTGTAGCTTCTCATTGCGTGATTAGATTCCAATTTTTTTCACTGTCATGAAGGAAGTGCTTTAAGGATTGTTTCACATAAGTTTCAATTTTGAGGGCTCTGTAGTTCAGCAATTAGAGACATCTCAACTTTCGCAAAACCTAGAATTCAAGGGTTGCTTTGAATGTGAGGATAACTCTAAACTATCGTGTTGGCTTCATCATTAAAGTGTTTAATGATTAAGACTATTGTAAAATAATTCAGTCCACGCCGAAGGGGCGGACTGAATTGTTTTAGAGTAGACTTAATCTTTAAGCTCTTTTTTGATTAAGCAAACAGGGCAGTTTTACACGCTGCTTGATCAGGCTGATGAAGAAACACCTTTCCTTTCATAGACCTTATGTGACGTAAACGAAGTTGCGAGGTTCAGCTAGTTTATGAAAAAGCCAACACACCAGTTTAGATTTACCTTTACATTCAAAGGATTCCTTGAATTCTAGGTTTTGCGAAAGTTGAGATGTCTCTAATTCCTGAACTACAAAATCCTCAACATTGAACCTTGTATAAAACCATCCTTAAAGTACTCCCTTTCACCACTAAAAAAAATATTCGAAATCGGACCACGCGTTGAGAAATAACAACTAAAAAACCATTTTAACTTTCATCCCCTCTCCCGCAGGAACTGCGCAAAATATCGGGATCAAAAGTATCCTAGAACCTTCCTCGGAACATAAGCTCAAATTATACCAAGGTTCATTCAAATCGATACAGTAGTTTCGGCGTGATACTTATTCGGGATACAGACAGACAGACAGACAGACAGACAGACAGACAGACAGACAGACGGACAGCAAAGTCTCATGAATCGGGTCCCGATTTTTATCCTTTGGGAACGAAACCCTAAAAATCAGTTTTGTGAGATGGGTATGTAAGGCAATATTTAAGACAGAGACAGAGAGCTTCAGCTGAACGCATAAAAGAGAAACGCTCCTGTAAATATGAAGGGCTAAGATATTGAATGGGACACACAATATCCGAGTATTCCTATGAAGTAAGATCGGGAGCCACTTGATCTTTGCATGAAATTCCGAGACATGATCAGATCATACTTACGCAGATTGAAAATAAAGACAACTTAATTTTACAGCCTTTACTTAGCTTCTCAGCAATGCCATGAAGAAACAAGTTCTTACGTCGCATACGCGTTTCAAGACAGCCCACTCCTAGTGAAAACAGATGTGCCTGTGTCTTCAAGTGGCCCAAGGAATTCATTACAAAGGACTTGAATTCGTTAAACTTCCTTAAGAGAGTTGCTATGTCACAATGCTATGGAGAGATGCAGACCCGTACAGCCTTCTGTAAATTCTCCTGGTGTTTATGAAGAACAGCTTCTCAAGTTTATCCAGGCTTTTTTAAATCTTTTCAGTTTACTTTTATAGAAGTTTTAATAGTGTGGCGAGTTGGAGCTGTTCCAGCAACAAATTATTGCATAAATTATAAATAATTAACTGGTATGTCTATTTTAAATTACAAAATTTCTCGTAGCTTATAAATTCTGTTGTTATTGTTATGTCTAGCCACTTTTTGTTTAAAAATACACTCCTATGAGAACTAACTTGAAAATATGCCATTGTTATTATCTTCTTTTGTTCCAATTGTTAAAATTTACCAAGGTGCTTAAAATTAAAATCCACTGTTAAAATATAAACGTTCATTTATATATTTTTTCGTCGCTATTCTACTGAGGCCATTTCTTTGACGGTGACGCGGGGAATGCTTTTGCGCAGTGCCACCGTCATCCCAGTCCACCGTAATTCCAGAAGCTCAATCACTGCGACTGGCCCTTGCCAGCCCCCCTTGGGGCTCCTTTTAGAATTCCGTACCTAAAAGGAAAAAAAACGGAACCCTTATAGGATCACTTTGTTGTCCGTCCGTCCGACACCGTCCGACAGACGGACGGACCGACCGTCCGTCTGTCAAGACCATTATCTCGTTAACGCGTAAAGGTATGGAGTTGAAATTAATACCATTTAATTATACAAATAAACCGGCTAAGTGCGAGTTGGACTCGCGCATGAAGGGTTTCGTAGCAGCAAGTAACATAATATAAAGATCTTATAGTTCGTTGTAACTTTGACTGATGTTTTAACACGTTCCAAGTGGTAGTGATTTCACTAACCGGAAATTGCGGTTTATGACGTATTAAAAAAAAACTACCAGCTCTATATCGTTCAAACTAATTTTCGTTGGTAGTTTTTATGGCAATGTACATCATATATTTTTTTTAGATTTATCATTCTCTTAGTTTAGAAGTAAGAGGGGGGGGGGGGGCACACGTTTTTCCACTTTGGAAGTGTCTCTTGCGCAAACTATTCACTTTAGAAAATAATTATATTAGAAAGGTTTGATGAAAAAAAAAATGAGTTTCAGTTCATAGTATGGGGACCCCCAAAATTTACTGCTTTTTTTCTAGTCTATATAAAAACAAGAACTGACTGACTGAAGATCAACGCACAGCCTAAACCGCTGAGTCTAGAACCATGAAATTTTGCACAAATGCTCCATATTATGTGACGTAGGCGAGCAATAAGAAGGGATTTTTGAAAATTCAGCTCCTAAGGTGGTGAACAAGGGTTGCAAAGTTTTTATGGGACAACGTGATTCCTTGGTCCGATCTTCTTCAAATTTGGCATGAAACATCTTTAACTGAATTAGTGGGAGACGTGTTTTGTATTATATTGAAATTTATTTTTTAACATGGTTAAAATGGGGTTGAAAAATATTTTAGGGGTGATTTGCCTCATAGTTCATATTAATACTCCGTAGTCGGTACTTTTTAATTTTTTTTTGACACATTGTCATGTTTGACAGTTCAATTCAATTTAAAAAAGTGGTCGCAATTTTTGATTATGTCAAAAAAATCTAATAACATTTTTATTAAAAAATGGCATATTTTATTGAATTTTGCCCTTCAATGTGCGGAATTGCCTTCATATTTTGTATGTCAAAAATACATCTGTGAGAATGAAAACCTGTACATGGCTGGCTAGGAATTTCTTTGAATGTGAATGAACCTAAACTGGCGTGTTGGCTTAATAATAAAAGAGCTTAATGATTAAGACTATTTTTAAACAATTCAGTCCGCGCCGAAGGCGTGAACTGAATTGTTTTAATGATTAAGCAAACTCTTTTATGATTAAGCAAACAGGGCAGTTTCAGACGCTGCTTGATGACTCTGATGAAGAAATACCTTTCCTTTCATACACCTTATGTGACGTAAACGAAGTTGTGGGCTCAGCTAGTCTACAATAAATGTCTGGTTACAATAGGAGAAATTGTATTAGTACGGGTTGCCTCAGCCTCAAAAGTCTGAAGACCTACACAATCCAGAAATACGAGAAAGAAAGAAGTTAAGATATCAATTCCTTAGCAAAAGCAGAGAATGCTCTCTAAACCAATTAACAAAGATATTAGGTATCAATTTTTACAAAAATATAGATTTACTTCGCTCAAAGTAAATGCGTATTTTGATTTATTTAGTCAGAATTATATCTATAAGTGCATATAAAAACAATATTGTAAAGTGCCAGCGGGCGGCCACACCAGCAGAAGACTACAGACGAAGGCAGATGGAACAAGCGAGTTCTAAAGCGGGCATCGCGTCTTGGTCTACCCGCCAGATAGACCAAGGACCTAGACGAGGTATCTCAGGAATCGTGATAGGTAGCTAGAGAGCGGAAATTTAAGATGATATATTTCTGTAGCCACTATGACAACAAATACTAACGTCAGAAAAAGGGGGGGATTAAGCGTAAGGGGGGCTCCCATCCAACAAACGTGATGTTTTGCTGTTTTTTAAGCTATTGCATAGCTTCTATCGCGGGCCTTGCGTGGAGACCGAATCCAGAAATTCTGTCACGAAAACGAATCACACTCTCGGCTACCTTCGGCCACGTTCGTGTATCTTTCAAACAATGTAGTAAACAAACAGATTGGATCTCGACTCTCCATAATTACTTACATTTAAATATCAATCCTGATCATATTCGTTTTAAGGAACCATAGTTAGATTTATGCGGCCATTTCGACACTAATTTACCTTTAGAATATAGAATAATTTCATGAAAAATACTTCGACGATAAAAATTTAAACCTGTCATTCTTGCTTGTCATTAAATTATTTTTTCTCAGTCTTGTTTGTCTTTGGCATAGTGTTGTTTAACGGTTGTATAATACTCGCTTATTGATTATGAAAAGAGGTTTAATCATAATCAGTTTGACAACAATTAGTTTAATAGTATAATAAATATATTAAATTTATTGAATAAAATATTAGACAAATTTTAAAATAAATTAATAACTATTTACAATATGAATAAATAAAACTAAACTAAATATAAATAGGGCCCCCGTGGCATTGTGCCCAAAAGACTGGCAGCATTCCCCCTTTGAACGGCGATGCCTATTCGTTGGGAGAAATAACTGCCAGCCCTTAGGTCACCAGTTGACTCTACAAGACGCTTCTTCAAAATTTAAAAAAAATTATGTGCGTTGGGACCCCATGGACCTAGGGTCTCGACACCGACTGGAATAAAATTGTACGACGAGCCGAAACCCCTATACTTAATTTTTATTTATATAAATAAATTATTTAAAAATGAACTTTAACTTTAAATAATTATAATCGGTAATCGTAAAACAGTACTGTGTGAGTGTGTATTGTTCTGAAGTTCTGCGAGGTTTTTTTATTATCTCTAATTAGGTATATTAACGACTTTGCTTCAAGTACTTTGGCTTTTGGACATTTTCTTTGCGATCTAATTAAAACTTTTTTATACATACTCATATAATTTCTTAGTATGCATACATACGGAGAATTTAAAACGGCAGTAACTGAGTGATTAAAACCAATGGAATATGAATTTGTGGAAGACCTACTACAAGTTCTTTAAAATCAACTCACATAGACATACATGCAACACACACACACACACACCCACACACACACTCACACACACACACACTCAAAAATCAACTCACATAAACATACATGCAACAAACACACACACACACCCACACCCACACTCACGGACACACACACACACTCACACACACACACATACACACACACACTCACACGCACACAGACACACACACAGACACACACACACGGCCACGTTCGTGTATCTTTCAAACAATGTAGTAAACAAACAGATTGGATCTCGACTCTCCATAATTACTTACATTTAAATATCAATCCTGATCATATTCGTTTTAAGGAACCATAGTTAGATTTATGCGGCCATTTCGACACTAATTTACCTTTAGAATATAGAATAATTTCATGAAAAATACTTCGACGATAAAAATTTAAACCTGTCATTCTTGCTTGTCATTAAATTATTTTTTCTCAGTCTTGTTTGTCTTTGGCATAGTGTTGTTTAACGGTTGTATAATACTCGCTTATTGATTATGAAAAGAGGTTTAATCATAATCTAAGCGCACGGCAGTGCGCAGGCCAAGTTCCAGCAACAGGCCGAGCGCATGCCGTACTCTATTTACACGAACCGCTTCGACCCACTTTTGACCCCCCTGTAGCTCAGTGCCTATTGCAAGTTCAGAAATAAAATTGTACGTACATAATCATATACTAGTACTAAGGCAGTGTACCAAATTTCATAGATGTAGCTTTAGTAGATCCTGAAATATGACCCTGTGAATATAGCTAACTTTGGCACTGACTGACTCACTCACTCACTGACCGGTCATCAAAACCTCTAGGCCACTTCCAATTGTCCTAGCGTTATGAAATTTGGCACACAGATCGGGTGTTATATGTAGATTACCGAAAAATTGAGAAATTTGAGAAATCGGTCAAGCGTGAGTTGGAAAAGGGTTACAAAGTTTGTATGGGACCACAGGATTCCTTGGTCGGATCTTCTTCAAAATTTGCATAAATCATCTCTAACATAACTGATGGAAGATGTGTTTCGTATTTTATTGAAATTCATTCCAGAACAGGCTAAAAGGGGGTAACAATTGTTTTCTTCGGGGGGTTTCGATTCGAATTTGTATCAATACTTCTTAGTGATGAGAGGACTCTTTTGATTTAATTTACTTTTTATTTTAACACATGTCATGTTTAAAAACTCAATCAGATTTGAGAAAGATGTTGTCAATGTTTTGATTAATGTCAATCAAATTCTCTATACATACAAATTATGGAAAAGTCAATACTGCACATTGAATATTGTTATTCATATTTGTGAAATATTTGGATCAAATTCGTCCAGTAGTTTAGAGATCAGCAAGCATTCTAAAGGATGACTCACGCTAGACCGTGCCGGGTCCGAGCCGAGTGTCGGCCGTAGCACGGTCACCGAGCCGGTTGTATTCACGACTGCTCGGGCGAAGCTCGGTGGCACTGTATTCATGCAACGGGCCGTGGCCGAGCCGAGGCGGGACCGAGTTGTTTATGAGCGCTTTCCGTAGTTCGGCTGTCACTCAGTTGCCGCTCGGTTTAACGCGTAGATTTAGCGCGAAAAATTCTAAATCTATGGTTTAACGTGAGTTTGTTCACACAAAATATATATAACTAGCTGACCCGCGCAACTTCGTTTGCGTGATAAATAAAGAACCGCTTGACCGATTTTGTGCAAACTTCACGTAAACCATCTACTAAATAGTTCGAACAAAGCCTAAACATTTGGTTTGGATAGGTGAGCCCGTTCTTGAGTTATAAAATTACAACGAAAAGTGGCATTGATTTTTATATATATAGATATTGACCTTGCTGCGGCCGGCACTCGGCTCGGACCCGGCACTGCGTAGCGTGAGTCATCCTTTTTAGGGTTCCGTATCAAAAGGGTAAAGAACGGGACCCAATTCATGAGACTTCGCTGTCCGTCTGTCGGTCTGTCTGTCTGTCCGTCAGGAGGCTGTATCTCATGAACGGTGATAGCTAGAGAGTTAAATTTTCACAGATTATGTGTTATTGTTGCCGCTATAACAACAAATACTGAAAACAAAAACATAATAATATTTAAGGGGGGCTTTCATACAACAAACGTGTTTTTTAGCGACTTTGTCTTATATATTCGGTAATAAGGTATCCTTTACAATTTAAATACGTTAGTTAATTTGACCATTTCATCAAGATCATTCATTCCCTTTACACCATGCAAATTAAATGAATACTTTAGGAGGTACAGCACAATCAAATGTTGCTCAATGAAATTAATTTCGTGTCGCCATGATTGAACATTATACGGGTCACATACTGACTCATTTTTCGACTTTCATCGTAAATATTTGTTCTTTAAAAAGTTAACAACGCTTTCAGCAGATTACTTTAGGTAGGTGTAATATTTCAAAGATAGCTATTTCATAGGAAATGGTAAACAAATAGTCCATATTTTAGATTCTTCTCCAGTATAAACAATTTACGTACAAACACACAATTTATGTTGTAGACGTAGATATCGTGTTTATAATGTCATTATTCAAATGTCATCAATATTCTGAAAAAGAAATTAAACATAGAGTTCACAAACTCTTTTTGAAATATTTACTGTACCTACCGTAGAGGATCTATACAAGGATAGTTAACACTATAGAGCAACGCGACCTGTCTAAAGACGCGCGTTGTATAACACTATAGAGCAACGCGAACTGTCTAAAGACGCGCGTTGTATAACACTATAGAGCAACGCGAACTGTCTAAAGACGCGCGTTGTATAACACTATAGAGCAACGCGAACTATCTAAGGCGCGCGTTGCTATGTGTTAATAGGTAATGAGGGCAACCAGTAGACGCTTGAAATACTCACAGAATATCGAGCATTGTATTTTCATAAAAAAATAATAATTGAAACAAAATGGACCTTTACTGGGACATCCTTTCGAGAGCTTGTCTTGTTGAGAGAGAGTATAAAATAATGTCATGTATACATAATGCACACTTTAAAGCTTATTAAAGACAAAATAGGTACAGTTTCTTGAAAAAAGTATTGAAATCCCACCAAAAACATCCCTGTTGAAAAGGAGGCCAAGTTCCTATGGGCTAATTGTTCGCCTAAAAAAGGGTTGAAATCCAATCCAATGCCAAGTTTAGATGTACTTTAAATAATCTAAAAATATCTAAAATAATGTTACTTCTAAATTTGAACTTGGCAGGTTAATTTAATTATATACATAATAAATTTAATTATACAATTAATCAAGTGTTGCGTACTGCACGAAACCCTGCCAAGTTCAAATTTAGAAGTAACATTATTTTAGATATTTTTAGATTATTTAAAGTACATCTAAACTTGGCATTGGATTGGATTTCAACCCTTTTTTAGGCGAACAATTAGCCCATAGGAACTTGGCCTCCTTTTCAACAGGGATGTTTTTGGTGGGATCAGTTTGACAACAATTAGTTTAATAGTATAATAAATATATTAAATTTATTGAATAAAATATTAGACAAATTTTAAAATAAATTAATAACTATTTACAATATGAATAAATAAAACTAAACTAAATATAAATAGGGCCCCCGTGGCATTGTGCCCAAAAGACTGGCAGCATTCCCCCTTTGAACGGCGATGCCTATTCGTTGGGAGAAATAACTGCCAGCCCTTAGGTCACCAGTTGACTCTACAAGACGCTTCTTCAAAATTTTAAAAAAATTATGTGCGTTGGGACCCCATGGACCTAGGGTCTCGACACCGACTGGAATAAAATTGTACGACGAGCCGAAACCCCTATACTTAATTTTTATTTATATAAATAAATTATTTAAAAATGAACTTTAACTTTAAATAATTATAATCGGTAATCGTAAAACAGTACTGTGTGAGTGTGTATTGTTCTTAAGTTCTGCGAGGTTTTTTTATTATCTCTAATTAGGTATATTAACGACTTTGCTTCAAGTACTTTGGCTTTTGGACATTTTCTTTGCGATCTAATTAAAACTTTTTTATACATACTCATATAATTTCTTAGTATGCATACATACGGAGAATTTAAAACGGCAGTAACTGAGTGATTAAAACCAATGGAATATGAATTTGTGGAAGACCTACTACAAGTTCTTTAAAATCAACTCACATAGACATACATGCAACACACACACACACACACCCACACACACACTCACACACACACACACTCAAAAATCAACTCACATAAACATACATGCAACAAACACACACACACACCCACACCCACACTCACGGACACACACACACACTCACACACACACACATACACACACACACTCACACGCACACAGACACACACACAGACACACACACACACACACGCACGCACACACACGAAAGCCTAAGCATGCTTTAAGATTTTGTATTGGTTTTGTTTCATATTTTATCGTTTTCTCTATGTAAAATTATTATAAGTTTATAAGTTAGTAGGAAACAATTTTAATATTTTAATAGTTCTGTGTAAACATATTGTCAAGTGTCAATATTTTGGGGGAGAACACTGATATCTGCAACACAGTTTGTACTAGAGCAGGTATCAGGGAATTCCAATTTCATGTATGTACACAATTAATGGCAATAAAGAATTTATCTATTTATTTATATTTACATATTATACTTGGAAAACATCAAATCTTCGAAACAAACATTGGTAGATCCCACAATTTTTTGGCCTGCCCGGGAATCGAACCCAGGACCCCAATCGCGACAGTCAGTTATATTACCGAATGCCACCGAGGCAGGCAAATAAGAATCTGGAGGGTACAGATATAGTGCTTCTCCTACATCCAAATTTCCTCCGATGAGGAGTTCGATTCGTCAATCCTATCCTGGTTATCCATAACTGTTGTACGTTAGGATTGAAGAATCGAGGATACAGAGGTACCCTCTGAAGAAACTGCCAAAAAAAACAAAACTGTCAACTGTCAAGCGCAGTGTAAACATTGCCTCTATTTGAATATTAACTTTTACACTGATTTATGAGTGTTTATCTATTCAATTTGTATTCAAAAAATCTAGTTACGTGCAACTCATAAGTGACAATGTTGTTTTCCAAGATTATTAACAGTTAGTGAAGATATAGTGATATCAAGTGATTTTCAAACAATAACAATAAATTAAACGTAAGCCACACCAAAATCAAATTATGTGCAATAAATATTACATGGAACAATAAAACAGTATTTGAGGACAGGTATTATTAATGAAACAGTGCCAAAACGGAAAAAAGTTTGCGATAAGATCGTTACCTTCATTTATTTTTCAAGTTGGACTCATTATGTCAGTAGGCGATCACGAAATACCAATCACGTTATCGATGCATACAGACACTTATTGAAACAAATCGGCTATTTGACCAATGTTGTTAATTGCTCCCGTGGCTGGGTGGTTTACGGCTCGGGTAACTTGTAGTCACGAGAGACGTCGTTTCAAAACCCACTTCGCCAAAACACTTTTTGTAAATTGTTTTAAAGTATTTTAATAAGTAAATTGAAATGGAAGATGAATATGTAAATATTAAGCAAAGAGGGCCGAACAAACATAATATAACAATCATCGACAGTGAATGTGAATTGGACTTGTCATTCCAAAGTCTACCGACTGCAAACGAAAACATCATTGGACTAAAAGATGAGATAAACAAACTAAAAATAGAACTGCAGGCGGCGAATAATGAAATAGATAACTTGAACATAGAAAATAATACCTTAAAAACTAAACTGCAGACATGTGAAAACAAAATAAAATTATATAAATCAGTTGGAGTACGGGATAGTGGTAACAACATGAGCCCTGAGGCATCACATATGAAGTTTTATTCACCACAATATCAACGACGGTTTCGCACTTGTGTAGCGAAAGCAGGCTATAACGTCATAAAATCAACTATGATACCTAAATACGATAATACTCGTATAGAAAATATGGGGCAATCTATCTCTAGCACGACGCCGCAAAAAACGAGTTCTGTTAAATACACGTCTGAATCCCAGAATAAAGAAAAATTAGAAATTAAAAAAACTACTACAGTACCAAAAAAGCCACAGAAGAACAGGCAGGAAGTCGTTCATATTCGAAATCCGTCTCTGGCGTTTAATCAAGGAATTTATAGTAGCAAAAAAGACCTTCAAGTAAATGAAACTTTGCTCAACGTGGATTCCAAAAACACCAATCCATTATCGTGTAACCAGGAAAAAGCCCCGTGTCCAGATAATACTAAACCTAAAATTACAATACTTGCAGACCAGTATGGGCGTGGTGTTCGAAAAATATTGCAGGATTACGTCGGGGACTCGTATAGTGTAATTTCATTTATTAAACCAAATGCACCGATGAAGGACATACTAGCGTCATTTGCATCTATATCGCCGTCCCCGGGGAATAAAATGATAACTGCCAGTATCTTGATTTTAATGTTATGTCATTTTTGAGATCTTTGAGTGTTAATACATCTACTAAATTTTTTTTATAATTTTTTTACAGCTATTTACAGAGTTACAAAAAATTACAATAGTATTCGAGGATTTAAGACAGGCCTAAAAGAACGGGAATAAATGGATAATATAATATTATCAAAACTTATCCTCGCTTGTTATTATGACAAACAGTAATATAATTATGTTCTCGTAAAAAAATATTCAACTTCAGTATGATAAATGTATGTTATCATTTTATTCCCGTTCAAAACCGTGCAATCGTTTCGTATAAAGGCTTTAAGCCAAACGACTTATGAAGTTCGGATAGATAAGACATATCGATTAATAAAAACGTAAAATCCTAAATATCACGAGTTTCTTTGAGAGCAGATCTGTATAATGTATTATGAAATTAAAGGTAAAAAAATTACATTTACGACGTAATAGTTACTTTTAAGAAATATTCATGCATTTTCAAGAAAATCATGAAAATTCATATTGTATTATTATTCTAGTAACAATAGAGTGGTCATTTAACTGCAATGGATCATTACACGTTTATTTTTGTTTATGTGTAGAAAATAAGTGCACACAATATAATATTAGGCTAATATTCTAAGTGAATTACGTTTCATTCGATCACGGTAACAATTGTTTGTACGATTTTCTAGTAAATATGCTCAGTGATTTTTTAATGGTAATGATAATTGTATTTTTATGATTTCTAAATTGTGTAATAGATATTTACACGTGCATCAAGCCCTGGGTGATTGTGCTATCTCTACAACTACATCGACTATTTTTGCATCGATAAATTGAAATATATCTATACAAAATTGCCACAATGACTGTCCAAATACAGAACCAGATCTCCAGATACGTCTAACTGCACTAACTGCAGCTAGATACATCTAAAGGACTCCTTAGTTAGACAAGATGTTATTACTCTTAAACGAAAAAAAAGGTAAAAGATGTGAATAAGCCTGAAAATTAACTGTCAACACTCGTAGTCGTCCACGAATATATTTATCTGGGCAAAAATCACACAGTTGGGCAACTATCATTTCAAAAAGAGATCAACCGTCGAATCCTACTCGATTGGACAGCCCGATCTTACATCAGGTTCCCCACGGATTATCTTTTTTCAAATGTATTAAGAGTCTTTGACGAATATGTGCTGCCTGTGATAACATAATTATGTTCTCGAGACGTGACCGTTGAAAATGTTCACTACAGAGAGGCTTGCTGTTGCCCACTGGGCAATGGAGAGAATCATGCTCTAGGTGCTTCTATGTGATCGAATTCGCAAGTAGGATATCCGAAAATAAAAACCCGGGTCACCAAAATGTTTAGAGTGGTATCGATTTACCCGAAAATACAGAGAGTGCAGGCCTCCCTTGAGGCTTACAGATGACCTAATAAAAGTTGCGGAAGCTTACTGTATGCGAGCAGTACAAGACAAGTTGCAGAGGCTCTGACAGAAGAGCTCTAGGACATTACTTTGTCAACCGGTGCATGATCTATCTCACTCGTGATCTAATGATTTCTAGGACGATGACTCTGGAAGAGTGACTTTAACTGAGTCCTACGTGGGGCCAATTTTCGGGAAGTCAGGGTTGGAGAATAACGTTATATTTTTTCTGGGGTCTAGAATAGCACGTCCCGAGGGCACACAAATTGTTGAGCCAATAATGAAGTAACTAGGACTCATCGTAGGTAGTATAATAAACTTCAACAAAACGGGATCGGGTAGTGTCAGCTGCTATATAGACTAAAAATATGGAAGGACGTCCTCAGTCCTCTCAATAGGTTTCTGTTGTGATGTTTCCAATCAGTTATAGCGCAGATAACGGCTCAAGTCGTAGAGAACTCTGGTGTGCCAAAATATGGTAACAGGTGTCTACGATCTAGCGCTGATCTCTTCCGCAAATGGCGTAAGAGGCTAGCCTAGATTAGAAATAACACTCTAGGGTTGGTAGAGATGTATTCCAGTTTTGGGAAGTCCCAGATAGTCGCTCTGCTCTTGCACAGAGTTGTTTTCTATTAAAACTTTCCCTTTATGGAGCAAGCAATTTCAGTCCTTGGTGAATTTCATGTCCTATACGAGGCCCTTGTATGGGCGTAAGCCCGAACGGCCTGCAAAATGGCTAGACGGCATAGCATAAAGGTGACGGCCGTCAGAGTGATAAGAGGGTACCGCACCATATCTATTTAAGCGGCATATCTCCTAGCTGGGATCCCTTCATGAGACCTAGAAGCCAGAGCCCCTGCGTCATTGTATCAATGTGGCAAGGAGGCGCTGTAGCGGAAACACAGGCCTGTACCTCGAAAAATGGAGGTCCAGCGATCCCTGTTTCAAGGAGACATAAAAGGTTCGTCTCTTTCTCTCTCACACACTTACCACTACAGAGGCGGTGAAGCCGGTCATGAGAGTGTCTAGAGAGACGTCATGGCAGCCTCACCTACCAAGTATCACAGGTGCTTACCGGGCACGAGTGCTTCACTAAGTATTTGTTGCACAGACATTGTTATTTTGATTGTTTTTATTAATATTGATAAGGATAAGAGTTTTTAGTATTTTATCGATCGATAATGAGGACCTAGTCTGTTAATTTTAGAATTATTGCTAGGATGTTGTGTTTTTAAACTTTATTTTGAAACTTTTGAATAAAGCTTATATTGATGATTACCATAATGAGCTATTGGAAAGCTAAATTTATATCCTTTATAGAAAAAAAGTTTTGTAGCACTGATGAGAATAAGATGATATTAAAGTATTATCATTATCACTCCCATCCCAAAAACTCGTAGAAGAAAATGATAAACAACGAGTATCATATTTCTTTCTGATCACGTTGAACGGAGAATAAAGTGATAATTGACATTATACAACTTTGATGATGATTCATTTACACTAACTTTTTATTCTTTAAATATTTTAATTTTGACAGATGTTAGACAAATTTGATTAAAACTATTCAAATGAAGAAAAAATTAGGTTTTTAAAAACCTAACAATCACTCATCTATGTCCAGTATTTCCGGAGTAATCGTTGAAAACATGTTTTTAATTTTTCCTGAATAGTTGTGTTTTTGCAGTTATCATTTTATTCTCCGGGGACGGCGATATGTAAGGATCTCAGAGGTGACGACTTTGTTGTAATAATGGCAGGCGCAAATGACAAAAATCCTTTGAATCTTATGACATCTCTATATGAAACTTTACAAAGCGCTAACAAAACAAATGTCATAGTCTGCAACGTTTATTACAATAAATTCTTAAATGTAGAAAAATTAAACAGCACCTTAAAATTTATTTGCACAAATAGTAAGAACTCATCTTTTCTCCCTCTAGACAATCATTATAACGTAATTTACCAATTTAATTTGTTGCAAGCTTGTCGTTTATTACATAGGCAAATATTACATTTGAGCTATAAACGTAAGCATTTTAAATATATAAATCAATCTAGTAAGCTTAACAAAGAATTAACTTCTACAAAAAATTTGAAAGATGCTAGTACGCAAACCGTAAACATAAACGGTTTAGAGGAGGAAAATAGTATAACACAGCCAAGTCCTGTATTACAGTCACAGTTTTTTCTTGATTAATGGAAGGGATTCATTACTGTGCATGCCTGACCAACCTTATTCTAATTATAGTTTTCTCAAAATCATCCATCAGAATGTATGTGGAATTACTAGTAAGAAATTAGAATATGAGCTATATATACAGTCAATTGACAAAAAAATAGACTACTTATGTATTACGGAACATTTCTTAAATAGCAAGTCAGTAAAGGCATTTAGTTTCAGTAATTTTATCTTAGCCACATATAACACAAGAAGTAAGAAAGAACGTGGAGGTAGCCTTATTTTGTGTGACAAGAATAGGGAGTTTGAAAATATTGAAGTTGTTAATAAATTATATAAATCCGAATACTTTGAAATATGTTGTGTAAGGGACGTGGAAACAGACCTATATATATGTTGCTGTTACCGAAATCCATATAATACTAACTTTGAAGGTTTTGCGCTACAATTAGAAAAGCTATTGACATATATGTTTCACAAGAGATGCATTATATGCGGTGATTTTAATGTTGATGTCCTTAAGGAGTGTAAGACACTGTCCGAGTTTATATGTATTTTGAAGTGTTACAACTTTAGGTATCTGATAAATAGCATTACATTCATCAGAAATGATGCCCTTTCATGTCTGGACAATTTTCTAACCAATTTGCCTGATGAGTCTATAACGCAATGTACTGTGGATCATAATGGTCTTTCAGATGGGCATGGTGCAATATTCTGCGATATGAAATTGGAAAAAAGAGATGCAAAAACTTATGCTGCAAAGCGTATAATTAAGCGGAGAAAACGAGTTTTTAACAAAAAAAGTAAGTCTTCATTCACAATGGCGGTATCGAACCAAGAATGGCATGAATTAGGCATAAATAGTTTTTTAAGGGTTTTTTCTACTATTTTTCGAGATTGTTACAAGAAAAAAATAGTTCAAATCAGGCCAGAAAAGAGTCTTTCTATTAAATGGATTACTAGAGGCATCAAAGTCTCGAGTAAAATGAAAAGATTTCTTTCAACACAGGCCCAAATTGAACCCAGCTTTAAAAAATATAAGACTCACTACATTCGTATTTATAGAAGAGTTATTAAGCAAGCAAAAAAACTAGCCATTGAAAAACATCTGAATTCCGCAAAGAACATAAGCAAAGAGACTTGGAAGCTGGTCAATGAATACAGTAACAGAAGGCGTCTACAATGTAAGAAGAATATTGTTTTGCATGTAGATAATGAAATTATAGATACTCCACGAGAGGTTGCAAATACTTTTGCTGAAAATTTTGTATCCAAGATTAAGCATGTAAAGAAAGACTCTACGCTTGCGCTGAATTATCTTGTAGCGTCAACTGCCAAAGTGGATTCAGTTTTAACTTTCAGTCCCACAAGTCCTGGTGAAGTCACCAAAATAGTAAACCAAATGCGAAATACAACGGCATCCGGATACGATGATATACCAATTACAATTATCAAAGAGAATATCGATGTACTTGCATATCCGCTTTCATGCTTTTATAATCAATGTTTGGAAGAGTCGGTTTTCCCAGATCAAATGAAAATGGCTAAAGTGATTCCAATATTCAAAAAAGGTTCCAAGACTGATCCGAACAATTATAGACCAATTTCACTACTACCTACGCTGTCAAAATTGTTCGAAAGGATCATCAAAAGTAGACTCGTGTCCTATCTTAATTTAAGAAGAGTGATTAATAACAGACAATTTGGATATCAAAGGGGAGTTGGAACTGCAGACGCCATCAACACATTAATATATGACATTATTGCAAAAATGAATAAAAAGATGAAAGTAGCAGGACTGTTCATTGACCTAAGTTCTGCTTTTGATGCGATTGATCATGTGCTACTTCTGGAAAAACTTGAATACTATGGTGTAAGGGGAGATGCATTGCAACTAATGCACTCTTACCTGCAAAACAGAAGTATGTATGTTGAATTAAAACATATAGATGACGAAAATAATGAAATAGTTTGTACGTCCAAAATAAAAAGCACAAATCGGGGTGTACCTCAGGGATCTATATTGGGGCCAATATTGTTTATCCTATTTACTAACGACTTGATAAATTTCATAGAAAGTAAACAACCAGATGCGAAAATTACTGTTTATGCAGATGATACTAATGTTGTTGTGGGAGCTGATAATCTAAATAATTTGACTACATATATAAAAAATATTTTAATAATTTTAGAGGAATGGTTTACAGCCAATAATTTAATAATTAATACGAATAAAACAAGTATCTTATTATTCAAGTCGACTTCTCGAAAAAATGACGAAATAGATATTATATTTAACAATGACAAAATTGAGACAGTAAGCAGCACAAAATTTCTAGGAGTTCATATAGATTCTCAGTTGAATTGGAGGGAGGAACTAGAATCATTGAACTCATCAATTTCTTCTGCATGCTATGCGTTAAGGAGTCTTAGAGATGAAATTAGTTGCAAACAACTGAGAGCTGTCTACTTCGCACTGGTTGAGTCTAAGATAAGTTACAGTATAATGTGTTGGGGCAATAGTTATGATTATAACATACAAAAGGCTTTTGTCCTTCAAAAACGGGTTATTAGAACCATTGTTCGAATTCCGCAGTGGGAGTCCTGCAAGGACCACTTTAAGAACTTAGGTATATTGACAATTCCCAGTCTGTATATATTCACATTATTAAGTTTCTTTGCAAAGTACATACAAGAATATGAAACACCAGATGAAAGGAAAATTAGGGAAAGAACACGACGAAAGGTTATAATGAATATGATAGCACCTAAACTGGACATAGTGAAACATTGCGCCAGATATCAAAGTGTGGAACTATTTAACAGATTACCAGCGTATCTAAAGGACATAGTTTATAGCAGATACAAGTTTAAAGCGCAATTGAAGGCCTTCCTGTTGGACAAATGTCTATACTCCATAGATGATCTTAAGGCGGATGGTTAGCCTGTAAGACATCAAGATAAATTGTACAGGGTAGTAATTAGTAGTAAGTAATTGTAAGAAAATGTGATATTGACATATAGATTTAATTTTATATAATACAATTTAATTTTGCGTTATGAAGTGACATTATTGACATGATTTAGAAATTGTTATTGTGGTATTATTTATTTCTTTATTTGACATGTCTTCTTTTAATTGTATTTCTTTATTCTTGACATTTGTTATAATTTGAGTATAATTTTAATGTGCATTTGTATTGTGAATTTCAAACACAATTTATGAATTGTTTTTTTTTTTTTTTTTTTTTTTTTTTTTTTTTTTTTTTTTGACGCGGGGAACGCATTTACGCGCCTTCATCCCAGCTTCAGGGGCAGCTGGGATGGTGTGTGGGACTCCCGACCCGGTCCGGAATGGACCGTCCTACCCACTAAACCCCGCGGTGTTCCTCCTCACCCTTTAGCCGGGCCAAGGGGTATCAAAAGATTATTCACGTCGACCCGGCTAGGGGCGCCCCGTTAATTCGGAGCTCTCCTCGGGGGAGCCAGATGGGCGGCTCCCCAAAGCTCTCTAAGGAGCTGAAAAAACCACGCCTGCACCGCTCTCGAGCGCCCCTCTGTCATAGAGGAGTCAGAGAGCGGCTGGCGCAGGCGTGCGCTAATGGGCACCCCCGGAACACGGGGAAGGTGCCCACCGCCATGTGACCGTTGGAGGGCGGGGTCCCCCAACCTTACGCCCTCGGTCATGAAACAATCGGGGGACGTGCGCTAGCTCCTAGCGCAGGCGCCCCCAAACTGCATGACAGGGCGGGAGCATTTACCCAAACTCCCGCCCTTCCATGCAGTGCCTCTCATACTTCGCCACTATCGCCTCGCCAGCAAATGTGGTGGAGCGACAGCAGCAACACGATACAATCGGGGGCGCGCAGTGAACTCCTTACTGCGCCGCCCCCGAACTGCACGGCGAAGCGGGAGTATTTTCCATTACTCCCGCTCCCCCGCGCCTCCCTCTTTGCCGCCATCACCTCGTCAACTGACGAGGCAATAGAGGCCCAGCACTGCTGCTGCCGACCGTGTTGCTACTCACGGCCGGCAGCAACACACACCACCGAGCACCCCACAGGTGGGCTGCTCCCGCCTCGGCCGGAATTTGCCAGAGTAGCACCACTCCCCCACAGAGGAAGGGGAGTGGTCGCTACTCCGTTGCCCAGGATGCACCACGAGGAGGACCCGACCCATTGGGGTCCCGAAGATGTTCGCAGGACCCCGCATCCCAATTTATGAATTGTTAGTGAAATAAATGAAATGAAATGAAATGAAAGCCAATAACACCAGGATATTTTATAATTATTTTAAAGTTTTTAGGTATATTCAACAAAAAAAAACAAGCCTTGCCGTGTACCTGCGATACGTCTCGATGGCGCAGTACTGAAAAGTGTTGCAGAATTTAAGCAAAGACTTGGGTCTTTTGGGACTTTTGGGAGTTTTTGGGACTTTTGGGAGTTTCGGGACTTTTGGGTCTTTTGGGACTTTTGGGACTTTTGGGACTTTTGGGTCTTTTAGGACTTTTGGGACTTTTGGGACTTTTGGGACTTTTGCGACTTTTGGAACTTTTGGGACTATTGGGACTTTTGGTACGACTTTTAAGTCCAAAAAGGCCAAAAGTCCAAAGTCCAAAAGTACAAAAGTACAAAAGTACAAAAGTACAAAAGTCCAAAGTCCAAAAGTCCAAAAGTCCAAAAGTCCAAAAGTCCAAAAGTCCAAAAGTCCAAAAGTCTAAAAGTTCAAAAGTCCAAAAGTCCAAAAGTCCAAAGGTCCAAAAGTTCTAAAGTCCAAAAGTCTAAAAGTCCAAAAGTCCAAAAGTACAAAAGTACAAAAGTCCAAAGTACAAAAGTCCAAAAGTCCAAAAGTCCAAAAGTCCAAAAGTCCAAAAGTACAAAAGTACAAAAGTCCAAAGTACAAAAGTCCAAAAGTCCAAAAGTCCAAAAGTCCAAAAGTCCGAAAGTCCGAAAGTTCGAAAGTCCAAAAGTCCAAAGTCCAAAAGTCCAAAAGCCCAAAAGTACAAAAGTCCAACAGTCCAACAGTCCAAAAGTCCAACAGTCCAACAGTCCAAAAGTCCACAAGTCCAAAAGCCCAAATGTCGACAGTCAAGTAGGTACTTGGTACTTTGTTGAACATAGGCCTTAAAATCTTACTTATTTATATAATACTAGCTGATGCCCGCAGCTTCGCCCGCGATGGCGCTGTATGTGAAAAATGATTTTCCCGCTTTTCTGTTGAAATTTTGCTGAATTTTCTTTGCTATAAACCTCACGGAGCCCGAGACCTTTCCAACGAATGCAAAACCGTGGAAATTGGTTCGTGCGTTCTAAAGTTATAGCGTCAGGAAGGAAAACCCGACTTATTTTTATATAATAGATTATAAATGCCAAAGTTTGTGAGTGTGGATGTTTGTTAATCTTTCACGCTCAAACCGCTGAACGGATCGGGCTGAAATTTGGTACAGAGATACATTATAGTCTGGAATAACATATAGGCTACCTTTTATCCCGGGAATAACTTCCCGCTGGAAAAAAATTTACGCGGGCGAAGCTGCGGGCATCAGCTAGTATTCTTATATAGAAATAATTATATTAGCATAGTTGATAAAAAATGCTATGTAATAGCTTTACCGCGGCAGTCCCCGAGTGCCACACGTCTTTTTTTTTTGGTACAGGACCCTCTGTGCGGGATTCCGCTTCGCACTTAAGATGGCAGACAAGCTTACGGTCCACCTAATGGGTTGGTTTCTGTAGCGGACTAATTCGCATAACGAACGTTTGCAACGCCAGTGGCACACTGCATGTCGATCCATATTTCCCTTGGCACTACCATTAGAGTCACGGGAAAGTAAAATATCCCGTAACCCTACTGATAGTGCTAAGGGGAATTGTACCTACTTATACCTTGACACTACCCTTTACCAGTAGTAGTAGTAGTATAGTAGTTTTAGTAGTGTCCGTATGAATTAAGGAGCCACCTCACCTTTTTCGAGACTATGTAGGTATGTATGAATGTATGTCCATTTCTTTGTCACGTCCTACAGCCTGAACGACTTGACGGATTTTGACATGCGAGGTGTCATTTGATTTGTCGTGTTTGTGTGAGTGACACCAGGTACATAAATATTTCTAAAAAATCTAAATAGCAGACTTTTGGTGCTAAAATGTAAACCTTGAAAATTTTTCTTGGACGCTCTACAGCCTGAACGGCTTGACGGATTTTGAAACACAAGGTGTCATTTGAATCGTCGTGATTGTGTAAGTTACACCAGGTATAATAAAATTCCTAGAAAATCAAAATGGCGACTTATTTGACTGCGATGGACGCAAAAACTACTGAACCGATTTTGATGCGGTATTATTTGTTTATAAGGTCTTGGCCAGACTTCAAATCTTACATTTATTTGATTGCAATCGGTTGACCGAAAATATAATAATTTAGTTTACTTCCGTATTTAGTAGACAAGCATAAAGATCTAGGCCAATTTTCTGGAATATGTAATCCAATAGATAAAAAGTTATCCATTATGTCAGAGTGGCTCTGCTCCAGATATCAGAAAAGACTTTTTTTCTGGTTTCTGTGGGCTCCGCAATCATAACATCTGGATTAAGGAGTTTCTTGAATCTCTTAACGAAGCTAATATATTTTAATGTATTTTTTTTTTGTATCATTTTGTAGGCATTACGTAAGGATAACTACTAACGACCTCCGTTCTATCCTACTGGAATTCAAGAATCTTCGAATTAGATTCGCTTACAATTACAATAACCATTTTAAAATCCAATTTGTGATAACTATTCCAATATGTGCCAAAATAATTCAACGGGAATACACGCGACAGGAAACCACGCAATAAGAATAGAAGCGACGGGGACCTTTATATTTCTCTCTCTTACGCAAACGAAGTTGCGCGGGTCAGCTAGTTTTAAATAACAATCTTAATGCGGTTTACAGAATACATCTAGCTATCAAGTTTCAATAGCATAGACCTTATAGTTTTGGAGAAAAGTGACTGTGACACACGGACGGACAGACAGACGGACAGACAGACAGACAGACATGACGAATCTATAAGGGTTCCGTTTTTGCCATTTGGCTACGAAACCCTAAAAAGGAATTATATCAATTATAGTAATAAGAATTATTGTAAGACAATGTAACATAACCACTTACCCACTTACCACTTAGTTGATATATCATTATTATGTTTAAGTAGATGAGTAATATATTAGGTACTAGCTGACCCCGCAACTTCGTTTACGTCACATAAGGTGTATGAAAGGAGAGGTATTTCTTCATCAGACTCATGAAGAGCTTAAAGATTAAGTGGAACGCGGTGTCAGCGCTGCGGCCCTCGCAGTGCGGACCGCAGCGATGACACCACTCTAACTAACTCGGCCGTGGGTTCCCGGTGTCTTCGCCACAGATACCTACCGAAGCTACCGTGCCCGGTAAGTATCTGTGACAACCGGTAGGAGAGAGCACCGTGTCTTCTCTCCAGCTACTCCCATGACCGGTCTGATGGCCGCGATTGTGGCGAATCCCCCCTATGGTTGCTCAAGTCGCACGTTCTATGTCTCCATGGTTTCCTGGTGGAGCAGGAACCACTGGGCCTCGATTTCTCGAGACGCAGGTCTTTGGCCCCGCTCCAGCGCCTACTTGCGCCATCTAAATGGAGACGCAAGGGCTCTCGCTTCCAGGTCCCGTGGAGTAGTTATATCAAGGTCCATGGTCCCTTGATGCTGTATAGCAATTAAACTTCTAAATTAAAGCAGAAAAAAGTTACGGCTACTAATATCGTCGAAAACGTGTATTTCAACACTTCAAGGGAATCAAAATTAATAGGGTACTTTCCGTTAACCTAGAACTATGCAATTTGGAAAATAACATCTTCATAAACCATACGGATTTTTTCCTATATGGTCCTCATATAGGAAAAAATCTTAAAACTGCACTTTTGTGACGTAATCATAAAAAAGGACGTTTGAAGTTGGCCAAATAAATAGCAATTCACAAAATAATAAATAATGAAAACTCTGAGATAGAATTTCTGAGTAATAACTCCTGTTATATTCTGTGAGGATTTTTTAACTTCCTTGGCTTTAATTTCTTTTAGGTACGTAGTTATCCCAGAAACACTACACAGAATCTCACCATTTTTCTGGCAAATATATTCCTAACAAAAACTTATTAATTCTCATAAATATTGAAAAAAGTAACGTATGTACGTAAGTGCTTATGTAAATTGAAAACTACGTCAGCTGCTGAAGGTTAGTTAAAAAAATATGTAACAGTAGGTATTTTGCTGCAATTTGAAATTCGTCAGAATGAACGGCTCGCTGTAAGTAACATGAAACACTTCGTCAACAACGTACAACATAAAAGAATTCGACGAAACCAAACATAAATTATTTGCACGTTCCACACAGTGGCATGAATTACAGGCGAAACGCATTCTTCGACAGATCCAGTAAATCTATAAACCATCTTAAGGCTTGTATATTCAAAGAGACTCATTTTGGGGTGAACTTTATACTAGGAAATATTCTTGGATTTGATCTGATAGAACGATAAAACTGCACTCATGGACAAAATTAGGGGAACGCAAAGAAATGTTCAGGTAGTAATAAAATAAACGATTTATTTATGTTTAATACAGTTTCATTTAAGTATTCGTAATTAATTTAACTTTTTAAAATACAGAAATGTACAATTTACTGTTAAAAATAGACAAATATTGAAGTTATCGCTTATTAACGAGAATGTTAAGGAAACAATGAAATTTAATCTTATCATGAAATTTATGGAATGTCTGGTTTCTTCTCTAGTAAAAGTTAACATGACCACTCGTAGGTACATTCAGTATTTGCTGTTACCTCCTCTTGCTGTTAAAACTGCCTCCAATCGTCTGGGCATACTTTTTATTAATTCGTCTATGAAATTTTGTGGCATTTGGTCCCATTCTTCTACCAACGCCGTTATAAGTTGTCGTAAGTTGGTTATTGCAGGGATTCTTTTTTTTATTTGTCTTCCCAGTTTATCCCAGACATGTTCAATCTGGTTTAAGTCTGGCGAGCGGGCTGGCCATTCCAAAACATCGATTTCGAACCCTTGAAGGTATCTTGAAACTACAGCGACAGTGTGTGGCCGAGCATTATCATGCATCAGTAGAAAATTATCACCTATGTATGGGACAAATGGTATCACAATTTCTTCTAAAATGTTAGTTACGTAGCGTGCTGCTGTCAGAGATCCATTTTCGAAGACGTGGAGCTCCGTACGTCCTCCTAAGGAAATGCCGCCCCATACCATCACTGACCCTCCACCGTAAGGTTCTCTTCCGACAATGTTACACTGTGCATATCTTTCTCCTGGTCGTCTCCACACTTTCACCCTTCCATCATCTGGCTTAAGGCAAAATCTGGACTCATCAGTGAATAATACTCTTCCCCAGTCATTGTCATTCCAGTGACGGTGAATGCGAGCAAAGTTACTTCGAGCTACACGATGACCTGTGGTAAGAAGAGGTCCTTTGGCAGGTATAAATGCCCCTATTCCGGCTGCTTTAAGTCTTCTTCGTATCGTTTTAGTGCTAACTGCCACATTTCGGACTTCTTGGAGCCTTGCTCTTACCTCAGAAGACGTCGAGGTACGATTTCTTAGCACACTGCTTACGATAAATATATCGTCCCTAGCTGTGGTCTTCTTTTTTCTCCCTTGTTCTCTGCATCTTGTGTACTCGCCTGTCTGCCGGTATCGTTTTACGTTGCGAAAGATAACTGATTTGGAAACTCGCAACATTTGAGCCACTTGATTGTAAGTGTAACCTTGTTCGATTAAAGTTACAGCTTTGGACACCTGTGCTACGTTGAGATCCGGCATTATCACTTCAGTCTTTTTAAAAAGTCTCTAAGTAACACTCTGACGAATAATTTTTGTAAAAAAAAAAGATTTACTAAAGTTTTCAAATACGAAAATAAACTCTTAAATTGTTTTCTTACGAAGTTACGATACACATTTATTACATTACTACGTAGAGAAAAAAAAACAAATGATATTCTGAAACAAAAGACGATAAAATGTCTTTCTTTAAATAATACAAATGCTGTTATAGGTGGCCAGTGTGTAAGTATAAAAAAATTAACGTAGTCGACCTTTTTTTTTGTGTTCCTCTAAATTTGTCCCTGAGTGTATATTATTGTAATTTATTAGATACTCTTGCTTTTTGAACGTATCAAAACACGATTAGGAATACTTTGTTCGATAGAAATCGCTCTCGAAAAATGAGAAATATTGCAAAAGTTTAAACAAATGTATGTTTTTATCTACATAAATGAGTTTAATCCTCTCATAAAAACTTGTCGTAAAATAGATATATGTCTTTAGAACAATATTTTACGGCTAGATTTTTTCTTGAAACCCCTCAGATTTTATAACAGTAATATAATATATAACTATAATACATTAGTATTATAGAATCGAATGAAATCCGGCAAAAGCGAACGCTGCAATCCTTCGAATTGCCTTAGGATTTGTCAAGGTCGAATATTGCAGCCTTAATTTACAAGTCTTTGATCTGTTTGACACCCCACCACATAAACTAAGAAAAGCATTATCAAATGAGTGTTTTGGCGTGAGACTTCAACTATCGAACTTCATTTAGCTCAATCAATCTGAACCCTTTATACATTTATAGTTAGTAAGTGCTCTTGTGAACTTTCTATACTAGCTATTTATTATAGTATTCTTATCTTATAAGTATAATGTGTCAAGAAATGCTCTCCTTTATAATTGTTTTAAATCATAAATCATAAATCTTTATTTGCCATAAGTGGGGTGGTACATAAATGTGGTGTTACATAGTCAAAAAGAAAAAACTTTTTTTTTTGTTTTATACAGAGCTGGCCCACTTAGCCTTAGTTAAATGGCATGCAAATTATATTAATACATGAGCAATTTATTCAAACTTCTCAATAACATAGAAATTAACCTTCGGTCCGTCGCGTGGGGTCTTTGAAAGCCCGAACATTACAAAAATGCAAAATTTTCTTATTTAAATCTATTGTAGCAGTGCAGTAGTTTATGTACCCTCCTAAGTTAGATTGTAGTTGGCGCGGAAGGTGGCTAACTTCAATTCGCTCGTAAGCGCCGTGTGATACGGACCTGTTTTGAACGCAAAAAATGTATAAATGTATATATTATATGTTAAAAAGTTGATTATTTCTATATGATGCCAAAAAAGTATAAAGTATATAATTACGGAGTAGATTTCTTTATTTTATTTATTTTTTGTAAAAGTGATCTCAGAGTGAGAAATATAGGCTCCTACTTTTAGATTATAAGTTTAATAAGTAATTAAATACAAATTGCTTAATAATTTATCATTGTTTTATTGTAGTTTGACAAACACGTAATAATGTAATGATAAATTATATGAAATACTTATAATTTCCTATTTTACATGCTATTTTTCATTGAGGTTCTCAAGAACCCCACGCGACAAACCTCGTTAAGTAAAATGGCGCGACTGACCGAAGGTTAACATTAAACAGTATTTAGGACATCAATCAAGTCATTTATTTTTAATAATTAAATAATTAATCATTCATTCAGGAATTCGCCAATTGTGTAGTAAACCTTTTCCACTAACCACTCCCTTAAAACCAAAATAAATTTATTTAACGGAAATGTTTTTATTAATGTTTTGGAGTTTTATTGAAAATTTTTACGCACATAGAATAACAGTTTTTTTGCATTCGGGTAGTTTTGGGTATGAAATCCAACATTAACCTCTCCGGATTCCTTATATTTTTACGTTTTATTATGTCTTTCTTCCGCTTAAATGATTCCGGATGTTGTTTTACAATTGACTTCAAGTATGTATAGGCAAGGAAGTGTTAGAATTTTTAGCTTTTTAAAATATCGTCGACAGGACACATCTGGGGCAATGTGGCACAAAGATCTCATGCACCGCTTTTGTGCAATTATAGATATGCAAGGAAGCAAGACGGACACAATTTTCGTTAGTATAGTCTTAAAATGCGTAAACTTAGAAATGGTTATAGGATATTTTTAATTTTGTAAACAGTGATGTAACAACTCTTGGTTTTCCTAATAAATAAAAATAAAAATAAATTATGAAAATGATAGATAAATCGAATTTGACAATGAGAATGTTTTCACCTTTTTTGTTAACACGTGGTCCTTGGCAACTTGGAGTACATTGTAGGCATTTTTATTATTATTTCTGTCTATAAAAATCGCTCCTGCTAGGTAAGCACAAATACCATACGGCCCCCAAAATAATATCTCCTTTTTCATAAGGATGCTTAAGTTATCTTTCACTCGTGTCCATACATTTGCAACCACTAAAAAAACACAAAAGAAAGCCTCATTAGTACTTTTAAAATTGAAACGTTTCTTTATTATGCACAAGTATTATATTATTTATCTAAGTGTGCCTCAATCATCGTCCGTGTCATTCTTCGAAGTCTTCGAGCACCACACTGCACTCTACACCTCTAACCCGTGCCCCATAAATAATTTTGGAATAATGAATAGAAGACGACACGATTTTTCACATGAATGGTTACTGATCATCGCATCCTTAAAAAATAAATTTGTTTTATTTGGAAAAATGTACTGTAAGAGCTAACACAAATAAGCGGTATGTTAAATTTTAATTCTTTATTTACTAACTAAGGTATTACATAGACATTTTTGACAACGAAACCTCTCTCTCTCTCTCTCTCTCTCTCTCTCTCTCTCTCTTCATCTCTTAGTAATGAATATTAAGTAATGACGCGACCCTACGGGAGTAAATGCGACGGGAACGGGTGATGTGACGCAAACGAAGTTGCGCAGTCAGCTAGTTATAAATATAAACAAGGATTAAAAATAGCTATATTATATGTCACGATTACCTTCGTCTTCTACTTATTAATACATTAAATTAGAAGTAATTGTGGTGAAAAATTTAAAATCAAATCTACAAGCGAAGATGATATTCAGGAGTTTTTACTGATGTCAACACTATGGCATGTTCATAACTTATATACAAGTAACTAGCCAATGTTACGTGGTTTCACCCGCGTAGATACCGTTCCCGTGAGAATACGGAAACACCCGGGGACAGTGTAACTTCCCAACAGTATTATATTTTTTTAACCGGTTCAGTAGTTTTGGAGACTTTCGATGTATACAAACAAACAATAAAATCTTCATTTGGTATATGTAGATTACCTAAGGTATCCAGAGCACTTTGATGATTTGCGACAACTACGGCACCTCCATTACAAGACAATAATAATTGTAGATCACGAAGCTGAAACTTCAAACCAAGGAACGGAGTCACTAAAGCCAGATGATCCAAAAACGTTCTAAAAGCATTAAATACTGTTTATAGGTTGCAAAACATACATAAACAAGAACAAACAGACGAATTGAGAACCTCCTCCTTTTTTAAATAATGAAATAGAGTCTTATGTATTAAAATTTCAAAGCTGAACAATACTTATACTTACTTAAAATTTCCAGTATATTTTGGTTTAACTAAAGTGTAAGGTATTACTATAATTGACGCCAAACCTCCCCAAAAGAAATAGATAAAAAAATTCAAATAAATGTTGTCTTTATTTGGACTAAAAATACTAAATAACCATTTGATTATGTAATTTAAAGTACATATCATAGTAATAATAAACCTTGTATATAACATATACCACATTTTAAGCGACTGACTTCAACTTGACTTACAATTTTATTACTACTTTATGGTTCTTTTGTAACTACTATGCCTGGTGTATAATTAAATGTTACAGTCTGTTATTGTACAGTACTCGACTAGAAAACATATTCATAAACAACGGTCTAGAATTAGATAGTTATGACCTGTGTTGTCTCCGCCCACCCATCTATGGCTTTCATTACATTGTTACCCTTTAATAATTTGTTTATTTCTAAGGCCTCAAGAGCATGCAATTTTCGACCCTTATCACAAATATGCAAGACCCTAAAATCTGATTTTGGGTCAAAGGAGTGGTTTTCCGTCAGCAGGTGTTCTGCAAAATTAGACTCGGTCTTTTTTAGTTGCCAGCCATTTGCATGTTTTGCGACCCTAGTCTGGAAAGACCTACCTTTTTTCGCTAGATGGCGCTGTCTAGCAAAGTTGATTTCAAAAGTGCTCCGTATAAATTTCGATATAAAAATAGTTTTAGTCATTATTTTTTATATAAGTGAATCTCAAAATAGTGTATATAAACAGTATACCGTGTACAAATGTTATAAATAAAAAATATAAACAAACAGTGATCAAAAATTGATAACTTAATACTTTTGAAATCCTGACATTAACTTCGCAAAAAGAATATAATATAACAGTATTATTATCAAAACTGATGTAATAACAATCTAATTAAGTGACGAGTGAACTAAAACAGTTATATCGATTGTACCAGGGAATAAACTACATCAAGAATAGTGTTCGGTACAGTGAAAACATTTTTGCAACATGAGTCATTTATAACGATCAGCTGGATTTAAACACAAGATACATTGGATTCTATTCCATTATTTCAACAATTTCGCCTAGGACTCTGTGGCGTGGTGGTTAACGACGCCTTCTGGATTGTTAACGTTGTCGAGTGGTCGGCGATTCCAAACTCAGAATACCGATTCTTTTTGGTAGAATTTTCGATTCAAATTTCTTATTTGCATACTGCTTTGAAATACAACGCGTAATCGCATCAATAGCAAAGAGGGCACACCTATAACTATGGAAGACATAAACAACGTTACTTTGAGACGCAATATCTCAAGAACTAAGTCATACGAAAGCCTTGAAAAACACTGTTCTCTGGACAGCACGTTCTCGGATGATTTACAGACGAAGAGCCTTGACTTGTCCACTCATGTACATACCAATTTAAAGGATTTGAGGGTCGAAATTGATGGTCTAAAGTGTAATTTAGAAATAACACAACATGAATTAGAGAATGTAATTGTTGAAAATAACGGATTAAAGAGTCAAATTTTACAACTGAATCAGGAAATTAATGTACTGAAACAGTTATGTCAAAGTCCTGTATCATCGATCAGAAGGAGTGTACGAAAAAAGCGCCAAAGTAGGAGATTAACCGATAGCTTTAATAACAGTCCATTAAACTGTGAAAGAATGATCACGCCCCCTGATATGATAGTTACTGAGCTAAAATCAAAGGATTTGATGGTAAATCAGGTTGTTATTTTGGAGGAGAAAGATCAAACCTCCCAAATTAGTGTAACCTCTACAAAGGGTATAGAAAACCTTCAAATTGCAAATCAACTGCAGAAATCAGGTACAGAAAATAAGCGCAAGAAACGTGTTTTCATCTTTGGAGGACAACAGTGTGTAGGCCTAGCAAAACATTTAATAAAATTGAGATTCAATAGTCCTTACGAACAATATAATTTTGTATCCTTTGTTAAGCCATTTGCTTCTACTGAGCAAATATTATTATGTGCAAAATTGTATGACATATCAATCGACGACCACATAATTTTGTCAGTGGGGGAACATTACTCTAACCCGCATAACATTTTGTGCAGTTTGGGTGCGTTTCTAGAGACTATAAGGTGTAACGTAATTGTTTTAAGTGTGTTTAGAAACTTACATTTAAATGAAGTTAAATTGAATAGTCTGCTAAGATTTATATGTGCGCAAAACCAAAATAGTCACTTCGTGGAATGTAAATATTATGATTACCGACGAAAATTAAACATTTGTAAATTAATTAGCTTATTGCTGGATCAAATTTATTATAATGACACATTTCTGTGTTCTGCGAAATGTAAACGGGATGTACCACTGCGACTGAATTATTCAGATGGAACAAACAAAAAAAAATTGACAAATGATCGCCATACTGACAAAACACTTCAACTTCAAACTTCGACAAATCGACCCAAACAGACCTCCCTATGTGTCCCACTATAAACTCTCCCTCCAAAACGGATCGGGATATTCAGTTTTTTCGGGAATAAAGATGGTGGCAGCACAAACTTTAGGATACTTCACCAGAATATTGCCGGACTTGAAAGTAAACGCCATCTTCTAGAAATTAAACTTTTTGAACTTCGTAACCTCAAGCGGGATCCAGAAGTTATCTGTCTGACGGAATCCTTTGTGGAATTGGGTTATGAAAATTTTATTAATATTGAGGGTTATTTTCTTGCTGCTTCCTACTGTCGGAAAAATCATGCCAAAAGGGGAGGAGTATGTGTGCTCATAAAACATGGGCTTAGATATGAAAAAATACAATTAGCTAGTGAGTTGTCAGTGGATAACGACTTTGAATGTTGTGGTGTTGTCGTTGCCGACCAAAATATGATAGTCATATGTTTGTACAGGATTCCTAGCGGTGATTTAAATATTTATTTTAACAAATTAAATACATTGCTGCAGGAACTTGTCTATAAGAGTGGCAAAAAAATCGTTCTAGCCGGGGACCAAAATATCAATACATTAATGTCTAATAAGAAAGCAATAGAGTTCTTAGATCTATTAAAAAACTATGCTCTGATACAACACATCCAGGATCCCACTAGGAAAAAAAATTGCATTGACCATATTGTAAGCAACTATACCACAGCAATTGGTGAGCTTTTGCACTGGGGTTTGTCAGACCACAATACAGCCCAAATGCTCAAGATACCGTCAATTAATAAAAACATTTCTCTGTTACTACAGTATATCACGATTAGGGACTATAGTAAGACTAATATTAAAAAATTTCGGGAGTACTTAACAAATATATCCTTTAAAGATATCTACGACACTCCAGATATGAATATAGCATATGAAGATTTCCACAACAGTCTGGCTTTTCTACAGCCTTTGCTTTCCGAAAATAAAAATAAAATTACCCAATAATAAGCGTAGCACAGGCTGGATAACAAAAGGATTACGTAAATGCTGTAAAACGAAGAGGATGTTGCATTTTAAATACACTCGAGAGCAATGAATCCGGGTCACTTAAAGAATGTTAAAAATCTCGGAAACTAAAAATGATAGGTTAATGCAATAAATTGTATTTAATAGACAATGTAATACTCCTTAAATGAAAGTAAAAAAAATATGAGTCACCATACATTTTATTAACACAAAATTACATAAAGAAAAAACTGCCGATCTCTCCTTAAAACAAAAATAGGAAACATGAAATTTTTGAACTTTATTACGATTTTCTTGAATTTTAATACTTCGTATTGCCTCCTCGTGCTTCCATTACTGCGTTTACGCGGTTTGGCATGCTGTACACCAAGTTCCTTATACGATTTTGGGGAATATTCTCCCATTCCTCTGTGAGAGCAATTTTGAGCTCACGAAGCGTGATTGGGGGAGGGTTTCGTTGTTTTACGCATCTGCCTAGCTCGTCCCAAGCATGCTCGATCGGGTTGATATCCGGGCTGCGCGCTGGCCACTCCATACGAGTAATGTTCATCTCTTGAAGGTAGTCATTCACAATCCTACCTGTATGAGGTCGGGCATTGTCATGCATAAATATAGCATCCTCACCTAAATTGACCATAAATGGACCAACGTGATCATTGAGGATTTCTTCCACATATCTTACGCTAGTTAAAGAGCCGTTTTCTATGATCACCAGCTCTGTGCGACTTTCAGAAGAAATTCCGGCCCACACAAGTACAGACCCACCACCGTAGGCTACTTTTTCTTCGATGCATGCTTGCTTGAATCTTTCCCCTGGTCTTCGATACACTCTGTGTCTTCCATCGTGCTTGTAGAGCATAAATTTTGATTCGTCGGAGAACATAACTTTTGACCAATCTTCAATACTCCAATTTACGTGGCTCTGGGCATACCTTAGTCTCGAAATACGATGCCCACGCTCCAGTTTAGGGCCGTTTGCAGGTCTAAGGGGTTTTAAGTTAGATTCAGCAAGCCGACGTCTTACTGTCCATGCACTTGGGTTACTTCCTCCGAGGCGTCGAAACTGATTGGTGAGTTCAGTTCCTGTGAGAAAGCGATTTCGAAGCATGGTGTTCACCAAGTATCGGTCTTCTCGTGCTGTGGTACACCTGGTTCTGCCCGTTCCTGGTCTGCGTAGGTTAGAACCAGTTTCTTCGTAACGTCGGAGAACTCTTTGTACTGTTGACAGCGACACACCGACAGTCCTGGCTGTATCGCGCTGACTCCGGCCGGTTTCCAGCATTGTAAGTATTCTGGTGCATTCTTCAGGCGTAAGCGACATAATTTCAGCTTGATTAATGAATATAGAGCACTATCAACATGGTTTATGTACCCACATAAATGACAGATTACAAACAAAAGCAACACCAAATGCTGTAATTTCGTAGTTCCATCTTCGAAAGTGGCCCTTTTTCAAATTTGATTTTTTTATGATATAACTTTACAATAACTAAGAAGTTTTAATACCTTCATTTAAGGAGTATTACATTGTCTATTAAATACAATTTATTGCATTAACCTAGCATTTTTAGTTTCCGAGATTTTTAGGATTCTTTAAGTGACCCGGATTCATTGCTCTCGAGTGTATATAATGAAAAACAGATTAATAATAGTAAAAATATTTGCCAATCATCATGGCAATTAATAAAGGTAGAATCTGGGAATAATTATAAAAGAGACACAGTGGAACAAGTGGTTAGTGACGATAAAACCATATCGAAGCCAAGAGACATAGCAGATCATTTTAATGATTTTTTTACTAACTGTAACTCTGATACAAAGAAAGGAGGAACCACAATTGAAAATAACATAAACAGTATTTTTCTGAAGCCTTATGATTGCTATGATGTTCGTAAAATGGTAATGTCTTTAAAAAATACGAAATCCACGGGTTACGATGAATTTGCTACTGAAGTCGTTAAAAATTGTGCCAACGAACTAGTACCAATATTGACTCACATGATTAACTTGTCTTTTACTACAGGATGTTTTCCGGATTTGTTGAAATTTTCTATCGTTAAACCGCTATATAAAAAGGGAGATAAATCGTCCCTATCAAACTATAGACCAATAGCCCCTAGTATCAGTGATCTCTAAAGTATTTGAGACAGCAATGTCCAATCGTATTACTGAATTCCTCTTTAAAAATGACATTCTCAGGAACGAGCAATTCGGGTTTCAGAAAGGAAAATCTACAACGTCAGCTTGTTTCAATTTAATGACCCAAATAATTAATAGTGTAGACGATGGTAATACTACAGCTGTTATATTTTTTGACATGACGAAAGCATATTACTTTGTGTCGCACAAAATATTATTAAATAAGTTAGAACGCTATGGAATTCGTGGTAATGCCCTGACGTGGATAAAATCATACTTAATGTGTAGGAAACAATGTGTTCAAATTAGTGCTATTAATGTAAAAAAGGAATTGGAATATTTTAATTCTAATTATAAAATTAATTCATCTGGGATCCCACAAGGTAGTGTGCTGGGCCCTCTCTTGTTCCTACTCTATATAAATGACCTTCCGGATAGCACGGAGCATCCATGTGTATTATTTGCAGATGACATTTCATTAATTGTAAAATCAAAACCAATTGACATAAATGAAAATAAAAATGACCTTAGTGTACATGACAATGACATTAAACAATATAACATGGACATTAATAAATCAGTGGAAGACATTATTAGATGGTTGGATAAAAATAATCTGAATGTTAATCTCATGAAAACCAAATTTATACAATTTAACACATATGGACATAAAAGCAAAATTCTAAAAATCATTTATAATAATACTCAAATTGGGGAGGTTGAAGATACAAAATTCCTGGGTATAATTTTGGATAAATATATTAACTGGAAGGCTCACGTCAAAAATGTTTGTAATAGAATCAATAGGTTTGTTTATGTGTTGGCAAAACTGAGAAAGATCGCAACAAAAAAGACCGTTCTAAGGGCATATCATGGATACGTGGCATCAGTTCTTAACTACGGACTCATCCTATGGGGCAATTCGACTGACGTGAATAAAGCATTCATTGTCCAAAAAAAGTGTGTTAGAGCTATTTGCGGAGTAGCACCATGGATATCCTGCAAACCTCTTTTTAAACAACTGAAATTGCTGACATTACCGTGTATGTATATATTTGAATGTGCTAAGTTTGTAAGATTTAATAATAATTTATTTAAAAAAGCAAAAGACGTTTACCCACGAAGTACACGGAATCCAGACAGGATTGTTTTGTCGCGGATACCAAGAACGCAGTTATATAAAAAAAACTGTCTGGCTATGTGTGGATATGTATATAACTGCATACCCAATAAAATTAAGATGTTAGTTTATCGGCGATTTGTCAAAGAATTGAAGGAATGGCTTCTGGAAAAGGGATTTTATTCTGTAAAGGATTTTTTTGAACACAATACAGTACATTAATGAAATTTAATTCTCTCCCTAGTATTAATATTATTATATTTAATAAAGTCATTTTAATGTATAATCAGTTATAATAAATGTACGCATGATAAATAAATGTTTGCATGCCCAGTTTAGGCAGAACATGATGTACCTACCTATTTAATCTTAAGATATACTGTAACATCTTCTATACAATGTTCTAGCAAATAAAGATATTATTATTATTATTATCATATGTCTATCCTATATATGTATTTTTTATTGCTCTCTGCACACGTACTGATATGTGATGATATTATTTGTTTATGGACATGAAACACAGATGAACTAAATTCCTTTTTGACATTTATTAATACTATTAACAATAGCATACAATTTAAAATGAAAGTAGGACAAAATAAGTTGAATTTTCTTGACATAGAAATAGAATTAGTAAACAATAATCACCATTTTAAAATCTTTAGAAAACCTTCTTTCACAGACAATATTATTCCGGCGGATTCAAATCACCCGATGAGTCATAAACCGGCAGCCTTCCACTTTATTCTCTTCCTACTTCCAATCAACATTTCAGGAACCAGGTCCTGCAACCAACGCGGGAAATACTGCTGGCCTCTGCAACGGAACAAGTGCTACATCAATTGGTACAGTGGACATAAACCCTACTCAGATATTAAAGCTCCTTAAGACTTTGGATCTGTCTAAATCAGGGGGCCCTGATCTGATATCACCCATGTTTATAATCCGATGCGCTGACAGCCTTGTGACGCCCATATGTATCCTGTTTAGGAGGTCATTATCAGAAGGCATAGTCCCAAACATCTGGAAGGCAGCATTTGTTACCCCAGTGTTCAAAAGGGGAAACAGATCAAATGTGGCAAGTTATAGTCCCATCTCTAAGGTCTGTTTGTTCTCCAAAGTTCTAGAACGGGTGGTGTATACAGATGTATATGCAGCGGTCAAGTGTGGTCTGGGTGATGAGCAGCACGGCTTTGTAAGGAACAGGTCCACAGCATCAAACTTGATCCTATCTAATGAATTTATATCAGATGGTATGGAAAGGGGTGCTCAGGTGGATGTTATATATACAGACCTTACAAAATGTTTTGACCGTTTAGATCATAGACTGCTGTTAGAAAAATTACTGGCCGCAGGAATTCATGTAGACTTATATAGATGGTTTTCATCATATCGATACCTCTGGGCTCAAAGGTCGTAAAGGACATTTGGGCGAAAATGACTTTTTGATACAGTTTTACTCAATTTTTAATTCCCTATCGATCTGTATATTCCGTTTTGCGAAATTCGCAAAAAAATGCCTTTACGACCCACATAATCTGAGACTTTAAGCCAAGTTTACCGTGAAAATATGGAAGTAAATAACACTTACCTACTAGAGTGAAATTATTTTGGTAGTAAAGGAAAATATAAAGAAAATTTTGGGTGTAAAGCACATAAAAAGTTTAAATGGTCCTATACTCCCTATAAGTCACCTCAAAAATATGGATGTAAAGGACATCAGGACTTGTCGTGATGTCCTTTACATCCATACTGCTACTTGTAGCAGTGTGTTAAAGTGGGTAACTTTAAAAGTGAGCTAGATACAATCGACTTTGGAGACCCACAGGGTAGCGTGCTTGGCCCAACGCTTTTTATAATGTATATGGATAATATAATATGCTATGCCGATGACACTGTTGTTATATTTGATGGTGCAAGTTGGGCTGAAAAAATTACGAAAGCCGAGTTGGGCCTGGGGCAAGTGTCAACGTGGTTGCGTTATAATTTAGTGACACTGAATGCCAGTAAAACTAAATATGTATGTTTTCATAAAACAGCTAGATCGGCCCATTACACATCTCTTCGTATCAAATTACACTACTGCAAAGAAATGAAAGGTTGCAAATGTGAATTCATCCAAAGGACAGACATCATTAAATACCTTGGCGTACATATTGACGAAAACTTGTTAAAAAACACATCATCGTTTTGTCAAACAGAGTGCGAAAAACCGCAAATATAATGAAATTTCTTCGTTCTTCAGCGCCAACTGACGACCTGAAATCCGTTTATTTTGCCCTGAGTCCTCCTGAGTCAGTCGGCCGTCCCGTGGAGTCAGCGCTGCTTTGCAGGGAGGGCTTCATCATTGAGATTACATTCCATACATTGATGTCGCCAGCATCCGCAAAGCCCGCCCCTTGTTCGGGCGTGAGTGCGCCGTAGCTGTTCAACAAAAACAGGCGGCTTACCGCGCCTGGATCAGGGCTCGGTCTGTGCGCGACCAGAAAGTGGCCTGCCTCAAAGCAGCGTACAACAGAGCCACTAGGTCCAGCGGTAGGGGCAGCGTAAGAGAGCCTTCAAGAGAGTGGACGCCCAGCGCATCACGCGGCTTGATCCGGAGCTCACGTAACATCCGACGGGCAGACGTGAATGGCAACTGACCAAAGCCGTGCAGGCCAACATTTGCAAGCTCTTGCTGCCACCGCGCCGCTGCGCTATCTTGACGGATGACTGGCTCACAAGGCCCAAGAGAAATCAGAAGTGCTGGCCAATCTCTTTGCGGCTAATTCCCGGGTCGATGACTGTGGCAAGCAACCTCCCACTTTCGCCGACTGTGGAACCACGATGCCAGATATTGTAATCCGGCAGTGCGGCATTGGTGCTGAAGAAGTGTGCAGCTGAATTATGTCCAACGCTAACACGCCTGTATCGTCTTTCCTATTCGTCGGGAGAAGAGTCGAAGGCTTGGTAGGAGGCGAACGTTCAGCCGATCCCCAAGAAAGGGGATCGGTCGGATCCGGCCAACTATCGCACCATAGCCGTAACCACCGTAATCTGCAAAGTGTTCGAGCTAATTATCAACAAACAGCTTATCGCTATCTGGAGGATCACTCGTTAATTAGCGATTGTCAAAATGGTTTTAGGCCGAAACGATCAACGGGTGACCACTTAGCGTACATTACACACACCTGGGGTGAGGCTATGGAGAAGCACGGTGAATCTCTGGCTATTGGCCTAGACATGGCTAAAGCCTTTGATAGGGTATGACATGCGTCGCATCTTTCCAAGGTGCCGGCATATGGTCTATCGCCTCAGTTGTGCCGATGGTTGGCCAGCTTCCTGCACGGGCGACGTACACGGGTCCTCTGTGATGGTCAGGCTTCCTGCTTTTTGCAGGTATATACCACAGGGATCGGTATTTTCCCCAACTCTCTTTCTTCTGCATATCAATGACATGCTGTCCTTTGGGTGCATTCATTGTTATGCGGATGATAGTACTCTGCATGGGAGCTATTCTGGCCGTCCAGCGGAGGGGCGAGGCGACTTTGGAAGGAAAGAGACGACAACTCGTGGCGTATCTTCGCCCCGGGACCTGGGTCGCATTGCCCAATGGGGTTCGGACAACCTGGTCGAGTTCAATGCCAGAAAAACACACAGTTTACAGCTAAGAAGTCCCCATTTCTATCCCTACCCTGTCTTCAGAACATTACGGTTCCACTAAAAGAAAGCTCAATCACAAAACCTACGTAGAGAGATGTATTGGGCTGGCCTCGTGGAAACTAGAATTCCTGAATAAGCTGAGACTATTTCACGTCACATCAGAGATGTTTACTGTACAAGACGAAGATTCGCCCCTGCGTCGAATTCTGTTCTCACATTTGGGATGACTCCGCAAGACACCTACTAGCGTCGACGCTATGCAGCGACGTGCTATCTGAATAAACGGTTGTCCTGAGGTGACGGGAGGCCTCGAACCGTTAGCGCAACGAAGAACCATAGCGTCCTTGGCTGCCTTCTACCGAATGTATTACGGTGAATGTTCTGAAGAGCTCGATTCAACCTAATCCTACCGTCTCCTTTCCGAACGCGAACAACGCGTGCCGGGGCAGAGATGCCACTCATACACAGTGGAGAGAATTTTCGCCTGATCCAAGCATTTCAAAAGATCGTTCATATGTCGATCTATAAGAGCATGGAACGACCTGCCCGCATACGTTTTTCCCTTATCTTACAATCCCGGGTTCTTCAAGAGGAGCGTGAAGAGGCACATTACAGGGCCGGCAACTTGAGGAACCACTGTCGAAAGTCTTACAGACTGTGAGACTGGCCCCCAATCGTTAGATGCACCACGGCTTATCATCAGGGTGGTGGCGACGTCAATTTGACGAGCTTTATATTAAAAAACATAAGTTTATTTAATAATGTAGCCCTTAAAAATGAGTTAGCAAGTGATCCTTATGACCTAAAAATTATTACACTAGTCGATTATTACCTTATTTTCTTCAGAATTGCGCAGTGAAGTAGATTTACACCCTTCGGCGAAATCTTAGGATGGAAATTTGACGGGTGTAAAGGACTTTTATTTTCAAATTTATGGTCGTAAAGGAAATCTATCTCGGTAAATACAGCACTAGGGTATTTTTTTTAATCTGCCTTACAAAATACTATAAATTCTAAGCACTTTCTTCCTTGGTTTTATTGAAATAGCTCAAGAAACAAAAAAGTTAGAGTACAAAATATTTTTTTTCTTTTGTTTTTTGCTTCTCCTGAAAAGTCCCATTTTGTCCTTTACGACCTTTGAGCCCAGAGGTATCGATATGTGGAAAGCAAGACGCAGGCTATTGTCCTTCAGGGATACACATCCGCATGGAAATCTGTCCCCTCGGGCGTCCAGCTGGGCTCGATCTTGGGGCCTCTGATGTTCCTATTGTTTATTGCTGACATTAGCTTATGTTTTAAATATTCATATATATTACTCTATGCTGACGACTTAAAAATACACAAAACAATTATAACTTTATCAGATGCACAGGACTTACAGACTGACCTTGACAGATTTCAGTTATACTGTACTTGAATATGCAATTTCGAAAAGGGCACATGTCGGATATTTTGTGAAATACGTTTTTTTATATCAATGTGACGTAAATGCTTGTCTACACCCATTATGATCGAAAACAGCACATCTCTGGCATTAATTCTACTATAAACGTCATCGCCTGTACAGAAACAATTTCGAAAAGGGCACTGGGTCTGAGAGATGTGCCTTTTTCGAACTTCTTGTTTAAAAAAGAGAGAAAAATGGGGGTCGTATTTTACACCGCCATGTTTTACATTTTTTGGTATATTGTGTAATAAATTTAAATATTGCATCATTCATTGCTTTGACAGCAGTTAGCTAACACGTCACGTTGCGCTTTCACGATGAGTTCTTTTGGGTCTGACAGTGAAATTCCGAAAAAAAAGAAGAAAGGTGTTACAAATACTGAGAAATATAAACATAATGTCATTAAAACTTCCAAGATCAAAGGTTTACCGCATTTAAACCACAAAGGGAAACGAGTACCAGGACGACAAACAGGAGGGAGTTGCCGGTAAGTTCCTTGACTTATCTACATGGGTTTATGTAAACTTTTAATCATTTAAAAATGAAATTGGCTTATTTCTAAGCAGTTTCTCATATATTAAGTAACTTTTATATTATGTTATGGGCTTGTTTTATTTTAAGGGTTCCGTATCAAACTGTAAAATATATATCTCATATGCATAAACCGTGATAGCTAGACAGTAGAAATTTTCACAGATATATTTCTGTAGCCTTTATAAAAATTAATAATAATATTGGGGTTAAGCAACTTTGTCTAGGTAACTAATTTTGTAAATTATTTTTTTACCTATTTGAACGAAACCCTTTTAAGTCGCGAATCCAGGTCGCAGTTTTTGAAATCTTTATTTGTCAAATTAAATTATGTATAATGACTGATATTGTTTTAGGTGCCCCCAAAAATGTTTTGAGAAAATGTCTGAAGACAATATGGATAGCTTGATTGAACGAATCAACTCTTTTCGGACAAAAAACGAACAAGACATATATCTTCAAGGCATGATAGAGTTATTTGTACCTAAAGACACCTCAAAACGAACCGAGGATCAGGCTAAGACAAAACCTAAAACGATTTCCTGCAAATATTTTGTCGACATTGGTACTGAAAGAATAAAGGTTTGTAAATCTGCGTTCGTAAGTTTACATGGAATAACGGTTAAGAGATGTCGACGTTTGGCAGAACTAAAAAAACAGAATAAAATACCACATGATCTGAGAGGCAAAGCAGAAGGTTCAAGAAGTAATGTTATTCCTAGCGAATATTGCATTAAAATTCACGAATTCATAGATTTTCTTGATAAGAAGGAAATCCATTATTCTAACGATATTACAAAGCAATATTTGTCATCCTCGTTAAATATCAAAAAAATACATGAAATGTTTTTGAGCCGGTTCCCTGATATGACAGACAAAATTAACTATCAGTTTTTTCGACAATATTTTAATCAGAATTTTGACTTATCATTTGGTAGACCACAAATCGACGTTTGCAGTAAGTGTGAAGAACTTAATGTTAAAATAAAGGATCCTCATTTAAATGATGGTGCTAAGAGAACAGCTGCTGCAGAATTAATAGTGCACAAGCGTCGTGCAAGCAAATTTTATAAAAAAGTTAACGAAATACAAGAAAAATGTGCCAGTGATGAAACTGTTTTAGGATTATCTTTCGACTATATGCAAAATTTACCTTTGCCTACTCTGCCTGTACAAGAAATTTTTTATTATAGACAACTTTGGGTATACGAATTCTGTATACATAACATGAAGACTGGCAAAGGAACATTTTATTCCTATCATGAAGGCCAAGCTTTAAAAGGTCCAAACGAAGTGTCGACTTTCTTGGATGATTATATCAATAAATATGTTCCAGACTCAATAAAAGATCTTCATCTTTTTTGTGACGGCTGCCCAGGACAGAATAAGAATAACACGGTTATAAGATTTTTAATGGCCTTGTCTGTCGAAAAAAATATGATGATCCATAAATATTTTCCCGTACGAGGCCATTCATTTAATGACTGCGACAGAAATTTTTCTGTTGTCAAAAGGAAAATACGACGCGAAGATCGGGTCTTCACTCATGAACAATATATTGATCTGATTATAAAATCGAGTAATACCGCGAAATTTAACGTGGAAAAAGTCAATACAGGAGACATTAAAGATTTTAAGAAATGGGCTCAAATAAATTTTAAAGCTAAGCCTTTATCAGTGAGAAGTTACGGAAAAGCTGTACCGAAAAATCAAAAGGTTTCTTTTCAAGTGTCGACTTATTATGAATTTGTTTTTGACCCAAGTAAACCTGGTGAAGTAATCGCAAAAAACTATATAGATAGTGACATTTCCCAAGAAGTTTACATGCTTTCAAAAGTAAAAGGTACTTGTAGTAGCTTACCTAATCAAGCAAATTTAGCTTATAGTGGCAAAGTACCTATAAATAATCTAAAAATTGCTGACATTTCAAAGGTGAAACAATACATACCGGCAGAATTTATAGACTTTTATGAAGAAATTTTACAATGGCCAACTACTGCCGAAAGAGAGCTTGCAGAAGAAGATTTTTAATTAAAGTTCATTACTCAGCACCAATATTAGTAATAAGTTTAATTTTTAATACCAGAAATAAAAAAAATACATAAATTTCTAATGTTTTTTTTTTTATTTATTGTACTCAAATCAGTAAATTTTGAAAAGGGCACATCTCACAAATATAAATTATCTAATAACACATTGATATTAATTTTAAAATTAATCAATTTAGCATTTTTCGGAGGCTTATTAACATCAAAATATAACTCAAAACTCACTTTTAGAAATTATGCAATAGTTTGAAAAATAATCAGTTTTTTTCAATTCCTGAACATTTTAAATTTTCAGAGATGTGACCTTTTCGAAATTGCATATTCACTTGTAATAGACTTAATGTAGCAAAATGCTATCAAGTATCATACACAAGGTTACGATCTATAGTTGACTCTGGTTATACCTTAGCTAACCAACCTATTACTAAAGTTAGTAGTGTTAAGGATTTTGGTGTGATACAGGATAGCAAGTTAATTTTTGATCAGCATATTAATAGTATGGTAACCAAAGCATCAAAAGCATTGGGTTTCATTTTGAGAGCATCAGCCAGATTCAATGATATCAAACCTATTAAAGTTCTGTATTGTGCTTATGTGCGTAGCCATTTGGAATACTGTTCTCAAATTTGGAATCCTCATTATGAGGTTTACAAATCTAGTATTCAGAAAATCCAAAAAAGTTTATGAGATACTTAGACTATAGGACACAGCAGAGGTCGGTAGATTATAACCATAGATGTAAGCGGTATCATTTTCTTACATTTAAACATAGGCGGCACATAAATGATCTGTGTTATTTAATAAACATTGCCAGCGGTGGAGTGAATAGTAGTGCTTTCTTATCTAATATAGGCTTAAGGACTAATTTAATTGGACTGCGTCAGCGACCGCTACTCAATGTGACGTTCGCCGCAACAAATTATAGGCGTAATTATTTTTTCTTGAGAAGCGCATCCTGTTATCATAATCTTCTTCCTTCGCTAAACTTTGATCTGTTCTGCACACGGGCTACTACCGTGAGAAAAGTCATGTCAAAGGACTTCTTTGATAATTAATAATTAGTTACACCATGAAGCGGGGGCAGTTTGATTGCAATTCAGCAGCCTAAAAACGTAAATCATTGTTATTACATCTATCACTGTAACATCTAGGCACTAGAATGTTTTTTTTAATGGATAATTATTAATAGTAGTGAAGACGGAAAAATATTTGTTTGTTGTCACACTCACACATTGTATTGTAGCCAATGAGATAAAAACTATAGATACGTTATAGACACTTAAAAATGGCAACACGTAAAGTAGGTAATTACCTGAAAATCTGTGACGCGGCTGTAGGGTTAGCGAAAGTTCTATTAGCACTGTTTTAAATTCTGTTAGTAAAGAAAACTCGAAAAAAAACATGCCTTCATGTATCTTCTGATGATACACAAGCTACACAGCAACTGTTCAATATAAAAACGTGTCATTTCATGCTTAAGTACAATAGAAATAATAATATTATTTCATTTTCTCGAATCGGTATAATGGCGGCAAGCAAGTCTGTGGTTTGGCGCCCGCGACCCGTAAGGGGATGTCGGGGAGATTTTGTACTAACGTTTTATTTTGCTATTTGAATATTTTTTTATTTAGGTAATTATAATTATTTCATTAAAAAAATAATGACACATAATAATAATATATTAAGATTATTAAAATGATTTAAATAACAAATATTTGGATTAGGTACTTACCTACTAGGTACTAAATTATCTATATATATAAAAATCAGTGCCACTTTTCGTTGTAATTTTATAACTCAAGAACGGGCTCACCTATCCAAACCAAATGTTTAGGCTTTGTTCGGACTATGTAGTAGATGGTTTATGTGAAGTTTGCACAAAATCGGTCGAGTGGTTCTTCATTTATCACGCAAACGAAGTTGCGCGGGTCAGCTAGTTACATATGAAATAAATGTTTCTGTATGATATTGTTATATTTTTATTTTATGACTTAAATTACGTTAAAAATAACTACATTAACATTTTATGAATTTAAATATTACGTACTTTACCCGTAAATACATTAATCATATTATGTCTGAGTAAGTGAAGTTCAAGTTTCCCTTTTTCTCCACATTCCTCTGATATTGACTTCATGCATGCTACCACAGATAATAATTTATAGAATTCTTTTTTCAAATTTTTAAAAGTTTAGCTGTTTTTGAAAGCCGCAATGTTCGTGTACAACGTGTCTATATATAATACGTCTTTGATTGTAGCCACTTTGTTTACTGTATAGACACAATGGATCTTGTTTGCTTTGGGTATTGCATTAGTCGGCGCAGTTTGGTGGGGATAGTATTTTGTTCACATAAATAACCGATATATATGTGTTGTACTTTTCCTTATTAATTCATAAATATGATTTTGTTTATTTTTAATTTAGAACTAACATGGATGCCTTTGCATGAACCATAGACTTAGACTATGAACAGACACTCAACTGCGGGATTTGGTACTCTATGGTAATTATGCCGAAGAGTGCCATAGACAGATAATTGTCTTTGGTTAAGGACAGGTATACATTGTATTATTCAGAATGATTAAGGGGTCCCGACACGATCAATTGGCGGTTGTCAAGCACGTAAAATATCATGTGTATATATACGTCGATGCACACACATGCGAAGAAATCACGCACACTGAAGCAACTTCCATTCATAATTGACGTGATTGACAATTGCAAGGCATGGTCGTGTCGGGAGCCCATTACAAACTCTAGGTTGTCTTTTTATGAATGGCGCCACACATAGCATCAGAGTATTTATCAAATGATAAATTGTTGAGTGTAACCATAGATTTAGAATTTTTCGCTACTCTCAATAGATAAACATAGAGTGCGAGCGAGACCTCATTTACCAGTACACATAGCTCGAGAGGAAAAGAGATAGCAACTTGTATACTTTTATGTCAGTATTTTGTGGTATTTTGAATCACAGAGACCGACGGAGTCCCGTGGTGCTATTATGTCATTCATATTTTACAATATTCTGTAGTGATCTTACGAATAAAATAGAAAATATGATATTTTCAACGATGGTGTCGTGATCAGTGTATGAATAGGATAATACAAAACGCAATTATACAAAGAAATACTCGTTTATAAGGTAATTTATGACTTCGTTCATTGCATTTTTGCCGTACATATTTTGCCAATTGGATGTGAAATTTCACTAAAAGTCCAACTCCTAACGTAGATTATGCATTTTCTTTCATACTTATCACAATATTGAATGTGTAAATGCATTTTTGGATGATATATCAGGAGAAATAAATAGGGTTGTTTACATTACAATAGTCATGGGTACGTATCGATAAGAATGTCGATAGTTCATTACAATGGCATTTCTATACAAACTTATTCGGTTTTAATTTATTATAAATATGATTAAATTTCACTCCAACTGTGTTCACTAGTTTTAAACTTTTTAGGGTATCGTACCCAAAGGGTAAAAATCGGCAACCCAACCATGAGACTTCACCGTAAGTCTGTCTGTTTGACTAGCGAGACAACGGGTTTGCGGCGAGAACGTGACGCCAGAGTACAAAAGTGTAATGTGGCATTGTGCTCGCATAGAAGTAAACCACCCTCGGTTTTGGTTTTCGTTTTTTCGAAGTTGCCTACTATCTTGAGCTCTGGCGCCGTGCTTTCACCATAATCGCCGTCGCCCCACTCGTCGCTGAAATCTAGTTTGAGGCATATATAGAGAGCATTACCTAATTAATACGCAATCTGGTAATCTTACAGGTTTCCAAGGAATCGTTTGGTACCTGAGAAGCCTTTCAGAGAAATCATGAACAGAAACGAATGGATGACTGGATTTTTGCCAAAATGTGTTGGAAATTCTTAAAAATAATCAATTTTAAGCTATTGCATAGCTTTTATCGCTGGCTTTGAGTGCGGCGACCGAATCTAGAAATTCCGTAACGAAAATAAAACCTAATACCATTGAAAATTATTTTTAACTCCGATTGAAGCACGAAAGTAAGATTTTTAAAATTTAACAGGCAGACTTTAAGAATACATTTAAATAAAAGGTATTATTTAGAAGGCAATAGGTAACTAGAAAAAGAACGGTCAAGTGCGATTCGGACTTGAGCACAGAGGGTACCGTACCAAAAAACGCAAGCATTCACTTTTGGTATATATCGCAGCCCCCCTTAATCTCCCCTTTACCTGATTTTAGTATTTTTTGTCTTAGCGGCTACGCACATGGTACAGGAGGGTTCTATTCCAAAAGCAGCAACAAATCACGTTTGTTGTATGGCCAGTTCTTGGATGGGTGAACATTCATGTGACCACTTTGTGACATTCCTTTGAGCGTTTCCGTGCTTCGGAAGGCACGTTAAGCCGTTTGTCCCAGTTGCCAGTAAAATGGCAGTCGTTATCGATAACATAGGTAGGTGAACTTTTAACAACACTATTTAACTCACACATAGATATTCCTTTTTTGGTTTCGTTTTCTATCTGACACTGTTTTTCTCATAGATTTAGGATTTTTCGCTACTCTCAATAGATGTACAAAGCGTGCGAGTGAGACCTCATCATCCAGTACACTTAGCTTGAGAGGAAAAGAGAAAGCAAATTGTGTACTCATATGTCAGTATTTTGAATCGTTGAGTCCTGTAGAGCCCGTGGCGGCTCTATGTTATTCATAATATTCAACAATCTGTAGTGATATTACGATTAAAATAGAAAATTTTATATTTTCTACGATGGTGTCGTGTGCAGTGTGTGATTGTGATACTTCTCACAACTCAAACCCGAACAAAAATTCGTTTTACAGGTAAATTAAGACTTTGTTCATTGCTTTTTTGATTGACATATTTTGGCAATTTATTTAAAAATTTTACTAAAAAACCTACTGAAAACGTAGATTATGAATTTTCCTTCATTCCTATCAGATTATTTAATGTGTAAATGAATATTTGGAGGATATACAAGGCAGAATATAAAAGGATTGTTTACAATAAAATAGTCATGGGTAGGTATCGATAAGGATGTCGATTGTTCATTATAGTGACATACTGCTACAAAGTCATTCGGGGTTAATTTATAATAAACTAGATGATACTTGCCGCTTCGCCCGCTTTAACTTTAGTACCCGTTCTCGATTCCTGTGGGAAAATATTACCGGGATGAAAAGTATCGAGCTGCATTTCAACGCATTCTTGGAGTTCGTTGTTACTTTCATTCATGTTTTAACACGTTCGCAGTGGTAGTGATTTTTCTCGGCGAAAATTGCGGTTTATGACGTATTATGATAACCAATTTTCGTTGGTAGATTTTATGGCAATGTAGATGATATATTTTTTTTTAGATTTATCATTCTCTTAGTTTAGAAGTTAGAGGGGGGGGGGGACCCACACACACACATTTTTCCAGTGTGGAAGTGTCTCTTGCGAAAACTATTCACTTTAAAAAAATATATATTACAAACCTCAATAGCATTTTTGAAGACCTATCAATAGATACCCCACACGTATGGGTTTGATGAAAAAAAAAATTTTGAGTTTCAGTTGTGAGTCCCCCAAAATTAAGTGCTTTTTTTCTAGTTTTATATAAAAATCTTGATGCGGTTCACACATCTACTTACCAATTTTCAACAGCATAGGCCTTATAGTTTCGGAGCAAGTGACTGTAACACACAGACGGGCAGACAGACATGACGAATCTATAAGGGTTCCGTTTTGCCATTTGGATACGGAACCTTAAAAAAGCAAACATTCACGTTTGGTATATACAGGGTGGAATTTAAAGACGGTAGTTGGAGGGAAAGTACCCTTAATATTGATAATGGCAAGTTTTGCTGAAAAGAAATATTCCTTTAATTTCCTTTTCCGTGTTTCGGAAGGCACATTAAGCCGTTGGTCCCGGTTGCCATTAAAATGGCAGTCGTTAGGCCAAGTTAAAGGCCTATGTAGGCGGCTTGAAAATTCAACAGCAGGCAGTCACAACCTGCACCTGTCCATCTCAACACGGCAATACGGCTAATCAAATCTATTGAGCACTTTCCGAAATCCTTTCGGAATAAGCAAAGCAAACAGACATAAGATACCGAAGCCGAAAGTTCTAACTATATTTTCGGCTTCGTTATCTTATGGCGAACACCCAGAGAGTTTTTTTAACATTTCCAATGTTTTGACTTTTTTATCATTTTATTATATGTAACTATAGATTTAAATACTAGGAACCAACGTGAAAATATTCATGTTAGGAGTTGATTTAATTTTCATCACATTTTAAAGATCAAGTTCGCTTTATCCCAAGTGTAAGTTTGTGAAGATGTTTAGATGTTTGATAGTCAAACATGGCTGAAATTTTATATATAGACGGCTTATAGCCTGGAATAAGATGTTAGGCACTTTTCATCCCTGGCTATAAAATGCTCCCATTGTGGCGGGAACAGGAACAGATTTCCACACGGATGAAGTGGCGGTCATCTGCTACTAATTAATATAAACTTATATTAAACACTCAATTAACACAAAACTGGTGTTTGACTTTCATAGATACTTGCCCCTTTTCCTTTTTCAGAAAGCAACTACCTATTACTGATTTTTTACATATTTACTATCAAAATACTTATAAACAAGCTATCGAAATGCAGTACCATTTTCTAAGATAGTCTTTTTATTAATATTTTACGTGAGCAAAATCCTACATGGATGCTATGCCGGACTCCTACCGACTAAAAACCACATGTATACTGCTTACGGTTGGGAGCCCCGAGTAAGCCTTTGGAAGGATACCCCCGGACTCCCAACAGACCTTCGTCTACCGTGCTATCCCGCGTCTTTGGGATTTTTTCGGGTGTTATTCCGCTTCTTAGGAGTGGGGGGGGGGGGGGCCTGCGTGAATTCTTCACGTCACTGTCCTCAGGCCCCCGGATAGCCTTGGGCGAAGAATTTGCTTACTGCAGACATCGTTTACAGAACATTGAGTCCGAGGGGTCAGGTAGAAGATGAAGTCTATTATAATAATAATTATTGTACAATAGACTTTATCTTTAAGTTCTTCAAAAACGCTACATTTTATTGACTGCCTCGTTGGTCTTAGACGTTGGTTCGTTTGCCACCGAAGACAAAGATTTTGGTCTACACGAGTCTGAAGTGCTTTTATCGATGACATAGGTGACCTTCTAACAACACTATTTAACTCACACATAGATTTAATGTGAAAAAAAATTTTGATCTCGAGCAGGATTTGAACCCGCGTCTTCTGGTTTGCCGGACCAGACGCCTTAACCAACTGGACCACACCACCGAGACACTGCTCTCGGCCGTCAAATTCTTTCACCTCATTACGTCTTGGGGCGACGTAGGCACCATCTACCGGTAACTTAGTTAAGTTGCACGGCTCGAATGTATAGAATTGCACCTATATAATCATTCGACTTGCGATGATACCTGCCCAAACATTAGAGATAATTTTTTGAAAAGCAATTAGTATGCTGACTCAATCACAAATTTAATGTGAAAAAATTTTTGGTCTCGAGCAGGATTTGAACCCGCGTCTTCTGGTTTGCCGGACCAGACGCCTTAACCAACTGGACCACACCACCGAGACACTGCTCTCGGCCCTCAAATTCTTTCACCTCATTACGTCTTGGGGCGACGTAGGCACCATCTACCGGTAACTTAGTTAAGTTGCACGGCTCGAATGTATAGAATTGCACCTATATAATCATTCGACTTGCGATGATACCTGCCCAAACATTAGAGATAATTTTTTGAAAAGCAATTAGTATGCTGACTCAATCACAAATTTAATGTGAAAAAATTTTTGGTCTCGAGCAGGATTTGATCCCGCGTCTTCTGGTTTGCCGGACCAGACGCCTTAACCAACTGGACCACCGAGACACTGCTCTCGACCGTCAAATTCTTTCACCTCATTACGTCTTGGGGCGACGTAGGCACCATCTACCGGTAACTTAGTTAAGTTGCACGGCTCGAATGTATAGAATTGCACCTATATAATCATTCGACTTGCGATGATACCTGCCCAAACATTAGAGATAATTTTTTGAAAAGCAATTAGTATGCTGACTCAATCACAAATTTAATGTGAAAAAATTTTTGGTCCGTCTCTATTCTATCTAAGTGCGAGGCCGCATTTGCGTTTTTTCTCGGCGGTTTCTAACCTCAAAAATTTAAAACCTATGAAACCCTGTACAAGCTGCCGCACCTGCGGTTTTTAACCGCGACTGATTTCTAAACCGCTTACCACAGAGTACTTAAACCAACTTAAGCTGCGTCTGCTGCATATAGTACGTCTGCGACAACGTGTTTTTTAGTTTCTACCAAATATTTAGAATAGAATAGAAAACACACTATATTAATGATTATACTTAATTTTTGTAATGGCTTAGTTTAGTACGTATATTATTTTGGAGTCCCATAACTAAGTTAGCCGCTGGTTGGCCAGCTTCCTGCGCGGGCGACGTATACGGGTGGCACGAGAGGGGTGGATCAGCCACCTATCTCGGTCCAAGTATAGGTATATTTATATGATTACTAGCTGACCCGCGCAACTTCGTTTGCGTCACATGAGAGTGAGAAAGAGTTTAGATTACTTAATATTTTAAGTAGGTAATATAATCCCGTCGTATTTACTCTCGTCACAGTGCTCTCGTCGCGTGTCTTTAAGTATATTTATTAGAGCGGTGTGGTAGGTTTTAATATTTAAAGTGTTATAATTTTTCCCGTCGCGTCGCTTATATTCATTACCATCAATGATTTTACAATAAAAAAGATTACCATTAGAATTGAACCGCACAACTTTGTTGAAGTGATATAATGTTTCCCGTCGCATTTATTTTTGTCCGTTTTTTGCATCAAGTGCGAGTCCGACTCGCACTTGGCCGGTATTAGCTTTCAGTTGACTGGCGACTGCTGCAGAAAACGTTTACTCCCGTCACGACACGCTGAGTTGCGTCGCTCATATTTTAAAAAATACTTAGAAGGTTATTGTAAGTGAACCTTAAAAGATAGGCATTATGCTGTTCAGGATTTTTTTTGTAACTTTTTAAGATGAAACATTTTGTAGTACACAATTTTTACGTAACTTTAACCATTTACGCAACGTACGCAATGAAAGCTCTCAAAGGAAATAAAATTTCCCCGTTCTTAAAACATTACTCATGGCTGCTCCGCTCCTATTTGTCTTAGCGTGATGTTTTATAGCCATTAGCCATCTTAAATAAATAGACTAAAAAACTGAAAAATTATTTTTGTAATGCAACCAGTTGTTTCTGAGATCCTACCACAAACAAACTCTTCAGTTTGATAATATTGTGAGCCAACTTTAATAGAAAGACAAATTAGGTTATTGTGAGCGAACCTTAAAAGATAGACATTTGCTGTCGCCGACTTTTTTATAGAACTTTTTAAGAGAAACAATTTTGTAATACACAATTTTTACGTAACTTTAACCATTTAGCCAGCGTACGCCTCGGAAGCTCTCTGACGGCAAAAATAATTCCCCGTTTTCGAAACATTCTTCATTGCTGCTCCGCTCCTATTCATCTTAGCGTAATGTTATATAGCCTATAACCATCTTCAATAAATGGACTATCAAATTGTAAAAGAAGTTTTGAAATTGAAGCAGTAGTTCCTGAGATCCTAGCGTTCAAACAAACAAACAAACAAACAAACTCTTCAGCTTTATAATATTAGTATGGATGATTATGATTATATTTACCAAGGAGATAAATATGAACAATAGGGTTGAAGTAATACTGCAGTTATCTGCGTTTATTCTCATATAGCGAATCGATATATTACAAGTACAACATAGAACGAGCACGAGAGGGTTCTTCAAGTCCTAGACCACCAGACCCAATGATGTCGCGCAGATGGTGTATGGTACATCACCTGAAGGGCAGCAGGCAGCGAGAGAGGCAGCGCGCGTGCAGCCGTTTTTATAATGGATTGTCTGTCTACTCCCACCTGTTCTGTTGACTAGTTCGGTTGTTATTAGTTTATATATTCTGTATACCCATTAGTTGGTACTACCAGTGGTTCTACTGGTAGTACCACGAGTAAAAAAATTACCCGTGGTACTACCATGGTCCCAGTAGTACCACGGGTAATTCAATTTTACCGTGGTACTACTGGATCAAAAATAAATGAAGAACGGTTAAAACAAATAAAGATCTGTGAAAAGAAATGAAGATCGGTAAAACAAATGAATGTCTGTAAAAACAAGTGAAGATGGGTGAAAACAAATGAAGGTGGGTGAAAACAAATGAAGATCGGTAAAAATAAGTGAAGATCGGTAAAAACAATTGAAGATCGGTAAAAACAAGTGAAGATCGGTAAAAACAATTGAAGATCGACAAAAAAAAAAGAAGATCTGTCAAAACAAGTGAAGATCGGTAAAAACAAATAAAGGTGGGTGAAAAAAAATGAAGGTCGGAAAAAACAAGTGAAGATAGGTACAAGCAAAAATTAAAATTGTTAAAAAAGATCTACTTTTTCAAGGGCATTTATGCTAGAAAATTGCAATCAATCAGTAGGTTCTATTTAAATTGTCGCCTGATTTTTTTATATCTTGTCTTTTTTTTATATCTTACTGGATCTTCACCCAGGAAATACAAAAAAGGAACAAAGTTCATGTATCTTTACTTATTGGACTTTATTTTAAAATCTGCAGAGAGCCTTAGCATTTTATTATATTTATGTTTAGATGTTGTTTTTGTTTACGACTATTCTACTTCCTAACTAACTTTAAAAAAGAACGATGTCCTTTATTTAACTGTTCATTACCTCCATAACTTTTTGTGCACAAATTCAATCTTTATACAAACTTGTTTATTATCTAGATTTCATCATAAAAGTGTAGGTCTTTGATATTAAAATTATCATTTTTTCTTTACATCGAGCGCCATGATCTACCACGTTTAGGTTTGAATCGTGCATCTATGTATAGTTCATTTGTCATTGACAGCGCTTTATTTGTAAACATACATCAAAGACAATCTTAGACAACAACAACAACACCAACAACAACAACAACAGCAACAACAACAACAACTCAAAATACAATCTTTGACTACGCTTTCGTGAAATCCGCTTGGAAAACAGATGAGGCTGATTAGTTACTATTGGCTCCTTCAAGGCCACTACCTGACATTTACAGTTGTATGCTAATATGTATAGGACATACTAATTGCAATTGCGCAAATCACACGTTTTACAAACTATCATCATTCGTTTGCACCGATCTTTATTTGTTTTATCGATCTTCGTTTAGTTTTACCGATCTTCATTTGTTTTTCACGATCTTTACTTGTTTTTCAAGACTTTCATTTGTTTACATTCATCTTCATCTGGTTTTTTCGATCTTTATTTGAATTCACCGATCTTGACTTGTTCTCACCAATCTTCATTTGTTTTACCCATCTTCATTTGTTTTTATAGATGTGCATTTGTTATTATCGATCTTTACTTGTTCTCACCAATCTTCATTTGTTTTTATCGATCTTCGCTTGTTTTACTGACGTTCATTTGTTTTACCGATCTTAATTTGATTTTACCGATTCATTTGTTTTTATCAATTTTCACTTGTTTTCACCAATCTTCATTTGTTTTACCGATTTTCATTTGTTTTCACCGATCTTCATTTGTTTTTACTGATCTTCATTTATTTTTAAAGATGTGCATTTGTTTTTATCAATCTTTACTTGTTCTCACCAATCTTCATTTGTTTTCGCGATCTTCGCTTGTTTTATTGACGTTCATTTGTTTTACCGATCTTCATTTGTTTTCACCGATCTTCATTTGTTTTTATCGATCTTCACTTGTTTTCACCAAGCTTCATTTGTTTTATCGATCTTCATTTGTTTTTATCGATCTTCATTTATTTTTATCCGGTGAAGTTGACGAAGTGGTTCCAGTAGTACCACTGGTAATTCAATTTTACCCGTGGTACTACTGGGACCACTTGGTAGTACCACGGGTAATTTTTCTACTCGTGGTACTACCAGTAGTACCACTGGAAGTACCACGCGCAAGAAAGGCAAAAATATCCGAAAATCCAAGTAGTCCGATCGTTAGTATCAAATCAAATCAGAAAAAAATACGGCAACGAGAAAGTCGGTTTCTATATAGTGGTGTATCTTGATCGGTCAGTTGGTCCGGCCCAGCCGTCCACGTGTTCGGATTTGGTGCAGAGCAGACCACATTCAATGTGCAAGCAGACCACGACGGTCTTCTATTACATAATACTAATGATCTCCGCTGGATTGCTCTACAGACTGTTTGATATGGTCCGGAACCACTGCACCGAATCCATGGTCCACTCATACTAAATCCGGAATTACTGCACTAAATCCATGGTCCACTCATACTTAATCAGTGGATGTGTTTCAGGTTTAAGATAACAGACAAGCTTACGGCCCTACCTGATAAATTGTGGTCACCGTAGTCATATTTACCTATATTCGTAAAATTCAATAAAATTACCAGAAAAGTATTAAAATACTTAATTCGGTCACACTGTCATTACGTTAGTACTATTAGTTATCTGTGCTGTCGAGCGGAGTCAACCGTAGTGCGGCCTCATCAGCGGTTCTGCGGTTGTCAGCCACAACCGCAACCGCAGATGCGGCCTCGCCCTAAAACCTGTTTTCCTTTAGTGCGAGGCCGCATCTGCGTTTTTTCTCGGCGGTTTCTAACCTCAAAAATTTAAAACCTATGAAACCCTGTACAAGCGGCCGCACTTGCGGTTTTTAACCGCGACTGATTTCTAAACCGCTTACCACAGAGTACTTAAACCAACTTAAGCTGCGTCTGCTGCATATAGTACGTCTGCGACAACGTGTTTTTTAGTTTCTACCAAATATTTAGAATAGAATAGAATACACCATATTAATGATTATACGTAATTTTTGTAATGGCTTAGTTTAGTACGTATATTATTTTGGAGTCCCATAAATAAGTTAGCCGCTGGTTGGCCAGCTTCCTGCACGGGCGACGTATACGGGTGGCACGAGAGGGGTGGATCAGCCACCTATCTCGGTCCAAGTATAGGTATATTTATATGATTATGATTATATTTACCAAGGGGATAAATATGAACAATAGGGTTGAAGTAATACTGCAGTTATCTGCGTTTATTCTCATATAGCGAATCGATATATTACAAGTACCTACAACATAGAACGAGCAAGAGAGGGTTCTTCTAGTCCTAGACCACCAGACCCAGTGATGTCGAGCAGATGGTGTATGGTACATCACCTGAAGGGCAGCAGGCAGCGAGAGAGGCAGACACCGCGCGTGCAGCCGTTTCTATAATGGATTCTCTGTGATGTCTGTCTACTCCCACCTGTTCTGTTGACTAGTTCGGTTGTTATTAGTTTATATATTCTGTATACCCATTAGTAGGTACTACCGTAGTACCACGAGTAAAAAATTTACCCGTGGTACTACCAAGTGGTCCCAGTAGTACCACGGGTAATTCAATTTTACCCGTGGTACTACTGGATCAAAAATAAATGAAGATCGGTTAAAACAAATGAAGATCTGTGAAAAGAAATGAAGATCGGTAAAACAAATGAATGTCAGTAAAAACAAGTGAAGATGGGTGAAAACAAATGAAGGTGGGTGAAAACAAATGAAGATCGGTAAAAATAAGTGAAGATCGGTAAAAACAATTGAAGATCGGCAAAAACAATTAAAGATCGGTAAAAACAATTGAAGATCAGTAAAAACAATTAAAGATCTGTAAAAACAGTTGAAGATCAGTAAAAACAATTAAAGATCTATAAAAACAAGTAAAGATCGGTTAACACAATTGAAGATCGGTAAAAACAAGTGAAGATCGGTAAAAACAATTGAAGATCGACAAAAACAATTGAAGATCTGTCAAAACAAGTGAAGATCGGTGAAAACAAATAAAGGTGGGTGAAAAAAAATGAAGGTCGGAAAAAACAAGTGAAGATAGGTACAAGCAAAAATTAAAATTGTTAAAAAAGATCTACTTTTTCAAGGGCATTTATGCAAGAAAATTGCAATCAATCAGTAGGTTCTATTTAAATTATCGCCTGACTTTTTAAATCTTGTCTTTTTTTTATATCTTACTGGATCTCTTCACCCAGGAAATACAAAAAAGGAACAAAGTTCATGTATCTTTACTTATTGGTACTTTATTTTAAAATCTGCAGAGAGCCTTAGCATTTTATTATATTTATGTTTAGATGTTGTTTTTGTTTATGACTATTCTACTTCCTAACCAACTTTAAAAAAGGACGACGTCCTTTATTTAACTGTTTATTACCTCCATAACTTTTTGTGCACAAATTCAATCTTTATACAAACTGGTTTATTATCTAGATTGCATCATAAAAGTGTAGGTCTTTGATATTAAAATTATCATTTCTTCTTTACATCGAGCGCCATGATCTACCACGTTTAGGTTTGAATCGTGCATCTATGTATAGTTCATTTGTCATTGACAGCGCTTTATTTGTAAACATACATCAAAGACAATCTTAGACAACAACAACAACACCAACAACAACAACAACAACAACAACAACAACTCAAAATACAATCTTTGACTACGCTTTCGTGAAATCCGCTAGGATAACAGATGAGGCTGATTAGTTACTATTGGCTCCTTCAAGGCCACTACCTGACATTTACAGTTGTATGCTAATATGTATAGGACATACTAATTGCAATTGCGCAAATCACACGTTTTACAAAATATCATCATTCGTTTGCACCGATCTTTATTTGTTTTATCGATCTTCGTTTAGTTTTACCGATCTTCATTTGTTTTTCACGATCTTTACTTGTTTTTCAAGACTTTCATTTGTTTACATTCATCTTCATCTGGTTTTTTCGATCTTTATTTGAATTCACCGATCTTGACTTGTTCTCACCAATCTTCATTTGTTTTACCCATCTTCATTTGTTTTTATAGATGTGTATTTTTTTTTGTCGATCTTTACTTGTTCTCACCAATCTTCATTTGTTTTTATCGATCTTCGCTTGTTTTACTGACGTTCATTTGTTTTACCGATCTTAATTTGACTTTACCGATTCATTTGTTTTTATCAATCTTCACTTGTTTTCACCAATCTTCATTTGTTTTACCGATTTTCATTTGTTTTCACCGATCTTCATTTGTTTTTACTGATCTTCATTTGGTTTTAAAGATGTGCATTTGTTTTTATCGGTCTTTACTTGTTCTCACCAATCTTCATTTGTTTTCGCGATCTTCGCTTGTTTTATTGACGTTCATTTGTTTTTATCGATCTTCACTTGTTTTCACCGATCTTCATTTGTTTTTATCGATCTTCACTTGTTTTCACCAAGCTTCATTTGTTTTACCGATCTTCATTTATTTTTATCGATCTTCATTTATTTTTATCCAGTGAAGTTGACGAAGTGGTCCCAGTAGTACCACTGGTAATTCAATTTTACCCGTGGTACTACTGGGACCACTTGGTAGTACTACGGGTTTTTTACTCGTGGTACTATCAGAAGTACCACTGGTAGTACCACGCGCAAGAAAGGCAAAAATATCCGAAAAAGAAAATCCAAGTAGTCCGATCGTAAGTATCAAATCAAATCAGAAAAAAATACGGCAACGAGAAAGTCAGTTTCTAGTGGTGTTTCTTGATCGGTCAGTTGGTCCGGCCCAGCCGTCCACGTGTTCGGATTTGGTGCAGAGCAGACCACATTCAATGTGCAAACAAGCAAACCACGATGGTCTTCTATTACATAATACTAATGATCTCCGCTGGATTGCTCTACAGACTGTTTGATATGGTACGGAACCACTGCACCGAACCCATGGTCCACTCATACTAAATCCGGAACCACTGCACTGAATCCATGGTCCACTCATACTTAATCAGTGGATGTGTTTCAGGTTTAAGATAACAGACAAGCTTACGGCCCTACCTGATAAATTGTGGTCACCGTAGTCATATTTACCTATATTCGTAAAATTCAATAAAATTACCAGAAAAGTATTAAAATACTTAATTCGGTCACACTGTCATTACGTTAGTACTATTAGTTGTCTGTGCTGTCGAGCGGAGTCAACCGTAGTGCGGCCTCATCAGCGGTTCTGCGGGTGTCAGCCACAACCGCAACCGCATATGCGGCCTCGCCCTTAGTGCGAGGCCGCATTTGCGTTTTTTCTCGGCGGTTTCTAACCTCAAAAATTTAAAACATATGAAACCCTGTACAAGCGGCCGCATTTGAGGTTTTTAACCGCGACTGATTTCTAAACCGCTTACCACAGAGTACTTAAACCAACTTAAGCTGCGTCTGCTGCATATAGTACGTCTGCGACAACGTGTTTTTTAGTTTCTACCAAATATTTAGAATAGAATAGAAAACATACTATATTAATGATTATACTTAATTTTTGTAATGGCCTAGTTTAGTACGTATATTATTTTGGAGTCCCATAACTAAGTTAGCCGCTGGTTGGCCAGGTTCCTGCACGGGCGACGTATACGATATATATATGAGGCCTGTGAGGAGTCGTATGATGCTTATGGTGTATTCTGCGACCTATCTAAGGCCTTCGATTGCGTCCAGCATCAGACTTTAATTCAAAAACTTGATCATTATGGGATCCAGGGGACGGCCTTGGATTTAATTAGTTCTTACCTAAGAGATAGAGTACAGAAAGTAGTTATAAATGGTAAACAGTCACATGGTTCTGCTGTAACAATGGGGGTGCCTCAGGGTTCAATTCTGGGACCTTTTCTATTTTTAGTGTACATAAATGATCTCCCTCACCTTATAAGAGAAGATCACGAGGTAGTTTTGTTTGCTGATGACACATCTTTAATATTTAAAGTTGAACGTGGACAACGCGATCTTGACGAAGTAAACAATGCCCTCTCTAGGGTAGTCCACTGGTTTAACGCAAATAATTTATTGTTAAATGAAACTAAAACAAAATGTATTAGATTCACCTTGCCAAATGTTAGGCTCGTTAACACCAGTATTAAGATTAGGGATGATCAAGTAGAATTGGTCGATGAAACTGTCTTTCTGGGCATAAAGTTAGACTCCAACTTGCAGTGGGGGCCTCATATCGAGAAAGTCTCGGGCAGACTGAGCTCTGCAGCCTATGCCGTTAAAAAGATCCGACAACTGACAGACATTAGAACAGCGCGTCTTGTCTACTTTAGCTATTTCCACAGTGTCATGACCTATGGCATACTATTATGGGGTAACGCTGCCGACATCGAATCTATCTTTGTGTTGCAGAAAAGGGCTGTCCGGGCTATCTATGGTATGGGGATTCGGGAGTCATTAAGAGAAAAGTTTAAGGATATCAACATACTTACTGTGTATTCACAGTACATATATGAAAACTTATTATATACTCATAAAAATAATAGTAAATTTATTAAAAATAGTGATATCCATAACCTAAACTTAAGAAATAAGAATAAATTGGCTGTACCTAGATTTAGGCTTAATAAAATAAGCAATTCTTTTGCGGGCAATTGTATTCGAATGTACAATACATTGCCGACAGCCATAACAGGTTTGTCAGTTAATAAATTTAAAAAACTAATAAAACTTAAATTGTGCCAGAAAGCTTATTATAGCATTAAAGACTTTCTAGAAGACAAGGCTGCCTGGCAGTGACACGAATTGCTCCTTTCTACATAAAAAAAACTGTATTAGATACTAAGATACTAGAAGAGAAGGGACCAGACTGAGTTTCTTGGGGTGTTCTTCTCAGTCTGTAGTATTTCCGAACCCCCGGTAGAGTCACAAAAATTTTGACAAACCTAAATAATTTTTTTAAAAATTTCAAAGGGAATAAATTTTATTTTATTTATTTTTATTTTATACGGGTGGCACGAGAGGGGTGGATCAGCCACCTATCTCGGTCCAAGTATAGGTATATTTATATGATTACTAGCTGACCCGCGCAACTTCGTTTGCGTCACATGAGAGTGAGAAAGAGTTTAGATTACTTAATATTTTAAGTAGGTAATATAATCCCGTCGTATTTACTCTCGTCACAGTGCTCTCGTCGCGTGTCTTAGGTAGGTATATTTATTAGAGAGGTGTGGTAGGTTTTAATATTTAAAGTGTTATAATTTTTCCCGTCGCGTCGCTTATATTCATTACCATCAATGATTTTACAATATAAAAAGATTACCATTAGAATTGAACCGCACAACTTTGTTGAAGTGATATAATGTTATAATGTAGATAACAGACAAGCTTAGCCCTACCTGATGAATTGTGGTCACCGTAGTCATATTTACCTATATTCGTAAAAGTCAATAAAATTACCAGAAAAGTATTAAAATACTTAATTCGGTCACACTGTCATTACGTTAGTACTATTAGTTATCTGTGCTGTCCAGCGGAGTCAACCGTAGTGCGGCCTCATCAGCGGTTCTGCGGTTGTCAGCCACAACCGCAACCGCAGATGCGGCCTCGCCCTTAAATGCAAAATCGACTAGTCACCGACACTCATGTCATCCTGTCAATCTGACAGCGAAAGGCCACCACAGACAACCGAGTAAAAAACCGATAGATCGATTAGGGCGCCTTCACACGCTCAATGCTGCATCTACAGAAAATAAATGCTACAACTGTTGCTCGCTACGGGTGAAAAATACCCTGAACTTTAATCGTGTACCTAGTGTTTGTTTTGTATTATAAATATTTTTAATGTGTTTACACCTAAATGATGTTTAGTTAATTGTTAAATAAAGGTAAGTCATCATCGGTAACTGTATTTATTAAACTTTCAGATAAAAGCTACATGATATGGCAAAAAGTAACATTTTTTATGACTACTTAACTACAATCATAAAAAATATATATTTATCCTTAAAATATTTTAATCTTATATGTTTTTTTTAATAAGAGTAGTCTTAGTTTTTGCTTATGAACATAAATTACTATTATTTCTTATATCTTACTTCTCAAAATCACCTTTTGAAACAACAAAAAAACATTACAAAATAAAAAGTAAAAATCAGTCTAATAGTTAGGAACCATAGCTTTTTTATAATAATTATTGAATTTTCTGTATGCATTCAGAGATACATGCAATGAATGCTCTCTGCATAACATTTTCTTACAGCTTTGAAAGCACAAATTTGTTTTTCTATCCTTTTTGGGTGGACAAACTTGACATCTTGACGTGGCATACCGTTTTCATTGACAAGGTATCATTTACGAGTTCATTATTTGTCGGCTCTCCATCCTTATTACTATCAGGAAGTATAAATTGCATTTTCTCTATTATGTACAGCGGCAAATTGAGTATTTTTGATCGTCTATTGACATAAGGCATGATAAGAGATAGGGCCAAAGTCTTTTTGTGATGTCGTCTTGGTTGGCATTTCAGGCTTATCTCTTGTTCATTGGCTTTTATAATCACATACTTATGCGTTATGCCACCTTTGTTCAACAATCCATAAAATATTACCAATGGCTTTTGGTAATGCGAAATGTACAGATTAGTTCCAGCACGATATTACGTGAACGAGTTCGAATCGAACACGCTGAGATGGTTTCTTTATTATCCACTGGGTTGTGCCATTCCTGCATAAATAATAACCACGTCGTAAGGTACATACAGGAACATCTTCTAAATATTCTGGAATAATATATTGTGTCGGTAAACTTCGTGGCACATTAGCGCCTGCAGCTTCCGGTGGGAGTTCGTGAAAAAATTCATCTTGTTCTGAGTCCGTATTGTGTTCGCTGAACTCTTCAATTTCAGAGCAACTGCTATCACTTTGTTCCATATACTGTTTAATTACAAAAAAAATTGTATAAACATCCAAAAAATGTTTATCACTAATAATCGCTACGGGTGAAAAATACCCATACTCACTTTACACGTCCACCATACGAAAGTGCATCACCCGAACTGACTGTCGAGCCGCGAGCGGCAAGTCAAACGCACAACTTGAAGCTACCTACAAGCACAGCACGCTGTGATTCGATAATCAAAAAATATAGACAAAAATTTATACGGCTGGGTAATTAAAAAAGCGACCGTGGTTCAATCGGCTCTGCAGAGAAACTTTGATGTTGAAAGAATCTGCTTACAGGGCTTGGACCACGGCTCGTGCAAATTCAGATCCAAACATCTCTGAGGTGAAACGCAAATTAAATGCCGCCTCGAGGGCCAGCAAAAGAGCAATTGTCAGGGCTAAGTTCGATTTCGTCGGCAGAATTGGTGAACGGCTAGCAGGCTATCCTTCAGGGAGTCGCGAATTCTGGTCGCTTGCCAAAGCTGCCGAGGGAAATTTCTGTAGGTCAGGTTTACCACCTTTACTTAAACCCGACGGTAGTTTGGCCCAGAGCGCCAAGGAGAAAGCCGACCTTTTGGGTTTTCTCTTTGCCTCTAACTCGACCATGAGCGACGGGGGTGCTTTGCCGCCGGATATTCCGTGGTGTGGAACTTCCATGCCGGAAGTAAAATTTACACAGCGGAATGTCCGACGTGAGCTTCGATCCCTGGACGTTCATAAGTCGAGTGGGCCGGATGGTATACCCGCGGTGGTACTTAAGCAGTGTGGTCCAGAATTGTGTCCGGTACTTACACGTCTTTTCACGCTTTCATATTCCAAGCAACAAGTCCCGGCGTCGTGGAAGATCGCGTATGTGCATCCTGTGCCCAAGAAGGGTGACAGGACCGACCCGGCCAACTACAGGCCTATAGCCGTCACCTCCCTTTTATCTAAGGTGATGGAGCGTGTAATTAATACACAGCTCCTGAGGTACCTAGAGGAACACGACCTGCTCAGTGACCGGCAGTACGGTTTCCGTCACGGTCGCTCGACGGGCGATCTTCTGGTGTGCCTCACACACCGATGGGCGACGGCTATCGAGAGTAAGGGCGAGGCTCTAGCAGTGAGCCTCGACATCTCTAAGGCCTTTGACCGGGTCTGGCACCGTGGTCTTCTTACGAAATTGCCCTCATATGGACTGCCCGAGAGATTATGCGGATGGGTGTCCAGCTTCCTGGCCGGTAGAAGCATCAGGGCCGTCGTTGACGGCAGCTGTTCAGACTGCATGGCCATAAACGCTGGAGTACCGCAAGGCTCAGTGTTGTCCCCTACTCTGTTTCTGCTGCATATCAATGACATGTTGTCTATTGACGGCATTCATTGTTATGCGGACGACAGTACGGGGGACACTTGTTACACGGGCCGCCCCGGTATCTCTCGGGACACAGTGAAGGAAAATCGTGAACAGCTTGTGTCTGAAATCGAGGCTACTCTTACTAGAGTGTCCGATTGGGGTGGACTAAATCTTGTCCAGTTCAACCCTTCCAAGACACAAGCGTGTTTTTTCACCGCTAAGCAAACCCCAATTACTGTGGCGCCGCAATTTCAGGGCACATCTCTTTCCATCTCCAAAAGTATAGGGATCCTTGGCGTTGACATCTCCAGTGACGTTCAGTTCCGTAGTCATTTGGAGGGCAAGGCTAAGCTGGCGTCCAGGAAGCTAGGTGTGCTCAACAGGGCGCGGCGGTACTTCACTGCTGCACAAACGCTGCTTCTGTACAAGTCGCAAGTGCGGCCGCACATGGAGTACTGCTGTCACCTCTGGGCGGGGGCACCTGAATATCAGCTTCGTCCATTTGACTCGGTGCAAAGACGTGCTGTAAGAGTTGTCAACGATCCTATACTTACAGGTGGTGTGGAACCTCTTCGCGACAGGAGAGACTTTGCCTCCTTATGCGTGTTCTACCGACTGTACAATGGTGTGTGCTCTGAGGAATTGTTTGATATGATGCCCACGGCTACGTTCTATCACCGCACCGCTCGCCACAGACAGGGAGTTCATCCTCACACTCTGCGTCCGGAGCGTTCCAGCACGGTTAGATCCGATAGGGGTTTTCTTCCGCGCACGCTTAGGTTGTGGAATGATCTCCCTGCCTCGGTTTTCCCAAACGCCTACAGTATGGGGTTCTTCAAAAGGGGTCTTAGAAGGTTTTTACAGGGTCGGCAGCGCGAGTGTGGCGCCTCTGGCGCGAGTGTGGCTGGCCTGGTGTTGCAAACGTTCATAGGCTGCGGTGACCACCGGTCCTTCTGGTGGGCCGTATGCTTGTCTGCCACCTTAGTGGTATATATAAAAAAAAAAAAAATCACCCATAGCGAGCAGCGCCGAGTTAGTGCGAGGCCGCATTTGCGTTTTTCCGCGGCGGTTTCTAACCTCAAAATGTCATCAAACTGTCAAAATCAATGAAATCAAGTCAATGTTTTGACATTTTGAGGTTAGAAACCGCCGCGATAACCGCAAGTGCGGCCTCGCCCTTAACTATGGTAAATATGTTGCTAATAACAAGCCTTCATAAATAGGTAATTATGAGGTGAAAGAATTTGACGGCCGAGAGCAGTGTCTCGGTGGTGTGGTCCAGTTGGTTAAGGCGTCTGGTCCGGCAAACCAGAAGACGCGGGTTCAAATCCTGCTCGAGACCAAAAATTTTTTCACATTACATTTGTGATTGAGTCAGCATACTAATTGCTTTTCAAAAAATTATCGCACATAGATATTCCTCTTTTGGTTTCGTTTTCTATCTGACACTGTTTATCTTGTACATTCTAAATCTATGGTTTATCTTGTTTATTCTAAATCTATGAGTGTAACATAGTCATGTGTCTAATCTGTTTATACTTACTATAGATTTAATTTTGTTCGATATTTTATAAGTGTACATGCCAAGTATGTGTTTACTTGACATCTAGGTGTAGCATTTAAAGTGTTTTTCTTTTCTTCTTTATCAAAAGTATATTTCATAGTATAATTACCTATTTATGAAGGCTTGTTATTAGCAACATATTTACCATAGTTAACTCGGCGCTGCTCGCTATGGGTGAAATTTACCCAGCCGTACAAATTTTTGTCTATATTTTTTGATTATCGAATCACAGCGTGCTGTGCTTGTAGGTAGCTTCAAGTTGTGCGTTTGACTTGCCGCTCGCGGCTCGACACTGTCGAGCCGCGAGCTAAAACTGTCGCAACTGTCGAGTCGACAGTCAGTTCGGGTGATGCACTTTCGTATGGTGGACGTGTAAAGTGAGTATGGGTATTTTTCACCCGTAGCGATTATTAGTGATAAACATTTTTTGGATGTTTATACATTTTTTTTTGTAATTAAACAGTATATGGAACAAAGTGATAGCAGTTGCTCTGAAATTGAAGAGTTCAGCGAACACAATACGGACTCAGAACAAGATGAATTTTTTCACGAACTCCCACCGGAAGCTGCAGGCGCTAATGTGCCACGAAGTTTACCGACACAATATATTATTTCAGAATATTTAGAAGATGTTCCTGTATGTACCTTACGACGTGGTTATTATTTATGCAGGAATGGCACAACCCAGTGGATAATAAAGAAACCATCTCAGCGTGTTCGATTCGAACTCGTTCACGTAATATCGTGCTGGAACTAATCTGTACATTTCGCATTACCAAAAGCCATTGGTAATATTTTATGGATTGTTGAACAAAGGTGGCATAACGCATAAGTATGTGATTATAAAAGCCAATGAACAAGAGATAAGCCTGAAATGCCAACCAAGACGACATCACAAAAAGACTTTGGCCCTATCTCTTATCATGCCTTATGTCCATAGACGATCAAAAATACCCAATTTGCCGCTGTACATAATAGAGAAAATGCAATTTATACTTCCTGATAGTAATAAGGATGGAGAGCCGACAAATAATGAACTCGTAAATGATACCTTGTCAATGATATCAAGAAAACGGTATGCCACGTCAAGATGTCAAGTTTGTCCACCCAAAAAGGATAGAAAAACAAATTTGTGCTTTCAAAGCTGTAAGAAAATGTTATGCAGAGAGCATTCATTGCATGTATCTCTGAATGCATACAGAAAATTCAATAAATTATTATAAAAAAACTATGGTTCCTAACTATTAGACTGATTTTTACTTTTTATTTTGTAATGTTTTTTTGTTGTTTCAAAAGGTGATTTTGAGAAGTAAGATATAAGAAATAATAGTAATTTATGTTCATAAGCAAAAACCATGACTACTCTTATTAAAAAAAAACATATAAGATTAAAATATTTTAAGGATAAATATATACTTTTTATGATTGTAGTTAAGTAGTCATAAAAAATGTTACTTTTTGCCATATCATGTAGCTTTTATCTGAAAGTTTAATAAATACAGTTACCGATGATGACTTACCTTTATTTAACAATTAACTAAACATCATTTAGGTGTAAACACATTAAAAATATTTATAATACAAAACAAACACTAGGTACACGATTAAAGTTCAGGGTATTTTTCACCCGTAGCGAGCAACAGTTGAAGCATTTATTTTCTGTAGATGCAGCATTGAGCGTGTGAAGGCGCACTAATCGATCTATCGGTTTTTTACTCGGTTGTCTGTGGTGGCCTTTCGCTGTCAGATTGACAGGATGACATGAGTGTCGGTGACTAGTCGATTTTGCATTTAAAGGAAAACAGGTTTTAGATAGAATAGAGACGGATTCCACGTTGCTTTACGATCTCGTCAGCACCTTATCTCAATGCAGTGAGACCTGTAAAGTATTAAACATCACATGGAGGTTATCTTGATGATGTGAAGATTTTCACTCTGGCTCTGTACAAACCTGAGGATTTGCTGAGGAATGTAGCCTAGGTTCTACCTTCCTCAGAAAGAATAAGTTTCTGTTCTGACTTTACCCAGGAAACTGGTGAGTTGTTCTTTATTGTTGCAAAGCGGTTCGAATTTTGTCTGTCACGCTGTCAGTAACCTAATTCGCCGTTTTCTTTCTCGATCAGGGTTCTTTAGTTGAGCTAAAGTGACCAGTCGTGGATGTTCGGTGCCACACTCACAAGTACCTACGTGGGCTGCACGTGGTACGAAGGCGTGGCAGAGTGGTCGGCACAAGTAACCACTTCCGGAGTCGCTCTCAGCTTACACTGCAGGCCAGTACCCCGTTACCCTTAACACCTTACTAAGTAACAGCCTATGCAATTGGTAACATGTATCTGTAGACCGCCTCCATATTATTAGTGCAGTAATCGGTAGTACTCTTGTGTATTTCAGTGATGTGTGTCTATTATAATAAATAATAAATAAATATTCACCGACATTTCACACAACGCTTTCTGATCCCAAAGTAAGCTAGGAATAACCTGCTTGTGTTATGGGTACCAGATCACGGATATTAATACTTATATACTTTTAAATACATACATATTATACATAGAAACACCCAGACTCTAGAGACAAACACTTATGGGTCACACAAATATTTGTCTCTGGTGAGAATCGAACCCACGACCTCCAGCGCCGCAGGCGGTATCACTACCGACTGCGCCACAGAGGCAGTCCGATTAGTCCAGATAGAGTCCAGATTAGTGGATAACTTTTCTCTGTCTCTGTAGTGTAGTGTGTACCAGATAAATATATGTGTGTACACCCTACCTGGCTGTTTTCGTCAGAGCCCTAGCCTGCCCTTGCACACACACTAGAAACTCTGTAGTAAGGCGCTCTGGGAAAGAGTTCTCTGCATAGCTTCCTCGCGCTAGTTGGTGAGTAACATACTGAGCAATAAAGTGGTTATAAAATTGGCGCCCAACGTGGGGCAAGGCTCTGGGAATACTCTGCGGTAGTCTCAGTCTAGTGTGTGCGCATAGGTGGTTACCTCTGGCGAAACCATCCTGGAAATCCGTCCGAGACGCTCCAGGACATTAATTGGTGGTGCTAGCTATCAGCTTTAGCTGGAAAAGACACAAAATTCTAAATTCAAAAATTTAAAAATAGCTGTGATTTTGGAAAGATATTTTTGATTTTATTTGGCATACCCACTTTTTTTTCTTATTGTGTTTTATGTTCACTTTTATTCTTGAGGTTGTGCACACATGTATTTTTTAATCTTAATATATATATATATTGTATTGATAATATTATTATTAATAATATATATATATATATATATATATATATATATATATATATATATATATATATATATATATATATATATATATATAATTCTATAGCTTTACCTTGTAGGGTAAACTTGGTAAATTTCTCACTGTGTAAACTTAGTGAATTTTTCTGTGTAACTTAAAACTTTTTATAAGGTGTGTAGATACCTTGTAATTTTGAATATTAACCTGAACTTTGCTCTCAGAAACTATTGAAACTTTAAACTCTTTTAGTCAGCTTGTAATTTTGTTAAAATTCTAAATATTAATTAAAAACCTAAGTTATCATATCATACACTTAGTGAAACTTAATTTATATTCTTTACTTGGTTATTGAACCCCATCTGTGTCACTTACATTATTATAACTTTTGTATTTAAACTTTTAAATCATGGCACAGATGCAAAAATATATTAATTATTTAAAAAAAGGTGAACTCTCTAACGAGCTGTCCCACATGGGAATTTCAGTGGAACCGGATGCGACGGTGACTGGCCTTTGGGGTGAGCTAAGAGCGGCACACCGACTTGTCCGTCGGGGAAGCATCAAAGCGAGTGCTCCGGTACCTGCTGATGCATCGGCTGAGCTCTCGACCTGCCTTCCTAAGGTCTCCGAGCTGGAGGAGGCTCTTCAGTCAGGTGAATTCGTTGATAATAATAACTATCGCTTAAGGGTGGCTATCAGAGCAAACTATCTGCTAACTAGGTTGTCGCGTTGTGGTCTAGATTGCCCTGACTTGGTGGAAATTCGTGGTAGGCTAGTGAAGATCATTGCTAGGGCTGAACCCGGTAGTAATTCTGAATCCGAGGGTTCGGATGATGATGGTGATGATCCTTCGGGTCGTGACCAGGTGGAGTATACTTCACCAGTAGTGAGAGAGGACCGCTCGGTGCGAGCTAGTTCAAGTAGGAATGGTTCTACATGTAACACCATAGTGTATAAGGAACGTTCCCTTAACTTATGTTCATTTAATTTAAAATATGATGGTTCTACTTGTGTTCGCGTATTTTTAGAGAGATTAGAGTAACTTAGATGTGCACGGGAGGTTACTAAGCCTAGACTCCTTTTGGCTTTCTCCGACCTGTTGGATGGACCAGCTTTGTCTTGGTTCCGTACAAATAAAGCCAACTTCATCTCATATGAGGATCTTATTAGTGAGCTTAGAGATACCTTTGATATTCCTGATTATGATTTCCGCCTCAGAAACGAAATTAGACAGCGTCCACAAGCCCGCTCTGAGTCCTTGGTTAACTATATATGTACAATGCAAGCCATGTTCTCAAGGTTGTCATGTAAAATGCCAAGTGATGAACAACTTGACAATCTCATGCACAACATTAGACCTGACTACATGAAGGAACTGGCCTTGCATGAAGTCAACTCTATAGATGACTTGAGACGTTTGGGTAAGCGCTTGGAGCTTGCGCGTACTAGGGCGGGCGCTTTCCGTGAACCTGCTCTTGACAGGTTTGAGATTTCGTCTGACCTACACCAGCATAAGAACAAAGGTGTACAAAAGCCCACCAAGCAGGTGTCTGCAGTGGAGACGCCGACTACCTCCCACGAACGCAAATGCTTTCGTTGTGGCGGGGGCGGACACGCTGCATACAGCTGCACACAGTCAAGGGAGCTGGTGTGTTTCCGGTGTGGTCTCAAGGGAGTCAAGACCCCAGACTGCTCACAATGTGCTGGCAAGCCCAAAAACGCGTAGGCCAGGGCCTCATTAGGAACTCTGTGCATTGCTCTGTATCTGAGTCTATTTCTGATAAGGTCCTGTTTCCTAAACGGGATAGTGACATTAGACCGTATCTAGTTGTTAAGGTTTTAAATTTAAATGTCTTAGGCCTTCTAGATTCTGGTGCCTCCTGCTCTATACTAGGTAAGGGAGCGCACCGCATCTTCTTGGAACTGGGTTTTGATCTTGTGAGTATCAATCCTACTTTTCGTATTACAACTGCAGACAGCTCTCACTTGCAATGTCTGGGTTGTATCTCTTTGCCAATTGAGTACAATTCGGTTATCCGAGTTGTCAAGTTCTATGTTGTCCCAGGAATAACCACCTCCATGATATTTGGTGTGGATTTCTGGCAACAATTTAAGTTAAGTGATAAATTAATTTTACAAAATATTAGTCTTAATAGTTTTAGTGATAATAATCCTATAGAGTCTGTGTCCCTTAACGGTGGCCTCGAGGATTACGACAACCTGACAACTAAACAAAGGTGTGTAATCAACGAGGTCATTGAAAAATTCGACTCATTGAACACTGTTAAGTGATATTATGCAAAAGATAATCTATATATATAAAAATCAATGCCACTTTTCGTTGTAATTTTATAACTCAAGAACGGGCTCACCTATCCAAACCAAATGTTTAGGCTTTGTTCGGACTATTTAGTAGATGGTTTATGTGAAGTTTGCACAAAATCGGTCGAGCGGTTCTTCACTTATCACGCAAACGAAGTTGCGCGGGTCAGCTAGTAGAATATAAATTTGACGCTAACAGTAAAATATTAATTTTCTGTGCAAACAGGGGCAAAATTAGCAATGATGATTTGTCCCTATACATGAATTACATCTTAAACTTAAATGCCATACAAGTTGTAATGTTCACACTTCCATTTATAAAAGGTTTTTTTTTTTTTGTTGTTGACGCGGGGAATGCATTTAGGCACCGTCATCCCAGCTACGGGGGTAGCTGGGACGGTGTGTGGGACTCACCGGTCCCGGAAGAAGGGACCGTCCTACCCACTAAACCCCGCGGTGTTCCGTCTCACCCTATAGCCGGGCCGAGGGATATGAAAATTAGATTCTACGTCGACCCGGCTAGGGATGCCCCGTAGAGTTGGGGCTCTCCTCGGGGGACCAGATGGTCGGCCCCCCAGAGCTCCCTAAGGAGCTGAAGAAAACAAGCCCGCATCGCACCACTCTCGAGCGCCCTTCTGCAAGCAGAGGGGGTAGAGAGCGGCCGAGCGGGCGGGCACTAAAGGCACCTCCGGAACACGGGGAGATGCCTTCCGCCATATGGCCGTCAATGGGCGCGGTCCCCCGACCTTACGCCCACGGCCAAAAACTGATGCTGTGCGGAGCGGTCGCACAGGCGGAAGGGCCGCACAGGCGGAACGGCCACACAGACGGACCAGCCGTACAGGCAGGCAGAAGCCCACACGCAGCAGCTGCCCAAGCTGCCGCGTGCCGAGGGGCTTAACTGCCGCACATACATACAGCTGCCGTACAGGCGAAATCAGCCGCACAGGCAGAACAGCCGCATATGCGGCCACTGCCACACAGCAAACTCGCTCTAACCGGCCGCAGCCGGGAGCATACCTCGCGTAAACGCGGGCCTTGAAGGCCCGCCATTCCACGACCCCCTCGTGCAATGGGGTCAACTCCGTCAAATGACGGCGAGAAACGTCGCAGATGCGCCGTAACACACACCCCGACCAATGCTGCACGGAGCGGCCGCACGGACGGAAGGGCCGCACAGGCGGAACGGCCGCACAGACGGACCAGTCATACAGGCAGGCAGAAGCCCACACGCAGCATCTCAAGCTGCCGCGTGCCGAGGGGCTTAACTGCCGCACATACATACGACTGCCGTACAGGCGAAATCAGCCGCACAGGCGGAACAGCCGCACATGCGGCCGCTGCCGCACAGCAACTTGCTCCAACCGGCCGCAGCCGGGAGCATACCTCGCCAAGAAAGTTGCGACGCTTCCACCGGGTATCCGTGAGCTGTCGCAACACCGCGGGCCTTGCAGGCCCGCCATACCACGACCCCCTCGTGCAATGGGGTCGGCTTCGTTCGGAAAGACCGACGAACAAAGCGCTTCTACCGGTCGTAGCCGGGAGCGGACGCCGTTTGTTACGGCGGTGAACGCCGCAACCGCAGGCCTAGCAGGCCCACCATACCACGACCCCCTTCGCCATGGGGTCTCTTTAGCCAAAAACTTGGCTGACAAAACTGCTTTATTTGAGCAGAGTAGATTTAGGACTTTGGAATCTGTTCCAAGTAATTTAAATTAACTTCTGGGACAACAGAGGAATTACCCTCTAGCCAAAATTGTAAATTGATAGAGTTGAATTTAATTGCAAACCATAACTATATCGGAAACTGTCCTCCGAATAAAACTAAATTAAAAAATGTAAATTATATCAGCCTGGTGCATTATAATATTGCAACATTAACGCAGGTCAAAGAGTTTGAATTGGAACTGTTCATGAGCTCAGAAAATATTGAAATTGTTTGTCTTACAGAACATATGCGTAAGGAGTATGAGCTCATGTTCAGTTTCAGTAGTCACCGGGTTGGTAGTGCGTTCTGCAGGGTCAACACAACACGGGGGGGTTCGTTGATTTTATTAAATAAGAAATTAAAGTATAAGGAACGGAAAGATGTTGTGTCCCTCTCTGTAGAGTGTACAGTTGAAATATCATGCGTAGAATTGGAGCAATTCATAGTAGTATGCGTATATAAACCTGGAGTCTCACCCTTTTGTGAGTTTGAGGAAGTAATGGATAAAGTGCTATTTAAACTTGGAAAAACTAATAAACACCTAATAGTGTGCGGTGATTTTAATGTTAATATACTTATAAATACGCGTCAGACCAATGATATCTTAAATTTATTTAAATCACACAATCTCACTAACTTATTTTTAGAGCCTACTAGATATTGTGATACAACAGCTACTTGTCTGGACAATATATACAGTGATATGTTGCCAGAAAGTAAGAGTATTATTTATAAGATAAAATCAGATCATACTGGGCAAATAGCATCTTTCAAGATCACAAGAGAAAAAGTTAAAAGACGTAAAATATTATGTAGACCAGTAACTAGTGGCCGCTTGGAACGTATGCGAGTTGGACTTTGCAATAAACTTCCATTTTTAGACACTGGCTTAGATCCAAATGTAATGTATAAGTTATTTTTTGATTCCTTTTACAATGAGTTCAACTCCATATTCAAGTCTAAGGAAGTCACAATCGGTGACAGGCCAGCCTTCAGTGAATGGGCCACTGAGGATATACATAAAAGTAGATTAAAACTGTATGAACTATACTCAGAAAGACAGCTTAATAGAACAGATGAATTTCTAAATTATGTTAAAACTTATTCAAAAAAGTTTAAAGCAGACTGCTTAGCGGCCAAAAGAAAGTATATAAGTAATAAAATTATCAATAGTGTAGACAAAGTTAAATCTACTTGGAAAATAATTAACGCAGAAAGAGGCCAAGCAAAATCAAATGATAATAATTTTAAACTTAAAGTAAATGGTAACATAATTACAACAGATGCCGAAGTCGCTAACGAATTTGAACAATTTTTTTCTCGTATTCCAGTAGATTTGACCAGAACCCCAATAGCAGAATCCTTGTTAAAAGCAAATGTTCCTTGCTGTAATGAAATATTCAAATTCAGTAAAATTAGTTTACACACTGTCATAAAAACTTTTAAATCTTTAAATATTAAGAAAACGGCTGACCTCTGGGGAATTTCTGTACATTTAGTTAATTCGTTAATTGAAATGGTTGCTCCTGAATTATCAATAATATTTAATAATTGTGTGATAGTGGTGTGTTTCCTGACTTAATGAAGTTTAGTAAAATAACTCCTCTGTTTAAATCGGGTAGCACCTCGGATCCGTCCAATTTTCGTCCTATTTCTGTACTACCCACGTTTAGTAAAATCTTTGAAAAGGTAATGCTTAATCAAATGCAAAATCATTTTAATACAAATAAACTATTCCATACTAAACAATTCGGTTTCACGCGCGGTCGGTCTACCACGGATGCTGGAATCAAATTATTAGAGTATATATATGAGGCCTGGGAGGAGTCGTATGATGCTTATGGTGTATTCTGCGACCTATCTAAGGCCTTCGATTGCGTCCAGCATCAGACTTTAATTCAAAAACTTGATCATTATGGGATCCAGGGGACGGCCTTGGATTTAATTAGTTCTTACCTAAGAGATAGAGTACAGAAAGTAGTTATAAATGGTAAACAGTCACATGGTTCTGCTGTAACAATGGGGGTGCCTCAGGGTTCAATTCTGGGACCTTTTCTATTTTTAGTGTACATAAATGATCTCCCTCACCTTATAAGAGACGATCACGAGGTAGTTTTGTTTGCTGATGACACATCTTTAATATTTAAAGTTGAACGTGGACAACGCGATCTTGACGAAGTAAACAATGCCCTCTCTAGGGTAGTCCACTGGTTTAACGCAAATAATTTATTTTTAATGAAACTAAAACAAAATGTATTAGATTCACCTTGCCAAATGTTAGGCTCGTTAACACCAGTATTAAGATTAGGGATGATCAAGTAGAATTGGTCGATGAAACTGTCTTTCTGGGCATAAAGTTAGACTCCAACTTGCAGTGGGGCCCTCATATCGAGAAAGTCTCGGGCAGACGGAGCTCTGCAGCCTATGCCGTTAAAAAGATCCGACAACTGACAGACATTAGAACAGCGCGTCTTGTCTACTTTAGCTATTTCCACAGTGTCATGACCTATGGCATACTATTATGGGGTAACGCTGCCGACATCGAATCTATCTTTGTGTTGCAGAAAAGGGCTGTCCGGGCTATCTATGGTATGGGGATTCGGGAGTCATTAAGAGAAAAGTTTAAGGATATCAACATACTTACTGTGTATTCACAGTACATATATGAAAACTTAAAATAATAATATACTCATAAAAATAACAGTAAATTTATTAAAAATAGTGATATCCATAATCTAAACTTAAGAAATAAGAATAAATTGGCTGTACCTAGATTTAGGCTTAATAAAATAAGCAATTCTTTTGCGGGCAATTGAATTCGAATGTACAATACATTGCCGACAGCCATAACAGGTTTGTCAGTTAATAAATTTAAAAAACTAATAAAACTTAAATTGTGCCAGAAAGCTTATTATAGCATTAAAGACTTTCTAGAAGACAAGGCTGCCTGGCAGTGACACGAATTGCTCCTTTCTACATAAAAAAAAAACTGTATTAGATACTAAGATACTAGAAGAGAAGGGACCAGACTGAGTTTCTTGGGGTGTTCTTCTCAGTCTGTAGTATTTCCGAACCCCCGGTAGAGTCACAAAAATTTTGACAAACCTAAATATTTTTTTAAAAAATTTCAAAGGGAATAAATTTTATTTTATTTATTTTATTTATTTATTTGGCAAAATTATTGAAAGGAGAATGAGGGTGGAATCTGACGGATTACTTTTGGAGGCGCAGGGTGGTTTCCGAAATGGAAGGGGATGTATGGACCAAGTTTTCTCGCTCCGCAACATTGTAGAGAAGCAGCTGGCTGCTTTGTTCACCTGGGTGATATCACCTAGGTGAACAAAGTGGAATTGATTAGTCTACTTTGATCACCTCGGAAATAAATCACCTGGGCGATATCAGCCAGGTGAACAAAGTGGAATTGATTAGTCTACTTTGATCACCTCGGAAATAAATCACCTGGGTGATATCACCCAGGTGAACAAAGTGGAATTGATTAGTCTACTTTGATCACCTCGGAAATAAATCACCATAAGCAAGACGTCTATTAAGATATAACTGATTTTTTTTTTATTTTGTATTTACATAAATCTGATAAATAATACAATATAATAATCGGTACCGTAAAAACCCAATATTAATAGAATTCTGTTTACTTATAGAAATGTTAATAGGTCCATTTTTGGATTTCGTAGCCAAATGGCAAAAACGGAACCCTTATAGATTCGTCATGTCTGTCTGTCAGTCTGTCTGTCTGTGTGTCACAGCCACTTTTCTCCGAAACTATAAGACCTATGATATTGAAACTTGGTAACTAGATGTATTCTGTGAACCGTATTAAGATTCTTATGTAAATCTAGAAAAAAAGCAGTAAATTTTGGGGGTCCCCATACTCAGAAGTGAAACTCTTTTTTTTTTTCATCAAAACCATACGTGTGGGGTATCTATAGATAGGTCTTCAAAAATGCTATTGAGGTATCTAACATCATATTTTTCTAAACTGAATAGTTTGCGCAAGAGACACTTCCAAAGTGGAAAAATGTGTCCCCCCCCCCCCTTCTAACTTCTATACTAAGAGAATGATAAATCTAAAAAGAAAATATGATGTACATTACCATAACAACTACTAACGAAAATTGGTTTGAACGAGATAGAGCTGGTAGTTTTTTTTAATACGTCATAAACCGCAATTTTCGGTTAGAAAAATCACTACCACTGCGAACGTGTTAAAACATCAATCAAAGTTACAACGAACTATAAGAACTTTTATATTATGTTATTTGCTGCTACGAAACCCTTCATGGGCGAGTTCAACTCGCAATTGGCCGGTTTTATTTAGTTTTTATTTATACGTTTCTCTCACCCACGCACACAAAATATTTTTTTTTTACGCTTTTAATTTTTTATAAAAAAAAATGTATTATTTTTTACTGTTTTTAATAAGATATTATCATATCAATAACTAGGGTACTGAAATTATTTACATTGGCAACATAAGCGATAAACATTTATGTCATTGAAGGTGGTTTAAAATGTCGTTGAACATAGTTATAAATGTAATTGAGGGTAGTTTTAAATGTTGGAGTAGTTTTATTTGCATCTGTGTGAAGTAAAAAAAGGACCATTTATTGCCAAAATGAATGAATTTTCTATCGTTGCGAAAGGTCGTGGCAAAGTGATTTTATATGATGGTTACGAATATTATAAAAAAAAAGTATATAATAAACCGGCCAAGTGCGAGTTGGACTCGCCCATGAAGGGTTCCGTAGCAGCAAGTAACATAATATAAAAGTTCTTATAGTTCGTTATCACTTGGATTGATGTTTTAACACGTTCGCAGTGGTAGTGATTTTTCTAACCGAAAATTGCGGTTTATGACGTATTAAAAAAAAACTACTAGCTCTATCTCGTTCAAACTAATTTTCGTTGGTAGTTTATATAGCAGTGTACATCATACATTTTTTTTAGATTTATCATTTTCTTAGTTTAGAAGTTAGAGGGGGGGGGGGGGCACACATTTTTCCACTTTGGAAGTGTCTCTTGCGCAAACTATTCACTGTATAAAAAAATGATTTTAGGAACCTCAATGGAATTTTTGAAGACCTGTCTATAGATACCCCAAACGTATGGATTTGATGAAAAAAAAAATTTGAGTTTCAGTTCTGAGTATGGGGACCCCCAAAATTTACTGCTTTTTTTCTAGTTTTATATAAGAATCTTAATGCGGTTCACAGAATACATCTAGCTACCAAGTTTCAATAGCATAAGACCTTATGGTTTCGGAGAAAAGTGGCTGTGACACACGGACGGACAGACAGACGGACAGACTGACAGACATGACGAATCTATAAGGGTTCCGTTTTTGCCATTTGGCTACGAAACCCTAAAAATGGAGGCGTTGGTGGAGATGTTGTCAGCAACTTAAAAAGAAGTGCACTGGATCTATGACTATCGAGGTACGTCTATTGAATACTGTTGAATAAATATACATTTTAAGTGTACGAACTACCTAATGACTTACAATAATTATTATATCTCATACATAGGTACTTAATTGAGACTAAATTCATTTCCTGTTGGCACACAGATGCAAATAAAACTACTCCAACATTTAAAACTACCCTCAATTACATTTAAAACTATCTTCAACGACATTTAAAACTACCTTCAATGACAAATGTTTATCGCTAATGTTGCCAATGTTAATAATTTCAGTACCCTAGTTTCTAATATCATAATATCTTATTAAAAACAGTAAAAAATAATACATTCTAAATTATAAAAAAATAAAAGTGTAAAAAATAATATTTTGTGTGCGTAGGTGAGAGAAACGTACAAAATAAAAACTAAAAAATGGACCTATTAACATTCCTATAAGTAAACAGAACTATTAATATTGGGGTTTTTACGGTACCGATTATTATATTATTTTATTTATCAGATATGTACATACAAAATAAAAAATTGGAGTTATATCTTAATAGACGTCTTGCTTCAGGTGATTTATTTCCGAGGTGATCAAAGTAGACTAATCAATTCCACTTTGTTCACCTGGATGATATCACGCAGGTGATTTATTTCCGAGGTGATCAAAGTACACTAGTCAATTCCACTTATAACCCAGTGATGATCAGTGTTACTCACCAACTAGCGCGAGGTAGCTATGCAGAGAACTCTTTCCCAGGGCGCCTTACTACAGAGATTCCAGTGTGCGTGCAAGGGTAGGCCAGGGCTCTGACGAAAACAGTCAGGTAGGGTGTACACACATATATTTATATAACACAGAGATACACAGAGACACACAGAGAGCTTATTCACTGATAGACACAAATATCACAGGTACACAGAAGTATAGTCAGTGCTTAGGTACTTATGCTACTAAGCTACACATAAGTAGTGGATTTACTGGCCTGCAGAGTGAGCTGAGTGAGAGTGACTGCCTGTTGTTACTGCCAGGTGATGACGGCAGATACCTCTCACATGAGAAGCTCGTGTAGTCCGCACTTCCACGTTGTCGTACCACGTGCAGCCCACTAACTTATAGGTGCGGCACCAAATATCTCATCCGGCAACTAGCCCCGTAGTAAAAAACCCAGTTTTCTGGGTAAAATGTAGCAAGATGCAATGCAGCAACCCAATCACAGCCCGTTAGGCCACGCGAGGTAACAAATACTCGCGCTTGAGCGAAAAACTGATTCGCGGCACAGTCTCAGAACAAAAGCCAAAGGACCTCCAACTACCCCAAAGCAGGTCTCGGTCAAAAGTCCGGTCTTTCACCGAAAAATCTTAACAAAACCCGTTCCTTTAAATGCGAAACGCTTCGTCACCGAACTTATGACATCCTGTCATTCTGACAGCAGAAATGTCACCACTGACAACCGATTAAAAAAAGATAACTCGATAAGGCTGCTTTCACATCCTAAATACTGCATCTATAGAAAATAAATGCTACAACCACCCCCCCTTTAATAGTATTTCCTGCGGATATGACACGCTGGAAATACACAATAAAGAAAACAGAAAAGTACTGACTAATAAACAAAGACAACCAGCTAGGTCCTTCAAACACCAGCTGACTACGACCATTACAATACCAAAGAAAGATCCTCCTATGTACCTAACTAGACACTGACTCGTGTACCGGTTAGGCTAAGTAACTAGAGTCTAATGCCCTTCATAGAAAACGAATGCTCCCTTTACTCACTGCCGATACCCTAACACTACCCAAGCTCTCAGGATAATGTAGAGTACTAAGAAGCGAATGAGAGAAAAACGCTCGGTGCGGTGCATAGAAGAAACTACAACGTGACAATTTAAAGTCACGTACACATATAGAAATACAAACAAAAGATTAAAATAGTCTTACATAATGATCACATAGCACTGGTTTAATAAACTAGAGAAACAGTGCTATGTAGTTACGTTAGGTATTGGAGACTGCTCCTCCTGATACTTCAGGATGTCCTTGATATGGTACTCCCCAAGATCCTTACCGTCCAGATCTGACAGCCTATATACTAAAGGGGATCGTTTAGCAGTCACCACACATTTAAGGAACTTAGGAGCTAGCTTAGCAGTAAAATTCTTGGCCTTGTTGGACAGGTAGAACGTGCGTTTGTAAACTATCTGTCCCACTTTCAGCTCTACATGCCTTTTTCTGAGGTTGTAATACTTTTCATTACGCTGGTGGGCAACGTTCAAATGTTTCCTCACCTGGTCGTAAATGCGTTGTATTTCTCTCAGCTTGACACCGAAGGCTGATGGATCGTCTACAGAGACTGAAGTAGGATGGCACGCGATATCTGTCTGCCTGTACAGCACTCCATCCCCAATAAATTCCCTACCATGTACCAAAAAGTAAGGGGTGAAACGAGTTGCTTCGTTAACTGCAGTGTTTAAAGCACACTGTATCTCAACCAAGAACTGATCCCAAGACTTGTGTTGTGACTTCACATAGCATGAGATCGCTTGAACCACATTGCGAATAGCTCGTTCCGCCTGATTAGTTTGGGCATGATACCTAGGGTTATAATATATATTAGGTACATTGTATTTAGCCAACAGATCCTTAAATGGCTTACTCACAAACTGAGGGCCATTATCCATGTAAATAGTCTTGCAGACTCCGTGCACGAGAAACACACTCTTCTCTATGAACCTCGCGACTACAGCGCCTGTGGCAACCCGAACAGGGCACAACATGACGTATTTGCTAAAGTAGTCGGAGACCACGATCAGGTGTACGTTTCTATTGCTCGAAGTTGGAAAGGGACCAAGCAGATCGACAGAGATAGCTTCGAATGGCTTCGAAACCCGCTTCGGGCTACCCATTAGGCCGGGACGAGACGTATTTACGGGTTTGTACTGCTTGCATGTTTCGCAATTCCCAACATATTCTTTGACGTCCTCGTACATCTTGGGCCAGTAATAATTTAGGGCTAACCTTTTATGCGTCTTCCAAACGCCACCATGGGCACTAAGTGTGTCATCGTGGTACTTAGAGAGCAGGGGCAAGCGATCCTCCTGAGGTACCACCAGCTTCCAGTCAAAGTCTGAAGTCAAAGAATATTTATTTTTAGTTAACCTATATAGAAGGTTGTCACGAATGTCATAATTTGGTGACTTCCTAGGGTTCTTCCGAACACTATTCATGGTGTGGTCATACCACGGGTCTTTAGTGGGTACTGCATCGAGGGAATCAATTTTGATACGAGACAGAGCATCAGGTACAACGTGGTCTTTACCTTTTCGATGCTCTATGTCAAAATCGAATTGACTGAGCCTCATGCTCCAACGTGCTAGACGACCCGTGGGATTTTTTAGCTTATGGAACCACAGAAGAGATGAATGATCCGTGACGACCGTACATTTTTGGCCTTCGACGTACTGTCGAAATTGTTCCAAAGCGAAAATCACGGCCAGAAGTTCTCGCTCAGTTGTGCTGTAGTTCACCTCATTCTTGTTAAGAGAACGGCTACAGTAGGCGATAGGGTGCTCAACACCATCGTGAGTTTGTGTCAGTACAGCAGCAACTGAGTAAGCTGACGCGTCACTAAGAATGCGGAAGGGCATCTCAAAGTTAGGCATTTTTAATATAGGGGCAGAAACCAAGGCTGACTTTAGCAGGTTAAAGGCCTGTTCAGCCTCAGGGGTCCATTCAAACTTAAAGTTTTTAGATGTCAGTTTGCACAGAGGTTTACTAATCTTAGAGAAGTTGTTAACAAAGCGACGATACCAGCCGGCCATTCCCAGAAATCTCTTAACCTCCTTAGGGTTAGAAGGGGTGGGATAGTTGAGGATAACCTCAACTTTACCCGGGTCTGTCCGTAAGCCATGTTTGTCCACATAATACCCCAGGTATTTGAGTTCACTCCGACAAAAATGGGATTTTTTCATGTTGATAGTTAGGCCAGCATCCTTGAGTTGCTGATAGACTCTATGTAAGAGCTCTACATGCTCCTCAAAGGTGCTGGACACACAGACTATGTCATCCTGAAACGCAAATACCTTGTTGTCGAACTCGGGACCAAACAGACGGTCCATGAGGCGTTGCATCGTGGCACTGGCACCGACAAGACCGAAGCACATCGAATTGTATTGGAATAATCCTCTCCGGGGAACCGTAAAAGCAGTCTTCTCAGCAGACTGGGGTGAGTCAAATGGAATCTGCCAGTAAGCCGCACTCAAATCTACAGAAGTTAAATACTTAGCGTTATTAAGGTGGTCCAAGATTTGATTGATATAGGGTAAGGGATAGGCGTCACTCTTTGACACAGAGTTCAGCTTGCGAGAGTCCAAGCACAATCTGAGGTCACCGTTTGCCTTCTCCACCATGACCACTGGAGAGTTCCACGCGGACTGAGACGGGGACACTACTCCCATCTCCAGCATTCGGTCCAACTCGGCTTCCAGGGCCTTCTGTTTAAGGGGAGAGAGCGGATAATAACGCTGCTTTATCGGCTTGCTGTCACCAGTGTCAATGACATGATGTACAAGTGAGGTCCGACCTAAACCCACCTTATCAGTGTTCAACGAGTCGAATTTTTCAATGACCTCGTTGATTACACACCTTTGTTTAGTTGTCAAGTTGTCGTAATCCTCGAGGCCACCGTTAAGGGACACAGACTCTATAGGATTATTATCACTAAAACTATCAAGGCTAATATTTTGTAAAATTAATTTATCACTTAACTTAAATTGTTGCCAGAAATCCACACCAAATATCATGGAGGTGGTTATTCCTGGGACAACATAGAACTTGACAACTCGGATAACCGAATTGTACTCAATTGGCAAAGAGATACAACCCAGACATTGCAAGTGAGTGCTGTCTGCAGTTGTAATACGAAAAGTAGGATTGATACTCACAAGATCAAAACCCAGTTCCAAGAAGATGCGGTGCGCTCCCTTACCTAGTATAGAGCAGGAGGCACCGGAATCTAGAAGGCCTAAGACATTTAAATTTAAAACCTTAACAACTAGATACGGTCTAATGTCACTATCCCGTTTAGGAAACAGGACCTTATCAGAAATAGACTCAGATACAGAGTAATGCACAGAGTTCCTAATAAGGCCCTGGCCTACGCGTTTTTTGACTTGCTAGTACAGTGTGAGCAGTCTGGGGTCTTGACTCCTTTGAGACCACACCGGAAACACACCAGCTCCCTTGACTGTGTGCAGCTGTATGCAGTGTGACCGCCCCCGCCGCAACGAAAGCATTTGCGATCGTGGGGGGTAACCGGCGTCTCCACTGCAGACACCTGCTTAGCGGGCTTTTGTACACCTTTGTTCTTAAGCTGGTGTAAGTCAGATGTAATCTCAAACTTGTCAAGAGCAGGCTCATGGAAAGCGTCTGCCCTAGTACGCGCAAGCTCCAAGCGCTTACCCAAACGTCTCAAGTCATCTACAGAGTTGACATCATGCAAGGCCAGTTCCTTCATGTAGTCAGGTCTAATGTTGTGCATGAGAATGTCCAGCTGTTCCTCACTGGGCATCTTACATGACAACCTTGAGAACATGGCTTGCATTGTACATATATAGTTAACCAAGGACTCAGAGCGGGCTTGTGTACGCTGTCTTATCTCGTTCCTGAGGCGGTAATCATAATCAGGAATATCGAAGGTATCTCTAAGCTCACTAATAAGATCCTCATATGAGATGAAGTTAGCTTTGTTTGTACGGAACCAAGACAAAGCCGGTCCATCCAACAGGTCGGAGAAAGCCATAAGGAGTCTAGGCTTAGTAACCTCCCGAGCACATCTAAGTTCCTCTAATCTCTCTAAAAACACACGTACACAAGTAGAACCATCATATTTTAAGTTAAATGAACATAAGTTAAGGGGACGTTCTTTATACACTATGTTACATGTAGAACTATTCCTACTTGAACTAGCTCGCACCGAGCGGTCCTCTCTCACTACTGGTGAAGTATATTCCACCTGGTCACGACCCGAAGGATCATCACCATCATCATCCGAACCTTCGGATTCAGAATCACTACTGGGTTCAGCCCTAGCGATGATCTTCACTAGCCTACCACGAATATCCACCAGGTCGGGGCAATCCAGACCACAACGAGCTAACCTACTCAATAAGTAGTTGGCTCTGATGGACACCCTAAGACGACTACCTTTATTAATGAAAATGTCACCTGACTCAATAGCCTCCTCCAGCTCGGAGACTCTTGGAAGGCAGATCGAGAGCTCAGCCGGTGCATCAGCGGGTACCGGAGCACTCGCTTTGATGCTACCTCGACGGACGAGTCGGTGTGCCGTTCTTAGCTCACTCCGAAGGCCAGACACTGTCGTTTCCGGTTCCACTGAAATACCCATGTGGGACAGCTCGTTAGCAAGTTCATCCTTTCTTAAATAATTAATATATTTTTTCATCTGTGCCATTATGTAAAAATTTACTTACAACAATTATAAATATAAAATGGCACAGATAGGGATCAATTACAAAGTAAAAATGTAAATTGAGTTACAACAAAGTGTACTAAGTTAGGTAATTATGTTTCAAATTGACTTTTAGAATTTAACAAAGATTAAGGGTATACTAAGAGAGAAAAGTTTCTAAATTTTCTGATAACACAGTTCAGGTTAATAATTAAAATTACAAGGTATCAACATACCTTCAAAAAAAAATTTATAATTACACAGAGTGAAATTCACTAAGTTAACACAGAGGTGAAGCTATAGAATAATATATGTAATATATTAATCTATGCTAATATAATATTACAATAAATATATGTGTGCACCATAAAAAGGAACATAACAAAGAAAAGAAACACAATAAGAAAAGAAGTGGGTATGCCAAATAAAATCAAAAAGTTTTTCCAAAATCACAGCTATTTAAAATTTTTGAATTTAGAATTTTGTGTCTTTTCCAGCCAAAGATGTAGGAAGCTGGAAGAAGACGAAAGGGAAGGTTTTGTGCTTAGCTGCTAGCACCACCAATTAACGTCCTGGAGCGTCTCGGACGATTCCAGAATGGTTTCGCCAGAGATAACCACCTATGCACACACACCAGACTGAGACTACCGCAGAGTAGACCCAGAGATTTGCCCCACGTTGGGCGCCAATTTATAACCCAGTGATGATCAGTGTTACTCACCAACTAGCGCGAGGTAGCTATGCAGAGAACTCTTTCCCAGGGCGCCTTACTACAGAGATTCCAGTGTGCGTGCAAGGGTAGGCCAGGGCTCTGACGAAAACAGTCAGGTAGGGTGTACACACATATATTTATATAACACAGAGATACACAGAGACACACAGAGAGCTTATTCACTGATAGACACAAATATCACAGGTACACAGAAGTATAGTCAGTGCTTAGGTACTTATGCTACTAAGCTACACATAAGTAGTGGATTTACTGGCCTGCAGAGTGAGCTGAGTGAGAGTGACTGCCTGTTGTTACTGCCAGGTGATGACGGCAGATACCTCTCACATGAGAAGCTCGTGTAGTCCGCACTTCCACGTTGTCGTACCACGTGCAGCCCACTAACTTATAGGTGCGGCACCAAATATCTCATCCGGCAACTAGCCCCGTAGTAAAAAACCCAGTTTTCTGGGTAAAATGTAGCAAGATGCAATGCAGCAACCCAATCACAGCCCGTTAGGCCACGCGAGGTAACAAATACTCGCGCTTGAGCGAAAAACTGATTCGCGGCACAGTCTCAGAACAAAAGCCAAAGGACCTCCAACTACCCCAAAGCAGGTCTCGGTCAAAAGTCCGGTCTTTCACCGAAAAATCTTAACAAAACCCGTTCCTTTAAATGCGAAACGCTTCGTCACCGAACTTATGACATCCTGTCATTCTGACAGCAGAAATGTCACCACTGACAACCGATTAAAAAAAGATAACTCGATAAGGCTGCTTTCACATCCTAAATACTGCATCTATAGAAAATAAATGCTACACACTTTGTTCACCTGGGTGATATCACCCAGGTGATTTATTTCCGACGTGATCAAAGTAGACTAATCAATTCCACTCTATTCACCTGGGTGAAATCACCTAGGTGAACAAAGTGGAATAATCCGTAGGCCGGAAGGTTTTCTGCGGTTTTGTGAACATGGAGAAAACATTTGACAGAGTTGTACGGAAGGATCTCTGGGATATATTGCCAGGATACGGGATTGATGGTGGGCTTAATCGTGCTGTGCAGTTTACATATGTGGGATGTACGGCATGTGTGCGGGTGGGCGGCAGCCTGTCTCCCTGGTTTGACGTCAACATTGGCGTCAGACAGGGTTGCGTGCTGTCGGCTCTGCTGTTTGTCCTGTACCTGTACGATTGTCTTAAGAGAGTAAGATCGATGAATGTTGGATTGCGAATGGGTGACTTACTTGTGAACTGTTTGCTGTATGCAGATGATGCCGTACACATAGCCGAATCGCCATCAGAACTACAGTCACTAGTCACAACGATGAAAGATGATTGTCTAATGAGAGGCTTACATTTGAACGCGACTAAAACGAAAGTGATGGTATTCGAAAGAGAAGAGGACAGAACAAATGCCAGGATAACTGTAAATGATGTAGTGCTGGAACAGGTGGATGAGTTTGTATATCTTGGATGTGCATTTAGTAGGGATGGACGGTACACCGCTGATGTAGAAAAGAGGGTAACTGCGGGCAATAGTGTGAATGGAGCGTTAGGCAAACTTTTAGGCACCAAGGCCTTAAGTCAAAAGGCCCAGCTCGCAGTACACAATGCGGTGCTGATACCTACGCTAACGTATGGAAGCGAGAGTTGTGTATGGCAGGAAACGCATGAAAGTAGAATAAACGCGGTCCAGATGCGCGCGCTACGCAAAATCTGCGGAGCAACGCTCGCAGATCGCGTTCGGAATGAAGATGTAAGAAAGAGAGTTGGTCTGAAAGAGAGTGTCGGTGTTAAAGTAAGGAAGGGCATGCTACGATGGTTCGGGCATGTGGAATGAATGGGAGATGAAAGAATGACAAAACAGATATAAAACGCGAAAGTGGATGGACGTAGGAGTCGGGGAAGGCCACGACACACCTACCACGACCAAATTAATCGTGTGTTAGTTGAAGGTGGTGTCAAGAGCCGTAGGAACCGACGTGCATGCATGAAAAGAAAAATGAAAGTTGAAGAAGCAAGTGAGGTGTGTATGGACCGTTGCCGTGTGGCGCTCGGTTCTTTCTGCCTACCCAGCAAGGGATTTGGCGTGAAGATAGTTAGTTAGTTACTTTTGTTTGTATTTCTATGTGTGTACGTGACTTCAAATTGTCACGTTGTAGTTTCTTCTATGCACCGCACCCAGCGTTTTTCTCTCATTCGCTCCTCAGTACTCTACAATATCCTGAGAGCTTGGGTAGTGTTAGGGTATCAGCAGCGAGTAAAGGGAGCATTCGTTTTCTATGAAGGGCATTAGACTCTAGTTACTTAGCCTATCCGGTACACGAGTTCAGTGTCTAGTTAGGTGTATAGGAGGATCTTTCTTTGGTATTGTAATGGTCGTAGTCAACTGGTGTTTGAAGGACCTAGCTGGTTGTCTTAGTTTATTAGTCAGTAATTTTCTGTTTTCTTTATTGTGTATTTCCAGCGTGTCGAATCCGCAGGAAATACTATTAATTGGTTGTAGCATTTATTTTCTGTAGATGCAGCATTGAGCGTGTGAAGGCGCCCTAATCGATCTATCGGTTTTTTACTTGGTTGTCTGTGGTGGCCTTTCGCTGTCAGATTGACAGGATGACATGAATGTCGGTGACTAGTCGTTTTGCATTTAAAGGAAAACAGGTTTTAGATAGAATAGAGACGGATTCCACGTTGCTTTACGATCTCGTCAGCACCTTATCTTAATGCAGTGAGACCTGTAAAGTATTAGACATCACATGGAGGTTATCTTGATGAAGTAAAGATTTTCACTCTGGCTCTGTACGAACCTGAGGATTGCTGAGGAATGTAGCCTAGGTTCTACCTTCCTCAGAAAGAATAAGTTTCTGTTCTGACTTTACCCAGGAAACTGGTGAGTTGTTCTTTATTGTTGCAAAGCGGTTCGAATTTTGTCTGTCGCGCTGTCAGTAACCTAATTCGCCGTTTTCTTTCTCGATCAGGGTTCTTTAGTTGAGCTAAAGTGACCAGTCGTGGATGTTCGGTGCCACACTCACAAGTACCTACGTGGGCTGCACGTGGTACGAAGGCGTGGCAGAGTGGTCTGCACAAGTAACCACTTCCGGAGTCGCTCTCAGCTTACACTGCAGGCCAGTACCCCGTTACCCTTAACACCTTACTAAGCAACAGCCTATGCAATTGGTAACATGTATCTACAGATACATGTTACCAATTGCCTCCATATTATTAGTGCAGTAATCGGTAGTACTCTTGTGTATTTCAGTGATGTGTGTCTATTAGTGGATAACTTTTCTCTGTCTCTGTAGTGTACTGTGTACCAGATAAATATATGTGTGTACACCCTACCTGGCTGATTTCGTCAGAGCCCTAGCATGCTCTTGCACACACACTAGAAACTCTGTAGTAAGGCGCCCTGGGAAAGAGTTCTCTGCATAGCTTCCTCGCGCTAGTTGGTGAGTAACATACTGAGCAATAAAGTGGTTATACAGTGTTGCTTTTAGGAGCGCGATGAACGCCGAGTTAAGTATCTATATCTGTATTAGTCTGTAAGCCTTCTTCAACAATAAAAATAAAAGAAAAAGTTCACAAACTCTTTTGGAAATGTATACTGTACCTACCCTAGAGGATCTATACAAGGATAGTTAACACTATAGAGCAACGCGAACTGTCTAAGAAGCGCGTTGTATAACAGGATACTTAACACTACATAAAGAACAACCCAAACTGTATAAGGCGCGCGTTGAACTGTGGTTATACGTTGTTAAAATTTGGTTGATAATTTTGACAGCTCACGCCTATGAAGTACCTATCGGATTTGTTTATGTCAAGTATACTTCAAAAAAATATCGTAGCACATAGACGAGTACCGCCCACTTATCGTAGTGAAGCGTCTTTCAACAATACCGCAGAATCGATCATAGACAAATAATTCGAATAAATCGAAATTAAGTATATTATGGTGGTAAGACACGCTGGGCAGCTAAGGTCGTAGCGTCGGAGCGTGTCGAGACTCTAGTGAAGTCGAAGATATTAATTAAAGTTCTCAGGGGTAGTTTGTCGTAGTTAGGTTTCGAATGAAGTTACAATTGTAAGTAGTTATATCTGTTTTAATGGGTGACCACAGTTCACACACAGTTATCACACAGAGGATACAGTTTTACAAGGGTAACACAAGTATAAACAGTTAACACAAATACTTAACAAAGGTAGGGCTCCGTAGTAACGAGTAGTAATAAAGTGTTATGGTCTACGCGCATTTAAACTTAACGGAGCGTCCGTACCGCTCTCGCACTACACGAGGAAGGGAAAAAAGATGGTGGGCTCGCGCAGCGGCAGCGGCTCTCTGCGCGCATGCGCCGCGCGTATAATGTTGTGTACAGCGCCGGCGTCTTGGAATTAAATGAATTTGGCTTGAACACCCTACCATTTGGGTAAGTGGCTAATATTACTCCCGATATCGAGCCGGGATACGTCCACGGTTGGCTCGCGGTAGACTGTCTGCTAGACGGGATGCTATATACTCTCCCTCCAGTTCTGGAGAACGCCCTCGCTCTAGGACTGGCAATTCCGCAATCTTAGCTGGAGCTGGTGGACGTCCGCGGTTCCTCTTTGGAAACACTGGTTTCGGTACTGCCTCCTCGCTATTATGATAACGAGAAAGATCTTGGGTGTGATATTTACCAACAGCAACTGAGGGATGATCTGTACTAGCAACCGTATAAGTTGTAGGACTTACCTTTTCTATTATTTTATAAGGGCCATCGCGACGGGGATAAAATTTTGAAGTGAGATCTTTTAGCTCCTTTGCTCAACAGGTGTGACTTAAGCATGACTAAATCACCTACCTCGAAAGGTTCTAAGGGTCGGCGTGATGTATCGGCATATTGCTTAGCCTTGTCCTGTTGTAGTTCCACGCGTTCACGAACAGCTGATAGTGTATCTAAAAAATTCTTAAGATAGGGCGTAATTTGTGGAATAAAATTACCTTTATCAGGTATTGCACTAAAATCGTTAACGACTTCTGTGGGAGACCGCATTTCTCTGCCGAAGGATAAATAAGCCGGCGATTTACCCGTTGTACGACATCTTGCACTATTTAGGGCAAATCTGATTACTGGCAACTTCTTCGGCCATGAGGTATGGTCTTCTTCCACGAGTTGTGCCAACATAGCCTTTAGGTCACGGTTTTTCCGCTCTGCAGGATTTGCTTCTGGATGGTAAAGTGGAACAAAGTTTTGTTTTATATCTAATACTAACATACATTGACGCATCAAGGCAGAAACAAACTGGACACCGTTATCTGAAATAATCCTGCGGGGCAGACCAAAACGCATAAAGTATTCCTCAATCAGGATTTTAGCACAAACTTCTGCTGTGGCTTCTCTGAGAGGGAATATTTCTATCCAGCGAGTGGCTGTGTCCTCGATGAGTAGTATCCAACGCTCCCCCTGGTCTCCTTCCGGTAATGGGCCAAATAAGTCGATAGCCAGCACCTCATTACGTTGGTTCGTAATTTGTATCTGGAATAAACCAAGTGGTTTAGTATTGTCAGCTTTGTAGCGCTGACAATGGATACAGTTTTTAACATACTCTGTGACAGCACGCCTCATGCCAGTGAAATAGTACAGCTGAGCTACCTTTTGGTATGTTCTATTTATACCTGGGTGGCCGGCGGTAGAGGAGTCATGTAACTCCTTCATAATTTCAGGTATCTGGTTGTTGGGAATAACTAATTGAGGGGATTCGCTATCCGATTCTGGATTATAGCGATACAGAACACCCTGGTTAGTGATATAGCCTCTCTGCAACCATCTCGGGGCAGAGACATCATCAGATCCTTCCAGATCTTTCATGATCTTTTCTATTTCTGGATCTGACATTTGTTCCATACGCATTTGGGTCGGTGGCTTCGTAGGCAGATCACAAATAACCGAGCAGATGCCACATTTGTCGCGTGATTCGCTGGTACAAACTGGTCTGCTAAGTGTGTCTGCCACGACATTTGCCTTGCCTGGCATGTATTGGAATTGAATGTCAAAGCCTTGAAGTTTTAAAGCCCAACGAGTTAACCTACCTGATGGTGACTTGAGGATCAGCAGCTAGCGAAGTGGTTGATGGTCACTTCCTATCACCACTGGTTGACCGTCTAGGTATGGTCGAAAACGCTCTACCGCCCATACAACAGCGAGCGCTTCCCGTTCTGTTGTAGAGTAGTTGCGCTCTGCTGTATAAAGGAGGCGGCTAGCATATTCTATTGGTCTTTCTTGATTTTCATCACCCTGTAACAAAACTGCGCCTAAGGCGTAGTTGCTTGCATCTGTACGCAGAATAAGAGGACGACTAAAATCAGCTTGAACCAGTATTGGAGCTGTAGTCAATAGACGTTTCAGCTCACTAAATGCTTGGGTTTGTTCAGAACTCCAAGTCCATTCTTGGTTCTTTTTTGTCAAACGTGTTAGTGGTTCGGCTATTTTTGAAAAATTTGGTACAAATTTTCTGAACCACGAGCATGTTTGTAGGAATGTTCTCAAGTGTTTCGGATCGGGCTGAAATTTGGCATGCAGGTAGATGTAATGACGTAGGCATCCGCTAAGAAAGGATTTTGATAAATTCTACTCCCAAGGGGATAAAATACGGGAAGCGGGAACGGGAACAAATTTTACGCGGGCGAAGCTGCGGGCATCAGCTAGTCATAGATATTCGTGACGAGAACAACTTTTGTTTGATGTACCTGCTGGGCTTTAGGGACGCGAGCTACGAAGCGGAGCCCGTCATGAAGTTTCCGCAATTCTTCTATAATTACTGTTCTCATATCCGAGGTGTATACGCGTATCGTAATGGTTCTTTTGTTACTAGCCATGACGTGTCTAGCTCCATGTTCTGTGATTATTTTTCTAATTTTACTAAGATATTCGGGATTATTAATTTTTTTGACATCTGTTATGATTATGTCTGGGATGTGAGTAGATGGTGTGATAATTCTTGATTGTAAATGGGTCGCTGTCGACTTTGGAGTAGTGGCATCTCTCTTCCTCTTCTTGGGTTTGGGTGAGGTTGTCGTATGGGCAAGGTCTTTGTCGCTTCCTAGATTTTCTTTGTGCTCTTCTTCTGAGGAGAGCGACGAGTAGCGGTTGCTTGTTTGTATACTAAACTGTCGCTGTGAACCGACAACCGTCGGGCTAGCGGCGCGCGCTTGCTTGGTTTCGAGCGCTGAGAAGGCGCGCATAGTGGGGGTTGCGGTCGCTGCGACGATAATTATGAGCGCGCTCAGTTATATTAACTTCATTTCGCTGCGTAAGCGCGGCTGCAGTGGATGAACTGCCGGCCGCGGGCGCGGTTATCACAGCACTAGGGGTATGGCGCGGTGCCCGGCGCGTCTGGCGGTACAACCCGCTCTGCGACGATTCTGCTATGGTACTTAGAATACCAGATGTCTCCTTGTATTTTGATACTATTTTATTAACAGTGCCACATTCGCACGTCACGTTTTCTTCACTTACAAGTCCTAAAATTGGCATGTACTTAACGTTTAACTGTCCGTTGCACTTGCGGCAGTCTATTTCATTTATTTTACAGATATATTTGAACTTCATTTACACTATTAACTAGGTGTCCGTCTGAGATATTTGTAGAAGTTTTTATAAAACATTTCACGGCACTTCTCTTGTTACACAATTTACAATTTAATTGTTTTAACTTAGTTTGGAGTCCCTGCCACTCATGGAACTTTTTGATTACTTACATTGATTTTTGCGTAGTGCCAGCATGCGACTGCGTATTGTCCTTCATTGTCCGGAGAAAGTTTGTTTACACAAATTAACTTATATTCACTCATGTTTTTACTGTTCAGATTTGTACTATAAATGTTTTTCACTGTGTACACCGTACTAAGGGTGGACAAATAAGAAAGTGGTCATACCAGGAACTGGACCTCTAAATATCTGGTCACAGAAGGAAGTGGTCAAATCCGGAAATGGTCATAACTAGAAGAAGACAAAACAGGAAATGGGCATAAACTACCAAAAGGTCACAAAGGAATACTTGTTTTATAATATGTAGTGTTAATAGGTAATAAGAGCAACTAGTAGACGCATGAAATACTCACAGAATATTGAGCAGTGTATTTTCATAAAATAATAATAAATAAAACAAAATGGACCTTTACTGGGACATCCTTTCGAGGGCTTACCTGGGACTAACAGCCGTAGGCTGTTGGCCGTAACGTGGGGTTTTTTATTCGGTTTTTTATTTTTTATCTCGTTAAATAAAAAGATAAAAGGGGAGCTCCCATGCAACAAATAAGATTTTTTGTTGTTTTTGGTACGGAACCCTCCGTGCGGGAGTCCGACTCGCACTTGGCCAGTTTATTTATATTATTTAAATACTAGCCTAAGTAATATTTCAAAACCATCTTTTTAAGCTCGTCGCAGACACACGTAAAGTATTCCACAATCGAAGCTTCAACCGTGAATGATTTAGCGATGACGTGCTCTGGGTTCTTGCAGGTGGTGGCAAGAGAAACAGCTCTGGACCTCAAATCTGTATCACATAAGAACTCAAACAGAACTATTTGAAAATCAAGAGCAATCCAAAAAATTTAACTTTATTAATAAAGTGACTTATCTTTACTAAAAATATTATTGTATGACTATAATGGTGCCACACAGGTTGTTATCACGCTTCACAGCGACACTTCCCATTTTGCCTCGCCTCTCAGGTCACGCAGGTTGCAACATAATAAAGTGACAGACACTGCCTTTATAATAACCGAATACCAAAAAAGACAAAATAAACCTACTGCGGTGAGCAATACTATGTACTTATGGTGCAAAATAAGGATCATCCGGAGGCAGCAGGCTGATTATATCCTTCAAGAGCTTATTATAAGCTGTTGTCATCTTGTCGTAGACTTGTTCAGTAAGTACTGGCACGTCGTTTAACGTAAGTCCAGTAGTCTCAATGGGCTCCAGGCATTGTATTATGATTTCTCCTGAAAAGTACAGAAGACCTAAGTTCTTATTTCGAGTTATTTGTTCTATTAAGTACTTAGCTAGATTTAAAATTACGCCCTGAATGAAGACTAACGACGAGATTCTGCGTCTCTTTTTTTCCATGACTAAGTTAGGTACATAGACACTCTAAGTAAAACTACTAAAATCGTTAACTTAAGTACCTAAATATTTTTTACGCCTTTCTTGAAATTGAGAAACATTAAGGTATTTATTATTATTCACATTAGCTTCTCACAGTACAGTTAGACATAGTTTTTTTAACATTAGGGAAAATCGATCCTACCGACTAAAAAACCTCACGTGACGTAACTACCAACAGCCTACGGTCGGGAGCCCCGGGTAAGCCCTCGGAATGATGGCCCAAACCTCATGGATAACTCTGACCCTTATATCATTCCTTATATCGAAACCCTGTACACAAAAATCTGTAGGTAAGTAATATAAACATCACCACATTTGTCCCAGTTAAACATACTACATAGAACTATTTATCATCGTTAGTATTACTTTAGGATCCTATCTATAATATCTATCTTTCTATGTTTAATATGTATGTATTTAAATGTATATAAGTACTAGCTGATGCCCGCAGCTACGCCCGCGAAAAATTTGTTAACGTGGGAACTTATCCCCGGGATAAAAAGTAGCCTATGTGTTATTCCAGACTATAATGTATCTCTGTACCAAATTTCAGCCCGATCCGTTCATCGGTTTGAGCATGAAAGAGTAACAAACATCCACACTCACAAACTTTCGCATTTATAATATTAGTAAGATTAATATCCAGGTTATTCCTAGCTTACTTTGGAATCAGATAGCGTTGTGTGCACAGTCCGTGATGTTCGTGAATATCCATTTATCTATGTCGCTTATCGTTACAATTTTAACTATTTCGACATTCCGCTTATGACTGCTGCGGGCATTAGAGAGCACATACATACTTCAGGTACATGTTCTTTACAATACCTAGACATTCTATAAAATAACTGGAATGCCAAGACAATGAATGAAATATTAGGAATAATATTATTGTTCTATTCAAACTTTGACTACTAGGTATAGGAATTGTATTGTACAGGATTATACTGATTGCCGGTGACATAATATACAATTAAAAAAATAGATCATATCGACGTACCTACTCAAGTGATTTAAAAATAGCCGAGCAATAATATAAATCATTAAGAAGATGCATACCTTTACTGAAAGTATTTTTGCCCCAATTTATGAAATAATATGGTGAAAACAAAACAGGTATGATCGGTACTTGCGCCTCAACTGCAAGGTTGAACGCACCCTTTTTAAATGGAAGCAGTCTTGTTTCATCCATGTTTCTTGTACCTTCTGGAAACATCCACAGCTTATGCTGAAAAAACAAACAACATACGATATAGACCACAGAGCAACGTAGACACACAACATACAGGCACAGTATAGCCGGCTACTCACATACCTGCCGCAGGGGCAATCTATGACGTTGACCCTAAATTGCCGCCTTAATGTTATGTGTGTAGGCAAGCAGGGGCAATTTTCTAGATTGGCCCTGCTGCAGGGCGGCAGGAGCGCGAGACCATCCTTGGTCCCTATGTCACCCCTGCCGTTGCCGTGTGTGTAGCGCGATTGGGGCAATTTTCGTCAGTTGGTTGTTATCTGTCATACGGAGTGCACGCGTATTAATTTTTAATTTACTTAGTATGGCGGCGGACAACGAATGTGAAGTTTGGACGCGAATTTTAGATATATATAAAGACCGACCTCACATGTGGGACAAAAAAAATAAAAATTATTTTAACCGTGACAGGAGGCAGCAAACGTTTAGCCTAATGTTTGAAATATTTAGCGAAATGGAAAATAACATCGATATGAAATGTTTCAAAAAAAATTCGAAAATATGCGTACGTCTTATATGCGGGAGTTTAAGAAGATACGTTTAAACTCGTTTTCAAAACCTTATTGATATAGGTATGTAATTACAGTACGAATTTGTATTTTATTACAGTTTTTATCGTTTTTAGGTAAATTCTTCAAAACAAACTGGATCTGGCAGCGATGATGTGTACTAGCCATCTCTATGGTATTACGATCTCTTTACTTTTATGGAAGAGACTACTACACCATCTCGCACGGGAGTAGATACCATGCACCCTAACGAGGTAAAATCTTGTATTTTAGAAACAAATAAAAACAAAATTTTCGCCAAGGCTACACCAATCGTTTGATTTGTCGATAATACGGGTACCATTCTCAACACGTGTGCTCAGCTCTGCCTACTCTCGAATACTGCACGGCAGGCAAATGTGTAGAGACACTCCCGATATTGCCCCGACCGCCATGCACCCTAGATTGCCCCCGCGGCAGGTATGTATTTTTGCGGGAAAAGCTGCTCACGAATTTGCCTTGACCTATGGGTTCTCCCAGCTGGTTAAATCCCATACAAGGATACCAGACAGGGAGAACGAGCATAGTGCATTGCTGGACCTCCTGCTGACAACGCGTCCGGACGGTTACAACGTTTCAGTGGATGCTCCGCTAGGATCGTCGGACCACTGTGTCGTTCGGACGCATGTGCCTCTCGCAAGGCCTGAACCACCTCGGCCTAAGGAGTGGCGACATGTGTGGCACTACAAGTCAGCAGACTGGGATGGACTGCGAGAGTTCTATGCGTCGTACCCGTGGTGGCGGCTTTGTTTTGCCTCAGAGGATCTGGATTCTTGTGCTGTAGCAGTCGCTGAGGGGATCTTGGAGGGTATGGAATGCTACATTCCCAACCGCTGAATCCATGTAGGTGCAAAAAAGCGACCGTGGTTTAATCGGCTCTGCAGAGAAGCTCTAATGCAGAAAGAATCTGCCTACAGAGCTTGGACCACGGCTCGTGCAAATTCAGATCCAAACATCTCTGAGGTAAAACGCAAATTAAATGCCGCCTCGAGGTCCAGTAAAAGAGCAATTGTCAAAGCCAAGTTCGATTTCGTCAGCAGAATTGGCGAACGGCTAGCAGGCTGCCCTTCAGGAAGTCGTGAATTTTGGTCGCTTGCCAAAGCTGCCGAGGGAAACTTCTGTCGGTCAGGATTACCACCCTTGCTTAAACCCGACGGTAGTTTGGCCCAGAGTGCCAAGGAGAAAGCCGACCTTTTGGGTAATCTCTTTGCCTCTAACTCGACCATGAGCGACGGGGGTGCTTTACCGCCGGGCATTCCGAGTTGTGGCACTTCCACGCCGGAAGTTAAATTTACACAGCGGAATGTCCGGCGGGAGCTTCAATCCCTGGACGTTCATAAGTCGAGTGGGCCAGACGGCATTCCCGCGGTGGTACTAAAGCATTGTGGTCCAGAGTTGTGTCCGGTACTTACACGTCTTTTCACACTTTCCTATTCCATGCAACAAGTCCCGGCGTCGTGGAAGATCGCGTATGTACATCCTGTACCCAAGAAGGGTGACAGGACCGACCCGGCCAATTACAGGCCTATAGCCGTCACCTCCCTTTTATCCAAGGTGATGGAGCGTGTAATTAATACACAGCTCCTGGGGTACCATGAGGAACACGACCTGCTCAGCGACCGGCAGTACGGTTTCCGTTACGGTCACTCGACGGGCGATCTTCTTGTGTACCTAACACACCGATGGGCGGCGGCTATCGAGAGTAAGGGTGAGGCTCTAGCAGTGAGCCTCGACATCTCTAAAGCCTTTGACCGGGTCTGGCACCGTGGTCTTCTTACGAAATTGCCCTCATATGGACTACCCGAGAGATTATGCGGATGGGTGTCCAGATTCTTGGCCGGTAGAAGCATCAGGGCCGTCGTTGACGGCAGCTGTTCAGACTGCATGGCCATAAACGCTGGAGTACCGCAAGGCTCAGTGTTGTCCCCTACTCTGTTTCTGCTGCATATCAATGACATGTTGTCTATTGACGGCATTCATTGTTATGCGGACGACAGTACGGGGGACACTTGTTACACGGGCCGCCCCGGTATCTCTCGGGACACAGTGGAGGAAAATCGTGAACAGCTTGTGTCTGAAATCGAGGCTACTCTTACTAGAGTGTCCGATTGGGGTGGACAAAATCTTGTCCAGTTCAACCCTTCCAAGACACAAGCGTGTTTTTTCACCGCTAAGCAAACCCCAATGACTGTAGCGCCGCAATTTCAGGGCACATCTCTTTCCATCTCCAAAAGTATAGGGATCCTTGGCGTTGACATCTCCAGTGACGTTCAGTTCCGTAGTCATTTGGAGGACAAGGCTAAGCTGGCGTCCAAGAAGCTAGGTGTGCTCAACAGGGCGCGGCGGTACTTCACTGCGGCGCAAACACTGCTTCTCTATAAGTCGCAAGTGCGGCCGCATATGGAGTACTGCTGTCACCTCTGGGCGGGAGCACCTGAATGTCAGCTTCGTCCATTTGGCTCGGTGCAAAGACGAGCTGTAAGAATTGTCAACGATCCTGTACTTACAGCTGGTGTGGAACCTCTTCGCGACAGGAGAGACTTTGCCTCCTTATGCGTGTTCTACCGCCTGTACAATGGTATGTGCTCTGAGGAATTGTTTGATATGATGCCCACGGCTACGTTCTATCATCGCACCGCTCGCCACAGACAGGGAGTTCATCCTCACACTCTGCGTCCGGAGCGTTCCAGCACGGTTAGATCCGATAGGTGTTTTCTTCCGCGCACGCTTAGGTTGTGGAATGACCTCCCTGCCTCGGTTTTCCCAAACGCCTACAGTATGGGGTTCTTCAAAAGGGGTCTTAGAAGGTTTTTACAGGGTCGGCAGCGCGAGTGTGGCACCTCTGGTGTTGCAAACGTTCATAGGCTGCGGTGACCACCGGTCCTTCTGGTGGGCCGTATGCTTGTCCTGCCACCTTAGTGGTATAAAATAAAAAAAAAAAAAAGTGAGTAGCCGGCTTATGTTGGCAACATATTTACACACCTCCGATAAATGGCAATGTGTATTTTCTTTTATTTTTAAGACGGTTTTTTTTCCTCCCGTTTCTTTCTTCTTATGGTTGTTGTGGCTTAGACGTAGTAAAAGTGTTAAAACTGTAGTGGATACATGTTGTAATTTTTTTTTATTTGACAATAAAGTTTTATCTGTCTCTATCTAAAGTATAAAGAGAAATCCTTAATTTGTAGGCTGTAAAACCTGTGATCTGTAGGTTGTGATACAGGTAAGAATGGGTACATAACGTCCAGATGAAGTTCGTATCGCTCCATAATTCAATTCGGATAGGTAAATGATAAGAATTTCCTTTTTTAGGGTTCCGTACTTCAAAGCAAAGTACCAAATGCTTATAGGATCACTTTGTTGTCCGTCCGTCCGTCAATCCGTCCGTCTGTCTGTCAAGGCTTTTTATCTCGTGAACGAGTTGAAATCAATAAAAATCTAACTTTTAAGTCAACGCAGTAAAAGTAACTGCTTTTACGCTTCTCTTCTGTCTCTTCTTAATCGAATCTAGCAGTTGCAAGATTACCATAATTCGAATCGAATCCGGCAGTTGCCAAATCAACAATTCAGTTATCAAATTTCGTAGTTTCTGAATAAGTACGTACTTTAAAGACCGTCTTTAGGGTTTCGTAGCCAAATGGCAAAAACGGAACCCTTAAAGATTCGTCATGTCTGTCTGTCTGTCTGTCCGGCCGTGTGTCACAGCCACTTTTCTCCGAAACTATAAGGCCTATTTCTGTGAACCGCGTTAAGATTTTTATATAAAACTAGAAAAAAAGCAGTAGATTTTAGGGGTCCCCATAGTCAGAACTGCAACTCAAAAATTTTTTTTTTCATCAAAACCATACATCTATAGATAGGTTTTCAAAAATGCTATTGAGGTTTCTAACATCATTTTTTTTCTAAAATAAATAGTTTGCGCAAGAGATACTTCCAAAGTGGAAAAATGTGTCCCCCCCCCCTCTAACTTCTAAACTAAGAGAATGATAAGTCTAAAAAGTCTAATATATGCTGTACATTGCCATAAAAACTACCAACAAAAATTGGTTTGAACGAGATAGAGCTGGTATTTTTTTTTAATATCATAATCCGTGTGTGTCATAAACCGCAATTTTCGGTTAGAAAAATCACTACCACTGCGAACGTGTTAAAACATCAATCAAAGTTACAACGAACTATAAGAACTTTTATATTATGTTACTTGCTGCTACAAAACCCTTCATGGGCGAGTCCAACTCGCACTTGGCCGTTTTTAGGGTTTCGTAGCCAAATGGCAAAAACGGAACCCTTATAGATTCGTCATGTCTGTCTGTCTGTCTGTCCGTCTGTCTGTCCGTCCGTGTGTCACAGCCACTTTTCTCCGAAACTATAAGGTCTATGCTTTTGAAACTTGGTAACTAGATGTATTCAGTGAACCGCATTAAGATTCTTAAATAAAACTAGAAAAAAAGGCAGTAAATTTTGGGGGTACCCATACTCAGAACTGAAACTCAAAATTTTATTTTTCATCAAGCCCATTCTTGTGGGGTATCTATAGATAGGTCTTTAAAAATGCTATTGAGGTTCCTAAAATCATTTTTTTCTAAAGTGAATAGTTTGAGCAAGAGACACTTCCAAAGTGGAAAAATGTGTGTCCCCCCCCCCCCTCTAACTTCTAAACTAATAGATTGATAAATCAAAAAAAAAAATATTATGTACATTGCTATAAAAACTACCAACGAAAATTGGTTTGACCGAGATAGAGCTGGTAGTTTTTTTTTAATACGTCATAAAACGTGTTAAAACATCAATCAAAGTTACAACGAACTGTAAGAACTTTTCTAATAAGTTACTTGCTGCAACGAAACCCTTCATGGGCGAGTCCAACTCGCACTTGGCCGGTTTTTTTTTGAGCTTTCGCAACAAATGTACAGATTTTAGATTTTCTCCTATATTTTTGGTATAAGAGGATTTAATTTTATAGTTCTCAGATAACGGATTGTGCCCCTTGACAGTTGAAATATACGTTTTTGACGACATGGACGGCCGTAACTTTTTTCAGCGTCAAACTCAGGGGTTTGATTTTTTTACAGCTTCAAAAAACCGAAGACACAACATATATTATTTTGGGGATAACTTCATCTTGATACATTCACGCGTTCACGACATAAAGGGTATTGATAGAAAGACGGATGGATGGACAGATGTAGGGTCTGACTGGCACTTGGTCGGTTTTTACCCGAACTGCCGAAGAAAGAAGGGTAATGTTTTTGGAGACTATGTATGTATGTATATCCATTTCTTTATTCACGTCGTACAGCCTGAACGGTTTGACGGATTTTGACATGCAAGATGTCATTTGATTCGTCGTGATTGTTTGAGTGACACCAGATATATTAAAATTTCAAAAAAAAATAATATGGCAGACTTTTGGCGCTACGAGTAAAATATAAACCTTGAAAATTTTTCTTGGACGCTCTACAGCCTGAACGGCTTCACAGATTTTAACATGCAAGGTGTCATTTGATTCGTCGTGATTGTGTGAGTGACATCAGGTACCTATAATAAAATTCCTAGAATATAAAAATGGCGGATTCTTGACCTTTTAATTATTTGACTGCGATGGACGCAAAAACTACCGAACCGATTTTGATGCGGTATTGTGTGTTCATAAGGTCTTGGTCAGACTTGAAATAATACATTTGTTGAATTGCAATCGGTTTGGTAGCATCGGAAATATGACTAAAAATATAATATTATTAAGGTTGAATTTTGGTGATGTCCCTTCACAACAGGAAAATCCAACATAACTAAAAAGTTTTAAATAAACTGAATTATTAAGAATACAAAAAACCCGACGGCCAAGTAAACAAACAACTGAAAAACAAAAAGCAAGCTCTACATTTCCTTTGTGATTTTCTTTAGCTATTTACTGTTTTACTTTGTCGGCAACATTTGCAGTATTTTTGTATTCATAATAATTAAGTTTATTTTATTATGATAATAAATTTATTTATTCAATGTAAATTTAACATTACATAATAAATTAAAACACAAGGGGGTAATTTTAGCTATTTAACATATTATTACAAACAATTATTTTAAATTACAAACCTTTCTTTTTACCATGGCGGTTTGCAGTACGTCGTAAGCACTTTTCGGATTTTTTCTGTCAATAAATAGGGTTCCACATAAGTAAGCATAGAGACCGAATGGCCACATGTAAAATGCTTCTTTTTTCATTATAAACGAAACATTATATTTTCTTGATATGTTCCATAAATGAGCAATCACTGTAAGAGGTATATATTGGTAAATTATAGTTTAACCATTGAAGTATCCCAAGCGCAATTAAGCGCATTCTTTGACCTTTCTCCTACGTACCACCATCACTTTAAAAACTAAAGAAACGATTGAATGGGAAACCCAACTAAACTGAAAATATAATATGAGTACATACATTAAAACGCATGGAGCGATCGTTTTGGAAGTCTTGGGGTCATCCTTCCAAGGGCTTACCCGGGGCTCCCAACCATAGGCATTTGGTAGGAAACTTGTGGTTTTTAGTCGGTAGGAGTCCGACATAGCATCCATGTAGGATGTTCCTCAAATTAAAAAAAAATGGGGCGATCGTTGATAAACATGATTGGGATCACCCCAAGTTTTTAGGGTTCCGTAGCCGAATGGCAAAAAACGGAACCCTTATAGATTCGTCATGTCTCTCTGTCTGTCCGTCCGTGTATCACAGCCACTTTTCTCTGAAACTATAAGGCCTATGCTGTTGAAACTTGGTTAGTAGATGTGTTCTGTGAACCGCATTAAGATTTTTATATAAAACTAGAAAAAAAGCAGTAAATTTTGGGGGTCCCCATACACAGAACTGAAACTCAATTTTTTTTTTAATTCAACGTCAAAAACCGCAATTTTCACCAGTCAACAAGTCAACATCAGTCAAAGTTACAGAGAACTACAAGAACTTTTATATTATACTAGCGGTCCCTGCCACGCTTCGCTGTGACTTCTTTATGGTGGTTTTAAGTACCTATGAGAAATGGGTAACAAACTAAATTATGGGTACATTTAAAAAAAAAATGTGTGCGTGTACTATTGTACACACGTAAGAAGTGAAACTTCTTCATGACCTTATTTTTCGAAAGAAATATCATGAAATATATATAGGAGTTAGTAGTCCAAAAGTTCAAAAGATCAAAAGTCCAAAGACAAAAAGTCAAAAAGTCCAATAGTCCAAAAGTCCAATAGTCCAATAGTCCAATAGTCCAAAAGTTCAAAAGTCCAAAAGTCCAAAGTCCAAAGTCCAATAGTCCAAAACTACAAAGTCTAAAATTCTAAAACTCCAAAACTCCAAAACTACAAAAGTCCAAAAGTCTAAAGTCCAAAACTCCAAAATTCCAAAAGTTCAAAACTCCAAAAGTATAAAAGTCCAAAATTCCAAAGTCCAAAAGTTCAAAACTCCAAAGTCCAAAGTCCAAAACTCAAAAACTCCACATCTCCAAAACTCCAGAACTCCAGAACTCCAAAACTCGAAAACTCCAAAACTCCAAAACTCCAATACTCCAAAACTCCAAAACTCCAAAACTCCAAAACTCCAAAACTCCAAAACTCCAAAACTCCAAAACTCCAAAACTCCAAAACTCCAAAACTCCAAAACTCCAAAACTCCAAAACTCCAAAACTCCAAAACTCCAAAACTCCAAAACTCCAAAACTCCAAAACTCCAAAACTCCAAAACTCCAAAACTCCAAAACTCCAAAACTCCAAAACTCCAAAACTCCAAAACTCCAAAACTCCAAAACTCGAAAACTCCAAAACTCCAAAACTCCAAAACTCCAAAACTCCAAAACTCCAAAACTCCAAAACTCCAAAACTCCAAAACTCCAAAACTCCAAAACTCCAAAACTCCAAAACTCCAAAACTCCAAAACTCCAAAACTCCAAAACTCCAAAACTCCAAAACTCCAAAACTCCAAAACTCCAAAACTCCAAAACTCCAAAACTCCAAAACTCCAAAACTCCAAAACTCCAAAACTCCAAAACTCCAAAACTCCAAAACTCCAAAACTCCAAAACTCCAAAACTCCAAAACTCCAAAACTCCAAAACTCCAAAACTCCAAAACTCCAAAACTCCAAAACTCCAAAACTCCAAAACTCCAAAACTGCAAAACTCCAAAACTCCAAAACTCCAAACCTCCAAAACTCCAAAACTCCAAAACTCCAGAACTCCAAAACTCCAAAACTCCAAAACTCCAAAACTCCAAAACTCCAAAACTCCAAAACTCCAAAACTCCAAAACTCCAAAACTCCAAAACTCCAAAACTCCAAAACTCCAAAACTCCAAAACTCCAAAACTCCAAAACTCCAAAACTCCAGAACTCCAGAACTCCAGAACTCCAGAACTCCAGAACTCCAGAACTCCAGAACTCCAGAACTCCAGAACTCCAGAACTCCAGAACTCCAGAACTCCAAAAGTCCAAAAGTTCAAAACTCCAAAGTCTAAAAGTCTAAAATTCTAAAAATTCAAAAGTCCAAAACTCCATAATTCCAAAACTCCAAAACTCCAAAACTCCAAAACTCCAAAACTCCAAAACTCCAAAACTCCAAAACTACAAAACTCCAAAATTACAAAAGTCCAAAGTCTAAAGTTCAAAACTCCAAAATTCCAAAAGTCCAAAAGGCCAAAACTAGTATAAAAGTTCAAAAGTTCAAAGCTCCAAGAGTGTCCAAAAAGTTATAACATGCAAAACATATCTGACCTCTTTATTAGGTAAGTACTCTCTTTAATTATTCTGAATGCAAGAAGGCCGCAATCAAACTTCTCAAAAGTGCGAGGCCGCATCTTCGTTTTACCGCGGCGGTTTCTAACCTCAAAATGTCATCAACCTGTCAAAATCAATGAAATCAAGTCAATATTTTGACATTTTGAGGTGAGAAACCGCCGCGATAACCGCAAGTGCGGCCTCGGCCTAAAAAACATCAATCTGGTAGGTACCTTCTAAATAGGTTGTTTATAATATTTTGTTCTGAAGCTGGCAGAATATAATTTAAAAAAAACGACCAGCGCCATCTATTGGTAAAATCACTTTTTAAAGCTATTTTATTCTTATTGCTGTTATGATAAAAGTGTATAAAGTAGCCTAAAACCATCTCTGAATCCTATTGTATATCGTGTCCAATTTTGACCTCAGTCGATTCAGTAAATTCCGAGTTTTTAATAGATACTTAAACGCACACAACATTTTCATATATATAGACGATTACTTGCTGCTACGGAACCCTTCTAGGGCGACTCTAACTCGCACTTGGCCGGTTTTTTAATGTTTGTACTAGATGGCGACCGCGGATAGACACGAAGAATGCACCAACTTACCTATTACATCCAGCAAGCTTTGATGATTAGCGACGATAACACCTCCATTACTGTCTGATAAGTATTTAATATTTCGAATGTGTGTCTCCAATCGTAACCACTTCATTACACACGTCATTGCGTAGAAAAATGACCTGAAATAAGAAGTATCTCAATTATTACCTCATCCATTCATCAAACGCATATTATCAAATCTTCCCTCAAGAATACAAAAATCGCTATGTCTACAATCTCAAAACACCACAAGAAGATTATTGCTGGTAATACAAGGACTACGACTAAAGAGACTCTTTTTCTGATATCTGTGATTTCGACTGATCCAAGATTTCTCCACCAACAACTTTATTTCTAATTTTTCAAGTCAAGTCAAGTCAAGTCAAAAAACATTTATTTCGCATAATCCTAATACATAGGCACTTGCGACACAATTCTGTGCCTCAGTCACTCAGTCATTGTTTCCTGCCGGACAAATTGATGCGTGCTATTTAAATAAATAAATAAAAAATCAACAAAAAAGAACCAACTTCAAAGTAAAAACTAAAAACTCAGAAGTAAATAAAGGAATATTTTAAAAAATGCACATCTGTATAATTTATCTGCACAATAGGAAACTCCACTAATTAACTGAATGCGTACCAGGAAACTAAATGTTGCGCAAAAATAAAAATTAATTAACTTAACATGGTAATTACCACTAAAAACTAAAATTTTACACAAATTTTGTGTTTTATTTAAACGAGGTGGCCTTTTTTATCGAATTCAAACTGAAAATGTGGTTCTCACATCAGATAACACGAGTATAATTGATTTACTAAACAAAATACGAATTGTTTGTCAAAAATACTAACTAGCACTCTAAATTGTACAATCTTTTAACGTAATAGCTTAGGTTAGGTTAAGTTTTGAATTTTTTGATAATGAAAATTGATCTTTCTAAAGATCTACCTACTTATCTACCTTCACGCCAAATCCCTTGCGGGTTAGGCAGAAAGAATCGAACGCCACACGGCACGGTCCATACACACCTCACTTGCTTCTTCAACTTTCATTTTTCTTTTCATGCATGCACGTCGGTACGTCGGCTCTTGACATCACCTTCTGCTAACACACGATTGATTTGGTCGTAGTAGTGTGTCGTGGCCTTCCCTGACTCCTACGTACATCCACTTTCGCGTTGTATATCTGTTTTGTCATTCTTTCATCTCCTATTTGCTCCACACGCCCGAACCATCGTAGCGTGCCCTTTTTAACTTTAACACTCTCTTCCAGACGTACTTTCTTTCTTACATCTTCATTCCGAACGCGATCTGCCAGCATTACTCCGCAGATTTTGAGTTGCGCACGCATCTCGACCGCGTTTAGGCGACGAAGTCAGGTGACAGTGGCTAGTTTCACTTCTTTATATAATGTTCCTTAATTTGTATGAAGAAGTGACATTGACTGCTGTCGCCTGGCTTCGTATAATTAAAAATTCGAGTTTAGTTATCGGTGGCTGATTGTGTTACTTTATTTATTCTGTTTCCTCTTGTTTTTCTCTATATCTTGAGATGTTTTTGTTATTGTTATCATGATAGATATTTTTTTTTCTTGTTTAAATCGTTAGTTTTTAGGGTTTCGTAGCCAAATGGCAAAAACGGAACCCTTATAGATTCGTCATGTCTGTCTGTCTGTCTGTCTGTCTGTCCGTCCGTGTGTCACAGCCATTTTTCTCCGAAACTATAAGGCCTATGCTATTGAAACTTGGTAACTAGATGTATTCTATGAACCGCATTAAGATTCTTATATAAAACTAGAAAAAAAGCAGTAAATTTTGGGGGTCCGGTCCCCATACTCAGAACTGAAAATTATTTTTTTTATTTCATCAAACCCATACTTGTGGGATATCTATAGATAGGTCTTTAAAAATGCTATTGAGGTTCCTGACATCATTTTTTTCTAAAATGAATAGTTTGCGCAAGAGACACTTCCAAAGTGGAAAAATGTGTGTCCCCCCCCCCTCTAACTTCTAAACTAAGAGAATGATAAATCTAAAAAAATTATATGATGTACATTGCCATAAAAACTACCAACGAAAATTGGTTCGAACGAGATAGAGCTGGTAGTTTTTTTTTAATACGTCATAAACCACAATTTTCGCTTAGAAAAATCGCTACCACTGCGAACGTGTTAAAACATCAATCAAAGTTACAACGAACTGTAGGAACTTTTATAATATGTTACTTGCTGCTACGAAACCCTTCATGGGCGAGTCCAACTCGCACTTGGTCGGTTTATTTGTATATTTGTTGTAAATTATAAATTTCAGTAAAATAGTAGTGAGGTAGGTTCTTAGGTGTCCAGTGCTCACGCGAGTGACGTGTGACTTGGGCGCCATCTGAAAATCAGCGCTGCACTTCATAGGTCTCGGCTGATAAGGTATAGCGTTAATGCTGAGGTGACCCATTTAGGGCACGCACGGAAAAAATATTATATAATCTCGGTCATGTTTTTTCATGGCCATGTTTATTTTCTTGCCATTGTGTTATGTGCGTGTTCTGAATAAATGTTTTTTTCTTTCTTTCTTTCTTTCAACAATATTCTGCACATATTTTCTGATCGGAAGGACTCTCCATTACTTAAACGATGGGTAGGACTCCATGTGGAGATAGACGAGTATAATTTATTTATTTTAAACTTTAGCACAGAGTACAAGGTGGACTTAATGCCTTAGGCATTATCTACCAGTCTACCTGAGGGTGTTGCAGAGATAAGATTAGGTAGGTGCTCAGGGATATGACGAAAACTATTTACAAGAAAATTTAAGAGGTCATATTAAAGTATGCAACGAGATAATACATACATAATTACATACAAATATACATAAATACACACATGCATTAATACATACATACATAAATACATACATAAATACATACATATATAAATACATAAAAACAAACTATCACACACAAAAGAAACAGTTAAGTTAATCATAGACCATTAATATTTTAGTTTAGATTATGGTATACTGTACAGTAACCTTACTTTTTCCTTGAATCATTCCATACTTGTGGCCAACCTTACTTCCGAAGGGAGAGGATTTCAGAAAAAAAATAATTGAACAATAAAAGAGGAGTGCATAAAACTAGAGCTATGTTTGGGACAGCAAAGACGAAGGTTGTTAGATGAGCGCAAGTTTTTGTTATGATTTGAAGAGATCAGTTCAAAATGAGGAGTTAAATAAGTGGGAGCCAAAGGAGAGTGTAGAATTGGGTGCCAAAGTCACAGCCCGCAAACTACGACGGCGACGTATGGGCCACCAACCCAACTCGCCAAGACGTGATCATATTTTTGGAGATTGTAAGCAAATCGAATGCAATTATTGAGAAGTCGGTCAAGTTTATTGAGCAGATCTGCATTCAGATCGAAATAGCACACATCACCATCCATACTAATATTATAAAGCTGAAGAGTTTGTTTGTTTGTTTGTTTGTTTGAACGCTAGGATCTCAGGAACTACTGGTTGGATTTCAAAAATTCTTTTACAGTTTGATAGTCCATTTATCGAGGATGACTATAGACTATTTAACATCACGCTAAGACGAATAGGAGCGGAGCAGCAATCAAGAATGTTTTGAAAACGGGGAATATTTTTAATCGTTTGGGAGCTTCCGAGGCGTACGCTGCGTAAATGGTTACAGTTAGGTAAAAATTGTGTACTACAAAATTGTTTTTCTTAAAAAGTTAAAAAAAAAGTCCGCGACAGCATATGTCTATCTTTTAAGGTTCGCTCACAATAACCTAATGTGTCTATCTCTTAAGGTTCGCACACGATATAATGAAACTGAAGAGTTTGTTTGTGCTAGGATCTCAGAAAGTACTGGTTGCATTTCAAAAATTATTACACGGTTTAATAGTCCATTTATTGAGGCTGCCTAATGGCGATATAGCATCACGCTAAGACGAATAGGAGCGGAGCAGCCATGAATAATGTTTCGAGAACGGGGATTATTTCTTTCTTTTGAGAGCTTCCATTGCGGACGCTGCATGAATAGTTAAAGTTACGTATAAATTGTGAATTACAAAATTGTTCCTCTTAAAAAGTTTTTAAAAAAGTCCTTAACAGCATATGCCTATCGTTTAAGGTTCACTTAAAGTAACCCTCTTATTAAGTATGAGCGACGCGACGGAAGTAGTAACCCTGGTCTGCAGTGGCAGCCAGTCAACTGAACGATAAAAACCGGCCAAGTGCGAGTCGGACTCGCACACAATGAGTTCCATACCGAAAAACGGATGGGTGGAAGTAAAAGCGACGGGAAACATTATATCACTTTAACACCTCTTTCCTTCTCACTCTCATGTAATGCAAACGAAGA